>OY740803.1:42852502-44320002 GCA_963514005.1 Raja brachyura | reverse complement strand
AGTGGAGGCCAATTCACTGGATGAATTTAACAGAGAGTTAGATAGAGTTCTAGGGGCCAGTGAAGCCAAGGGGTATGGGGAGAAGGCAGGCGCGGGTTACTGTGGATGATCAGCCATGATCACAATGAGTGGCGGTGCTGGCTCGAAGGGCCAAATGGCCTCCTCCTGCACCTATTTTGTATGTAGATGCACCGAGCCCTGTATCCAGAGTAGGGCAGTCATGAATTAGAGGACATAGGCTTAAGGTGAAGGAGGAAAGAATTAATAGGAACCTGAAGGTCAACTTTTTTATACAAAGGGTGGTGGGTGTATGGAACGTACTGCCAGGGGAAGTATTTAAGACAGATACTATCACAACATTTAAGAAACGTTTCGACAAGTACATGGATAGGACAGGTTTAGAGGGCTATGGGCCAAGCGCAGGCAGGTGGGACTAGTGTGGATGGGGACATGCTGGTCGGCATGGGCAAGTTGGGCCGAAGGGCCTGTCTCCGTGCTGTAAAATGCGGGGCAGGTTTTTACACAGAGAGTGGTGGGTTCCTGGAGCTCGGTGCCAGCGGTTGTGGGAGAGGCAGTGTGGGATAGTATATGATAGCAGGATTTAGGATGCTTTGGGACAGGTACATGGATATGCAGGGAATGGACGGGGTATGTGACATGAGCAGGCATTGGACGTTAGTTTAACTTTGACTAATTTAAAGGGAGAACTAGATAGGGCTCTTAAAATAGCGGAGTCAGGGGATATGGGGAGAAGGCAGGAACGGGGTACTGATTGGGGATGATCAGCCGTGATCACATTGAATGGCGGTGTTGGCTCGAAGGGCCGAATGGCCTCCTCCTGCACCTATTGTCTATTGTCCATTGGGCATCAAATGCATCAGTTGTGGTTGAGCTGGGGGTTGGAGGCCCTGGCCCCGTGATGTACCGTTCTATGCTGTATGATTACGGGAATGGAAATGATTTCAGACGTAGCAAGAAGCTGAAGACAATAGACAACAGGTGCAGGAGGAGGCCATTCGGCCCTTCGAGCCAGCACCGCCATTCAATGTGATCATGGCTGATCATCCACAATCAGTACCCCGTTCCTGCACCCCCCTGCCTCCACCGCCCTCTGAACAATGGAAAGGTTTAAGAACAAAGTTAATAATTTTTAAATTAAGGCAATAACTCAACAAGGGACAGTGATATATATAGGGACAGGAACTGCAGATGCTGGTAGATACTGAAGATTGACACAAAGTGCTGGAGTAACTCAGCGGGTCAGGCAGCATCTCTGGAGAGAAGGAATGGGTGACGTTTCAGGTCGGCAACCTTCTTCAAACCCTGCTGAAGAAGTAAGTCAGTAAGTTTATTGGCCAAGTATTCACATACAAGGAATTTGCCTTGGTGCTCCGCCCACAAGTAACAACGTGACATACAGTGACAGTTACTAATGACTCAGAAAACACTAAACATTAATAATAATAAGACATTAATGATAAAACACCAAGCAGGGTGCCGACTTGAAATACCACCTATTCGTTCTCTCCAGAGATGCTGCCTGACCCGCTGAGTTACTCCAGCTCTTTGTGTTTATCTAAAAGGACAGTAAAAGTTTGGATGGGATGATCGGGGTTGAATTAATCTTCGGGTTTACAGAGTAAGACAAAGGAGTCTGTCTGGTTGTGTTGCATCCTGCGCATTGCATGCTGGCGCAGCGAGGAGTCGCTGCCTCACAGCGCCAGAGACCTGGGATCGATCCTTACTACGGGTGCTGTCTATACGGAGTTTGGTCATCAGTCTGTAGAAGGGTCTCGACCCGAAACGTCGCCCATTCCTTCTCTCCAGGGCAGCTGCATCACCCGCTGAGTTACTCCAGCACGTTGTGTCTGCCTCCCTGGGACCGCGTGGGTTTCTCCGGGTTCCACCCACATGCCAAAGACGTGCGTGTTTGCAGGCGAATTGACTTCTGTAAATTGTAATTTGTCCCCGTCGTGTCGGATCGTGCTAACGTACGGGGACCGCTGGGCTGGGCGGATTCCGTGGTCCGAGGATCTTGTTTCCGTGCTGTTTAGCCCCGTCCCACAGTACGAGTTCATTCCAAGAGCTCTCCCGAGTTTAAAATAAAAATCAAGCTCGTGGTAACCACGGAGAATGAACGTAGCGGGTATGTCGGAGCTCGGGAACGTCTCTTAGCGCTAACGGCAGGTACTCGGGAAGACTCGCTAACGGCAGGTAAGCACGGGAAGACTCGTGAAGATTTTTCAACGTGATGAAAAATGTCCACGAGAGCCCCGAGTACCGACGAGCGGCCGTTACCGTAAATCTCCGAGTTCGAATCAGGGCAAACTCGGGGAGAGCTCTTGGAATGAACTCGTACCGTGAGACAGGGGTTTAAGCTTAACTAAACTCAAAGATATCACAGCTTTTCTAGGAAAGCTCACTGCAAAATGCAAAAATCCATGCAAAGGGAGCCAACGGCCGACGGCCAAAAGCCTCCGTCAAAATTGGATCATTCGCCGGTTTAATCATTTAAAGCAGCGGCTGGATTTGAGTGTGTAATCTCTGGCTTGTGACTGGGATTTGAACTCGGGTCAGGAGCATGGGAACAAGTTCTGTCTCAGAACGTGCTTGGAAACTCCGTGAAACTGCACTGCTCGGCGTTCAAACGCCCACAACATGGGGCGAATGCAGAGGCAAGGTCGATGGTCAATGGCTTCGTTATTGTCGGGTGGGCCGGCTACAGTGAAATACATTCTTTGCATTCACATCAGCGTAAATCAGCCCCAATCAGTGCACGGAGCAGCCACCTGCCCAGACGCAAGAGATGACAAGGAACTGCAGATGCTGGAAAATGGAAGGCAGACAAAAGTGCTGGAGAAACTCAGTGGGTGCAGCAGCATCTATGGAGCAACGGTTTCCTTCGCTGCTGCACCGGCCGAGTTCCTCCAGCATTTTGTCCACCAAGGAACTGCAGATGCCGGTTTCCACAAAAGGGACATAAAGTGTTGGAGTAACTCAGCAGGTCTGACCCGAGACGTCACCTGTCCGTGTTCTCCAGGCCAGCGATGCTGCTTGACCCCCCTGCTGAATTACTCCAGCACTCTGTGTCTTTTTTTTGTGAACCGACATCTGCAGTTCCTTGTATCTACATCCAACTGTTCAAGAAGGAACTGCAGATGCTGGAAAATCGAAGGTGGACAAAAGTGCTGGAGACACTCAGCGGGTGCGGCAGCATCTATGGAGGGGAGGAGATAGGCGACGTTTCGGGCTGAAATCTGAAGAAGGGTTTCGGCCCAAAACGTTGCCTATTTCCTTCGCTCCATAGATGCTGCCTCACCCGCTGAGTGTCTCCAGCACTCTTGTCCACCATCTACATCCAACTTGTTACTATGTGCATTCAAGGCCAGAATTAGTCGGTCTCGGAGACAATGGGCGCAGCGGTAGAATTGCTGCCAGACAGCGCTTGCCGTGCCACAGACCCATGTTCGATCCTGGCTCTGGGCGCTGTCTGTACGGAGTTTGCACGTTCTCCCCGTGACCTGCGTGGGTTTTCTCAGAAAACTTCGGTTCCCTCCCACACTCCAAAGACGTGCAGGCTCGTAGGATCATTGTAAACATTGTCTGGAGTGTTGGATGGTGTTAATGTGTGGAGATCGCTGGTCACTGCGGGCTCGGCGTGTCGAGACCTTCGTGCACGAGCACTATCCTTCCTACACATCAGGGACAATTTACAAAAAAAATTTCCTGAAGCCAATTAACCTACAAACCTGTACGTCTTTGGAGTGTGGGAATGAAACCAGGGCACCCGGAGAAAACCCACGTGGACATTGGGAGAACGTACAAACTCCATACAGACAGCACCCGTAGTCAGGATCGAACCCGGGTCTCTGGCGCTGTGAGGCAGCAACTCTACCGCTGTGCCGTCCGCTTATATTTGTTTGTAGGAAGTTGAAGCTCGCTATCTCTCCTGGTCCAAGACTCCGGTTTATCAATCCACATCAACCCTTTCATTCTTTGTTTTGTTAGAAACAATTGTACCAAAAAAATATATAATCGACATAGCAATTCCGCAACTTTTTGTACAGCTTCAGTTTTAACATTTTATAAACTATTAACGAGATAGAAAAAAATAGGGGGAAAGGGAAAGAAAGAAGAAAAGAAACAGAGCGGAGATGTATCCATCTATCTCTCCGTCCGTCCGCCCGCCCGCCCGCCCGTCCGTCCGCCCGCCCGTCCGCCCGTCCGTCCGCCCACTCACCCACCCACCCGCCCGCTCCCCCGCCCGCCCGCCCGCTCGCCCGCTCACCCACCCGCCTGTCCGTCCGTCCGCTCACCCACCCCCACCATATAAACCTTATTGACATTCTCCTGCCGTTGGTTTAGTTTAATGTCGAGATACAACATGGATCTTTGGCCCACCGAGCCGGAGTCCTTCACATTATCACCCCTTCACATTAGTTCCATGTATTCCCACTTTCTCATCCATAATTTAGGGACAACTTACAGAGAGCCAATGAATCACCAGACCCGTGTGTATTTGGGTTGTGGGCGGTAACTGGGGCACCCAGAGAAACCCCACCCTGCGCAAACTGCACACATAGACAGCACCCGAGGTCGGGATCGAACCCAGGTCACCGGCGCTGTGAGGCGGTGGCGGCTGTACCAATTGTGCCACTACACCGCCCTGGGTGAGGCCCTAGACGTTTGCCAAGTGACTTACAGCAGAACCCCAAGGAAATGTTACAAGTGACCACAAACATAATTCGCAATGGAGCCCATTCTGAAACACAGCATTGCATTAATTCCAACAACGTTAAATGGCTCCCGAACATACGATGGCATGCTGTACCTGCACGCTCACTTGAAAGTAAGCATGCAGGTGCAGCAGGCAGTGAAGAAAGCCAATGGCATGTTGGCCTTCATAACAAGAGGATTGAATATAGGAGGAAAGAGGCCCTTCTGCAGTTGTACAGAGCCCTAGTGAGACCACACCTGGAGTATTGTGTGCAGTTTTGGTCTCCAAATTTGAGGAAGGACATTCTTGCTATTAAGGCAGTGCAGCGTAGGTTTACAAGATTCCTGGGATGGCGGGACTGTCATCTATTGAAAGAATGGAGCGTCTGGGTTTGTATACACTGGAATTTATAAGGATGAGGGGAGATCTTATTGAAACATATAAGATTATTAAAGGTTTGGACACGCTAGAGGCAGGAAACATGTTCCGGATGTTGGGGGAGTCCAGAACCAGGGGCCACAGTTTAAGAATAAGGGGTAGACCATTTAGAACGGAGATGAGGAAAAATTTTTTCACCCAGAGAGTTGTGAGTCTGTGGAATTCTCTGCCTCAGGCAGTGGAGACTAATTCTCTGGATGGTTTCAAGAGAGAGCTAGATAGGGCTCTTAAAAATAGCGGAGTGAGGGGATATGGGGAGAAGGCAGGAACGGGGAACTGATTGGGGATGATCAGCCATGATCACATTGAATGGCGGTGCTGGCTCGAAGGGCCGAATGGCCTACTCCTGCACCTATTGTCTATTGATACGATAGAACGTTATTTATCCCAGGAGGGAAATTGATCTGCCAACAGGCATAAAAGACAAGACACATGAAATTAAACTGCCGAGTGGAAAGGATTGGGGATGTACAAGGATTGGGGGGGTGGGGGGGGGGGGGAGCTAGTCGACCCCACGACAGAAGGGGAGGAGTTGTACAGTTTGATAGCCACTGGGAAGAAGGATCTCCTGTGGCGTTCTGTGCTGCATCTTGGTGGAACCAGTCTGTTGCTGAAGGTCTATTAAAGGCATAAAAAGGCCTGAGTGGGATTGGAAGATTAAAACACTAATGCGAGAAGGCAGGTCATTGCTTCGGTCACTAAGACCTAACGGGCCAGTCACTGAGATATAACCCTGCTGCCACATATTGACAGTAACAAGGACTGAAGGGTCAATGCAGGAAGTGTCGGCTCGGCTCGGCTCAGCTCAGGGAACGCACTCACCTCGGTGTCGACAGGCCAAGGGTTCAGACCATCAGAGTTCCCGCACATAACCTGTGCCGTAAATCACCGCGCTGTCAGACTCGCTCTCCCTTAATAAGACGTGGGTGTGATATATTGCATTGATCCATCCAAGGCATCACCAACGTTCCTCCTCTCCCCCCCCCCCCCCCCCCCCCAGTCCCCACTATCCTGGACCACAGCCTTCACACGGCTGACTGCAGTGAAATGCCTTAGGGTGCTAAACAGGAAACTCAGCAAATGTACAGACATACAGAAAATAGACACAAAAAAGCTGGAGTAACTCAGCGGGACAGGCAGCGTCCAGCTTCTTGTGTCGGTCTTCAGTCTTCTTAAGGGTCTTGAGGGAGTGCAGCGTAGCTCGTGCTTCTTTCACGAGGTAATTCACGAATTCTCCCCAGTTTTCAGCTGTAGGTCCAATTCGTTTTGCCAGCCGTAGGTACACGGGGCACCGGGTGAGTCGGGACGTTTTTTCCAGCCCGATGGACAATGTCCATTGAGTAAAAAAAATAATGGGGATGAAAAAACGTGCAACTTTTTACTGGTAGTTAGTTGGTGGGAAGACCATAGTAGGCCGTGAGGGTCGTCGTAGGTAGTCGTGGGCGCTCGTAGATATTTGTGGGCGCTCGTAGCTCGGCAGAGAAAACAAGGTGAGTGGAAATAAAAGCTTAAGTCAACATCAGCACGTGACCTCTGTCACTCCAGTTCGTGAGCATATTCGTGGAAGGTCGTAGGAGTTCGTAGATTACCAAAATATTGATTTTTTATTTTAGGTCCTTTAAACTCGGCAGAGGGTTTGGATTAAGACGTGAAAGTGGGAAAGGCCCTGTACAGATAGAGACATACAGACCCTGATCGGCACGGTGGCGCAGCGGTAGAGTTGCTGCCTCACAGCGCCAGGGTCCCGAGTTCGATCCTGACACACTCCTTGTCCGTACGGAGTTTGTACGTTCTCCCCCCCCCCCCCCCGTGACCTGCGTGGGTTTTCTCTGGGAGCTCCGGATTCCTGCAGAGGCCAAGTCAGTGGATATTTTGAAGGCAGAGATAGATAGATAGATAGATAGATAGATAGATAGATAGATAGATAGATAGATAGATAGATAGATAGATAGACAGATAGACAGATAGACAGATAGACAGATAGACAGATAGACAGATAGACAGATAGATAGATGTTTTGATTAGTGCGAGGTTGCGAGGAGAAGGCAGGAGAATGGGGTTAGGAGGGAGAGATAGATCGTTGGGCTGAAGAGCCTGTTTCTGCGCTGTAGCTCTTAACAACACTAAATGAAACACTCACTTACCGGTTCTCCCCAGCTTCTGAACACACAAAATGGGAGCAACCCATGTGTACAAACAAGCATTGATGGGCTGAATGGCCTAATTCTGCTCCGGTGTCGTATGGTCTTAAAACATGTCTTGTGATGTTATGATCATGTTCGACACGGACATTGTGGGCCGAAGGGCCTGTTCTTGTGCTATGTTCCATGTCATTAGATAAGTTTAGATCATAAGATCATAAGTGATAGGAGCAGAATTAGGCCATTCGGCCCATCAAGACTACCCCGCCATTCAATCATGGCTGATCTATCTCTCCCTCCTAACCCCATTCTCCTGCCTTCTCCCCGTAACCCCTGACACCCGCACTAATCAAGAACCTATCTCTGCCTTAAATATATCCACTGACTTGGCCTCCACAGCCGTCTGTGGCAATGAATTCCACCGATTCACCACCCTCTGACTAAAGACATTCCTCCTCACCTCCTTCCTAAAAGAACATCCTTTAATTCTGAGGCTATGACCTCTAGTCCTAGACTCTCCCACTAGTGGAAACATCCTCTCCACATCCACTCTATCCGGGCCTTTCACTATTCTGTACGTTTCAATGAGGTCCCCCTCATTCGTCTAACCTCCAGCGAGTACAGGCCCTGCGCGGACAAACGCTCATCATATGTTTAGTTTAGAGATCCGATCCCCGCACACTAATGGGCCCGTCCCACGTGGAGATTTTGTCAGCGACCGCCGGCATCATATCAGTGTCACCAAAAGATTTTGAACATTTCAGCAGCGACAAAAAGAAATGTTGCGACACTTGTAAAAACACCGCGCGTCGATACGTCGCCACGCCACGCCACGACACGCCATGAATTTGTCGGTGACCAGATATGTCAGTCAATGATGCCGGCAGTCTCGGAAATAGTCGCCAAGTGGGACAGGCCCTTAACACTAACCTACACACACTAGGGCCAAGCCAATCAACCTACAAACCTGCACGGGAGAACACCCACCCGGACAAGGGGAGAACGTGCGAACTCCGTACAGACAGCACCCGTAGTCAGGATTGAACCTGCGTCTCTGGCGCTGTAAGGCAACAACTCTACCGCTGCGCCACCGTGCCCCTCCCCCACCCACCCCCACAACTCTCTGACTGAGTTCAGGCTCGTAAATGTCTATTGACAACAGATATGAAGATGGATAAAGTACCTGGAAGATCAAATGATGAAGGTGCAAAGTGGAAGGATTAAATCTACCTCACTAATGTTCAATGATGGACGATAAATCATTGATATTCGCCGGGATTGTCCTGTCACCAGTGGTGAATGTTTTATTTTAAGAACTGACAATTTCTCAGTCACCGTCTACTAAAAATCACTGAGCTAGCCACAATGCCCATATCAGTTCAGAGAATTAGGCCATTCAGCCCATCAAGTCTGCTCCACCATTCTATACCTGCAGAAACATATGGACACGCAGTGCTGGAGTAACTCAGCAGGTCAGGCAGCATCTCTGGAGAACATGGATAGCCATGTTTTGTGTTGGGATCCTTCTTCTGGTCGAGAACTTTATCATTGGGGCCCTGGAAGAAACATCCCGACCCGAAACATCACCCATCCATGTTCCTCACAGATGCTCCCTGACCCGTTAAGTTACTCCAGCAACTTGTGTCCTTTTTTTGGGTAAACCAGCATCTGCAGTTCCTTGTTTGACATTAATTATTTCAATATTTCAGACGCAGATGTGGCACTTTTCTCCTAGTATAGTTTACAGGTGCAGCGTGCAAACAGGCCCTTCGGCCCACAATCCCCGCACATTTATACTACCCTACACAATTCTACATTTACACAAGCCAATTAACTGACAAACCTGCACGTCTTTGGAGTGTGGGAGGAAACCGAAGATCTCGGAGAAAACCCACGCAGGTCACGGGGAGAGCGTGCAAACTCCGTACAGGCAGCGTCCGTAGTCAAAGGATACAAAGGACATTTATTGTCACGTACACATAGTGAAATTGGACTTGCCAATGCAGCACACAGGTAAAGATAAGACACAACACTAAAGAATTTAACAATAAACATAAAAACATCCCCCCACGATGGTCCCCACTGTGGGGGAAGGCACAAAGTCCAGTCCCCATCCCACGTCCACCCATAGTCGGGCCAATTGAGGCCTCCGCAGTTGCCACTACGGGGCCCGGTGTTCCAGGCCGTTCTCGCCGGGTGTTGGTGCTCCGGCGTCGGGAGAATCCTCTCAGCGGCTTGGGACACCTGGAACGGCCGCTTCCTTACCGGAGTCCGCGGTTTCTGAAGCCGACAGGGCCATGCTGGACGGAGCTACCCCACTGGCGATCTCGGCGAGAGATCCCAGGCTCCCGGTGTAACGTTCAGCGCCGCTGCCCGCTGGGATGGAACCCGGGTCTCTGGCGCAGTGAGAGCTGTGAGGCAGCAACTCTACCGCTGCGCCACCGTGACCTTACAATATCCGATCGTCCATGATATAATCATGGTTGTTATTGCAGCCGCTGATGTGCCCGTAACGGTGCAGTACGGTGGCCTGTCTTCAGTTCAATGCAATTGAAGCCAATGCTGGACTAAAGCAACAGGGGGAGAACAGCGATGAAACTGAGCATTCCACATGAATCCCACATAAGAGATTAGTATATAAAGTTAAAGCATACGGCATTGGGGTTCAATATTGATGTGGATAGAGAACTGGCTGGCAAACAGAAAGCAAAGAGTAGGAGTTAACGGGTCGTTTTCACAATGGCAGGCAGTGACTAGTGGGGTACCGCAAGGCTCAGTGCTGGGACCCCAGCTATTTACAATATACATAAATGATCTGGATGAGGGAATTGAAGGCAATATCTCCAAGTTTGCGGATGACACTAAGCTGGGGGGCAGTGTTAGCTGTGAGGAGGATGCTAGGAGAATGCAAGGTGACTTGGATAGGCTGGGTGAGTGGGCAAATGTTTGGCAGATGCAGTATAATGTGGATAAATGTGAGGTTATCCACTTTGGTGGCAAAAATAGGAAAACCGACTACTATCTAAATGGTGGCCGATTAGGAAAAGGGGAGATGCAGCGCGACCTGGGTGTCATGGTACACCAGTCATTGAAAGTAGGCATGCAGGTACAGTAGGCAGTGAAGAAAGCCAATGGTATGTTAGCTTTCATAGCAAAAGGATTTGAGTATAGGAGCAGGGAGGTTCTACTTCAGTTGTATAGGGTCTTGGTGAGGCCACACCTGGAGTATTGCATACAGTTCTGGTCTCCAAATCTGAGGAAGGACATTATTACCATCGAGGGAGTGCAGCGAAGGTTCACCCGACTGATTCCTGGGATGTCAGGACTGTCTTATGAACAAAGATTGCATAGACTCAGTTTATACTCTCCAGAATTTAGGAGATTGAGAGGGAATCTTATAGAAGCTTACAAGATTCTTAAGGGGTTGGACAGGCTAGATGCAGGAAGATTGTTCCTGATGTTGGGGAGGTCCAGGACAAGGGGTCACAGCTTAAGGATAAGGGGGAAATACTTTAGGACCGAGATGAGAAGGAATTTTTTCACAAAGAGAGTGGTGGGTCTCTGGAACTCTCTGCCACAGAGGGTAGTTGAGGCCAGTTCATTGGCTATATTTAAGAGGGAGTCAGATGTGGCCCTTGTGGCTAAGGGGATCAGAGGGTATGGAGAGAAGGCAGGTACGGGATACTGAGTTGGATGATCAGCCATGATCATATTGAATGGCGGTGCAGGCTCGAAGGGCCGAATGGCCTACTCCTGCACCTAATTTCTATGTTTCTATGTTTCTATGAGCTTGCTATCGGTGTGAACAAAAGCCAGGGGTGGGCAGCGTGCTGGAAGGAACTGCAAGTGCTGCTTTAAACCGAAGATAGACACAAAATGCTGGAGTAACTCAGCAGGACAGTCAAGTCACAGTCACAGTCAAAGTTTTTTTAAAAAGTCAAAAAGTTTATTGTCATGTGTCCCTGACAGGAAAATGAAATTCCTGCTTTGCTTCAGCACAACAGAACATAGACGGCATTGACTACAAAACAGATCAGTGTGTCCATATACCGTTATATACGTAAATACCCACATGAATAAATAAATTAATAACGTGCAAATAACAGATAATGGGTTATTAATGATCAGAGTTTTGTCCGAGCCGAGTTTAATAGCCTGATGGCTGTGGGGAAGTAGCTATTCCTCAACCTGGACGTTGCAGTCTTCAGGCTCCTGTACCTTCTACCTGAAGGTAGCAGGGAGATGAGTGTGTGGCCAGGATGGTGTGGGTCCTTGCTGATGCTGCCAGCCTTTTTGAGGCAACGACTGCGATAAATCCCCTCGATGGAAGGAAGGTCAGAGCCGATGATGGACTGGGCAGTGTTTACTACTTTTTGTAGTCTTTTCCGCTCCAAGGCGCTCAAGTTGCCGAACCAAGCCACGATGCAACCGGTCAGCAAGCTCTCTACTGTGCACCTGTAGAAGTTAGAGAGAGTCCTCCTTGACAGACCGACTCTCCGTAATCTTCTCAGGAAGTAGAGGTGCTGATGAGCTTTCTTAATAATTGCATCTGTGTTCTGGGACCAGGAAAGATCTTCACAGATGTGCACGCCCAGGAATTTGAAGCTCTTGACCCTTTCAACCATCGACCCGTTGATATAAACAGGGCTGTGGGTCCCCATCCTACTCCTTCCAAAGTCCACAATCAGTTCCTTGGTTTTGCTGGTGTTGAGGACCAGGTTGTTGTGCTGGCACCATATGGACAGTTGCTCGATCTCTCTTCTATACTCTGTCTCATCCCCATCAGTGATACGTCCCACAACAGTGGTGCCGTCAGCAAACTTGATGATGGAGTTCACGCTATGACCGGCTACGCAGTCATGAGTATAGAGTGAGTACAGCAGCGGGCTGAACAAGCAGCCTTTAGGTGCTCCCGTGCTGATTGTTATCGAGTCTGACACATTTCCACCAATACGAACAGACTATGGTCTGTGGGTGAGGAAGTCGAGGATCCAATTGCAGAGGGATGCTCAGAGACCCAGATCTGCGAGTTTGGTAACCAGCTTGGAGGGGATGATTGTGTTAAATGCCGAGCTGTAATCAATGAATAACAGCCTGACATATGAGTTTTTGTTGTCCAAGTGGTCCAGAGCGGAGTGGAGGGCCAGTGAGATCGCATCCACCGTTGATCTGTTGTAGCGGTAAGCGAACTGCAGTGGGTCCAGGTTTTTGTCGAGGTAGGAGTTAATTTGCGCCATGATCAACCTCTCGAAGCACTTCATCACCACAGGCGTTAGTGCCACAGGTCGATAGTCATTGAGGCACGTCACCTTGCTCTTCTTGGGCACCGGTATTATTGATGCCCTTTTGAAGCAGGTGGGAACCTCAGACCTCAGAAGTGACAGCTTGAAAATGTCCGTAAAAACTCCAGCCAGTTGGTCCGCACAGGTTTTTGGAACGCGACCGGGTATGCCATCAGGTCCAGATGCTTTTTGAGGGGACAGGCAGCATCTCTGGAGAGAAGGGTCTCTCGATCCCATTCCCTCTATCCAGTCCCACTGAGTTAAGGGCCTGTCCCACAAGCCAATGTTTTTCGACGACTGCTGGCATTAATTGATTGACATATTAACGCGCGGCGTTTTTTCAAATGTCGTATCATTTTTTTTGTCACCGCTGGATTTTGAAATGATCAAAATCTTTTGGCCACACTGTTTTGACGCCGGCAGGCCCTTTGGAGATACAGCATTTTGTGTCCTACCTCAGGGATGGGAATGTCCCTGCGATGTTGAAGGAAGTAAGCGTGATTTATTGAAGAACTGCACAGCTGAGAGACCAAACCCTTTGATTTGAATAAAGCGATGATTAGAAGGAGCACGTTACATTTTCATTTGTTGCGGCTGCCGGCCACGAAAGGTCAGCGGATGCAAAAGGAAAATTAAAATGATTGTCGTGCCTCGAGAGCTTGGCGCGCTGGATGATGCATCTTTTAATCTTGTTACCACAAGGTGCATCTTCGCGACCGGACGCTGCACACATCTCCAAGGCAGGACGTGGAGAATTCAGCTGCACGCTGCCTGACTTGGTAATGAGGAAGGCGGCAATATCACAGGGTGACATTACAAGTGGCCCTAAATACAAACGGAACCCGCGTGGGAAGGAACTACAGGTGCTGGTTTACGCTGTCATTCCTGAGTAACTCAGCGGGACCGACAACATCGCTGGAGAGAAGGAATGAGGGGGGGGGGGGGGAAGGGTCACACCCATTCCTTGTATCCAGAGATGCTGCCCGTCCCATAAGGTCAAGAGGTCATAAGTGACAGGAGCGGAATTAGGCCATTCGGCCCATCTTCTTGTGTGTGGCGTGCAGAGCCTAAAGTTGGAGGACAACTTGTTCTGTTTGATCTCCTGTTTGTGCACGCCCGGTTGATTGCATTCGTCGAAACAGGGTGGACCACGTGAAGGTTGCAATCTCCCGCCCCAATTGGCCCATCAAGCCTGCCTTATCATGTCATGATCTTATGATCATGGTCGACACGAACATTGTGGGCCGAAGGGCCTGTTCCTGTGCTGTACTGTGATATGTTCCATGTCATTAGTTTAGTTTCGATCATAAGTGATAGGTGCAGAAGGAGGCCATTCGGCCCATCAAGTCTACCCCGCCTTTCAATCGTGGCTGATCTATCTCTCCCTCCCAACCCCATTCTCCTGCCCTCTCCCCCTTAACCCCTGACACCCGTACTGATCAAGTCCCGTTGGGTTGTTCCAGCATCTTGTGTCGATCTTCCAGCTGAACGCAAAGCACGGGGAGGAGGTGAAGAGGGAGAACGTGATAGAAATGTCAATAACATTATTTCCCTTGCTGATACTTGCTTTCAAGGCCATGTGATTTGGGGATGTGACGTGGCGTGGGCTTGCTGCAGCCTCGGTGCTGGCATCTCAGAGCGGCATTGAGACAACTGGCCCTGTTAACATAACCTTCAGACTGCACCGCAGTTGCTGCAGATATTGTAATCCTGCGAGGTGTCTGTGCATTGAAGGGACATGCAGCCCAGCATCTGGGGGGTGAGCAAGCTCGTTCTAACAATCTGACATGCTCGCGTCTCCAACATGTTTTATACCCACGGTTGGCCAATGTTTTAGGTCAATAACCTTTCATCAGGACATGAGAAAATATTTCAATGGGAGGAAAAGAGAGTGAGAGAGAGATAGAGAGAGAGAGAGAGAGAAAGAGAGAGAGAGGGAGAGAGAGAGAGCGAGAGAGAGAGAGGGGGAGAGAGAAGGAGAGAGAGAGAGATAGAAAGATAGAGAGAGTGTGTGAGAGAGAGAGAGAGAGAGAGAGAGACAGAGAGAGAGAGAGACAGAGAGAGAGAGAGAGAGAGAGAGAAACCACTCTAAAAACAGACATAAATCCATGCACAAGCAATTTGTTTCGAGAAACAGCATGGTGACAGGCCCTTCAGCCCACCGAGTCCGTGCTGACCACTGATCACCCTGACACACCTAGAAACATAGAAACATAGAAAATAGGTGCAGGAATAGGCCATTCGGCCCTTCGAGCCTGCACCACCATTCAATATGATCATGGCTGATCATCCAACTCAGTATCCCGTACCTGCCTTCTCTCCATACCCCCTGATCCCTTTAGCCACAAGGGCCACACTATTTCCATAATATCCCACACAGACTGTTGAAGGGTCTTGACCCGAAACGTCACCCATTGCTTCTCTCCAGAGATGCTGCCGGTCCCGCTGAGTTACTCCGGCCTGTTGTTGGTGTCTTCGATATGATCCCACGTTCTCTGCACTCTAGGGGCCAATTAACCCTAAAAACCCCCACGTTTGTGGGTCATGGGAGGTATCTGGAGCACCCAGACGGAACCAACGCTGGCACGGTGAGAACGTGCAAACTCCGTACAGACAGCACCCCAGGTCATAATCGAACCTAGGTTCCTGGGGATAAATCTCCCTCTCCTCTCCAGATGCAACCATGAGACATTTTACATTCATTTGAAAGGCCAGGGGGCTTCTCCGTTTAAAGTCTCCTTGAGCAGCAGCCTTTCCAACAGTGCAGAACTCCCTCAGTATCATCAATGATCAGTATGGACTCGATGGACCGAAGGGCCTGTTCTATATCTCCAAACTATAAAATCCAGTGCATCCTTTAGACAATAGACAATAGGTGCAGGAGGAGGCCATTTGGCCCTTCGAGCCAGCACCGCCATTCAATATGATCATGGCTGATCATCCCCAATCAGTTCCCCGTTCCTGCCTTCTCCCCATATCCCCTGACTCCGCTATCTTTAAGAGCCCTATCTAGCTCTCTCTTGAAAGCATCCAGAGAACCTGCCTCCACCGCCCTCTGAGGCAGAAGTACAGCACAGAAGCAGGGCCTTCGCTCAACGGACTCCACGCGACCAGCAATCCCCGCACACAAACGCTATTTTACCGAAGCCAATTAACGTACAAACCTGCACGTCTCTGGAGTGTGGGAGGAAACCAGAGCACCCGGAGAAAACCCACGCGGTCACGGGAAGGACGTACGCACTCCGTACAGACAGCGCCCGTAGTCAGGATCGAACCCGGGTCTCTGGTGCTGTACGGAAGCAACTCCACCGCTGCGCCACCGTGCCGCC
The DNA here is from genome assembly GCA_963514005.1 of Raja brachyura. Next base: position 44,304,095 of record OY740803.1, on the reverse strand, counting down.
CTCATTGATTGTGAGCAGAGTGGGATTTGAACCCTCTGACCCAAAAATAGGGGTGCCACCTCATGATGCACAGCCAACATCAAAACAAGTTGCACACGTTTGTCTTGGCCCGAGACGTCATCTATTCCTTCGCTCCATAGAGGCTGCCTCACCCGCTGAGTTGCTCCAGCGTTTTTGTCAGTAAACATCATGCTCAAGGACCCAAAAATATCCGGATGAAGAGTGATGGCTTGGCCCTGCCATCGTTAGTATCGCGGGTATTGACTAAACAATATGCTGCTTTGAAATTTGGAGACATTATGTCACATCTGTGGAAAATACAGGCTGTTAGATGTCCTTATTGATATTCGATGTTCAGGCAAGACTAAAACTACTATTAAAATAGCAGCGTCCCTTTTCTGCCAAAATAACACTTATTCATTGGTTTGCGTTTACAAAGTCATTTCCGCCAGCGCTCTAAAGTACTTATTTTGCGCAGTTCGGTTCATTCAATGCTGTGTCTGGGATGATTTGTCAGGGTGTAAATCCCCTTATCGAAAAACAGCACATGTCTGTCGATTGAAAAGCAGAACTAAGATTTAGACAGCGCCTTTTCAAACGGTGTCTGTCATTAAACGTGTAAGTCTATTTGAAGTAAGCGGTAGTCCACATTCTGTAGGCCCGTTGTCATTGTATAGACCTAGTTGGGTTGGCTGGTGTATGCGTCGCTGCCTCAGTTGACCAACCGCAGTATCTTTATCCGCATGCATCGCTGCTTGGTTTGGGAACAGCTCCCTCCAAGAAACTGCAAGAGAATTGTGGCCATCACACAAACCGACCCCCCTTCCACTGACTCCATCTACACCTCACGCTGCCTCAGCAAGGCCCAGTCTCAACCCAGCCACGCCCTCTTCTTCCCTTTCCCATCGGGCAAGAGGTACAGAAGTGTGAAAACGAACGCACGCCCCCAGATTCAGGGGCAGTTTTGTTCCCAGCTGTGATCAGGCAACTGTGATCCCACCAACAACTCGAGAGCGGTCCTGAACTATCGATCACACCAGGGACAACCTTTTAATCAGACTTTACTGGCTCTACCTTGCACTAAACGTTATTCCTTTATCATGTGTCTGTGCACTGTGAATGGCTCGATTGTAACCATGATCAGTCTTTCCGCTGAATGGTTAGCACGCAGCAAAGGCTTTTCACTGTACCTCGGTACAGGTGACAATGAACTGAACTGAGGCAGCGGGAAATATATTCACGTCTTCTACCACGTGCTGTGGTGGGGCTCCAAAGAGAAGTGCGGATGATGGAAGTCCGAGATAAAATGCTAAGAACTCTCAGCGGGTCAGGCAACATCTTAGCAGGGTGGCACTGTGGCACAGACTCACTGCCTCACAGCGCCAGAGACCCGGGTTCGATCCTGACCACGAATGCTGTCGGTACAGGGTTTGTACGTTTTCCCTGTGACCGCGTGGGGTTGCTCCGGTTGCTCCGGTTTCAATAGACAATAGACAAAAGGTGCAGGAGTAGAGGCCATTCGGCCCTTCGAGCCAGCACCGCCATTCAATGTGATCATGGCTGATCATCCCCAATCAGTACCCCGTTCCTGCCTTCTCCCCATATCCCCTGACTCCATTATCTTCAAGAGCCCTATCTAGCTCTCTCTTGAAAGCATCCAGAGAACCTGCCTCCACCGCCCTCTGAGGCAGAGAATTCCACAGACTCACCACTCTCTGTGAGAAAAAGTGTTTCCTCGTCTCCGTTCTAAATGCCTTACTCTTTATTCTTAAACTGTGGCCCCTGGTTCTGGACTCCCGCAACATCGGGAACATGTTTCCTGCCTCTAGCGTGTCCAAACCCTTAACAATCTTATATGTTTCCTGCCACATCCCAAAGACGTGTGGGGTCAGGAGGGCAAGACTCCTTGGGAAGGTTCTCAGGAAGTCGCCGAGCTCTTTGCTGCCAGTGACACTGATGTAATCCAACCTACCCGAGACATTGTCATGCTTTGGCTCGTCATTATTAGTGCATCATGTTCCGACAGTCGACACTGAAAGCTGGAGTTACTCAGCGGGTCAGCGAGCATCCCTGGAGGCAAGGAATAGTTGGCTCTCGTCTGGAGAAGGGTCTCGATCCGAAACGTCACCTATTCCTTTTCTCCAGAGATGAGTTACTCCAGCTTCTTGTGTCTATCTTCGGTTTAAACCAGCGTTTGCAGTTCTTTCCAACACGTTCCGACAGCACTGCGCTCTTCACCATGTCAGTGACCAATTGCAATACTTGACTGCTTCATTCATAAATGATCAGGGGCAGTAACGGAAGAAGTGCGACCAGCCTGTGTCTGTGGACTTCCACACAGCACGTGGCTCAGCCTCCAACCCCCAGCTCAACCACAACTGACTGCATTTGATGCCCAATAGACAATAGACAATAGGTGCAGGAGGAGGCCATTCGGCCCTTCGAGCCAGCATCTCCATTCACTGTGTTCATGGCTTATCATCCCCAATCAGTAACCCCGTTCCTGTCTTCTCCCCATATTCCCTGACTCCGCTATCTTTAAGAGCCCTATCTAGCTCTCTCTTGAAAGCATCCAGAGAACCTGCATCCACCACCCTCTGAGGCAGAGAATTCCACAGACTCACCACTCTCTGTGAGAAAAAGTGTTTCCTCGTCTCCGTTCTAAATGGCTTACTCCTTATTCTTAAACTGTGGCCCCTGGTTCCAGACTCCCCCAACATCGGGAACATGTTTCCTGCCTCTAGCGTGTCCAAGCCCTTAATAATCTTCTATGTTTCAATGAGATCCCCTCTCATCCTTCTAAACTCCAGAGTGTATAAGCCCAGCTGCTCCATTCTCTCAGCGTATGACAGTCCCACCATCCCGGGGATTAACCTTGTACTGTAAATGGCTGGATTGTAACCATGTATTGTCTTTCTGCTGACTGGTTAGCACGCAACAAAAGCTTTTCACTGTACCTCGGTACACGTGACAATAAACTGAAACAAATTGTTAACTTAAAAAGGACGTACGGGTTTGTAGGTTAATTGGCTTCTGTATAAATGGGATTAGAGGCTCACTGGTGGTCAGCATGGACTCCATGCTGTATCCTTCGATCCCATGCTATATCCCACCTCCCAGCAATAACAGACAGTCACGGTGGCGCAGCGGTAGAGTTGCTGCCTCACAGCGAATGCAGCGCCGGAGACCCGGGTTCGATCCCGACTACGGGCGCTGTCTGTACGGAGTTTGCACGATCTCCCCGTGACCTGCGTGGGTTTTCTCCGATATCTTCGGTTCCCTCCCACACTCCAAAGACGTGCAGGTTTGTAGGTTAATTGGCTTGGTGCAAATGTGAAAATTGGTCCTGGTGTGTGTAGAATAGTGTTAGTGTGCGGGGATCGCTGGTCGACGCGGACCGGTGGGCCGAAGGGCCTGTTTCCGTGCTGTACCTCTAAACTAAACTAAACCAATAAGCACCTAATCCAGAAGCCTCGCTTCAGGTGGGAACCTAGTTGCTTGTGTTATTGGCGCTGTGATTTTGTGTGGCTTTTAAGGATGCTCCTGTTAACTGGAGTTCTCCTGATTTCCATTTGGCAGGCAAATTATATATCGATGTTTTTTCTCTCTCGTTGGCAGTAATCACATTATTGATTCCCCGTCACACTGAAGCTGTTATTGCACATGGGGTAGATACATCCTAAATTCTTAATGGGATTCCTGGCAGGATTATTGGCCATCTCAATCATTTTGACAAGGCCTTTGTCAAGGGTTTGACAGAATTCTTAAATGCTCCATCAGGTTATAACAGGCTAAGTTGTTGCTAAGGCCGCGTTTGCAATGATTAGCTGATTACATAAAATCCAACATTAATGGAGCGACTCTCAGAGTTGCTGCCTCACAGCGACAGAGACCCAGGTTCGATCCTGACCTCGGGTGCTGAGGAGTTTGCACGTTCTCCTTGTGGACTGAGTGGGTTTCCTCCGGGTCATCCGGTTTCCTCCCACGTCCCAAAGACGTGCGGGTTTGTACGTTAATTGGCTTCTGTAAATTGTCCCTGGTGTGTAGAGAGTGGATGAGAAAGGGGGATAACATGGAACCAGTGTGAACAGGTGATCGATGGTCAGCGTGGATTCGGCGGGCCGAATGGCCTGTTTCCATGCTGTATCTCCTAAACCCCCTGTCCCACGGTACGAGTTCATTCCAAGAGCTCTCCCGAGTCTGCCCTGATTCGCTCGGAGATTTACGATAACGGCCGCTCGTCGGTACTCGGGGCTCTCGTGGACATTTTTCAACATGTTGAAAAATCTTCACGAGTCTTCCCGTGCTTACCTGCCGTTAGTGAGTCTTCCCGAGTACCTGCCGTTAGCGTTACGAGCCGCTAAGAGACGTCCCCGAGCTCCGACGTACCCGCTACGTTCATTCTCCGTGCTTACCACGAGTTTGTTTGTTTTTAAACTCGGGAGAGCTCTTGGAATGAACTCGTACTGTGGGACGGGGGCGTCAATGCTCAACTCACTCCACAGTGTAGAGTACACACACTTTAACGCTCCTTCACCTCCAGTGAAGATGATAAATAACTGGAGCCTTCCCTGTGGTCGAAGCACTTGTGTAAAGAGCAGAGAAAGGAGCGCTTTAGATGCACGAGATGCCTTTAAGTTATGCTAATTCTTTCCTGAGGAGTTTAGGCGTGATGCTGCCTCTCTTTTATGCTTCTCCTGAGGCTACGTTAAACGTTAACAGTAGGCCTTTGTCACTTCTTCTAGTGGTTTAGATTCATTGAATCGAGCTTGGCTGGGAAGCGGATGCAGTGCTGGCGTTAAGGGGACCAGTGCCAGCTTCGTTGAGACGGGGCCACTTCGGAGCTGACCCCGTTTAAGTGTGTGGGTCGGGAGACCGCCCGCAGGGTGGTCCGCGGTTCAGTGCCCGCAACCCAGGCCTTAGGGATTGGCAACAGAACGGTGAGTGGGGCAGATCGGCGAGCGAGGTCAAAGGCTGCATTTAAAAGCTGTGCCAAAAATCACGGACAACGTATTTCGGGACGTGGTGGTAAAGAAGCGAAGACAAACGGCTCCATTTATTAACTAAAACGTAACAATTTAAAAAATGAACAGCAGACGATAGATAGATTTAAGAGAGATAGATTTAAGAGGGAGTTAGAATTTAAACGAGAGTTAGATAGAGCTCCAGGGGCTAGTGGAGTCAAGGGATATGGGGAGAAGGCAGGCACGGGTTATTGATTGGGGACAATCAGCCATGGTCACCATGAATGGCAGTGCTGGCTCGAAGGGCCGAATGGCCTCCTCCTGCACCTATTTTCTATGTTTCTATCTGCACAAATTGCTGCCGTACATCGGCGGGTCAGGCAGCATCACTGGTGAGCATGGGTCGGTGGCATTTCGGGTCGGGACCCTTCTTCAGACTGATTGTGGGGGGGGGGGGGGGAGGGGGGGGGGAATATCGAAGCAAGGAAAGACCAGGGCAAATCAGGGCCAGCAACAGATGACCTCTGGCCGGGAGGTTCCCTGATAGGCCAATTGTTGGTTAGGGACAGTGTGATCCCAAGATCCAAACTATAAACTGTTTTGATCCATTAGCTTAGTCATCAGATCGTCACCAGAAGGACTGAGATGAGGATCAACATTTTCACCCAGAGAGTTGTGAATCTGTGGAATTCTCTGCCACGGAAGGCAGTGGAGGCCAATTCACTGGATGTTTTCAAGAGAGAGTTAGATGGAGCTCTAGGGGCTGGTGGAGTCAAGGGATATGGGGAGAAAGCAGGAACGGGGAACAAATTCTGGAAAATCAGCCATGATCATATTGAAGGGCGGGGGGCTCGAAGGGCCAAATGGCCTCCTCCTGCACCGGGTTTCGATGTTTCGATGGCGTCAGCATTGGACGGGAGCAAAAATTGGCGTTAAACTGGACAGGGGTTAGTTTAGTTTAGCTTAGTTTAGAGATACAGCAGGGAAACAGGCCCTTCGGCCCAGCGAGTCCATGCAGACTGGCGATTATCGCACACTAACACGATCCTACACTCACAGTGGGGACAATTTGAGATTTTTACCAAGCCATTAACGTGCAATCCTGTAGGTCTTTAGAGTGTGGGAGGAAGCTGCTCCCGTAGAAAGGCCACGCAGGTCACGGGGAGAGCGTACTTACTCCATATAGACAGCACCTGTAGTCGGGATCGAACCCGTGTCCCCGGCAGCAACTCTACCGCTGCGCCACTCTGTGCCGCTTCACTGAAGCTGAGGAACCTAAAACCAGCCAGTAATGATTTAGCAACACTCCCCAGTGACATTCGCCAGAGTAGATTTTATTTCCCCTTTTAGTTAATTCAGCTGGGCAAGTGCTGATCGAGATCAGCACTAATGCATTGCTTGCTTACGCAGCTGGCTGGAACTTGCCCTGGTGGAATCTGTACAGATTCGGCAAGCAAAGGTCTATAAAATGCAGCAGAGCGAGTTAAAAAAAATTAATAGAGCGGAAAGGATGAGAGAATTAAGATAATCAGTCGTTGTGGGAGTTACTCTCGCAGTTTATCAACATTACTCTGTCAGTAACGCGGGCAAGGGGGTTGGAATCATCGCCATTTACAGTAGAGGAAGAGCTGTCACTTCAGTTTATTGTCACGTGTAGCGAGGTACAGTGAAAAGCCTTTAGTTGCCTGCTAACCAGTCAGCGGAAAGACAACAGGTGATTACAATCCAGCCATTTACAGTGTACAGATCCATGATAAGGGAATAACGTTTAGTGCAAGGTAAAGCCAGCAACGTCCGATCAAGGATAGTCCGAGGGTCACCAATGAGGTAGATAGTAGTTCAGGACTGCTCTCTGGTTGTGGTAGGATGGTTCAGTTGCCTGATAACAGCTGGGAAGAAACTGTCCCTGAATCTGGAGGTGTGCGTTTCACACTTCTGTCAGGCCATCATGAATATATTCGATTAATCCCCCAATTTAGTTTAGACATACAGCGCAGAGTCCAAATATTCACATATTCCAAACGTGGCCTAACAAAGCCCGATAGAGCTGCATCATCACACCCGGACTCAAGTCAAGACCAAGTCAAGTCACTTTTATTTATATAGCACATTTAAAAAACAACTCTCGTTGGCCAAAGTGCTTCACATTGGTATAAGAATAGTATGACACACAACTGTGGTTCATAGATTAAATACAAACATCACTACATACATGTAGCCCTCGCCCAGAGAAAGGCTTGAGAGTAGAGATGAGTTTTTAGTCTCGACTTATCTGGATGATCAGCCATAATCATATTGAATGGCGGTGCAGGCTCGAAGGGCCGAATGGCCTCTACTCCTGCACCTATTTTCTATGTTTCTATGTTAAAGGAGTCGATGGAGGGGGCAGTTCTGATGGGAAGAGGGATGCTGTTCCACAGTCTAGGAGCAGCAAGTTATAAGTTCATAAGTGATAGGGGCTGAATTCGGCCATTCGGCCAGTTAAGTCTACCCCACTATTCAATCTTCCCCTCTGAACCCCATTCTCCTGCCTTCTCCCCAAACCCCTGACACCTGTACTAATCAAAAATCTATGGATATCTGCCTTGAAAATATCCACCGCCTTGGCATCCACAGCCCCCTGCGGCAATGAGTTCCACTCCAAGCCTTTGACCGATGAGCCGAGGGTTTTGATATGCTGAGTGGTTTAATGTGCGGGGAGTGGAGAAGGGTCTCGTGGACCAACATCACCAGTGCCTTGCGACGGAGCGGGATGCCACTATCCACAGACTGGCTGCTCGCCTTGTCACAGTGGCTGCGTTTGACGGGCTGGCTTGTTTACTCGATGAGTCAAGGGTCGCACACAATTGCAGCTGCTGTGCTCAGATTCCTGTGCCAGCATCCGCATAGAACTGTCAGTGTGACGGGGGCAGGGAGGACAGTGCCCCTCAGTGTGGGATGTTGAGCAGGCCGAGGCTTGCGTGAAGTGACTTCCACAGATCATTCCAATGTCTCCACCAGCGAACAGAAGAGCATACTTCTGCACCCCCCCCGCCCCCCCGTGGCCGCCCCCCCGTGTCCCACTGCGGTCGACAGAGGCCAGCGCATGTTCCCCAGGGTCAAGGGCGGCACGGTGGCGCAGCGGTAGAGTTGCTGCCTCACAGCGCCAGAGACCCAGGTTCCATCCTGACTACGGGTGCTGTCTGACAATAAACAATAGGTGCAGGAGTAGGCCATTCGGCCCTTCGAGCCAGCACCACCATTCAATGTGATCACGGCTGATCATCCCCAATCAGTACCCCGTTCCTGCCTTCTCCCCATATCCCCTGACTCCGCTATTTTTAAGAGCCCTATCTAGCTCTCTCTTGAAAGTATCCAGAGAGCCTGCCTCCACCGCCCTCTGAGGCAGAGAATTCCACAGACTCACCACTCTCTGTGAGAAAAAGTGTTTCCTTGTCTCCGTTCTAAATGGCTTCCTGCTTATTCTTAAACTGTGGCCCCTGGTTCTGGACTCCCCCAACATCGGGAACATGTTTCCTGCCTCTAGTGTGTCCAAGTCCTTAACAATCTTATATGTTTCAATAAGATCCCCTCTCATCCTTCAAATCTCCAGAGTGTACAAGCCCAGCCGCTCCATTCTCTCAGCATATGACAGTCCCGCCATCCCGGGAATTAACCTTGTAAACCTACGCTGCACTCCCTCAATAGCAAGAATTGTCTGTCCGGAGTTTGTACGTTTCACCCGTGACCGCGTGGGATTTCTCCGGGTGCTCCGGTTTCCTCCCACATCCCGAAGATTTGTAGGTTAATTGACTTGTAAATTGTCCCTAGTGTTAAGGATAGAATCATAGAAACATAGAAACTAGGTGCAGGAGGAGGCCATTCAGCTCTTCGAGCTAGCACCGCCATTCAATATGATCACGGCAGATTATCCAAAATCAGTACCCCGTTCCTGCCTTCTCCCCATATCCCTTGATTCCATTAGCCCCAAGAGCTAAATCTAACTCCCTCTAGTCTACGGGTGATCGCTGCCCAGCATGGACACGGTGGGCCGAAGGGCCTGTTTTCATGCTGTATCACTAAACTAAACTAAACAACGTACAAGTTTGTAGGTTAATTGGCTTTGGTAAAATTGTAAACATGTCCCTGGTGTTTGTACAATAAAGGGGAGGTCATTTAAGACTGAGGTGAGAAATAAGTTTTTCTCCCAGAGAGTTGTGAATCTGTGGAATTCCCTGCCACAGAGGCCAGTGGAGGCCAAGTCACTGGATGGATTTAAGAGAGAGTTGGATAGAGCTCTAGGGGCTAGTGGAGTCAAGGAATATGGGGAGAAGGCAGGCACGGGTTATTGATTGGGGACGATCAGCCATGATCACATTGAATGATGGTGCTGCCTCGAAGGGCCGAATGGCCTCCTCCTGCACCTATTTTCTATGTTTCTGTGTTTCTATGATAGTGTTAACATGGGTGGATCGCTGGTCAGTGTGGGCTGGATGAGTGGACGGCCCGTTTAACAGTTTATCTCTACACTAAACTAAACTAAACTAAACTAAAACACCTTTGTGCATTTGGTTGGAATCCTTCAAGAGGAATCAGCTTGTGGAATCCTTGCTCTCATCTTGGAGCTTGGTTTGAGGCCAAAATCAAACGGCTCTGGAAATAATTGACTTTCACTGGAGAGCTAAAGATTTCTAATAACAATATTTGTGTGCATCTCTGTGGTGCTTCATGTGATTGCTCGTCCAAAGGGAAGAAGGGAAGAATAGATTCCATTAACCTGTATCACAAGGAGCTGTCCGCCTTCATCTGTGGAAGGACACAAGGGAACTCCCTCTAGCCTCACAGTTCATGTCTGCTTCTCCTTATCTCCTTTTGTCGCCTTTTCATCTTGTCACTCAGTCACCACATCTGCCGTCAAACCTTCCCCTTCCTTACCGATCACATGCCTGGCTCTGCCCTGCCCCCCCACCTCCCTTCCAGCTTTTCCCCCCCAAATACGATCGATGTGCAGAAGGCCCCCCATGTTATCAAGCTGGAAAGGGCACAGAGAAGATTTACAAGGGTGTTGCCAGGACTAGAGGGTGTGAGTTATAGGGAGAGGTTGAGCGGGCTGGGACTCCTTGGAGCACAGGAGGATGAGGGGTGATCTTATTGAGGTGTGGAAAATCATGAGAGGAATAGATCGGGTAGATGCACAGGGTCTCTTGCCCAGAGTAAGGGAATCGAGGACCAGAGGACATAGGTTTGAGGTGAAGGGGAAAAGATTTAAAAGGGATCTGATGGGTAACTTTTTTCACACAAAGGGTGGTGGGTGTATGGAACAAGCTGCCAGAGGAGGTAGTTGAGGAGATAGTATGCCAACGTTTAAGAGACAGTTAGACAGGTACCTGGATAGGACAGGTTTGGAGGGATATGGACCAAACGTGGGCAGGTGGGACTAGTGTAGCTGGGACACTGTTGGCCGGTGTGGGCAAGTTGGGCCGATGGGCCTGTTTCCACACTGTATCACTCTGTGATTCTATGACCCAAAACGTTGCCTATCCATTCCCTCCGGAGATGCTGCCTGAGCCGCTGAGTTACTCCAGCACTTTGTGTTGTACTGAGGGTGAGCTTTCTTCCATGAGAAATCTCAATCCGTTTGTAAGTGCAAAACTAGGAATCTCTTTCGTTCCATTCCTTGTCCAAGTTTTCACAATCTCAGGAAACATTTGGGTTCATTGCGAAGTTATAACCATATAACAATTACAGCACGGAAACAGGCCCTCTCGGCCCTTCCAGTCCATGCCGACCATTTACTTTCCCCTAGTCCCATCTACCTGCACTCAGACCATACCCCTCCATTCCCTTCCCGTCCATATACCTATCCACTTTACTTTTAAATGTTAAAATCGATCCTGCCTCCACCACTTCTGCAGGAAGATCATTCCACACAGCCACCACTCTCTGAGTAAAGAAGTTCCCCCTCATGTTACCCCTAAACTTCTGTCCCTTAATTCTCATGTCATGCCCTCTTGTTTGAATCTTCCCTACCCTCAATGGGAAAAGCTTATCCACGTCAACTCTGTCTATCCCTTTCATAATTTTAAAGACCTCAATCAAGTCCCCCCTTAACCTTCTGCGCTCCAAAGAATAAAGACCCAAGTTGGTCTTCAGATATGTTAGTTTAGTTCATAGATAGAGCATGGCAACAGGCCCTTCGGCCCACCGAGTCCGCACTGACCAACCTCGTACACCAGCACAATCCCACACACACTGGGGCCAATTTGCAATTGTACTGCAGCCAACTGAACCTACAAACCTGCACGACTTTGGAGTGTGGGGGGAAACCGGAGCTCCCAGAGAAAACCCACGCAGGTCACGGGGGAAACGTACAAACTCCGTACAGACAGCGCCCGAGGTCAGGATTGAACCTGGGTCTCTGGCGCTGTGAGGCATCAACTCTACCGCTGCGCCACCGTGCCGTCCATAAATTCTTGTGGCTCAGAGTGATATAATCAAGAATATTTTCAACAATGTCATATTTAATTTTAAAGAAATAAAGCAAATTAATGTTTTTACATTTCTGTAGCACCGTTTTAATAGACAATAGACTATAGATGCAGGAGTAGGCCATTCGGCCCTTCGAGCCAGCTTCCAGCTAGTCAACTGATCATCCCCAATCAGTACCCCGTTCCTGCCTTCTCCCCATATCCCCTGATTCCGCTATCTTTAAGAGCCCTATCTACCTCTCTCTTGAAAGTATCCAGAGAACCGGCCTCCACCGCCCTCTGAGGCAGAGAATTCCACGGACTCACAACTCTCTGTGAGAAAAAGTGTTTCCTCGTCTCCGTTCTAAATGGCTTACCCCTTATTCTTAAACTGCGGCCCCTGGTTCTGGACTCCCCCAACATCGGGAACATTCACTCTGCGTAGAAAAGTCGCAAGCATTGTGAACAATTAAATATCTTTAAAAGGTGGTGACTGTTGCTATGTCGACAAGTCTCCCCTACATTACTATAATTATCAGTTCAGCTGTTTCATGCCCACTGAAAATCTCACAGGAAGGAGATCCTGCCAATTGTGCCTCTAATTGTACAGTAGGAAATGCCACATCTCGTTATCTCCCCCCTGACCTCTGTCTTTCTAAATAAGCGAGTTCGATATTCCGAAAATCGCAAGGAATCATGGGATTTATCGAAGGTCACTCGCTATAATGGAAAAGTGAACAAAGCACTGGCTGTACAAACTGTGTATAAATTCTTATCTTTATTCATGATTTATGTGCAAAAATATATTTAATCTGAGGAATGGGAGTTGCAGGTAGTGGGAGAGCAGGGTGGAACAGCACGAGAGAGAGGGGGCAGATGCGAGTGGGAGACGGGGGGAGAGACATTCTCGGCTGCGTGCACACAAACCCGCGCCTCATCCGCAGCCAGTTTTGAGCCCGGGTCCCCGGCGCTGCAAGCGCTGCCGAACCGCCACTGGACCGTCCGCTGGCGGCCGGAGACATCCGGGGCGACCCCGGACTTACGGGCCAGCGGCCTGGAGCAGTAGCCCACAGCCAGCGCGGAGAAGAAGCGCCATCTCCAGCCCAACCACGCTCCAACTCCCGAGAGACCCGCTCCCCGGGGAGCGGGCCGGGGACCACCAGCCGCACCCTCCGGTCCCACCCACCAGCCGACGTCCAAACTCCCCCCGGCGCCGGCGAAAGCCGAGAACCAGCCGTCAACGGGGACACACACGCAGCAACTCAGCGGGACGGGCAGCATCCCCGGAGAAAAGGAATGGGTGATGTTTCGGGTCGAGACCCTTCTCTAGAGATGTTGCCTGACCCACCGAGCGCCCCGTGCATAACCCCGCCAATGACGGCACTCGTCCCCCGCCGGTAGAGAGGGGGTCACTGGCAGCCAGCGGACACGGAGAGAGGTCCCCGGTCCCGGCCCACCCTGGGTTCCTTTACATTCCATTCTTGTCAATATTACAGCCTGTGTGGGTGTGTGTGGGTGTGTGTGCGTGTGTGTGTGTGCGTGTGTGTGCGTGTGAGCGTGTGTGTGTGTTAGCGTGTGTGTGAGTGTGTGTGTGTGTGTGCGTCAGCGTGTGTGTGTGTGTGAGCATGTGTGTGTGTGTGTGTGCGTGTGTGTGTGAGTGTGTGTGTGTGAGTGCGTGTGTGTGTGAGCGTGTGTGAGTGTGTGTGTGTGTGTGTGTGTGCGTCAGCGTGTGTGTCTGAGTGTGTGTGTGTGTGTGAGTCAGCGTGTGTGTGTGAGCGCGCTTGTGTGTGAGCGTGTGTGCGAGTGTGTGTGTGTGTGCGTCAGCGTGTGTGTGTGAGTGTGTGTGTGTGCGTCAGCGTGTGTGTGTGAGTGCGTGTGTGTGTGTGTGCGTCAGCGTGTGTGTGTGCGTGTGTGTGTGAATTAACGTATGAGTGTGTGAGCAGGACTGCGTGCAAGTGTGTATGTGTGTATGCGCGCATATTTATATCGGTTGATATGGCCTCCCTGGCACAAGTGTATTTGTTTATTTTCGTCCAGCATTTGAAGAATGTGTATGCGTGACTGTTTGCCTTTGTACGCCTGGAATAGAATATCTGGGTCACCTTTCAGTCCCCGTTAGTTTTCTCTGGTGCTTCAGCGTCAATGTTACCCGATGCTTCTGCGATCCAGTTCAGTGCAGGGAAGTCCTGCTGGTGAACGGTGTGCCAAGTCCCCAGTGGAGATGCTCGCTGCACAGCCCAACATTATATTGCTGCACGCGGCTCCATTTTACCGTCCCCTTGCAAACATGCCCACTGCCGAGCCTTGGCCTTCCAGTCATTTGCATTTAATGCTGTTGCATGGGTTTGAGATTAATATCCAGCTGCAGTTTAATATTAAGCTGCATTACGCAGGGCCTCGTACTTTAGCAATATCGAATGTTGAACGGCAAGCAATTAATAATTTCTTGGAAGGCTTCAGAGTAAATTTAATATAACACGCTTAGTGTTTCTATGTATTGGCATCTTTCATATTAAGAGACCCGTTTGACAAATGTGTTTCAGTTAATTGCAAAAATTGACCTGGGGATTATCTGAGGACGTGGGAGAAACAAGCTAGTAGGTGCTTTGTATATTTTCCAACAGGAATCAAGTTTCATGCAATTTGATTAGAGCGGATATTAATAGTAAGATTAAACGAGAACTTACCAGTTTGAAGTTTGATCTTTATTTTATGAGGAGTTACGATGAGGGATTACGTGAAGACCCCGCCAGCACGCATGCGCGACATTCTTCAAAGCAGTGGTGTGAAATCACAGACAGTCACAATGACTAATATAGTAAGATAAGAGAGAACTTCCATACCAGGTGATCTTTATAGTAGAGGGTTGGGAGCGGAGGGCACGTAATCCCTCATCGTAACTCCTCATAAAATAAAGATCAAACTTCAAACTGGTAAGTTCTCGTTTAATCTTACTATTTTATTTTGGTAGTCACGTGAGAGACTACGTGAAGATTTCAAAGCTCTGTGATTTCATGCCCTGGAAGCTCCATGCTCACACACCGCTATGCTGGGATGAGAGGATGAACGTAATTCAGACATGACACTGGCTGAAAAACAACAATAGGTATTTATTCATACCAAACCAAAATAAATATCCCATAGGGGTAAATTATTTGACAGTACTCAAAATCCTCCCTGCATAAGTGTCAGGGGAGGCCACGGGTTTGTTGTAGAAACGTTGAAAAGTCCTTTCATTACTCCAACCCGCTGTGGCCAGGATGTGGTCCAATGGTACTTCCATCCTCCTAGCCGCCGAAGTGGATGCCGCCCTGGTGGAGTGAGATTTGAATATATTAGTGTCCACCCCCGCCGCATCCAAAACCACCCTTTACCATCTAGAAATGGTTTGCACCGTAACTTTATGATGGGGCTTCTTGTGGCTCATAAGCAAAGCTGTCTCCGTGCCCCTGAGATTTTTGGTGACTGTGATATATTGTGAAATTAACGTGACGATGCAGAGTCGAGTATCTGCTGGATATGCCAGAAATTCCAAGGTATGACCAGACGCTCCGGGTCGATCTTGTTTCAACAGTCCCTGCACATGAAAAGTGATTTTATCATTGGTGATAGTCATGGCATCCAGATTGAGTTTGTGCAGAGACTGGACCCGTTGTGCCGTGATAAGTGCCATAATCATTACCATTTTGTATGTGAGCTTTGCCAAAGTGAGTCCCGTGTTAGGTGTCCATCCTCGCAGCATTGTTAGGACTGTGCTGATATCCCACGTATGGTTATATCTGGGCCTAGGGGGATTGGAATTGAATATTCATCTCATTAGTTTGGACACTAATGGATGTGATCCAATTCCCAATTGGTCACTCCCCTGGCCCAAGTAGGATGATAGTGCACTCCTGGCACTGTTTATGGCGCTGTAGCTCAGTCCCTCATCAAAGTGTAGGGTAGCCAAGAATTCCAGCACTTCTGTAATGGTAGTGGATTCATATGTAGTGTTGGTAGTTGCGCAGAATCCTTCCCATTTCTTGATGTAGGTCAGGTACTGCTTCCTGGTGGACTCCCTGCATGCCGCCGAGATGGTGTCTATCGTTCTGCTGGTGAGTCCGAATCCGCGAAGAGGCCGTTTTAAAATCTGCAAATTAACAGGTCCATGCGGTCATAACATGGGTGATGTTCTCCTGTGACAGGATGAACGAGCAGGCTAGGTCGTTTATTGACCCGAATGCAAGGTTCTGTGGCCATCTTCTGTACCGCTGGGAACCATGGTTGGGTAGGCCAGTCGGGCACCACCAAAATACCCGATGCGGAATCTTGTTTTATTTTCTGCAAGACCCGACTGATGAGGCAGAAAGGGGGGAATGCATAGCAGAACAAATCCCCCCAATGTAGCGTGAAAGCGTCCATCGCTACTGCCCCAGGGTCTGGTTCCCAAGCAACATATGTTGGTAGTTGGTGATTTAATCTGGACGCGAAGAGGTCGATATCTGGTGTCCCATAACGTTCTACAATATCTGTGAACACTTTTCGATCCAACATCCATTCTATGTTGTCGTTAAATTTGCGTGACCTGGTGTCTGCCACTGTGTTTAGCTTGCCTGGGAGGTAAGTGGCTGAGATCCAAATTTCCCTTTGCAGACACCAGAGCCAGATATTGTTGGCCAATTCATCACACGATATCGACTTTATTCCGCCCATGTGGTTAATATAAGCCACCACCGTGGTGTTGTCAATCTGTATTCTAACATGAACTTTGTGCATGTTTGTGCAGTATGCCCTGAGACCGTGAAATGCTGCCAGCATTTCTGAATAGTTAATTCCCAAATTTTTGAATTGGGTTAACTCTTGTGCACTCCATCTACCTCCACAGCTAGAGGTAGTATTAGTAGCTCCCCAACCTTTGGCACTGGCATCCGTTTGTAAGGTGATCGAGGGATTGATGATAGTGATGGGTTTGGAACAATATTGGGCATTAGCCATCCACCAATTTAATTCGGCTTTTGCCTTTTCTGGTATTTTCATAGGCCTATCGAAATGGCCTGCATGACTTTTGAGAGCTATAATTTTGGCTCTTTGTAAATTTTGATAATGTAAAGGCCCATATTGTGCTGCGGGAAATGCAGCTACTATCTTCCCAATCACCCTGGCCACCTGCCGAATGGATGGGTCCTTGATGCCAATAAGGCTCCTGCAAGCCTCTATCAAGTCCTCCACCTTGCTTAGTGGCAACGTGATAGACATTTGCACTGAGTCGATATTGAACCCCAAGTATTTCATGGTGGTAGAGGGTTTTAATATTGATTTATCTGGACGTATAATGAAACCCAGCTTCTGAAAGAGATGTTTCGTGGCTGTAACTGCCAATGTAGCCATTTCCAAACTTTCCCCAACAATGAGGATATCATCAAGATAGGTCATAACAGTATGATTCTGTTTCCTTAAGTAGGCCAAGGCTGGTTTTAATATCTTGGTAAACAATCTGGGCGCTGATGATAACCCATTAGGCAAGGCTTTGTATTGCCATAATTGTCCCATCCAGATAAATTTAAAATATTTCCTATGATCCTTGTGTATTGGTACTGAATAGTATGCATCTTTGAGGTCAATGCATGCCATGAAGTACCCATAATCTATAAACTGTATAGCAGTGTCAAAGGTGTCCATTTTAAAATGAACATACTGAACAGAAGTATTCAGTTCGGTCAAATCTATGATAATGCGGCAACCGCCGTCTTTTTTGTTTTTGGTGAATATATTAGACACGAACTCCTGTGGTTCTTTGGTGGCCTTCTCAATTACCCCTTTTTCAATTAATCTGTATAGTTCAGCATGCCCTGCTACCCTCTCTTTTTGAGAGAGTATGAATTTTCGGTTAGGTGAATGCTGGACCGGGGTAGGGAGTTCGTGAATAAATTCAATTTTGTAGCCCTGAATACTCCTGAGTATGAAAGGATCAGAGGTAAAAGTGCGCCAATTTTCATAAAACATGTGCAACCGGCCCCCTACATAAAGTGAATTTAGGCAAGATGTGTTCCTGGGGAAGCCAGACCCACCTACCTCCATGGTTAATGCCGGTGTTGCGGTCTCTGTCCTTGTTTCTTCTGTTGGTTCGACGTGTTGTAGGAGTGGCGCATCTTCCAAGAAGGCCGGGCTGGGCCATGGCCTAAAAAAGACCGCTGTGCAGGTTGGCCGGCCTTCGAGCTTTCACCACCGGCAGGTCTCTGATGGTATCTCTGTCCGGTGGGTGTGTAGGGGTGCTGTCTTTGTGGGTAATGAGGTTTGGTAGGCCCGGGAACCTTGATCAGGCCCAAGGCCTTGGCCTCCTCATCAAGATCTTTTACTTGCTTGGGAAGGTTTTCCCCGAACAGCAAGCTTGGAGGCTGAGTCTTCCCAGGCTTACACAACCCCGCAAACTTGGGGTTGAGTGCCGGCTTAATGATGCTCTTTCTGAAATTGTTTATCTCATACTGTGTATTACACAGTAGAGCCAGGGCATCTTGCAGTTCTTCCGGCAACTCTATCCCCACTGCAGTTCTGGCCACTGCTGTGATCCCGGCGGTTAAGAGCTTTAGGATTTTTTGAAGTTTGATTTCCTGCCCTCTGCTCGAGGGGCTCATATTCCCCCAAATAGGGTTGTTCACCGCAGGGACATTAAGTGAGTTGCAGTTTTCAGGAGCCATATATTTATCAGCTGTAGAATTTATGGCCTGTTCCTGTAGCTGGTTGGTCGCCATGTAGTTAATGCTGGCTGCCAGCTTAGGGTGGATAGGTAGGCCTGTCTGTGTCGGCATTGCATGTTTATTTACCATATCCAGATATTCTTCACACACCCCTGACACAGATGGTTGTTCAGCCAGCTCCCCTTCTTCTGGGTCAGCCCAGTTCTGACCCTCAATGCTCCCCTGCGAGGAGGGTGAGACATTTGGCAGTCCTTGGTAGGAATCTGCCGTGGGCCTGCGAAGAGGCCCACTGTGACTCTGCCCCTGCATTAGCAGGTCACGTTGGAGCAATTGCTCCATCATCCGCTCCTTGCGGGTTAGACGACCTCCGTCGCTATCTGCGAACGGGGTGTCCTCGGGACCGGACCCAGCTGGGTCGCCGGCCCCGTCCGACTTCCGGGTGGGTTTGCCGCCCGACCGTGGAGTACCAACGGCCCTCATGGGCGAGAAGTCGGGAGCTGCAGGTAATACCTGTAGCTCTGGAGAGGCGGTACGCTGGCTGCTCTCCATAGCAGCTGCTCTCGCCGCTGCTCTCTTGGACTTCCGTGATTCCATAATGATCCTATTTTCTCGTCGACGCTCACTCTCCGGTGAGACTTACCTGGCGCAAGTTATTTAAACTTACGCTGGAGGAGCCCCGCTCCTCCCGACCGTCGCTTCCGCATGCGTACGATGATATGTCGCGCATGCGTGCTGGCGGGTTCTTCACGTAGTCCCTCACGTGACTACCGAAATAAAATTTTTATTGATCATTAAGGATCTTCAGAATAATATTTGGGTAGCACAGTGGCACAGCTTAGAGTTGCTGCCTCACAGCGCCAGGGACCCAGGTTCAATCCTGACTTTGGGTGCTGTCTGTGTGGAGTTTGCACGCGCTCCCTCTGACCCCGTGGGTTTTTTCCGGGTGCTCGGTTTCCTCCCACACTCCGAAGACGTGCAGGTTTGTAGGTTAATTGGCTTCTGTAAATTGTCCCTCATGTGTAGGATAGAGCCAGTGCTTTGGTCCAGTGAACCAATAGACAATAGACAATAGGTGCAGGAGTAGGCCATTCGGCCCTTCGAGCCAGCATCGAAATTCACTGTGATCATGGCTGATCATCCCCAATCAGTACCCCGTTCCTGCCTTCTCCACGTGGGCTGGTGAACCCCGCATACTGGGGTGAATTTACCATCTTTACCCAAGCCAATGACCCTTCAAACCTGCGTGTCTTTGGAGTGCGGGAGGGAACTGGAGCACCCGGAGAAAACCTGCATGGTCGCAGGGAGAAACGTGCAAACTCTGTACAGGCAGCACCCGTGGTCAGGATTGAACCGGGGTCTCTGGCGCTGTAAGGTTGCAAATCTACCGCTGCACCACCGTGCCGCCCATACTGTGTGGATCTTCAAAGCATCAAATAGCCCTGCAGTGCAGGGCAAACATTTGGAAAGCCTGTTGATATCACATCATTCCTTCATGTTTGGGCACCAGCCAACTCAAGGATGGAAAGCGCAAACCACACTGATCCCCTCAGCCAGAAAATCCTTAAACCAGCCACCATAGATGCAACTCTGCAGTATCTGAGTTATTTTAGGTACCATTTGCAACACCAGAGGTTTGACACAAGATTAATGAGTCCTGAACGCTAATATTGACAATAACATTAGCTGAGTTTAATAGAGTTTAGTTTTGAGATACAGTGTGGAAACTTTCAGCCTACTGTGTCCAGCGAGAACCCGTCAGAACTAGAGGGGTTCTCATTGAAACATATACAATTGTTAAGGGTTTGGACACGCTAGAGGCAGGAAACATGTTCCCGATGTTGGGGAAGTCCAGAACCAGGGGCCACAGTTTAAGAATAAGGAGTAAGCCATTTAGAACGGAGACGAGGAAACACTTTTTCTCACAGAGAGTGGTGAGTCTGTGGAATTCTCTGCCTCAGAGGGCGGTGGAGGCAGGTTCTCTGGATGCTTTCAAGAGAGAGCTAGATAGGGCTCTTAAAGATAGCGGAGTCAGGGGATATGGGGAGAAGGCAGGAACGGGGTACTGATTGGGGATGATCAGCCATGATCACATTGAATGGCGGTGCTGGCTCGAAGGGCCGAATGGCCTCCTCCTGCACCTATTGTCTATTGTCTATTGACTAACTAGTTCTATCCTACATACTCGGGACAATATTTTTATGGAAGCCAATTAACGTACAAACCCGCACGTCTTTGGAATGTGGGAGGAGACTGGAGCACCTGCAGAAAACCCACATGGTCACAAGGTGAACGTAGAAACTCCGTACAGACAGCACTCGAGGTCAGGATCAAACCCGGATCTCTGGCACTGTCGGGAAGGTGGGAGGTAACCGGAGCACCCAGAGGAAACCTACGCAGTCACAGGGAGAACATAAGATGAAGAGATATTTTTTTCACTTAGGGGACAGTATATTGTAAAAATCTTATTATTTTAATATCCTTAAGATGGAATTGGGAAGTATTTTTAGCCACAAAAGGCATTGAGATGTATTGGCATAGTATTGAATGGTGAAGCAGGCTAGAATGGGCTGAATGGCCTGCTCCTGTTTCTATGTTTCATAACTAGTATCATATAAGGCTTGATTGAAAGCACACGGCCCTTTGGCCCACTCTGTCCACACCGACCATCGATCACCCGCTCACACTAGCCTCATGCTATCCCACTTTCTCATCCACTCCCTCCACACTAAGGGCCGTTTACAGAGGTCAGTTAACCGGAGAACCGGCCAACTCCACACAGGCATCAGCCGAGGTCAGGATGGAACCCGTGTCTCTGGCACTGTGAGGCATCAGCTCTACCTGCCGCGCCACTCTGCCGCCCTAGATTTATCCGAGTTATTGCACCAGAATTCTCATCAATTCTCTTTCAGGGTTGACGCAGTGGCGTAGAGACCCAGGTTCGATCCTGACTGCGGTTGCCGTCTGTACGGAGTTTATACATTCTCCCCGTTTCCTCCCACTCTCCAAAGACGTGCAGGTTTACAGGTTAATTGGCTGCAGTAAAAATTGTAAATTGTCTCCAGCATGTCGGGCAGTGTAAACAGTGTTAGCGATCGCTGGTCGGCGCGGTCTCAGTGGGCCAAAGGTCCCCGCCTTCGTGCTGTATACTTAAAACCTAAACGTCTAAAGTCCTGCTTCAGTAAGCTACATAAAATGCTTATTCTAATCTTCGCGAGCCTCGGGTGAATCCAGACTTGCTTTGAACTGAGTTCCCCAGGCCGTGAGGTTTGATTACAGAGGGTGAACAGAGAAATCCATACCCGGGATCAACTGGGAATACTGTAGGAGAGCAGGAGCAACATTCCCCCCCCCCCCCCCGCCCCCCCCTCTGCTCACCACCCTTTGATGTCAGGCATCAAACCATCTCGAACAAACGCATCCATTCCGATGTAGAGGCTCAATTCTAAACGCATCATGAGCTCACTTGAAACCTTGCCCAGTTTACTTAAAAAATGATGTTAAAATGTAGCATGTTTTGATTTTAAAAAGAACAAATTACATGACTGCTAAACGAACACTGTTGATCTCTGGAAACAGCTGGAACAATCTCAAGCAGACCAGCCGGCTATTTTTTCTGTTGACGTATTTCGGCTGGGAGAGGCCCTGCCTCGCAGAGCCAGAGTCGCAGGTTCGATCCGGACCTCGGGTGTTATCCGTGCGATCAGTCCGCACCCTCTCCCCGTGGCCGCGTGGGTTTCCTCCGGGTGCCCCCGGGCTTCCTCCCACATCCCACACGAGACGTGCGGGTTTGCAGGTCAATGGCCCTCTCTGCAAATGGTCCCCAGTGTGGGATAGCACAGAACTAATGTGACCCGGTGATCGATGACTGCGTGGGTTTTCTCCGGGTGCTCCGTCCCAAGGACGTGCGGGCTTGCAGGTTAATTGGCTCCTGTACGGGTGGTCGCGGGTCGGCATGGACTCGGTGGGCCGAAGGGCCTGTTTCCGTGTTGTATCTCTAGACTAAGCAACACAGTGAGGCAGCTGTAGAGTTGCAGCCATACAGTGCCAGAGACCCGGACTCGATCCTGATTACAGGTGCTGTCTGTGTGGAGTAGTCATGTTCTCCCCGACTGCGTGGGTTTCCTCCGGGTGCTCCGGTTTCCAGCGTTTCTCCCAGATTCCAAATATGTGCAGGTTTGCAGGTTCATTGACGTCTGCGCAGCTGATCGCTGGTGGGAACGGACTCGAAGGGCCTGTTACCGTGCTGTATCTCTAAACTAAGCTGAACGTATCACAGATGTTATACATCGCTGCTGTTCATTACGTCTATGTGATAAACACCTGGAGCACACTTGCAAATTCCTTTTCTCCAGAGATGCTGCATGACCCGCTGAGTTACTCCAGCAATTGGTTTTTATCTTTGGGTATTCATCGGTATTTGCAGCGCCTTCCTACACAGATCCTCGTCTTCACCGTAAAGTGCGGGTACATTAACATCTGGAAAGGTGGCTCATACGACTTGTCTGAGGAATTTGGGCGGCACGTTGGCTCAGCTGGTTGGGGTGCTGGGTTGGAGTTGCAGGGGTCATACGTTCATAAGTTCTAGGAGCAGAACGAGGTCATTCAGCCCATCAAGTCTACTTTGTCGTTCAACCATGGCTGATCTATCTTTCCCTCTCAACCCCATTCTCCTGCCTTCTCCCCACAACCCCTAACACCCGTACCAAACAAGCATCTGTCAATGTCTGCCTTAAAAATACACACGGACGGCCTCCACAGCCGTTTGTGGCAATGAATTCCACAGATTCACCACCCTCTGGCTAAAGAAATTCCTATGGCCTCTGGTCCTAGACCAGGGATGGGGAACCTGCGGCCTTAAGGCCACATGCGGCCTTCTACGCCATTAAGTGCAGCCTTTTGAATGAATCCAAATATTATAGAACAAATCCTTTTATTTTTTTAACTTGTTTTTGTTTGTTTTTTAATTATTTTAATTTTTATCTTAAAATTAACGTATTTAAAATACCAAAGAGTAAAAGAAGATTCAACAAAATAATCCTATATCTAATTGAAGTGTCTTGGATGCGGCCATACTAGATTACATCTAACTTAATGCTGCCGTCCAACCGCATTAGAAAAGGTTCCCTGTCCTAGACTCTCCCACTAATGCAAACATCGCCTCCACATTCACTCTATCGGTAAGTGTTCATGTGGCCAACCTGGCCTGGCGTCTGGTCATCTGATCCACTTGATCTCCAGGCTGCTGCATGGCCTCCAACGGCCCACTCCACCAACGCGACAAACTGGTTACAACGACCCATGAACACACCATCCCTGGCTCCACACAGCCTTGAACAAAACACAAAGTGCTGGAGTAACTCAGCGAGTCAGGCAGCATCTGTGGAAGGAATGGACTAGCGACGTTTCGGTTCGGGACCCTTTGCTGGTGGGGAGAAATTGGAAAAGAAATCTGTATTTGGGTTGTTGGCCAAGAAGTCTTTTCTTTTCCATTGTCCTGCTTGTGAATGAATGGATCCCATTGTGTCCTTGCTGTGGGCCAATTGCAAAGATTGCAAAGATTAAATCTAAATTGAAAACTCACCGATTGGAATAAGTTCTCTTGTGTGGAAGTGGCTTGGCTTGTGGTCAACATACCGAACAACATCAGAGGTCTGGAGAAGGGTTTCGGCCCGAAACGTTGCCTATCCCCTTCGCTCCTTAGATGCTGCTGCACCCGCTGAGTTTCTCCAGCCTTTTGTGTACCCTCAGAGATACATTCCACGGTGGCAAAGTGGTAGAGTCGCTGCCTTACAGCAAAATGCAGCGCCAGAGACCCGGGTTTGATCCCGACTACAGGTGCTGTCTGTACAGAGTTTGTACATTCTCCCCGTGATCTGTGTGGGTTTTCTCCGAGATCTTCGGTTTCCTCCCACACTCCAAAGACGTGCAGGTTTGTGAGTTAATTGGCTTGGTGTAAATGTAAAATTGCCCAAGTTGGCGATCTGCAGAGAACTGCCCTGCCGACTACAAAATTCAGAAGGTTTGTATGCCTACTCTCCAGCCGTCCACAGTGTACAGATACAGGGTTTAGTGCAAGGTTTCATGCAAGGTAAAGTCCGATTAAAGTTGGTTTGAAGGTCCCCCAGGAAGTAGATGGGGGGGGGGGGGGGGGGGTCAGGACCGCTCTCTAGCTGGTGATAGAGTGGTTCAGTTGCCTGATAACAGCTGGGAAGAAACTGCCCCTGGATCTGGAGGTGTGCGTTTTGACACTTCTGTACCTCTTGCCTAATGGGAGAGAGGAGAAGTCAGTGAGACCGGTCCGTGATGATGCTGCTGGCCTTGCCGACGCCACGTGAGGTGTAGATGGAGTTAAATGGAAGGGAGGTCGATTGGTGACAAGGTTTACGTCTGTGGTAGAATGCGGACTTAGCTGAAAATTAGTTGAGTAATCTGGAAGAACATCAGTGACACAGGGTGTAGCTGATGCCAGAACACAAAGACATTAATATTATTTTATGACAAAAAGCAACCGATTAATATTATGTGAAACCACATAAAACCTACAACCCTTGTTAACACCAAATATTCATTCTTTCGATTTAATAATGGATAGAAGTCCTTCTGCCAGAATGGCCACTCCTGCACCTATTGTCTGTTGTCTGTTGTCTATTGGTGATATCATACACACTTTCAAAAGGGATTACTGTCTCGCTGCAGTATGTGGCGGCTCTCGAACCTTTGTTGGTCGAGCACGAGCTCGAGCACTCGCGAGGACCTGGCGTGATCTGGGCCGACCTGGGTGGACAGCAGATGACGGAGCTAGTCTACACTTCACAGTCAACACGTTAACACACACACACTGCGCCCTTTTGTACTAATTGTTGAGCTGTATCCGTTAAATATTAAACTGTGTTTATACAACACGTGTGAACCTCGTCAAGTATAGGATTAATTGGAACTAGCTTATAGTCTGCTTCAGGGGAAGAACCTTGGCACTAAAACAGGTGATATCTTAACCCCCTCCACGACACACTGGTCAAGTCAAAGTCAAACAAACTTTATTGTCATTTAGAAATACATCGATATATGCAGTTCCAAACGGAATTCCGTTGCATTTGGCTCCCTGTGTAACACGATAATTAACAGAAGGATAAACATGGATAAAAGGATAAAATAGACACTAGTGGCAGCCCATTACATGGCATTCAGGAGTCTGATGGCTCGTGGGAAGAAGCTGTTGCAGAACCTTGGTGTTCTGCTCCTTATGCTGCGGTATCTTTTTCCCGAGGGCAGCAGAGTGAACAGACCGTGATGGAGATGTGTGGGGTCTTTTATAATACTGCTGGCCTTAGACACACAACGTTTGGTCGCAATATCCCCGATTGAGGGGAGAGAGGTCCCGATGATTTTTTCCGCTGTCCTCACCACTCTCTGCACGGACTTCCAGTCGGAGGCTCTACAGTCCCCAAACCAGACAGAGATACAGCTGGTCAGAATACTCTCTATGGTGCCCCTGTAGAAAGTGGTGAGGATGGGATGGGGGAGATGAGCTCTTCTCATCCGGCGCAGAAAGTGCAACCGCTGCTGCGCTCTCTTAACAGTTGATGAGATGTTATTCGACCAGGTCAGACTGTTAGTGATCTGCACCCCCAGGAACTTTGTGCTACTGACCACCTCCACATCGCTGTCATTGATGTGAAGTGGGACTGTGCCGGGTTTTCCTGAAGTCGACGATGACCTCCTTTGTTTTTTCGACATTCAGGATCAGGTTGTTCGTATTGCACCAGTCCGCCAGTTGTTTCACCTCCTCCCTGTAAGCCAGCTCATTGTCGTCCCTGATGAGGCCCACCACTGTTGTGTCATCTGCGTACTTCATGATGTGGTTTGTACTAAACCTGGCACAACAGTCGTGAGTCATCAGGGTAAACAGCAGTGGACTCAGGACACAGCCCTGAGGGGAGCCGGTGCTCAGAGAGATGGTGTTAGAGGTGTTATTTCCAACCCTCACAGACTGGGGTCTGTCAGTGAGGAAGTCCAGTAGCCAGTTACACATGGGGGTGCTGAGGCCCAATGGAACCAGTTTGCTTATCAACCTGAGGAGCACCTTCAGCAACAGACTGGTTCCACCAAGATGCAACACAGAACGTCACAGGAGATCCTTCTTCCCTGTGGCTATCAAACTGTACAACCCCTCCCCCTTCTGTCATAGTGTAGACTTAACGGCCTGTCCACTTGGGACACAGATGGCGCGCAAAGATTTTGTACGTCCCAAAGTCCTGGGGCGCCGCGCGTCACTGCCTACATCATCACGCACCATGCGCGCATCACGCTACATGCGTCGTACGTCGTGACGCATAAATTATGTCGCGTAAATGACGCACAAATGACGCCCGAGTGGAACAGGCCCTTGATTCCTCCACCCCTCCCCAAATCTGTAAATGAATGAATGAATAAATAAGTTTATTGGCCAAGTGTGTACACATACAAGGAATTTGCCTTGGTGCTCCGCTCGCAGGTAACAACATGACACACAGTAAACAATTAAGAATGACACATAAAACATTAATCATTAATAATAAAACATTATAGTTTAAACATGTGAATGAAATAAAATACCAGAGCAAAAGGAGGCTACAAAAGTGGAAAATTAACTGTTTTTATATCTGGCTCCCCAACCCCCAACATCCCCAATCCTCTCCACTCGTCACTTTGATGTCATGTTTCATGTATCTTGTGTTTGATGACTGTTGGCAAAGCAACCTCCCTCCTGGGACAAATAAAGTTCCATCGTATTGTACTGTACGGGACAGTGAAGATGGTGGTCAAGAATCACAGCGGGATCTTGATCAGTTGGGCAATGAGATGTATAATAACGAGATGTTGCCTTCTCCCTGTGACCGCGTGGGTTTTCTCTGGGTGGTCAGTTTCCTCCCAAATTCCAAAGCCTTGTAGGTTTGTAGTTTAATTGACTTCTGTAAATCATCCCTGGTGTGCAGGATAGAGCTAGTGTACGGGTGATTGCTGGTTGGCATGGACTTGGTGGGCCGAAGGGTCTGTTTCCACGCTGTTTCTCTAAAACTAAAAGAAACTGGCCGATCTCCTCTCAATACTCCTTAAGGGCCTGTCCCACCAGCATGCGACTCCATGCGATGAGCACGACCTAACGTGGTTGTTTGAGCTGTCCGGCGTCGCGGGGCTGGTCCCACTTCGATCGCCGGAGCCATGCGGAATTGTGCAGAGTTTGTCCCGACATCGCGCGGGGCTCCGAAAAACTGACTGTTCAAAAATTCCGCGCAACAACGGCTTGTCGGCTCGCAGTCGCCTCGACGCATTACACACCGCCTCGACGTCGTGCCTCCGTGACCCTCTCTGTGTGTGGCTCCGTGGCCCTCTGTGTGTGTGGCTCCGTGGCTCTCTGTGTGTGTGCCTCCGTGACCCTCTATGTGTGTGTCTCCATGGCCCTCTGTGTGTGTGCCTCTGTGTGTGTGTGCCTCTGTGCCCCTCTCTGTGTGCCCCTCTCTGTCCTGGCGAACTTACCTTTAAGACTTCGCTCCAAGTTCGCCTCACTTTGCGCCGCGTTGCGCCACTCACCCGACCTCCGCGCGGCCCCCGCTTCTAGTTTGATCGCGCTCATCGCATGGAGTTGGATGCTGGTAGGACAGGCCCTTAACTCTATGGAAACCTAGAGGGGTCCGGGCCTGAAGCGTCACCTATCCATGTTCTCCACAGATGCTGCCTGACCCGCTGAGTTACACAGCACTGGTCTATGTGTTCTATCTAGGAAGACCAGTCCAGACTTCTCCTGTGGCTGATATCTGGGGAAGTCACCACTGAGGTCAATCACCATCCATACCTTCAACTTTCTGTCTCCAGTCCACAGACAACCCTCTCGGCACTCCGACACCAGCTTCTGCGGCATTACGCTTTGACCCCGTTGATTTGGAACTTATTAACAGTGTGAAGCAGTCAAATGCAAGTGGTCAAATGGGAGACATCAATTAAAGGGGAACGAGGCCAGTTTTAACCACAATATTACTACACTATGTCTAACAAAATATTGAGCAGGCCTGCAGTATAACTGCAATTACATGCTTTATAGCGCTGGTTCTTTCTGAAAACATGAAATAGACAGAGGGTGGCATGGTGGAGCAGCGGTGCAGTTGAGGCCTTACAGCACAAGAGACCTTGGTTCGATCCTGACTACGGGTGCTGTCTGTGTGGAGTTTGTGCGTACTCTCTGTGAACAAGTGGTTTTTCCCTGGGTGCTCCGGTTTCCTCCCACACCCCAAAGATGTGCAGGTTTGTAGGTTAATTGGTGGCTGTAAACTTTCCCTAGTGTGTGGGATAGTGTGAGTGTACCGGTGTGATCACTGGTCGGCATGGCCTTGGTGGGCCGAAGGGCCTGTTTCTGCGCTGTACCACTATAATCTAAAGATCTTTTTCCTTTTTTAGAATAGCAGTAAAAAAAAATTTTAAACATAGAAAAACAGGTACAGGAGAAGGCCCTTCAGTCCTTCGAGCCAGCACCGCCATTCAATATCATCATGGCTAATCATCTGAAATCTGTACCCCTTTGGGCTTTTTCACCATATCCCGTAATTCCCTCAGCCCTAAGAGCTAAATCTCTATTGAAAACATCCAGTGACTTGGCCTCCGCTGCCTTCTGTGGCAGAGAATTCCACAGATTCACAACTCTCTGGGTGAAGAAGTTTTTCCTCGTCTCTGTCCTAAATGGCCGACCCCCTTATTCTTAAACTGTGAATTTCGACAAATGTTAGATTATTTTGGAAGTGCAAAATGGTGATAAATAACTCACACAACCCGTGTCCTCTCCTCACCCCTTCCAGACTGCATTCATTGCCACAGTCGACGGTGGAGGCAAAGTCATTGGATATTTTTAAAGCAGAGATTAACGGATAGTTAACTAGTAAAGGGCCTGTCCCATTTACGCGATTTTGTTTGGCTACTTGCCGGCACCCGTCATCGTCGAAAGTAGGTTGCCGAAAATGTTCAACATGTTGAAAACCCAGCGGCGAAACCCAGAAAAAGGTACAACTCTTTGGGCGACTACTCACGGCCAAACAAGCGACATGTCAACACGTGGCACCTGTATGGTCGTGAGTAGTCGCCTAAAGAGTCGTACCTTGTTCTGGTTGCCGCTGGATTTGCCGCGACTATGACGGGTACCGGCAAGTCGCCGAAACAATCGCGTAAGTGAGACGGGCCCTTAAGGGCGTGGAAGGTTCCGGGGTTATCTTTCACTCTCAGCCCCATTCTCCTGCCTTCTCCCCCTAACCTTGAAACCCTTAACGATGAAGAATCAGTCAACAACTTGGCCTCCACCGTCGTCAATGGCAGTGAATCCCGCAGATTCACCACCCTCTGACTAATGGGCCTGTCCCACTTGCCGCTTTTTAGGCAACTACCGGCGACTGTCATAGGCGTAGCAGGTCGCCGAAAAACCGGCGGCAACCTACGTCACCCTGGCGACGACCTACGACAGCACCTTACGTCAGGAGAAGTCAAGCTACGCTCATTGGCGTCTAACCCACTGTCAGCGAAAAATGTTCAACATGTTGAAAATTTAGCGGCGACCAGAAAGATGCTACGAGTTTTTACGCGACTGAGGAGACGACTCCCGGCGACCAACGTGTGGCAACAAACTAGTCGTCTGTAGTTGCCTAAAAAATCTCCTGAGTGGGACAGGCCCATAAGGAGGTTCCTCCTCATCTCCTTTCTAAAGGGTCGTCCTTTCATTCTGAAGGCTGAACATTCGTTGGCTCTGAACATGAACCGTGTTGCCCTCTCCACGAATGCTGCCTGACCCGCTGAGCATCTTAGGCACTTTTCCGTCATTATTCCTGACTATGACACTATGGGAATTCATTAGTGTGATTGGTCGCTTGGTCAAGTGGATGACGTCGATGTTGCTCGATACCGGAGGTGTTTCTTTGCTCGCACTGCTAATGAAAACCTAATTTGGATTCCGCAGTTCCTTCCACGTTTCAGCCCCTTTCCTGTCTCTATCCCGTTGGTTTCTCCGTCATTATTTTTAACAGCATCCCTGTTAGTCAATTTATGAAGGAAGGAACTGCAGATGCTGGTTTAAACCGAAGATAGACACAAAAATCTGGAGTAACTCAGCGGGACGGGGCAGCGTCTCTGGAGAGAAGGAATGGGTCACGTTCAGGTCGAGACCCGAGCCTGAAGAAGGGTCTCGACCCGAAACGCCACCCTTCCTTCTCTCCAGAGACGCTGCCTGTCCCGCTGAGTTACTCCAGATTTTTGTGTCTGACGTCTACTGTTTGTCAGTTCTTGGCTCCCAGCTGCCCTTACACCATTTTGCACGCAGTGTCTTGTGTCTTAATCATCTCTAGTGCGTGTCTTCTGGCTGAGAGAGGGCCTGTTACTAACTGCACACATAAGTCTCAGGAATGAAGACGGCACATGACTCGCTGTGAGCTTGTTGCCAATAGCAACGGTGTCGCAGTTAGGAAAGAAAGCAGCATTAGACAATAAATTTGTACAGTGTGTTAGGAATTTACAGGGGACCAAACCTGAAGAGTTAATAATGGGATTGGTGTCGTTTTCATGAAACGGTTATGTCTCACACAGTCGGTTTTGCTCTTTGTAAACCCGTACAGAGGTTTATAAAACCACGAGGGGCGTCGATAAGATGGATAGTCACGGACCTCTTGACAGGGTAGCGGAATCTAAAGTTAGAGGACATGGTCTTAAGGTGATCCTTAAGGGGAAACATTTAAAGGGGACCCATTCAAGAGTATCATGAACGCAGCCCAGACCATCACACAAACCGACCTCCCTTCCATCGACTCCATCTACACCCCACGCTGCCCCAGCAAAGCCGGCAGCATCATCAAGGACCAGTCTCACCCCGGCCACTCCCTCTTCTCCCCTCTCCTATCGGGCAAGAGGTACAGAAGTGTGAAAACGAACGCTCACCTCCAGATTCAGGGGCAGTTTCTTCCCAGATGCTGGTAAAATCAAATGTAGACACAAAACGCTGGAGTAACTCAGCGGGTGAGGCAGCATCTCTGGAGAGAAGGAATGGGCGACGTTTCGGGTCGAGACCCTTCTTCAGACTGATGTCAGGCAGGGGACGATAAACTCAACTAAAACTAAACTTTCAGCACACTCTGTTTTAATTAGTTAGAGATACTCAGAGATAACGTTTGAGAGCAGCACGAGATCCAGCGTGGAAACAGGCCCTTCGGCCCACCGAGTCCGTGCTGACCAACGATCACCCCGTAGACCAGCACTATCTTGCACACTGGGGACAATGTACAATATTACCATGTGGGGGGGGGGGAATAACCGGAGCACCCGGAGAAAACCCACGCTGTCATAGGGAGAACATGCAAACTCAGTACAGGCAGCACCCGCAGTCAGGATAGAACCCGGGTCTCTACCGCTGCCACAGTTTTCCTCCAGCACATTGTTTGTTGCCGACGAAAGGTTGACTCCGATTCTCTCTCCACCGCTGCTGCCCGACCAGCAAACCGTGGTTTTTACCTCAGATTTTCAGCGTCTGCAGTACTTCTTGAAACCCTTGCCATTGGCTCCTGCCCTTCAGCCCCAGCTGAAGCAAGAGATGGGCACACTGCCATGTTTAGAAAATCAGCATGCTCTAGAGAGCCGAAAAGCCACAAAAATCCCGTCAGAAATCCATCTCTATATATTCATATCACAGCATAGTTGCCTGGAGAATCTGAACGTATTAACTCTTTATCCAAATCTGCAGATGAGCAAGCAGTCTTGTTTGCACGGCACCTAATGAATATGAAATTTCAAAGACTAGTTGGATTTCTGCCTTCGCTCATGAATATTTCTGTAACATTTAAAGTGGATCAGAAGTTAGGCCAGAATAAATGCATTTTAATTCTGTGCCTTTGATCAGAAAATTCCTGCAAGTGCACAGTACAATATTGCTTGCCCTCGTCTTAATCCTTAACGTTAAAGAAATCACAAAGTGCTGGAGGAACTCAGCCAGTCAGGCAGCATCTGCGGATAAGAGGATAAGTGAACATCCCGGGGCCAACATTACGATGTGGAAACAAAGAACTGCGGATGTTGGTCAATGCCAAAGACAGACACAGTTAAAATTCTGGAGTTAAGGGCCTGTCCCACTTACGGGACCTTGGCTCGCGATCACACGACCTCGTGGTCGCTTGAGGTGTACGGGCACCGTATGGCCGCGCGGGGCCGGTCCCACTTAGAAGCGCGGAGTTGTGCAGGGCTGGTCCCGACATCGCGCGGGGCTCCGGAATTCCTGCCATGAACTAAATCTTCGTGCGCCAACGGCCTGTCGGCACGTGTACGCACACAGGCGCATTGCGGTCGTTCGCAGCGTCTTGACGGCGTGGCCATGCGTGATGACGTCACAGCCCGATGCCGTGCGACGCCCACATTCAGTCGGCGCGCATCCTGGACAGCTGATTTGTAAACATGACGTAAATGACGTCACGCACGTACTTAGCGCAAACGTAGCGCGAACTTCGCACGACCTCCGCTTCCGGTTGTTCCCGCCAAACGCACGCAATCGCACACAAGTGGGACAGGCCCTTTACTCAGCGGGTCAGGCAGCATCTCTGGAGAGAAGGAATAGGCTCCGGATTCCTCCCACACTCCAAAGACAAGCGGATTCGTGGGTTAACTGGTTTCTAGGGTGGGGGATAGAACTAGTGTTTGCTGGTGGTCGGCACGGACCCAGTGGGCCGAAAGGCCTGTTTCCGTGCTGTATCTCTAAACTAAGCTGAAGTCTTTCCAGCCGGCCGCAGTGTTGACAGACTATTAAATGATTTATAATGTTCGATGTCAAAGGATAACTCGCCCGGAGAACAGGGTGGCTCGATCTGCCTCCTGGTTGCTATATATTGTCATATTTCAGTGTCAGAGCAATTGATTTCTTTCTGCAATTCCCGTTGCATTGATTACTGTACCACTTATAACTCAAAACCCATGGGATACTGGCAGCATCAACACCAGGCAGCGTGGTAGTGTGTCAAATATCAAACAACTCGGCGGGTCAGGCAGCATCCGTAGAGGGGGTGGACAGATGACGTTTCTGGTCCAGACTCCTCTTTAGACTGATGGAGCAGTTGGGGGGGTGGGGGGGGGGGGGGGAGCTGGGGAAGATAGGTGAGGAAGTCTAACAATTATTAGGTGATCGACACAAAAGCCAGCACCGCCATTCAATGTGATCATGGCTGATCATCCACAATCAGTACCCCGGTCCTGGCAATGGGGGAGGCCCAGGACAGAGAGGCAGGTACGGGAATGAGACAGGGAGTTAAAAATGGTTGGCAACCATCATATAGCCAAAATCATCAAAGACCCACACCATCCTGGCCACGCACTCATCTCACCACTGCCACCAGGAAGAAGGTACAGGAGCCTGAAGACTGCAACGTCCAGGTTCAGGAACAGCTTCTTCCCTACAGCCATCAGGCTATTAAACACAGCAACAAATAAGCTCTGAACTGCAAAAGAGTATATTATTATTGCACTATATTTGTTATTAAGTGAACTTTTTTTCCCCTCTTCCCCCGCCATGTACTGTGTGTACATATTCACATATTCTGTTGTGCTGCAGCAAGTAAAAGGCCTGTCCCAATTGGGCGTCATTTGCACGTCACGCAGATGGCATGCGAAGGTTTCATACATCCCAAAATGCTGGGGCGCCGTGCGCGACCGTGCGTCACTGCGTACGTCACCACACACCACGGCACATCACGCGCGCATCACAACGCGTAAACGATGTCGAGTAAATGACGCGCAAATGACACCCAAGTGGGACGGGCCCTGAAAAATGTCATTGTCCCATCCGGGACGATTGACAATAAAACCCTCCCTCGTGTA
Organism: Raja brachyura; assembly: GCA_963514005.1. Next base: position 44,270,153 of record OY740803.1, on the reverse strand, counting down.
GTCTGGTCCACATATGACTCCATGCCCACAGCAATGTTCCTCCCTTGATTCGAGGGCAATGAGGAACAGGCAATGAATCCTGGCCTTGCCAGAGGCGAACATGAGACTTGTACGAAGAAGCTTTAAAAAAAAAAGCCCTTGGATAGATGCACAAAGATTCAGTGAAGACTCCCCCCCCCCCCCCCCCCCCCCCCCCCCAATGCCTCAGGGGAAGTGGAGCAAAAAGAACTGAAAGGAAGTTGCAAGAGTAAGTCTGGTGACGGCAGATCAAACACGACCTCCGCCTCCCCCCCCCCCCCATCTAACCATGGCATGCCATAGGCTCTGGGGCTGAATGAGACTCCTTAATCCCGCTTCCAAGACAGATTGAAATCTCAAACACTTTTTGTAGTGAAGTTCCCACGTGGTCACAGTAAGTAGGTCACGAAAAATTATATTCAGAAAAATGACGGGGCAAATGTATTATTAGTTCATTCTGCACCGACAGAAGCAGTCCGTTATTTTACACATTCAATGGAAGCTGAACAAACACTACAAGAAAAACATTGCCAAAATGAAATTTGTGAGCGAGCAGAGATGTCAGCTGCCGTCTAGCGGGAGTGATTCGGTGCCAGAACAATAATCATTTTCACATTTTGTCAGACTCTCACGAACGAACGGTTATAGTCATAGACAATAGGTGCAGGAGGAGGCCATTTGGCCCTTCGTGCCAGCACCGCCATTCATTGTGATCATGGCTGATCATCCACAATCAGTAACCCGTTCCTGCCTTCTCCCCATATCCCTTGGTTCCACTGGCCCTAGAGCTCTATCTAACTCTCTTTTAAATCCATCCAGTGAATTGGCCTCCACTGCCCTCTGTGGCAGAGAATTCCACAAATTCACGACTCTCTGGATGAAAAAGCTTTTTCTCATCTCAGTTTTAAATGGCCTCCCCTCTGAGGCAGAGAATTCCACAGACTCACAACTTTCTGTGTGAAAAAGTATTTCCTCGTCTCTGTTCTAAATGGCCTCCCCTTTATTCTTAGACTGTGGCCCCTGGTTCTGGACTCCCCAACATTGGGAACATTTTTCCTGCTTCTAGCTTGTCCAGTCGTTTTATAATTTTATATGTTTCTATAAGTAAGGAAGTAAATTTATTGGCCAAGTATTCACATACAAGGAATTTGCCTTGGTGCTCCGCCCACAAGTAACAACGTGACATACAGTGACAGTTACGAATGACTCAGAAAACACTAAACATTAATGATAATAAAGCATTAATGATAAAACACCATTGATCAAGCATGTGGACCAACAAAATACCAGATCAAAGGGAGGCTACAGATTTTTGGCTGTTGAGTGGAGCAACTACTCGTGGATAAAAACTGTTTTTATGTCTGGCTGTGGCAGCTTTGACAGCCCGGAGTCGCCTTCCAGAGGGAAGTGATTCAAAGAGTTTGTGGCCAGGGTGAGAGGGGTCAGAGATGATCTTGCCCGCTCGCTTCCTGGCCCATGCAGTACACAGGGCCCCTCTCATCCTTCTAAATTGCAGTGAATACAAGCCCAGTCTTTCCAATCTTTCCTCATATGACAGTCCCGCCATCCTGGGGATTAACCTTGTGAACCTACGCTGCACTGCCTCAATAGCAAGAATGTCCTTCCTCAAATTAGGGGACCAAAACTGCACACAATACTCTGGATGTGGTCTCACCAGGGACCTGTACAACTGCAGAAGGACCTCTTTACTCCTGTACTCAAATCCTCTCGTTATGAAGGCCAACATGCCATTAGCTTTCTTCTCTGCCTGCTGTACCTGCATGTTTACTTTCAATGACTGGTGAACAAAGACACCCAGGTCTCGCTGCACCTCCCCTTTTCCCTAATCTGACACCATTGAGGTAATAATCTGCCTCCTTCTTCTTGCTGCCAAAGTGGATAACCTCACATTTATCTATATAAAACTGCATCTGCCCACTCACTCAACCTGCCCAAGTCACCCTGCAACCTCCTAGCATCCTCTTCGCAGTTCACACTGCCATTCAGCTTTGTGTCATCTGCAAATTGATTAAATTGAACTGTGCTAACATCGAGGAGAAGGAAACTGATAAAAATGCTGGAGAAACTCAGCGGGTGAGGCAGCATCTATGGAGCGAAGGAATAGGTGACGTTTTGGGTCGAGACCCTTCCTCAGACTGATGTGGGGGTGGTGGGGGCAGGAAGAAGAAAGGAAGAGGCGGAGACAATGAGGAGAAGCTTGGAAGCTGAAGACTATTAATTAGTTTTTTAGTTTAGTTTAGGGATACAATGAGGAAACAGGCTCTTCAGCCCACCGACCAGCGACCCCCCACATACTCAAGCACTATCCTGCACAAACGGAGCTGATCATCCTACACACCTGTACGTTTTCAGAATGTGGGGGGAAACCTGAGCACCTGGAGAAACCCCACGCAGTCACGGGTAGAATGTACAAACGCCATACAGACATGGCCCGTAGCTTTTATAAGTTCACAAGTGATAGGAGCATAATTAGGCCATTCGGCCCATCAAGTCTCCTGTGCCATTCCATCATGGCTGATCTAACCCTCCTAACCCCATTCTCCTGCCTTCTCCCCAATTCTGGAGTATGATGTACAATTTTGGTCGCCTAATTATAGGAAGGATGTCAACAAAATAGAGAGAGTACAGAGGAGATTTACTAGAATGTTGCCTGGGTTCCAGCAACTAAGTTACAGAGAAAGGTTGAACAAGTTAGGTCTTTATTCTTTGGAGCGCAGAAGGTTAAGGGGGGACTTGATTGAGGTCTTTAAAATGATGAAAGGGATAGACAGAGTTGACGTGGATAAGCTTTTCCCATTGAGGGTAGGGAAGATTCAAACAAGAGGGCATGACATGAGAATTAAGGGACAGAAGTTTAGGGGTAACATGAGGGGGAACTTCTTTACTCAGAGAGTGGTGGCTGTGTGGAATGATCTTCCTGCAGAAGTGGTGGAGGCAGGATCGATTTTAACATTTAAAAGTAAAGTGGATAGGTATATGGAGGGGAAGGGAATGGAGGGGTATGGTCTGAGTGCAGGTAGATGGGACTAGGGGAAAATAAATGGTTGGCATGGACTGGAAGGGCCGAGAAGGTCTGTTTCCGTGCTGTAATTGTTATATGGCTATATGGTTAACTCCTGACACCCGTACTAATCAAGAATCTATCTATCTGGCTTAAAAAATATGACTTTCACTTCAGAAGTACAATGTCTGCATTGCTCCTGGTTTCTTATTGTTGTAGATACTGACGAGTCAAAAATATATGACTCCGTCCCTGTGAGGTGGTATGTGTGCAGTGAGTGTGCAGTGAGTGTGCAGTGAGTGTGCGATAATACTATGTACAGAATGTACGCACACTATTTTGCCAGGTTTTTTTAGAGTTGTAGAGCGCAAACAGGCCCTTCAGCCCACCGAGTCCGTACTGACCAGCGATCCCCGCACACAAACTCTATCCCACACACAAGGGACAGTTGTACATTTTACCCCAAGCCAATTTACCTACACACCTGCACGTCTTTGGAGTGTGGGAGGAAACCGAAGAAATCCCACGCAGGTCACTGGGAGAACGTACAAACTCCGTACAGACAGCACCCGTAGTGGGGGTCGAACCCGGGTCTCTGGGGCTGCGTTGCGCTGTAAGGCAGCGATTCTACCGCTGCATCACCGTTACCGCCCCGTGTCGTTAAAGCTCTAATGGTGACAATAGCTTGCAGGTGGGGTTCAGCTGGAACATTGGCCACACCGAATAAGGGAGCATTTCTTTCCTGAAGGACACTGTTGAGGCTGATGGGATTTTACAATAAATTGGAGGTTTCATGGTCAGACAAGCTACTTAATTAAATATATATTCCCCAGATGCTGTGATTCTGGATGTTAACCACTTTGCTGCTCTCCTGCTCTTACGGATTGTAATGCATATTTTAGGACATTATTCCTTGGAGCACGGGAGGCTGAGGAGTGATCTTAAGGAGATGTATGAAACTATAAGGGGTATAGATAGGGTAAATGCACAGTCTTTTACCCAGGGTGGGGGAATCAAAAGCAAAAGGGGCTTACAGTGAGAGGGGCAAGGAACCTGAGAGGCCAAAGGGTGGTGGGTGGATACAGCACGGAAACAGGCCCTTCGACCCACCGAGTCCGTGCCGACCCGCGATCCATGCACATTAACACTACCCTACACACACGAGGGATCATTTACACTCCTACCAAGTATTAAACAAACCACGGCAATTAACCTACAAACATGTACGTCTTTGGAGTGTGGGAGGAAGCCGAAAATCTTGGAGAAAACCCACGCAGGTCACGGGGAGAACGCACAAACTCCGCACAGACAGCGCACGTAGTCGGGATCGAACCCCCCCCCGTCTCTGACGCTGTAAGCGCTGTAATGCAGCAACTCTACCGCTGCGCCACCGTGCCGCAATCGCTGTACCATCGTGCCACACAGAGGAGGTAGTTGAGGCAGATACTAGAACAGCATTTGGACCGGTACATTGGCAGTGTGGGAAAGAGCTGCAGATGCAGACTTACACTGAAGATAGATACAAAATGCCGGAGTAACTCAGCGGGACAGGCAGCATCTCCGGAGAGAAGGAAGTACGTGGATAGTGATAGGTTTTGAGGGATGTGGGTTAAATGCAGGTAGATGGGATTAGCTCGGATGGTCAGCATGGAAGAGTTCAAAGGTTTCTAATGTTTCACAGGTAGTTTATTGTCAGGTGGACCAATGAAGGCACAGTTGGGCCAAAGGGCCTGTTTCCATGCTGTGTGACTCTTATTAGCTTTGAGCTTGACACTTTAGTTTTGCAAAATGCAATGTCAATGTCCTGTTGTAATGATGCTCTCCTAGCCATTGGTGGCACTGCAGTTCCAAGATCTACTCGAACCTCTCGCTAAGGGAGGGCGTACTTGCGGCATTTATAATATGGTTCCAGTCACTTCCTCATGCTGCATTTACAAGGGTTTAAGAGAGCTTGGTTCGTATACTGGGATTCAAATCAGACAATAGGCAATAGGTGCAGGAGTAGAGGCCATTCGGCCCTTCGAGCCAGCACCGCCATTCAATGTGATCATGGCTGATCATCCCCAATCAGTACCCCGTTCCTGCCTTCTCCCCATATCCCCTGACTCCGCTATCTTTAAGAGCCCTATCTAGCTCTCTCTTGAAAGCATCCAGAGAACCTGCCTCCACTGCCCTCTGAGGCAGAGAATTCCACAGACTCACCACTCTCTGTGAGAAAAAGTGTTTCCTCATCTCTGTTCTAAATGGCTTACTCCTTATTCTTAAACTGTGGCCTCTGGTTCTGGACTCCCCCAACATCGGGAACATGTCCCCTGCCTCTAGCGTGTCCAAGCCCTTAATAATCTTATATGTTTCAATAAGATATCCTCTCATCCTTCTAAACTCCAGAGTGTACAAGCCCAGCCGCTCCATTCTCTCAGCATGTGACAGTCGTGCCATCCCGGGATTTAACCTTGTAAACCTACGCTGCACTCCCTCACTAGCATTGAGCGGAACTTCTCTGACATGTCGAGTGAAGGTTCACTTTCAACTCCGGAGCGATTAATTGAGAGAGATTTCCATAAAGGTCATAAAATGGTGATCTATGTCAAGAATAAGGTGCAAAGCTCTTGAGAAATGTGGGCATGAGCTACATGCACTCTTACTTGTTCAAGACCTGGAAGCTTTTTGTGAGACTTGTGGGTGGCAATGTGGCGTAGCGGTAGAGTTGCTGCTTTACAGCGCCAGAGACCCGGGTTCGATCCTGACCACGGGTGCTGCCTGTACGGAGTTTGTATGTTCTCACCATGAACCGCGTGGGTTTTCACGAGTAAGCTCCGGTTTCCTCCCGCACTCCAACGACATACAGGTTTGTGGGCTAATCGGCTTGGTACAGTTGTAAAATTGTCGCTATTGTGCGTGGGATAGCGCACGTGTGCGGGGATCGCAGGTCAGCGCGAACTCGGTTGGCCAAAGCGCTTGTTCCCGTGCTGTATCTCTAAACTAATTTCTAGGGCAGTCACGGTGGCGCAGCGGTAGAGTTACTGCTTTACAGCAAAAATGCAGCGCCAGAGACCCGGGTTCGATCCCGACTACGGGCGCTGTCTGTATGGAGTTTGTACGTTCTCCCCGTGATCTGCGTGGGTTTTCTCCGAGATCTTCGGTTTCCTCCCACACTCCAAAGACGTGCAGGTTTGTAGACTAATTGGCTTGGTGTATATGTAAAATTGTCCAAGTTGGCAATCTGCAGAGAACTGCCCTGCCGACTACAACATTCAGAAGGTTCAGAAGGAATTGTAAACAGGACTGTGGAAATGATTTTGCAAAGATATTTATTCCACCATTCGGTTATGAAGTGGCGGTGGGCAAGTAAGGCTTCGTCGATATTTTATATTCAGCTTGACAGGAGACTTTAATGGATGTATCTCTACACTAAACTAAACTGTTGAATAGTTTGAGAAGGTGACTGAAGGGAGCTGTCTCTGTTTGTTTCCAGATGGGACCCCCATCAGTGAGCTAACGTGGTCCTCCTCACTGGCCGTGGTCGCTGTGTCCTTCTCTGGACTCTTCACCTTCATCTTCCTCATGCTCGCCTGCCTCTGTTGCAAGAAAGGGGACATTGGGTTTAAGGTAAGAGGAATGAGTTCCCAGCAGAGCCTGCAATTGGGCAGAGATGGCAAAGATTGGAACGCAAGGTGAAACCAATGTTGCTTTGCCACGAATTAACCTCTTCATTGGAAATAATCTGATGTGGATGATGATTGACAATGTTAGTATTCAAATTTGTGAAACCATTTACAACAGGAGTGCAGGTGGGTGCACACATCCCAGCCTGTGTGCAGGAGCTGGTGTAATCGGGACAGATATACCATGGGGTGAATTTGGAAATGGGCATACCAAGGATGGAACGGAGGTACGGAAGGACGTGTGGAAGATGGAACGATGGGGGAGTGAGCGTGGGGCTGGGGGAGTGAGGTAGAGAGGTGTGAGTGTGTTGGTCTGAAGAAGGGTTCCGACCCGAAACCTCTCCAGAGATGCTGCCTGACCCGCTGAGTTACTCCAGCCTTGGAGATATGGAGGAGTGTGTGGGGCTGGCAATATGATGATGTGTGTGGGGGTGGAGATATGATGGAGTGAGTGTGCAGATGGAGGTGTAGAGGCATGAATGTGCGGATGGAGGAGTGTGTGTGTGTGGCGGTGGAGATATGGAGGAGTGCATGTGGTTGGCGAGGGATTCGGGGAGCACGGAGTGCTGATTCTGGATGATCATTGAATGGCGGCACTGGCTTGAAGGGCCAAATGGCCTACTCCTGCACGTATCTCCTATGTTTCTATGCTCTGTTTGCCCCTTTGACTGTTTGCTAGTAGTCTTTGACAGCTTAATGACGTTAACCTGCCCGGGAAGTCATTCCGTGATGAGCCCTCACTCACACAAACCTCCGCAAAGGTGTAATAATTTAGATAGAATTTTAGCTGCAGTGGTACGTATTGGGAGCAAGCACGTTTGCTGGCGGCTGACTTAGAACAACGTTACATTGCTGTAAGATAGACACAAAAAGCTGGAGTAAAGGGCCTGTCCCACTAGGCGATTTTTTTAGGCGATTGCCGGCGACTACGACAATGGAATTCACCGAAGTCAGCGCCCGGCGACAACCTGTGCCACCACGCACCAACCTGCGCCACCACGCAACAACCTGCACCACCACCACGCAACAACCTGCACCACCCGGCAACAACCTGCGCCACCACCACGCAACAACCTGCACCACCCGGCAACAACCTGCGCCACCACCACGCACCAACCTGCGCCACCCGGCAACAACCTGCGCCACCACGCAACAACCTGCGCCACCACGCACCAACCTGCGCCACCACACAACAACCTGCGCCACCACGCAACAACCTGCGCCACCACGCAACAACCTGCGCCACCACGCAACAACCTGCGCCACCCGGCAACAACCTGCGCCACCACGCAACAACCTGCGCCACCACGCATCAACCTGCGCCACCACCACGCAACAACCTGCGCCACCACGCATCAACCTGCGCCACCTGGCAACAACCTGCACCACCACGCACCAACCTGCGCCACCACGCAACAACCTGCACCACCACGCACCAACCTGCGCCACCACCTGGCAACAACCTGCGCCACCACCACGCAACAACCTGCGCCACCACGCACCAACCTGCACCACCCGGCAACAACCTGCGCCACCACGCAACAACCTGCGCCACCACGCACCAACCTGCGCCACCACCACGCAACAACCTGCACCACCACGCAACAACCTGCGCCACCACGCAACAACCTGCGCCACGACGCCACAACCTGCGCCACCACGCCACAACCTGCGCCACCACGCAACAACCTGCGCCACCACGCCACAACCTGCGCCACCACGCAACAACCTGCGCCACCACGCAACAACCTGCGCCACCACGCAACAACCTGCGCCACCACCACGCAACAACCTGCACCACCACGCAACAACCTGCGCCACCCGGCAACAACCTGCGCCACCACGCACCAACCTGCACCACCACACAACAACCTGCGCCACCACGCAACAACCTGCGCCACCACGCAACAACCTGCGCCACCACGCAACAACCTGCGCCACCACCACGCAACAACCTGCGCCACCACGCAACAACCTGCGCCACCACGCAACAACCTGCGCCACCACCACGCAACAACCTGCGCCACCACGCAACAACCTGCGCCACCACGCAACAACCTGCGCCACCACGCAACAACCTGCGCCACCCAGCAACAACCTGCGCCACCACACAACAACCTGCGCCACCCAGCAACAACCTGCGCCACCCAGCAACAACCTGCGCCACCACCACGCAACAACCTGCGCCACCACCACGCAACAACCTGCGCCACCCAGCAACAACCTGCGCCACCCGGCAACAACCTGCGCCACCCAGCAACAACCTGCGCCACCCAACAACAACCTGCGCCACCACGCAACAACCTGCGCCACCACCACGCAACAACCTGCACCACCCGGCAACAACCTGCGCCACCCAGCAACAACCTGCGCCACCCAGCAACAACCTGCGCCACCACGCAACAACCTGCGCCACCACGCACCAACCTGCGCCACCACGCAACAACCTGCGCCACCACCACGCAACAACCTGCGCCACCACCACGCAACAACCTGCGCCACCACCACGCAACAACCTGCGCCACCACGCAACAACCTACACCACCACCACGCAACAACCTACACCACCCGGCAACAACCTGCGCCACCACGCAACAACCTGTGCCACCACGCAACAACCTGCGCCACCACGCACCACCTGCGCCACCACGCAACAACCTGCGCCACCACACAACAACCTGCGCCACCCAGCAACAACCTGCGCCACCACGCAACAACCTGCGCCACCACCACGCAACAACCTGCGCCACCACCACGCAACAACCTGCACCACCCGGCAACAACCTGCGCCACCCAGCAACAACCTGCGCCACCCAGCAACAACCTGCGCCACCACGCAACAACCTGCGCCACCACCACGCAACAACCTGCGCCACCACGCAACAACCTACGACAGCACCAACGTCAGGAGAAGACAAGCTACGACAAGCCCACGGTCGACAACTGTCGCTGATTTGAACATTTAAAAATCCAGCGGCGACCAGAAAACCGCTACGACTCTTTGGGCGACGGAGGAGACGACTCACGACCGTACAGGCGTCACTCCGGCGACCGTGTGGTGACAGCCTATTCGCCGGCAGGCGCTTATAAAATCGCCTAAGTGCGACAGGCCCTTAACTCAGCGGGACAGGCAGCATCTCTGGGGAGAAGGAATGGGTGACGTTTTCGGGTCGAGACCCATCTTCGGACATCTTTCATTCCTTCTCTCCAGAGATGCTGCCTGTCCCGCTGAGTTACTCCAGCTTTTTGTGTCTATCTTCAGTTTAAACCAGCATCTGCAGTTCCTTCCTACACATTACATTGCTCTACCTGCACTGATCTGATGTTTGGATGACTGTGTGTAATGTGGACGAGGAAGAGAGGTGGGTGACAAAATGAAGAGGGAGGAGGGATGAAATCATCCTAGTTCTGGTGAAAAGTCGGCGAGGTACCCCTGCCTCTCTCTGCACAGATGCTGCCTGACCAGATGAGCATGTTCACCACTTTCAAGTCAAGATGAGGAATTAAATGAGGGCGCCAGGGAAAATTCCAATGCTCTTCACCAGAGTTCCAAGCGATGGAGTTATTGAGTCTTACAGCATGGAAACAGGCCCTTCGCCCAACATTCCCACACCGGCCAACATGTCCCATCTATACTAGTCCCACCTGCCTGCGTTTGGCCCATATCCCTCTAAACCTGCCCTATCCGTCTACTTGTCTAAATGTTTCTTAAACGTTGGGATAGTCCCAGCCTCAACTACCTCCTCTGGCAGCTCGTTCCATACACCCACCACTCTTTGTGTGAAAAAGTTACCCCTCAGATTCCTATTAAATTTTTCTCCCCTTCACCAGACGAAGTGACACGTAGGAATAATAATCTAACCAAACTACAGTAACTCCTATCAGTTCTGGAATTAAATCACGGACAAACGAACCTGAACACCCTTTCTCCGAATGTCCAATTGTGGCCTGAAATTGCTGACAGGGTGACCAATTAACCTGCAAACCTGTGTAGGAAGGAACTGCAGATGATAGGTTTTAACTAGGACACAGAATGCTGGAGTAACTCAACGGGATAGGCAGGATCTCTGGATAGAAGGAATGGGTGGCCCTTTGGGTTGAGACCCTTCTTCAGTCAGGTCCGAAGAACGAATGGGCGAGGTTTGGGTTGAAGAAGGGTCTCGACCCAAAAAGTCATCTATTCCTTCTCTGCAGAAATGCTGCCTATCATGCAGAGTTACCTCAGCTGTTTATGTCCTGACCTACAAACCTGTACGTCTTTGTAATGTGGGAGGAAACTGGAGCACTTGGAGAAAATCCATGTGGTCGCGGGGAGAAGGTACAGACGGCACCTGTGGTCAGGGCTGACTAGGGCCATCCTGGATCTCCGCTCAACCACGGGTCGGGTGCAGCTTTCGGGAGGTAACACACCGGGCACAGCAGCCATGTTGTGCAAGACCAGGCCTTTCACCAGAGCCCGTTCAACAGTGGTATGGAGCAATTTTGTAATTTTGTGTGTGAGGCCGACCGTCTCCTCATGGCCTGGTTAATGAGATGTTTTTGCTGCACGACGTCATGAATCGCTCCCCAGTAATTGCTAGCTCGCACACGAGCCACAGGTCCTTGGTTGTTGAAAAATGAGACGGGCTTCTGCAGTTGTGCTCTTACAGCTGTCTCCCCAGACTTGTTGTATGTCGATAATCTACTCGCCAGAATCATTGTCATCGACTTTTACAAGGATGTTGCCAGGACTCGAGGGGGGGGGGGGGGGGGGGGGTCTGAGCTATAGATCTTATAGAAACTTACAAAATTCTTAAGGGGTTGGACAGGCTAGATGTAGGAAGATTGTTCCTGATGTTGGGGAGGTCCAGAACAAGGGGTCACAGTTTAAGGATAAGGGGGAAATCTTTTAGGACTGAGATGAGAAAAACATTCTTTACACAGAGAGTGGTGAATCTGTGGAATTCTTTGCCACAGAAGGTAGTTGAGGCCAGTTCATTGGCTATATTTAAGAGAGAGTTAGATGTGGCCCTTGTGGCTAAAGGGATCAGGGGGTGTGGAGAGAAGGCAGGTACGGGATACTGAGCTGGATGATCAGCCATGATCACATTGAATGGCGGTGCAGGCTCGAAGGGCTGAATGGCCTACTCCTGCACCTATTGTCTATGTTTCTATGTTTCATTAGGGAGAGGTTGGGCACGTTGGGACTCTATTCCCTGGAGCACATGAGGTTGAGATGTGATGTTCTAGAGGTGTGTAAAATCATGAGAGGAATTGAGGGAGCGCAGCGTAGGTTCACGCGGTTCATTCCCGGGATGACGGGACTGTCGTATGTTGACACATTGGAGCGGCTGGGCTTGTACACTCTGGAATTTAGATGGATGAGAGGGGATCTTACTGAGACATATAAGATTGTTAAGGGCTTGGACACGCTAGAGGCTGGAAACATGTTCCTGATGTTGGGGGAGTCCAGAACCAGGGGCCACAGTTTAAGAATAAGGAGTAAGCCATTTAGAACGGAGACGAGGAAACGCTTTTTCTCACAGAGAGTGGTGAGTCTGTGGAATTCTCTGTCTCAGAGGGCGGTGGAGGCCAGTTCTCTGGATGCTTTCAAGAGAGAGTTAGATAGAGCTCATAGGGATAGCGAAATTAAGGGATGTGGAGAGAAGGCAGGAACGGGGAACTGATTGTGGATGATCAGCCACGATCACATTGAATGGCGGTGCTGGCTCGAAGGTATATGACCAGGCCTTTGGTGGGATGAATGTCATGGATATTAATGGTTGTGGGCCCCAGCTGAAACCTTCCGGTATCTGCCAACAAAGTTACTGGTACGTCATGACCGATCACTTTTCAATAATGTGGCAAGATGTGTAGCAAATTGCTAGTTCCCCTTACACTGCCAGGTCTTTATATAAATGAGTAGCGATTTAGACATCAGATACAGAAAGTAAAAATAAATATTATTCCCATTTAGTTGCACACAGAGGAATAGATGGTCATTAGGAGATTGCTGCCTGTTGTATCTCTGTCTGCAGACCATTGCATAAACTAATGTAAATCTGCCACTCCATGCACAGCTTGAATAGATTATGTGGAACAATTGACTCCATCGCATCCTCTTTAACTTATGAAAGGGAAATTCGACCACGCTATTACAGAGAGAACGATGATATTATTTACTCATCCTACCTACTAGAGCTCCTGCCTGTGTTCGTCTCTTCATAAGTTCGTAAGTCTAGGAGCAGAATTAGGCCATTCGGCCCATCAAGTCTATTCCGCCATTCAATCAATCATTACTCTCTCACCCCATTCATAGAAACATAGAAACATAGAAAAATAGGTGCAGGAGTAGGCCATTCGGCCCTTCGAGCCTGCACCGCCATTCAATATGATCATGGCTGATCATCCAACTCAGTATCCCGTACCTGCCATCTCTCCATACCCCTTGATCCCTTTAGCCACAAGGGCCACATCTAACACCCTCTTAAATATAGCCAATGAACTGGCCTCAACTACCTTCTGTGGCAGAGAATTCCAGAGACCCACCACTCTCTGTGTAAAGAATGTTTTCCTCATCTTGGTCCTAAAGGAATTCCCCCTTATCCTTAGACTGTGACCCCTTGATCTGGACTCCCCCAACATCGGGAACAATCTTCCAGCATCTAGCTTGTGCAACCCCTTAAGAATTTTGTTAGTTTCTATAAGATCCCCCCTCAATCTTCTAAATTCCAGCGAGTACAAGCCGAGTCTATCCAGTGTTTCCTCATATGAAAGTCCTGACATCCCAGGAATCAGTCTGGTCTTCTCCCCATAACCCCCTGACGCCCACACTGTTCAAGAATTTGTCAAACTCCATCTTAAAAATACACCTTGACTTGGCCTCCACAGCCGTCTGTGGCAATGAATCCCACAGATTCACCACCCTCTGACTAAAGGACTAGACATCTACATGTTATGAGCTGAGCAGATTCAATGACAGGTTCCCTTCTAAATCTCGGATTTAATCTAAATATTGAAGGACAATATTTTGCCATCAAGACCTCAGAGGTCCAAGCCGCAGAGGAGTGTTCACCCGACGCTGGAATTCCAGCTTCCCGGATAAGAGGGCCTGAAAACATTGGACTGGCTGCAGAGACCACAAGTAGGCCCCGACCTCAGATGGACTATGAGGAGGAGAAGGGCTGGACTTTTTGGTGCCTTCCCTCACTGTGGATTCTGCTGCGGGGGGCCGATTCATGTTGAATCCTATAGTGTATTGTATCTTTTTATTTTCTTTTATATGGATGTAAGGAAATCTAATTTCTTCTCTGTAACTTTACTTACTTCCTTACTCAGGTTATGGGGGCTATGGGGAGAAGGCAGGAGATTGGGGTTAGGAGGGAGAGATAGATCAGCCATGATTGAATGGTGGAGTAGACTTGATGGGCCGAATGGCCTAATTCTAATCCTATCACTTATGACCTTAGGAGGTACTCTTGTCCCAAACCCCATTTGCATCCATTTTCTGTAAATGGCTGCAGGTCTAGACTGGAGAGAGCTGTTGCCAGCCATGTTAGTGGCTGTCAGGTCAAAGCAAGTAGCAGGGAAGTGTGTGAAAGGCAGGTGGAAAGGAGCGTTCATCAGAACGTGAGACGACAAGATGTTTTTTTAATATTAGTTTAGTTTAGTTTAGTTTAGTTTGGAGATACGGCGCGGAAACAGGCCCTTCGGCCCACCGGGTCCGTGCCGACCAGCCATCCTATCATGTCTCTGACCCTCCAAATAAAACAATCAAAGTTGACGGTTCAGTGAGCGTCTGTAACTTTGTTGGAGCCAGACGCGCGGTGCTTCTTGAGTGAGGTCCGCTGTATGACGTTACTGGGTTGGAAGCAAAACAACGTTACCTGTCACCATGGCACATGTGTCGATGGGCCAGTGAAGATAACATTGAATCATTGAATCAGTGTGTCATGTTCCGCTGTTGTACTGCAAATGCCACGTTAAATCACCCCAACTTTCCCCAAAGTCCATTGGGGATGGGCGATGAATGCTGGCGTTGCCAAAGGTGCCCCGGATCCTGAAACTTGTCTAGATCATGGGGCAGCACGGTGGCGCAGCGGTAGAGTTCTGCCTTGCAGCGCCAGAGACCTGGGTTCGATCCTGACCACGGGGGCTGTCTGTGTGGAGTTTGTACGTTCTTCCCTGTGACCTGCGTGGGTTTTCTCCGCATACACCGGTTTCTTCCCACACCCCACAGGTGTACAGGTTTGTGGGCTGATGGCTTGGGTAAAATTGTAAATTGTTCCTAGTGTGTGTAGGTTAATGTTAGTGTGCGTGGATCGGCGAATGGCACAGGCTCGGTGGGCCGAAGGGCCTGTTTCCGCGCTATATCCCTAAACTAGTATAGGCACATGGATATACAGGGAATGGAGGGGTATGCATCACCTGCAGGCAGATAAGAGTTGGTCTTGACATCATGTTCGGCACAGATACTGTGGGCTGAAGGGCCTGTTCTTGTGCTGTACTAGTCTATGTTTTATGTAACTTGGTAAGGATGGCAGATTTCTCCCTCTTAAAGATAGCGGGGTTAAGGGATATTTATGGGGAGAAGGCAGGAACGGGGGGGACTGATTGTGGATGATCAGCCATGATCACGGTGAATGGCGGTGCTGGCTCGAAGGGCCGAATGGCCTCCTCCTGCACCTATTGTCTATTGATACTAATGAACCAAACGTTTGCCTACAACACGTCAATAGGTTTGTGGTCATCATTACTAAAACATGTTTTGTTTATGTTCCAAATCATGGAATTACTGTTTATATTCCATGGATTTGAAAGGAATGGGGGTATATGGATCAGAGGAGATTAGTTTAAGTTAACATCACGTTTGGCACGGACATTGTGGGCCTCGGGGCAGCTTTCCGGTTGTGTGTTATTCCCTCCATTGATGAACTGTACACTGCAAGGGCCAGGAAGCGAGCGGGCAAGATCATCTCTGACCCCTCTCACCCTGGCCACAAACTCTTTGAATCATTTCCCTCTGGAAGGTGACTCCGGACTGTCAAAGCTGCCACAGCCAGACATAAAAACAGTTTTTATCCACGATTAGTTGCTCTACTCAACAACCAAAAATCTGTAGCCTCCCTTTGATCTGGTATTGTGTTGGTTCACATGCTTGATCAATGGTGTTTTATCATTAATGTTTTATTATCATTAATGTTTAGTGTGTTCTGAGTCATTGTATGTCATGTTGTTACTTGTGGGCGGAGCACCAAGGCAAATTCCTTGTATGTGAATACTTGGCCAATAAACTTACTGACTTACATATATGCTCTATTATTTTTAATTGCAATTCCACAGGTGTTATGGTGGGATATGAACTCGCATCACTGGACTGCAGGTCTAAGATTGTGGGTTACTAATCTGGTCATTTGGAAGATCGAACATGACGAAATAATTCACAGGATCCTGACCTTGTGTCTCTGATCCATGCGAGGTGATATTGGAAGAGATGGCAATGAGAGGGAGAGAGATACTGGAAATGAGAGTGTACAAAGTAGGTTACACAGAGGGTTGTAGATCAGGGGGTCGTGGTGAAGAGGTTCAGGGAAGTAACGGCAGGGCGGGGGGCGGGGGGGGGGGGGGGGAGAGAAGGCCGCTGAAGATCAAATTCAGAGGAGGCTCAAGAAGCTAAACTAGTCGATTTCAGTGCCCCAGCGAGCCGGTGAAGATTACAGAGATCAAAGAGCAGATTAAAAACAGGACCCAAACTCAACAGGTTCCGTCCTGACTACGGGCGCCGTCTGTATGTTCTCCCTGTGACCGCGTGGGTTTTCTCCGGGTGCTCCAGCTTCCTCTCACACTCCAAAGACTGGTGGGTTAATTGGCTTCTGTAAGTTGTCCCGAGTGTGCAGGGTAGAAGTGGTGTTGTTGGTCGGCACGGCCTCGGTGGGACAAAGTCCCTGTTTCACACCAAAACCCTCATACAATCTCTAAAATACAGAATGCAAGGGTTAAGATGGATCGCAAAGAGTTCAGCTCACTGCTGCCAGATTCGGATCTTGCTTTTGCAGCCTTGATGGTGATTGTCCCCACATTTATTCTCCAAAGGACCAAGACATCTAGTGTTGTCTATAGAAAACAAAGGGAGAACATGGACAGGTGACGTTTCGGGTCGAGACCCGTCTTCAGGCTGATTGTACGGGGGGGGGGGGAGAGGAAAACTGGAAGAGGGGAGAGGCAGAACAAAACGTGGCATGTAATAAATAGATCAACACAGGCAGGGGGGGGGGGGGTTGACAGGCTGATGTTTGGACCAAAGCCAAGAGATAAGAACAGCAGATGTGAGACAGGTTGACGTTTTGGGTCAGGACCCTTTCTTCAGATAGATGTGGGCAGTGCAGGGGCTGTGAAATGATAAGGTTGGAGGGGAGATGGACAGAGGTGATGGGAGCAGAAGCAGTCTGGGAAGGAGATGTCCTGGTGTTCGTCTGCAGGGGGTGTTAGCAGATATTAGACAGGAGAGTGAAAGCGGGAAGGAGAGACGTTGGGAAGGACGTGACCCGCTGAGGGTTCGGTGGCTGATCATTGTCGCTCCACATTCTTTGCCTTCTGTTTGCATTCCTTCATTCTCACTTTCTGTTGCTCCTTTTATCTGCATTCTGCTAACCATTTGGCATGGGCCTTGCCCTTTAGCAGCACAAGAAACATCCGTGTCTCCATTCTGTTTGCCATTGCAAGCCATCCTCCTAAAGACCTCCCCACCCCCACCTCCCCCCCCTGTACTCCCCGTCCTCCACCCCACTCCCCTCACTCCACTCCCCACCCCATCCCTCCACCTTCCCCCACCCCCACAGGTGAATCGAACTCCCTGCAACCTCTCCCTGTGGCTCGGCTAATTCCCACACGGAGTCTCCCACATTGTAGATGGCAGCTCGATGGCTTCTTACTCCAAGTTCAGGACCTTGCCTGGACCTGACGGCTTCTGGGGGGGGCGGGTTAGAGGGGTAGAGAAACACGACACAGGCTTGTCATCGCGTCGTTAGGCCCAGTTTCTCTCTTCCAGCCTCTAGATCCTTGCTTCCTCAACTCAATCCTTGCATCTGTTTTTTTTTATATAAAGGCAGGACTGAGGGTAGACTGTTATCACTGTGCTACATTTGCATTTTTGCAAAGATATTTCCAAATCCTTTGGCAACATGTGAAACAATGGCAAACTAGAATTAGCAGCCAGGACCAGAATCCCAGCTGTTCTCCGACCGCTAAAACATCCCCTCACCAGCTAGAGAGCGGTCCTGACCTCCTATCTACCTCTTCCTGATTGATTTACTATCGTTTACTGATGGTATGCCTCTTGTCACCTTCCCCTCAGCTAACATTGATCCGCTTGACTTTTTCCGTGATCGTCATCCCCTTTGATCTCTCGTCTTCACACCTTACCCTTTCATATCTCTGTCTCTCTCTCCTCTGAGTCTGAAGAAGGATTTCAACCCTAAACGTCACCCATTACTTCAATCCACAGATGCCGCCTGCCCCGCTAAATTACTCCAGCATCTTGTGTCAATCTATCTACCTCTCTGGAGACCTTCAATAGACAATGGACAATGGGCAATGGACAATAGACAATAGGTGCAGGAGTAGGCCATTCGGCCCCTTCGAGCCAGCACCGCCATTCAATGTGATCATGGCTGATCATCCCCAATCAGTACCCCGTTCCTGCCTTCTCCCCGTATCCCCTGATTCCGCTATTTTTAAGAGCCCTATCTAGCTCTCTCTTGAAACCATCCAGAGAACCGGCCTCCACCGCCCTCTGAGGCAGAGAATTCCACAGACTCACCACTCTCTGTGAGAAAAAGTGTTTCCTCGTCTCCGTTCTAAATGGCTTACTCCTTATTCTTTGAGCTATCGTTAATCGGACCTTATTGGGCTCAGCATTATACCCATGTTTTTGTATCTGTACATTGGAGGGTTTGACTGCAATCACATCTACTGCAGTCTGTCGGCTGACTGGATTGTCATTCAACAATTTTCACTGCACCTTGCTTCATGTGACAGTTAGAAACTAAAACTCAACTAAACAAACAATCCCGCCCAGTCTTCACCAACTGTCTCAAAACGCAGTGATATTTTCTCATGGCTGCATTGGGTATTTTCTTAATCCAATCTCATTGTGCAGCTCCAAAAAGGGCTTCGGAACCATTTCAGTGACCAATGGGGACAGTCAGTGATGGAGTCCCTCGATTTTCAACAAAGTGTTTGAAAACTAAAACCCTGTGAACTTGGCACCAAAATGTTTCATGTTTTAGACGATAGACAATAGACAATAGGTGCAGGAGTAGGCCATTCGGCCCTTCGAGCCAGCACCGCCATTCAACGTGATCATGGCTGATCATCCCCAATCAGTACCCCGTTCCTGCCTTCTCCCCATATCCCCTGACTCCGCTATTTTTAAGAGCCCTGTCTAGCTCTCTCTTGAAAGCATCCAGAGAACCGACCTCCACCGCCCTCTGAGGCAGAGAATTCCGCAGACTCACCACTCTCTGTGAGAAAAATTCCCACTCTGTTTCCTCATCTCCGTTCTAAATGGCTTACTCCTTATTCTTAAATGAAAAGGATCGGCCTCCATCTGTGTGGAGTAGGAGCTGCTGGTCAAAACCAAAGATCCGCTGTAGGATTTTTGGTCAAAACTGCACATTGTCACAGGTCACAAGGTCACAAGTGGGAGGAGCACAATTTTGGCCATTGGGCCCACCAAGTCTACTCCGCCATTCAATCGTGGCTGATCTACCTCTCCCTCCTAACCCCATTCTCCTGCCTTCTCCGTCGTCTGATCTGGTTGCCCTTGAAGGACACCCTTACCATCTCCCACCTTCTGGTGATGGTGTCTGCAATCTCCAGCCTGGCTTTGTGCTTCTATCTTGGCTTCCATCACCATGGTGACCATTCCTCAAGCATTGGCCTCTCGATCAGCATACCACGCACTTTGACCCCGATCCACACGTCCTCCAATCCGTTTATATTATACATCCGCCATGCTTTTTAAAATGTGGCGGATGTCGACTAAAATGTAGTCTCCCCCGCTCCCCCCACCCCATCTCATATTCATATCGAGGGAGCCACAGTGGTGAGTTGCTGCCTCACAGCGCCAGGCTCCCTGGTTCCATCCTGGCTTCGGGTGCTGTCTGTGCGGAGTTTGCACGCTCTCCCTGTGACCGGGTGGGGTTTCTCGGAATCAGTAATTTAAATCTGTCTCCTCGGATCTTGGGACCTTCTCTCCATGGATACGACCTTCCTGTCCCTGGCCCTAGCTCCTCTAATTCAAGGGCAACAAAGCCCCCAGTGTGAGGCCTTTCAACCCTGTTAACTATCTCAGTCACCTCCTCTGCCCCAAACCCAAGTGTTTTGCATCCTTCCCAAAGTACCTCACCCAGAATTGGTTCATCTTCGTCCCGCTCTAATCCAACCATTAAGAGAGAAGCTGGGTGTCAAGGAATCTGGTTTTCCCAGTGAGAATTATGGACCAGATTCTAAATGCTCCAATTCCTGACCCGATTGCGGACACTAAATGCTTAAAGCTACGAACAATTGTTTCGTAACTCGTTCCTATCAGAGAGGTTTTGATTGCTCCTGCTCTTGGGATGCTGGCGTTGTTGGCGAGGCCTCCATTTACAGCCCATCCACAATTGCTCCTGAGAAGAACCGTAACTTGGACCGCTGCCGTCCTTCTGGCCAAAGTCCTGTCGGGGAGGGAATTCCAGGATTTAATTCCAGGATGAAGCGCCCAGGATATAATTTCAAGTCGGAGAGGTGGAGTCTCCGTGCATCTGCTGCCTGCTTTGTTCTTGGAAGCCGGGGCCCTGAGTTTGGGAGATGATGGCTCAGAATTGACCGCACACTGCGACAATGGCGCAGGAAGCTGGCCAAGGCTTCACAAGCTTTTCCCTCCGCTCCCCACACTCGGCTCATGAATGTCTCCCATGCTTCAAGCGGCACTCGCTTTGCCTTCAGCAACCCCCCCCCCCCACCCCACCCACCCGCCTCATGCATCGTTAAGACTCTCTCAAAAACCAGAATGCTTTGTCTGTCTCCGAAATTTCATCTCTTCATCTTCATTCCCACAGGAGCCGACCTCTGCCGTCAAACATTTCAGCCAAAAGGTAGGAAAGCTTAAACCATGTCTGGTGGCAAGAGTTAAAGTCAATGGAGCGCTGGTGGTGTGTGCTTGTCTTTGTGGGGTGGGGTGGTGTGGATCGTGTGTTGGGAAGGCAGATATATTTCGACAAGTGTGCTGGTGCAATGTACAATAGATACATCCTTTGTCATGAGTCTTCGACCTGGGCTAGATTATGCTTGTAGAGACTCCCTCGAGTTATTCACTGTTTCCCTTGTGTTTTCAGGTGCATGTTCCCTTGGTTCATCTACGACTGTCTGTGAATCCTTCCTGCTGTTTATTTTGTATTGGTTCTCATGACAAGACTCCTTTTTTTTTTACAGGTATCCATTGTTGTCTGAGGTAGGCAATAGACAATAGACAATAGGTGCAGGAGTAGGCCATTCGGCCCTTCGAGCCAGCACCACCATTCAATGTGATCATGGCTGATCATCCCCAATCAGTACCCCGTTCCTGCCTTCTCCCCATATCCCCTGACTCTGCTATTTTTAAGAGCCCTATCTAGCTCTCTCTTGAAAGCATCCAGAGAACCGGCCTCCGCCGCCCTCTGAGGCAGAGAATTCCACAGACTCACCACTCTCTGTGAGAAAAAGTGTTTCCTCGTCTCCATTCTAAATGGCTTACTCCTTATTCTTAAACTGTGGCCCCTGGTTCTGGACTCCCCCAACATCGGGAACATGTTTCCTGCCTCTAGCATGTCCAAGCCCTTAACAATCTTAAGGTGGTCAAAATGGTCTTTGGCACTTTGGCCTTCATCAGTCAGAGTATTGAGTATAGAAGTTGGGAGGTCATGTTGCAGTTGTATAAGACGTTGGTGAGACCGCGTTTAGAATATTGTGTTCAGTTCTGAGCACCACGTTATAGGGAAGATATTGTCAAGCTTGAAAGGGTTCAGAAAGGATGTTGCCAGGACTAGAGGGTGCGAGCTATAGGGAGAGGTTGAGTAGACTGGGTCTCTATTCCATGGAGCGTAGGGGGATGAGGGGGGATCTTATAGAGGTAGACAAAATCATGAGAGGAATAGATCGGATAGATGCACAGAATCTATTACCCAGAGTAGGGGAATCGAGGACCAGAGGACATAGGTTCAAGGTGAAGGGGAAAAGATTTAATAGGAATCCGAGGGGTAACTTTTTCACACAGAGGGTGGTGGGTGTATGGAACGAGCTGCCGGAGGAGGTAGTTGAGGCTGGGACTATCCCAAAGTTTAAGAAACAGTTAGACAGGTACATGGATGGGACAGGTTTGGAGGGATATGGACCAAGCGCAGGCAAGTGGGACTAGTGTAGCTGGGACATTGTTGGCCGGTGTGGGCGAGTTGGGCCGAAGGGCCTAGTTCCACACTGTGTCTCTCTATGACTCTATGACAGGTTAAACAAGCTGCAGAGCGCGTCCTTTCAATAAGTATGAAAGGTCGACTATCTTTTCAGAATCGAAGTATTGCTAGGACGTGTATACAGATAACCTTCGTAATAACAGACCACAGTGGGGGGGATGGAGTCTGTTATTGCCGATTGTCCGCTATAATCGAGTGGATGTATTTTAAATGTTATATCTAACGTGGATAATGAAAGATAACGTGGATACTGAAACCATTGCAGTAAAGCCAGCTTCCTGCAGTACTTCACATATTCCACCATGTTCATATAAACAATACATTTTATATAAATTGATATAAAAATATAATTGTGTTTGTTTTTACTACATGGGAGCAAAGCAGCATCAAATTCCTTTTCTTCTGATTCTGAATACAATAGAATTCTTCTGATAAACAGCCCCCCCCCCCCAAACTCCAAACGACATTGACCTGGGGGGCATTAGTTTAGTTTTTAGTTTAGAGATACAGCGAGGAAACAGGCCCTTCGGCCCACCGAGTCCGTGCCGACCAGCGATCCCCGCACACTAACACTATCCGACGCACGCCAGGGACAATTTACAATGAAACCAAGTCAATTAACCTACAAACCCGCACGTCTTCGGAGTATGAGAGGTAACCTGAGATCCTGGAGAAAACCCACGCGGGTCACGGAGAGAACGTGCAAACTCCGTACAGACAGCGCCCGTAGTCAGGATGGAACCCGGGTCGCCTGACTTTACCGTCTTTGCGTTATTATTGTTTGTTTGTTTGTCTGGATTTTTTTTTAACCTGAACTTTTTCCACGCTGAAGTAATAAATGAGAAATGTTCACTCCTCACAACCAAACGATATTCTGATCCTTGTACAGGTGGGCCGAAGGGCCTGGTTCCACGATCCATCTCCAAACTAAGATGCTGTTACAGAACAAACAGCTACTTCTCTAAAAGGCAATTTATCCACAAACAGATTTGTGAAATAAGTTGCAGCTTCTGTCGGGGAAGGTGTTTTGCTGTTTCAGTTTAGTTAAGCCTAGTTTAGAGATACAGCGCAGAAACAGGCTCCCTAGGCCGGCTGAATCCGTACCGACCAGCTATCACCGTACACTTTACTCACTAGGGACAATTAAATGTTTTTACCAAAGCCAATTAACCTCCAAACCTGCACCTCTTTTTGAGTGTGGGCGGAAATCAGAGCAACCGGAGAAAACCCTCGCAGTCACATGGAGAACGTACGAATTCCGTAGTCAGGACCGAACCAGGGTCTCTGGCGCTGTGAGGCGGCAACTCTACCGCTGCGTCACCGGGCCGCCCTGATAAAACTAGCTTAAGAAACCCCTGTTTTTCGCTGAACAAGCAATATCCCATGTTTGTGCCTGAGTCAGAAGGCAAGTTAATCCAGAATAATAATAACACCAGGAAAATGACATGTTGTCTTCCCCACAGGAAAGTGACGATTAAATGCACACTGAATGTTTAGCAATGCGATGACTGAGGAACGCACCACAGACCCACGGTGCCAAACATCCTCCTCCTACCCTTGCTGCTTAACATGCAGCAGAGAAACCTGTGCCGATGGAATCTTGCTCTGAACTTTGGCGAGTACAGCATGCAGCTCACACACTCGCTGCGTCACGAGGCGGAGTGCATGCAAGTCTCAAGGTCAGATCCACCAAAGTCAAGGGGGCAGGAACGCCATGGGAATATTTCAATCACCATTGTGCTGAGAACACAAGATCATAAGTGATAGGAGCAGAATTAATCCATTCTTCTACACTCTGGAGTTTAGAAGGATGAGAGGGGATCTCATTGAAACATATATGATTGTTAAGGGCTTCGACACACTAGAAGCAGGGAACATGTTCCCGATGTTGGGGGAGTGCAGAACCAGGGGCCACAGTTTAAGAATAACATGTAAGGCATTTAGAACAGAGACGAGGAAACACTTTTTCTCACAGAGAGTGGTGAGTCTGTGGAATTCTCTGCCTCAGAGGGCGGTGGAGGCCGGTTCTCTGGATGCTTTCAAGAGAGTGCTAGATAGGGCCCTTAAAAATAGTGGAGTCAAGGGATATGGGGAGAAGGCAGGAACGGGGTACTGATTGGGGATGATCAGCCATGATCACATTGAATGGCTGTGCTGGATCGAAGGGGCCGAATGGCCTACTCCTGCACCTATTGTCTATTGTCTATTGTCTATTCGAAGTCTACTCCGCCATTCAATCACACCTGGAGTATTGTGTGCAATTTTGGTCTCCTACTTTTAGGAAGGACATTATTGCTATTGAGGGGGTGCAGCGTAGGTTCACCAGGTTAATTCCCGGCATGGCAGGACTGACATATGATGAAAGAATGGGTTGACTGGGCTTGTATTCGCTGGAATTTAGAAAAGGGATATTGTAGAAATACATTACATTCTTACGGTTTAAGAAGGAACTGCAGATGCTGGAAAATCGAAGGTGGACAAAAATGCTGGAGAAACTCAGCGGGTGAGGCAGTGTCTATGGAGCGAAGGAAATAGGCAGCGCTCCATAGATGCTGCCTCTCCCGCTGAGTTTCTCCAGCATTTTTGTCTATCTTAAATTCTTAAGGGTTTGGACAGGCTAGATGCAGGACTGCAGGACGAGAAATGTTCCCGATGTTGGGGGAGTCCGGAACCAGGGGTCACAGTTTAAGAATAAGGGGTAGGCCATTTAGAATGGAGATGAGGAAACACTTTTTCACCCAGAGAGTTGTGAATCTGTGGAATTCTCTGTCACAGAGAATTCATTGGATGTTTTCAAGAGCGAGAGATTTAGCTCTTAGGGCTAAGGGAATCAAGGGATATGGGGAAAGAGCTGGAATGGGGTACTGATTGGGGATGATCAGCCATGATCACATTGAATGGCGGTGCTGGCTCCGGGCTGGCTCCTGCACCTGCTTTCTACTTTTTTATCTATCACCCCTCCTAACCCCATTCTCCCCATGACATCTGACATCTGTACTTATCAAGAATCTATCCATCTCTGCCGTAAATATATCCACTGACCTGGCCTCCACAGCTGGCAGAGAATTCCACCCTCTGACTAAAGAAATTCCTCCTCGTCGCCTTCCTAAAAGAACGTCCTTTAGTCCTGAGGCTGTGACTTGTCCTAGACTCTCCCACTAGTGGAAACATCCTCTCCAGATCCAATTTATACGAGCCATTCACCATTCTGTAATGTTCTGTTGAACCAATGCAACTTGTCCTTGGATTTGTGACGTTTTCGATGGTGGCGCAGCGGTAGAGTTGCTGCCTCACAGCGCCAGAGACCCGGGTTCAATCCTGACTACAGGTCCTGTCTGTACTTAGTATGTACGTTCTCCCCGTGACCTGCGTGGGTTTTCTCCGGGTGCTCCGGTCTCCTCCCACACTCCAAAGACTCACACTCCGGGACACTTCCTCAGACTCATTGTAGGATGGGGGGGGGGGGGAGAGAGCTGGGAAAGGGGGGGAAGGCAGGACAATGCCTGGTAGGTAATTGGTGGATTTAGGTAAGGGGGGAGGGGGGGTTTGTTAGGCAGATAGTTGGCCTCCGGAGATGCTGCCTGACTTTCTGAGTTAAAAAAGGTGCCTGTCCCACTGTACAAGGTAATCCAAGAGTTCTCCCGAGTTTCCCCTGATTCGAACTCAGAGAATTACGGCAATAGTCGCTCGTAGGTACTCGGGGCTCTCATGGACATTTTTCAAAGTTGAAAATACTTTACGAGCTTACCGCGTTTCCCGAGTACCTGCCGTTAGCGTTGCGAGCCGCTAAGAGACGTCCCCGAGCTCCGACGTACCCGCTACGTACATTCTATGTACTTACCACGAGTTCGATTTTTCTTTAACTCGGGAGAGCTCTTGGGTAAACTCGTATTGTGGGACAGGCCCTTGAGATTGAGGCCCACCGCAAATTGGAGGAGCAGCACCTCATATTTTGCTCGGGCACCTATTCCTTCTCTCTCCATAGATGCTGCCTGACCCGCTGAGTTTCTCCAGCATTTTGTGTCTACCTGCTGAGTTTGTGTCCTGTTCTGACTCTTGTATTGCTGTGTTGGCTTGTACATGAAGCCCGCTGCCGTTCCCTGGTCTCAAGCAAACTGAAGCAACAATCAGTGTGCAACACATTGGATTGCAACCAGTAATAATCACACGCAAGTGAAAAAAAAAAGATTATTCTGTGTCGGATCCTTTAAATTGATATTTAATTACACAATCTCAGCAGGAGATGAATTCCGTCTTGCTGGTTTTTTTAGTGCACAGTTAGTTGCCTCAGCAGTTTAAGGTCGAAGCCTTTTGAATTAAGCTTGCAATATATGATCGGAATGTCGGACTCAACGTTTGGTGATATTCAGACGACCGAAAATGCAGGCGGAATCATAAAGTGTTTCTCTGTCGCTGCGATTGAAAGTCGCTGGAGAGGTCACCTCGTGGACGGGAAAAATGTCAAGAAATACTTCCCATTGTTGGGATTTTTGTGGAGGCTGTTAGGCATTTTTACACAAAACAAGGGGTCAGCTCGCACGCACACTGACTGTAGCGTCCGATGTGACCTCTGCCGCCCCGTCCAGTAGCAACGACTGTTCATCCAGAATGGACATAGAAAAAAACACCACAGTCCCCCCTCTGTGTCTAACATAACTGGCCGGTTATGCAGAAGGCGTTCAACTCCACAAGGAAGGGTCTCGTCCCGAAACGTCACACATTCCGTCTCTCCAGAGATGCTGCATCGCTCCAGCTTTTTTTGTGTGTTATCTAGTAGATAATCTACGGTTTAAACCAGCACCTGCAGTTTCTTGCTTCCCACACAAACTGTCCAAGCAGCAACACGAGGGAACACATCCATTGCATCATTCAGAAACGCTTAGTGGTTGAATGAGTCGACACTTCTGGGGTGGGGGAAGAAGGGAGTGATATTATTGGTGAGAGAGACAGAGACAGAGACAGAGAGAGAACACTGGTTTCAGGGCACTCGCTCAGTAGGAGGTTGGACCAGAGGCATCGAGATACACAGTGAGTGCAGCACAGGATTCCAAGGCAGAAGCTACGCGTGTGAACGTGGAGACTAAAATAACCCACCAACTTATCCCGACCACGAGTAACCAACGATTATGTAAGAGGTACTTTCTGGTAGCTGGTGTTTAGGAAGTGCCGACTCTGTCAACAGTGATAGCACACAACAAGGGAAGAATATTTCACTTTGCCTGCCCTGTGAGCAATGAGTAGATGTCTTGATGGATCCAGGGAGTTGCACTTAATCCAAGGTAAGGTTTGAGTTTTGTTTATCGTTACATGTACCGAGATACAGTGGCAAGCTTTTGTTGAGGGGATGAGAGGGGATCTCATTGAAACATATAAGATTGTTAACGGTTTGGACACGCTAGAGGCAGGAAACATGTTCCCAATGTTGGGGGAGTCCAGAACCAGGGGCCACAGTTTAAGAATAAGGAGTAAGCCATTTAGAACGGAGACGAGGAAACACTTTTTCTCACAGAGAGTGGTGAGTCTGTGGAATCAGAGGGCGGTGGAGGCGGGTTCTCTGGATACTTTCAAGAGAGAGCTAGATAGGGCTCTTAAAAATAGCGGAGGCAGGGGATATGGGGAGAAGGCAGGAACGGGGTACTGATTGGGGATGATCAGCCATGATCACATTGAATGGCGGTGCTGGCTCGAAGGGCCGAATGGACTACTCCTGCACCTATTTTCTATTGTCTATTGTCTATTGTTGCGGGCTAACCAGTCAGCGGAAAGACAACACATGATTCACAACCGAGACATCCACAGTGTACAGATACATGATAGTGGGAATATTGTGGATAGTGCAAGATAAAGTCCGATCAAAGATAGTCCGAGGACCTCCAATGAGGTAGACAGTAGATCAGGAGCGATCTCTCGTTGCTAGTTAGATGGTTCCGTTGCCTGATAACAGCCGGAAGAAACTGTCCGTGAATCTGGCGGTGTGCGTTTTCACACTTCTGTACTTGCCTGATGGGAGAGGGGAGAAGAGGGAGGGGAGGTGAGACTGGCCCTTGGTTATGCTGAGGCCTCTTCTATTATTACCTGGGATCCTAAAAAAATTATATATCTTGATTGCTGTACTTAGCAATGGAAATGGGGAAAGTTGAGAAAGTTATTGTGCCGTTACCCGGTTGTATCTCTTGTGGCTCCACACAGAGGGAGCAAAACTCACTGAAGATTGGTATAATCCCGTGAAAATGCTTCTACCTAATTGTAGATACAAGGAACTGTAGATGCTGGTTTACACCAAAAAAAGGTAGAAAGTGGTGGAGTAACTCAGCGGGTGGGGCAGCATCTCTGGAGAACGTGAATGGGTGATGTTTCGGGTCGAGGCCCTTCTTCCTCAGACCCAAAACATTACCAATCTACGTTCTCCAGAGATGCTGCCTGACCCGCTGAGTTTCGTGTCTGCTTCTATCCAATTGGGACTGGATCACACACATACATACATATCTGGCATTGAGACTCCCAGAAGCTTCAGCCAACATAATGGGCCAACTGTCCTGACGGGGGTCCCAATCACACTTTCCAGATTTATGTTTGTAGGATCGCGAGAAGTTAGATGCTTGGCTTAGTCCAGTCGATGTTAGAGAACTCGGTTGCTGCAGCACTTACAGCACTTGCAGCACCGGGTTCGATCCCGACTACGGGCGCTGTCTGTACGGAGTTTGCACGTTCTCCCCGTGACCTGCGTGGGTTTTCTCCGAGATCTTCGGTTCCCTCCCACACTCCAAAGACGTGCAGGTTTGCAAGTGAACTGGCCTTGGTGTAAATGTAAATTGTCCCTAGTGTGTGTAGGATAGTGTTAGTGTGCGGGGATCGCTGGTCGGCATGGACTCGGTGGGCCGAAGGGCCTGTTTCCACGCTGTATCTCTAAACTAAACTAAGTAACAGCACCAGCAGCTCACGACATGACGTTATATCTCTGCTGGTGTCATTTGCTTTTTTCAGTTCGATGATTTCATGGAGGCCACCACCAGTTTATTGTCACCAAGCTGCCCTGCCCACAATTTACTCGGACCATTATTCTACACGAGTGTCTTCTCTTCTCCGAGCCAAATTCTCCTCCGTTGCTCGAGTCCCTCTTTGTTTTAGCCCTCGTGTATAAAGTTCCACGCAAACAGTCTTGGTGGCAATGCTGTTGTCCACAGGGGTCGGGGAGCATGGATCGCAGGTGAGTTGGGCCATCACGTTGGGTGGAGGGCAGGGAACATGGAGTGGAGGTGAGGGTGGTGCTTTGATCCTCCGCAAAAACATTGCAGCCATGTAGCATTTCAGAGGCTGCACGTACATGCGGGGAATACAGAGATATGAATCACCTGTATGTATTTTGTTGGTTCACGTGCTTGATCAATGGTGTTTTATCATTAATCTTTTATTATTATTAATGTTTAGTGTTTTCTGAGTCATTGGTAACTGTCACTGTATGTCATGTTGTTACTTGTGGGCGGAGCACCAAGGCAAATTCCTTGTATGTGAATACTTGGCCAATAAACGTACTTACTTCACCTGCACGGTGGCGCAGCGGTACAGTTGCTGCCGCACAGCGCCAGAGACCCGGGTTCGATCCTGACTGCGGGCGCTGTCTGTACGGAGTTTGCACGTTCTCCCCGTGACCTGCGTGGGTTTTCTCCGGGTGCTTCGGTTTCCTCCCACACTCGTGCAGGTTTGCAAGTTAGTTAATTGGCTTTGGTTAAAAATTGTAAATAGGATAGTGTTGGTGTACGCTGCTCACCATGGGCCTGTTTCAGCGCTGTGCCTCTGAAGTCTGAAGTCTAAAGGGGATCAGTTTACCAAAGGAGATCACTTTGCAGCATGTTAGGCACGCCCACTTTCAGGAAGGATGGAAAGTTCCCAGAGAGGCTGCGGGAGACGCTTTACTGGGATGGTTGAGGCGATGCGGGATTCTCAGCTGCAAGTTCAAGCTGCAGATGCCGAGATTATTCTCTTTTGAACAAATGTGAGAGTCGCTCGCAGTGACGGGATGCTGGCTGGTTTAACCAGGGTCGGCAGAGCGATGTGGCTGCCAGTAGGGGGTTCTATCCTGGGCCAGGGTGAC
The DNA here is from genome assembly GCA_963514005.1 of Raja brachyura. Next base: position 44,239,889 of record OY740803.1, on the reverse strand, counting down.
CAGATTTAATATTTAAGGTAAAGGATTCTCGTGGAGGTCAAATCATCGGGTATTTCTAAAACACAAATTGGAAGATTCTTGATTAATCGTAATTGTAAACGGAATTTTATTAGGCAAGAATGTTTGCAACATACAAAGACTTTGGTTTGCCACAGTCATACCAGCAATAGCAACAAGACCCACAACTACATAAAAGTGAACATAAACATCCACCACAGCAGATTCCCCACATTCCTCACTGTGATGGAAGGCAACAAAGTCTTATCTTCTTTCCTCCTTTTCTCCCGCGGTCGGGGCAGTTGAACCATCCGCAGACCGGGAGATCGAAGCCCCCGCAGTCTGGGGTGATCGAAGCCCCCACAGTCTGGGGAGATCGAAGCCCCCGCAGTCTGGGGAGATCGAAGCCCCCACAGTCGGGGAGATCGAAGCCCCCGCAGTCTGGGGAGATCGAAGCCCCCGCAGTCTGGGGAGATCGAAGCCCCCACAGTCGGGGAGATCGAAGCCCCCGCAGTCGGGGAGATCGAAGCCCCCACAGTCGGGGAGATCGAAGCCCCCGCAGTCTGGGGAGATCGAAGCCCCCACAGTCGGGGAGATCGAAGCCCCCGCAGTCTGGGGAGATCGAAGCTCCCACAGTCGGGGAGATCGAAGCCCCCGCAGTCTGGGGAGATCGAAGCCCCCACAGTCGGGGAGATCGAAGCCCCCGCAGTCTGGGGAGATCGAAGCCCCCACAGTCTGGGAGATCGAAGCCCCTGCAGTCTGGGGAGATCGAAGCCCCCACAGTCGGGGAGATCGAAGCCCCCGCAGTCTGGGGAGATCGAAGCCCCCACAGTCGGGGAGATCGAAGCCCCCGCAGTCTGGGGAGATGGAAGCCCCCACAGTCTGGGGAGATCGAAGCCCCCGCAGTCTGGGGAGATCGAAGCCCCCACAGTCGGGGAGATCGAAGCCCCCGCAGTCTGGGGAGATCGAAGCCCCCGCAGTCTGGGGAGATCGAAGCCCCCACAGTCGGGGAGATCGAAGCCCCCGCAGTCGGGGAGATCGAAGCCCCCACAGTCGGGGAGATCGAAGCCCCCGCAGTCTGGGGAGATCGAAGCCCCCACAGTCGGGGAGATCGAAGCCCCCGCAGTCTGGGGAGATCAAAGCCCCCACAGTCTGGGAGATCGAAGCCCCCGCAGTCTGGGGAGATCGAAGCCCCCACAGTCGGGGAGATCGAAGCCCCCGCAGTCTGGGGAGATCGAAGCCCCCACAGTCGGGGAGATCGAAGCCCCCGCAGTCTGGGGAGATCGAAGCCCCCACAGTCGGGGAGATCGAAGCCCCCACAGTCGGGGCAGTCGAACCATCCGCAGACCGGGCGGTCGAAACTCCCCACGGTGGGGAGATCGATGCTCCCATGTCGGGGTGATTGAAGCTCCCACAGTCGGGGTGATCGATGCTCCCATGTCGGGGTGATTGAAGCCCCCACAGTCGGGGCAGTTGAACCATCCACAGACGGGGTGATCGATGCTCCCATATCGGGGTGATTGAAGCTCCCACAGTCGGGGTGATCGATGCTCCCATGTCGGGGTGATCGAAGCCCCTGCGGTGGGGTGATTGAAGCTCCCATGTCGGGGCAGTCGAACCTCCTGTGGCTTGGAGCTGCCAAAGTCGGTCTCTAACAAGGGTTATGGGGAGAAGACGGGAGAGTGGGGTTGAGATGGAAAATTAGATCAGCCATGATTGAATAGTGGAGCAGCCTCGATGGGCTGAATGGCCTAATTCTGCTCCTATGACTTAAGAACCTATAAAATTATGAAGAATGCAATGATTTCTGGCCGGCACGGTTACGCAGTGATCGAGTTGCTGCCTTACAGCTCCAGGGACCCGGGTTCGATCCCCACTACGGGCGCTGTCCATACAGAATTTGTACGTTCTCGCCGTGACCTGCGTGGATTTTCTCCGAGATCTTTGCTTTCCTCCCACACTCCAAAGACATGTAGGTTTGTAGGTTGATTGGCTTGTTATAAAGGTAAATTGTCCCTAGGATCGCTGGTCGGTGCGGACTCAGGGGGCCTGTTTCCGCGCTGTATCTAAATTTTTAGAAAAACTAAATTTAGAAAGCTTGCTGTGGGCAGATTTTGTGAAGCAAACTTAGATTTCAAAGCAAAAGAGTTTGGAGTTACAGTCGCAGAGCGGGCGATGGCCGTTTGATGCTCCGGAGTGTTGGGCCTGCGGCTTCAACATCGCGGGGCTGCGGTTCGAAGAGCTTCCAGCGCAGGCGGCGCTGACTTTGACATCGCGGAGACCTGGGGCCCATTGCCGAGGGCCGACATGCGTGGGTCTCCGCTCGGCGCGGCCTGTGGCCTTCGGGAACCACGGACTCCGGAAGGAAGTGGCCGGTTCGGAAGTCCAAGCCGCTGAGGTTGTTCTCCCGTTCTGACGTCAGAGTTCCATCATCGCGCAAGAGGGCCTGAACATCGGGTCGCCCGAGGCAGCGACTGCCGAGGGCTGTGGGAGGCCCCGACCACGGGTGTACATCATAGAACATCAACGAGGAGATGACTGAACTTTGGCCCGTCCCTCGTAGCGGGAAACTTTGATTCCACCATGCGGGGGATGTTTACCTTAAAATACTACCGTGTTTTGTTCTTTATTTTATTCGTATGGTGACCCCAAATGTCACCATCCCAATTGGCGCATGCAACGATAAATGTCTCCTGAATGTCTTGAATCGTGAGCAGGCCATTCGGCCCTTCGAGCCAGCGCCGCCGTTCAATGTGATCATTGGCTGAAGGGAAACGAAGGCTGTCGCCTGGGAGAATCTTCCCGTGATCTTGCTGGTACTTTTCCCCCGTGGCAGCAAGAGGAATTCTTCAGTGCCCGGGAAGGCGAGTGACACGGCGGGGTCTGAGGAAACGCTGAGTCGCTGAGAGGGTAAAGATAAAAGTGGATTGTTCAGCTCACTATGAATAACAACAAGGCCACACAGTTTGCTCAGCGGTGAATAAATAAGCAGTGTGGGTGGTGGTGTTAGGTTGCCTAATGAAGACACAGACTAACAACACCAGGGGTTAACAGCAGACCCAGTCGAGGGGCGGAGCTGCCGGCAGAGGTTGAGCAGGCTGGGTCTCTATTCCTTGGAGCGCAGGAGGATGAGGGGTGATCTTATAGAGGTGTGTAAGATCATGAGCGAAATAGTTCGGGTACATGACAATAGACAACAGACAATAGGTGCAGGAGGAGGCCATTCGGCCCTTCGAGCCAGCACCACCATTCAATGTGATCATGGCTGATCATCCCCAATCTGTACCCCGTTCCTGCCTTCTCCCCATATCCCCTGACTCCGCTATTTTTAAGAGCCCTATCTAGCTCTCTCTTGAAAGCATCCAGAGAACCTGCCTCCACCTGAGGCAGAGAATTCCACAGACTCACAGTAAAGGGCCTGTCCCACCAGCATGCAACTCTATGCGATGAACGCGATCAAACTGGAAGCGGGGGCCGCGCGGAGGTCGGGTGATCCCCTGTACAGGGCCGTTCCCACCAGCATGCGCCTGCATGCGGCAAGCGCAACCAAACCGGCAGTAGGGGCCGCGCGGAGGTCGGGTGAGTGGCGCAACGCAAGATTGGCCAAGACATGTCTTTGATCACAGACACAAAATGTTGGAGTAACTCAGCGTCTCTTTGTCTTTGATTGTGTTGGCTGCTTTTCCAGGTGTAAACAGTGTCAAATGCCTGTGGCTGAAGTTACTTGTAGCTTAAATTGTGATTCCTACCGGTACCTAGCTAGTTATTTTACAATGGATCTATTCCATAGAAACATAGAAACATAGAAAATAAGTGCAGGAGGAGGCCATTCGGCCCTTCGAGCCTGCACCGCCATTCATTGCGATCATGGCTGATCGTCCCCAATCAATAACCCGTGCCTGCCTTCTCCCCATATCCCTTGACTCCACTAGTTCCGCTTTGTGTTTCCGCTGAATATAAATTGTCCTTTTTTTCCCACCACGGGTACCATGTAATCCCGCACTACCTGCTCCAGGGTCGGACAGTCGGCGACTAAACCGTCTCCCCCACCTGGTTTGCCAGGTGAGGAGGGGGTTGTGGACCCCCAGCAGGACCAAAGACAAGACCTGTCAAAAGGGCGGATGAACTTCTAGCGGGCCAAACGTCCGTCCACACTTAAGTAGAAGTTGCGATCACTGTCGTACGCGGCATTGTAAGGCACCGCCGGGCCCGTTGATGTTTTCAACGATGATGATGATATTGATGCTGATGATGATGATGATGTTGATATTGATGCTGCTGATGATGATGATGATGATACTGATGCTGATAATGATGATTGTTTGCCTTTGAAAGCTCCCTTTGGATACGCCTCTTCTATTGCTTCATTCCCTGTGGACCAGGAGCACCCTGGGATTCCCAATCCCAGCCAGATGTGGAGACTATAATGGGTCCTCTTTCTGCCTGCAGGAGTTTGAGAACAACGCAGGGGAGGACGACCCGGGAGAGATCTCACCCCACACCACATCCTCGTTGCAGAATGGGCCTGAGGTTTACATTCTGCCCCTCACCGAGGTTTCCCTCCCTGTGTCCAGCCAGCCGTCCACCAGACCAGGTAAGCAGCGAGGCCTCACATCCGAGGCAGGATGTGCAGGCGCCGGAGAGGGTCCAGGGGAGGTTTCCGAGAGCAATCTCAGGAATGATCCGATCCGATCTGATAGCTCTGTAGAGTTTAGGTCTTCGAGGTCCAGCGTGGAAACAGGCCCTTCGGCCCACCGAGTCCACGCCAACCAGCCGATCTCCCACGTACGCTAACATTGTCCATCACGCGGTACAGTACAATACGATACAATAGAACTTTATTTATCCCAGGAGGGAAATTAATCTGCAAAACAGTCATAAAATACACGTCACATGAAACATGAAATTAAAGTGACCATTGGAAAGGATTGGGGATGTGCAAAGATTGGGGGGGGGGGGGGTGGTGGGGGGAGGGGAGCCAGTCTACCCCATGGCAGAATGGGGAGGAGTTGTACAGTTTGATAGCCACAGGGAAGAAGGATCTCCTGTGACGTTCTGTGCTGCATCTTGGTGGAACCAGTCTGTTGCTGAAGGGGCTCCTCAGGTTGGCCAGTGTGTCATGGAGGGGGTGAGCTGTATTGTCCAGGAATGAGTGGGTTAACATATGATGAGCGTTTGACGCCACTGGGCTTCTCCTCGCTGGCGTTTAGAAGGATGAGGGGACCCTCATTGAAACTTACCATGTAGAGTGAAAGGCCTGGATAGAGTGGATGTGGAGAGAATGTTTCCACTAGTGGGAGAGTCTAGGACCAGAGGCCACAGCCTCAGAATTAAAGGACTTTCCTTTAGGAAGGAGACGAGGAGGAATTTCTTTAGTCAGAGAGTGGTGAATCTGTGGAATTCATTGCCACAGAAGGCTGTGGAGGCCAAGTCAGTGGATATATTTAAGGCAGAGATAGATAGATTCTTGATTAGTGCGGGTGTCAGGGGTTATGGGGGGAAGGCGGGAGAATGGGGTTAGGAGGGAGAGACAGATCAGCTGTGATTGAATGACGGAGTTGGTTCGATGGGCCGAATGGCCTTATTCTGCTCCAATCACTTAAGACCTTATTCAATCGCATGTCAACTCTGCAGACTTCATGTCAATGTACAAAACTAAACTACTACAGGAGCTGGAATATGAAAGAAAAATAACCAGACCAAATCAGTGTTGCCTGCCTCAACTACCTCCCCTGGCAGCTGGCTCCAGATGTGTCGACAGCCCTGGGCTGCTGTCCTTTTCCACATCTGTACTGAACGATCAGCAACGTCCCTGGGTGTGAAGTCATGGGGAGGCTGGCAAAAAGCCCACTCGTGAAGCCACTTGATGTGGAACCGACTCGGCATGGCCAGTTGCCAAGGTAACGTGGCCCCATCTTGCCTTTGCCTTTTGGGTTCTCCCAACATAGAAAGATAGAAAAACAGGTGCAGGTGTAGGCCATTCGGCCCTTCGAGCCAGCACTGCCATTCAATATGAACGTGGCTGATCATCTAAAATCAGTACCCCATTCCTGATTTTTCCCCATATCCCTTGATTCCATTAGCCCAAGGAGCTAAACCTCTCTTGAAAACGTCCAGTGATTTGGCCTCCACTGCCTTCTGTGGCAGAGAATTCCACAGATTCACAGCTCTCTGGGTGAAAAAAAACTTTTCCTCATCTCAGTGCTAAGTGGCCCTTCCCCTTATTCTTAAACGGTGTGACCCCAGGTTCTAACATCACTCTTCATAATCTTGACAGCATCTTGACAAAACATGGGAGATAGCGGTTCACTTAATGAGCCTTAACCACCGCACTTTACAGTAAAGTAATTGTGAGGTTTTGTCTGAAGCGAGCTCTGGGAATAATCACGATGGAACTTTAGCCAACTTAGCTTGTTTGCGAAGATGTTATCTAGGATATCTGTTCTAACTCCACGTTCAGTAGCTGTCTTGCTGTGGTTCCTGTATGCACCACTAAAACTAATTGTGTGCATGCCAGATACTGGCTAGAATGTTTGCTGCAGTCATTTGCTGTAGATTGACATATCATCATTATCCTTGGAGATACAGCGCGGAAACAGGCCCTTCAGCCCACCGAGCCCGCGCCGACCAGCGATCCCCGCACACTAACACCATCCTACACACACTAGGGACAATTTAAAATGACACCACACAAATTAACCTACAACCCTCTACATCTTTGGAGTGTGGGAGGAAACCGAAGATCACGGGGAAAATCCCACGCGGGCTCGGGACAACGTACAGACAGCAGCCGTTGTCGGAATCGAACCCAGGTCTCCGGTGCTGCAAGCTCTGTTATGGCCCTGTCCCACTTAGGAAACCTGAACGGAAACCTCTGGAGACTTTGCGCCCCACCCAAGGTTTCCGTGCGGTTCCCGGAGGTTACCGGAGGTTTTTGTCAGTCTCCCTTATGGTCGAAACTGACAAAAACCTCCGGGAACCTCCGGGAACCGCACGGAAACCTTGGGTGGGGCGCAAAGTCTCTAGGGCTTTCCATTCAGGTTTCCTAAGTGGGACAGGGGCATGAGGCAGCAACTCTACCACTGCACCACCCATTATAGAGGAGCTGGGTTAGTCAGGTTGAAACATTACAACTTGTAGAACAACACGGCTCAGAAACAGGCCATTCGGTCCAAGTCGGCCATGCTGGCTGGGGTGCTTACCTGAGCTAGTCTGCGTTCGGCTCATATCCCTCGTCCGTGCACGTTCAAAGGGCGGCACGGTGGCGCAGCGGTAGAGTCTCTGCCTCACAGCGCCAGAGGCCCGGGTTCCATCCTGGCTACGGGTGCTGTCTGTGTGGAGTTTGTACGTTATCCCCGTGACCACATGGGCTTTCTCTGGGCGCTCCAGCTTCCTCCCACACGTGTAGGTGCGGACACGGTGGGAGGATGGGACTTGTTTCCACGCTGCATCTCTAATACTAAAACTAAAAGCTGTCCAAATGGTTTTGAAACGTAACTGCACCTCCTCCAGCATTTACGAACCTTTTAGATTGGCATGGACCCGGTGGGCCACAGGGCCTGTTTACATGTTCAATGGGTCAATGCTTCGTTGTCACACGTACAAAGTGCAAAGGCACAGTGAAATTATTTTCTTACAGACAGTCGAGTAGACCATTACCATCCCATCCCCGATTAGCAATTGGACAGAGATAGTCCACAGAGATGGCATGCAAGAGACGGCCTGGTTCTCAAGCCCGGTCCACGCTCTGGTCATTCTGTCGGGAGGAACTCTCAGTGCCCGATTCAGGAAAGCCCCAGGCTGCAGCCGGGCCTCCAGCCATCGCCTTCCCTTGTTCGACCCGGACCTTGCAATCAGCGGTGGCGCAGCGGTAGAATTACTGCCTCACGGCGCCAGAGACCCGGGTTCCATCCTGATTACGGGGTGCTGCCTGTGCGGAGTCTGCACGAACGTCTCCCCGTGACCACACGGGTTTTCCCCGGGCGCTCCGGTTTCCTCCCACACTCCAAAGACGCACAAGGGTTTGTAGGTTAATTGGCTTCAGTAAAAAATTGTACGTTTGTCCCTAGTGTGTGTAGGATGGTGCTGGGGTGATTGCTGGTCGGCGCGGACTTGTGGTCTCGAATGGGCTGGTTCCCCTCTGTATAAATGCTCCATTTTCCAGGCCTGGTAATTTGTCCGGCTGCTTGTTCCATCGGAAGCTTTGGGCAGTGGGAACCGAGCAGTCAGCAATGTCAAGATGCTTTGTGAATATATTTTTATATTCACTCGAGGCTGTCTGATGTCGGTGGAATGCTGGAGCTGTGCTGTGCTTCTGGAGCTACCAGCTGAGCTCCCCTTCGCGCGAGTCGCTGACAAAGGACCCTTTGGTTTCAGCTCGACAGTGTGCCTGGAATTCACCCGTGCAGTCATTCACAGGGGAGGAGGAAACAAGGAGGAATGCCTCCGCTGACATTGCATCTCTCTCCCTCGCCAGGAAACACCCTGCTTGCATCGGCTCGGACGGCAGGGAACGCTCAGACATCCTTCCTTGCAGTTCCACGCCATCCAAACATCGCTCTACCGGGACTGTCCCCTCACGAATGACGGTGACCCCAGCAACGCTCCTCTCCACCACCCTCCCCCCTGCTCCCATGCCCACCTACATCCTGCGCTGTGGAGCGGTATAGGGGTATAGTGGAGGCAGTGTGTGCCCGGGGAGAGGATCGCCAATGGAGAGAAGGGCGACTCTGAGACTGCAGTGGTAACTTCAATGCTCGTCTCTTTACAGGGCACTTCCTCCACCCAGCCGATCTAGCCCGCCAGAGCCTCCTGTACCTGAAGGAGGTCGGTCACGGATGGTTTGGAAAGGTCAGTAGATGTTGTTTTTATACCCAGTAGAGGTTGCCACGGTGGCGCAGCGGTAGAGTTGCTGCCTGACAGCGCTTGCAGCACCGGGTCCGATCCTGACTACGGGCGCTGTCCACACAGAGTTTGTACCTTCTCCCCGTGGCCTGCGTGGGTTTTCTCCGGGTGCTCTGGTTTCCTCCCACACGTACGGGTTTGTAGGTTAATTAGCTTTGGTATCATTGTAAATTGTCCCCAGTGTGTGTAGGATAGTGCGAGTGTACGGGGTGATTGCTGGTCGGCACGGACTCAGTGGGCCGAAGGGCCTGTTTCCATGCTGTATCTGTGAACTCAACTGACCGTGAAGGGGGGGAAGAACAGTGGACAATGGGGACCCGGTAGGGGAACCGCTGTGGGGGGGGGGACAAAAGAAGGAGCTGGTGGCCTGTGTAACTTTGTCGGTGGCTTGTATACATTGGGTACACAAGCAAGGAATCTCACTGTGCCAATCAAGTATTTTATTCCATTCCATTAGAAACAAGGAACGGCAGGTACTGGCCGATACACCACAGGACACAAAGTGCTGGAGTAACTCAGCAGGTCAGGCAGCATCTCTGGAGAACTTGGGTCCAACTCGAGACCGACCCTTCTTCAGTCAAACCCAACCCGAAACACCACCTTAAACCTTGCGCCAGTCCCTGCCTTCACTACTACCTCCAGCAGCTCGTTCCATGCACCCACCACCTTTTGGGTGAAAAAGTTACCCCTCTGGTTCCTATTAAATCTTTTTCCTCTCACCTTCCCCCATTTCGTTTCTTGTCACTACTTGGCATAACACAAAAATGCTGGCGTTCCTCAGCGGGCCAGGCAGCATCTCTGAAGAAAAGGAATAGGTGACTTTTTGGGTCAGAACCCCTCTTCAGACCAAGGTTCTAACCCGAAATGTCACCTATTCCTTGTTCTCCGGAGATGCTGCCTGACCCGCTGAGTTACTCCGGCACTCTTGAGTCCTTTTGTTTTTATACCTTGTAGAAACAAGGAATTGCAGCTGTTGGTTGATACACAAAAGGGCACAAAGTGCTGGGGTAATGGGGCTGTCCCACTTGGGCGACCTAATTAGAAACATAGAAACATAGAAATTAGGTGCAGGAGTAGGCCATTCGGCCCTTCGAGCCTGCACCGCCATTCAATATGATCATGGCTGATCATCCAACTCAGTATCGCGTACCTGCCTTCTCTCCATACCCCCTGATCCCCTTAGCCACAAGGGCCACATCTAACTCCCTCTTAAATATAGCCAATGAACTGGCCTCAACTACCCTCTGTGGCAGAGAGTTCCAGAGACCCACCACTCTCTGTGTGAAAACATTTCTTCTCATCTCGGTCCTAAAGGATTTCCCCCTTATCCTTAAGCTGTGACCCCTTGTCCTGGACCTCCCCAACATCGGGAACAATCTTCCTCCATCTAGCCTGTCCAACCCCTTAAGAATTTTGTAAGTTTCTATAAGATCCCCTCTCAATCTCCTAAATTCTAGAGAGTATAAACCGAGTCTATGCAGTCTTTGTTCATAAGACAGTCCTGACATCCCAGGAATCAGTCTGGTGAACCTTCTCTGCACTCCCTCTACGGCAATAATGTCCTTCCTCAGATTTGGAGACCAGAACTGTACGCAATACTCCAGGTGTGGCCTCACCAAGACCCTATACAACTGAAGTAGAACCTCCCTGCTCCTATACTCAAATCCTTTTGCTATGAAAGCTAACATACCATTCGCTTTCTTCACTGCCTGCTGCAGCTGCATGCCTACTTTCAATGACTGGTGTACCATAACACCCAGGTCTCGCTGCATCTCCCCTTTTCCTAATCGGCCTAAAAGAGTTTAGAAGAGTGTTCAATTTAGCTTAAAGTCCAAATCGCTAATGAAAGGCTGAATTGGCCATGGCAGAAACATAGAAACATAGAAACATAGAAAATAGGTGCAGGAGTAGGCCATTCGGCCCTTCGAGCCTGCACCGCCATTCAATGTGATCATGGCTGATCATCCAACTCAGTATCCCGTACCTGCCTTCTCTCCATACCCCCTGATCCCTTTAGCCACAAGTGCCACATCTAACGCCCTCTTAAATATAGCCAATGAACTGGCCTCAACTACCTTCTGTGGCAGAGAATTCCAGAGACTCACCACTCTCTGTGTAAAGAATGTTTTCCTCATTTCGGTCCTAAAGGAATTCCCCCTTATCCTTAGACTGTGACCCCTTGTTCTGGACTCCCCCAACATCGGGAACAATCTTCCAGCATCTAGCCTGTCCAACCCCTTAAGAATTTTGTAAGTTTCTATAAGATCCCCCCTCAATCTTCTAAATTCCATCGAGTACAAGCCAAGTCTATCCAGTCTTTCCTCATATGAAAGGCCTGACATCCCAGGAATCAGTCTGGTGAATCTTCTCTGTACCCCCTCTATGGCAAGGATGTCTTTCCTCAGATTTGGAGACCAAAACTGTACGCAATACTCCAGGTGTGGCCTCACCAAAACCCTGTACAACTGCAGTAGAACCTCCCTGCTCCTATACTCAAATCCTTTCGCTATGCAGAAGGCAGCAGATGCTGGCCAACTTCTGCCAGCACGTCAATATAACATTTCGGTACAATGCCGAACATCTGCTCGAGTGATTTACTCTGCATGGCCACATTTATATTTCATGTTTGCAACTCCTGCCAAGGGCTAGAAAGAAAACGTCACCGAATAGTGAAAGGCCTGGATAGAGTGGATGTGGAGAGGATGTTTCCACTTGTGGGAGAGTCCAGGACCAGAGGCCACAGCCCCAGAATTAAAGGACGTTCCTTTAGCGAGGAGATGAGGAGGGATTTCTTTAGTCAGAGAGTGGTGAATCTGTGGAGGCCAAGTCAGCGTAAGGCAGAGGTAGATAGATTCTTGATTAGTACGGGTGTCAGGGGTAATGGGGGAGAGGGCAGGAGAATGGGGTTAGGAGGGAGAGATAGATCGCCCATGAATGACTAGATGGGCCGAATGGCCTAATTCTGTTCCTATCACCAATGATGTTATGAAATTGCATGTCAACTGTTCCTCTGTATGCAGTCAATGTACAAAACTTCAATACTGCAGATGCTGGAAATCTGAAAGGAAATAAAACCAAAGAGTGTGATAGATACGATACGATACGATAAAACTTTATTTATCCCAGGAGAGATATTGATCTGCCGACAGACATAAAACACAAGATACATGATACATAAGGGGCTGGACAAGCTGGAAGATTGTTCCCGATGTTGGGGGAGTCCAGAACAAGGGGTCACAGTCTAAGGATAAGGGGGAATTCCTTTAGGACCGAGATGAGGAAAACATTCTTTACACAGAGAGTGGTGAGTCTCTGGAATTCTCTGCCACAGAAGGTAGTTGAGGCCAGTTTATTGGCTATATTTAAGAGGGCGTTAGATGTGGCCCTTGTGGCTAAGGGGATCAGAGGGTATGGAGAGAAGGCAGGTACGGGATACTGAGTTGGATGATCAGCCATGATCATATTGAATGGCGGTACAGGCTCGAAGGGCCGAATGGCCTACTCCCGCACCTAATTTTCTATGTTTCTATGAAATTAAAGTGACGAGTGGAAAGGATGGGGGATGTGCAAAGATTGGGGGGCGGGGGGGTGGGGGGGGGAGGGGAGCCCGTCTACCCCACGACAGAAGGGGAGGAGTTGTACAGTTTGATAGCCACGGGGAAGAAGGATCTCCTGTGGCGTTCTGTGCTGCATCTTGGTGGAACCAGTCTGTTGCTGAAGGTGGTCCTCAGGTTATACAGGTCTAGGGAGAGAGAGAGAGAGTCAGAGTTCTTGTTTTGGGTCATCTAGGATGGTGACTCTGTGGTCTAATGGATAAGGCATCAGCCTCTGGAGCTGGGGTTGTGGGTTCAAGTCCCATCTGGGTCGCACCTTCTTGATGTCACGGTCGTGCAGCGGTGGAGTTACAGCGCCAGAGACTCGGGTTCGATCCTGATCACGGGTCCCGTCCGTACGGAGTTTGTAGGTTTTCCCTGTGACAATAGACAATAGACAATCGGTGCAGGAGTAGGCCATTCGGCCCTTCGAGCCAGCACCGCCATTCAATGTGATCATGGCTGATCATCCCCAATCAGTACCCCGCTCCTGCCTTCTCCCCATATCCCCTGACTCCGCTATTTTTAAGAGCCCTATCCAGCTCTCTCTTGAAAGCATCCAGAGAACCTGCCTCCACCGCCCTCTGAGGCAGAGTAACCGCGTGGGTTTTCCCCGGGTGCTCCAGTTTCCTCCCACACTCCAAAGACGTACAGGTTTGTAGGTTAATTGTCTGCAAATTGTAAATTACCCCTAGTGTGTGGGATAGTGCTAGTGTGTGGGGCTTGCTGGTCGGCACGGATTCGGTGGGCCGAATGGCCTGTTTCCGCGCTGTATCTCATTAAATAAAAGGTCCATTGATGCCAATTCTGCACCCGGTTACTGCAGTTGATTGGTTGACTGATTGAAAGATACAGCATGGAAGTAGGCCCTTCGGCCCGTCCGCCCAGTCCACATCGATCGCCCGTTCACACCACGTTATCCCACTTTCTCATCCACTTCCGACACACCAGGTCCAAGTAACCTTCAAATTGTGGACGTGGGAGGAAACCGGAGCACCCGGAGGAAACCCAGGCGCTCACAGGGAGAACGTGCAAACTCCACACAGACAGCACCTGAGATCGGGATTGAACCCGAGTCTCTGCCGCCGTGAGACAGCGGTTCTACACGCTGCACCGCCTTTTCCTTATCCTCCCCACATCCCACAACTGTGGGCCAACGGAATCAAGGGATATGGGGAGAAGGCAGGAACGGGGTACTGATTGGGGATGATCAGCCATGATCATATTGAATGGTGGTGCTGACTCGAGGGGCCGAATGGCCTACTCCTGCACCTATTGTCTATGTTTCTATGTCTCTAACTCTCACCTCCAGCGTTTTCTGTTTTTTTTTAAACTATTTTTTACTAAGTCTGACTATTTAGTTTAGTTTACAAATACAGCTTCAACCTGACCCTTTGGCCGGTGAGTTCACTGACTTGGGACTCAATGAAACCAGACCATTCTGTGAGCAGAAGGTAGACACAACAAGCTGGAGTAACTCAGCGGGACAGGCAGCAACTCTGGAGAGAAGGAATGGTTGATGTTTTGGGGCGAGACCCTTCTTGAGACAGCGTCTGTTTATTTGGGATATTTTGTTGCAGGAACAATTGGTGTCCTGGTGATAAAATTATTTGCAGAACAGCTAGCATGAGATTTAAGGTCGCCAACTTTCTCACTCCGAAATAAGGGCAAAAGGTCAAAATACGGGACAAATTCCTGACGGCAATTCGTTGACCGACTGGGCCGTGGCTGGGCGAATGATGAGTTGGCCCGGGTGCTGGACTGCACACAAAGCCCGGCCAGTGGGCCAGCTGAGGAGTTTTGGCCCGGGGGCCGCGCAACCTCGTGCGCAAAGTCCGGCGCCCCGTCCAACTCATGAATCGATGAGAAGGAGGGGTGGTGGTGGTGGTGTCGGTGGTAAGCAAAGGTCCAAAGGTTCGGGCAGCTGCCGACCAACGGGGCCACGGGGCGAGAAGCTGCTGCTGCACTCCATGGGCTGCACCACGTTGGGACAGGTGAGGCGGGGCCGGACGTGGCGCTCCGACCCGACAGTCCCCTCGACCCGAGTAGTAGCGGTCAAATACGGGACAAGGGCGGTCCCGTACGGGACAAACCAATTCAGCCCCAATATACGGGATGTCCCGGCTAATACGGGACAGTTGGCAACCCGAGTGGGCCGGTCCCACTTAGACGATTTTTTAGGTGACTACAGCCGACTTGGCCAGGGGTGTCGCATGTACGGTCGGGAGACGTCTCCTCAGTCGCGCAAAGAGTCAGAGCAGCTTTCTCGTCGCCGTGAAATTTTCAACGTTGGAAATTTTCACTGATAGTGGGTTTGACGCATGTGAGCGTATCGTGACTTCACCTAACGTAGGTGCTGTGGCAGGTGGTAGCCAGGTGAGGCAGGTTGTAGCCAGGGTGAGGCAGGTTGTAGCCAGGGTGAGGCAGGTTGTAGCCAGGGTGAGGCAGGTTGTAGCCAGGGTGAGGCAGGTTGTAGCCAGGGTGAGGCAGGTTGTAGCCAGGGTGAGGCAGGTTGTAGCCAGGGTGAGGCAGGTTGTAGCCAGGGTGACGGGTGAATTCCATTGGCGACCACACCTACGTCAACCTACGGCAACCGGCGACAGGTACCGGCGACTGGATTGTCTAACCGTGTCGCAGCTTGTCGCGGGTGGACGCTGGTTGTGGTAGGCGTGGTCGTACGTGGACGTCCTAATGGGTTGGCAGCTTGGCGTCGACTAGGAGGCGGGTTGTTGCGGACATTGTCGTGGACATTGCCGTGGGTGGGAGGGGGGGAGGGGGGGTCCAGTCGCCGGGCCTTCGCCGGCCTGCTACGGCCATGACTGTTGCCAACTGTCGCCCAAGTGGGACGGCCCCGTAAGGGACTGGTGTTGGAATCCACATTCCACAGGCAACGTGGGCTGCGGAATGCATTCATTGCGGTTCAAACACAAATCATATTTTCGACACTGATAGGATCAGCCTTTAATAATAGCAGCTTTGTGAGACATATACATGAAAAACAATGAAATATGCGAGCAGGCGCAGTGGTGCACCCAGTACCCCTCCCCCTCAACTCCAGCCACCCGTTATATGCAGACCACCTGTGCTGCCTGTGTGGCGTTTGCACGTTTTCACGGTGTCTGGCTTCCTCTGGATGCTCCAGTTTCCCCCCCCCCCCCCCCACACACACATTGCAAAGATTGGGAGGTTAACTGGCCCGGTGTGTCCATGATGCTGGAGCAGTTGATGGGTTAAAGCCCTGACCCACGGCACGAGTTCATTCCAAGAGCTCTCCCGAGTTGAATAAAAATCAAACTCATGGTAAGCACGGAGAATGAACGTAGCGGGTACGTCGGAGCTCGGGGACGTCTCTTAGCGCCATCGGCAGGTACTCGGGAAGACTCACTAACGGCAGGTAAGCTCGGGAAGACTCGTGAAGATTTTTCAACATGTGTGCCCCGAGTACCGACGAGCGGCCGTTACCGTAAATCTCCGAATTCGAATCAGGGCAGACTCGGGAGAATTCTTGGAATGAACTCGTACCGTGGGACAGGGGTTTTAATAGGAATTTGGTTTTTTTACGGAATACTGCGTGGAAACAGGCCCCTCCGGCCCACCGAAGAGAAACCGACCATCGATCGCCCGCTCGCACTAGTTCTGTCTTATCCCACTTTCTCATCCACTCCCTACACACTAGGGGGCAATTTACAGAGGGGCCAGTTAACCTACAAACCCACAGGTCTTTGGGACGTGGGAGAAACCGGACCCCCTTGGTCACAGGGGGGTAACGTGCAGACTCCACACAGACAGCACTCGAGGTCAAGTTCAAACACGGGTCTCTGGGGCGGTGAGGTGGCAGATCTACCTGCTGCCACCCTGAGCTATATGGGGAGCATAAAATGAGAGTAGAATTAGTATCTTCCCTCTGGTAGCCAGGGGCTCTCATCATTTTCAGCAGGCTCATATGCAACATCTTATCAAAGGCCTTCTGTAAGATGAAGTTACTTATAATGAGAGAATTCAATGTTCATTCCGTTGGGGTGCAAGCTACCCAAGCGAAATATGAGGTGTTTGTCCTCCAATTTGCTAAGCACTATGGCAACGGAGGAGGCCCAGGACAGAAAGGTCAGTGTGGGAATGGGAGGGGGAGTTAAAATGGCGTGGGGACCATCATCCATCTCATTGCTGGAAGTAAGAGAATTTTTGTAGGAAGGTTTCTCTCTGAAGGTCGTGGATTTATAGTCATACAGCATGGAACCAGGCCCTTCAGCCCAACTTGCCCATGCCGACCAAGATGCCCCATCTACATTAGTCCCACCTGCCCGGGTTTGGCCCTTATCCCTCTAAACCTTGGTGCAACTCAGCAGGTCAGGCAGCATCTCTGGAGAATGGGAATAGGTGCCATTTCGGGTCGGAAACCTTGTTCAGACACAGAAAGGATAGATTTGGAGGGATATCCGACCCGAAACTTCACCTAATCTTTCTCTCCAGAGATGCTGGCTGACCCGCTGAGTTACTCCACCATTTGGTGTCTGCCTTCAGTATAAACCAGCATCTGCAGTTCCCTTTCTACACACTCCCTCGAAACCTTTCATATCAAAGCTCCTGTCCATGGTTGTAATCATGTACAGTATAGTCTTCCAGTTAATCGACGCAAAAAGCTGGAGTAACTCAGCGGGACAGGCAGCCTCTCTGGAGAGGAGGAATGGGTGACGTTTCCGTTGACTGGCTAGCGCGCGCGACAAAAGCTGTTCATCGTGCCTCGATACACACGTGACAATCAATAAAACTCACACTCAACTCAACTCAACCATATTTAAACTTTGGAAGGGGTAGGATGGGGACCCACAGTCCCGTTTATATTAACGGGTCGATGGTTGAAAGGGTCAAGAGCTTCAAATTCCTGGGCGTGCGCATCTCTGAAAATCTTTCCTGGTCCTCTACTTCCTGAGAAGATTATGGAGAGTCGGTCTGTCAAGGAGGACTCTCTCTAACTTCTACAGGTGTACAGTAGAGAGCTTGCTGACCGGTTGCATCGTGGCTTGGTTCGGCAACTTGAGCGCCTTGGAGCGGAAAAGACTACAAAAAGTAGTAAACACTGCCCAGTCCATCATCGGCTCTGACCTTCCTTCCATCGAGGGGATTTATCGCAGTCGCTGCCTCAAAAAGGCTGGCAGCATCGTCAAGGACCCACACCATCCTGGCCACACACTCATCTCCCTGCTACCTTCAGGTAGAAGGTACAGGAGCCTGAAGACTGCAACGACCAGGTTGAGGAATAGCTACTTCCCCACAGCCATCAGGCTATTAAACTCGGCTCGGACAAAACTCTGATCATTAATAACCCATTATCTGTTATTTGCACTTTATCAGTTTATTTATTCATGTGTGTATATATTTATACAATGGTATATGGACACACTGATCCTGTAGTCAATGCCGTCTATGTTCTGTTGTGCTGAAGCAAAGCAAGAATTCCATTGTCCTGTCAGGGACACATGACAACAAACTCTCTTGAATCTTGAATCTAAACACTGTGGCAATACCAATGTCCTGCCTTGGATTCCACCTCTGGAGTTTAGCAGCGCAGTCCTGCAGCAGGGTGGGTGGGGAATATCGCGGGTACCGGTGGAAAACCGCTTGTTCTGACGTGTTTCAGGTATTTCTCGGTGAAGTGAACATCAGCCTGAACTCCTGCCAGGTGGTGGTGAAGGAGCTAAAGGCCGGAGCCAGCATTCAGGACCAGATGCGATTCCTGGAGGAAGTCCAGCCCCACAGGTGAGCTACCTACCACCCCCCCCCCCCCCTCATTCCCCTCGGACAGTCCAGGTCTCCCTTCATCACTGCCCCGCTTGCACCAGCGGGTTCGTTCCTGACTACGGGTGCTGGCTGTACGGAGCTTGTACATTCCCCCTGCGACCGCGTGGGTTTTCTCCGGGTGCTCCGGTTTCACTCCAAAGACGTACGGGTTTATAGGTTAATTGGCTTCTGTAAATTGTAAATAGTCCCTAGTGTGTGTAGGATAGTGCCAGTGCATGGGGTGATCGCTGGTTGGAGTGCGGGAGGAAACCGGAGCACCCGGAGGAAACCCACGCGGTCACGGGGAGAAAATACAAACTCCGTACAGACAGCACCCGTGGTCAGGATCGAACCCGGGTTTCTGGCGCTGTGAGGCAGCAACTCTACCGCTGCACCACCGTGCTGCCCCGAGGCTTAAGGGCCTGTCCCACTGTACGAGGTAATTCAAGAGCTCTCCCGAGTTTTAAAAAAAATCAAACTCGTGGTAAGTACGTAGAATGTACGTAGCGGGTACGTCGGAGCTCTGGGACGTCTCTTAGTGGCTCATAACGCTAACGGCAGGTACTCGGGAAAGACTCGTGAAGATTATTCAACGTTGAAAAATGTCCACGAGAGCCCTACAAGCGGCTATTACCATAATTCTCGGGAGAACTCTTGAATTACCTCGTACAATGGGACAGGCCCTTTATGAACTTACTGCTTACCAAGATGGCGTCCAACCCAGGTGTCGGGCACAGAAGCAGATCTACAGTCGCATACTACACGCTCATCGCATCACGCTCTTAAATCTCTACTCCTACTGCAACATTTCCTACTTTAACCATAATATTCTCTCACCATTCTAAATGGCTCGTTGAATGAATGAATGAATGAATGAATGAATGAATGAACAAGTTTATTGGCCAAGTATTCACATACAAGGAATTTGCCTTGGTGCTCCGCCCACAAACGACAACATGACGTACAGTGACAGTTAGGAATGACACATAAAACAATTAATAATGAAACATTATTGATTAAACATGTGAATTAAATAAAATACCCGAGCAAAAGGAGGCTACAGATTTTTGGTTATTGGGTGAAGGAGTAGGCCATTCGGCCCTTCGGGCCAGCACCGCCATTCAATGTGATCATGGCTGATCATCCCCAATCAGTTTCCCGTTCCTGCCTTCTCCCCATATCCCCTGACTCCGCTATTTTTAAGAGCCCTATCTAGCTCTCTCTTGAAAGCATCCAGAGAACCGGCCTCCACCGCCCTCTGAGGCAGAGAGTAGAGCTACTACTAGTGGGGGAAAAAGCTGTTTTTATGTCTGGCTGTGGCAGCTTTGACAGTAATCATGTATTGAATTTCCGCTGACTGGACAACAGGCAACAAATGCTTTTCACTGTACCTCGGTACATGTGACAATAAACTAAACTAAACTAAACGATCTGGACACACGTACGGGGATAACAGTCCTGACAAGTTAACCGGTGATTAGTTTTGCACATTAACTAGCAGTGATTTTCTTGCAGGAGCTTGCAGCACCCCAATCTGCTCCAGTGCCTGTCTCAACTCACGGAGGTAACACCGTACCTGTTGGTCATGGAATTCTGTCAGCTGGTGAGTAGCCGGTCTTTTTCCAGCGGGATTACATCACAGTGCCAGAGAGCCGGGATCGTTTTTGGAGTGTGGGGAGGAGACCGGAGCTCCCGGAGAAAACCCACGCAGGTCACGGGGAGAGAACGTGCAAACTCCGTACAGACAGCACCCGTGGTCAGGATGGAACACGGCTCTCTGGCGCTGTGAGGCAGCAACTCTACCGCTGCGCCACCGGGCTGCCATTGCTCTGATTAGAGTGCAATTGACCATTAAATACTGTGTGAGATAGAACTGCAGATGCTGGATAAAATCGAAGGTAGACACAAAATGCTGGAGTAACTCAGCGGGTGAGGCAGCATCTATGGAGAGAAAGAATGGGTGACGTTTCGGGTCGAGACGTCACCTATTCCTTCTCTCCATGGATGCTGCCTCACCCGCTGAGTTACTCCAGCATTTTGTGTCTACTGCCAATTAAATACTTTTGACTTGAATCTTGGCTTCATTTAAACAATTTCAGATAACTGGCCTTTCCAGTTTGCGGCTAGTTCTGATGAATGATCACCAACCTGCTTTGAACTCAGTTTCATCCACCTGATCCAGCATTTTCTCCTTTGATTTCAGATTTCCAGAATCTGCAGTTTTAGCTTTTCCAATCCAGTCACGTTTAAATAGGCTCTGCTCTGCCTCCTGGTGGTTATGCCCTAACATTATAGCTCCTCAGCAGTGTTTTCTAGTGAAACATCGAACATTGAATGTAACTATTAATTGCATTCGAGATACAGATTAAAAGCCCCTGTCCCACGGTACGAGTTCATTCCAAGAGCTCTCCCGAGTTTAAAAAAAAATCAAACTCGTGGTAAGCACGGAGAATGAACGTAGCGGGTACATCGGAGCTCGGGGATGTCTCGTAACGCTAACGGCAGGTACTCGGGAAGACTTGCTAACGGCAGGTAAGCACAGGAAGACTCATGAAGATTTTTCAACATGATGAAAAATGTCCACGAGAGCCCCGAGTACCGACGAGCGGCCATTACCGTAATTCTCTGAGTTCGAATCAGGGCAAACTCGGGGAGAACTCTTGGATTGAACTCGTACCGTGGGACAGGGCTTTTATTGAAGGTTCAACTTCTGCAGTGGTTGGGTCAGGAATATGCAAATGTTATTCTCAGTACTGCCAGGCTCGGCAGCTTCCCTCCCGGGCGGGTTTGGTTTAGCATTTAGAGATACAGGGAGGAAACAGGCCCTTCGGCCCACCGAGTTCATGCTGACCAGCGATCCCCGCACACTAGCACTACCCCTCACACACTACGGACAATTTACTATCTTTATCGAGGCCAATTAGGCTCCACGCCTGCACGTCTTTGGAGTGTGGGAGGAAACCGGAGCTCCCGGAGCAAACCCACGAGGGTCACGGGGAGAGCATACAAACTCCGCACAGGCAGCACCCGTAGTCAGGATCGAACCCAGGTGTCTGGGGTTACAAGGCACCAACGTGCTACCCCTTTTAAAATATTGCATTATAAAATGTGTTAACCGCGGTTCCACGGCGGGCGAGGCAGGCCTGGTGTCGGGGCATCTCTCCGAGACCCCTCTGTCCAGTGTGCAGGTCAGAGCCTCAGAATTAAAGGGCGCCCTTTTTTAGAAAGGAGATGAGGAGGAACTTCTTTAGTCAGAGGGTGGTGAATCTGCGGAATTCATTGCCACAGAGGGCTGTGGAGGCCAAGTCAGTGGATATTTTTAAGGCGAGCTGGACAAATTCCTGATTAGAACGGGTGTCATGGGTTATGGGGAGAAGGCAGGAAAATGGGATTAGGAGGCAGAGATTGAATTAGGCCATTCGGCCCATCGAGTCCACTCCACGGACTCAATGGGCCGAATGGCCTAATTCTTCTCCTGTGACCTGTGAACTTGTGAGCTGAGATGAGTCGAACGCCTGAAGACGTGGCTTGGTCATTGACTTTCTTGTGCGTTGCGTTAAAGGGCGACCTAAAGGGCTACCTGCGGACCCACAGTGCGGCGGACGAACTGGCCCCGGACCCCTCGACCCTGCAGAGAATGGCGTGTGAGATTACGTCAGGACTCCAGCACCTCCACAAACATCACTACATCCACAGGTAAGGGAGCTGAGCCCAACGGGGGCAGGTCAACCGTCACCCAACGTCATAGAGCCCTACAGCACGGCTACAGGCCCTCTCACCCCTCCCCATCCACCAAGCCGCTTCCCCCCTCCCCACCTCCCCCTTCCACCCTCTTCATCTCCATACCCACAGCCCTTCCCCATCCCAGAACCCACCCTCCCCTGTGTTTCTCCCCTCTCCATCTCCCTACGCTCAACCTCTCCCCATCCAATCCATCTCCTTCCCCCCCCCCCCCCCCCCCTATGTATTCAACAGAGAGTTGCCTAGATTTGCAAATTAATGTTGTATTGGGACGGAAGGAATTACCTGAGAGTTTTCGGGTATTTTGGTTGCAGGGTTATGTCTATATAGGCAGGATTAGAATCTTGTCCGACGGCCCATTGAGAGGCTGGCTGGAGCACATATAATATTTGTTAGTCAATTCTGGTCCCTGACCGTGTTGTTTAAATCAGGTTCGGGTTTTGTCTTAGTTTAACCAAAATTAAAGACTGTTTTTTATCTTAAACGTGACCCTGGTTTTGATTTGTATCGCGACTCTGAGGAACCTGCCTTTGGGAGTCGTAACAAAATTTAGCTCTTAGGGCTAACGGAATCAAGGGATATGGGGAGGAAAGCCGGAACGGGGTTGATTATCCTGATTTTGGATGATCAGGCATGATCATTATGAATGGCGGTGCAGACTTGAAGGGCCGAATGGCCTACTGCACCTATTTTCTATGTTTCTATGTTTCTATGAGCCCCCTTCCTTTCTCCTTCTCTGGTGTGTGTCCATCCTTCGTTCCCCAGCCCACACCTCCTCTCCCCAAAAGAGAAATGTCTTTAGTCATAGGGCAGTGAATCTGTGGAATTATTTGCCACAGATGGCTGTGGAGGCCAAGTCAGTGGATATTTATTAAGGCAGAGATAGATAGATTCTTGATTGGTACAGGTGTCAGGGGTAATGGGGGAGAGGGCAGGAGAATGGGGTTAAGAGGGAGAGATAGATCAGCCATGATGAAAGACGGAGTAGACTTGATGGGCCGAATGGCCTAATTCTAGTCCTACCCCTAATGACCCTCGCTCCATAAACTCCCCGCATCTGCTGCCCCACCTTGGCCTCTTCCCGCAACAATATCCTGATGCTGCCAGAGTGAAGGTGACGTCTCCAGCATCAGTGATTTTGTTGTGGTGGGAGGTCGCTGACTTCGAGCCCAGCCCAGCCACTGACCAGCGGGTGCAGCCTCGACCCATCGGACAACGTGCCACCGGGCAATCTCCAGTGGTCCCCTCCCCGTCACCTCCGCTTCCGCATGCCCGATGATCAGATGTTACTTGGCGGACACTCAGGGCCAACGCGATGGAATTGCAGGAAAAATGTTCCCCATGTTGGGCGAGACCAGAACCAGGGGTCACACAGTTTAAGAATAAGGGCTGGGCCTTTTTCACCCAGAGAGTTGTGAATCTGCAGAATTCTCTGCCACAGAAGGCAGTGGAGGCCAATTCACGGGATGTTTTCAAGAGAGAGTTAGATTTAGCTCTTGGAGCTAACGGAATCAAGGGATATAGGGAAAAGCCAGAACGGGGTACTGATTGGGGATGATCAGCCATGATTATATTGAATGCCGATGCTGGCTCGAGGGGCCAAATGGCCTACTCCTGCACCTATTGTGTATGTTTCTATGATAAGTAACTCAGTGATCAGTTGTGCAATGTCGAGGGGTCAGCGTGCAGTGGGCAGTCTGTGGGTCAAGCTTAAGCCAAGGGATAGCCTCAAAGGAATACGGGTCAAGCGTAGTTAAATGAGACTAACGATGGGGCATCTTGGTCGGCATGGACGGGTTGGGCCGAATGGCCTGGTTCTATGCAGTATGAATCTATGTGCCTTTTACCCACAATAGACGAATCAAGAACCAGAGAGCATTGGGTTAAAGTGAGAGGGAGAAGATTTTATAAGAAAATGAGGTGCGACCTTTTCCTTCAGTTGGTGGTGGGCATATTAAAGCAGAGGTTCCAGGTTCACCAGCACCTCCTCCAACCTCATCTATTGCATCCGCTGCTCTAGATGTCAGCTGATCTACATCGGTGAGGCCAAGCGCAGGCTTGGCGATCGC
Source organism: Raja brachyura (assembly GCA_963514005.1). The sequence continues at coordinate 44,215,807 of OY740803.1, read as the reverse complement.
TTCACCCAACACCTCCGCTCGGTCCGCAATAACCAACCTGATCTCCCGGTGGCTCAGCACTTCAACTCCCCCTCCCATTCCCAATCCAACCTTTCTGTCCTGGGCCTCCTCCATGGCCAGAGTGAGTCCCACCGCAAATTGGAGGATCAGCACCTCATATTCCGCTTGGGGAGTCTGCACCCCAGCGGCATAAACATTGACTTCTCAAATTAATTTCCGGTAGCCCCTGCTGCCTCCTCCCCTTCTCAGCTCTCCCTCAGCCCTCGGGCTCCTCCTCTTCCTTTCTTCTCCCCCTCCCCACCATGCATCAGTCTTAAGAGGGTTTCGGCCCGAAATGCTGCCTCTTTCCCTCGTGTCATAGATGCTGCCGCACCCGCTGAGTTTCTCCAGCACTTTTGTCTACCATATAGGGTGAGATTGGACAGGCTCGGACTTTGTTCCTTGGAGCGCATTAGGTTAAGGGGTGACCTTCTTGGGGTGTTTAAAACAACGAGGGGAATCAAGACCCTGAGGACATAGGTTGAGGTGAGTGGGGAAAGATCTAAGAGGACAACAGCTTTTTAACCCGGAGGGTGATGAGTTGCAGTTGAGGCAAGTTGGACAGGTACACGGATAAGAAAGGTTTGGAGGGATATGAACCAAACGCGGGCAGCTGGGACTCGTGTAGATGGGCCATTTTGGTCGGCATGGGCAAGTTGGGCTGAAGGGCCTGTTTGCATGCTGTGTGACTCTATGACTGTGTGCTGAAAGGGAGACCAAAGGTGCTATTTAAATGCAAGGCTTTCTCTCCCCGTTTGTCAGTTCTGCAGGTTTGAACGAAATGTCGTTGCATCTGGCTCACCGTCATTGCATATTGCACGGTGAGCCAGATGCAACGACATTTCCTTCAGACTTGCATTTATTGGTGTATTTTTGAATGACAATAAAGTCTTCGATTGATTGATGGATGTCCGCTAGGGTGAAGTGACGGCAAGAGAACTACGCTCGAGTGAATTGAAGTTGCTCCCAAGTATGGTTTAGTAATGCCTGTGTTTTTGACCCCCCCTCCCCTCCCCCCCGCACTCCCCACACAGTGACTTGGCTCTACGCAATTGCTTGCTGTCCGCGGACCTGACCGTCAAACTGGGAGACTACGGGCTGTCCCACAACAAGTACAAGGTAAACAAAAAGATGGAGGCACGAGGAACTTCAGACGCTGGGATCTTGCCCAGAACACAAAGTGCAGGAGTAACTGACAGGGCCAGGCAGCAAAGACCTTACCTCCAGAGATGCTGCCTGACCCGCTGAGTTACTCCAGCACATTGCGTTCTGAACAATCGAGGAGCTGGGAAGCAACCCTGACATTACTGGAGATACTCAGCAGGTCAGGCCACGTCTATGGTTCAATGATGCTGTTAGTCTCACATGTGCAAGGTGCTAACATGGTGAATTTCCTTTCCTCACGTGAATGTCCAGTGGAGTATTGCCCCGATTAGCAAGTGCACTGCAGAAATAGCCCACACGCGAGAGGCACCATGCTGGGCGAATGGCGTTGGTGAAATAGTAAATTGTCACCAGTGCGTACGGGGTGATCGCTGGTCAGCACGGGCTTGGTGGGCCGAAGGGCCTGTTTCCATTCTGTATCTCTAAAGTTCTATCCATACCTCACACTTATTGAGCCTTCATCCACTGCTCTTTGTCTAACCACAACCTTTCAAGCCCCCCCCCCACCCCCCCACCCCCAGCTGTATCCACCTATCACTTGGTAGCCTTTGACCTGCTCCCCACCTCCTCCCCAACATCACCACAGTCGGTCTGAAGACTCAAAACATCGTCTATCCATGTTCTCCAGAGATGCTGCCTGATCCGTTGAGTAAAACCCCTGTCCCACGGTACGAGTTCATTCCAAGAGCTCTCCTGAGTTTGCCCTGATTCGAGCTCGGAGATTTACGGTAATGGCCGCTCGTCGGTACTCGGGGCTCTCGTGGACATTTTTCAACATGTTGAAAAATCTTCACGCGTCTTCCCGAGTACCTGCCGTTAGCCTCACGAGCCGCTAAGAGACGTCCCCGAGCTCCGACGTACCCGCTACGTTCATTCTCCGTGCTTACCACCAGTTTGATTTTTTTTTTAAACTCGGGACAGCTCTTGGATGAACTCGTGCCGTGGGACAGCTCTTGGATGAACTCGTACCGTGGGACGGGGCCATTACTCTAGCAATTTTAGTTTAGAGATACAGCGAATCCACGATGACTAGCGATCACCTGTACACTAGCATTATCCTACACACTAGGGACAATTTACATTGATGCCGAGCTCATTAGCCTACAGACCTGTATGTCTTTGGAGTGTGGGAGGAAACCGCAGCTCCCAGGAAAAGGGGATACAGAATGCAGAACATAGTTGTCAGCATTGTAGCGCATCCGTTCCGTACGTAAAGTCCAATGTCGCAATGAGGTGGAGGTGAATCGGACAGTACTCCAGCATATTGAAGGACCGTTCAGAGGCCTGATAATGTTCCTGAGTCTGGTGGTGGGCGCTTTCAAGCTTCTGTATCTCCTGCCCGACGGGAGCGGGGAGAAGAAGGAATGACCAAGCCTCCAGGTAAATGTGACCTCCATCCAACGGTTGGATGAAGCTGACATTTTCCTGGAGGCTCGGCCAGTAACCCATGTTTCCAACGCTAAAAAGAGTAGGAAGGAACGGCAGGTGCTGGCTTACACCGAAGGTGGACACAAAATGCTGGAGTAACTGAGCAGGGACAGGCAGCAGCATCTCTGGAGAGAAGGAATGGGTGACGTTTCAGGTCGAGACCCTTCCCCAGACTCAGGAAGGTTTCATTTCGGAACAGCCATTTGCTCAGGGTGGACTGGTGATGTAAGGCGGAGATCAGAAGATTGTTGGGGATTCCGCGTTTGGAGTCCGTACTCTGTGGTCGCCATGGCGGTTTGTGATGCGATCTCGATCTTTCCATTCCGCTAGACTTGGTGGGCAACGGTCGTTTGACAGACCAGCCCTGGCGGCCCTTAGAGAGGAAGCACAAGCACATGGGAAGGCATTTATTCCCCAAAAGTGAATCTGGTTATGGTGTCGCACATCAGTCTCTTGTTCGCCATGTTCCATGCAAGCGGCTAAAGTGAATGAAACAGAGGATGGTGAAGACACTCAACAGGCCAGTTAGCGTCTGCAGAGAGAAAAACAACGCTCGCCTCTCATCGGAACTGAGAAAGCTTAGAGATAAAACTAGTTTTAAGGTGAGAAAACTAGCGGCAAAGGTGATGGGTGCGGCAAAGAGGGAGGTCGGTGCTGGTGAATTAAAGGTTGAGGTTTATTATTAGAGTAAAGGGTTGTACAGGGATGTAAACTAACTAGCTTTGGTAAAATTGCAAATTGTCCGCAGTGCATAGGACAGTGTTGGTGTGCTGGTCGACATGGACTCAGTGGGCCGAAGGGCCGGTTTCCACACTGTGAAATCTCTAAACTAAGCTGAGTCTACTATTCTTGTACTTAATTGTGTTTAAGTGGAGTAAGATTTGTACTGAACTGCGTGCAAAAGAGAGAATGTCACTGCACCTTGAGACCAATAAAGTACCGTTGAGTCACTGACACTCCAAAGGAAATAGTTTGGTGACGGGCGTTTAATCGCCATCAGCTGCTATTTCGACTTAATGTTTCGAGGGTGAGGATTTTGTGGCGAGGATTTGCCGGGGAACTGCGTGACCTGACTTCTCACGTTTCTGATGTTTTATTTTAACAGCAAGATTACTTGGTAACTCCCGATCAGCTCTGGATTCCACTGCGCTGGATTGCCCCTGAGCTCATCGATGACGTCCACGGCAACCTGCTTGTGGTGGATCAAACCAGAATTAGCAATATCTGGTGAGCGAGGGGGGGTGAGGACCGCGCTGTCCTGTGTAGCGACTGCACACGAGCATCAGAAGCCAGACTGGTCCATGGTGCATGGATGTCTTTAGTTCAGTTTGTGTAGGAACATAGAAACATAGAAATTAGGTGCAGGAGTAGGCCATTCGGCCCTTCGAGCCTGCACCGCCATTCAATATGATCATGGCTGATCATCCAACTCAGTATCCCGTACCTGCCTTCTCTCCATACCCCCTGATCCCCTTGGCCACAAGGGCCATATCTAAATCCCTCTTAAATATAGCCAATGAACTGGCCTCAACTACCCTCTGTGCCAGAGAGTTCCAGAGACTCACCACTCTCTGTGTGAAAGAAGTCTTTCTCATCTCGGTCTTAAAGGATTTCCCCCTTATCCTTAAGCTGTGACCCCTTGTCCTGGACTTCCCCAACATCGGGAACAATCTTCCTGCATCTAGCCTGTCCAACCCCTTAAGAATTTTGTAAGTTTCTATAAGATCCCCTCTCAATCTCCTAAATTCTAGAGAGTATAAACCAAGTCTATCCAGTCTTTCTTCATAAGACAGTCCTGACATCCCAGGAATCAGTCTGGTTCTGCAGAAGGAACTGCAGATGCTGGTTTACACCGAAGATAGACACAAAATGCTAGAGTAACTCAGCAGGACAGGCCTGCCTCTCCAAAGAGAAGGGATGGGTGACGTGTCAGGTACAGACCCTTGTTCCGGCTCCTAAGCTGTATAGTTTGGTTTGGAGGTGCAGGCCCTTCGGCCCATCGAGTCCACGTCGACCATCCATCACCGTGATCGTCAACGGACCACGACCATCCATCATGATTTGGGGCGGGGTGGCACGGTGGCGCAGCGGTCGAGTTGCTGCCTCACAGCGCCAGAGACCCGGGTTCCATCCTGACTACGGGTGCTGTCTGAACGAAGTTTGCACGTTCTCCCCGTAACCACGTGGGTTTTCTACGGGTGCTCCGGTTGAACACAAAATGCTGCAGTAACTCTGCGGGACAGGCAGCATCTCTGGAGAGAAGGAATGGTTGACATTTCGGGTCAAGACCCTTCTTCACACCCAAATCATCACCCATTCCTTCTCTCCAGAGATGCTGCCTGTCCCGCTGAGTTACTCCAGCATTTTGTGTCTATCTTGTATCGGTTAAAACCAGCATCTGCAGTTCCATCACACACTATTCCTCCAGTTACCTGCTCCTGAGTTGTTCCAATTAACGGTTCTTCTTTCTGACAGGTCCCTGGGTGTAACCTTGTGGGAGCTGTTTGAGTTTGGAAACCAACCCTATCACCGATGTTCCGATAAGGAGGTGCTCACTTATACCATCAAGGAACAGCAGCTGAAACTACAGAAACCACTGCTCAACCTGCCACTGTCCGATCGCTGGTAAGTCTGCTTCCGTAATGTAGCTCCCGACTGTTTGCGTTACAGGAAGGGGGGGGGTCGATCATTTAGAATGGTGTTCATTTTTTTATTAAAACATTTTTAAAAATATATTAATTTTATTAGAAGGAATTAGAAACATAGAAACATAGAAATTAGGTGCAGGAGTAGGCCATTCGGCCCTTCGAGCCTGCACCGCCATTCAATATGATCATGGCTGATCATCCAACTCAGTATCCCGTACCTGCCTTCTCTCCATACCCCCTGATCCCCTTAGCCACAAGGGCCGCATCTAACTTCCTCCTAAATATAGCCAATGAACTGGCCTCAACTACCCTCTGTGGCAGAGAGTTCCAGAGACCCACCACTCTCTGTGTGAAAAAAGTCCTTCTCATCTCGGTCCTAAAGGATTTCCCCCTTATCCTTAAGCTGTGACCCCTTGTCCTGGACCTCCCCAACATCGGGAACAATCTTCCTGCATCTAGCCTGTCCAACCCCTTAAGGATTTTGTAAGTTTCTATAAGATCCCCTCTCAATCTCCTAAATTCTAGAGAGTATAAACCGAGTCTATGCAGTCTTTGTTCATAAGACAGTCCTGACATCCCAGGAATCAGTCTGGTGAATTGTACAAAGATAAAGCGTTCGACACCTAAAATGATACAATTACCGTACCGCTTCAGTTTTAACCTTTTAACCTGAAAATGAGAGAAAAGAGGAGAGAAAGGACAAAAAAGGGGAAAAGTGAGAGGTGAAAAGAAAAAGAATTCAGTGAAGGGTGTCCATGTCTTGAAAAATGGATCTGGTTTTTCTGCCTGAGAACAGAGTTCGTAGAGTGTCATCGAGTTGTACAGCGTCGAAACAGGCCCCTCGCCCCAACTTGCCCAGGCCCACCAACAGGCCCCATCTACACTAGTCCCCACCTGCCTGCGTTTCGCCCTTATCATACGTTCATGAGTCATAGGTGAAGAATTAGGCCATTCGGCCCATCAAGTCTCCTCCGCCATTCGATCACGGCTGAGCTATCTTTCTCTCCAAACCCCATCCTCCTGGCTTCTCCCCGTATATCCCTCTAAACCATTTTCATCCAAAATACTGAGCATAAAGGCATGCCAGGCTTCCATCAGAATTCAAGAGCTGTCGACACAAGGAACTGCAGATGCTGGTTTACCAAAATAAAAAAACACAAACTGTTGGGGTATCTCAGCAGGTCATGGACCCATACAATGTGGAAACAGGCCCAGTTTGCCCACACCGACAAACATAGCCCATCGGCACATCCCACCTGCCTGAGTCTTCCCCGTATCGCTCTAACCTATTCTATTCATATACCTGTATAAATGCTCAATGCTCTTAAGACAGTGGAATTGATTGTAGACTTTAGGAGAGCTTCGTCTGCAGCGAATCGTCCGATCAGCAGAGAAGGTTATTGGCGGCAACCTTCCCTCCATTGATGAACTGTACACTGCAAAGGGCCAGGAAGCGAGCGGGCAAGATCATGTCTGACCCCTCTCACCCTGGCCACAAACTCCTTGAATCACTTCCCTCTGGAAGGCGACTCCGGGCTGTCAAAGCTGCCACAGCCAGACACAAAAACAGTTTTTATCCACGAGTAGTTGCTCTACTCAACAGCCATAAATCTGTAGCCTCCCTTTGATCTGGTATTTTGTTGGTTCACATGCTTGATCAATGGTGTTTTATCATTAATGTTTTATTATCATTAATGTTTAGTGTTTTCTGAGTCATTGGTAACTGTCACTGTATGTCATGTTGTTACTTGTGGGTGGAGCACCAAGGCAAATTCCTTGTATGTGAATACTTGGCCAATAAACTTACTGACTTCTGTTTCTTAAACATTGTGATAGTACCTGCGCCAGAAATCTCCTCCTTGACTCTAGGCTCACCCTTCCACGCTCCAGAGAAAACAATCAGAATTTGTCCAACCTCTCCTTATACCCCTCATCCAGGCAACATTCTGGTGAACCTCCTCTGCACATTCGCCATGCCTCATGAGAGGAATAGATTGGGTAGATGCACAGAATCTCTTGCCCAGAGCTGGGGAATCGAGGACCAGAGGACATAGGTTCAAGGTGAAGGGGAAAAGATTTAATAGGAATCTGAGGGGTAACTCTTTCAGATAGAGGGTGGTGGGAGTATGGAACAAGCTGCCAGAGGAGGTGGTTGAGGCTGGGACTGTCCCAACGTTTAAGAAACAGTTAGACAGGTACATGGATGGGACAGGTTTGGAGGGATATGGACTAAACGCAGGCAGGTGGGACTAGTGTAGCTGGGACACGTTGGCCGGTGTGGGGCCTGTCTCCACACTATCACTCCATGAGATACAACGCTGTGATACTCCAACATTGAGTGTCTTTGTCGTTCTGGTAACCCTCTGGTTGTGTGCTTGCAGGTATGAGGTGATGCAGTTTTGTTGGCTGCAGCCGGAGCAAAGGCCCACGGCGGACGAGGTCCACCTTCTCCTCAGCTACCTCTGCGCCAAGGCGTCCAGCGACGTGGAGGAGGAGTTTGAGAAGCGCTGGAACGCGATGAAGCCCGGTGGCTCCAGTTGCAGCCACGCCACCCAGCTCTCCTCCTCCTTCCCTCTGCTCGAGCAGTTCGGGCAGGACGGCTTCCACACCGAGGTGGACGACGTGCTGACCGTCACGGAGACCAGCCAGGGCCTCAACTTCGAGTACAAGTGGGACCGCAAGCCCATCGAGAGCTTCCAGCCGTCTCCGGTGGGCCTGGTGCAGGCGGGCTCCCAGTATCAGGAGATCTACTTCCCCAGCAGCGCCTCGGGAAGGCTAAGTCTCAGCGTGTCGCCGGTCTGCTCCAACTCCTTCTACGAGTCCAAGCAGCAGTGCAGCTTGCCGCAGAGCCTGGAGCCTCCCGGAGTGGTGCCGGTCATCAGCGCGCACAGTCCCTCTGTCACCGGCGAGTACTACATCCGCATCGAGGAGCCGAGCGACTGCAACATGGAGCTGGACTACACCATGTGCAGCTACAGCCCCGAGTGCCAACCGGACTCGTCCTGGCCAGGCTTCCAATCCAGGGGGGACACCATGATGGACAACGGGGACGACAACAGCCCCACCATCTCCCTGACCATGGAACCTCTCCTGGGTCACGGGGTGTCCGGCAGCCAAGGTTCCTGGGAGAGGGAGGCCTACTTCAGCCGCAGCAAGTCTGCCCACGAGTTCTACCACACCTTCCCGGGAGATGAGGCCGACCAGTCTTTGTTGGCCAACGCTCCCGACTTGGACGACGACAGCTGGAGAGGGGGGGACTCGGGAGAGAAGGGCGCCCTGGACCCTCTGGGAGTTTCACCCCCCGTGCTCGCCTCTTCCTTCAGGGACCCCGGTTCGGTCTTCGTCTCTTCCTACCACCAGTTGGACGAGACTGGGTTGGCCAACGGGTTCCAGCCTCCAGGAGAAGATGAGGAGATGGTCCACCCCGCGGAGTTGGCGCTAACCGAGCCCGCCTTGGACAATGCAAAGCCCCTCTCCAGCCGCGACCCCTGGCACCACCACATCATTCCCCAGAGAAGGGCCAGCGCGTCGGAGGCAGAGGACGGGGACCTTCTGACCAGCGAGGTTGTCCCACGATCGCTGAGTGCCGAGTTGGCACCGCGCCCGCACGAGCGGGACGGGCGAGACTCCGGATTTTTTGGTGGCAGAATCCAAGCGGACTTTTCAGACATGGACCTGTCGAAGTTGGGGGATCTGGTCCCCCTCTCCTTCTCCCACCCACTGGAGCCACTGGCTCCCAAGGAAGAGAATGGGGGGTGCGGTCGCGAAGCAGGGTGCAGGGTCCTTACAGGGGGGTGCAGGCACCCCCTCTCCAGTCCTGAAGCTCAGAGAAGGTCTCCTGCGGAGGTGGGCCCAGAGGGGAGAGGGGACATTCTTCCTGCCCGAACGCAGGATTCAGGGGACGAGGAATTTGTCGACCCCTTGTCGGGGCTGGTGGTGAAGAACTGCAGGAGTGCTGCCAACGGGGGCGACTTGGCGTTGCCTGACCTAGACATCACTAAACCATCGCCCGGAGATCGCCCGGAGTCGCCCCGGGACCTCGCGCCGGTGGAGATCGCAGTGACGGACTTGACCATCATCTCCCCGCCGTCTGAAACTGCCCCCAAACGCCAGGACATGTCCCCGGTCAAGACCCTGTCCAGCGCCAGTTTCCCCGACACCGACGTGGGGTGCAGTGATGACGAGACGGATGTCACATCGGAGATTTTCACCGACCTGGCGCCAACGGAAAGTGAGAGCTGCAGCGAGTTGCTGCTGGTGGCGGCGACTTCTCACAAGTGCCTGCACAACAAGGTGGTGGGGACACCAGACTCGCTGGAGTCCCTGGACATCCCGTCCACGGGCAGCTCCTGCGACACCTTCAGCCCCACCTCGCACTACGCCTCGCTGCAGCCCAGGGCCGCCGACAGCGGCTACGACACCGAGAACTTCGAGTCGCCCGAGTTTGTGCTGAAGGAGCCGGCGGCGGAGCAGAGGGTCGGCGAGGGAGGCGAGGACTTCGAGCCGCCCTCGCTGGAGGAGGAGGAGGAGAAGAGCTCCTGCCGGGACTCCGCTTACTTCTCGGACTACGACACCGAGTCGGAGCGCTGGCAACCAGCAGCCCCGGAGTTGGACAGAGATGACCTCTTGGTGGACATGCATGTGGCCAGCACTCCTCCACTGCCGGTCAACGGGTCCTCACAGCCCAACCACGCTGTGGAGATACCGGGCAACGCAACGGGCGAGGAGTCACAGCAGCGTTGCAACCCGACCCAGAGCCTTGCCAAGTTGAAGTCCACGCACATTGAGGAGATCTCTGAGATCCCAAAGACCACCAACAGTTGCACAAGAACGGACCCAAGTGGCCACACGTTGTGCCCGGCGATCGGCGACAAGGTTGACCATCGGGGCAAGGAAACGGTCGCCGTTGCCACGGTGGACTATTATGTTTGCAGGGAGATGTTTGATGAGAGAGTCGGCTTCAGCTCGGAGAGCGGAGATGGGTTGGGCCAGAAGAACTGCAGCTCAGAGAGGCTGCTCGCTCTTCCCAAGAAGGGAGGCCACCACAAAGCATCCTCGGGCTGCATCTTCGACGGCACGGAGTTGATTCTGGAGGAACAGTTGTCAGAGCCGGGGAACCAGAGGAATGTTGGCTTCCAGTGCGCCGAGGTGGGGGCGAGGAAATTCCAGCCCTACTCCCTGAACGTGGAGGAGAGGCTGGAGAGATGCGTCGTGCCCAAGATGCAGCTGGTGCAGCTGACCCTGGAGCTGCCCCCGCTCACCCTCGGCAAGGAACCCCGCCCCCCCTTCATCGGCGAGGAGGGGGAAGAGGAGGAGGGGGAGGGGGAGGAGGAGGAGGAGGAGGAGAGCGATGACTCGGATGAGGAGCTGCGCATCTACAACATCCAGGAGGACAGCGAGGAGGACGCGCCCGCGGTCCCCATCGTGGTGACCGAGAAAGATGATGGCAAGAACCTGCGCAGTCTCCTCAAGCTGCCCAACCTGATGTGTGACACCTACTGTGACGACCTGGAGAGGAAGAAAAAGGCCGTCTCCTTCTACGACGACGTTACCGTCTACCTCTTTGACCAGGTAGGTGGGACCCCATCCTTGTTGTGCGTGTGTAGAGGGCGGTCACGGTGGCGCAGTAGAGCTCCTGCCTTAAGCCCCCTGTCCCACTTAGGAAACTTGACCGGAACCCTCTGGTCACCTTGCGCCCACCCAAGTTTCCACGAGTCGCCAGAGGTTTTGGTCACTCGCCCGGAAAGCCTCGACCCAAGCGGGAGCGGCATCTACGGACCAAAGATCACACAGCATCGTCGCTACCGACCGCACACACACACGCACGCACACGCATGCACGCACGCGCATGCACACACGCACACGCGCACGCACACACGCACGCATGCACACACACGCACGCACACGCGCACACGCACATACACACGCGCATGCGCACACGCACGCACACGCACGCACACGCGCACGCACACGCACGCACACACACGCACACACACGCACGCACACGCACACCCACACACGCACACACACGCACACACACACGCACGCACGCACATGCGCGCGCACGCACGCACACACACACATGCACGCACGCACGCACACACACACACATCGCGAAGGTGGGGGCCAGGGCCAGCAGAGGAGCGTTGGCACCAGATGTTTCCGTTTAGGTTTACTAAGTGGGACAGGGGCTTTACAGCAAAATGCAGCACCAGAGACCCGGGTTTGATCCCGACTACGGGTGCTGGCTGTCTGTATGGAGTTTGTACGTTCTCCCCGTGACCTGTGTGGGTTTTCTCCGAGATCTTCGGTTTCCTCTCCACACTCCAAGGTCGTGCAGGTTTGTAGTTAATTGGCTGGGTTAATTGGCTGGGTTAATTGGCTGGGTTAATTGGCTGGGTTAATTGGCTGGGTTAATTGTACATTATTAATCGTGGATAAAAATGTAAACAGTCCAAGTTGGCGATCTGCAGAGGTCTGCCCCGCCCACTACAACATTCAGAAGCTTCAGAAGGGAGTTACAGGTCCACCGCTGATTGTCCGTCAACCTCCTGTAATCCGGACTTGAAATCTTCCCCTGCAAGTCGTCCCCCCGCCCCCCGAAAATGTTGTGCCCAGGCTGGGCGACGAAGCCGATCTCGACCTCATCGGGACTTCCGTGCCAATCGGCGGGTCGAATTTGCTCCCGGCGGCGGGCCCTCTGGAGCTGGCAGATCTGTCCGCTTAGCCGACTTCCAGTGGCCAGTATCTCGGCCCCAAAAGAGACCGTAACCTCTGTTGGATAATTTGGCAAGGCTCTGGAACCAAGGATGCCGGAATATCGGTGGTGGACCTGTATCCTTCCACAGCCTAGATGCTCAGAGCTCGCCTTTGAGGAGTAGATATGTAGTGGAACTAAACCTCCAGTTACAAAGCACCATTTAACATTTTACTAGGACTTGCGTAAAGGGTTGATGGTATCGCAGATAAGTTGGACGAACGCACTCCTTATCGGCAACGTGGAGGAGCGGAGGAGCTACTGCCTTGCGATCCTGACTACCAGCGCTGTCACGGGGAGAACGCGCAAACTCCACGCAGGCAGCACCTGTAGTCAGGGTTGTAGCTGGGTCACTAGAGTTTGTACATCCACCCTGCAACCACGAGGGTTTTCTCCGGGTGCTCCGGTTTCCTCCCAGGTTTGTAGGGTAATTGGCTTTGGTGAATTGCCCCTTGCGGTGGGGCAGCGGTGGAGGACACCAAGGCCGCGCTTGGCCAGGCCAACCCGGCAACGTTGCCAGGGCAACGGGGCCTTCATGGTCAGGTTAAGAAATTCTGCACTTTTAACAACTGGGACTTGAAAATGTCGACTCTCGTCCACTGTCTCAATGAACTATCCCTGTGCACTTGTACTGTACCTAAGATGTATGTGGGCAGCACAGTGGTGCAGCTGTGTAGTTGATGCCTTACAGCGCCAGGGACCCAGGTTCCATCCTGACCACAGATGCTGTCGGTACAGACTTTGTACCCTCTCCCCATGCCCACGTGGGGTTTCACAGAGATCTTCAGTTTCCTCCCACACTCCAAAGACGGACAGGTTTCTAGGTTAATTGGCTTGGTATAAAATATAAAATTGTCCCTAGTGTGTGTAGGGTAGTGTTGATGTATGGGGATCACTGGTCGGTGCGGACACGATGGGCCAAACGGCCTGTTTCCGCCCTGTATCTCTCACAATTGTATTTACCACAGAGTTGACGAGCAAGCCAACTCCGTGGTAAAAGCTAGATGTTTCCATCTCCGCACCATAGCTAAAATCAAACCATTCCTTCAATTGGACGACCTTGAAAAAATCATCCACACATCATACTGCAACTCCCTATACACTGGCATCAGTCAATCATCCCTGTCCCGCCTGCAATTGGCCCAAAACGCCGCAGCGAGCCTTCTAACGGGTACCTGTAAAAGGGACCACATCACCTCGATCCTGGCCTCTCCCCACCGACTCCCAGTACGGTACAGAATCAACTTCAAGCTCCCCTTATACGTATACAAAGCCCCCCTTTACATCAAAAATCTTCTAACACACTATTCTGCCTCCAGACTCCTCAGATCGGCCGACTTGGGGCTACGTTAAAGGTCAGGGGCGACCGCACTTAGACTGTCCCTCTCCTCATCAGAGTCAATGCCTCCGTCAACTCCTTTAAGTCGAGACTAAAAACCATTTCTACTCCCTGGCGTTTTAAACAGGTTTAAACAGTTTGTGCATGTATTGTTTTGTGTGTGTACCATTGCAGTTAGTATCTGCACTAATGTACAGCACTTTGGTCAACGGCAGTTGTTTTTAAATGTGCGATACAAATACAATTGTCTGACTGAAATTGACTGAATTAAAATAAACTAATAAAAAACTATTACTAAAATGACTATTAACTGTTTACAATCTGCATCCACGCCGGAGCCGTGCGGAATTGTGCGGAGTTCGTCCCGACATCGCGCGGGGCTCCGAAAAACTGACCATGTTCAAAAATTCCGCGCGGCAACGGCTTGTCAGCTCACAGTCACCTCGACGCATTACACACTGCCTCGACGTTATGCCTCCGTGAACCTATCTGTAGGTGCCTCCGTGACCCTCTATGTGTGTGGCTCCGTGGCCCTCTCTGTGTGTGCCTCGGTGCCCCTCTCTGTGTGCCCCTCTCTGTCCTGGCGAACTTACCTTTAAGACTTCGCTCCAAGTTCGCCTCACTTTGCGCCGCGTTGCGCCACTCACCCGACCTCCACGCGGCCCTCGCTGCCAGTTTGGTCGCGCTTGCCGCATGCAGGCGCATGCTGGTGGGAACGGCCCTGTACAGGGATCACCCGACCTCCGCACGGCCCCCGCTTCTAGTTTGATCGCGCTCATCGCATGGAGTCGGATGCTGGTAGGACAGGCCCTTTAGGTTACAGAGCAGCCACTAGCTGGGCTGGATGTCAGATTACAATTAAAACACAAAGTACTCGAGCTACGGCACCATGATACCCGCTCCACCAAAAAACCCAAACCCAAACCCAAAGCCAAGCCCAAACCCAAACCCAAACCCAAAGCCAAAGCCAAGCCCAAACCCAAGCCCAAACCCAAACCCAAACCCAAAGCCAAGCCCAAAGCCAAAGCCAAAGCCAAAGCCAAGCCCAAACCCAAGCCCAAACCCAAAGCCAAACCCAAAGCCAAGCCCAAACCCAAAGCCAAAGCCAAGCCCAAACCCAAAGCCAAAGCCAAGCCCAAACCCAAACCCAAACCCAAAGCCAAGCCCAAACCCAAAGCCAAAGCCAAGCCCAAACCCAAACCCAAACCCAAACCCAAACCCAAACCCAAACCCAAGCCCAAACCCAAGCCCAAAGCCAAGCCCAAACCCAAACCCAAACCCAAACCCAAACCCAAAGCCAAGCCCAAAGCCAAAGCCAAAGCCAAGCCCAAACCCAAACCCAAAGCCAAGCCCAAGTACATCTAAACTAATTATACCAACTTATCTTCTTCTTTTCGTGTCCATCTTGTTACAAATGTTGGCCTCGCTGTCATCCTCCGTCCTGAAAAGGACGCGAGCTACCGGTGACAGTCAGTGGGAGCCGTCACTTGTCGCAGTAGATGACGGTGGTAGCGGCATTAGCTCAGGATACGTCCAGTTTCCAGCCCTGCTTCTGGACGTATCCTGGACGCTTCTGCTATGGGGCCGTACCAACTTACGCTCAGGACAATAACTAACTCCAGATGCAATAAGCAGCGACCTACATGTTAGCAAGGACATTTTTTTAAAAACTGATTGTGTGGATGCAAGTATATCATACGGGTTATCAAGTGGGCACCTCCTTTCATTGGTGTTTTTCGTTGAACACTGTGACCCCTTGTTCTGGACTTCCCCAACATCGGGAACAATCTTCCTGCATCTAGCCTGTCCAACCCCTTAAGAATTTTGTAAGTTTCTCTAAGATCCCCCCTCAATCTTCTAAATTCTAGCGAGTACAAGCCGAGTCTATCCAGTCTTTCTTCATATGGAAGTCCTGCCATCCCAGGAATCAGTCTGGTGAACCTTCTCTGTACTCCCTCTATGGCAAGAATGTCTTCTCAGATTATGAGACCAAAACTGTATGCAATACTCCAGGTGTGGCCTCACCAAGACCCTGTTCAACTGCAGTAGAACCTCCCTGCTCCTATACTCAAATCCTTTTGCTATGAATGCCAACATACCATTGGCTTTCTTCACTGCCTGCTGCACCTGCATGCCTACTGTCAATGACTGGTGTACCATGACACAGCTGCAGAGCAATAGCAACCTTGATTATTGCAGTATTTTGTAGCCTGTGAATTTGTAATAAAAGTGATGAGTGAAAGGCCTGGACAGAGTGGATGTGGAGAGGATGTTTCCACTAGTGGGAGAGCCTAGGACCAGAGGGCACAGCCTCAGAATAAAAGGACGTACCTTTAGAAAGTAGACGAGGAGGACTTTCTTACTCAGGTGGGTGGTGGATCTGTGGAATTGATCGCCATGGACGGAGCAGCCGGGGAAAACCCACGCGGGTCACGGAGAGAACGTGCAAACTCCACACAAACAGGACCCGTAGTCAGGGTGGAACGCTGGTCCCTGGTACAGTGAGGCAGCAACTCTACCACTGCGCCATCGTGTCGCCCTTGTCTGATTCAGACACACACATATACTATCCTGGAGGGCAAGTCTGAATCCCTCAGCTTCTAGTTACGTGATGCTGTTTGATGAATTCAGTGGCTAAGTCAAGTATAAAAAGTTCCTAAGTGTTAGGAACAGAATTTGGCCATTCGGCCCATCAAGTCTACTCCACCATTCCATCATGACTGATCTATCACTACGCCCTAACCCATTCCCCTGCCTGCTCCCCATAACCCCTGACACCCGTACTAATCAAGAGTCTATCTATCTCTGCCTTAAAAATATCCATTGACGTGGCCTCCACAGCCTTCTGTGGCAATGCGTTCCACAGATTCACCGCCCTCTGACTAAAGAAATTCCTCCTCATCTCCTTCCTAAAGGAACGTCCTTTAATTCTGAGGCTGTGCCCTCTGGTCCTAGACTCTCCCACTAGTGGACACATCCTCTCCACATCCACTCTATCCAATGCTGGAATTCAAGTGTGAAGCAATGTGCCATCAGACCCATGTCTGCATACGTTGGTGGCCCTCGGACTATCCCTGATCGCAATTTGCTGGCATTACCTTGCGCTAAACGTTATTTCCTTACACTGTACACTGTCGATGGCTCAATTGTCTTTCCGCTGAGTGGTTGGCACGCAACAAAAGATTTTCACTGCACCCCGCCCGGTACACGTGACAATGAACTAAACTGTGTTCTGTCGAAGATTCAGTTTAACATTTTCATTGACTGCCTGCCTGCCTGCCTCAGTGTTTCAGCAAGTCATGAAAGCTTGGTGGTGGCTTCTTGTTGCAATCCCCAGAGGTAGCAGTGACAATTTGGAGCATTAATAATTTATAATTGTCTATTCATAACATCTACAAATGTGTTCCACGATTTAATTGATAAAAGGATTCATGATGCTCTAAGTGTTTGGTGCATTACTTTGGCTAAACCTTTTAATGTGTTCTGAATTGATATTTGTTGAATATATACAACAATAATGGTTGAGATTAAAACGGCCGCAGTCTGAATAATCTAATATGCCTGCAGTAGTTTAATTTAGTTTAGTTTAGTTTAAAGATACAGCGTGGAAACAGGCCCTTCAGCCCACTGTGCTCATGCTATCCATGCCGTACGGTAGCACTATCCCACACACTAGAGAAGACAATTAACCTGCAAACCTGCACGTCTTAGGAATGTGGGAGGAAACCGGAGCACCCGGAGAAAACCCACGCGGTCGCAGGGAGAACGTACAAACTCCATACAGACGGCACCCGTAGTCAGGATCGAACCCAGGTCTCTGGTGCTGTGAGGCAGCAACTCTACCGCTGCACTAATGTCAAGTACGATGCGTATTTTCTTATTTGGAAATTGGCCTCAATAAAGCAACAAAACATGAGGAGCAGTGCCGATACAGAGCCCTTTCGCCCAACTGGTCTGCTACGGATTTTACCTTGCACTACATAACATTGCCTTTTTCCTGCACCTGCACACTGTGGACAGCTAGATTGTAATCATGTATGGTCTTCTGCTCGACTGGCCAGCAGGCAACAAAAGAGGGCAGTTTGTCGCTGTGCCTCGGTACACATGGCAATAATAACCTGAGCCAAAGTAGCCCAAACTAAGATGCAGGGTGGAAACAGACCCTTCGGCCCACTGTGTCCATGCCAACCATTAACTGCTTGTTCACCCTGGTTACGCCTGGACTCTTGAAGGCCGATACTCTGACAGAGCGAGCCGCAGGCGATCAATGAGATGTTAGACGTGGCACAGTGTCAAATTGGACCGCACCCATGTGACGGAAAGCAATGGCGATGTCTCTGGCGACGCGATCGTAGTTCGACGTCCGACTCTCGCCCGCTTGCGTAGGTTGACGGCCCCATGTCTCCAGCCGAACCCTGGTGGGCCTCCATAGGCCATCAAACACCTTCAGGTGTGGTGGAAGGGACAAGAGGTGCGGGTGTCAGACGTTATGGGGGAGAAGGCAGGAGAATGGCGTTGAGAGGGAAAGATAGATCAGCCATGATTGAACGGCGGTATAGACTCGATGGGCCGAATGGCTTAATTCTGCTCCTGCGACTAATGATCCATTCAACAGCCAACAAATCTGTAGCCTCCCTTTGATCTGGTATTTTGTTAGTTCACATGCTCGATCAATGGTGTTTTATCATTAATCTTATTATTATTAATGTTTAGTGTTTTCTGAGTCATTCGTAACTGTCACTGTATGTCATGTTGTTACTTATGGGCGGAGCACCAAGGCAAATTCCTTGTATGTGAATACTTGGCCAATAAACTTACTGACTTACTTAATGCCGTTATGAAGAGCGGTTCTGCACCAACGCAAGTTGTTGAAACGCATTTAAAATGTCTGTGTTTTATTCCAGGAGAGTCCGACGGGGGAACTTAGCGAGCACAACATTCCAGATGTTGACCCAGCCCGACCGCACCTACCTGACCATTCGCAGGACAAGAGCAGCAACGAGAGACAGAAGGGCTCCAGTAATCCTTCACACCAAACCTTCGCTGAAGAAAGTAATGTGAATTTCATGAGCAGCTCACTTGATTAGTCCGGGTGTCAGGGGTAACGGGGAGAAGGCAGGAGAGTGGGGTTGAGAGGGAGAGACAGATCAGCCATGATTCAATGGCGGAGTAGACTCGATGGGCTGAATGGCCTAATTCTGCTCCTATCACTTGTGAATTTACGGTAGAGTTTCAGGGTAGTTAGTCATTGATCGATTGATTGAAAGATACAGCATGGAAACAGTCCCTTCGGCCCACTAAGTCCATGCCAACCATTGATCATCCATTCACAATAGTTCTATCAGCCATGACCAAATGGCAGGGTAGACCTGATGGGCCAAATGGCCTAATTCTGCTCCTATGTCTATGGTCCATGTTATCTTCCTTTCACATCCGCTCACTACACACTCGGGGCAATTTACAGAAACCAATTAACCTACAAATCCGCACGTCTTTGGGATGTGGGAGGAAACCGGAGCACCCGGAGAAAACCCACGCGGTCACAAGGAGAACCTGTAGTTTCCACACAGACAGCACCCGAGGTCAGGATCGAACCTGGGTCTCTGGCGCTGTGAGGCAGCAACTCTGCCACTGTGTTGCCCCAGTGCTGCTTACAGTACGGGCATATACAATGTCCCATTTGAGGATGGCAAGGGAAGAGTTTCGTTTATTATTGTCACGTATACTGAGGTACAGGGAAAAGCTTTTGTTGCATGCCGGTTTCCTCCCACACTCCGGAGACGTGCAGGTTTGTAGGGTAACTGGATTCGGTAAAATTGTGAATTGCCCCTAACGTGTAGGATGGAACTGGTGTCTGGGTGATTGCAGGGTGGCATGGACTCGGTGGGCCGAAGGGCCTGTGTCTGCACTGAAGCTCTAAAGTACAATGCCACCTTAACATAGAACAGTCCAGCGGCATTGGTGCCAAACATGATGTGAAGAGAAACTAATCTCCTTGGCCTGCGTATGATCCATATCCCATAGACCAAAAAGGACATCAAGTGCTGAAGTTACTCAGCGGGTCAGGCATATTCTTTGGAGAACATGCATAGGCAACATTTCAGGTCAGGCCGCCCCTTCAGACTAAAGAAGGGCTCTGACTCGAATCGTCACCTATCCATAGTATCAGAGATAGACACAAAAAGCTGGAGTAACTCAGCGGGACAAGCAGCATCTCTGGAGAGCAGGAATGGGTGACGTTTCGGGTTGAGACCCTCCTTCAGAAAAGTCACCCATGCATGCTTTCCAGAGATGCTGCCTGTCCCGCTGAGTTACTCCAGCTTTTTGTGGCTGTCCTCAGTGTAAACCAGCATCTGCAGTTCCTTCCTACACTATCCACAGTATCATTCATCTCCTCAATAGTATCTCCCTCAAGGAGAACAACACTAGCTTCTCCAAACTAGCTTCATGGCCAAAATCTCACATCCCTTTTTATGAATGAGTTTGGTGAGATACGTCAAGTACTTTGGATGTTTCCACGAATTGGTCCCAGTAAGCCCATTCATTCCCTCTTATTCTCTCTCTTTCAATCATTTTCCCAGCCATTTCAGGCCATAATCTTCTCTTGGCTGCCCTCTGTTGGGCTGTTGCCTGCACCACTTGCTGAAATCATGTCCACTCCTGAATTTAGTTCCGTTTATTATTGTCATGTGCGGTGAGGTACAGTGAACTGCTTTTGTTTGCATGCTATCTTCTCAAAGAAAAGACTAGACGTGAAAACCATTGTCCACAGTTACAAAGTTGCAGTATAATATAGATAAATGTGAGGTTATCCACTTTGGTGGCAAAAACAAGGGGGCAGATTATTATCTCAATGGGTTTAGGTTAGGTAAGGGTGAGGTGCAGCGAGACCTGGGTGTCCTTGTACACCGGTCACTGAAAGTTGGCGTGCAGGTACAGCAGGCAGTGAAGAAAGCTAATGGAATGTTGGCCTTCATAACAAGAGGATTTCAGTATAGGAGTAAAGAGGTTCTTGTGCAGTTGTATAGGGCTCTGGTGAGACCACATCTAGAGTATTGTGTACAGTTTTGGTCTCCTAATTTGAGGAAGGACATCCTTGTGATTGAGATAGTGCAGCGTAGGTTCACCAGATTGATCCCTGGAATGGCGGGACTGTCATATGAGGAAAGATTGAAAAGACTGGGCTTGTATTCACTGGAGTTTAGAAGGATGAAGGGTCAAAGACGTGTGGGTTTATAGGTGAATCGGTTTGAGCAATAAAGGATAACATAGAATCAGCGTGAACAGGTTGGCATGGACTCGATGGGGCGAAGGGTGGATTTCCGTTCTGGATCTCTGAAGGGAATCTAAAAAGAAAAATCTCAGATCTACAATTATTCATTGTCATGGTCAATTTGGGCTGAAGGGCCTGTTTCCGTGCCGTATGACTATTACATTCTCCCTGTGATCGCGTGGGTTTTCTCCGGGTGCTCCAGTTTCCCTCCACATCCCAAATACATACAGGTTTGTAGGTTAGTTAGCCTCTGTAAATTATCCGCAGTGTGTAGGATTGAACTAGTGTGAACAGGCGATCGTAGGTCATCGTGGACTCGGTGTGCCGAAGGGCCTGAATCCACGCTGGATCTCAAAACCAAACTAAACTAAACTAAACCAAACTATAAATGGTTAGATTGTAATCATAAATTGTCTTTCCGCTGACTGGTTAGCACGCAACAAAAGCTTTTCCCTTTACATGACAATAAATGAATGAATGAATGAACAAGTTTATTGGCCAAGTATTCACATACAAGGAATCTGCCTTGGTGCTCCGCCCGCAAGTCATACAGTTAGGAATAACACATAAAACATTAAATATTAATAATAAAACATTATTGTTTTATTCCGGACGGCAGAATGAATAACAACTTACACGCAGGTTGCCTGGATCATGAGAGATCTTTATTACCCAACATTCCATGCTTATATTAAACACCAACTCATTATGCATTATACATGAATATGTATGAATACATTACACTACTCTTATTTTTTAAAGTATTAAATCTAAGTACTCAGTTACAATTTACTTGATTTAAACCAGTATTTATGAAATTCTAAATGATAACATATTATATTTATTTTACATATCTACACATTTTCGATTTACTTATACAGTGAGTTACTTAACATACAAACCTAATGTGACTACTGGTTTACGGATCCTGCCTGATCGTCTAACAGTAACAGGTTTAAGTGTTGACTCAACTGTAGGCTTGTTTGGCCCTGTTTTAGTGCCCTGACTTTGACCAGAGGAATCTGTTTCTTTGTCTGTACTAACTGAACTTTGCGTTTCAATCACAGTGGTCTCTTCCAACTCACTTTCAGATAATAACTCAGGGATTAGGACTTCATGCTCAGTTTTTGGTTCATCTTTGGCTGGAATCATTTGATCAACATGAACACTTTTGATCCTATCTCCAACTTCAACTATGTATCATTTTGTTCCACACACTTCCACTATATTCCCAACATCCCATTTGTCTCGACTGGACCTGTTGGGAGGACTGAGAACACGAACCTGCTCATCTGGCTTGGAGTACCTCTCCTTTTTGTGGGAGTCAAAATAGCGTTTTGGACTAAACTATTTTTGCTCAACTCTCATGGCCAAATTGGGTTAAACTAGACTTGGGCGTATTCTTAGCCTTCTCTCATCAACAGTTCTGCAGGTGAGTAACCCTGTGTTGTGTGGTTCTGTACTTCAGCGAGAAACTAGCCAAATGATGTTTCATGCTGAGCTTTGAACTACCCTGCAAAACCCGTTTCTTGAGAGCATCTTTGACAACTCTAACAGACCTTTCCTCCGCCCCGTTAGAGGCTGGATGGTATGGGGGAACAAGTGTGTGTTTTACACCATTCCGCTGCATGAACTCTTTGAACCATTCTGAACAAAACTGAGGCCCGTTATCAGAAACAAGTTCTTCCGGTAAACCATGGCATGCAAAAATGGATCTCCACTCATCTATGGTGCACTCAGTAGTAGTGCTTGACCCCATATATGGCCCTTGTGGCTAAAGGGATCAGGGGGTATGGAGAGAAGGCAGGTACAGGATACTGAGTTGGATGATCTGCCATGATCATATTGAATGGCGGCGCAGGCTCGAAGGGCCGAATGGCCTACTCCTGCACCTGTTTTCTATGATTCTATGACTCTAAGTCCGTTGGCGTCTAATTTATGTCCATGGTAGACCACCTCTGACTGCGCAAATGCACATTTACGTTGTCGCAGTTTGACATTGTGGCAGTTCAGTCGTGTGAGAACTTGCTCGAGGATTTCCAGATGTTCTACCATGCCCTCTGTGAATATCAGTGGGTCATCCTGGTTGCACACACCGTGCCGAATGCCTTGTAACATTTTGTCTGTGACAGACGGCAGCATTTTCGGGCAGGATTTCACACCATAGGGCAGCTAAGTATGTGAATACAAGCCCTTATATGTGTTGATAGTCAAGTACTGCTGACTTTCCTTGTCGACATTGAGTTGAGTGTAAGCGTGAGACAGATCCAGTTTAGTGAAGACTCTTGCTCCGCTAAGTTCTGCGTACAGATCTTGCGAGGTTGGTAACGGATATTGTTCGTCATCAACGACTTGGTTGATTGTGACTTTATAACCATATAACAATTACAGCACGGAAACAGGCCTTCTCGGCCCTTCCAGTCCGTGC
The DNA here is from genome assembly GCA_963514005.1 of Raja brachyura. The sequence continues at coordinate 44,192,731 of OY740803.1, read as the reverse complement.
CGACCATTTATTTTCCCCTAGTCCCATCTACCTGCACTCAGACCATACCCCTCCATTCCCTTCCCGTCCATATACCTATCCACTTTACTTTTAAATGTTAAAATCGATCCTGCCTCCACCACTTCTGCTGGAAGATCATTCCACACAGCCACCACTCTCTGAGTAAAGAAGTTCCCCCTCATGTTACCCCTAAACTTCTGTCCCTTAATTCTCAAGTCATGCCCTCTTGTTTGAATCTTCCCTACCCTCAATGGGAAAAGCTTATCCACGTCAACTCTGTCTATCCCTTTCATCATTTTAAAGACCTCACTCAAGTCCCCCCTGAACCTTCTGCGCTCCAAAGAATAAAGACCCAACTTGTTCAACCTTTGTAGTCACCACGTAGTCGAACAGTTTTGTCGGCCTTGGGTACGGCCACAACTGGCGTTGCCCAGTTACTCTGGTCTGTTTTCACGAGTACTCCATTACGCTCTAACCTGTCGAGTTCTTCCTCCACTTGTTGCTTTAGTGCATATGGTACAGGTCTTGGTCGACAATACACAGGTCTCACATCTTGCTTAAATCGATTGTGTGCAGAGTACCCTGTTATCCCCGTGTAACTGTCGGCAACAATCTCTGCATGTTTACTGATGATGTTCTCAAGAGGAGTTTTGGACAAATCGATGCTGAAAATGTTCTTCCAGTCTAACTCGATTCTACTCAGCCAATCCTTTCCAAGAAGGGTTGGTTTATTTCTGTAGCTGGCCACTATGATGGGCAGTGTTACTGACTGACCATTATGCTGACCATTACAGTTCATTTGTCCACGTGTCGCCAAAACTTTGCCCGAGTAGGTTCTCAGCTTGACCGTACTCTCAAACAATGGTGTCTGTGGGAACTTTGTTTCGTACAGATCTCTGCTCATGACCGAACAATCTGCTGCCGTATCAATACACACATCGATTAGTTTAGTTTGAAAGTCCTTGCCTTGGCTGGTTGTAGGCTTTTCGATGTTGGTTGCATAAATGGTGTACAACCCAAGTTCATTTCCATCGGGGTTCATCTCCAAGTTGTGAACTCCTCTCTGGTGTTGTCGCTTGATTCCCGCAGATTGTTGGTTTCCTGTTTTAAGCTTTGACAGACATGCTGAGGCGATGTGGCCTTTCTTCAGGTAGGTGTAACAGTTTGAACTGACAAATTGGGATGAGTGATTACCGTTGCAACGATAACAACCGGCTGAACTCAGCTCCCCGCCATACTTAGGTCTTGGTTTAGCGCCTATTGGTTTGGCCATAGGCGCTGCCTTGTGACTGTAAAAGGCCACTGCAGTCCGTGGTGGACGAAACTCGCGAGCATTCTTTGATGCCATCTCCATTGTGGTAGCAATCTTGCATGCTTTCTCGAATGTGAGATCTGGAGTGTTCATGAGTTTGGGCTGAATTCGTTCATCCACTAGACCACAAACAAACCTGTCGCGTAGTGCGCGTCCAAGAAAGGTTCCAAAGTTGCAATGCAAAGTTAAATTTTTCAAGGCAACAATGTACTCATCGATTGTCTCATTCTGCTTCAGATTTCTAGTGCCGAATTTATAGCTTTCTGCAATTTCCAGAGGCTTTGGGTTGAAGTGCTCCTCCAACTTCTTCTTTTGCCTTTATGGACGCAAGGAGATTCACGAGTGTGCCGTACACTTCAGGACCGATCTCCGTGAGCAGAATCGCTTTCATGCTTTAGCAAACGGCCTTATTTGTTTCAGTCGCTATCTCTCCTTCACCATTAATCTCCATTATGTTGTTTGCCGTGAAAAACATGTTTGCTCTCTGCATATAGGAGCTGAACGGCTCTCTACGCTTGTCAAAAGTGCCAAGGTTTCCGATGTAGCCCGTGGACGCTGCCATCGTGTCGTTCTCTTTTTTTTTAAGTCCGTTCAAAAACCCCGAATTCCTGTCTGTTCTGGTGTAACAATTCACCTAAAACTTAGCTGCACAAAGGCTATTCAGCTTAAGGAACTTGACAAAAAAATACTTAGTCTAAAATGTTTCTACAATCCCAAGGGCGGCATCTTGCCACATAGACACAACATAGAGATATGCTGATAAACTCTCAACGATTTGTCCAGCTGCTGTTTTAAACTCCAGTCCCCTGCATACAAGGATCTGCGGCCTATCGTGTCCAGCTCGCAAACAACTGTGACACAACTCTGTATTTACTGTTTAAAATGTTAAACAATACTGCGTGTTGCAAAACAGTCCTGCACTGTATTTATAGGATGAGTTCACAAATTCTTATCCCATCCTCGTTGCCAATCTTGTTACATTCCGGACGGCAGAATGAATAACAACTTACACGCAGGTTGCCTGGATCACGAGAGAGAGTTTTATTACCCAACATTCCCTGCTTATATTGAACACCAACTCATTAACATATACATGAATATGTATGAATACATTACAATTATCTATTAAACATTTGAATTAAATAAAATGTCAGAGCAAAAGGAGGCTACAGATGTTTGGTTATTGGGTAAAGTTATTAATCATCTAAAAAAGCTGTTTTTATGTCTGGCTGTTTCAGCTTTGGCTGTTTTCAGCTGTCCGGAGTCGCCTTCCAGAGGGAAGTGATTCAAATAGAACTAAATTAGAGTCAACTAAACTAACCCAAACTAAACCAAACTACACTATACTAAACGTGTAAGAAGGCACTGCAGATGCAGGTTTCATCCGAAGATAAACACAAAAAGGTGGAGTAACTCAGCGGGACAGGCAGCATCACTGGAGAGAAGGAATGGGTGACGTTTCGGGTCGAGGACCTGTCCCGCTAAGTTACTCCAGCTTTTTGTGTCTGTCTACACTATGCTAAATGTGACAAACACTCGCAAGGGGAAATGGTTTCATGCAGTCATTATTTTTGGTGTCAGGCGAGAGTGGAGAGATTAGGTCAGTTTTTCATGACGGTGAAGAGCTTTGAAGACTGATTTATCTTCCCCTCTCGCCTTCCTCTCTGCCACAGGCGGCGGCTTCGAATGGGACGATGACTTCCCTCTGGTGTCAGTCAAGTCGTCCTTGGTGACGGACGGGTCCGTGCTGCCCGCGGACCCTGCCTCCGCCGGCGTTTCCCCGGGGTCCGAGCAAGGTCCGGCGCATCCGACACGCTTCTCCCGATTCACCGTCTCCCCCGCCACCCTCTCGAGGTTCTCCATCACACACGTATCAGATTCAGACATCGTCTCAGCAGAAGGTAAGCTGCCCTCCCTCACAACCCACCTCCCACCTCCCTCCCACCTCCGTGGGAGATTTTAACAATGACTTAAATGCTTTCCCAAAGAAGTACCAAAGGACGAGAGTTGAGTACTAGTTTCAAAGTCGTCTTGTTGAGTCTTATTGTCTGTAACTCGTTTTCACCTAGCCCACACCTAACAATGGCCTGTTTCCGTCATCATTGTTACTTGAATGCGTATCTTGTATATGCTCTGTGTTAATGACACCATCCAAACCACCAGGGGGCGCCACACGATTGGCTGCCGCGTCAACAGTCTGTCTGTTTTTTTGTCTTTTTTTTGTTATTTTCAGTGTGTTTTTAAAGTTTGCGTTAATGTTTTCTGGTTTGTTCTATTTGGGGGTCGGGGGAAACTTTTTTCAGTCTCTTACATTGCCTGAGATGCGATTGTTTTCCGGATGGTGTCTCCGGTCGCTCTGCGGCCGAACATCTTGGAGCTGGCGGCCTTCTCGGACTGACTTGAGCCCCACCGCGGAGCCTGGACTTACCATTGGAGCCGATCCCTCACCTGGGATCGCTACAACCGCGGCCTGCGGACTTTACCATCGAGAGCTCGCAATCTCGGGTAGAGACCGTAGTTGTCGGGAGCTCCAACGATGCAGGTTTGACCAGCCCCGACCCGGGGTCAGATCGCCCGGCGCGGGGGAGCTGAGATTCTTCCCGAAGCAGGACCTTGATCGCCCCGATGTGGAGGGCCTGCCGCTGGCTACGGGAGACAAGATCGTCCCGTCAACGGAAGGCTCGAGGCCCCCGACCGCGGGAGGACAAAGAAGGGAAAAGATTGAACTTTTTTGTCGCCTTCCATCACGGTGAGGAACGTGGAGGAGTCACTGTGGTGGATGTTTATGTTAAAATGTGTTTTGCGTGTTCCGTTGCGTTTTATTTGTATGACTGACTTGGCAAACGAAATTCCTCGTATGTTGCAAAACATACTTGGCTAATAAAGTATTATTGTCTTGTAAATGACCATCTATACCTCTCGTTTCCCTTTCTCCTGACGCTCACTCTGATGAAGGGTCTCGACCCAAAACATCACCCATCCCTTTTCGTCAGAACCTTTTTTCACAGATTGCAAATGTCAAATCAGAGAGGGCTTAGCTGTAGAACCTGGATAGGTGGCATTTCAGGATCAGACTGTCTCAAGAGATATGTGTGACACATATAAGATTGTCAAGGGTTTGGACACGCTAGAGGCAGGAAACATGTTCCCGATGTTGGGGGAGCCCAGAACCAGGGGCCACTGTTTAAGAATAAGGGGTAAGCCATTTAGAACGGAGAAAAGGAAACACTTTTTCTCACAGAGAGTGGTGAGTCTGTGGAATTCTCTGAGGGCGGTGGAGGCAGGTTCTCAGGATGCTTTCAAGAGAGAGCTAGATAGGGCTCTTAAAAATAGCGGAGTCAGGGGATATGGGGAGAAGGCAGGAACGGGGTACTGATTGGGGATGATCAGCCGTGATCACATTGAATGGCGGTGCTGGCTCGAAGGGCCGAATGGCCTCCTCCTGCACCTATTGTGGGTCGAGCAACCCGCTGCTGTGCTGTTATATCTAGTTTAGTTTAGGGATACAACATGGAAACAGTCCGTTTGATCCACCTAGTCCTGGCCGACCAACGATCGCCCCGTACACTAGTTCCATCCTACACACGAGGGACAATTTTTCCAAAGCCAATTAACCCACGAATGTGCACGTCTTTGGACTGTGGGTGGAAACAGAAGCACCCGGATAAAACCCACATGGTCACGGGGGAACAGACAGACAGCACCCGTAGTCGGGAATGAACACGGGTCTCTGGCGCCGTGAGGCAGCAACTCTACCGCTGCGCAACCGTGCCGCCCATGGACGTAATGTTCTATAAGCAAAGGATGGAGCGAAGAGAAAGATAGTAGAGTGCAGAATATAATTTCTCATAGTTTCCCAACTCCTGAACCAGAATAGGCACAAGGTGCTGGAGTAACTCAGCGGGTTGGGCAGCATCTCTGGAGAAAAAGGATGGGTGACGTTTTGGGTCGGGACCCTTCACCAGACTCGGTTGAGTTGAGTTACTCCAGCACTTTGTATCTTTCTTTGGCATAAACCAGCATCTGCAGTTCTCTGCTTCTACATCCTGAACCCGATTGCCTGATCATTGACAGAGCTGTTTGTGAGAGCTGTCCTGAACCACTAGCGACCAAAGATCCTATAGCGGAGCAAGATAGACCACTCCTGCTAAATGCAATGGGCTGACGTGTAGTACGCAACGGAGTGGAGCGGAACGTGGACCTTTTGTGCATCCATTTCCGTAACCGGACCCGACCCGACTCAACTCGCAGTGTGATCAACGTTGCGGGGGAACAGTTTGTGTTAATAAATAAAATTTCTGAAAATGAGGAGAAGATTTTTACCAAAGAACTTTTATGTTTACGAGGATGTTTCCGTAACCGGCTTCCGTCTCCGCACTAGTATCTTTGCTCTGCTACGGGATCTTTGGTGCGGAGACGGAAGCCGGTTACGGAAATGGGGCCGAAAATTACCCATGAATCCGCCCATGACCGTACGACGCGTTTTTCGTCGTGTGGACTATCTTGCTCCGCTATAGGATCTTTGGTGACCCTCGGACTATCCTTGACCGGACTTTGCTGGCTTTACCTTGCATTAAACGATGTTCCCTTATCATGTAAATGGATCGATTGTAATCATGTGTTGTCTTTCCGCTGACTGGTTAGCACGCAACAAAAAGCATTTCACTGCACGTGACAATAAACTGAACTGAAAGTGACCTGTTCTTGCCGTGCATAAACCGCCTGCTGCATCAGTGGCCACACATCGGGAAGCATCTCGTTCACTGCCTAGCGCTGTGGACGGGAGCAGATCTCGCACCTTTGGACAACAGTGGCGCTAATCTCTCTTCTCCCTCATTCCTCACAGGCAGTGCTGAACGTGGTGAAAGGGAATGACTGCTGAGTCCACGGATGGAACTCTTGTTTTATTTTTCGGGGGGAATGAATATCAAAATGGACAAGACCTGACCAGAAAAGGAATTGCAATCAAATGCTTCACTCGATGACCTGCCCTGGGATCGTTGGGACAACTTGATGGCGAGTTTTGGCTGCTAGCGCGTACGGGTGCCGCAGTGTTTGCCACGCTGGGCGGGCGGCTCGGTCCTTCCCCACTCCAGTTTGGATCCTCTCGTCCCGAATCAGTCGGGACTTCCTCAACTCCGATATCATCACGGCAGGCCAACCTGATCCCGAATTTCTGCTGGTGCCCTCCCCCCTCTCCCTTCCCCCCCACCCCACCCTAAACTCCCCCTGGGACAAGTGGGCCGGGTTACGGCAGAAGAAGGAGGCATCTTGGAACTGGAGGAGGCCACCCACACGTGCCAGCAACACGCCTGCCCCGGGGAAGGGACCTGATCTTTAACGTGCGACGCTACTGTGAGGGATTCCAGAAAAACAGACACTGTAGACAGTTTGGCCACCATTTATATCGAACCACGTCTTGCAAATAACACCATCCGCTTGTAGCCACCGAGGCCCACAGCAAGATGTGCTTGGATTAAGCTATTTATTAACCATTTACCGCTCCCATCATCCATGCCTCACAGTGTTCAACCCACAGTATTTAGTGTTGCACCTTTATGCGTTTGATATTGAATAGTGTAGGAAGCCAGTTAAACTGCAATCTCTATACTATTTTTGTAAAACCAGTCAAACTACTGATGAATATATTGTAAATGTTGCCAAAGAGATGTAAAAGATTGTGCAGCTCTGAGCGGTCGGTGTTAGTTGCTTCCTGTACGGCTTCAAGCTTTCGTGTCTCGGTATAAACTCGGGAAAGATGCATAGACGCACTTTCTGCCCTCGTTTTGCTTCTCAATGGATGCAACATCTATTCTATAACAAACGGTTAACCAGTTGCATGGCATCAGTAAAGGGGCGCTATCTTTTTAAGTGTTACAACTCTTAGTATTCTGTTAACTGATCAAAACGGGTCATTACTGCTAGTCAATGTTTTATTTCCATCTAGTTACCAGCATGTGGCTTAAATTACCATACTAATAAACTTTTTATGATATCTTATATTCGCTTTTCTTTCCTTCCTAACGGGCCTGTCCCACTTACGCGACTTTTCCGTCATAGTCGCAGCAGGTCGCCGAAAATGTTCAACGTGTTGAAAATCCAGCGGCGACCAGAACAAGGTACGACTCTTTGGGCGACTACTCACGGCCACACGGGCTGCACCCCTCGACATGTCGCCAGGGCGTCCGTCGCCTGTACGGTCGTGAGTCGTCTCCTCAGTCGCCCAAAGGGTCGTAGCGTCTTTCTGGTCGACGCTGGATTTTCAACACGTTGAACATTTTCGCCGGCCTATGATGGGTGCTGGCAGTCGCCGAAAAAGTTGCGTAAGTGGGACAGGCCCATAACTCCTCAGTTCTCATGGTGAGACCGCCTCGTACCCTGTGACCACTTTTGCCCTTCCACGATCTCCCATCCGTCCCCCGTCCCGCCAAACCCAACGCGCTCTTGCCCAAGACAAGGACTCATCAGAAGTCTTTGTTTATTTTAAGTTTAAAGACACAGCATGGAAAATACAATGGAGTTAATCAGTGAAGATGACCCTCAAAACACAAAAACAAACAGAGTCGACTGTCAGAGTGAACGGTAAATGTACCGATCAGAATCTCAAACTGACAACGGATCTGGTGTTGTAGAACGTGGAGCCAGAGATCCAGGTTACATCTGAAGACACAAAGTACTGGAGTTACTCAGCGAGTCAGGCAGCATCTCTGGAGAACATGGATAGGCCAAAAAGAGGTCTTGGCCTCAGATGTCGCCTATTCATTTTCCCCAGAGATGCTCCCTGACCTAATCCAGCACTTTATGTCTTGTCTTGTACACTAACATCCTTTTTCAGGACTCCAGATGTGAATCTGGATACAACACACTCTCCGAGTACTGGGAATATGAACGGCAGCAAAAGAGACTAGTTTAGTTGGGGCATCTTGGTCGGCATGGACGAGTTGGGCCGAAGGGCCTGTTTCCGTGCTGTGGCTCTATAATACTTGTGGAATGGCCAAGATTAATGTAACACTAACGCTAACACTACAGCCATGTATACTCTTTGCAAGAAATCAAATTCTGACCAAATGGAAATGATATCATCTCTTTAACAGCAGCCTCTCACCTTCTCAGCTTCACCCCCGAGGCCAACTCCCCCTTGCAGTGGCGAGGGAGTATTGCCCACTCAGAAGGGTCGGTCAGAGGAGATAGGAGGTGAAGCATTGGGTAGGATCTTCCCCTGGGTAGGAATTGGGGTGGGACGGGGAGACGGGCAGACGGGCAGTGTGGGGTTGGAACTAGGACGGGTTGATTGTGGAACAATGGCCCCAGGATTTTGGGGTGGAAAATTTAGGAGAAATGTATTTACTCGTAAACCTCCCCACTGCGGAGACAACGTCAATGAACATGATTAAGGTGGAGGTGGAAAGATTTCTAAACGCAAAAGACACTGAGACGTATAGGAGGGGGGGGGAATATGTATTAAGATAGAAGGTTGAGATGAGTCTGAAGAAGAGTCTTGACTCGAAATGTCACCCATTCCTTCTCTCCAGAGATTCTGCCTGTCCCGCTGAGTTACTCCAGCATTTTGTGTCTTTTGAGATAGAAGATCAGCCGTGATGGCACTAGGTGCTAGAACAGACTCAAAGGCCTGAATGGCCTACTCCTGCTGCTATTTCTGATCTTCCTCCATTAAAGCGTGACTCTCCCTTCTCTCTCCGATGTAAAAGGCATCAATGGCATTCTCTGACTCAAACAGGCTGCATCGACCAGTAATCCATTCTCAACAGGCGCTGATCAATGCATCTTTATGTGGCACTTTGTGGTCGTTCACTGTGTGTAAACTAATTTCTGCATTTCCTACCTTGCAGCAATGATAACTCATTCGATGTAAAGCACTTTTGACATTCTGAAAGGCGGATTTGATTTAACTTTTCTAAGAATCAGAATTTTTTTTAGTTTACAATAAAGCATCCTGTCTGGTGTGGTCCGGTACTTTATTTGTTACATATACCGGCGAGGGACAGTGAAATTCACTTTTGTGTAGTTCATTCACATCCACTTCAGCACAGGCATCACTATACATCTTAGATAAGCATCTTGGGTACAGTACAAGTATAGAAACATAGAAACATAGAAATTAGGTGCAGGAGTTGGCCATTCGGCCCTTCGAGCCTGCACCGCCATTCAATATGATCATGGCTGATCATCCAACTCAGTATCCTGTACCTGCCTTCTCTCCATACCCCCTGATCCCTTTAGCCACAAGGGCCACATCTAATTCCCTCTTAAATATAGCCAATGAACTGGCCTCAACTACCCTCTGTGGCAGAGAGTTCCAGAGACCCACCACTCTCTGTGTGAAAAAAGTCCTTCTCATCTCGGTCCTAAAGGATTTCCCCCTTATCCTTAAGCTGTGACTCCTTGTCCTGGACCTCCCCAACATCGGGAACAATCTTCCTGCATCTAGCCTGTTCAACCCCTTAAGAATGTTGTAAGTATACAGCAGTTGTACACTGAGACAGTAATCAGAATCACCAGTTTGGTGCTATTTTCAAGTCCCAGTTGTAAGTGCAGGGTTATTGAGCTGACTGTTGTCCTGGCAGCGTTGCAGGGTTGACCAGGCCAAGCGCAGCCATGGTGTCCACCGCTGTCGGCCGTGTCCAGACTGCGCGTTCGGCCTCTTGGAGTGGCGCCCGGTCCAGCTGAGCCTGTTACCATTCTTTTAATTTTTCTACTTATTTTTTGTGCTCTCATTTTCCCCCAGACTCAGTTTATCGTGAAGATGACCAACTGAGTTTGCAGGGGACGTGAAATGTTTTCTCATTAATAATGTGGAGGGTGTTTGGTATTGGTTTACCATCGTCATCGAGGTACAGTGGAAAACTTAGTTTGCAGCATCCAGTCAAATCACACTACACATCAAGCCACATACAAGTGCAAAATGCCAAGAGAAAAATAACCAAAGTGAAGAATGTTGTGTTACAGTGTTACAGCTACAGAGAAAGTGCAGAGGAAGAAAAAGCGCAGAGGCCGCGGTGAGGTAGGTTGGGGGATCGTGACCACACTGTGGCTTATGCGGGATCTGTTCAGTACTCTGATAACAGCGGGGAATAACCCGTTCCTGAATCTGCTGGTACGTACGTTTCAGCTCTTGTGTCTTCTACCCGACGAGAGAGAGAAGAAGGAATAATGACTGGGGAGGGAGGGGTGGAAACAAGTCTTTGATTGTGTTGGCTGCTTTCCCGAGGCTGCGTGAAGTGTAGAGGAACAACATGCCACTTTGCACCTACTGATCTTGACGTGCTCGTGTCAGGTGAAAAGAAAATGGCTGCTCAATTCTTGCAGACCATTGTCAAACAGTAATTATTGACTTGTCCGATCTGAGTAAACAGTTATTGTGATAGCCGTGCGTATCCAAATGAGTCACAATTAGAATTATATAAAGGTCAATTATATAACTGGCTAATGCATCCAGTTGTTCGGGGAAGGTCATATAATGGACCCCATCATATGGTTCTGGAGAATGCCTGTTCTGAACACCCGCGATGAGTGGGCGGACTATGATTTTGTGCAGAGCTTCCTGGCAGACGCAGTTATTTACTGAGACCAGCTGGAGGCTTGTTTTAATTTTAAATCAGGGCAAGTTTTTCTTTTCATTTAACTTCACAGCAGTGCAGCGCTTTCAGCTTCGTGTGCAGAGTGTTAGCAACCAGCAACAGCAGGAAAAGGCACCACATTCAGTTAACCCCAAACTCACCGAAAACACAACTCCAATTCCGTGACCACTGTTGAGTTCACAAGTTCATGTGTTGGGAGCAGAATTAGGCCATTCGGCCCATCAAGTCTACTCCGCCATTCAATCATGGCTGATCTATCTTTCCCGCCTAACCCCATTCTCCTGCCTTCTCCCCGCAACCCCTGACACCTGTACTAATCAATAATCTATCTATCTCTTAAAATTACCATTGACTTGGCCTCCACAGCCGTTTCAGTCGCAGAACAAGTTTCCTTCTGCAGTTGTACAGAGCCCTAGTGAGACCACACCTGGAGTATTGTGGGCAGTTTTGGTCCCCTAATTTGAGGAAGGACATTCTTGCTATTGAGGGAGTGCAGCGTAGGTTTACAAGGTTAATTCCCGGGATGGCGGGGCTGTCATATGCTGAGAGAATGGAGCAGCTGGGTTTGTACACTCTGGAGTGTACACTCTCAATGTGATCAGCCATGATCACATTGAATGGCGGTGCAGGCTCGGAGGGCCGAATGGCCTACTCCTGCACCTATTGTCTATTGTCTATAAAAGAGCAGCTCAGTGGCTGAGATGCGACTTTAAAGAAAGGAATTAACCAAGGACTGCCAGGAGATGGAAAAAACTAGTTAATCCCACAGTAAAAAGCTATTTAGGCTTTTAAACACACCCTAGATAGACACAAGACGCTGGATTAACTCAGCGAGTCAGGCAGCATTTTTGGAACAAAGGAATAGGTGACGTTTCGGGTCGAGACCCATCTTCTGACTGAGAGTCAGTGGAAAAGGAAACAAGAGATGTAGATGGTACATAGAACAAATGAATGAAAGATATGCAAAAAGCAACAAAGATCAAGGAAAGGTGGAGCCCACAATGGTCCATTGTTGGCTGTGGGGTTGGTAATAATGAGTTCTACAGACAATGATACTCAACAGGACGACAGTGAAACTAGTACAGTGACTGGGGTGGGGGGGGTGGGGGGGGGGAGAATGGAGAGAGAGGGCTACTTAAAGTTAGATAAATTGATTTTCATACCCCTGGGTTGTAAGCTGCCCAAGATAAATATGAGGTGCTGTTCCTCCAATTGCCGTTTGGCCTGACTCTGAAAATGGAGGAGGCCCAGGACACACAGGTCAGAGTGGGAATGGGAGGAGGAGGTAAAGAGTTGGTCTCAGCATGAGGCAGGAGTATTTGTGAGCTACATGCGACCACATGCATGCCAAGCCACCACATCTTGCATAATAAACACAGGTACAGTCTGTTTGCCTGCTACCCAATCAATACACATCACAGACACAAGGAACTGCTGATGCTGGTTAATAAAAATGATAAAGTGCAGGAGTAACTCCAGCTAGAGTTGAAGCAGGTACTAATCACAACGTTTAAGAAACATTTCGATAGGTGCATAGACAGGACAGATTTGGAGGGATATGGGCCAAACGCATGCAAGTGGGCCTAGTGTAGATGGGGCATGTTGGTCGGTGTGGGCAAGTTGGGCCGAAGGGCCTGTTTCCACACTGTATGATTCTATGACCTGCTGTGATACTCCAGCAATTTGTGTTTTTTTATTGGTAAACAGGCATCTGCAATTCCTTGTGTCCACAACTCTTGAATTGTGATGGAAACTGTGTTGTACTCTGTAGTTTGAAACACATGATCATAGAAAAAGCAAAAGAGAAAATAATTGCAAATGCCTTGTGTGTACAGGCTGTTTCAAGGTTCCATTTTGCAGTCAACCATATGTTACATGGAAACATAGAAAATAGGTGCAGGAGGAGGCCATTCAGCCCTTCGAGCCAGCACCACCATTCATTGTGATCATGGCTGATCGTCCCCAATCAATAACCCGTGCCTGCCTTCTCCCCATATCCCTTGACTCCACCAGCCCCAAGAGCTCTATCGAAATCTCTCTTAAATCCATCCAGTGATTTGGCCTCCACTGCCCTCTGTGGCAGGGAATTCCACAAATTCACAACTCTCTGAGTGAAAACGTTTTTTCTCACCTCAGTTCTAAATAGCCTCCACTTTATTCTAAGTGTGGCCCCTGGTTCTGGACTCACCCAACATTGGGAACATTTTTCCTGCATCTAGCCTGTCCAGTCCTTTTATAATTTTATATGTTTCTATAAGATCCCCCTCATCCTTCAAAACTCTAGTGAATACAAGCCTAATATTTGTCCATAAGTTCATAGGTTATAGGAGCTGACTTAGGCCCATCAAGTCTACTCCGCCATTCAATCATGGCTGATCTATCTTTCCCTCTCATCTCCCTCCATAAATCAGAAAACACACATAATCACTTGATATCTCTGTAGCATTATAGCATACCGCATCTCTGGCGAAAACGGATGGGTGACGTTTTCGGGTCTAGACTTTTCTTCAGACCAGAAACCCAAAATAGAAAAATTTCAGACCCAGTTCTGAAATGTCCCGACCCAAAACATAACCCATCCCTTTGCTCCAGTGATGCTGCCTGACCCGCTGAGTTGCTCCAGCACTTGGTGTCTATCTTTGGTATGCGTTTTCAAAGGGCTATGGGGAATGACTCTGGATTCCAATTCCTAGTGAGGAAGATAACAGGAGAAAGGATGGTGAAGGAAGGAGGCAAGAAAAATAAGTTAGGTGCGATGGTTTGCAATGGCTTGGCCTTTTGCAAGATGGTGGCGCGATGATGTTCTCTCGGCTCCACTATCAGATCCAGCCACAGATTACTGTTGTAAACCCATGGCAATGTGGATTTGCATCATCTGAAAGTGACACACTTGCCATCATAGACTTTGGAGATAACTTCTCGGGCAGATAGGTCCACTGTGGAGAGTGCTTGCTGGCTTTCCATAGCCTTCTCCGAGTAATTTCCCATTGACTGATTCCCATTGTCCAAGTGACACCGCAGCCCGCACTCTCCTGAAGGGATAGGTCATCATGAACTGCATCAGACAGTTTGTCTTCTGTGGCACCACCAGTAATTGTGTGATTACTGTTGCGATCCCCATGGCCACCTTGCAATGATTACATAGAGATGTGAATCCTGATTGTGGTGCCTGATTTCAAACTCACTTACCTGCAGATAAGAGAACGAGGACTTTGGACTTAGTTTTGTTTTTGCACTATATTGTGTTTTTTTTTGTTTATTTATTGAAGATTGAGGTGGAAAAGATTCCATAGGAATCTGAGGGGTAACTTTTTCAAAGGATGTTGGGTGTATGGAACAAGTTGCCAGAGGAGGTAGTTGAGGCAGAGACTATCCCAACATTTAAGAAACAGACAGGTACATGTACAGGACAGGTTTGGAGGGATATGGACCAAATGCAGGCAGGTGGGACTAGCGTAGCTGGGACATGTTGGCTAGTGTGTGGGTAAGTTTGGCCGAAGGGCCTGTTTCCGCACATTACCCACACTACGAGTTAAGTACTGACTGCTTTTACAAATAAGAATTTCATAGTTCCGCTCCGATACATATGATAATGCAAAACACATTTGCCTCGTGCTGCAACACAATTATGGTGTGCATGAACTTTCACTACTCAGAAGGATTTACATTAATCTTAAGATAAGACACAAAATGCTGGAGTAACTCAGCAGGTTTCAGGTCGAAACCTTGTTATTCCATTTTGTGTCTGTCTTCAGTGTAAACCAGCATCTGCAGTTCCTTCTTACATACACTTACATCATGATTACTGTGCATTGGGTCCCCAACCAACTGGAACTGGCTTAAGGCTCCCAGTAATGCAATTAATTTCCAATCTAACAGGTTGAGATGGAATCTGAGAGAGTATGCAAGACTAGATTAAATGGATGGATGAAAAGTGAGAAGGGGCAAGGTGGGTAATACAAGACTATTTTCTCAGTGAGGGTAAACAGACATCATCGTGTTCAAATCAAACTGAGAGGGCCCCGAGCCGAAATATTGTCTCCACAGATGCTGCCTGACCCACCGTGTCAAGACCCATCTCACAGCACTTTGGTTGTGCTCAAGATTCCAGCATCTGGAGTTCCTTGTATCATCTCCCTGTTGCTGCACTCTGCATCAATCTGGGGAGTGAGTGAGTGGGTGGGTGAGTGAGTGGGTATTAGTTTATATCTGCATCATTTTATTCATCCCATTTTCATTTTAAGTTTAGAGGGGAGTTGTGCCAGAGTCTAAATCAGGAGAAACAATTGCAGATTTTTTCTGAAAATATTTCCCCAACTGGCCAGCGCTGAATCTACTTTGTTTGATGCCGTTATACTTAAAACATGATTGTTTTGGATGACATTAAGAAATCACATTGAGAGTTGAGGTGAAACTTGTTTATTAAAAGCAGGATTTCTTGGCAAAGTTGCCCGTGGTTGCATGGTGCATGACAATGTGCTGGTGCTGTGTATCTAAACATAACTTGTCTTGTAGCTGCATTTATACACGATGCCCCTGATTGGCTGTGCTTATCTGGGTTGTGGACATGCAGGAAGGAATGAAAGGCCACAGTTTCTTGGTCCACTTGCAACAGTTAAGGCATCCATCTGCCTAGAATCAAGTCAACAGTCCCATGCTAAGGTGACGTTTAGCTTAGAGATACAGCGTTGAAACAGGCCTTTTGGCCCTCACACTGTTCTATGTGGTTCTATGTGTTCCACTTTCCCATCTAGTCTCCACACAGCATCACAGTGCCAGAGACCGGGGTCCGCTCCTGACCTCAGATGCTGCCTTTGTGGAGTTTGCACGTTCTCCCGTGACTGTGTGGGTGTCATTCGAGTATTCTGGTTTCCTTCCACATCCCAAAGGGTTTGCAGGTTAATTGTCTTCTGTAAATTGCTACGTGTGTAGGGAGTGGATGAGAAAGTGGGATGAGATAGAACTAGTGTGAACGGGTGATTGATGGTCGGTGGGCTGAAGAGCCCGCTTCCATACAGTATCTCTAAAACCAAAATTAAAGATTAGGGCAATATTAGAAGCTGATTAACCTACAAACCTGCATGTCTTTGGTGGTGCAAAGTTACAAACATGATCCAGATTCTATAGCTCTGTGAGACAATTTGCCTAGACGAAAATAGACACGGTTTAACACTGAGGTGAAGTTCTGTAAAGAACTAACAGCAAAGATAGTAATGCCAGGAAGGATCGCGACCCGAAACGTTACCCATTCTCTCTCTCCAGAGATGCTGCCTGTCCCGCTGTTACTCCAGCTTTTTGTGTCTATAATAATAATAATCTTTCCATCAGTCTACTCTGATAATGAAACACAAAGGCAGGTGGTATTTTATTTTAAACAGTTAATCCATTTTATTTTTGCATAAGTTACTATCAAAATCATTTTTTTGTTATCTGAAGGAATATACTCTATAGGTCAATTCAAAAATCACAAAACACAGTGATTTATGAAAAAATGGCAGCTACAGAAAGCTGCAATGCAGTACAGATTATGACAACTATCCCAGCAAGTCTCTTACTACATTTTAAAGCTTCAGTAAAATGAAAGGCACAAATTAAATCACATTCTTGT
This sequence comes from Raja brachyura, assembly GCA_963514005.1. Next base: position 44,176,212 of record OY740803.1, on the reverse strand, counting down.
ATTAAAGTCGAAAGAAAAAGCGTGATGGCATAATGCAGAACGGAAAAAGACGTGGATGTCATGTACAAGAGCTTGATTTCATTAGGATGGCAGGTATGTTTTTGGAATTTAATGGCGCAAAGTAAGAGACTATGTGTGTAGAAGTGCTAAGTTTTCAAAATAAATATAATAGTGAAATAGCACAAGTTGGATTTGCTATTCATCGTTTGACAATCGCTCTCCGCTGGAGTTTAATTTCCGCTATTTATGTTTCATTATCTACAACCACTTTATGCAGAACTGACGTGACCGGCTAACTTTACTGGAAAAATGTAAAACTACCTATTTCACTGAAAATATACCCAGACATTTCATTGGGTTCTTATAATAAAACATTCCGACTCTGTGTCGCTTTCTCCCACAGTACAACCACTGTTCCTTTTCTGATGCCAAAATATCTCATTCTTCAAATTGTTTCAGCATCGTACATCGAAAATAAAATTTTGTAGACTATGACAAAAATAGGGGGCATTATATATATTAACAAGTTTTTCTTTAAATAACTGATTAACCACAGACCTTTCTTTTCAAAAATAACAGAACACTTTGTTCATCAACTAATTCACAGAGTGCATCGTCTTGCTTGTTCATAATACTGATTATCTCAGTGTCCAATCAATCACTGTACCAAAGACCTTTAAACCATCCAGCACTTAAATCATTGCTGTACTGAGATGACCATCGATTAATGTGAACCCTACATCTGACAATGTTTCTTGCATTTCCTTACGCAAAAAATACTTTGCAATTTCTCTCCCACTTTGAGGCTTTGCTGTTAATATATACTGTGGTTGTAGCACGTGCTTTCCTGTCCACTTGGAACTCTGCAAAAGAGCCGAAAACTTGGCCCTCTGCATCAAGTCCCTTTTGTGTGTTTTTCCATCAGCTCGAGGGGACTGTTTTACACCACATATCCAGGGACCTCAGTCACGTATTTACTAGTCGGGCTGATTCGGTGGTCAGAATCGATAAAGGAAGCACTACAAGTCGCAGGTGTGAAATAAAGTTTAACAGCTCTACATTCAGTGGCAGATGGAAGCAAAACAAAATGCAGAGGAATCCTAAAATTCTGCAAAGGGATAGAAATGTCTGTTTCCTCAGTTGACACCAGACCCTTGCCACCACCACAGTACTTGCTTAATATTTCCAAAGGTAATGGAAGCTTTATAGGTGACAGCAAGGATTCAAATAATGACCTCTAAAATGTTAACAGAGGTTAACTCTGAATAAGAGTTACTCAGTTATATTCACATATCCTATTTGTCTTTTAGAATGTTCCCCAAAAGAGAACACAGCACAGTATATACACTTTATAATTGGTCTGCCAATATTTCAGCTTTCTAGTTTCTACCGTGGCAACATTTTAAGCCAACTCCTGCAAAGAGCCAGATAATAAAATATTGTTTTATATGCTGATTAGTATAAAGTATATAATAAAAAAATACTAACTGCTAATTCTTGAACACATGCATAAATTACAAACATCATACAAAAGCCTAACCACACACCTGCCATTGAACAATTCCCTCCACAATATCCATCGAGTTTAAAGCAGGGATAGGATAGGTGTATTTTTGTTTAAAAAGTGGCACTGCTGCAGCAAGATGTGAGATTGATATATCTGTAACTTTAGTCCAGACTGGAGCCATCCAAAGAGGGCCACTAAAGTCACTGTTTTCATGCAGGTGAAGTTTCAGCTTTAGACTTCTTTGGCATCTCTTGCCATCAGCAAGTGAAGAGCGGGGGATTCCTCCCGGGGACAATGCTCACTTCACCGTAGGGATCGATCTGTTGTTTATTTTGGTCGGCCTCAACTTGATATTTGCTACGGCGTCTCTGCAGAGGGGAGAGAGAGAGAGAGAGAGAGAGAGAGAGAGAACAGAGCGTTTAGTGGAAGGAGCTCTTTGTAAGAATACAGCACTGTGTACCATACAGTTTGCAAGAGCACATGGCACCTAAAAGATAACTTGATGTGAATATGGAGACAAAAAGCTGTAGTGAACTAATTGCGGTGCATACATATACATTGCCTTTCTGTAGTTGGCCACAAGGCAGTTTTAGTTTAGAGGTACAGCGCGGAAACCTCTTTGGCCCACCGAGTCCGTGCCGACCAATGATTCATGTACACTAATACTATCCTACACACACTGGGAACAATTTGCAATTCTTACCAAAGACAATCAACCTTCAAGCCTGCACATCTTTGGAGTGTGGGAGGAAACCGGAGCACCCGGATAAAACCCACATACAGCACCAGTAGTCAGGATCGAACCCGAGTCCCTGGCACTGTTGAGGCAGCAACTCTACTGCTGCGCAACCTCAATTCAATTGAACCTCAAATCTTCAGTTTACGATTTTACGGTGCAGCACTAGTAAGGAGAACACTTCTTTTAAAGTGCTAAGGTTTTACATTACTGACATGCCAACTTTATTCCTCCTGAATGCATTTTCACTAATAGATTTTTATAAGCAAATGCAGGGGCTTTCTTGGCCATAGTCCGGTGACTGCAGTTTGTTGAACACCATTCCAAGCTGGTCTGCAACAAGACTGCAACAAGTGCCAACAGGGAGTTATCCTGCCGTTTTCAATCCTCTCCTGCTGTCTGAGACACAAGACTGGACACTTTTCCAATCCAGCATGCGATCATTTCACACAGAAAACCCTCAGAACCGAATAGCTAATTTGTTACAGGAGATTTGGCAGAAATACCTTGGGTTAGCTTAGACATTTTTCAATTCAAATTTTAAAACAGCTGCAAAATTGTTGCCAAATTTAGATTTGATTTAGTTTATTGTCACGTGTACCGAGGTACAGTGCAAAGCTTTCAACTTCCTGCAGTGGTATTAGTAGAAAGAACATCAGAAAAACTAAGTTATAAGGAAAAACTATGATTCACATGCTTGAATGTGGGAGAACAATGCACCAAATAACTAGCTTACTGGGGAAAAAGTATGATTCACAAGCTTAAACGTGGAAGAAACTAACTAACTTATTGGAAAAAATCATTCAAATCCAACTATTCACCTGCAAAATATTTTGTTAGCTCAAGAGATTGTGAAATTAAAAACCACAAATTTCATGAGTAAAAGTTAGGGATGAAAGTTTAAAGCTGATTTTTTGCAAGTCATTAAGCTATGCATATACATGAAGTCAGACCGCAGACTGAGTTACTGGCTGGAGTCTATACAATCTCTGTTGTACGTGGCACATCTGCTCTTGCAAGGCTGAAATGGCAACACAACTGTAAGTGACGTTACTGGAATAACACAATGCACCAACAAGTGAATCACAAGGCACGGGAGGTCAGCAGACAAGATCGCCAGCGATGAAACACAGCAACAGAGCGAATCAATGCCCACGAGTCAGAGAAGCTTACATGTGATTTGTGCAACAGCAAAGCAACCCTGGGTGGACCAGTGGTGACGCGATGACGGAGGAAACGCCAGCTGATCTCCGCAACACATGAAGCCACCAGAGTGAACAGAACCACGTTCAAATACGAACGCTCACAAAATTAGCGTTAATAGATGAGAAATCTGTTAGGCAGAGCTTTACGAAGAATGCAAGGAAAAAAAGAGCTGGAGCAGGCCATTGAACCCAAAATTCAATATTGCAATTAATGTTCTCTCAGCTCAAATTTATAAGACACAGGAGCAGAATTAGGCCATTCAGCCCATCGAGTCTACTCTGCAATTCCATCATGGCTGTTCTATTTTTCCTTCTCAATCCCATTCTCCTGCCTCCTCCTCCTCCTCCCTGTACCTTTGAATAGCAATGTATCTCGAATGCACACCCAGTGACTCCAAAACCACTGCCTTACCGAGCACACTTAGTGCCCCGTTTCTTTAATGGCCATTATGGAACAGCAGCATTATGGAGTCCGTTTTGTTGCCACCACCTAACGTGCTTGTCATCATGTGATGCTTTATTTCCATTCCTGATGAATGCTTTCCATGGGGGCGCCATATCAATTTTGAGAATTAAGGGACAAAAGTTTAGGGGCAACATGAGGGGGAACTTCTTTACTCAGAGAGTGGGAGCTGTGTGGAATGAGCTTCCAGTGGAAGTGGTGAAGGCAGGTTCGTATTTATCATTTAAAAATGAATTGGATAGGTATATGGACGGGAAAGGAATGGGGGGTTATGGTCTGAGTGCAGGTAGATGGGACTAGGTGAGAGTAAGTGTTCGGCACGGACTGGAAGGGCCGAGAAGGCCTGTTTCCGTGCTGTAATTGTTATATGGTTATAAAAGTGAAGGGAATTTCTTCAAAGGGAAGCTAAATCGCAAAAACAAAGACAGCTTCTGCCTATCAATTGGAGAGCGAGTGAGGTGGAAGACATGTCGTACTTAGTCTTCAAAGAGACGATGGATTCTGGAAGGGCTTTTATTGGCATTAAAATTCTGACAACTTCACAAATGAAATAACTGGAATTGAAGGAGCTATTCTACGCTGGTTTAAGTGTTTTAGACTTAATATTCTAGAACAGTCAACAAAATGGGTCGCTTCCCCCCGCCCCCCCCAATATGAGACACAGAAACAGATGCAGTTGAGGACTGGAGAAGGTGAGACAGATCGTACCCATTTGCAAAGCCACAGTGGGAAATGAGTGATTATCACCAGTGACAGACAAGGTGACGAACGTCAGACTGGCACACTGAAATGCCAAACTTACTAATCTAGAGAGGTCTTAAATGTGGCAGAAGTTTAAATTCAGAACCTTGCAACCTCGGCATCAGAACTGTAATGAAAAAAATTCAGTCGGTTTGTACCTACAAGTGCAAAACTCAGTGGGAAATACAGTGCGCAACACTGAACCCGAACAGTGACCGACACCAACATTATCACAAATACATCTCTCTTCCCCTGTTGATGACTCGCTGATATTATCCAACAAGCATATGGACTGAAAGGTGCCCAATGTCTTTTGGAACAGAGTCATAGAGTGATAGTGTGGATACAGGCCCGCCCACACTGACCAACATGTCCCATCCACTATAATCCCACCTGTCTCCTTATTCCCTCTAATCCTAACCTATCCATGTACCTACTCAAATATTGTGATAATATCTGCCTCAACTAACTTCTTCGGCAGCTTGTTTCATTTATCTCCCACCTTTTGCTTAAAAGGGTTGCCTCTCAGTTCTTTGGCAGCCAGCAAGGTGGTCAGTTTACACTGTTCTTTTGGGTGCCTCAGATATCTCATAGCAGATTAATTACACCCAAGGAAAGACACAAAATGCTGGCGTACCTCAGCGGGTCAGGCTGCAGCACTAGCGGACAAGGAGAGGTGACATTTCGAGCGGGACCTTTCTTGTGAAGAAGAATGTTTGGAAGAAGTCTTTAGAGTTTAAAAATACGTAGTGGAAACAGGCCCTTTGGCCTGCACACTAGCACTATCCTACATACTAAGGATCATGTACAATTTTACCAAAGTCAATTAACCTACAAACCTGTGTGTCTTTGGTGTGGGAGGAAACCGGAGCACCTGGGAAAAACCCACTCGCGTACAAACTCCATACAGATAGCACCTGTAGTCAGGATCGAACCCGGGTCTCTGGCGCTGTAAAGCAGCAACTCTGCCGACCAGCCGAGACCCTACCCAAAACTTCACCGATCCATGATTTTTAGGGATGCTGCCAGACCCAGTGGGTTACTCCAGCATGTTGAGTCTTTCCTTGGTAAACTAGCATCTGCAGTTTCTCATTTCTACTTCATACTTTTACCCAACTCGGAATTGCTGCTCGTGACCTTGAGAAATTAATACAGGGAATACGCAACTGATGAGTTACTGTTAGACACAAGTTAGTGCATCAATATCTTTACGTCAAAGTCAAAGAAGAAACTTACTTCAACGATAATCCCGACTGACCATAATCCAGGCCCTGGAGAGAACAAGATAAATTGTTGTTAATGGAATGGCCGCTAGATGTCAGCATCGATGCCTACAATCCATTACCCTTTCACAAACATACAGCATTACCAACCAACCTTCATTAATAATGAATCAGAACTGACATTAACTCCGCAAAGCTCCATTTTATTTTAGCTTTCATATTCAGTCCTTTGTTCTCAAGCAGGAACCTGGTACTGATTGTGGATGATCAGTCAGGGGATATGGGGAGAAGGCAAGAACGGGGTACTGATTGTGGATGATCAGTCAGGGGATATGGGGAGAAGGCAAGAACGGGGATTGTGGATGATCAGTCGGGGGATATGGGGAGAAGGCAGCAACGGGGTACTGATTGTGGATGATCAGTCAGGGGATATGGGGAGAAGGCAAGAACGGGGATTGTGGATGATCAGTCGGGGGATATGGGGAGAAGGCAGCAACGGGGTACTGATTGTGGATGATCAGTCAGGGGATATGGGGAGAAGGCAAGAACGGGGATTGTGGATGATCAGTCGGGGGATATGGGGAGAAGGCAGCAACGGGGTACTGATTGTGGATGATCAGCCACAATCATATTGAATTGTGGTGCTGGCTCGAAGGGCCGAATGGCCCTACTCCTGCACCTATTTTCTATGTTGCTATAACAGTGTGGTGTACACACACACACACACACGTTGTCCTGGTTTCAAACATCAAGACTTTAAAAGTTCATGTCATAGGAGCAGTATTTGGCCATTCGGCCCATCGAGTCTACTCTGACGTTCAATCATGGCTCATTTATCTGTTCCTCTCAACCCTATTCTCCTGCCTTCTCTGCATAACCTTTGGCACCCTTACTAATCAAGAAGTTGTCAATCTCCACTTCAAAAAACTCACAAAATACCTTACAAACAGTAATGTATGTGGATCAGTCATTTCTTTCGGTTTTCAACATAAATGGTGCCCCTAACACTAGGAGAACTCATGACTCTTTAAATAGTTTCAAGTGGCCTTTTTGGTTTATCACATTAAGCTTGCAGGAGTCACTGAATGGAAATTTAAATACATAACAAGCAGATGACCTAAAAACTTGGATTAATAGGTTTGTGCAGTGTATAGAGGCTCCAGTGTACGTGATTACTTTGTTGTAATTAAAGTACTGAAGTTCAGCCTGAATCTCATGTGAATTTGTTTGAAAACCATCTAATCTCCTACTGGATTATGTATTACCGATCCAATAACTGCTGTGTAGATGATCAAGTAGCAAATCCTCTAAACAAATGCATTGCTTGATCACTTCAAGACAGATGATTTTTAATATTTCAGTTTAAGGAAAAGGTCTCAAGAATTTAAGTGTTCAAAGCCTTTGACAAGTTTAAAATCGGTCTACATTTGGCTGTGTTTACAGATACATTAACGCGCATCAGAACAATGAGTTTCATGACATATGACAAGTTAAAGTCAATGAAACTTGCTCTTTTGAAACCCAATCTCAAATATCTTTCAGGTCAGTTGCCTTCTCCACAAACGCATTATAAAATGATCAATGTAAACAAATATTACAGTTGCTTCTGTGTTTCTCCTTGGAAAACTAAACTTTCTGCCATGCTCGTTTAAAGTTACAGATTTGTTTTAAAAATGGGACTCAAATTAACTGAAAAAATATAAAATCAGTTTCGGCTAGGTAGTAGCTGCTGCATTTTAACAAAGATGCTGCCAGCCGACCCATCCCAATCGACTGTGAATAAAGAATAGTGAAGATCTTGTGTTGTGGAAGCTAGGCCAAGTAAAAATTTAAACTTGTTGTTGATGTTAAAGGTTGCAGCATTAGGCCAACGTTTGGAATTATATAGAACGGCAGAACAGACTAGAGGTGCTGGCGGCCTCTCTATTTATTAATTTGTGAGATGTGAATATTGCCAACAATTTACTGCCCATCAATTATTTGCCCACCTTGAGAAGGCAAGTTAAGAGGGTAGTCGTCTCTGTTCGTGAATCTGGAGTCACAAATTGGCTGGATCAAGGGCAAATTTCAAGGGCTTCTGAACAAGATGAATTTTTACAAAAGTCTGTTTCAGAAGCAAGCATTTGTTACATTAAAAACAAGTTCCAAATTTAATTAATTTCTTGGGTTTAAATTCCATGGCAGCGATGGTGAGATTTAAACTCGTGCCCTAGATGAATGATCTATATCTCTGGCATAACCACTCTGCTGCCTATTCATGTTGTGCCTTTATCTCTGTACACTGCTTTTGATTATTTTGTTCCGTTAAATACAAAGCCCAAATTCAAGTTAGCGTTGACAGATGTTGCCAAGTGTGCTGTCTATATTGGGTAGAATGTATAATGGATTGCTGATCCTGTATCGTGCCAAAACAGAAATGTCCGACAGAGGGTGGTTTTAAGTACCTGTGCGAAGCCCGACACCGCCACGCTGTAGGGTCTGGGTTTGAAAGTATTTGTAGTGGAAGCCGGATGAGGAGTCATTCTTAAAGGCGAGTTGTAGTCAGGTGGGGGAATGGAGAGCTCTTCTTTCAGTAGAAGGTTCCCTGTGCTGCTGCTTTTCGAATGGTTCAGACTACAGGCAGAAACAAGGACACATGAGTTAAAACCAGTTGATTCATCAAACAAGTGTTCTTTTCATGGTATATATACACATATACATACACACACACACACATTAAACACTGAAGGGTTAGAAAGGCAAGCCTGGTGCTGAACATTCAAATGTACAGCCATTTCCATATGATACGGATTTAAGAGAGAGTTAGATAGAGCTCTCGGGGCCAGTGGAGTCAAGGGATATGGGGAGAAGGCAGGCACGGGTTATTGATAGGGGACGATCAGCCATGATCACAATGAATGGCAGTGCTGGCTCGAAGGGCCGAATGGCCTCCTCCTGCACCTATTTTCTATGTTTATATGATAGAACTTTATCCCAGGAGGGAGATTGATCTGCCAACTGTCATAAAACACAAAATACATAAATTAAAATGACGAGTGGAAAGGATTGGGGATGTGCAAAGATTGGGGGGGGGGGGGGGGGGGGGGGGGGAGAAGAGTCAGTCCATGGAAAGTGGATCCCAACAGTCTGCTCCAGACTTGGCATAATCACAAATAATTAGGGCGACAAGTGCAGCGTTGTTGGAGATGCCCTTTTGCAGATGATATATTAAACTGCGGATGCTGCTACTCTCTCAGGTGGAGATAATAATGACTTGGCAAGTCAAGCCCTATATTTATCCATCAGCACTAATTGGAATGGATGTGCTGGTCAATTTGCTGTGTTGCTAGACTCCACGTGGAATACAAGGACCACCTGCTCAAATTGCCCACTATTTATAACGGGAAGAAAAGTAAAATCATAGAGAAACATTTCTCTTGCACCAGATAAGTTTCAGTGAAGATTGTAGACTTGGCAGATACGAGGCCAAGGGGTGGAGATACAAGAAACTGCAGCTGCTGGAATCTTGAATAAAAATTAGCGCTGGAGGAATACTGTGGGTCGGACCCCCTGTGAAGGGGACCGGACAGACAGACAATGTCAAACATAGTCTGTTTGTTTTCCTCCACAGATGCTGCCTGAAGTACTGAATTCCACCAGCATTTTTTTTATGAAGCAAAGAGGTGCCAAGTTTCTTTTTTGCAATTAAAATAATTGCATAATCATTGTTTAGAGTATTGTCCTCAGATGTTTCAGAGTACTTTAATCATTTTTTTCCCCCAAAACAAAATTCAGCTCTCACAGCTGGGGACTATCACTTCTGTCTGGGGCAACCTGGTGGAAGAAAGTCCTCAGTATTTCCAAAGGAGAAACGGCTAAACAGGCTAGGCTTCTGGAGTCGAAGATGCTTCTGCCAGCAAGCTTTTCACTGTACCTCGGTCTACGTGACAATAAACTAAACTGAGTAAAGTAGTGTTCAATAAGATGACAGGATGATCCTATACCTTTAGTTCACCCTCTTTTCCAGGGCCAAGAGCATCATGTAAAAGACACAGAAGTACACCATGCGCCCAAAAGCACCTTCAGATCCATTCCATAATCTTGAAGTTAACTTTCCTAAAACTATTCACTCTGTACACTAGGTGGAGTCACCAAGAAAGATATTTTCCGCAGGATGCTTCTTGAATTATTCAGGAAAGAAAATGCACTTTTAAAAATAAGGGATGCTGAATTTGGAACTAGAGATTAAAATGACACCTAATTAACAGTACAGGAAGAAGTTGCTAAAAACAGATCCGAAGTATCAAGAGGTGTAAAGGGCAGAAAGATGCACTGACAGAACAAGCTTGCAGGTGCCTTCATATGAAAGCCACCAGTGCCTTCCTTTACACAGCACCAGTATGTTCGACCCACCGCAACAGACCCAGCTCATTTACTGAAGCATGGGGTACGAGTTCCAGGCCTATTATTTTACGGATTATCGGGATTGCTGTTCAGGCAGAAGGCCAAGATGGAAAGAAGTCCTAGATTAGTCACTCGCTCAGTGTTGATTTGTGCGTTTCGTGTTGGCCAGAATCAGGAACTCATGATTAAGTTAAACTAATCGATAAACCAAGCCATTTGCTAATTTGGCAATCTAGTATTCTCGAGTAATGCAGCACCGAAACAGGCCGCTTTGGCCCAACATGCCCATGCAAACCTAGATGTCCCATCTAGGTTAGTCCCACCTGAATATTGATTTCCCTCAATTCAAGTAACCCCGGCATTCCCTCTCTCCATCCCTCCCCCACCCATGTCGCACCAGCTTCTCGTTTTCACCCAACACACAGCTAACAATGGTCTGTTTGCTTTATCATTGTTACTTTTTGACATATCTTTTATTTATTGATCTATATCTCTCGTTTCCCTTTCCCGTGACTTTGTCTGAAGAAAGGTGTCAATCCGAAAGGTCACTCATTCCTTTTCTCCAGTGGTGCTGCCTGTCCTGCTGAGTTACTCCAGCTTTGTGTCTATCTTCGGTTTAAACCAAGCATCTGTAATTCCTTGGGTTACACAAAAAGCTGGAGAAACTCAGCGGGTGCAGCAGCATCTAAGGAGCGAAGGAGATAGGCGACGTTTCGGGTCGAGACCCTTCTTCAGACTGTAATTCCTTCATCTGTAGACTTCATTCCTTCATTACAGACTTCATCTGTAATTCCTTCCTACCAACTGCCCATGTTTTGCCCATATCCCTCTGAACCTTTCCTATGTATTCACCCAAATGTCTTTTAAGTGTTGTCACAGGACCTGCCTCAACTACCTATCTGGCAGCTCGTTCCATCTATCCACCACAGGTGCCCAATATATCTCTCCCTTCTCACACTAAACAATAGACAATAGGTGCAGGAGGAGGCCATTCAGCCCTTCGAGCCAGTACCGCCATTCAATGTGATCATGGCTGATCACCCCCAATCAGTACCCCGTTCCTGCCTTCCCCCCATATCCCCTGACTCTGCTACCTTTAAGAGCCCTATCTAGCTCTCTCTTGAAAGCATCCAGAGAACCAGCCTCCACCGCCCTCTGAGGCAGAGAATTCCGCAGACTCGCCACTCTCTGTGAGAAAAAGTGTTTCCTCGTCTCAGTTCTAAATGGCTTACTCATTCTTAAACTGTGGCCCCTGGTTCCAGGCTCCCCCAACATCAGGAACACGTTTCCGGCCTCTAGCGTGTCCAAACCCTTAATAATCTTATAAGTTTCAATAAGATCACCTCTCATCCTTCTAAACTCCAAAGTGTACAAGCCCAGGTGCTCCATTATCTCAGCATATGACAGTCCCACCATCCCGGGAATTAACCTTGTAAACCTACACTGCACTCCCTCAATAGCAAGAATGTCCTTCCTCAAATTAGGAAGCTATGTCCACTGGTTCTTGATTCTCTTACTCTGGGTAAAAGACTGTGCATTCACCATACCCCAATTGTCCTCATTATTTTATACAAGGTCGCTCCTTAGTCTCCTGCCCTCCAATGAATAAAGTCATAGCTTGCTCAATCTCTCCCGATAGCTCAGGTCCTCGAGTTCCGGCAACATCCTCGTAAATGGACAATGGGGACCCGGCATGGGGGAAATGTTTTGGGGGGGGGGGGGGGGGACACCACACAAAAGGGGGAGCCGGCACGCATTGTAACTTTGTCAGCGCCATAGGTGGCTGCTATTTGTATACATTGTGTATGCAAGCAAAGAATCTCACTGTGCCTAGTCACATGTGAGAATAAAGGATTCCTATTTGTAAATCTTCTCTGCACTCTTTCCACTTTAATGACATTGCTCCTATGGCAGGGTGATCAAAACTGAACACAATACTCCAAATGCAGCTTCACCAACGTCTTGTTCAACTGCAACATAACGTCCAACTTCTATACTCAATATCCTGACTGATGATGGCCAATCTTCTAAAAACGCAGCCGAACATAAACATTGTCACCGTTTTGTTGAAAGATAATGCACAACTCTCGACTGTGGCCCAATCAGTCCAATTGCTATGCCGTCTCAATCTACTTGATTGGTCTTGAAATAAATCTCTCTTGGGCAACAAATACTGTGTGCATTTACAATATCAAATGATTCCCAAGAATTTAGCTTGACATAACTTCAAATAGTTGCGTGACGCATAACAGATGCTCGTTAATGCACCACACAGCCAGAGTGCAGGACACGGGTTTAATTCCAGCAATTAAACAAAATGGACAGATGGGCAATCACAGCAGAAGAGAAACGGGCGCAGTGCCAAGGATAACACTTATCCAAAAACCGACCCTAAATAAATAGAGGCAAGGTAAATGAATGGAACAACTTTCACCTGCTTTCAAATGCACTGCATCGGACAATGACAAGCTATGATTCTTTCCATTGTTCAACAGGTTTTGATCAAGTGTTTTGAACTAAAGTAAAATTATTAAAGACATATGAACAAATATCCACGATGGATATTGCTTAGAGAGGTGGATATAGCAGACCCTGATGAAATGGCTTTGAGAATATAAAGCAGCAGGTAATATCCATGTGAAAAAAAGCAGTGAAATGTAGCAACATCAATGGTTATGGCATCATGTTCAGCAAAGATATTGTGGGCCAAAGGACCTGCTCTTGTGCTAAATTGTTCTATGTCAAGATTAAATGGCTCTAAAAACTAGAGACAAGAGACGATAGGAGCTTAAATTTGGAACAAAAACAACTGCTGGATGAATTCAGTGGGTTGGGTGACATTTGAAGAGGGAGAGGGAGAGGGCTGGTGGACGTTTCAGGAAGAGATCTATATCGACCTGCTGACTGACTCAGTTTCCTAATGGGCTTTAAAAAATGTTGCAGACAAAATGGAAAATGGAATAGGTGGTCTGACACTTCTCATAAAAGAGATGAAATTCCTTAATTCCCCCTCCAACCTTTTACTTAATCACATAAAAAAAAAGATTTCAGACAAGTTCTCCAAACTAATTAGTGCAGAACGTGCAGCATTGATTATATTTTATGGCTTCATTTTTTTTAATCGATTTTTATATCAGTTGAGTTTATCCCAATTTTATCCCATAGGTAGCAGCAGAAACTGAGCCCAAGTAAGAAGGAAAGAGAGTACAGGTCCTCTCCAGCCAACAATTATGCCCAGCCCACACATACGAGTAAGCGTTTGGGAGATTAATGAGAAGGAGGGGTCAAGGAAAGAGCGTTCACGTCGCGGCCCCGTTTCCACCAATCTTTCCACCACCACGCACAAGAAGCACAAGACAGACACCATTGTATGCCGATGCGGATAAGTGTGTTCAGCTCTGGCTGAACAACTTCTAATCTCGATAAGAAGGTGGGAAGGATCGACTAGCTACTGAGGGCCAGCAAGCATCTTCTACTGGGAGTAAACTCTGATCTTTACTTTAGAGATACATCACGGAAACAAGTCCTTTAGCCACCCTGACCACGCCGACCAGTGATCACCTCGTACAGTAACACTATCCTACACTAGGCTAGGGACAATTTACAATTTTTACCAAAGCCAATTAACCTACACACTTGTCAGTCTTTGGAGCTTGGGAGGAAACCAGAGCGCCCAGAGAAAACTGATGTGGTCACAGGGAGAATGTACAAACTCCGTACAGACAGCACCCATCATCAGGTTCGAACCAGCGGCTCTGGTGCTATTAGGCAGCAACTCTACCACTGCGTCACTGTGCAGCCACTGTGACCTGAAGTGGCAAGTTAAACAGCTTGGTTTAACAACATGTTGCCCTGGCTTCGCCTCCGTTTTTGTTTAAATATATCGCTGGGCAGCCACTTCTCCAACATACGAACTGTCCAGATCACAAACCGTGCTCAGGAATGAAACTGTATCGGAATCTGGGGAGGACCAGTACTGACTTAAGATTTAGCAACCAACCAGACCGAACTGGAAAAATAAATTATTCTTCCAGTATACAAAATGAACAACTGTAATAAAAAAATATTAAGTGTATTGTTTATCATCAAGAATAATGTAACCATGAAGTTTAATTATCAGTTCGCACACAGCACTGGACTATTAATGCATTGCGATGTGGAGAAATCAGACACATTTGTTATGGTTAGCAGAAGATTAGCAGCAGGCAGTGAAATAGAAATGGCCTTCCCCAGGTACAAACACCAATTTCCATTAATTTTGTGCTCATCAAAGAGGAAACAAGACATCTCCGAGCAATAAATGGCGTAAAATATGGACAAAAGGAACTTCCATTAGAGCAGGTGGGCAGGGAATGGAGACAAATATCACACATCCAAAGATGAAATATATTCTTAAATAGCCACTTACTTATGTAAAATGTTATTGATTCCACCTTGCATTATACGGGTATAAGAGAAGGGAAACCATCCTCGCCTGAAAACAAAATGATAGAATCATTGGATCATATCATTTATACATTGTAAAAACAAAAATCAGCGGCCTCCAATACCAGCAAGCAACAATCCAGTTGGCAATACCTCATGAGTACATAGTTATTTGCTTTTGAGCCACCTGAGAGTACGTTAAAAAAAGGGAACGTAGACCATCATCCTCGACCTCGAGGGATAGCCACGACAACGATTTACTTTTAATGGCGACAAGTTGGACTTGATATAAACGTTAATGCACAGTACATGGTTACTTACAGCCGTGTCTTTTCATTCTCGCCATAATGCCAGCCATCTTTGGCCTCAGGAACCAACAATGTGATGACGTCACCCTCAGTGAAACTCAGCAGTGTACTGTTGCCTCCGGCCTGATGCGAGAAAATAGCTTGGACTTTGGTTCTTCCGTTCTTTTCTAAACCAGCAGCCATTGAGCTTGATCGAGGCAGTGTCTTGTTTTCAGCTGAACAGTGGGACAAGATAACATCAGTCAGGGTACAAAGTAATTGCAGAGTGTTGTAGACGTGGCCCAGTCCATCGCATGGACCAGGCTCCCTATTACTAACCATCTGCACATCATGCTGCCTCAGTGAAGCAGCCAATGAAACTCAAAGACTTGACCGATTCCTTCTTCTCCCTGCCCCCATCCAGCAGAAGGTGTAGAAGCTAGAACGCACCACCAGACTCAGGAACAGCTTTCTCCCCTCTGTTATCAGGCTTCTGAACAGCCTTTCCATAAGATAGGGTACTATCTGATTCACCTCTTCCCTCATTGCGGACATTGAACGTTGTCTATGGGACTGATACGCTTCAATGCTGAGAACTAGATTCTGAACTCTGTACTTTCCCCTTTGCTCTGCCTGTTGTTTGACCAGATTGTATTTTTAAGTATCTTATTATCTGATCAGATTAGACAGCATACAAAACAAAACTCAGCACTATGAGAATGAAAACTCAGTACGAGTGACAACAATAAACCTAAAAGCATGGAAACAGTCTCTTATTAATATAAACTGGTCTCTCTAGTTGGTTTAAGAATGAGAAAAATAAATATTAACATATGATCTTTGGGGTTGTAATTGTCCCAAATTAGCAAGAAACTCGAGGAAACCCAAGACTGGCACAATGGTGCAGCGGTAGAGTTGCTGCCTTGCAGATCCAGAGACCCAGATACGATCCGGACTACAGGTGCTTGTGTGCATGGAATTTGTACATTCTCCCTGTGACCACATACCCTTTCACCGGTCGCCCCTGATTTCCTCCCATATTCCAGGCTTGCAGCGTAATTGGCTTCTGTAAATTGCCCCTAGTGTGCAAGATGTGAAACTAGGATGATCAATGGACAGCGCGTACAGTGTGGGTCCAAGGGCCACTTTCCACACTATATCTTTAAACTAAACTATCTTACTGAACAGTAGGTTGCTGAAAATTGCATCACTATAGCAGGTGCATTGCAATAGAATTAAATACAGCTACTTTTGTAATGGAGACGACTAAAGACTAACATAGCTGCGTAGGAAGGAACTGTAGATGCTGGTTGTGTAGGAAGGAATTGCAGATGCTGGTTTATACCAAAGGTAGACTCAAAATGTTGGAGTAACTCAGTGGGTCAGGCAGCATCTCTGGAGAAAAAGATGGGCGATTTGAATCTGAAGAAGGGTTCCAACGCGAAATGTCACCTATTCTTTTCTCCAGGGATGTTGTCTGAACCGCTATGTTACTCCAGCATTTTCTGTCTAACTTCAGTTCACAAGTTCTAGGAGCAGAATTAGGCCATTCAGCCCATCAAGTCTACTCCACCATGCAAGCATGGCTGATTGTTCTTTCCCTCCCAACCGCATTCTCCTGCCATCTCCCCATAACCCCTGACACGCTTGCTAATCAAGAATCTGCCAATATCCACCTTAAAAATATCCATCCTGGCCTCCACTGCTGTCTGTGGCAATAAATTCCACAGATTCACCATCCTCTGACTAAAGAAATTCCTCCTACAAGTGAATAGTTTTGAAATACTGATTTTGGATTATAATTGCAGTGGTAGTGGTGTTAGACTATGTCGAGGGGTAACGACCAAACGGATGCCTTGATTATTAAAGAGAAGGTAGACACTGAATTTCCCTTAAGCAATTTGCTGTTCTTTTGTGTTAAGGAGTGCAAGGGTTAAATATGTTTTGCAAATTTCTATCAGGACCACACCTAGTTAAATACTGCCTGTGACTAAAGAAACATACAAGTCAGTGCATGACTTGTTCAATGGACACTTAACAACAATGATTAAATATGTCCCCATTACCATTAGATTGTGCACAGATTACTGGTCACTCACCTGACAAAGGGCTGGTTTTCAAGAGCAGCGCTTTGCGTGTAGGCAGTGTGTTGGAATAGACATCATTTTGCTGTTTGGGAAGTTGTGGCGGTGAAGGCGGCTTTGGTTTGACATCAGGCGGGCCCGTTTGCTGATAGCCTGCTTGGTGTGAGTTGGACAGGTCGCCATTAGGCACTAAGGAAACATCCTGGCCAATCATGCGCTGAAATGGAAACATAAATAATCATTCAGTATCTAACTCTGACAAAACAGCCTATAACAAAATATACAGCACATAATTCACGTCCCTGAAGTGATAAAGTCAAAAACTACTAGTATTTCACTGTCTTTATTACAAATAACATTTGTAATCAGCAACTTCATGACTTACCCCTCAATCCGTTTTTACAGTTCAATGCCTGGTTGTGGATCTTTCATCCACTTGTTTCAAGCCTCCTGTAAATCTCATATTTAAAGCTTTAACTAAACCACCAGCACAGTGGCGCAGCGGTAGACTTGCTGCCTTTCAGCGGCAATGTCCCTTCTTTGTATTTTCCTGCGCCAAGCAGCATCTTAAAGACTTAACTCTACGTATTCCAGAATTCCATAGCAATATTCCGAGAGTATGGAGCCCCACACTCAGCACTTGTGGGTGTACTTTTACTAATATATTCTTACATCTTGCATTAACGTAGCAAACGCTATCCTGGTTTGTATACGAATAGTTCACAAAGGAATGAGCTTATGGGATAATTGACTGGCAAAACATAAGAATATATAGCTATGTTCAAGTTTAGTAGTCGAATCTGGTGCAAAATGTTAGCCAATCAAAAAAACTCACTATTTTTGGAAGTCATTCTACATTATGCCTGGGATGTGGTTCATTATAATGAGTCAACCATACAAATCATCAGCAATCATTACATATTATTTACCTTCAACTAACTGCAAAAAATCATCTAAGCACTGAAACATGCAATTGGACAGAAATTAGTCCAACTTCATTCAAAATAAGTATTCATTCATTCTTACCTGCATTTAAACAGAAACCTTATTCAAACTACTAAAATTTGGTAGCAATAGACTGCAATTCCCACGGAACAACTTTAGATACAATTGTTTCCAGACAAAACCAAGTATAGTTTGGCTATAATCTGTGTTTTCAATAACACTGTTTAGATATAATGTGTTGGATGAATGAGGGGACATATTTGCATTATATGGGTTGAATTGAATATCATTCGATTTGTGTCAGGAATTGGAAAACCATTTAAAAGTCACATTGACAATCGACAAGCAGAAAAAAAGCTGTCCTGTGTAAAAAAAAAATCCATGAAAATGAAAGAGTTTCTATGTAACCTCCCTGCAGTAATCACACAATTGTCTCTTAACATAGTTCATCATGGGTGGCCACTGAAATTGATAAGAATCACTTCTATCCACACTTGTGCAATGATACCCAAATTAAGCTATGTAACAGACAGCCTTTAGTATTTTTAGCTTGCAATAACAAAACTAAACCTGTAGCTATTAAAAGGACCTTTATTTTTGAAGATCCTGTGGGAGAAATAACTTTGTTATTGAGTATCAGAAATTCTCTAGCCCCCAATTCCCTTTTCCCCATCAGAATTCTAAAGCAATTCCAAAGCAAAACAAAACCGATTACTAAAAATTAGACACAATTTAGAGTTGAAAGAAATCAACACAAAGGCATCACAGGAAGCCCATGCACAGATTGTCACTACGTTCAGTCCTCCTGAGAAGAGTTCAGAAGGACAGTGAGCAGAATCATTAAATCCATGCTTGCAGTAGATTCCAATGAGCAAATAAAGCACAAAATCTGCAGTGTGTGGATTGGGAAAACTGTTGCAAACCCTTCCCCTCGCCAAGTGTAGCACTTTGCAATTACTTTCCTGATAGGTTTCAGTCTCAAAACACTTGACATTCACTGTCATTCCCAGGCAATGATTAGCTGTTGGAAGGCATTACTCAAATAGGATGAAGCCAGTTATTTCCCTTGCTGCAGCATTAAAGAATCACGAGAAAAACATTGTTGGACTAGGCCAAATTATAACTAAAAGAATGCATAGTCAAAGGTGGCAAGTTCAAATAAAAGTTTAAGAAGGAACTGCAGCTGCTGGAAAACCAAAGGTAGACAAAATTGCTGGAGAAACTCAGTGGGTGAGGCAGAATCTATGGAGCGAAGGAAATAGGCGACGTTTCGGGTCGAGACCCTTCTTCAGACTTCAAATGAAAGATCATGATGTTCCATTCAGATATGCGTTCTATTATTAGAGCTAATAAGGGACTGTACGTCCACAGTATTCAAAGTAGAAATGGTGAAAAGTTGAAAAGCTCACCTACGCATTTGCTATTTATGGCCTGGTTCAAAATAACCAGTCTATTTAGTTCATTACTGGGAGCTGCTCTCAATTTCTAGATATAAACAGTAGAACACATTTGAATAACACCGAGAGCTTACTTCACAAGAATCCACAGATCTATATATCGGTGTTGGTACAATTCCGTGAACAATTTGAAAATAAAATTAACACCAGTTATTGTCATTTGAAAATGGCTACCTAATCCTTCCATTTGGAAACTTCCTTCGCTGTAGCTAGAACTAAAATAAATTGGTGGGGAACATTAAAATATTTGCAACATAGAGTAATATAGCACAGAAATAGACCCCTTCAGCCCAATTTGTCCACGCCGACCAATATGTCCCATCTTAGCTAGCCCCACCTGCCTGTGTTCGGCCCATATCCCTCTAATCCTTGCATGCCCATTTACCTGTCCAAATGTCTCCTTGTTAAAGAACCTGCCTCAACTACCTCCTCGGAAGCTCATTCCATATACCCACCACCTTCTGTGTGGAAAGAGTTGCCCTTCAGGTTCCTTTTTAATCTTCCCCCTCTCACCTTAAACCCCTCTGGTTCTTGATTCCCCTATTCTGGCTAAAAGCTGTGAATCCAGGTTTTAACGTTAGAGCAATTTCTAAGAGAGACCACACAAATGCCTCTATCTAATATATCGCTTGACCTCAGTCTGCAGTTGACTACACCGAGGTAATAGAATTTAACTGGATATTTAACATGTAATGTTCTTCAAAAAATAACTTCCAATGAAAAAAGAGAAATTTGTGCGCATATCCTCATCTCAAAGGTTGTTTGTACTTATCCCACCCCGGGATTTGGGCACAACAAATAATTAAGGGTAAACAAAACCTGCAGATGCTGGAAACCTGGACTAAAAAAAAAATGCAAGAAGTTATCAGCAGGTCAAGCAGCATCCATGCAGAGTTATAGTTTTAGGCCACCACATGGGAAATACAGGCTGGTAATCTAGTAGCAAGCTGAAGCAGCAACAGATGAGATATTAAACCAAAGACCCATCTGCTCTCTAAAATGGATGCAAGAGATCCTGGGTTGCTATTTCAGAGGAGATATCCCAGTTGCCTTGAACTACTTATCCCTCAAGCATCATCTATAAATAAACATAATTGGCCATTAGCAATGTTGTTTAAGAACGCTTCCTCTGCTGAAACTGGCTGTTGCCTTTCCTGAGGTATAACAGTCATATCTTTCAAAATTATATGGATATATTACCATATGAATGGCACATTTTTTTAAATAAAAAATGACTACACAATAACTGTCTTAAGCACTAAACTGTACAGATATGAAATGCTTGCTTTCATTGGTGATGGCAAAGAATTCAAGAAGGGGACGTTATGCTGCAATTTTGCAAAATACCAATTAGACTGCACTTGGAGGGCAGTGTGCAGTTGTCGTCGGCAAGTTGTAGACATTGTTCTGGAGATAATGCAGAGATTGGCCAGGATGTAGGCGGAGAAGTATACTGTCCTCATACAGGAAATTGGATTAGAGTAGATGGGCAACAAGGTCGGCATGGACATAGAGGGCCAAAGGGCCTGTTTATATGCCCATCTCCCAACCTACCGTATTGCAGCCCATACACTTTTTTCCCCATCCTGCACCTTCTCTGTAACTGCAACGCTACAACTGTGTACCACTGCATTGTGCACCATTTTCCCCTCTGCACTACCCGTTGCACTTGTGTACGAGTTGATTGTACACGTGTATGGAATAATCTGACTGAATAGTGCACAAAATGGTTGACTGTATCTTGGCACACGTGACAATAACATGCCAATAAACCAACGGCAATAATGTTTATGCTGTGCGATACTATGACTCTTTCATGTATGACATAGAAAATCCAAGCTAGTGTAATTGTTACTTGAATGACTCCTTTCCACAGATTCAAATTCACAAGGGGCCCAAACTCATCATCAGTTATACTTCAGAAACATTTATTTGGCTCTACATTGCAGAGCAATAGCAAGTTTCAATACCAAGACAGTTATTTAAAAAATAGCATTTTGCAATATTTCCACAGTTCAGAGAACACTGGAAATACTTAGCAGCTTTGGCCTTACTGCTGGAGATAAAACCAAGAGTCAATCATTGTTTTAGCTTCAAAGATCCTTGTACTAAAGTTAGTGTTGTCATATTTCCACAGCCTGCAGTTTCTCTCTATCATTCTTTATCAAGGACAGTCCCTAGAGATAGTGGACATGCTGGCTGTAATCTATCACAATTCCGTGGGTTCTGGTGAGGTCACAGAGGACAAGAAAACCACAAATGTAACAATGCCATTCGAGAATGGAGGGAGATAGAAAGCAAGAAAATATTGTTTAATGTGCATCACATATTTGCATGACACCGGCTGCATTAGTTATAACATGACTACAATCGTGGAAACCTGTTTGAATCTGTACTTTGAAGATGACTGCAGCCAGCGGAGGCCGGCCGTGAATATTTTTAAGGCAGAGATAAATAAATTCTTGATTAGAACGCGTGTCAAGGATTACGGGAAGAAGGCATGAAAATGGGATTAGGAGGCAGAGATCAGCTATGATTGAATGGTGTAGTAGACTCTACGGGCCGAAGGGTCTAATTCTACTCCTATAACTTGTGCGCTGCTATAATGCTTCATAACATGAGGTTTATTAGGAATGTCACTGATGCATTGCAGCAGAACTGTCTAATCAAGGCAGACACCGAGAGACATTTGTCCAACATGGGAGCCATAAGTAAAGGAAGAGATCAGTAAAATGGTGTCAAAGCCAAGATCAAACTAGGTTTGGACTTTTTGAACAGCACAAAATGCTCCTTGCATCTAAGATTCTTAGATGTAGCACATCATTTTCAACTAATAATTTGCCCATTTGAATTGAGTATGCCTAAATTCTGCAATACTAGCAAAAGTTTAAAAAAAAATTAAATCCTCCTTTCTGAATACAAAAGTAAAGTACATTCTCATCCTGAACAACTGACCAATACTGTTCGTGAACTTGGAAATACTCCTGAACAATAATGACGAAAGAAAATCCTAAAGCTGAATAACCTTAGTCATGCGAATCTCCTTATCTTAAAAATACCCGTATTGAACAAGTCCCACTATGATGCGCCGAATATCACCAATTTTACCCGAGCGAATGAATGCTTCGGAATAATTCTGAGAAATTAGAATCAATTGGGTTTCATCTTCTCTCTTGGAGTAGGAAAAGGCGTGCAGACCTATGGATGAGAACTATTCTATTGTTATTGGAAAATGTCCCAGGAGATAAGCCCCAGCTGCAGTTTCCAAGCTGCAAATTAAGGAGGCAAAGACTAGCTTTAAAAAGGAACCAGAGAGAAATGAATGAATACTTAAAATAGTTTGATAAACAGAACATTAGGTATTGAAGTGCAATGCCAATTTTATGAATGTGCATTTCACTATTGTGTGCATAAATACTCTCCCACAGTCAATGAATAAATAGAAAAAGCAGCTACTATTACTTGCCTTAGCTTTTCTGTCAGGCATTCACAGTTTTAAATGTCAGTGTTTTACTGCTGTCATTTTAAATAGAGAAACAACCCATCATAGCAGTTCACAACTCTTTGTGAAGACTCCCGACATGGCTTCAACCCACTAGGGTAGATTGACCTGCATGCAGCTTAACTGTATCAAAATTGGCACCAACAACATTTAATTAACGACTT
The DNA here is from genome assembly GCA_963514005.1 of Raja brachyura. The sequence continues at coordinate 44,153,090 of OY740803.1, read as the reverse complement.
CTGAGAAGTGCTCTCATTTCTATCGGAGAGTGCAACAAAATCTCTTGGAATAACTCCAACAATGTGGGGGGGGGGGGGAAAAAAATCTATGATCAACTTCCAGAGGAAAAAAAAACATTCTTCAGGGAAAACGTGCAAATATCAAACGGGCTCCTGTAGATTCTGTTTCTCATTAAGCATTAAATAGATAAACATATCTAACCCCACATGGAATCAAGATAATAGAATATAAGCAGCATATTGATTCATCCATGCCAGCCAAAATCTGAGGCATTTAGGCTACTCCTACTCTGCAGCTGTTGGTGCAGAGTTACATGGATTGTGGCCCTTCCTGCACGTGTGCATGCATTTCTGTCTCCACCACTCTCTTAGACAGAGTCCAGGTCCCACTGCTTCCTGAGGCGTTAGGTACGTGGGAAGATGTGGTGGAATTCCCTTTGTCCAACCACCTGCCAGGCCTTGTGCTGCCCCTCCTCTCTTCCAGCTTTCTCCCCCCCCCCCCCCCCCCCCCAACTACAATTAGTCAGAAGAAAGGGTCTCGATCCAAAACATCAACGGACCATGTTCTCCTGAGATGCTGCCTGACCAGCTGAGTTACTCCAGTACTTTGTGTCTTCTTTTGTAAAACAGAATCTGCACACCCTGGTTTCTACATACCACTAGATTCTTCCCTGTTGTTACAAGACTACTGGACAGCCCTCCGATAAGCTTGGGTGCAATCCCAATCTTCTACCTACCTCATTTATAGACACGGGACTTTTACTCTGCAACTGTCATGTATAAATGCTGAAAACCTATATCCTCCAGCATTTCTCTCCTTACACCAGCTTTTCCTCTTCGTTCTTGCGTATGGCTTGATTATACACATTTCTGGTAAAGCATGATTTGACTGGATAGCATGCAAACAAAGCTTTTCCTTGTATTTCGGTGCACTTGACAATAATAAACCAATACCAAGGGAAATCAGCCAGAATTCTGGGCTCATGTCTCCACAGCAGACTTGAATTAATAACGTTTTGTCTCAGAGGTGAGAATTGCTACCTATTGAACCATAACTAAGACATAATGCAACTGCTTGATTGCACAATGTTATTTTTTTCTGTTAGAGCTAGTTTAGTTTGTGATGACTCTAAACAAATATAATTTAGTAAATTAAGAACTATTCTACATACATAGTAGACCCATACTGCATAGAAATCATTAAATCATTGATAGAAATCATTGCTACTTACAGAATTGGAACCCATGTTACTTCCAACGAAGGGTGCAAGCTCTGGTGGTACTGGTAGAGGTTTAGCACCAGGAATGGGATCTGAAATTATCAGCCCTGATTTGGTGGTGGCCACAGGGTCGGAGATCAGGGTTCCTCCATTGCCTGAAGTCAACTGCTGCACCACCGTCATTGCATGCTCAGGAATTTTGGAAGGATCGCCACAGGCCTGCTGCCAACCAGGAAGCTTTTGTGTTACCATGTCTTTGCCCTGTGAAAGAACAATGTAATGATTGCATTGCAGAAATTCAAGGAGATATACGTTAGGATGGATCTACTCAGTATTACATGAACTAAAGAAAATTCATAAGACCCAGAACATTATTTTTTATTATTACAATTATTAAAGATACCTTTGTTGGCTCCTTCTGTCTTCTGGAAAGTCATTCCTGCACAAAAGGACTATGCCATCTACAAGCCTCACATCCATTATGAAAATAAAGGAAGATAGACACAAAAAGCTGGCGTAGAGTTCAGGGATAGGGTCACTATACGCCTGTAACAGGGACTGTTCAATGTACCTGACAAAGAGGCAGGCAAAGCTGGGGCCCATGCAGATGCCCATAGCTGCGCCTTGGACTTGGAGGAAGTGGGAGGAGTTAAATGAGAGATGTAGTTACTCCAGCTTTTTGTGTCTATCTTCAGCTTAAACCAGCATCTGTAGTTCCTTCTCACACATGAAAATAAAGGAGGTGGCCGAGATACTTTATCTGGGTAACATTTCAGGCATTAAATGTCAAACCTGAAGGACTCATGATGGAAATCATGGATTTTGTACAAAATCATGGTCTATGCACGAAGGTTCCCACTTTCCTTTATACAACTGTACAATGGTCTTATTTTGAAAATGCAACCCATTTTAAACTTAACTAGAAATGTAAGTAATTTTGGACAATGCGTTAAATCTACTCATACAAATAAATAAAGCAGTCCCGCTAGTTATATGTTAAATAGAACTGTTTTTGAGCACATAATTGTCTGAACATCCTTCAAACTCTAACTTTTGACTGTTATACATTTCCTGATGGCTCAGTTACTTGCAATGTAAGATTCCATCTTTGGATCGGAGGCCAATTAAATGGCTGCAAATGAATGGTGGTTATGGATGATATAATTGACCTCTGTATCCCGAGACCAGCGGAACAAACAAACTGAACTGAACACTTGCTCCCGACTGTTTTCATTAAAACCAGGGAGTGCAATCTGGTGAGGACTGACTCTGAATTGTCGGTAGGACCCTTCAAGGAGAAATAACTGGCTGACAATGTCACGGTAACCTTTCAAATGCTTGTCACATTTCAACTTGAAAGTAGTAAAAGATTTCAGTCTCCTACAGAACTGTGCAGATGGGAGGAAACTAGTTTCTTCAGAAGCGGAGAGCAATAAGGAAACTGCTAAAGAGAAAGGTACCGAAAATTACTTCTGGTGAGAGAGCTCTTGCAAATAGTGGCACATTTTCATTCAAAAAAAAGTTATATTATTAATCTACTGTGAGTGTATACCAGTGTAACAACAACAATTCTCCATGGTACTACTTCCACACCACAAACCCCTAATGAGGCAGGGACGATAACACTTAAAAGGCATTTGGACAGATACATGGAGAGGCGCATGGGCCAAATACTGGCAGATAGGATTAGCTTAGATGGGCGATCCTGGACATGGCGGACATGGACAAATTGGGCTAAGGACCAGTTTCTCTGTTGCATGATTCATGGCTGTGGAATATTGACCTTTCCGCGAAAGCAAGATTGGAAAGAGTCCATAGATGGTATTTGGTTCGATAATCCAATGTAGGATAACAATTGTCCTGTAGCCTCTCAAAATTAGAAGGGAAAAAACCCAGCTTACCCAGGTATTTGGCACTAAACGGTGGGCCAGATGCAAACTGATAGGCATCCTTTAACAAAAAGAGCTCAGGTGTGTACAAGCACAGAGGGGCATTGTTTGGCCATTTAATTTAATGTTCTTCTCAAATAAAGTCAACAAAGACCTACTGAAATGCGTAGAACTAATACCCACCATTAGATGGTCAGTAGGGAAACAGAAACAAAAATAAATTGTTTAAACACTTGCCTGTATCGTCATTCCTCTCTGAACATTACTGAAAAGCTGTTGCGGTTGATAACAAATACATTTTAAAAGGATTTTCAAAATACTTACCCTGCTGTGGTACACCATGTTATTCTTGGCAACTGAACACTGCCTTTCCACCAAAAAGGAATACCGCCTACGTTCCTCACTCAATGCTGTCTTGTATCCGTTTCCAATAAAGTTCCCCAGTTCTACTTGCTTTTTGCTTATTGCCTCCGCAAACTGCAGAAGTAGGAGGAGGAGGAGGAGGAAGAATTTTAGACTAATTAGACAACGGTGAAACAACAATGTAGGAATAAAAACCATTTCCAATTATATTTTAAAAATCTTAATTTATAATGCACATCGCTATACATTTCTATTTTTACATCAGAGTTTCAACTGCAGTTTGGGAGTTATTGCTCCTAATTCCGGAAACGTACTGCAGTGCACTATTTCCTACAGATAACCCCAATTGTGATCAATTTATTGAATATGCATAACCAGTATCATTGGTTTGGATGATATATTCAAAACAATTGGTTGCACCTGCTGTATCTATACAACTATCAATAACTATGTCTGTGGAATTCTCTGCCTCAGAGGGTGGTGGAGGCAGGTTCTCTGGATGCTTTCAAGAGAGAGCTAGATAGGGCTCTTAAAAATAGCGGAGTCATGGGATATGGGGAGAAGGCAGGAACGGGGTACTGATTGGGGATGATCAGCCATGATCACATTGAATGGCGGTGCTGGCTCGAAGGGCCAAATGGCCTGCTCCTGCACCTATTGTCTATCAAATGCTCCATTTCTGTGCTAAAATAAAACATCTCAAATTTGAAATGAAATCTTTGCAATAAATTTACCGAATTTCAGACTGGATTAGAAGTATACAAAGTGTCAGTAGCAACACAATGTCAACTGTGCCATCACAAGGATCCTCACAAGAGGGATCTTTAATGGCCAGCCATACATGGCTATTTATTTTCTAACGTTTGACAGCAACTTATTAGTTTTATTGAATGCAATTTCTGCAATGGGAATTAAATTCCTAACTTCTGGGTTTATACTGAAAGTTGCAATCAAATATTTTTACGAATACTTCAAAAGCATTATTCAGTAAAAATATGAAATGCACAATATTTCCCATTAGAATTCATTAAGCTGCAGCATCAAGTGCCAGTAATTATTCCACCACTATTAACTGCAGAGATTTTTCAAACTTGTTTCAAAATATATTATATCCTAGTACAAATTATTTGTTTCAAACACAAGGACTGGAGAAAATGGAATACAGCAACGAAAAGGTTATATTATTTTTACTAATTCAAAGTTATTCAAACAAACAATTGCCACATTACTTCATAAAATGTAGCAGGATGGGAGTTGCGACTTGCGGTGCTCAGTCACAAACACATTCCCACAACTGTGGGAGTATGCACAAATGGCCCAAGTGGAAACAAACATTGCGTTAAAAATAATACTTTAATAAAGAAGTAAACATTAATAAAGCATTCCTAAATCTCCCTCCAAAGCAAGTTAATTGAGCACCGTCATTTCAAACATACTCTTCAACCCAATAATGTCAGGAGATCAGAGAGAAATTAGAAATAGCTCCCCATCTCTCAAGCTTCTGTGTCTTCCATTCCAGAGAACAATCCCCAAAACACTCTTGCATTTACTTCAAACCTCTTGATGGTCTTAATTCGTAATACCTCTCAACATGGCTGACCAGCACCCTGAAAGCTTCACTAAAAAAGTACCTTATTTACCACTGGGGGTTCAATAACTGAGCCAATTTGTATTGAGGAGCAAAGCAGAATGGATAACGTGAAGTTCATGAGTCAGAATGATACCAACCGCAATTCTGGCATGGCTGATCACGTCATGAAAATCCAAGATTCAACTCCAATTTTGTGCCAGAAACCAACTTGGGACCAGTGACAATTTAAATTGTTCTACTAATTTACTACCACTAGTGCTTTGAGAATTAGAACTTTTAAAAAAGCATGCTAATTGGAATCACTAATTTCAACGTTGAAACAGATAATCTGATTGAATATTTGCAATTGCTTAACACCAGTACTCCTAATTGTCAAATGTGATTCCCATTTATACCCAGGAAGGTTTAGAGGGATGTGGGCAAAACACAGGCAGGTGGGACTAGTGTAGATGGGACAAGTTGGGCCGAAGGGTCTGTTTCCTGCCGTCCGACTCCATACATCTAACCTTGCTCAAATATAAATAGGACTTTTCTTAGATACAAGTTGCCTGCTTTCCTGCATTTACTACTTATTATGGAAACCACTTGGCTAAGAGAGGGGAAGAACAGCCAAATTTGCAGTCTTCTTTAATAAGGCATAATGGCATGGTCAGGTCGGGGGGAGTTCCCCTCGCCCCAGGTACCATGTAACCCCGTGCTTCCTGCTCCAGGGTCGGACAGTCAGCGACTATACCGTCTCCCCCACCTGGTTTGCCAGGTGAGGAGGGGGCTGTGGACCCCCAGCAGGACCAAAAACAAGACCTGTCAAAGTGTGAATGAGCACCTAGCGAGCCAACGGCCATCCACACTTCAGTAGAAGTTGCGATCACTGTCAAACATGGCATTGTAAGGCACCACCGTGCCCGTTGATGTTTTCAACGATGATGTTGATGCATGGTCAAAGAGCAAGTTTGTGAAAGTACTATATTACAATAAAGAAAGTCAATTATTTCTATCGGTTAAGATTAACATTTACTAATGTGTCATAAGCAAGGCAAAATTCAGTCCTTCAGTCACTACCTTATTCATGAACCCGTGCAAATAGGATTATGACTTAGCTACATTTCTGTGGAAACTCCTACGAGATTATGTTTTTTTGGGATTTAGCAGTGCATAGAAGCAAGCTGTCGATTTAGATTTAAATCAAAATGAGGTTTATTAAAGAATACTTTCACTTAATATTACTTTGCAATTTTAATTTTACTCAAGATGTGCTCAAAATTTAACATTATTACGTGTGCATTAAAAATGCAAATCATAAGATCATAAGTGATAGGAGTTGAATTAGGCCATTCAGCCCATCAAGTCTACTCCCTCATTCAATCATGGCTAATCTATCGCTCCCTCCTAACCCCATTCTCCTGCCTTCTCCCCGTAACCTCTCACACCCGTACTAATTAAGAATCTATTTCTGCCTTAGATATATCCACTGACTTGGCCTCCACAGCCTTCTGCAGCAAATAATTCTACAGATTCACCACCCTCTGACAAAAGACATTCCTCCTCATTTCCTTCCTAAAAGAACGTCCTTTAATTTTGAGGCTATGACCTCTAGTCCTAAACTCTCCCATTAGTGGAAACATCCTCTCCACATCCACTCTATTCAAGCCTTTCACAATTCCGTACGTTTCAATGAGGCTCCCCCCTCATCATTCCGTACACCAGCGAATATAGGCCCAGTGCCGTCAAACGCTCATCATATGTTAATCGGATAAGTAGGTCCTCAGCTTTGAACTCAGTCAAGGTACATTGGGATGTTAGAAATTGAAATAGCTACACAGAGAATAAATAAAACTGTACCCAGCATTAAGACCTCAGGATGTTTTGGTAAATAAGCCAGGCACACCTTCAGAGAACAAGTTTAGCTGAAATGGAGTATGTAAAATGAACTCTCATCGCACCTGCTCATTTGAACTCAAAAAACCTAATGTTTTTGTTCCAAAACTTCATTTTTACCTGCATTCAAATTTTTAGTGGTCCTTTCATATGCAAATTTTCACCTAGGCAAAGGTTGCCTCAAACATCTTTGATCTTCAGTTATGCATTGAAATGTAATTTTTCATAACTCCCTAGTGTTTTCCCTAATACAAATCTCACGATAGGCTGTCGCCATAGCTACAGGAAATAGGTCATACCAGAAATTCTTTTCATAGCTGGGAACGGCATTACTTGCGGGGAGAAACCTATGGAAATCACTTAAGCTGAACAGACAGAAACTCGTAGCCGACGCAATTGTTGTGCTATCAGTTAATCAATGTGCAAAGAAAGTTAAAAAAAATAAGACATTACCAAATAGTGTTAAGGACATTGAGATTAAAAGTATGCATGCAACACTCATTCCACAACCCATTATTCATTGAGTACACAGCTCCTCAGCACTTACTGATTAGACTGGCACCCTCACTGGTGTAAATCTGCCCTTTCCCACTACCGATTGCCCTATGGACACACAAGTAACTGCAGGTGCTGGAATATTATGCAATACACAAAGTGATGGAGGAAATCAGCAAGTCTAGCAACATTGTGAATGGAATGGAATGAACACAGTTTTGGGTTGGGATCCTTCTTCAGAGTGATTGGAGTAAGGATGAGAAAGCTGGAAGAGATAGGTGGGGCAGAACAACGTTTGGCAAATGATAGGTGTACACAGGTGAGGGCATATTCAGTTCAATTTAGTTTACTGTCACGTGTACCAAGGTACAGTGAAAAGCTTTTGTCGCGTGCTACCCAGTCAGCAGAAAGACAATACATGATTACAATGGGTGGTGTAAGTGACAAAGCAAGAGGTGAAAAGGAGACAAAAGGAAGTCCAAGTCTGAAGAAGGGTTTCGGCCCAAAACTTTGCCTATCTCCTTCGCTCCATAGATGCTACTGCACCCGCTGAGTTTCTCCAGCATTTTGTGTACCGACAAAAGGATGTCAGATGAGAGAAGAGTGAATGCAAAAATGGTACCATGACCATGGTAATATCTAGAAAACACCCAACATTTTTTAAATCAAATACCAAAATATCAACAAAGATACACAGCCACTGGTAGACTGGATGATGTTGCACTAATTATCCCCATTTATATGTTTCAACAACACAACTGTCCGAATTATGCTAAAAATAATATGAATCAGATTGGACAACCATGTAGGCTGGTCTATCATTCGCAGGAAAATAAAGGGGTACATTTCTTTTTTTGGTGGTGACAGTTAGCTCTCATGAAACAGCTGTCAAACCTGGAGTTTTATCACAGACAACTAACTGGTGGTCAGCTTCAACTCCCGGGAGAAAGGGTCAAACTCTGACCCAAGCAATCACAAGGCACCTGGTATATATTTTAATGAAAGTCAAAAAAAAAAGCAAAACCATTCACCCAAAAAGTTGCATCTATTGAAACAGTAAGAAATGACCCTTGGGTGGCAATTGTAAAAACAATGACAATGTTTTGCACAGAATACTAAAATATCATCTTCACAATCACAGTAAATATATTCATTGCATCCACGTAAATGCAACCAATGATAGTAAAATACTACTATGCATGATCCTACTTATTTTAAATGCTCAATTAGCCGAGGGTGCATTAAGCGGTGGGATGATGTTGAAGTGGTGCTCCAGTAGGCTGTAATGACATGGGTTCACATTCATGACTAGCACATCATTATCTCTCAATCTTAGCAATATCAGCTGTGTTGGGGAGGGAGACAAACTGCACATCACTTGGAAATGCTAGGTTGTCTATAAGAAACCAATGACATAGAAATATGGATATAGTTCAGATGACTCAATTTCAAAAATCAATGTCTGTAAATTAGGAACAGAGTGCTTTTTAAATAAAATGTTTTTTTTCTTCGTGGTTTACTGTCAAGATAAAGACAAATAACAAAGAGACAATGTGGTCAAAGAAGAATGGTTTTCGGTCAGCAAAAACGCTGTAAGCAATAGGGTTTCGGTCAGCAAATAGTCATAGGGAAGCTTTTCAGACCGGAAAACAATGCAGCAGGTCATGCTCCACATCATAGCACATGTAAATAAAAAACAGTGCAGAAATAATTTAGAATTAAAAACAGATCATAGCTTAGCGATGGTGTAAGGTTACAAATCGCTATGAGAGACTATGAAAGTCAGCAGAAAGAGTTGATAGGCAGATGGCAGAATTAATATGGTCAAATATGGGCATAGCAGTAGAGCTACTGCCTTACAGCACTGGAGACCTGGGTTCGATCCTGACTATGGGTGCTTGTCTGTACAGTCTCCCTGTGACCTGCGTTGGTTTTCTCCAGGATCTTCAGTTTCCTCGCACAATCCAAAGACGTACAGGTTTGTAGGTTAATTGGCTTGCCATGAATGTAAAATTATCCTAGTGTGTGTAGGGTAGTGTTAATGTGCAGGGATCACTGGTCGGCACGAACTCGGTGGGCCGAAGGGCCTGGTTCCACTAAACTAAATAGGCAAGTCCAAGGAGGAACAATAATGAAATAAAACACATTTAATCTAAGCACTTGAGGAAATACACGTTAAATAGTATTTTTATATGGTCAGAGCAGTAAGAAAGTCTTGTGTAGACATATCTTTAAATGCAGTGGAAGTAATAAGTTATACAAGGTACAGAATCCTTAAATTTATAATAATTGGATATAAAGCAAAACGTAACTTTTGACCCAGCAGTAAAACTCAATTGAAAATGAATCGGAGTCACTGACAATTTTAATTGTAAGAACATATTTCAGCAAATTCATGAGTTCATTCACACAGATTCTTTAAAAAATCAATTTGAATATATTTGTAAAGGAAGAATAATAAAGACATGCAATAAGAACTGATTTTGTTCATGATGTCAACATTTGACAGACCAAAACCTTCCATTATAGGTTATAGGGGAATCCTCGAAAAATAATTAATCTGGAAAATCTGTGCTTGCAGTCAAATCTAATGTCCTTGGAAGTAACACACCTACACTGAGCGTTTAGGAGTCTTTAAATGTTATGACAACCCTCTAAAATCACTGCGGAAACACTGCTAGCAATTTGACTGAGTGTGACTCATTGCAGTTAGTGGGTTTACAATACAAGAGGAGGGGGAGGGTAAAGTTACCTTTCATATTAGTCATTTAAAAAAGTTAGAGTAGAAAAGTTTCAAAAACATTGGTTAAGAGTGAAATTCTGGAGAAGTGGACAGTGGTACAATAATGAGCATTTGTTTTAATGGCCACCTATGGGTTTGGATTACTATCAGCATTATCTATTTTATTCCAAATTAGTCTCACATTCAAATCAGTCAGCTAATTTAGTATTTGCCCTGTTGGTTTTCCCCAGGTGCTCCGGTTTCCTCCCACACTCCAAAGACATACAGGTTTGTAGGTTGCTTGGCTTATGTAATTTGCAAATTGGCTCAAGTGTGTAGGATAATGCAAGTGGGTGATCGATCGCTGGTCAGCCCAGACTTAGTGGATCCAAGGGTCTGTTTCCACGCTGTATCTCATAAAAAAGGGTCCATTGATGCCAATTCTGCACTTATTTCATTGATTGGTTGAACATCTTTAATATTAGTTTAATATGCAAATGTAAATCAGTGTGTGTTCAAATCCCATGCACAACCTTTGTGACAAAATGTCAAGTTAAAATGACAATCTGTTATTCTTGTCACTTTGTTTTCCCTTCGATGCGTAACCCACAGGTGCTGATGTGGCTGTGGAACTGACAGCTATGGACACTAATTGGTGTTATAGGCTATCCACAACTTCCAGTAAGCAAAAGGTGCCTGACTGCAACTAAAAATGGTAACCAACCATCACCAAGTGTGGGATTTGTCAGTCTCTGTCAATCATATTTTCCGGCATGCATTTTACTTTATTAAAACTTTTAGCTTTATGTTACCTTACATTGGACAAGAGTATTACATTTAATGCAAGTCTCTTGAAAGTTTCTCAGTGAGTTCTTGGTTTGAAGTTCCAGCTAGTTCAAACATAGAATTAAGTTAAGCACAAGGAAGGGCCAAGTCTAGGACTGTTATTAAAATCTACTCGGAAACCACAGATTTCCACAAATAGAAACTATGGAATTAACTAATATATGGGTTGCGTAATAACATTAACTGAAAAAGTATGTTATTGAAGAAAAATGAACGGTCAGGTGTTAAAAAAGTCCGAACAAAATAGTGTGGAAAGGTATTTAAAAATTGATAGGCCATCTGTCAAAATGATAATCTATATACAAGTTAAATGTTCCTGAGTAGCTTACAATTTACATCGACTACTATTTGCCTGTGGTAGGGTGAAGGATGGAAGAGGCCACATGCATAAATATAAAACATGTTGAGGATAACTACTTTTCTTGAAAAGGAAGAAATCTGTGCTTTGCGAGTCTGAGTGATGGAAAACCAGCACACGGTGTTCCTGTGTGTGAAACACACAGGTGCAAATGTTTCAGCACTATAAATTTTAATGAGCCCATTTGAACGTAGCTGAAATGGCTCTGCCAGTGGTGCGATAACACATCACTGAGGCATAGGATTCTCAGCATCACATCATAGCAACAGCACATTCTGCCCCAGTACCTTATATGGTTACGTCGCCATGGCATCCGATACACAAAAATAAATTTTACTCAGCAAATACAGAGAGAGACGCATATTACGACAGCTCACTTTTCTTTCAAATGCTTACTTGCTAGCTTTTCCAACCACGGTTTGTCCTCAGGCTGACTCAAGTTAAAAAGAAAAGCTGTTTTCAAATCCTTTCACTGGTTACGGTACAAAATGTCCTAAACACTGGAATATTTTAACCGACTGCATACCTCATTAAATACACTTCTCTGATTGCAAAGGTGGTCAATGGGAAGGGCACAAACAGCTTCAAACTGCATGGTATCACTTTAATGAAAATAGAAAAAAATAATACTAATTTTCTTGGTACATTATACATAAATGCCACTGGAGAATAAATAGCCAGGTTAACCATTAAAAGTTCATCCATGCTTTCCTCTGGATTGAACCGGCACTCTCCGTTCAACTTCTTCCAACAATCTTCCCATACTCAACTTCTTCCAAAATTTTCCAACACATAATATCTAGAAAGATGAATTTATCCATCATCCCTACTTGACAACTATGATGGTTTCCATCAGTCAATGCCTTGATTTTAAATTCTCATCCTGGTTTATACATTTTCTTCACGATATTGCACCTTCCCTTTTCCGGGAAAAACATGCCTTCCTGTTCAAAACCCCAGAGACCTCTAAAATCCACCAGTCTTGCCTCATGCACCATGAATCTTAAATCATTCCACCACAACAGCCTGTTTCTCTGGAAGACCTTCCCGCAACCTCTCCTTCCTCTTTAGCCTCTTAAAATATGCACGTGACCAGACTTCTGGTTAACCGCTCTCATACGTCTTTGTAGTTCAGTGTCAGAACAATTTTGATTACACTTCTGCAAAGCAATTTGGAACATTCCATATGCTAAAAGTACTACAAAAAAAAATGCTGTTATTTAATACATTTTCTTGCATACTTAGATGGTTTAAATTTGCAGAATTAGTTTAGTTTGTTGATATGGCATGGAAACAAACCCTGTGCAAATTTAAACCATCTTAGTTTTTAGCAAGATGCGTTAGATAACAGCATGCATTCTTTCGTAATTCTTTTAGCACACAGAATGCTACAAGTCCACAATGACCATCGATCACCCGTTCACACCAGTTCCATGCTATCCCACAATCACATCCACTCCCTAGACACTAGGGGTCAATTTGCAGAGCCCAATTAACCTACAAACCCGCATATCTTCGAGATGTGGGAGGAAAACAAATCACCTGGAGGAAGCCCACAGGGAGAACGTGCAATCTGCACATAGACAGCAGCCGAGGTCAGAATCGAACCTGCGTCTCTGGCACAGTGAGGCAGCAACTCTACCAGCTGCGCCACTCCACATTTTTAAAAAAGGATTGAAGGATTCTACTTAAAAGTCAATTCTACAAAAGCAATTAGCCTAAACAGTGCAAGTCTTTGTCCAAGCCAAGTATTGAAAAACAATCTCACTACTCCTATTAATACAGCTTTGGTACTGCGCAATGATATAGCACACTTAGAAGCATATAAATAACATGGAAATACAATAAAATGTTTAAACTTTGAGGAAATATGTAGTTAAATTCATTAAAATTTGAATTATTGATTTCTTTGATTTGGATTATCTAAAGCATGGGATTTGAATAAACAGCAACTGCAATTAACATGTTGGGATTTTAAAATATATACAGTATTTCAATTGATGTATGATTCATTAAAAATTACCATCAGCACTCAGCAAGTTACATAAAGAGAGGCTCTCTGACTCCTGCTCTACTTCAAGGCCAAGCAAGAAACAAGCTTTGTATCCCTCCAGTGTTTCACGAGGGAAATTAATCAATGTTTTATTACTAGCTGCACAGTCCCGCATGATACCAGCTTCAGTGCCTAAGCATCATTAGCAACACTACAGTAGTCTTCCAAGTTGCCCCTACTAAAGAAGATAAAATATATTAGCAGGGGGGGGCTCTGGCTGATTGCTATGCAAAGATCTTTCCAGGAACTTGCTATTGATTCGAGAAGATCTGGAAACAAAAAAATGTGATGTCTATCACTTTAAAAAACATGTTAACATGTAGCAAATAATGGTTCAATAACACATGTGGACTGTGTGAATCTTCCCTGTATTTTAATTATCACTTGAACTTTTGGTGTTGATGATTTCCATCTCCGGGGGGTCAATACTCGAGGAAATTCATGGAATGGAATTACATGAAAACAGGCCTTTCAGCCCATCACTTCCACTGCAACGAGCGGGGACTCATTATTATTAATGACCCCCATCTTCTGGCACTTGGGCCGCAGCCTTCTCTGCTTGGCTGATTCTGTCCTCTTCGAACCATGTCTTAAATGCTGTAAACGACTTGGCTTCTACCTTTCTCTCAGGCAGTGTATTCCTTAGTTGGACACTGATGAAAAGATCTCCTCCTCTAAATCTTATCCACTTTCCCAAAATCTATGTTTCTTACCGTCTACCCTTGCTATATCCATCAATTTTGCATAACTTAATAATACCCTCTTAACCTCCATTTCAGATAAATCAGACCCAGCCTCTGAAGTGCTTTACAACAATTCAATTTTTGATTTCAGCATGTTTAACAATTTTTTTAATATAACCCAAATTAGGTTGCTGATTGCACCTGTTTTGGGAAAAAATAAATAAACTGAGCAAATGTACACACTTGATACACTGAAGTGGACTATTTGTCCTATATTCTTGTTATTGTTTTATTGCCCTACAAAACATGTTGGATGTTGGATCAGTTCCCATTTTCCAAATCACGTATGGCTTTTGTTTCTTCACCATTGAAGATGTCGATACTTGGCAAGAACCCCACCATTGTTTGGCTCCAGATTCCAGCATCTGCAGTCTCTTGTATTCCTGACATTGCTAATTTCTGGGGTGTATAGGTCAGGCTCCCGAAGTGGCAAACAAATTAGAATTTATCAATTTGGATTATTCACCTAGATTATCAAACCACGATATTTTCCTATACAATCTCAAGCTCCATTTCCTAATGAGGAGAGAAAATGTTGTTTGCATTTTTGGTATATTTTGTGAATGTGTACACTCAATTGTCATATTTTAACATTAAATACTCTGAATAAGGTGCAGCACAACATGAATTTTGCATTATTCCAAATATATACTTTGAACTCAAAATCACCAATTTACTATTTCCATCCAACATGAAACAAGTAACATCTGTAACAAGTAACAGAAGATCTGTGTAGGGTATCCATGGCTATCAGAGCTTGGCCTGAACCCAACTTCATAGACCTCTCTGTTAGATGAATGGGGCGAAATATATATGTTTAATACCATCCATGATAAAGTGGACTAATCTGCAAGATACCCATCAGACGAAAATTGAAAATTCCCATTTCCATTCCCACTCACACACTCAATTCCCAATTAATGTCTCCAAGAGTATTTTTGGAAAAACTCAAAGAACCATTCTCATGAAAATCCACCTTGGTCGAAGGACGTACCTGCATCTCTTTCTCTTCGTATTTCTGAGGATTTCTGCTGCCCTGACTCTTTCTTCTAAGTTTCTTCAGTTCTGCCTGGCATTTTTCCAGAGACTCCAACTTGGCTTTATGCTCAGCCTGATATTTCTTCAATGTGGCCTAAAGGGAAAAATGTAAATACAAATGCACCAATAAAAACAGTCATAATGTAAATATTACCTCAGCAAGAAAGGAGACCAGTAATTGCTGGGCTTTGTTAAGGTAGAGGGAAGAGTAATTATGGGTTTAATATCAAATTGGTTTCAGATTAATTCACATTCTAATGGTTCAATATACACTGATCTGCAAGCTGCATATTAAGAGATTAATTAGTTCACAGACAATAGTGAAATAACTACTCTGGCCTTCTAAAACAACCAAAAAATACAACGAGGCCTTGTTTAAGGAGATAGCTGCAGACATCTTAGCCATTCACTGACAATGATTCATATGCCACTAATAAGATAGAAGACCAGAAGAAAGAATGTTAAGGAACCTCTGTTTGAAGCATCTTGGGACTTCGGTTCAATGTGCAAAATATATACTACTTGTTGTGGATCAGTTTAAGTGACGGGTGATGCTTTTCCAGCAGTTACCAATGCCTCCAACACATGCACAATGCACATTTATGAAGTTTCTAACTGGCTTATTGGCATCATAAGGGAGTCTCGAAATCAGAGCTCAATTAACTGGAGCAAGCAAGCCAGTCTACAAATTTTACAACTTTTAAAATAGAATTGCCACTGGAGTATGAGACTTTAAACATAGGATCCATCATAACATCTGACTGCATGAATTCACATATTAATGCTGAATCTGCGTTACACAATATCAAAAGTAGGTATATTTAACTTGCAGAAGCACAAATGTTTCTCAAGAAAGTCTTGTATCAAATGAAGTAAGTTCACACCAAAAGGTCAAATTGAATTTGTCCAAGAAAATGCAAACAGTGTATAAAATTTAATGTGCGAGTGAGCAAACTTGTATACGAGTCAAATTAACTCAAACATTTAAGATAATCCGAATACAAGAACAGGGAAAAATAGACTGTTTAGTCCCCTACACCTGCTACACGATCATGGCTGATATTGTACCCCCTTACATGTATTAACACCATAACCCCTTGAAACCCTAATATGAAAAAATCTATTGCCCTTGAATATATTCAGTGATTGAACCTACATTGCCCTATATATTCACCCCCCCCGGGAGAACAAGTTCTACTGTCCCGAGTGACTGAACCTATATTTGAATTAAGAATGCAAATCGAATGTTAATTTAGCTGAATAATATCAAGAAACCTCCAATGACTGGACAACAGAATAGTGTTTAAAAACAGGTCCAATGCAAATTTTCATTAAGATGTTTACGGTCCATCTACCACTGCAGTTAAGGTAGTCATAATTTAAAACGTAGCAACTAACTATATGTCTAGAGAATCTACACCAGAAATATTCAGCAGAAAATATTCCAGGAACCAATATGCCTGGAAATAAAAACTAGCCAAATCTGAATTCTTTTAAATCATCACTTTGCTTATAAATTGCATGTGGATGGCAATAATCTCAGAGCTGTAACTCAATCCTCATGGTCATAAAACATAGAGTCAAAAACACCTGTGTAGAAAGGAACCGCAGATGCTGGTTTAAAACCAAGATAGACACAAGGTGCTCGAGTAACTCAGCCAGTCAGGCAGTATCTCTTTAATTAATTAATTAACAACTTCTCTTTTGAGAAGCAAGGACAAAGAAGAATTACATTTCATGTTTTTCTTCACTCCGTACGACAGTGATTGCAACTTCTACTGAAATGTGGATGGCCGTTGGCTCGCTAGAAGCTCATCCGCCCTTTGACAGGTCTTGTTTTTGGTCTTGCTGGGGGTCCACAGCCCCCTCTTCGCCTGGCAAACCAGGTGGGGGAGACGGTTTAGTCGCCGACTATCCGACCATGGAGCAGGTAGCGTGGGATGACATGGTACCCATGGCGGGGGGAACTCGAAATGTCACCCATTCCTTTTCTCCAGAGATGCTGCCTGACCCGCTGAGTCACTCCAGCTTTTTTGCGTTCATCTTTAGTCAAAACCCCTACCAGGTTATGATGCTGTAATCAGTTCACACTATTTACTTATAATGTATTTGAATAGATGCCATTTTTGCTATAATATTGCAGGATAAGTGTAGGGGCAGATTAATACATGGTGATTAATAAAGTGGTGTGACAGTGGAGAAGCGAGCCTGGAACTTACACTTAAGTACTTGGCATCCAACTCAACCTTCTGCTCCAGTTGCATCAGCAGCTCATTGTGGAACACTTTCAACTGTAACAGCAAGAGAACGTCAGCTGCAGAGCTTAAAACATTCATTTTCAATAATGTCAAGGAAACAAGAATCCCCCTGAACACCCACACACAGACACCCACTGCAAAAGCAGCGTTTGTACCTTGGATCCTCAGATTAGTCATGTGCAAGTGACGTTTTCCTCCTCCAGACTCAGCCCCTTGAAAGCTGTAATTTTACCACGCACACACACATGCTGTCGTTCACCACCAATTAACGTTGATTTTTACTCTGTTAGCAGAGACACATACTACAAATCTATTTCACACCTCAGCTTCAGCATAAGATTGTATTTGATGTGAGGACTAATATCTCAAAGAAGTCTGACTGTTTTGATGTACACTTAATAAAATAAACGTATATATTAAACAAAATTTTAAATTTCTGACTTAAATGCCAAATATCTTTATATTAACATAATATTTGAACAAGAATGTTATCTGGAAAATATCTGGCAGTATATTCATTTTTTTAAAAATGCAGGTAAAAGATTACTTCACAACGATTTTAATAGAATTCACGTTGCACATCAGATGCAAGTCAATCACAGCAACAGAGAGATACACACAAAGACTGCTGTTGCTGGAACCCACAGCAGAAAACAGACTGCAGGAGGAACTTAGTAGGTCTGGGGGGGGGGGGTAGAAGAATTGTCGACGTCTCAGGTTGAGACCCTACATTAGGACTGCTACAAGGTCTTGAAAATTGCTTATCACCCTACCCCCACAAAACAGCCAAGTTCCTCCAGCAATGTGTTATTTACAGTAGTATTGTGGTTAAATCACTGGACTAACAGTCAGGGGCCTGCACAAATGAGATTAGGGGTTTGAATGCCACCATGGTAACTATAAAATGTCATTTCACAATATTGAAAAACTATCAGTAATGTAACCACAAAGCCCAGGAGACCAGTATGAATGGAGAATAAATGCCAACCATGCCAGTAACATTTATCTCCAGAGAACAAATAAGGCATCCCAATAACCAGTGCTTCTGCCACAGAGCTTCAAAGACGCTGGTTCAATTCTGACCTACAGTGCTGGAGTTTGCTGCTCTTCCCCTGGTATTCTCCCATATTCCAAAGGCGTGCAGGTTGGTAGACTAATTGGTCAAGATAAATTGCCAATAGTATGTAGGCAAGCGGTAGAATCCATTGGTAGCTGATGGGATCAGAGGAAGAATTATATGGGATTGGTATGAAAAGGCGCTTCATTTGTTGGCAGAAGGATGTGTTTTTATGTTGTATGACTCCATGAAATAAGCATGAAAAACTTGAGACACCTTTGCACATCAGGTATAAACATGTCCTGTGCTAAACAATCGCACGACTCACCATTTCTTCAAGCTGTATCTGAATTTGTCTGTGAACCTCTGCCATCTGGAACAAGACATCCCCTGAAAAATAAATTGGAACTAGAATAAGTATTCCTTACCTTTTGAGAATCGACAAATTGAGCACTTGCACTATGAGCATTGTAATTACGGTAGCCATCATACAAAATAAGTAATGTCCAACTATTGAGAGAACTCTGATACCATTTAAACAATGTTCTCCACAATAGTTTCCCACCTATTTGCCCTCTGAAGTTAAAATAGCTGCCATCTCTGGTCAAAATGTTGCTGGCAGGTGGCTTACATCCATGGTCACAAGTATCACCAATAACAACACAAATTTGGGCTCACCAAAGGTGGTAGGAATTTGGCATTCGGCAATCTAAATGCGCAGTTTGGACTATTTAGGCATGCTCTAAATGAATTCTGCACCATTGCGTTTTTTTAATTTTTTTTTAAAAAGGCTGTATTATGATTCAGAACACTTCTCCAAACTGAAACTTTGATCTCACTCCAATCAAGCTGTGATAAATATCTCTTGAAGAGAAGGGGAAAAGAGAGATAAAAGAAGTCACAAAACAGCATGAAATACTGCTTCAATGCATCATTGAAAATGCAGACCAGAAGCGTATCTTTTGTTTAGTCACTTGCAGGATGTGGCAAGGACAGTCAACTTTTGCCATTGTAAAGGAAATACTGATCCGACTTCTTGAACTCGGTGTAATAGAAGTAGCCGCACTTATTAGAATGGGAATTCCAAAATGTAGACTCATCAACACCAGAGGAAAAGTCAGGGTATGATTTAAAGATGTATGGGAAGGAACTGCAGATGCTGGTTTGCACCACAGATAGACACAAAATGCTTGGGTAACACAGTGGGACAGGCAGCATCTCTGTATAGTTTGGTGACGCATGGCGACTTTTTGGGTCGAGACCCTTCTTCAGACAGAATCCTTCTATCCAGATATGCACCTGTCCCGCTGAGTTACTCCAGCATTTTGTGTCTATGATTTTAAGGTGACCCTCTTTCTATGCAACAGCTGCACTTGTCCTTTTGAGTAGTAGAGGTAATAACATAAGAGGATCTATCAATAAGTCATGAAGAGTAGCTGCAATGTATCTTGTCAGAAGTGAAGCCCAAGCAGCATAACCCATCTTGCTGCATGAAGCAAGGGTCTGAAGAAGGGTTTCGGCCCGAAATGTTGCCCATCTCCTTCGCTCCTTAGATGCTGCTGCACCTGCTGAGTTTCTCCAGCCTTTTGTGTACCCTTGCTGCATGAAGCATTGGTCTATTTCATTCAAAAAGACAAAAAGTGCTGGAGTAGCTCAGCAGGTCAAGCAGCATTTCTAGAGAACATGGATATGTGACGTTTTGAGTCGGGACCCTTCTTCAGACCGATTGAAGTTGGGCAAGAAAGCCGGAAGAGAGGCAGGAGCAGGACAAAGCCTGGCAAGTAGTCGGTGGATACAGGTGATGGGGGTGTGGGAAGAGGTTATTTGGCAGGTTTGGCTTCATACAGTACCCTTGAAAACTCAAGCGATTCCTTTGGAGAGGTTTCAAATAGCCACATTCCTGAAGACCTTGCCTTATTTAATTATAAGAACCTCAGTGAATTTTCCTGTAAGTACCACCTTTACCTAAACTAACAACATGGCACAAATTAAGAGAAAAACAAAAAAACACACGTCCTCGTTAAGGACGACCAGATGCATCACTTCATGAACCATTGTTCTGACAATAGAATTTCAGGAGATGCATGGACATGAAAATGCGTTTGTCCAGAGTCTAAAAATCCCCTATAAAAATCAATGACTCTTTAACGTGTAGGGAGGAACTGTAGTGCTGGCTTAAACTGAAGACAGATACCAAACGCTGGAGTAACTCAATGGGTCAGGCAGCATCTCTGCAGAAAAGGGAACAGGTGACGTTGCGGGTCAAGACCCTTGTCTCGACCCAAAACATTAGCCTATTCTTTTTCTCCAGAGATGCTGCCTGACCAGCTGAGTTACTCTAGCCTTTGGTGTCTGTCAATGGCTCTTTCATTATGGGAATACAAGTGTACTGCAGCAGCTTGTTTTGCTTTCCTCTTTCAGGACTTCTGCTTCATTGGGCAATGTGGCAAAAAGATTTGAAAACAGATTAGCACAAGTTCAGCCTTGCAGTCGCTACTCTGACAGGCTGTACAGACTTGAGAATTGGAGAATCTGCAGTTGCTCCCCTGGCCAGCCTCCCATTTTCCACAGTCTACAAACATGAGCTCACCCAAGCCTTATGTTGTTCAAATAATAACCAGCAAAAAATTCTAATCACCAGTCACTCTTATGGTCCCAGATTTACATTGGCTCCCAGCAGAGCAACGTATTAATTTATAAATTATCACCCTCATATTCAAAACCTTAAATAGCCGCACTCGGGAACCTCCTCTAAAATACTGGGAGATCTGTGCTTTTCCCATTGGGGCTTCATATACCTCCAATGTTATAACAACCCACTTTTAACTATTTAATCCCTTAATTCTTGCAGCTCTCCCACCCATTAAAACAATGTCTAGAGCCTTTCTCTTACCAAGATTTTGGTAACCTGCCTTAATATTTTAATCATGTGCCTCAGCGTCAAATTAAGTAGACCTTAGTTATTTCTATAACACAGGGGATGCAATGTGAATGGAGGTTGTACTTTTGTGCAACTTAGAGACAATAATGTAGACGGGTGAAAATAATATGGGGCTGAATTATCTAAAAAAGAGCATATGCAACACAAGAAACTATTGTGCTCACTAATCCACTGGAGCTGATTTGGTTACAAAACAGCTTCATTTTCTGTGCTCTTACTAATCCCCCATCGAGAATAGCCGTAATTCCGGTTAGACCAGTCTTGAGTGGTTGAAGTTGACACATCAGGTGCAACATGAAAACACTTGCAAAAATCTATTCTGAAGTTTACCTAATGTTGAAAATATAATCATCTTAATTTAATTCCATAAAGATTACATATATGCTAAAATAATACCACTTTCTGAATACAATAACAGATTTTTTTACAAGGGAGCCATTGAATGATGATACCCCTTTATGTTTTGTTTAAGAAAGGAGGAGAACGTCTCGACCCGAAACGTCGCCTATTCCTTTTTTCCATAGATGCTGCCTCACCCGCTGAGTTTCTCCAGCATTGTTTCTATACCCCTTTAAGTCACATTTTTTTTTGTGATTTCAGATAATGTTAAATGCAGATTCAGAGGTAGCAAACAAAGTTTATATTTGTTTGAGAAGAAACTGCAGATGCTGGTTTATACCGAATATATAGACAGTGCTGGAGCAGGAAGATATAAAATGCTGGAGTAACTCAGCGATGAAGCGGCATCTCTGGAGAGAAGGAATGGGCGACGTTTCGGGTCGAGACCCTTCTTCAGACTGATGTCAGGGGAGAGGGCGGGACAAAGATAGAATGTAGGTGGAGACAGTAAGACACTGGGAAGGGGAAGGAGAGAGAAACCAAGGGCTATCTGAAGTTAGAGAGAAGTCAATGTTCATACCGCTGGGGTATAAACTACCCAAGCGAAATATAAGGTGCTGTTCCTCCAATTCGCGCTGGGCCTCACTGGAGTAGGCCCAGGACAGAAAGGTCAGATTAGGAATGGGGGGGAAGAGTTGAAGTGCTGAGCTTCCGGGAGATCAGGTAGGTTAAGACGGACTGAGTAGAGGTGCTCAGCGAAACGATCACCAAGCCGGAGCTTGGTCTCACCGATGTAGAGAAGTTGACACCTGGAACAACGGATACAGTAAATGAGGTTGGAGGAGGTGCAAGTGAACCTCTGCCTCACCTGGAAAGACTGTTTGGGTCCTTGGATGGAGTCAAGAGGGGTGGTAAAGGGATAGGTGTTGCATCTCCTGGGTTGCAAGGAAAAGTACCTGGGGAGGAGGTGGTTTGGGTGGGAAGGGATGAATTGACCAGGGAGTTTTGGAGGGAATGGTCTCTGCGGAATGCAGTGCAGATGGGAAGATGTGGCCAGCAGTGGGATCCCGTTGGAGGTGGCGAAAATGTTGGAGGATTATATGCTGTATGCAACGGCTGATGGTGTGGACGGTGAGGGGGGGGGGGGGGGGGGGGGGACTCTGTCCGTGTTACGAATAGGGGGAGGGGGAGTAGGAGCGGAGCTACGGGATATGGAGGAGACCCCAGTGAGACCCTAACTCAGCTGGTTAGGCAGTATCTCTAGAGAAAAGGTAAAGGTGATGTTTCGGGTAGGAATTCTTCTTCAGACTCAAATATTTGTTTTATTTGAAGTTGCTTTATTTGCAAAAACATTAAAGTTTTTATAGTTTATCCTGGCTATTCTATGCTTAAAAAGACTGTACCCAAATAGATTCAAGGGGGTTATGGGACATAGATTATCAATATTAATTACATTCGCCTTAAAAGACTAATATAGAGAAACATAGAAAAATAGGTGCAGGAGTAGGCCATTCGGCCCTTCGAGCCTGCACCGCCATTCAATATGATCATGGCTGATCATCCAACTCAGTATCCTGTACCTGCCTTCTCTCCATAGCCCGATCCCTTTAGCCACAAGAGCCACATCGAACTCCCTCTTGAATATAGCCAATGAACTGGCCTCAACGACCTTCTGTGGCAGAGAATTCCAGAGACTCACCACTCTCTGTGTAAAGAATATTTTCCTCATCTCGGTCCTAAAGGAATTCCCCCTTATCCTTAGACTGTGACCCCTTGTTCTGGACTCCCCCAACATCAGGAACAATCTTCCTGCATCTAGCTTGTCCAACCCCTTAAGAATTTTGTACATTTCTATAAGATCCCCCCTCAATCTTCTAAATTCCAGTGAGTACAAGCCGAGTCTATCCAGTCTTTCTTCATATGAAAGTCATATGAAATATATAATGATTTACTTTCCCTCTTCTCATACCTCCACCTAAATATTCCCCAATTATTTCATACGTAATGGTCACACCCATAGCCGTCTGGTAGTTGCGTTAGCAGGCTCTTCAACAAATATCACAATTTAGCTGGTCTCCACATGGAACACCTTTGTTGTTGGTTAATGACGCAGGTATAAATAGAAGGATGTTTAAAATGGTTGCCAAGATTCACCTTTGTTTCTAAGCAATATTGGCCACTCCCAAACCGTGTCAAAATATACTTACAAAAAAACAAAGTTGTTATTCATTTGGTTTCCTCAAACATTGCACATCTATATTTAGCACCGACTGCTCATGGCAAGAAAAAATTTCAGAGTGCGTTGAAATAAACCAGTTGCAAGGATTTTCAGAAATTGCAATAGACTATGTAGACCTACAGTCCAATTCACGGCAGGCAACTGCACTTGGAGATCTGTGCCACTGTCATTTCTAAGCAGCGTCGTCAGGGATTAAAAGGAAAAGAACAACGCGGTTGGGGAGGTGGGGACAGTGGAGAGACATCACATTTCCCTTCGGGTCATCTACAGTTAGAATTAAAATTCAACTGGCTTCTTGGAATGGAAATTAACTGTTTGATTAATGGGTGGAAATGTTTTCTTTTGAATTTACATAGATAAATGGACAGGACATTTTATCTCGTAATGATAAAGAATCCTTTTGTTCATCTCGACTCTTCCCTTATCATCCATGGTGCAGTCACTGCGAAGACAGCTGGGTAATTTGCTGATATTGCTGCAGCATTTTGTTTCATTTGCTCTCTATGGGCCTGTTGTGTATCACTCTAAAGGAAACCAGCTTCCATGCCAACCCTAAAAACTATATTTGGAGATTCAAATCAAAGTTTCATGGGTTGAATTAGAATATTTCTCAAACCTTGAACGAACTTACTAGTTCTAGAAAATAAAAAAACAAATTTTGATCTTGAGTGGTCTATTAGGAATATCGCAGATGCAAAGAAAGCCGAACCAACAAAGATACTTGTTCCTTTCCTATTAACTCATTTTGGGGTGCAAATCAGTGCCACTGGATATGTTAATAATATTTTAATATAAAATTGCCTTATTTTGCCATTCAAAAAAAAATCTGGACCACAAGTCTCTGATCTAAAATTGCTAATTGAGTTCTATTGAAATCAGTGTTTGTATTTTGTTATTTGAAACTCAAAATCAGCATCACAATTTTTGCAATGAGCACTAATATTACAGAGTCAGGAGAGAATGGTAGCATTAAAAAAAATCATAATATACTCAGGTGCTTGACAGGGTAAATGCAGAGATGTTTCTCCTGAGAAGGGTTAAGAAAACCAAGAGGCAGTGCATCGAAAAAGGGATCAGGTAGTGAGATTGGTATCAGAATCATTGGAATTCTCCACCCAATGGATTGATTAAGGATCATTGGAATTCTCCACCTAATTGAGTAATGGAAGCTTAGTCACCGAGTACATTCAATGTTTAATGTGTCATTCCTAACTGTCCCTGTATGTCATGTTGTCACTTGCAGGCGGAGCACCAAGGCAAATTCCTTGTATGTGAACACTTGGCCAATAAACTTAATCATTCATTCATTAGGCTGCAAAGAGTGCAGAGAAGATTTTACAAGGAGTACTTGAGCTGAGAGGTTGGGCAGGCTAGGGTTTATTCCTTGGCGCACAAGAGGCCGAGGGGTGATCTTATATTATATAGATGTATAAAATCATAAGGGGAATACACTGGGTGAACGCACAGTGTATTTTACCCAGGGTAGGGGAATTAAAAATCAGAGGACATTGGTTTAATGTGTGTGGCAAGATTTAATAGGAACCCGAGGGGCAACCTCTTCACTCGGGGGGATTGTAGGAACTAGTCCTCTTGAATTGTTTGGCTAGCATCAGTGATGCATTTAGAAAAGATAGACACTAAAAGCTGGTGTGACTGAACGAGTCAGGCGGCATCTCTGGAGAAAAAAAAAAGGTGCCTTTTTGGGTGGGAACCCTTATTTAGACTAAAGTAGAGATTTGGGGAGGGGAAACTAGAGGCGAGCAAAGGCCAGAACAAATCAGGGCAAAAAAACAGATGACCTCAGGAAGGGTGGAGCCCATAATGGCCCATTGTAGGCTGGGGGAGGTGTGGTAATGAGACGGATACAAGAATGCCAACGGTCTTCATAACAATATCACAGCTTGAACTAGAGACTTTACACCCATAATCTATGAGTCAGAGTCAAAGTCAAAGTCTCCTTTATTGTAATTCAGACCTTTTGGTCTGAACGAAATTTCGTTGCCTTGCAGTCATACATATAATAAAAAACAAAACACACAATAAACACATATTTAACATCCACCACAGTGAGTTCACCAGGCACCTCCTCACTGTGGTGGAAGGCAAAAGTCTTAAAGTGACGTTTTGGGTCGGAACCCTTATTTAGACTGAAAGTAGAGATTTGGGGAGGGGAAACTAGAGGCAAGCAAAGGCCAGAACAAATCAGGGCAAAAAAACAGATGACCTCAGGAAGGGTGGATACTATATTGGGGTCATAAGATACTATATCACAAAGGTTGCAAAATAAATCTGCCTTATGTCCCCTTCACCATCAAACATGTATATTCTTTAATGCCTGGTGAAATGTTGCAAGCCACTGACGCAAATTATTCAGTTTAATTCAGTGTTATTTGGTTAATGGGAAGACAAATTATTTATTTTCTATACCTGCCTATAATTGGTCATATAAAACACGTTAAACACCGTTGACATTTCTGAAGAAAGAAATAACAAGTTGACTAGAGTACAAGACAAAACTGCATCTGCGCACGTGAAAATTTAAATTGTCCTTTTAAACTAGAAAACATCAAACCAAATTTTAGTCTTCAGAAAAATTTCTGAAAAAAGGTTTTATCTTTTGAAACTCTGAAGACACACACCCAATTTTTTGTTTCACAGTAATGTACAAAGAATGAAAGACTGCAGGAGCCGTTTGACTTTGAGCCGGTTCACACGACTGACAAAGTTCTAATTAGTTTTCAACTGAGGTAAAAGGAACAGAAGAGGAACAAAAAGAAAGCAGAATCCACAAATTTGGAAACGTTGCATCTGACCAGTTCTCCCATAACAACTTCAGTGAAGAGTAAAAGTGCCAGCTTTTTACACTTGAGCCAGCACAATGCCCTTGTTGTATTCCCAGAGCAATGTACTGTGAACCTAGGAAAGCTCCAAGTTTCTTTGCTGGAAATAGCACAAGGACGGCACAGTGACACAGTGGTAGAGCTGCTGCCTCACAGTGCCAGACACTCTGGTTCGATGCAGACTACAGGTGGTCTGTGTAGAGTTTGTACGCTCTCCCTGTGGCCGTCTGGATTTTCACCAGGTACTCCGGTTTCCTCCCACAGTCAAAAGACGCATAGGTTTGTAGGTTAACTGGCCCTTAGGTTGTAGGATGCTAAAGTAGGATAACATAGAACTACGGGTGATTGTTCATCAGCGTAGACTCAGTGGGCCTGTTTCCATACTGTATTCTAAAACTAAACATGCACATTCCAATTAAAAGTGTACCAATTAATTTTTTTGAGCTACATACAACCTAATTCAATCAATCAATAAGATGAATAAGCAACCTTTTAATTTGGGATGGAAATCTAAACAATTGCAGGTGCTGTAAATCTGAAATTAAACTGAAAATGCTGGAAACATTCAGCAGGTCGGGCATCATCTGGGGAAGAAGAAATGTAACACTTCTGATACTGCATGAGGGAATTTTACTGTTTCTCCTTCTACAAATCCTGCCCGACTTGCTGAATGTTTCCAGCTTGTAATTTCTAACTTGGGACATTGCGCATTACTAAGGAGTATCATGTAATTGGTTACAGCATAAAGATACTCTCCATCTCTTACATCTCATTTCAAAGCTTCAGGAGAATATTTTTGCAATATCTGTGCTACTTCTCCACCACCACACGACTTAAAGCAAAGCAGATTCTCTATAGAGTGGATTCAGAAGCAATAATTATGTTATTCAATTGTTTGCAAACCTGCAATCTCTTTTAAATTTTTTTTAAAAAGGATATGAAAAAAAGGAAACATTAAAATATGAAAATTCCAGCAGCTTGCAGTAACAAGGATATGGAACAAGATTCCCCTAACATACAATACTGTTGTCACTTTCTTGACGATTTTGACGAGTGATTTCAGAGATTCTTCACTAAGCTTGTTCTGACAGCTCTTGCGGAGATTACAGCTAGCTGGAATCCCTGATGAAAATCAGTATTCTGCTGATACCACTTTATCTGGCACACTGCAAAGCTTCACATTTCATTCACTTCAATAACCTGATCATTATTGTATAGAGGCAAATTATTGACAGTTATACTTCCTACATTCTAATGTGATGTGTGGTCTACATTGACATTTATATCGTCAGATCTCATTTCCCAAAAGGATATCCTTCCTTGGTTGGGAATGTTTCAACATGCTCTGTTGAAATTTAAAAAATAACTTTACATTAACTTTTCAACTAGCAGCTTGACTATTCAGAAATGAATACAAACTGTCCACTTTCCATCAGAAGTACATGTGGAGCATAGATAGAATGTGTAGTCAGACTTTTCCCCCCCATGGTAGGTATATCAAAAACAAGGCGGCATAGGTTTAAGGTGAGTGTAAGGATTTTAAAGTGGTTTGAAAGGGCAAATTTCTTACAGTCAGTCCCATTTCCTGTGCTTTATCCACTATTTTGAAAATGGGGGCAGTAGATAATTCAGGATTATTATTTATAGGCAAACTGCAAAAGTAACTAGCAAATCCTTCAACCTTTACTTCTGGGTAATCAGAACCAGTTTCAAATAGAGGCAGCTGCCAAAAAACGTTGTTTGAACAGCTCACCAATACTATCAGAGCCAAGTAAAAAAGACTTTGCACAAAATGTGGTTTCATTTGATATCTTGCCAGATTGGACTGCAAAGAGATTTATTGGTTTCCAACAATGCAAATATCTAAAAGTTTTTTAAGCCATATATCTACATATGTACACCCACATCATTGGGTACAATAGCACAGTGAAGTTACTAGACTGGAATCTACAGGACTTGACCACTGATTCTGAGACATTTTAAAATGCCAGGGATTTAATAGGGAACTTAGATATTAAATGGGGGTTACACAAAAAGCTGGAGAAACTCAGCGGGTGCAGCAGCATCTAAGGAGTGAAGGAGATAGGCGACGTTTCGGGTCGAGACCCTTCTTCAGACTCAGACTTAGATGCTGCTGCACCCGCTGAGTTTCTCCAGCTTTTTGTGTAACCCTTAGATATTAAATGATTAAGTACGTTTTGAATGATAAATTAGCAAAGTGCAAGAATTGGGGCTGCATGTGCCAGTTGCAGATGATGTTGGCGAGACCGCATCTGGATTATTGTGCGCAGTTTTAATTGCCATACGATATAGGATGGATGCGATTAAACTAAAGCAGGTGCAGAAAGCATGCACGAGAATGTTATCAAGACTGGGGGGCTTGAGTAATAAGGAAAGACTGCATATTCGCTCAATTGAAGAATGCCAAGGGATGACCTTACCTGGTACAGAAAATAGAGTGGCATAAGTAAGGCAGATAGTCAACGTTGTGCCATGTTAGGGGTATCTAGAACCAAGTCGTATCGCTTTAAGGTGAGGGGGAAGGATTTTAAATGGACCCAGCAAGCAAGCAAGCTTTTCTATACAGG
Organism: Raja brachyura; assembly: GCA_963514005.1. Next base: position 44,123,635 of record OY740803.1, on the reverse strand, counting down.
GTTGTGGGTACATGGAACAAGCTGCCAGAGGAAGTGGAAGGTCACAATAATCAAAAGACATTTAGACAGGAATACGGATATTAAAGGTTTAAACAAGACTAGTCCAGATAGTCAGGATGAGTTGGGCCAAAGGGCCCATTTCCATGCTGTACGACTTCAATAGTAACATTAAACCACTGGTGTCTTACACCGTCTCGATGTTCATCATAAAATGAAAATAGTTTTACTAGATATTAAATAGAGTACAAGTGGATAAATTTTGCACTCAAGTTCAGAATTTAGTTTAACTGTAATACCATCCATCACCTTAACAGTGCATCATTACAATCCTTAAATTGCTTAACCAACAGCATTCTGGAAATATTTTCACCCCGTGTTCAAAGAGTTCATTTAAAGAGTTCAAGGCATTTTACAAAAAATATTCTAATACCAGACAATTATTGAACTTTAAATCATGTTTTTGAACAGTGCATGCTGCAAGAACCATCTAATTCTTCTCATCAGCTCGAGTGTGGTTCTGACCGCCCATCCACCTCATTGGAGTCCTTTGAACTACCGTTTATCGGACTCGTGCAGACCTCAACGTTATACCTTTGTACTAAACGGTGTACCCTTTATCTGTGCACCTTGGATGGCTTGATTGTATTCATGTATAGTCTTTTCTTCGACTGGATAGCTCGCAAACAAAAGCTTTTCATTGTACTTTGCACACGTGACAGTAATAAACTAAATCAGCAATTGGCAATCGCAACCAACGGCGGCAATAGCCTTGTCACCAGCAACTATTTATTTTACTTCTCTCTTCTCAAGTTACAATTTCTCTGCATCGGCTCGGAGGTCAGCGCCGTTTGATAGGCCGAGTGAGATGACCAGAGTGCAGCTGAGTAAAAGCGTGGTCAATCTTATCAGCACACCATCTGCTAGTGCGTAAACATTTAAGAAAGCTGCAAAAGCATGATTTTGAGACTCGTGCAAGCCCTACTTCACATTTGCTTCACTAAATTATGGAATTCTTCTTCTTCGAGTCCGTTGCAATCTCAGATGTCGTTCTGCCAGTATCTGGCGCAGGTCACAGCTGGTCGGGTCGGTTCAGCCAGATCCTGGGGGCTGCACTGGGGGGGGGGGGGGGGGGGGCCTCGTCACACGCCAGTAGGTGGGACATTGTCTGTACTGCTCCACAGCTGCATGTGTCTTCTGCCTGGTAGTTCTATGCTTTCATAAGTGCTTTGCACCTCCCCTGCTCCACTCGTAATCTGTTGAGGGTCTAATTATGGAATAAAAATGATGCTCTCGATCGAGTGGCAGGTGGAAAAATTTAGATTAATAATTCCAGAACCATTGCAGTCCATTTAGATGGCCACAAGATTGGCATGTACTGTGATGAAGTATATTTGTTGTGTACATGGAATGCTTTCTCCAAATGAAATAGTTACATTTGAATGCGTCAGAGTATATCCAGTAAGTAACTGTATAAACTAAGGTTTTGTAAACGAAATGTTTAAGAAGGAACTACAGATGCTGGAAAAATCGAAGGTAGATAAAAATGCTGGAGAAACTCAGCGGGTGAGGCAGCATCTATAGAGCGAAGGAATAGGTTACGTTTCGGGTCTCGACCCGAAATGTCACATATTCCTTCACTCCATAGATGCTGCCTCACTCGCTGAGTTTCACCAGCATTTCTATCCACCTAAGGGTTTTGTAAATGCTTGTTAAAGATGCAAACCTCTACAGCCATGACAATAGTTACAATCAGGTATAGCAACCACATTATTCACTTCAATTTCCATCAGTTTCTTCCACCTCGTTCACAACCACTACCCCACATACAAACAAAGGAAAAAGTTCAACACTTCTCCATCCAGAGGGATGTTGAATACTTTGCTCTTAAAGGTCACCTGGCTGAGTAAAAAACTTTCAACTATAATCTATTCCTTGACAATGATCGATATTGATGACCAGAGATAAGTCATTAAATTAGCCAATGATTTCACTAGTCGGTACAGTAAATCGTCTCTTCCTGATACGACCCACTTACGCCATTCGGAGACACTGTGAATAGGATGGAAAGGATGATTATTTAATTCTGTACCCATTAATAAATAATTGTAAAGGAAAATTATTTTAATTTTTGTTAAGCAAACATGCATTAGATATTCGATGCATTACCACATTATTTCATCACAAGGGATTACAGTGGCCTTTACCACTTCAGTCTTATTTTTTGTTATTATTACTTTAGATTGTGTCAGAAATTAAATTTGAAATTGACAAGTCCTATCACCGCTCCCTGATCCCTCTTGGTTTTACCTGGAGTAATAAAGCGACTTGGAGTGCACCATCTCTCCATAATTCTATACTGAATGAAGGTCAAACTTTGATTAGCAATTCTCTCACTTGCTGGAATGAAAAAGCCATCTGTCAAAATGCCTTTAAATATGACTACTACTTTTTTAACAATAAATCTAAGTTTTTATGAAGTATGGGGAAATCAATGGCATCTGAATGACACAAAGCAAAAGGCATTTAATAGGGAAACCAATTATAAATGAACTCCGCACAGGGTCTTTTAAACAGGGTTGAGGAATCAAGAACTAAAGGTCATAGGCTTAAGGTGAGAGGCAAAGGATTTGACAGGAAATCGTGGGGCAACTTTTTCCACTCAGAGGTTGGTGCATATATGATACAACTTGCAAGAGGGAGTAGTTGACACAGATAATACTACAGCTTTTAAAAAGACACTTGGGCAGGTAAATGGATAGGAAAGGTTTAGGAAATGCGACTAGCTTGGATAGGGCACTTTGGTCGGCATGGGCGAGTTGGATCGAAGGGTCTGCTTCCTAGCTATATTACTGTTTCTCTATGACTATTAAATGGAAAATACGTAGTGAATATTAGGAGATAAAATAGAGAAAAGGGGGAAGAAAAATAGGCAGCAATGCCGATCAGAAAAAAACATTTGATTGCACAAGGCATAGTTCAAAAGTTAAGGGAACCTACAAATAAAACAGAAATAGGTAAATGTACTTTTAATTCATATAATCCATGGTTTACAACAAGCAGGATCTACAAAGTTTATTGGATATTCATGATTGAAAAAGAGTGAAAGTGCAGCATTAGAATGCAACAAAATTAGCTTCAAGGCCAACACTTATTCAAGTGATCCTGACATTTTATTACAATTTTTCAGCAACCTCACATCGTTTATGATTTAATCTGAAGGACATGGAGCCCTATCCTTCATCCAGCTATTCACCGTTAAGCCTACCTCTATATAATCAGATTATAGGAAATATGCAAGGATGTCTCAAAATGATACGGTCTGAGAATGCACACTCTTCACTACTTGATTTCCTTCGAGAAACATCATGCATTATCAGCTCATGTCATAGGAGCAAGTGTCCTCAAGTTATATTTTTTAATTATAACTGTTGCACAAATGATTCTACAACTCTTCATGACATTATCTCCATTTGCACTTGCATGATATTATAAACCATTGTAAGGATCTTCATGCTCTTGGCAAATTTGATCAGATTAAAGAATATACAAGGAAACTAGCAATCTAACATGTTCATATCTTTCCACTTACTACATTGAAATAATCCAGTTCTTAAGTCAAACAACTTGTAACCTACAGCAGCCATGCTGCTATTAAACAAATATGTTCCTTTCAGGATGTGGTCAATTTTTTTTTAAACTTCAAAATGTTCACATGATCAAGTTCATGAATGTGTATAACAAACAATAATTGGCATTGACAAAAGAAAGTTCCCAACCCATCCTTTCAAACTACACACACACACACAGTGAAATTAGTCATTTATAATTCAATATAGCAGTTTATACTGAATGGCAATAAAACTAGTCTATGGCTACAGGGAGAGGGAAATCGTTTATATTAATGACTGAAGAAGTGTCTTGACCCAAAATGTCACCCATTGCTTCTAGCCAGAGATGCTGCCTGTCCTGCTGAGTTACTCCAGCACTTTGTGTCTATCTTCTATATCATGACTAGTAACCCAGAGGCCTGGATTAATGGCACAGATACAGAAGCAAGTGGGAAATTTAAAAAAAAAACGAGGAAATTATCAGTAACAGTAATCTTGAAATTACTAAATTGTTGCAAATCCAATCAAATTATCATTGTATATATCATGGTGGGGAATCAGCGGTCTTCATCCAAATGGATCATAAGCAGCAAAATGGCTGACTCTTATGTGGCTTTCTAATACCAGACCACTGAGAGGAAACAGGCTAGTTCTCAATGCTCATTACATTGTAAAATCACCTCAAGATCTCAATTTCCTCTTAACCTTTCCCCAAGCCAAAGATTACACCAGGTAATGTTCCAATTGCTAAATATGGAGATAAATGTTCCAACCAAGATTCAATTTAATTGTCACATGTACCAATTAAGGTACAGTGAAAGGTTCTGTTTCATAGATGAAGGGAAATAACGTTTAGGGTAGCATAAGAGCTTAAAAGAAAGCTTCAATAACGTTCAGTGTCATTAAAGAGCATGCCCCCAAACTAATGCCAAATAATGTATTGTGGCAGGGGCAAACTTTGTATTGAGTAAATGGAACAGCTTCTCTTGGCCACTGACTTTGATACAGGAAAACGCAAGTACCATCTGCTACATTGTTACTGCGGGACTGCACAAAACAGTACAAGAGGGAGCAAGGCAGCTTGACAATCCCTCAACAGCCAAGTTCTGATAGGTTATACAAATTTTGTACACATTATCTTTCCAGTGTGAGAGAATTAACTTCTAGTCATTTACCATGTTTTCAGTCTAATCACATATTTACATCCACTGTGTAATTCCACATCACAAATTAAAAATACTGTTACTGGGCACCATACATAGAAAGAATTTGGCAGTGCCAAGCTACTTCATTTTGAAACAAAGTATAACTCAAACTCTGAATTTCCTTCACGTTCTAATCTGGGCTAGAAGCAAGTCTTCTGCAAGAAAGAGCCAGGCAATGGGATTGCAGGTGGGAAGTGGGTGGAGAAATAATCTATTCTCAAGTTCATAAACTCACAAATTATAGCAGCAAAATTAGGCCAATCAGCCCATAAAGTCTACTTTGTCATTTAATCATGGCTGATCCATCTTTCTCAATCAACCCCATTCTCCTTTTCCCCATTACCCCTGACACCTATACTAATCAAGAATCTTTGCTGGATTCTGGATTTGTTAAAGACTTAAACAGTGCGATGACTACATGAAATATCTAAATTGCATTCTTGATCCAGAAAAATCCAAAATTCAGTCAGCTCTGACATACATCAGGATGCTTTTCTTTGCCACAAAGATTTAACTACATTTGTAATAGTTAAACGTGGAAAGCAGAGATTTCCCCATTGCAGTTCAAAAAGGAAGACAAATGCCCTGTTGTAATTTGGATCACTCAGTTTAAAAGGCAAGTAGTAATTTAGATATTTTCCTCAGTCACTTGGAATTTCTTAACTTGTTTGATCATGTTAGAACATCATGTTAGATCATGTTAGTTGTTCCCTAAATTAATCTTGCAGCTTTTTACTTAGTTTTTTTCCGTCTTTTCCCAGACCTCTGATAAGAGGGAGGACAGTGTTCACACCAATTAAGCTGTGATTGTTCGAGTTCAGAGACAAGCTGAAGAAGTCTTGACCCGAAATATCACCCATTCCTTCACTCCAGAGATGCTGCCAGAATTACTCCAGCAATCTACCTTCGATTTAACCAGCATCTGCAGTTCTTTCATACACAGCTTATTCTATAGCTCTTTTCTAGGCTTTGTAAATATAGGCAATAAATGACATCAATTTTTGCTTTTAGAAATAGTTCTTAAATCCATTTGGCTTTTGCAAACCAACTTTCCACATATCACTCCACCTTAAACACTAAATAATTATATGTTGGACAAACACATAATGTCTTGCTGCTAGAATTCTGTTGCTTCAAACATTTGTTCCTGTAAAATCCATTTACTTATCCTGTCAACCAAGAAACACAAAGCTGGTATCACAGGCCCAAGTCCACAAATGGATCAGCTATTTGCTTATAGTTAACAGGGCAAAGAAACTTGAAAAACATTTTGTACAATTCTATTTGAATAAAGAAGAGGGATAATTTCTAAAATATTTTTGATCCTTTGATAAATTGGGTGAAATGATTTACAATTTCTCTATTAATGATACCCAGATTTTTCTAACTACATTACTAATTCAATAATAAAAAGTAATTGTTTTAATTGGGGTACAATATTTTACACAGCACTCCATTAATATGATCCAAAATGATCTACGAATACAACCATTGTTTAGACTTTTCTGAATACATGTCAAATATTTCAACCTCCACCTCCCCCGTCCCACACTCGGCATAGATTAACTGCTACCCGAACTCCGATTGCTGCCAATAAACACAATTAACAGAGATGCTTGGCTGACCCAGAGAGCTACTCCAGCATTTTGGGTCTTCCTCAAGATTAATAGAATGTTCATCTCTCAGAGGTGTGTATATTAACTGCACAGCAACTGAACAACAATTTTGGAGTGAGCAAATAATTTACTGACGCAGAAGCTAATGTGTTTACTGGGGACATAGTCACAGCAGCATGGTAGGGCAGCTAAATGTGCTTTGAATGAAAAGCCTCAAAAAGTGTTGCAATCTGCAAAGCCACTTGCATCATTGCATTTTGTTTACTGACCTTGGTCAGTTACTTGTAACCAAAAGGTTAGTGGATTTTAAAAACTTTAAACAATGATTGATAATTAGAGATGCCGCAGTCCAAAAACATGTTATGCACTTCTCGTCCAGTTGAAAGAACACGTCATGCGCCTAACTGTGCTCACGAGTTACTTTGTGCAAATATAAGAACAAAAACACCTGGAACTCATCAACATCATCCGAGGTTTCCTCCACGAGGCATAAGACTCCAAGTAGAACTATAATGGATGGGTGGTGCCAAGATGCAAAAAGAGGATGATCACCTTTTTTGGGATTGTACTGTAGGACCCTAAATTGTCAATGGGAATCAGAGGAACAAATATGCTGGGAGATTGCAGACAGCTGTAAGATTAATAGGGTTGTCATAGTATGGGAATTGAAACTTTCTCAATATAGACTGGGACTGCCATAGTGCCAAGGGCTTAGATGGCGGTGAATTTGTCCAGCCAGTTCAGGAAGATTTCCTCAGGCAATAGGAAGGAAGCCCTACAAGGGAGAGGGCAAAGCTTGGCCTACTCTTAGGAAATTGGGACAGGCGTGTGACCAAAGTAGGCAATCCTTTTTAACAGAAATTGTTATATGGAATGAGCTGCCAGAGGAGGTAGACTAGGCAGGTACAATAACAACATTTTAAAGACAGTTGAACAGATAAACTGCTAGGAAAAGTTGAGGGATATAGGCCAAACAGACAAATTGGAGCAGTTTAGTTGGGTCTCGACCCAAAACATCACCCATTCCTTCTCTCCAGAGATGCTGCCTGTCCCGCTGACTTACTCTAGCATTTTGTGTCTATCTTTAGCTTAGATGGGGCAGATTGGTCAGCATTGATGAGATGGACCAAAGGGTCTGATTTAATGTTGTATGAATATATGTACGCAGCACTTCCTGACATTTCTTTCAGTCCCGAGATCAATAACTCCAATCCAAAGACGCGTTTGTGTCCCTGCCAGGAAATAGTACTACCATGACATGGTCCTTTTCCCCTCCCCCACCCCCACACTGTCAGAGGCACAGTACCATCAAAACACAAAAAATAAATGGCAATTTCCAAAAGAAAACCTTCCTTGCAATCTCAAGGAAGAACTTTCACAGCCCTAAAATTCAAAATAACATTTAACAAAGTCAATATGTCTTGAAAATGCCCCGAGGGTTTTTTTTACAAATGTCTCGCAAAACCAGATGCTTTGTGAGTGCAAAGATTGGGAGTGGTGACAAAAGTTCAAAGAGTTTCATTACAAAGAGTGTCTTTTAATGGAAGGATGATGAGTTGGTCGTGAAATCCCAAACCGTGGGGCTAGACAGCCAAAACCACAGCTACAAATAGTAGAGAATGCAGACTCCAGCAGAGGCTATAGTCAGAAGACCAGCGTTTATCTTCGGCCAAAACCAGCATCTGCAGTTCCTTCCTACACACTTTCAGTCTCAGAGGATTGAAGCAAGTACACAAGATGGGGAGGAACAACCAAAAACACAACAGTGCCTGCATTTATATTTGTGAAAATTCAGCTAAAGGTATTTTGAAATCTATAGTCTACCCCACAACATAAATAGACTGTATCCTTTACAAAGCATGCAAAAACCCAGAAAGGCTTGAAGAGCTCCACCCCATAATTAGAAACACAGAATTAAAACCTATTTCATTCCTTACATTTGACAATAGTTACATGTTATTTCTCACACACAATAATCTGATAGACTGTGGAATCGGGTTGCATCAATATAAGATTACGGTTTAAGAACGACTAATAAGGGTTTTACATTACAGCTGCACAGCTAAGTGGAACTATAGACTTGATACACCACTTTTAGGGCATCACCTGAACATTTTGTATTGTGTTAATCCAAAGGCATACATGCATACAAACCTGACAGTCTGAGAAACACGAGACAGCATGATCAATGCTTAGTGACCCGTGGCCTACATGGCAAGTAAATATTTGATGAGACTTGTTAACTTCAACAAATGAAGTCTATCCGCTTCAAGTTCATTTCCTCTCACTCCTATTGAATGAGGTAGGTTCTGATTTTGAGATGCACAATAAAATAACCGCCTGCTCACTCTTTCTACCACTAACCATCCACCTGGTTTCTATAAATAGAACAGCACCAGTTATTGATAACAATAAATAACATGGGATATGGTAAAACATTACAGACAATGGACAATAGGTGCAGGAGTAGGCCACTTGGCCCTTCGAGCCAGCACCGCCATTCAATGTGATCATGACTGATCAGCCCCAATCAGTACCCCGTTCCTGCCTGCACCCCATATCCCCTGACTCCGCTATTATTAAGAGCCCTATCTAGCTCAGTTTTGAAAGCATTAAAGACAATATTTCCTTTTATGTCACTGGCAATAAACTCAAATGTGTACAGATTTGCTAAAAGACTGAGTTCATTTACCCTGAATCAAGAGCCAGAGAACATAGGTTCAAGGTGTGGGAGCAAAGATTTAATAGAAACCCAAAGGGCAAAGGGTGGTAGGTATACGGAATGAACTGCCAGAGAAGGTATTTCAGGCAGGTACCATCACAACATTTAAAAAACATTTAGACAGGTACATGGATAAGATTTAGAGGGATAGGGGCCAAAGGCAGATAGATGGGACTAGTATAGATGGGGCATGTTGGCCGTTGTGCCAAAGGACCCATTTCCACGCAGTATGACTCGTGACAAAAAGGCGAAAGCAGAATAAATAATCCACCTAATGTAAGCTGGCAAAGTTTTCATTAACTTGCCTCGTGCAGAGAAATTAAAACTATAGCACATATCAATTTTTACTCCACTCAATCTTACATATTCTACATATTTTAGCACACCCACATATCTGTGCAGCCTAAAGGACTTTTCAAATAATTGGTGTTTTTTTTTTAAAATAGCCAAATGTTAATATTCCTTTAATTTACAACATTCACATTGCAGCTTGATCAAAGTGCCAAAATCTAACTGTTCATGCTCCAAAATAAAGTCCAACTTCAAAGTATAGTTTTAAAAAATAACAAATATCTATCAGCAATCTGATTAATTAAAGGGGAAAATTGCTTTAATATTCTCTATCTACAATTAGAATCAAAACTTGAAAGTGTGTATACATTAAAGAGCCAACACAGCACAATCCAAAAAACAATCCACCACCTGACAGGTTGAGGCAAAAAATAATAATTAAATGGAGCATGTAGCGTAGTTTGATCTAAATCTTCAAAGCATTTATTATCCAATGACCTACATGTTAGAGAGTAACAGTAAAAAGTGATTAACTGCAAGGCATGGATAATTAAATATTTAAACACTAATTAAAGAACTTTGAAATGTTAAGGACGGAACTGCAGATGCCGGTTTACACTGAAGATCGACACAAAATGCTCGAGTAACTCAGCGGGACAGGCAGCATCTCTGGATAGAAGGAATGGGTGACGTTTTGGCTGGAGATCCGAAACATCACCCATTCCTTCTATCCAGAGATGCTGCCTGTCCTGTTGTGTGTTCCAGCATTGTGTGTCCATCTTTGAAATTTTAAACTCAGCTTCAGTGTTTATTCATGTTAGATGCAGTTGGACTCTCTCTAGCTACTCATTTCACTCATCTATATACAGTCTTAGCAAAACACAATTGGAGCAAAGGAAACTGATCTTCTCTGGTTGCCTACTCTGTCCCAATGATAGGGCACTCAGCTGCGACACACTTTTTTCTGCACATTTTATCACCGACATCTGACGCAGTCATCATTTCTTACGTGAACTCTTCAATATATTTGAGGTACATTACATTTTTCACACTGAAGCAGATTTTTCTGGCAGTCAGCTGTTGTTGGTTTATGCTGGTAAGCAACCCTAGGCTTCCATGCCAAGCAAAGCAAACAATAATGGGAAAGTATTTTTTTGCCGGCACAACCACTGGGACTGCATGCTTTTATGATTTTGGCTGATAAGGTTCTCTGACTGCTCTGTTAGCAGTTGAACTAGAATTATCCCTTTGTTACGGAAGTCTATTTTTGAAGTGTAATGACAGCAAAAAGTATTAGCAGTTTCACAAATTGTTCAGTCGACAGAGCACAGCTGCTCCAGGCATCTTTGAACTACTCGGGGAATCTTGTTCTTATCATTCTGTGCCATTAAAAGCAATTCTCCCCACTGAAGCCAAGCTAAATTTGACAACAAGGTGGTATTTTCAGGCAGTAATAATACATCCTGTACCACTGATTACTTCAAGTAACTTAAAACTTGGCCAGGACAAAATGGAAACTTCACAGGTGCTCTGAACCACTTAATATAGTGAAAACCTCTGATCTGCATTCTGCACACCTTATAATTAAAGTAAACATTCTACCAATTGTTAAACTAAATACGCAAGCAAATCTATATCCAAATTACAAAATGCATGTTATTACCTTCAGAAACACAGTTAATGGACAACCGGATATATCCTTTAATAAACATAATTCCTAAGTTTTTGGTGGTTGAAGGGGAGAGTATAAGGTATTAGGATTTTCAAAAAGCTTTCAAGGTGAGATTAGTGTATAAAATTAAGGTCGACTAAAACCAAGGAAGCTAGATATTAAAAAAGCCATGGTTGGGCTTTAAATATTTATGAAATTAATGACGTGGAGAAGGGGACACCAATGTTTCCTCGCCTGCAAGCAATACAAATAATGAAGGGGAGGCAAAGAATCTGTTGGAGACAAATGAATGGCAAGAATGTGGCTGATGGAACAGAAATTGAGTATTTTAAAGACAAAGGCGGATAGAATGTTTGGATTCTAAGAAAATCATGAGATATGGCAGGAAAGTGCAGTGAAAGTAGATCCATCATGACCTTACTGAATGACAAAGTACTCTTGAAGGCTCAAGTGGCCGAGGTTTGATTTTAACAAAAATGTTCCTTTCTTCTTCATATGTTACTTCATCGTCTGAAAGCTTCAGATTCAATTGGATTTAAACTCCAATATGCTGGTTAGTTCCAAATCAACAAGTTTCATAACACTTTAGTTGGCCTAATAAAGAGAAACTGTAGCAGATAAAGCCATTAGCTTGAGCACAAAATTACAAAAGTATAAGTTTGTGATTAAAAGGCCACATTGTATAATCTGTTCATTTATCTGCAAAAATGGCAAATCAGTAGATAATAAAACATAGGGAGGAATTTAAAATGGGTGGGCACTTTATGGTAAAAGAAAAGTTTCAGCTTTCTATAATAATCGTGTCTTTGTCAGTGCAAATATGAATCACTGTTATTATGTACTCCATTCAGGACACCCTATGCATTAAATTAACTGCAAAGGAAATTGAAATTAGGAAATAATTCCTACTAAAGCATCAGATGCAAGTATTTGTGGGAGTACAAGTGCTAAGGTTGGCTGCTTTATTTGGGAGAATGCCAAGTGAAACTAGACTGGCTTCCAAAATCTCAAAGAGATAAACTTTTGTTGGAAGAAAGATAAGTTTCCCTTTTGATTACAATATCTTACCAAGCTGGCAGCACAAACTCAGTTTCAATTGATGATGCAACAAAAAGTTAAGTAGGCTTCTGAAACTAAAATGAAATCCCATTTTTTATAGCCAGCTAATTTGTGGTCACTTATCTTTTATCCTTCCTTAACGATGTAAAGATTAGCATGCGGTACACTTATGGCAAGGGACATGCTAACCGAACAGGACAAAAATAATTGCGAACATTACGTTTTCCAAGAATATAACCCTCAAACCAAAAGGACTTCCATCTACCATGCCCACTTTTTAATTTCCTACCTAATTTATTAAGCTGTTTATATAATTGAAGCTGTTTATAAATTGTCTATATAATTGAATCACTTTATCAAACCCAAGCCATAACTTGGACCATGGTTTGCTAAAATAGTATAGTTAATATTAAGAACCACATAATAGTGTGCCGAAACAATGGATCTTTCACCAATCACATCTAGACTAGATTAACATACAATGTGTGATTCACCCTAGCTTAGCGACATGATAAAGAATTTTAAGAAACATCCAACTCCTATTAATCCGAGCTTCAGAGTGTCATTAACAATAAAGAAATTACTTTAAGCAAAGAATTAGCAGGGTTAACGTTCCTCAAGCAATTAAGATGCATGCTATAAGTAATGCGACAATCATAAAAGACTTTCAATAAAGTAAATTTGGGTTGGTGAAGATAAAATGCATGGCAGAAGAAAGCTTAGGCAGCAAATTAAACATAAAAGGATGATATTTTGCACTTGATCAGGCAGCTTCAGAGGAACAAAGGGTTGTGGTAGAGGGAGATGTTTGGATAAATATGTAGAAGAGCCCACAACACTAAAAGACTCAGGAGCTTCAAAGGACCATTTTTCATGTCTATCTTTGGTGTAAACTAGCATCTGCAATTTCTTCCCACGCATTTAAGAACACCAGTTGGAGAAAAGCAAAGAGTTCAATTTCTCACTTGCAGCTGATTGCGCAAAAGCGTTAGCTGGTGACCGGATAAGCTAGGGGTGTGAAATAGCAAATGTAAGAGAACACTGGATTAATGGGTAGAGATTCACTTTGCTGGCATAAATAAATTGGAAAATTGGAGAACCCATTACTGAATGACAAATGCAATTTATCATATGTTCCTTGAATAAATGAAACCTGTTGTTTTCATATTCAACTACCAAATTGCCACAAATGGTTATAGGTAAGGATCGATGCAGTGATTAAAAATGCATTCCAAACGATTTGACAGTAAATTGATGCAGTAAATTAAAAACCTGCTAAATAAGCAGCCAGAGAATTGATATTGTAAATGATTCTCAATATTAATGGAAAGCCTATGTGATTGACAAGTACAGAAACCCATTCGCTTTGTGTTCCTTTGAAATAATCTCATTTTAATTTATTATTAATACATAGCAATGCCAAATAGAACGCAAGCTTCCATGTAATATTTGTGTTCCTCCATGTATGCTTCCCAAAGCACTGAAAATTCTCTCTTAAATCCTTTGTTTACCCAAAAGACATTTTTCGGACTAAAATTATTGGCTACATGTGATACCTCACAGCATATCAGGCTATATTAAGGAAGACACAAAGTGTTGTAACTCAGTGGGTCAGGCAGCATCCCTAGAGAACTTGGATAGGTGACATTTTGGGTCAGGACCCTTCTTCATACTGATTATAAGGGGGGGGGGGGAAGGTGAGAGGGCAGTGGGGGAATCCGGGAGAAAGGAGAGGCTTAACAAAGCATGGCAGATAATAGGTGACACAGGTGAGGGGTCTACAATAGGCAGATGGTTGGACAAGGGGAAGAGATGAAAAGATAGAAGATGTGAGACGAAAGGGCAGAAGAGTTGTGAATTTTGAATCTAGAGAAAGGAATGTAGGTGGAGGAGAGAAATAAGTGCAATTCCAGGTGGAGCATGTGGTGGGTGGAGCATGGAGGGGGCTGTAGGGTTTGTTTGAGGTTGTCTAAAACTGGAGAATTCAATGTTCATTTCATTGGGTTATAAGCTATCCAAGTGGTACATCAAGAAACTGTCCAAATAGTTAAAAGTTCACAAAATACATTACATAATATCCTCAGTTAGAGAATAGCACAAATTGTTGAGTACAATTAAGTTGTTATTCTGTCTGGTCAAAAGAACATTAATCAGAACCATTCTGGGCTTGGAATGAACATTGGTCGAATTCAATTTATCAACCACCATATGGAGGGAAATTAGCACTATTTATAATGAACTGCAACAAGTGCAAAGATTCTATTCAAAAACAATTGGAGCAACAAGAGCTCCGACAAATTTAAATACATCCACATTTCTTCAGAGCATGCACTTCTTAATTAGAGTATACTCCACATGTTAAATATCAGGCTTAATGGATTTACTTTTTTTTTATCCCTCCCAACAATGGGCGGCACAGTGATGCAGTGGTAGAGCTACTGCCTTACAGCGCCAGAGAACCGGATTCGATCCTGACTACGGATGTTTGTACGGAGTTTATGCGTTCTCCCCTTGACTGCGTTGGTTTTCTCAGAGATCTCTGGTTTCCTCCCACACTCCAAAGGTTAATTGGCTTGGTATAAATGTAAAATTGTCCCTAGTGTGGGTCGGGTAGTGTTAGCGCAGTGATCGTTGGTCGGCGCTGACACTGCGTGCCAGTTTCTGCGCTGTAACTCAACTAAACTAATGACTTAAAAAGGCATTTGAAGTGCTTCCATATAAAGGAGCTCTGCTGACACACCGTGAACTGTGTGACAAGAAAAACAGATGTGCTCCAATGATATCAGCTGAAGGAGATCCCCGTGGAATGTTCTACTTCCTGGCACTGATTGCATATGCGGCACACTAACAAGGCTTTACTTTTTTTAAAATAGATTGTCCGCTTCAATATTGTTTTGGAGAACAAATACATAGCTTGTACTTGCTGTGAAACCTGGCAGGAAGATTGGGGCAGAGTACAAAATAAGTTGGAGAACTTAGTGGAAGCTCAAGAAAAGTTGATTTATAAAAGATTTTAAAAAACATATTATGCGATAGCTGGGGGCAGATATGTGTCTGAAGTACAAAAGGGCTTGTTCCTATTTAGCCTCTCAAACTGAAGTGCATACATTTGGAGTTACAGGAAGGGGGAGTGGGGGTGGTTAAAAAGAAAGAGGATGAAGTTTGATATTTTTCACTCTTGGTAAAAAGGCTCACCATCTTAAAACCAGATTATTGAATCATTAATCTATTTAGCAATATTTCATCTCGACATCCATTAAATATCCAATAACACCTGCAAAGTCTACCAATCATTTTGACAATCTTAAATATGATTATTAATTTAGAAATAATATTAAACATTGGTCTGTTATCCA
Source organism: Raja brachyura (assembly GCA_963514005.1). The sequence continues at coordinate 44,108,106 of OY740803.1, read as the reverse complement.
AACGCCAACGCATTGGGACTGTAGAGGTGGGAAGAAGCACATGAATAATAAACAGAATTGGAAATTTTGATTTAGCCAGTTAGCAAAGTCATTATTAATTATTTTGATAACATTTCACAGCACAAATAAATGGCCTATTTCATGTCACTATCTGCCTAACCATCGCAGGACAGCTTTATGTAGAAAATGTTTCTTGCATATGCCAAGTATCAGGTAACAATGCTTGACCTGGCATTATGAAAGCATACAAACCCTACTACCAAGTTTTAGTTGGAAGTTAAATACATTTAAAGTAATGATTACTAAATATTTTGATATATGGTTGAAAGTAAATAAGGCAAGACACTCTGTCTGGGAAGGTCAAAAATTAGGTCAGTCCTAGTCTTATTTAAACTTCCTATGCAGTAGCAAAATTAAACAAGAGTCATTTATTCCTGCCGAGGATAACTTGTCATACAAATTCCTTACAAAAATCAGCTTCTTCCATTGTGCTTCAAGTTTACTGCAAGGTTTCCTATCAGGAAGCAGCCACCTTGGACAAATATGTATTCATCAAACAAAATGAAGAGCATTCTTTTTCTAACCATTGGTCTAATCAATGTATTTATTTTACCAGGCCCTATCCAAATACAGAATGCAAAAAACTGTTGGCAGCAGCTATAACTCACTATAAAACATGTCTTGCTCAATCAGCTCTGAGAAAGGTACAATAAAATGTAAACATTTTTCAAAAGTTGAAAATTAAAACTGATTGTTCAAGGCAGCATAGAAAAACCTTGACTATTTTAAACATAAATATTTTTGTATTAAATCAAATGGCAAGAAATCCAAATTAAACCAAAACTGCTGGAAATACTCAGCAGGTCAGGCAGTACCTGTGGAGAGAGAATTAATGTTTCACATAATTGAATTTTCATTAACTTGTAATGCCAATTTAGTTTTGCTTTCCATGCATACTATCTGGTCTGCGTATTTCTAGCATATTGCACTTTTATTTCATCATATGCCCCCCTAAAACAGTACTTCTTTTTCCAAGGATCTGGGTATTAAAACAATCACTAGTATTATTTCCAACACCACTACTCCCAGTCAAAAGCAGATTTGGGGGGGGGGGGGGGGGGGACACGACCACTAATACATTTAAACATCAAGTAAAAGGTGTTTTTTCCAAACTGAGATTTAAGGACATTTAATAGATTTCCTTTAAAATTAAAAATGGAATATTAAGGTTTGAGGTGAGAGGGGAAAGATTTAATAGGAACCTGAGGGTCAACTTTTTCCACACAAAGGATGGCGGGTATATGGAACGAGCTGACGGAGGTGGTAGTTGAGGCAGGTACTATTACACCAGTTAAAAGACATTTGGACAGGTATGACTCTAGGTATTTTAAAAGTGAGCATGATCTCAAGAAACTTAAAATGTTTGTGCTGTGGTCTTGCAACATCGTTCCAGGAAATAGAGTCCATGAATGGTGAATTGTTTCAGCAAGGAGTGAAATTATCCTGTTGAAATGTAACCAACTGAATAAAAATGACACACTTTATATTCACAGTGTGTTCAGAGTAGAAAAATAGCTTGTTTCACAGAAGTGAAAATCAGGAAAAGCAAATGGCCATCAGATAGGATTGATGAAACATTTTAACGGGAGAGAGGTAAGAAGCAGAGAAGTTTTTTTAAAAAAGGTGGAAGCCTCTCCCTTTTGCCTACTGTGATATTTAAAAATTAGTAACCTCAAGAATTGTTGGTGTAACTCCTCAAATGCGTAAATCAATTACGCATAATCTTGGGAACCACGTCTCCACATGGACTGCACTCCAGCAAGATAATGTGAAGATAGGATGCAATAATTCTTCAAGGAAGATTGAATGATGAGACAACATTGCTTGACCTCAATACATAATAGAGTTGGTTCTCTGGTTAGAATCATGGCTTGCACTATCATGCAATAAACAAATTTGTGACCACAGCCAAGCCTGAGGATTATATAGGGAACAAAATCAATCACAGTCCATGACTTTTTAACCCCAGGAAAGCCTTCAACTCCATCATTCAAGGAAACCCATCATTACGAAGATTCTTCCTCAATCTTGGCTACGTCATCAGATGGCCAAAAGCATCAGAGTGAAAGATTAGTTGAAGGCAAATTAAAGACAAATACATTTACATGGTTCCTTTCACAATCAGAGCCCATCCCAAGGTACTTTAAAGCAAGTTAAATTTCCTTGAGAGTAGTTACTGTTGTAATAGCAGAAGTGGGACAGCTTGTTTACCAGACTGTATAAAAAGTCATATCTTAATTATCTCTGCTAACTTTTACTAAACTAGGATACATTAGCTAATATCTACCATGCACAAAAGCAAAATGAAGTTTACTGCACGAGAGGAATGGATCAGGTAGATGCACAGTCTCTTGCCCAGAGTAGTTGAATCGAGGGGACATAGGTTTAAGGTGAAGGGGGAAAGATTTAATGGGAATCTGAGGAGTAGGTTTTTCACATAAAGGATGGTGGGTGTATGGAACAAGCTGCCAGAGGAGGTAGTTGAGGCTGGGACTATCCCAACCTTTAAGAAACAGTTGGACAGGAACAAGATTAGGGCAGGTTTGGAGGGTTATGGACCAAACGCAGGCAGGTCAGACATGTTGGCTGGTGTGGGCAAGTTGGGCCGAAGGGCCTGTTTCCACGCTGTATCACTCTATGACTCGATTAATACTAATTTCCCAGAGGTAATACCTTAACAACTTTCATGTTGACACAAGCAATTACAATTCACCAACAGATATGGATATAAAAGCTGGTCTTCAAATGTCCTTCAGGGCAATAATTCTATCAGCCATTATATAGCGGAAAACCAATGACTACAAAGCACTGGCTGTGTTGCTCTTAACCTTCAAATCACACTGATGAATCCCTGCTAAAGTATGGGCAGGACAGCATTCAATATCCCAGTTGCCTGTTGGTCAATAACAATCCTTTATTTAATCAATGCACTATATCCCCTTATCCATCATACAAGTGATGCCCTCAATAAAGGAAACTGGGGGACAATGTACAAACTTAGACTTGCAATCTTCAGTTATGATGCAATACCATGGGAATGGTGATGAAAATAAACATACAAATTTAACACCATCACCAAGGAGTGGCGGCAACATACAATAGCAAAATTACTTTCAAAATGAAGTGATCTCTTGTGTAAGATTATCATGGAACGGGTTGCACTGTAATATTACTCAAGCAGTGCTTTGAAACATAATGGCAAACCAAATAAAAATAGGTAATAGAATATAACAAAAATGTAATAAAGAGAATTGTCCCTCGAGGAAGGAAGCAGTTTAAATTGATTTATTTTAATCACCCAGAATGCAGAAAAGAAAACGATACATTAACTTGGACTGCTGGGACACTTATTGCTAAATACTTCATGTTTCATCCACAGAGGTTTCAAGAGGATAGTGTAAACAATTTGAAACAAGATTTTTGAAAAGATTCAATACTGAGTTACTACTTACTGAAATGTAATCTGCACTAGTTATTCTCTGCTGGACAAGTGACCTTTCATTCAAAGCATGGAAATGTTTGTGGAATTAAATAACAACCAAATTAATATTTCAAACAATTTGAACTCTAGCAGCCAAAAAACTTTATTTTCCCCCAAATATATTAATAAAGACAATTAAACAAAAGACATGTATGCAAAATCTTGCCAAGATCTGCTTTAGCACCACCCAAACCCACAGTGTCAGCTACCGAGAAGGTCAAGGGCAGCAGATGCATGAAACTCTGCCATTTACAAGCCCTCATTCAAGTCACACAATATTATCACTTGGAAATGTTTTGCCAGTACTCTACTCTCACTAGTCCAACTAGAGGCTTCCTACCCGACACCAAGTACCCGCATTTTAGCTTCAACATTTCAGAAGCAATAACCCGTTGCCTTCTCAAGAATCGCTCGGTTCTCGGGCTTCTGAACAGTCGCTCCATTGGGGTATTGTCTGAATCACCTCTACCCTATTGAGGGCATTGGACTTTGTCTATGGAACTAATGTGCATCAATGCTGAGAACTATTCTGCACTCTATGTTCATGTTTACTTTATCTATTGTACTTGAATTGGGGTTGCCTATTTACGAATGGTATATCTGATCTGTTTGGACAGCATACAAAACAAAGCTTTTCACTGTACCTCGATACAAGCAATAATAATAAACCTAAACCGATTAGGGATAGCTAATCAATCAACGGCAGCTTTGCTGGTAACATGCATACCCTGTATTTATTTTATGATGCATTTACTCAGAACTTTATTTTTGATAACTGCATGTGACACGAAAATTTAATATATTTTAGTAAAGAAAGTGTCCAAAATATTCCTGCTCTGACATGTGCGGCAGAGTGGGGAAAAGAGAAACACTGCCATTGATATTAATACCCTGTTACTCCACAGAGGTTCAAAATGGCCAAGGCAAAAAAGAAAGTGAAGTTTATTGTAAATATTATCCTAGCTGATCACATAACTGATGCCACAGCAACAGGTCGAGGTGTCTTTGTGATTGAGCCAAGTGACAAACTGCTTAAATTCAGGCTTCCGTGTGTTTTACTGGGCGGGATCAGACTGTGGAAGGTACATGCACAAATCTAAAATTTAAGTGCCTTTTCCAGCATTTCTTAACTAGAGCACAAGTCCTAAACACTAACTTTTTTCCTATTTCAGATTACCCTGCCAAGTGTTCAGAGCACCCCGCTGTCATTCTGGCTACCGACTCAGCTATCTGCTGAGCAGAAAAATAAATGCCATTACATTCAGCCCAACCCCCAAGGTTCTGATATTGTAGGCTCTTTGATCAGTCTCAGTCTTTGCAACATGCTCCAGTGGCATTAAAATTCACTGATTTATTGAGCATCTATGAAGAGCTATTGTTTATAAAAAACACATGGGACTTTAGTTTTCTATCAGTCCAATCTGAAAATGTAATAATGCAGCCTAGAGTAAATGATTTACATTTCTTCAGTATTCGGTGGAGTGGTGCTGCAGACATTCAATTCAAACAGGGCTACCCTGAGTTTCCATGAAGCTGTCAGAAAGCATGTTCCCATGGCATCAGCTCTTGCACCCGTTCTAAATTGGGTTCACCGTGAACACTGGGATCAAAAATACGCGCATTCATCCTCACCATCAACAGCACCAGAAATCGGGCCACATGCATATGGGCTGTACATACACCAATGCTGCCATGCACCCAAGGGAAGATCAGGCCACATTTGTGTACAGAAGAATGTTGGAGCTAATTCCTGTGGGAGGGCGTTAACCAAAATTTGCTGTAAATAAAATCGCATCAGAAGCTAAGAGTAACTGTGTTCTAAAGTATTTGGAAAGAGTAAGACTTCGGTTCCACTTAAGTTTTAGGCTCTTTGTTTCAAGCAGAATAAGATGACGCCATACACAAAAAATTGTGAATCTTTTGCCAAAGTTATATTAGCAGACCTCTGCCAAGGCATAGAAAAGGCGGCTGTAATTGCTCCCAAATTAGCAAAAGTAAAACCAGGAGCAGTGCTTGACTGGAATTAAGTACTGGATATTATTGGTATCCAACCAAAATGGGTTGGTGGAGGGTGGGAGAGGGAAAGAGTGTGTGAGAATCCAGTTTCAGACTTCTGAACTATGACAAAGTCAAGTCAAAAGAGTTTATTGTCATGTGTCCCTGACAGGACAATGAAAATCTTTCTTTGCATAGCACAACATCGACAATACATTATGATCAAGACATCAATTGAAGTCTGGCATTTCAAAACAGCTCATTTCTGAAGGCATTTCTGCCTAATCATTAATATTTACCAAAAATATTTATCAATATTCTGCACTCTGTACCTTTCCCCTAGCACTACCTATTGTACTCAAGGTTGGCTTGATTATATCGATGTATAAAAGTATTATATGATTGGATAGAATGCAAAAAAAAGCTTTTCACTGTATACATGACAATAAATTTAAACCCAATTGCTAAAGCATATTGGTTATTTTAAACTGATTTGAAATGTAATTACATCACAAAACAAGCTTACTTTAAAATCCTGTTTGGATTTAATAGCTTGAAAATGGCATTGTTTTAAGTGGATATGATACTTTTCACACCCAAAGCTAAATCTGTTGTAAAGAGAGCCAAGCTGGAACGTCCTTGCTTTAAGAATCCTCTTTTATTGTTTTCTCCCATTTATAATCGTTAAAAGCCAACTTGTGCATTCAACAGCAGCAGCTATTGCCAGAATCCATAGCTGGCACTTATTCACAAATGGCCCAAAAGGGAAGCAGGTTAGCATTGTTGAAGCATTCTCCATTGCCAGCCATAGACTGTCATGGATGGGTACAAGAGACAAAAAATAAAATCGGGTTTGAATGGGAGAGGCAAAGAGGATTAATGGCATCGCGCAGGATAATAAGATCCCAATATGCCAAAGAGAAACAGAATTTAGCACCTTGCTACAATCAGGCCATAGCCACATATCATAGAGGCAAATGCTTGCAGGATCTCTGATGCAGGCAGGATGTAGGCTTTATCAGTGCTATCCATCTGCAAAATAGGATAACTCGCAAATCAACGTTGGGGTTAGTCAGGGATAAAACCAATGCCTCAGCCAGAAATGCTTTAATTCACAGATAGTAGCTGATTTCCTTCATAAAACCCTCCCAGTTTTACCATGACTGCACAGTGATGATTGCAAGTAAACCTTTAGATCCACACAGTCAAAATTATACAGCATGGAACAGACTTTTCAAGCTTGTCGGATAGATGTGCTTTGATGACAGTACATGGGCAAAATTTGGCAGCGAAAGAACACTCCAGCTGGGATAAACCATCATCGGATAGGTACAGCCCAATCCCCTGATGGACTCAACATAAACATCAAAACATCCAATTTACGAGCAAAAAGGGCACAAACATATGTTTCTAGTCTGATCCAAAAATGTACCTATACATTTCAAAGTGAAGGGAAAAAATGATTTACCACTAAAAATGGATTGATCATCAATTGTAAACATAAATATTAAATCAAAGTTCAAACACTTGGCAGGAAACCATACACACCCAGAAAAAGCATCCACATCCAACGAGCTATGATTCGACAGCTTGCAAAAATCTACGAATAATGCTACGAGGTTCCCCAACAGGTTGGCAAAGCATCTCAAATGTTCTCCCAGGGGAGCAGTGAGAAATCATGTTAAAGACAGAAGACAGGTGGCAATGAAGAGAACATTGGAGGAAGAGTTCTATAGATTACAACTCGGACAGGGTAGGAAAGGTTTAGATGCATGCGAGCCAAACGTGGGAAATTTATTAGGTTAAATGGGTCATCTTGGTCGGACTGTTCAAGTGGCCCAAGGGCCTGTTTCCATGCTGTATGACGCGATGACTCAATCACTAACTGAAAGCACTTTCACTATGGTGGAACTATCACAATGTTGAAGATACATTTAGACATGTGCATGTTTTAGAGGAACATGGGCCCAACACAGGGAGATGGGACTAGTGTAGATGGGCCATGTTGGTCGGCATGGGCAACATGCTGAACAGGAAAATAGATGATAAGCTATTGTTTCCTATAAACGCCAAATTGTGAAGATATGATTATAAAGAGGCACACAAATGATCAGCTCAAATGCGCACTTCAAACCTATGCTCCCGTTATTTAAGTTATTCCCTTGGTCATATATGTGTACACTGTGGATGGTTCGATTGTAATCATGAACTGTATTTCTGCTGAAAGGTTAGCATGCAACAAAGGCTTTTCACTGTACCTCAGTACAGCTGACAATAAAGTAAACTCAAACCTTTCAGATATTCACTTCTGAAAGAACACATCATACCACAGTTGCTTTGTTGGATGTAAACTACTCTGCAAGTCACAACAGTTCAAGTGTTTGAAGAATAAGTAATTTGGCTACAGAGCTATTGTGACTTCAGGGGATATTTTGTGTTTAAGTGAAACACTGAGTACCTGCTGTCAATGTGAACATAAGAGCTGAATAATGAACACCTGCTCAGTTCAGGTTAACTTGATTACAAATCATATCAATGCAGCTTAGAGCAAAACTAATGACGCTGATAAATAAGGATTAATGTAAATTGGGAGGGAACATTTTAGCTGTAATTTATTTAATCACACAGTCAAACTGTTTAAAGAAAGCTCATCCGGTTTAAAATTGAAAACAACTAAACTATGAAAGAATTACAGAAACCTACAGCCTCTTTCCATTGATTTAGACTTCCAATAGCTTGAGGTTTTACATGTTTGTTAACGTCCTGTTATTGGGGTTTTTGCGTCGATATTGAATGCCTTCCTTACACTTCTTCCTGATCCTTGGTAGTAACACAAAACTGTTTACTTTAGTACTCAAATCCTGAAGAATCTCAGAACTGCACCGCTCTGGCAGCAGTTCTTTGGCCCTTTGAGCCACACCATCTGCGTGCACATTTTCCCTTTGCGTACTTGGCCAAGTTCTTTGTCTAAGCCATAATCAAATCTACTTCCACCACTCCTTCAGACAGCATACTCCAGATCACAACCAATCACTGTATAACAAGGTTTGTCTTCAAATCACTTTTACCAATCACCTTTAACCACTATCCCCAGGTTGATGAATCTTCCAATGAAAGCAGTTTTCCAATATTTACTTTGTCCAAGCCCTTCATTATTTTGAACATTTCCACTAATTGCATATCTCCACCCTATGGGGATCAATCTCAGCTTCTTTAGACTAACCATGTAGCTGAAAGACCTAATATTGAACATTTCCAGTAAAATCCATTTCTGTATCCTCTTGAAGGCTTTCACATCCTTCCCAAAATCTTGGAGACAGAATGGAGTATAGATGATGGAATCTTATGTAGAACACAAAGTGCTGAAATAACTCAGTTGGTCAAGCAGCATCATTGGAGGACATGGATAGGTGACATTTCAGGTCTATAAAAGGTTCCCGACCTGAAATTATGTCTATCTATGTCCTCCAGAGATGCTGCCCAACCTGCTGAGTTATTCCAGTACTTGGTTCTTATCAAAATCAATACTTCACAACATTAATACTGACCGTATCAGGTTGGGATGGATAAAGTCGGCTGAAGGTCGGTTTCGCTGCTGCGCAACTCTAATGACCCCATTTGATTTTAAGCATTTCGCTGGTATCAATGTCTTCTATGCAACTCCCAAAAGCCAAAACAGGATCAACATACAGCCGTCTCTAAATCACGAAAGCTTACAATTACCTTAAATATGGGAAGGAGGGGGACAGGAAGTTTGAAATATGCGACTGTAAACACGTACACACAAAATAATTGCCTGTGGGCTTGTGCGAGTGCGGCAGATTTAAAATCCTGCAAAGAAATACTGCTGCGTGCTGCAATTCATTATTTACAACATGGAAATCATTTGGTACAAGTTAAAAATATATTACCACAAGGGCTGCATCAATAAAATAGCATCCCATACAGGGATTACAAAGAACTGAAAAGGCAGATCATTGAACTTTCCTCCACTACTGTTGGGCAAATTATCATGGCGCCCACTGATTCCATAGTACTTTGGTGCACCATCTAGAATCATGCCTATGCAAACACAAATCGGGATTGCCATTCCTTTTTCGCTTTTGTGGATTGTCACTGGCAAATCCAACTTAATACTCACAAAGCAATTTCCCCACAACATTGTCTCCTCTACATTGGAAGAACTACAGATGAACTAAAAATTGGGTGAACTCTTTGCAGAACCTCTTTGCTCAGTCCACAACAGTTACCTCGAGGTTAGTCAGGTCAACATATTGAACCACTCCGTAACTCCTCTCCAGATGTTACTTGACCTGCTGCGGTTTCCAGCATTCCCTTTTATTCCAGATTTCCAGGAATCTGCTGCGCTCTCCATAATACAGTTCCTACATAATTCTCCGTTTTCCTTTTCTCCATTCTCTCCCCGAGTTATACCACCTCGAGACAGTTTAGCAAGCTTTCAGTACTCTTTCTCGGACACCAATCTGTGCCAACCATTTCTCCAGGTTCTCATAGAAAAGACTCATGCTCTATCCACCCTTTCTTTCTTGGAAACATAAAATGTACCCGTTTTCTGATGCTTCCTCGCTCTGAGGAAAAATCTTCCCCACATATGTTTGGAGGATAGGAGAGGTTAGGATAAGGATAGATTGAAGAACTTTGCCGATTTGCTTAGGGCAAACAAAACAGTATTTCTACCCTTATTACCTTAGTATGTCCAGCATTTTCTTTTTATATTTCACATTCCCACACCGGTTATAAGATGTGATTAAGAAATGAAAAATTAAAGAGGTCCATTTTTGCTTAAAACTTACAACAGGATTAGGCATGCTCAGATTGTCACTTTTAAATGAAGTACAGATTTTAAAAACACCAAAAATATTTGCAGATGAATCTGGTCTTTGTTGAATTACACAATCACCAAAACCTGGTGATTTATTACTATTCTTACTCACCCATCTCCTTGGAAGCGTGGCTATCACTGGCTAGTTCACCCATTTTCACGAGGGTCTCAAAATAACCTTTTGCTGCAAAGGACACACCTGAAATATTGAGATTTCAGAAAACATGTTTGTAGATAATGCTGAAACTTCAAATTCGTAGCGTTAAATGACTTAACACCAAGAAACCATTTTGATTTAACATATATTTTCCCCCTTTTAAACAACGCTAATCTCAATTCAAACATTGGCGTTAGAATCTTTTAAACCAGCATGTCAAGATTGAATTGCTTTTGAAGGTGTAATCATTGCAATTATGAAAAGTGTGAGAAAGTTTATGCACCATTACAATTGAGAATTTTCATTTAAGCTTTGTTGAACTGGTAAATAGAAGGAATGAATGAAAAGCGGAATTAAAAACTGGAAGATGGAAATTTGTCATTGTGTACAAAAAAATACTCAGATGCTGGAGTTTCTGTCCATTGATACAGGCGAGTGGAGGGGCAAGCCATGAAAAGGAATATAGATCGATGGGGATGGGGAGGAGGGAAAATTGACCAAGGGAAGTGAGTGAAAAGAGGGGGGTGGAAGTGTTATTTGTAGGCTCATTACCTAAAATTGGAGAACTTTGCTGATTTAGTGAGGGCAAACTAAATAGGTATTTTAACCCTTACTTCTAAACAATTTTGCTGGAGGTTTTATTATTTATGGATGATATATTGATCAGAGGCTAGTAGCTCAGAAACATGGTACGTTTTACATCAGGCTGCTTGCAATTAGATAAAACGTAAACAAAATTAAAAGCTGGTTTTACTTAATGTTGCAATGGTTGATTAAATCAGATTTCATAATGTATTATGTGCAAGCATACAAATGACTTGAGAAGATTGCCCACGGAAATATACCACTGAGAACCTGGAGGGATTAAATTAAACAAATCATTTTTGCTTTTGAAGTTGATTTGGATTCTTTACTAAATTAATCCACTTTAATATTAACTTATTAAAGTGCAATAGTGAATTACAGGAGTGTAATCATCTAACCAGACAGAGTTTACCATTTAACATAATCAATTTCATATTCCTATTTGTCTCAATAAAACAAAAAGCAGCCCTCTTTAGGAAATAGCAATTTCCCCAAAACAATATTGGAGGAAAAAAAAAAATCAATCTCAATAAAGGAAAAAAAACCTTACATTAGATTCTGAAGCATCATCAAGAATCAATTCAAATCACAACAGCATAAATACAGCCATTAGTTCTCAATCACTCTGATAATGTTGAAGTGCTTTATCTGTATAAATTGAACTGCTTTGTATGAATGAAAAAACCCAAAAGGTTTTTGACCAGGTTTTTTATTGTTTTAGAGATACAGCACAGACACAGGCCCTTCAGCCCACCAAGTCTGTGCTGACCAGCAATCTGCATACACTAGCACTATCCTACACATTGGGGACAATTTACAATTTTACCGAGGCCAATTAACCTACACATCTGTACGTCCTTGGAGTGTGGGAGGAAACCGGAGCACCCAAAGAAAACCCACGTGATCACGGGGAGAACGTACCAACTCCATACAACCAGCACCCATAGTCAGGATCAAACCTGGGTCTCTGGGTAAGGCAACAACTCTACTGTGGCGCCATCGAGCAGCCTGTGACCAACCTGTTGAATACTCATGCAAGTTTTCAACTAGTACACAAATATTAGAGAAAACAATGCTAAAAAAATGAATAATTTTAACAGATCTTCAAGGGCTTTACTTTAAAATAAACCAAAGCCAATTTTCTCTTCCACAATGTGAAGCCTTTTCACTTAGCAATGATGCAGGTTGACACTTTTCTTTTTAGAGAGTTCATTTGAAGAAAATCTTTTCGATGAATTATAGTAAAAGGCCACTAAAAAGGGGATTGTCCAATTTAAAACAGATTTTCAAACACTTGCATCAGAGAGATTTAATTTACTCCATTTAATCAGGGTCATTAATGAAGAAAGATCTACTTTTGAATATCACCGAGCTCAGTATACAATTTTGGCAGAACAACTTTTAAATTGGCTTTCGGAGAGACTTCTAGGGCAAGTTAACATATTTAGCCCTTCAATTTTCTGTAAAGTTCACAGATTAGCAGTTTCATGATTGAACATTCAGAAACAGGTACAGTCATGATTAAATTATCTCAGATCACAAAGCAAGTAATACTTAAACACTTTATACATATTGCATTACACTGAAACCAAACATGAAAAGAGGACCACACTAATTAATTGCATTGTGTAGACTTCCCATTGCTCATTTCCATATATTCTCCTTCAGTTTAAAGAGATATTCGGGCCAAACAATGGGCCTCACTCTGCTGAATAACAAAGAACATTCTAGAGAGGAGAGACAGAATTCTTCATCCACTTTCAACGTCGACAAAATAAAACTATAGTGCAAGTTGTATCTCAAATAAAACCTGCTAAAAGTACATTATAAACAAGGCAAAACGGCAAATTTCCACCAAGTATGAACAAGCCTTACTGCTGCCCTATCAGGATTTCATAATCAGAATTTAGTTCTTAATACAGCCAACAAACTACTTTTACTTTGAATCTTAAAAACTTACAAGTAGTTCTACTGCACCTGTTAACCTAGTCACAGAGTGCTGGTGCAGCAAATGACCATAAACTATTAAGCAACAAAAGTATTCATTACAACAAAAGAGGGTCAAAAGAAGGAAACTTCAGGGCTCGAATTTAATGCTAGATGACGAACCAAGTGAGACCTTACATGTTGTCAACCCAACTTTGGTAACCACCAGAACTTTACTTGCAAAAAAAAGGTTTAAAAAGAAAACCCAGCTCAGCATGCCATCAGCATTCACTCTTCATTACTGTGGTGTCTTTAAAAAAAAATGACCAGGCTCAGTAATGGAATGAAACAGTGGAGCATTTACAAAATGCATATTCCGTACATGCACGAATATACTCCGATTCACTGTTGATACGGTATGGTATTTCTCACCTGTTCTAGCTTTCTTGATCCAGATTTTCTCTGCACCCATCTGGCCTGAAGTAATGATCCAACAAAGTTTGAGAAAAAACAGTAACAGTGGAAAAAAAGACAAAAATTCAGGATGGTGTTCCCAGCAGAACTAGTGATATTTACAACCACTAGTAAAAATTGACCAGCCATTATTCATTTTAGGCTTGGGTCCCAGATGATCAGCATATACAAATCAGTTCCTGGTGCCATCACAGCTAAGTTTGGCTCCCTTAACCTGATGACAGACTTGATGACTCTCAAATTATTTGAATCTACGAGTCTGCCATTAGGAGCAAGGTTTGGAAACATCAATGCCAGAAGCTCGCTCAACAAATCCAATTTAAAGCAATGGAAATACAAAAGCAGAGTAAGAAAGATTTAGATTCGAGCCCCGAAATGTTGTGATTATAGATGTTCTACATTAAGATCTGAGAATTAGTATCTTGAAGCCTCCAATAAAGCTAGAGGAAATTTTGATTTGACAGGCATTATGGAATTTTTACCAGCAAGTGTATTATCACTAATATCAGGTCCAATTGAACAAACTTAGAGGATTCATTGCTTACATTTAAAAATATTTAACATAGCAACATGAAATATAATTTGGTATTATCTCACTAAAGTACATTGTCATCTGCAAAGCTTTTACGTTTAAATGTTCTTCCTCAGCCAATGTTAAGTTTGCTAACATTTCAAATTTTGCTGAATTCATTAAAATTCTGATCTACAAATTTAATTATTTGTATGTTTAAGATTTTTCAGTTTAGTTGTTGCAAACAATAGTTTTGGATCAATCACATTTTTTTTTTTAAACTACAATTTCCTTTATCTTTCTTGGCATTGGCAAAGAAATGCATTGACGTTTTCTGAGATTGCAGTAGGGGCTCCAGAACTTGGTGTGTTTGTTTTACAATATTTATGCATAAAATTACATGTGGGTGTAATGGCAATTTTTATTTGTTCTGGGGAGATGTGGGATCATTCAGTGATGAAAGACAGAAGAACAGATTTTCATGCAGTGCAATATAATATTATACACTGGAGGTTCATGAACCATTAGAGGTAGCATTCCAGTTATTTTGTACTTTCCAGCACTTTGGAACTATTATCTAAAATTACTCCCATCTTTGTTGCAACTTCTTCCCCTGCTCATCTTCAAGTTTCTAAACCCAAATCCCTTTTAAAAGTACAACTGCATTTGTATACACTACTTTCACAAGCAGGGCATTCTAGATTTCACTCCATGTCTTCATGCTGGTTCTTTGCCACGTCTCCATTGGAGCTTAGATTGACTACAGATGTTGGTGCTTTACTACACTCCTTTATATAATTATGATCAGTTCTGCAGAATTATACTCTCATATGGGGGATTTTATAGGCATTATCTTAAGTTCAGAAAGATCAGTGTTAAAAATCAAGCCTGGAAAGGGTTATTTTAAAAACAAGGGCCATCAAAAATGTTATGGAACACAATACAACAATTGTGTTCAATCCAATGTTTCTAACATTGCTTTTACTTTGCAAAAAACAACAGCATCATGCATAGCTTGACAACTTAGAGATGGAAGGCAATATAAACTAAACAGCACATGTAAAAAGGGGTTCAGTAACAGATATTGTACTGTTAGTTAATGTACACAAGTCCTCAAAAGGTGGCAGGAATTGTTGACAAAGTTGCTAAAGAAACACATGGGACTCTGTTTTATTAAATAGAGAAATTGAGATTAAGAAAAAAAACTTTTGTAAAGTACCGTGGGCACCAAACTATTCAGAAGAAACACAAGGCCTTGAAGAACTTTGAATCAGGAAGTTTGATCCATGATTCAATGAGATCATAGTTGGCCTGTGGCTTAACTTCATCCATCAGGGTGGGAATTAGATGAAAATGGTGTTTGTAAGAAGTGACCAGAGAAGTTGCAACATGGAGAAGGTAGATTTGATGTTCGAAAATCCCCAGATTTTTATGAAGAGAGAAAAAAAAAGTTTTTTTTTGTTTTGTTTTTTTAAAAAAGAACTCCTTATATGGAGGATGCAAAAGGAAAACTGGGGGAAAACAACATTAGGCAGCTAATTTTTTCGAACCAAATTGCACTGCCTGAAATTGTGACAAAAGCAATTCCAATAACAACTTTCAAAAAGGAAGAAGGGGAAACAAAAACAGCCATCTCAGGAGAGAGAGAAAGAGAGAGAGCGAGATTAGTTGGATATCTCCTTCAAAAGACTTGGCCCAAACGACCACCTTCTGCATTACACAATTTTATGTGACTTGCAATTTAAATAGCTGCTTCTAACAATCAGCTCAATGTTAGACCCCCCCAACAGAACCACTCCTAGAAAAAAACCAACTGTATTTAGTTCATTAAACTCAGATTGCATCTGCTCCAAACAAGAAAAGTATTAAATAAAAGGTTTCCAATTAAAGCATCTGCAATTATTTTGATTTAAATTGAAGGGAATGAAAACTGTTAATAAATGACTTGCTTACAACTATCATGCTGCAATTTAATTAATCCTAACCGTTTTACTGATCATTCAATTCCTTTTGTCCCTCATTCTTTGCAATCAATTCATTACCCTGTGTACCTCATTTTTCACCCGACTCTTCAAAATGACAAATCTAAAAAGATTTTTGGTGAAATGTTGACACGTGAACAAACTCACAAACACTGAACAGCTTGTTGAAATGAACACCAAAAAAAATTAGACTTACAAGGGAGCAAAATTCAATACAAAACACCATTCAGAAAATGTTTTGTTTAAGGAAAATAAATCTACCCCACTTAAGGCTACCTGTGAGTGTTAGTGGACAAAAATACATTGTTTAATATGAATATGGCTCATTTAAACCCAGATGTGAAGACTGTTAAGACTATTTTACACCTCCCAGCTTCCCACCATCTGTAGACTTCCCCCATCCTGCACATCTTAAAGTTTGCACTCAAAACTTCTAGAAATATGGCTTCAGAAGTTCTACTGTGCATTGGAGCGAATTGAAAACAATTTCCTCAGCTTTGGCATGCAGCTTAAACTATTTCACAAGCACATCAAAGTTACATTTCAAAAGCAAAACTTGACCCCATATCTTTAGATCTTCGGATAAGGTACAACATTTTATGCATATCCAGAACAATGCCTGGCTACACTTCTCATCCAACTTTCTTTTATTTTGCCATACCACTTGACAGACTAGCTCTAAGCAACTGATCATGATTTCAGCGTGAGCACTCCCACAATGTAGTTCAGCAACAGACAGCCACTATGTCCACGTGATAACTTGATTAAAACCACAGCAGAAGAAACCACTATCTGCCAAGCCTCAAATCTTTTTAGGACCGTTGAAAGTTACAGATTTTGCAAGCAAAGCATCACGACATGGACATAAAAATGAACAGTTCTGTCTCACCCCCATGATTAATGGCTCAAATGGAAGATTACATTGGGATCCAAAGTAGGAATCAGTGACCCATCTCCCATCTAACTGAAGGAGAATGCATGGAGATGAGCAAACATATTACACAAGCAAAATCAAAACCAAAACAAGGACAAAACAGACATTAATCATATAATGGACATTAAAAGCAAAATCAGGTTATAAAACAAGTGGACAAATAACTTACTGGAAAGCGCCTTTTCATAAGACTTCCCCATGGCGATAAAATTTCTAAGACTCGGATTAAACTGGTCCATAATGGTCTATGAAAACAAAATGCCAGAATTTTTTTCATCAATAGAGCACTACATATTCAAACTCTTTTCATATAAACAATATTTATTGTCTGAACACAATGTGCATTATTTAGTTTCTAGAATGCACATAAATTATCCGAAACTCTGAATATATTTTCTTATCAAACTTGCACTTAGTCAAATGGTAGGAATTTGTCCTCAACTGCAAACATTGAAGGCAATGACAGTTAATCCTACTGAAACCATTTCAGAAGCCAAGTTTAAATACATTCAGACATAAAACAGAGGATGGATATTCACCCCAAGCTACGTCATTTCTCATTCAGGAAAGTTTACAATACTACTCCAGGTAGCATTCTGAATCACGAAACAATATAAAACTAAACATCAAATATCCAAAATAAAATGTGTAGGAAAGAACTGCAGATGCTGGTTTACACCAAGCATAGACACAAAATGCTGGAGTAACTTAGCGGGACATACAGAATCTCTGGAAAGAAGGAATGGGTGACGTTTTGGGTCGAGACCCCTCTTCAGACTCAAGTCTGAAGAAAGGTCTCAACCCAAAACGTCACCCAGTCCTTCTCTCCAGAGATGCTGCCTGTCCCGCTCATTTACTCCAGCATTTTGTGTCCATCTATCCAAAATAAAACCCCATACTAACTAAGATTTCTAATCTGGAATTATAAAAACAAACAAGTCATTAGCAATCAAAAATGCCCCTATACTTTTGTTAAAAATCTATCCGACTTACTAATGTTCTTCAAGGAGGAAATCGGCTAACCTTAAATCTACCCTGCTTGCAACTCCAGGCCCACCAATGTGGTTGACTATTAAATGCCTGTGAAATAGCCTAGCAATCCATCCATTTTGAGGAATGGGTAATAAATGCTGGCCCTGCCTGCAGAGTCGAGATCCTGAAAAGTGAATGAAAACAGTGCTTCTTTCAACATTCATGCGTTCTCCTGTCATCCTCCAAGAGAATTGCCAATAAAGGGTCCTGGTTATGAAACGTAGTCTGACCCAACTCCATGAATGCTACTGTTGAACTATAGGGATCTTTACAAATCCAGGTATTTACACAACAGAGCCTCAAAAAAAGTTAATGGGAGACAGACAATTTCAGAGATTGTCCGAAATCCCCAAATGGTTCAATTAAAATCTGTTGTTATAATTTATTTATTTAGGGGCGACAAGGCGGCGCAGCAGTAGTTTGCTGCCTTACAGCGACAAAGACCCAGGTTCGATCCTAGTTAGGGGTGCTTGTCTGCAGGTTCTCCCTGTGACCTGCGTGGGTTTTCTCAGAGAACTTTGGTTTCCTCCCACACTCCAAAGATGTGCAGGTCTGTAGGCTTGGAATAAGTGCAAAAACAAAATTAGCCCCAGTGTGTAAGATAGTGTTCATGTGTGGGGATGGAAGATTACATCCTTCACGTGGTCCGCCCTGTTTTGACTAATGCAATCAACTCGACGTGCACAAACGGAAGATCAAATAGAACAAGTGATTCAACAACTCTGGGCTGTGCACGCCACACGAAAGAAGAAGGTGTAGGGATCGCTGGTCGGTATGGACTCGATGGGCCGAAGGGCCTGTTTCTGCACTGTATCCTTAAACTAAACTAAGTTTGAGGGATTTTCAAAGTCTGTAGTTATATCCACCATCATAACTCTGTGCTGACTGATAAATTAGATATAATGGTTCAATAATTTCAAGGTGAAACAGTACTAGTCTTTCTGAACTATTATTAAACAGAATTCATCAAATATATGCTAAAATTTATTACAGCGAATTTGGCAGTTTTGGGAAAAGAAATGGCATGGACAAGTTTCAATTAGTGAAATCACAAATTTGGCAGAAAAAGCAATCTTATGTTGGCTAACGTGCTGATTCAAGAGATTTTTTGTAAGAGTCTATGAACTCAGTCTGCTGTACTCCACTTAATGTTACAACTATTACAATCAACTACAGAAATATATATATAACTACAAACCCTTGAGTACGGACTAATCTGTCAAAGTCAGTTATCAATTTTAAACCATATCAGTAATTATTCTAACTTTTCACCTCTATTACTCAAGTGCGAATATAATCAATTCACAATACATGGCTGTGGAAAGCTAAACAGACAGGTTTGCAGCCTTTGCAATATTTGCTTGAAATTCACCCAACTAATTATGCAGCAATAAAAAGAGCTAAATAGACAATAGGTGCAGGAGTAGGCCATTTGGCCCTTCGAGCCAGCACCGCCATTCACTGTGATCATGGCTGATCATCTATGATATGAACATGAAATATTCATCCCCAGGATTATAATTCTCACGTAAAAGGCACATTAAGCTGAAAGCACCTCAAGCTGGAGGTTGAGCAAGCTAGGACTCTATTTCTTGGAACGCAGGAAGATGAGGAGTGATCTTATAGAGGTGTATGAAAACATGAAAGGAATAAATCGGGTAGATGCACAGAGTCTTTTGCCCAGAGTAGGTGAATTGAGGACCAGAGGACATAGGTTGACAGTGATGCAGGAAACTAAAAAAAAAAATAGGAATCTGAGGGGTAACTTTTTCACAAAGGGTGGTGGGTGTACGGAACAAGCTGTCAGAGGAGGTGGTTGAGGCAAGGACTATCCCATCATTTAAGAAACAGTTAGACAGGGAAATGGATAGGACAGATATGGACCAAATGCGGGCAGGTGGCATTAGTTTAGCTGGGACATGTTGGCCGGTGCGGGCAAGTTGGGCCGAAGGCCTGTTTCCACACTGTGTCACTCTATGAAATGACATCAGCAAAGTGACTGTAATATGCCAATGGTTGTTTAGCGAACCAAAACTCAGCATTAGAGATATGGAAACACGATGGTAGTGTAAACATCAGCCGACTACAGATTGTTAATTCCCAACGCTATTATTAATGCAGCTAAGAGTCGTCAAGGGGATTAATGATTGATACATCACAAATCTACTCACTGGGATGCTAACTTAACGACTGGGAAAGATAATGGTTTGAATGTATGCAGCAAAATCACATGGCTTAATCAGCAGGTCTTGTGCATGTATCCAACTACAAAGGGGTGTCTACCAGAGACGGTAGATATGCATAATCATTGGGGTGAATGTTCATCACCCAGAAAAGATCTTATAAAAATATGCATTTTTGTCAGTGATAGAACATAGAACAGTAGAGCACAAGAACAGGCCCTACAATCCACAATATCTGTGTCGAACATGATGCCAAGACCTTCACTTATCTACCTGCACATAACCCATATCCCTCCATATCGCTATCCATAAGTTTTTTAAACACCACTAACATACCTGCTTCAAACACCACGCCCAGTAAAGCATTAGAGGCACTTATGCAAGAAAAGACTTGCCCCACATATCGCCATTAAACTTTGCCCCTCTCCCTGTAAAGCAATGTCCTCTAGCATTTAATGCACAGAAGCATCAGAAGAAACCAAGAGGTGATGAAAGAGACCCAAAGTGGCCATTAGAAACAGACGAGACGAGAAAAACTGCGGAAGACCATTACAACATGGACAAGTGAACTGTTCGTCCAATGTTGAGATGACAATATTTGTTACAAAAATTGCTCAAGCAGAAAGTTACAAACTATGATTCTGACATGATAAAATACAACTACTTTGCTGAAATAGTGCTGTTACAAATCCATTGGAGAATCCAACAGCTTCCTGCGACTTTCCTGCAACACCAAGAGGCCAAAATGTTGCTCACCTTAGTGTTCCACTATATTATATTCTAGGGTATTATAGGTTCATGGAGCTAAAACTGTAATAATAACCATCCATCAGACTGCTTGGTGTATTATTTCAGATGGAACTTAAGAACCAAGAAAGGAAAGTTGCTGTAATTTCTCACACAAGGAACTTTATCAAACTGTCAGGTTATATTAAGTGTTGGAAATAAGTGTGGAGAAAGAGCATGTGAATTTTCATCAAGACAAGAGTGGGGGGGGGGGGGGGGGGGGGGGGAGGGGAGGCACTTGGGAGATCAAATGCAAGAGAAAAGTATACAGTAAAAGGTAGGAACATCGATGTATATCGAGATATCTTGGGATGTGTCCATAGCTTCCCGAAAGTGGCAACAGAAGTGGATGGGGTGGTAAAGAACGAGTCCAACATACTTGCCTTCATGAGTCAGGGAACATAGCATAAATGTCAGTAAGTTACATTAGAGCTGTATAAAACATGGGTGGGGCCACACTTGGAGTATTATGTGCCATTCCGGTCACCACATTATAGCCAAGATGAAGGCTTTGGAGAGGGTGCACGAGAATGCTCCATGAAGCGTATTAGCCATAAGGAGTGGATGGACTAACTTAGAATATTTCTGGAACATGGAAGGCTGAGGGGGCAACCTGATAGACACACATAGGCTAGATAGTCAGGGTCTTTTTCTCAGGATGGAAATGTCAAAACTAGAGGACCTAGTTTTAAGGCGAGAGGGGGAAAGTTTAAAAGAAGTGCAAGGCAAGATTTTTGTCACACACACCGTGGGCAGGTGGTAGAAGCAGACACAATAGCAATGTTTAAGAGGCATTTGGACAGACACACGAACAGGCATGAAAGAGGGATACAAGAAAATGGGATTAGTTACATTAGCATCATAGCTGGCACAGAGATAGTGGGCCAAAGAGCATGTCCCCGTGTTGAAAACTGACACAAAAAGTTGGAGTAACTTAGCGGGTCAGACAGCAACTCTGGAGAAAAACAATAGGTGCCATTTTGGGTCGAGACCCTTCTTCAGACTGAGAGTCAGGGGCTGCATTGTTTCCCTGCAAGTGCGAATTTTCAGAAGTTAGGCATTACTGAGGCCAGCATTTCTTGCCCATCCTTAAACGCCCTTAGTGAGCCACCTTCATGAACTGTTGCAGATCTCTGGTGATGCAATGATTTATTGGTAGGGCAAATGCAAGGCTACTCCAATCTGCATAATGCTCCCTTGAGATCTGGTGATGCCTCTTCTTAGGATTTGCTTATGATCGCAAAGTTGATAGATTTGCAGGAACAATTTCAATATGGAATCTTTGTATTTCTCAATTTATATCACAAGCTAATTGGGGATGAGAGGGAGGGATAGAAACAGCCAGCAATCAGCACACAGCAACGATAACAAACAGTGCAATGTTTCTGAAGTCACCCAGCATGAATCACCCACAAATTGACTGTATTCCATTATGAATCCTTGCCAATTATTTTACTGTGAGCCTTAGCCTTCTTGTTCACACTTGAAAGAAAGTGCTGGCTTAATGACTCACTACACTGGAGATAAAATATTCAGTGTTCAATGGGAGTGCACATCAATTTATCAGCACCTAAAGGCCAAAGTCAATCTGGCATCTCCCTCTGTCGATTAGTAAATTGTATTATATTCAGGAAACAATCAAAACCAGTCAGATGTGAAAGCTAATGTTCTTTTTGAATAGCACTGCGATGGAGAGGAGATAGCACCCCAATCATAGAAAGGCAAGGAAAAGATTTAAAACCCCAAATTGATCTGTTTCATTGCAATTGTTCATAAAAAAAACAATTGTGCAATTCGTCAGTGCAAAACTGAGCCTATACCTTTAAAATATGAGAAAAGGTCATATTAATGCTTCGTCTTCATCCAGGTCAAACAGACTGCAAACTGAAGCTCAAAACAATGCGTGTCTCGTGCAGGCATTCTAACTCGAAGACCTGCCAGTCTTTTGACTTTGCTTTTAACTGGGCGACAAAACCTTATTTGGGAACTTATATGGAATGTCTCAGTTTACAAAACAACTTGATCTGAAGCCAAATTTACTTCTGATCATCTCTATGAAACTAGCATTGACTCTGATGTTCTACGCCCCTCCTCAGCATCAAAATATTTATTTTCTTTGAATTCCTACAGGACCAATTACATTTTTCTTGCTTGAGTCAACGATTGTTCCTTATTGTACTGTAAACTTAGCAAACTTTATCACAAAACAAGCATTCTTAATGTACTGCACAAGAGTGTTGTATGTAGGTACAACACTTTCTATCAGCTGGGGATATAAATAGAATGGTGCTTTCCCCCAAAACACGTTTTGGTTTTCCCAAAATCCAACAAGATCGATCATTTGCCCTACAAATAACATGTACAGATTTTTAAATTCTTGCCAAACAAAAACAGACTTGTTCAAAAGGACTGCAGCGGTAGAGTTGCTGCCTTACAGCGTTTGCAGCCCCAGAGACCTAGGTTTGATCCAACTACAGGTGCTGTCTGTACGGAGTTTATACGTTCTCCCCGTGGGTCTACACCTAGATCTTCAGTTTCCTCCCACACTCCAAAGTCGTACAGGCTTGTAGGTTAATTGGCTTGGTATGAATGTGCTAAAGTATGGGGATGTGTGTGAAGGACCTGTTCCCGCACTGTATCTCTAAATTAAACTTAAAAAACTCAACAGAAATAGGTCTTGTCAATAATAATTACGACAAGCTGCTAAGATTGTTGGCCATTAATTCTCCAGAGTCCAGTTTTCTGTTGGCCAATCCACTTGATTAACAAAATAATTAAAATTTTCTTCTAAAATGTATTAGTTTTCAAAAGATCAGAAATACCGTTGAAGAATGAATAATGATTTCTGGCCAAAAATAGCAAGGGCAAGTGGGAAGCAATTAAGGGGAAGTGCCAGAAAATTATGAGAAAATAGGTTTTGCCTTTAAAACCTTTTAAGTGATTCCAAGTCATTTTAAGACTTTAAAATTCTCAAAACTTTCCAAAAGTTAAATTCCTCCAGCTAATGCCCAGGGGCATGTACTTTCCCAAACTAACAATATGGTTGCAGCTCTCATTAATCAACCTATTGTCACAAAGATGCTCTCCCTATTGCCTCCTGCTTTGCACAATGCCACTGCTACTGTGCGCTCCATGATGCTTGAGACATTTGGGTTCAGATTGGGTGACTTGGCCACTCAAGAATTGACCATTTTTAGCTTTGAAAACCTCTATTGTTGCTTTAGCAGTATGTTTAGGATCATTGTCTTGCTATAGAATGAAACACCGGCCAATGTGTTTTGAGGCATTTGGTTGAACTTGAGCAGATGGATGCATCAACATACTTCAGAATTCATTATGCTAATACCATCAGCAGTTGTATCATCAATTAAGATGAGCCAGTACCTTCAGCAGCCATACATGCCCAGGCCATAATACCCAAACCACTGTGTTTCACATATCAGGTGGTATGCTTTAGATCTTGGGCAGTTCCTTCTCTCCTCCATACTTTGCTCTTGCCATCACTCTGATATAAGTTAATCTTCGTCTCAGCTGTCCACAAGACCTTTTTCCAGAACTGTGGTTGCTCTTTTAAGTACTTCTTGGCAAACTGTAACCCGCCCACCCTATTTTTGCGGCTAACCAGTAGTTTGATTCTTGCAGTGTATTGTCTGTATTTCTGTTCATGAAGTCTTCTGCGTACAGTGGTCATTGGCAAATCCACACCCGACTCCTGAAGAGTGTTTCTGATCTGTCGGCCACGTGATTGGGGTTTTTTCATTATTATAGAGAGAATTCTTCTGTCATCAGCTGTGGAGGTCTTCCTTGGCCTGCCAGTCCCTTTGCGATTAGAAAGCTCACCAGTGCTTTCTTTCTTCTTAATGATGTTCCAAACAGTTCATTTCGGTACGCCTAAGGTTTGGCTGATGTCTCTAACAGTTTTATTCTTGGTTCTCAATCTCATGATGGCTTATTTGACTTTCATTGGCACAACTTTGGTCCTCATGTTGATTAACAGCAATAAAATTTTCCAAAGGTGATGGAAAGACTGGAAGATAGACTTGGTGCTGAGAGGTATTTTATACCTGCATTAAGAGGCAATTAAACACACCTGAGCAATTACAAATGCCTGTGAAGCCATGTGTCCCAAACATTATGGTGCCCTGAAATTGGGGGGGGGGGGCGGACTATGTATAAACACAGCTGTAATTTATACATGGTGAAACCAAAATGTATAAAAATGACCTTTAATAAAATCTGACAATGTGCACTTTAACCACATGTGATTTTTTTTCCTATTACAAATATCAAATTGTGGAGTACAGAGGCAAATAAATAAATGATGGGTCTTTGTCCCAAACATTGTGGAGAGCACTGTATGTGTCAGGACAACCAGCTGAAGTTTGGCTAAGAATCAATGAAGCAACCCACTCAATATGCTGCTACTCACAGTGAATCTCAATTCTGTGGCACTTCGATGGTCAGAGCCAAATACCGTTCTGTTTTAATTGGCATCTCCAGTTTTTCTGTTCCCAAGTCCCAACTGATTACTCATCAATCATTTCTGTGCCATTGGCATTTTGTGCTCTCCATCCTCTGCACTGTAACAGCAGACTTCTTCCAAAAAACATTTGAAATTAAGTCTAAAAAGCCAGCACAAATTTTATTGCATTTTAATTTGATGGCATCAGCAAAGAAGGTGGTGGGATTGATGCATTCCTTGAAAAAAATTAATCTAGCAACAATTTCATAATGGAGACACAAGGAACTGCAGATGCTTGTTTACAAAAAAAAGATGCAAAGTACTGGAGGAGCTCAGTGAGTCAAGCAAAATCTCTGGTGAACATGGATAGGTGACATTCCAGATTGGGACTCTTCTTCAAATTCATAATACATTGATGTATTAGACAGAGGTATTATATTTGAAGTTTATTATAGAGCTGACATTTGTGATGCCAGTGTTACTGTTTCTTTTTACAATGACAGGTTAATCAGGCAATTCCAGCCTTTTTACAATGACAGGTTAATCAGGCAGATCCAAATACACAAAACAAGGTGTGAAATAAGATCCTTAGCAGGAAGGTGCTGATAACGCCTACTGCAGATCTGCTGGAATTAACTCATAAAACTGGATCATCAATTTTCATTGGAAAAAAGACATGGTTAGAGCAATGTTCACATACTGCAGATTTCTCACATGCATTTTGAATAGAGATGCAAGTCTAAGATTATTTTGGCACTCTTGAACAGTTCTCTCCGAGCAATCCTTGGAGAGCACCTCCAAAATTATCCTCTGCTGGAAATTATACCATCTCCCAAAGATCGGGTAGTGGTTACATTAATCTATCTTATAACTTTAGCTGTTGTTAAATGAAGTGAAAAAAAGTTACCCAGCAAGGTCAATTTCAAAAAAGCTTATAGGATTTTAAACCCAGTTGGAAAATTATAGTTATTTACAATTAAGGTGGATTGAGTATATCCTCTGGGACAGTCTGCTATCATGTTATTAACAAACATTTCGCATTCCAAAACAGGCATTAAAAAAAATTAACTCAAGCTAGGAATTGATCGGGCGCATCATTCTAGATGTTAAAACAGTTTGTTCAAACTATACTGAAAAAAATGGTAACAACTCTTAAATTACGATACCCTCTTACAATTAAGATTATTCTTACACTAACTGCATGCAGATTCATGAGCAATTTTCAACGGACATTTCCACCCAATGTAAAGAAACTTTAAAAATATATAAAGGTGTGTACAACAAATTGCCCAATGTCAATTCAAAGCTACAATGATTAACAAAACGAGTTATTTCATGACACAAATTCGATCCCACACCCAAGTCAGCAACCAAACCAACTCTCCTCCCCAAATAAAAAGATTCATCTAGATCCTTCCATTCCAACTCCTCCCCGAGAATCACAAGATCACTCGAACTAAACATCGCAAAAGTGTAACAAAAAAAGTTCAAATGCACTTGCGGGCTACTTAAATAACATATAATAATGTAAATAAGTTCACGTGCCAAATTAAAAAAATCATCACATTCCTTAGTTTGTATATTTTAACAATAGCCACACCCGGGGAGCATGCAATACTTAAAAACCCAAGTTTTAAAGATAAAGAAAAGGGCGTTTTTGAGAAGCTGCGAGGTCTGCAGTGCTGGTATAAGGGGTGGGGGTGGGTACGAGGAGGTAAGAGGGAAGTTGGTGGTGGGAGGGAGGTGCAGGGCAGGTGCAAGGTTGGGGAAGTTGGAGGTGAAGGCGGCAGGGTGTGAGGCTGGGGAAGGAGAGGTTCGAAGACTGGGGTAGGAGAGGGTGCAAAGTAAGACTGAGGGAGGGAAGTTGGTGGTGGAAGGTGAAGGGGACAGACTGGCTGCTTGGCTTGGCTTGGCTGGGACAAGGTGCAAGGCTGGAGAAAGTTGGTGGATGGGGGGGGGGGGGGGGGGGGGGGGGTGAAGGGGACAGGGTGCAAGGAAGGCTGGAGAAAGTTGGTGGTGGAAGGCGAATGGTCAATGGCCACACTCACCTTGTAGACGCCCTCGGTCATTCTGTGCACCTCATCCGTGCGGGACATGGCGATGGTGGCGGCGGCGGCTAGTTCTCCTCTCAGTCAGCACCCAGCAAGTCACAAGAGTAATCTAAAACAAAGTTACTCCGCGCCGCGTTTAAAAAGCCTCTCTCGCCCCCTGAAACTTTTTTTTCTCTCTCTCTCTCTCTCACACACACACACTTGCTTTTGACAGTAAAACCTCCAAGACGCCCCCGGTGCTTCTCCGCCAGCGAGCGTCGCCTAGGAACGAGAGTGAGGAGGAACCTCCCGGCGAAGACAACCTAACCCGACTGCACAGGAGGAGTCGCCCAGCCTCCGCCCCCACCGCGATTGGCCCGGCTGGCGGGACCCCGCGCGCCCATTGGCCGCCGCCACCGCCAATCACCGCAACTCCCGCCCCCTCCCTAGTCGCAGTCGGTTGAGCCGACACTCGTTGACGTCACGGCCTACGCTCCCCGGGCTCCCGGAGAAGGTTTGCAGCAGCCAGAAAAAAAGCTTTTTAAAATGCATTTAAAAAAACGCTAGCTAATTCCATAGCAACCTGGGTTGCAAGCTGTATTAGAAATCCCCTTCGCATGCATAAGAGTGTGAACCAAATGGGTAACATTGGCAGCAAATGCAAGTTTTTTTTAAACTGGTGGTTATAGTCATAAAGAATAGGTGCAGGAGTAGGCCATTCAGCCCTTCGAGCCAGCACCGCCAGTCACTGCCTTCTCCCCATATCCCCTGACTCCACTATTTTTAACAGCCCTATCTATCTCTCTCTTGAAACTGGACCACCGGTGGTCATACTTTTTTTTTTGAAGCATTCGTAGAAGGAGCAAAAACAAGTAATAATTGCAAATCAATCTAATGTGAGCTCATCTGTGGGCATGGTGAATCATTCCTAACCAGCGTTGACTCAGATGCTAAGGCATGACTCTCCCAATGCCTCTACTTTATATTAATGTCATTCCAAACTAATCAGCATAAGTGATTTACTGCGAATTTTTAATCCAAAAAGCCAGATTGCAGATTGTGGCAGTACTCTTTTAATTCGTGATACACGATTTGCTGCTACTGCAAATTTATTCAAAGATTTTCACCAGCTGCAAGTTAATCATTTAATTTTCTTGATTTGGTGAATAGAAATGGTAAAAGCCCAGATCTCCTATTCCATGGCTCCCCCTTCAGGGAAACTCCACCATTTTTTAGCAACAAAAGGCACAGTTTCCAAATCCTCGTAAGTTTCTTTTCCAGAAATCAATGTCTGTATGCTTCAGTGATCTGCAGTTATTAGAATCCCCATTTCTAAATTAAATGCTGACATTGGAAAATGTGGTGGTAGTTATCCTCTACTTTTACGCTTTGCTGCAATGGCAACTCAAGTTTCACTGCACCAATTGGTGTATGTGACAATAAATGTCCTTTGTCCTTTGGTGCAGCTTTATAGGATGCTGCAAATGAAGAAACTCAGTTCTGAGGAAACTCAGCAGGTGAGGCAGCAGGTCTGGAGAACATGGATAGGCGATGTTTCAAGTCAGGATCCTTCGGACTGACATAGTAGGGGGAGGAAAGCTGGAAGAGAGATAGAAACATAGAAATTAGGTGCAGGAGTAGGCCATTCGGCCCTTCGAGCCTGCACCGCCATTCAATATGATCATGGCTGATCATCCAACTCAGTATCCTGTACCTGCCTTCTCTCCATACCCTCTGATCCCCTTAGCCACAAGGGCCACATCTAACTCTCTCTTAAATATAGCCAATGAACTGGCCTCAACTACCCTCTGTGGCAGAGAGTTCCAGAGACCCACCACTCTCTGTGTGAAAAAAGTCCTTCTCATCTCGGTCCTAAAGGATTTCCCCCTTATCCTTAAGCTGTGACCCCTTGTCCTGGACATCCCCAACATCGGGAACAATCTTCCTGCATCTAGCCTGTCCAACCCCTTAAGAATTTTGTAAGTTTCTATAAGATCCCCTCTCAATCTCCTAAATTCTAGAGAGTATAAACCGAGTCTATGCAGTCTTTGTTCATAAGACAGTCCTGACATCCCAGGAATCAGTCTGGTACATCCCAGGAATCAGTCTGGTAGATGGGGGAAGGAGAGAGAGCTTGATAGAGCGCTTAAAGATAGCAGAGTCAGGGTATATGGGGCAAAGGCAGGAACGGGGTACTGATTGTGGATGATCAGCCATGATCACATTGAGTGGCAGTGCTGGCTCGAAGGACCGAATGGCCTACTCCTGCACATATTGTCTAGGACAAACCCTGGTAGTAGGTGGATTTGGGTGAGGGGGGGGGGGGGGTTGGAGTGAGACAAAAGGATTAAGAGTTGTGAAAAATGAAGCCAGAAGAATGAAGAGATCTCATTGAAACACATCAGATTCTGATGTTGATAGTGTGGGTGTTTCTTTTAGTGGGATTATCTAGACCGACTGGTTCAATGGTGAAATGGTGCCTTATTTGCAGGCACATGCCGTCAGGGTAGGCAAGTTAGGCACTGCCTACCCTGACTAAAATTATAAAATGATAATTATTAAATATAAATAGTAAAGGCATGGGAGAATTATGCCTACCTAAGAGATCGATCTCTTAGGTAGGCATAATTCTCTGTGCCTTTCATGCGCAGTACATGTAATACGCGGAAGTATGTGCCGTCGACACAGCTTCAAACCTTCAATGACAAGGGCGGCTGAAGGCAGCTGAAATTCTGCCTTTGCACCTGCAGCAGCCTACTGCGCATGTGCAGCGCAAGTTTCTTGGCGGGTTTTTCAAACATGGATTGTCCTCATCTTAAGAGTATCTTAGGAAACAAAGAGAGAAGAATGGAGTACGTGTACAAATAATATGATAAGTACATTTCTTTGAGCTATATGTTTTTAAATACCATATTCCCCGGCAATGAAGACGCTATTTTTTTACCCAAAAACAAGGCTAGAAAATATGCCTGCGTCTTGGAGGCCGATGGTCAGGTTGTTAGTCAAGAAAGATAGACTTGCCTATCCCACAGTACAGCAACATCAAGAACGATGTTGCTGTACTGAGGGATAGCCAAGTCTATTCCTCATTGCTGGCAGCTGGAAGCGGCTATAAAAGGACAGCACCCGCTGGGGGGCACAGTTCCTTTCACAGCGTGTGGGGAGTCTGGCCCGGTGTAATGTTGCGGAGTGGGCAGGAGCGTTGAGAAGGAGGGGGGTCCTTCTTCCACCCCCCCCCCCCCCCCACCCATTCAGTAATTCGGAATGAAGGAGATTTGGAAGCCTTGGGCAAATTGAATTGTTACTTTCTTTATTTTTATTTTTTTGAGCATGAGAAATTCTATGTCCCACCAGCCTTCTTTCAATATTTAGCAACAAAATGGGGGTGCATCTTCATTGCCGGGAAATACGGTACTTTATCAAGCGATATGACTTTTGAAGACTTTATAAAAGTCGACTGACAGCTTACGGAGAGGAGAACAATCTGCGCATGCGCGGTTTAAGATTTATTAAAAGCCGACTGACTGCCTACCGCACATGCCTGCTTATTTGTCACATCTGCAACTGCACGATGACATTTATTTTGCATAATTACCCTTGCAGAAGTCGCCATGTCTTGGCACCATTCCCAAAGTACTGTCTACCTGTGCGCACGGACTGCTGGAGAAGTTCCCGATCCAGGGCCCTCCTCCATCATCTTCGACCAGATGTCCCTCTCCTCGCCCGGCCATCTTTGTGTCCCCATAGTTTCAGAATAAGGGGTCACCCAATTAAGACAGAAATGAGAAGGGATTTCTTACCTGATGGGGTAATGAATCTCTGAAATGTTCCACTACCAGCAAGCTATGGAGCTGAAGTCATTGCAAATGTTTAAGGCAGACTGTGACATGGAAACATAGAAAATAGGTGCAGGAGTAGGCCATTCGGCCCTTCGAGCCTGCACCGCCATTCAATATGATCATGGCTGATCATCCAACTCAGTATCCCGTACCTGCCTTCTCTCCATACCCCCTGATCCCTTTAGCCACAAGAGCCACATCTAACTCCCTCTTAAATATAGCCAATGAACTGGCCTCAACTACCTTCTGTGGCAGAGAATTCCAGACACTCACCACTCTCTGTGTGAAAAATGTTTTTCTCATCTCGGTCCTAAAAGATTTCCCCCTTATCCTTAAACTGTGACCCCTTGTTCTGGACTTCCCCATTGGGAACAATCTTCCTGCATCTAGCCTGTCCAACTCCTTAAGAATTTTGTGAGTTTCTATAAGATCCCCCCTCAATCCTCTAAATTCTAGTGAGTACAAGCCGAGTCTATCCAGTCTTTCTTCATATGAAAGTCCTGACATCCCAGGAATCAGTCTGGTGAACCTTCTCTGTACTCCCTCTATGACAAGAATGTCATTCCTCAGATTTGGAGACCAGAACTTTAATCTACAGGAGAGACATTGTCCATAGGGACAGCAAGATTGAGAAGAGTTGGGACCAAGACTGGTTCAGCTGTGATCTTATTGAATGGCAGAACACTGTTTGACCTACTGCTACTCCTGTGTCTTATGTTCATCTCAAAAACTGAAGGTTATTAGTGAAGCTGTTTGTGGCTAGCAGGCCCAATTTTAGTTTAGAGATGCAGCGTGGAAACAGGCCCTTCAGCCCTCCAAGGCCGTGCCGACCAGCGATCACCTGTACACTAATGATAGACATGAAAAGCTGGAGTAACTCAGCGGGACAGGCAACATCTCTGGAGTGAAGGAATGGGTCACGTTTCGGGTCGAGACCCATGTTCGTTCACCCATTCCTTCTCTCCAGTGACGCTGCCTGACCCGCTGAGGTACACCAGCCTTTTATGTCTGTCTTTGGTTTATACCAGCATCTGCAGTTCCTTCCCACACATCACCTGTACACTAGTACTAATCTGCACACTGGGGACAATTTACCGAAGACAATTAACCTACAAACCTGCACGTCTTTGGAATGTGGGAGGAAATAGAAGCACCCGGAAAAAAAACGCTTGGTCACAACAGTGGTCCGCGTCCAACTTCTTAAAGTGACAAGTGGCGTATAACCACACGTGATTGAGCAATAACATGCTCCGTACAAACTCCATACAGACAGCACCCTATAGTCAGGATCGAACCCGGGTCTCTGGCGCTGTAAGGCAACAACTCTACCGCTGCGCCACCCTAAATTTTGTTAAAGAACAAACGTTCATGCTAAGCACCGACGCCGATGACCTCTGGTATTTGGATCGCTCAGTGTTGAACTTGGTGGTGAGACTCCCTGATATTTCTCACAGCCTCTAATATACGCTGTTTCAAATAAATATTTCAATCTACTGACAAGTTTGCGCCACACCTTACAATCTTGAACAACCCGTTCCTAATTATTGGCATCAATGTTGCAGAAACGCCCTGTTGATTTTAGTTGCCCTTGAACACCTTGTTTGGTTTTCACGAATGCTTCATAGTATATAGATATCCAGGTGGTCATCTGTCATTCTATTAGCCCTGTCCCAGACTGATTCCTGGGATGTCAGGACTTTCATATGAAGAAAGACTGGATAGACTCGGCTTACACGCGCTGGAATTTATACGATTGAGGGGGGATCTTATAGATACGTACAAAATTCTTAAGGGGTTGGACTGGCTAGATGCAGGAAGATTGTTCCCGATGTTGGGGAAGTCCAGAACAAGGGGGGTCACAGTTTAAGGATAAGGGGGAAGTCTTTTAGGTCCGAGATGAGAAAAACATTTTTCACACAGAGAATGGTGAGTCTCTGGAATTCTCTGCCACAGAAGGTAGTTGAGGCCAGTTCATTGGTTATATTTAAGAGGGAGTTAGATGTGGCCCTTATGGCTAGAGGGATCAGGGGGTATGGAGAGAAGGCAGGTACGGGATACTGAGTTGGATGATCAGCCATGATCATATTCAATGGCGGTGCAGGCTCGAAGGGCCGAATGGCCTATTCCTGCACCTATTTTCTATGTTTCTATGTCCCACGGTACGAGTTCATTCCAAGAGCTCTCCCGAGTTTAAAAAAAGTCAAACACGTGGTAAGCACGGAGCATGAACGTAGCGGGTATGTCGGAGCTCGGGGACGTCCCTTAGTGGCTCGTAACGCTAACGGCAGGTACTCGGGAAGACTTGCTAACGGCAGGTAAGCACGGGAAAACTCGTGAAGATTTTTCAACGTTGAAAAATGTCCACGAGAGCCCCGAGTACCGACGAGTGGCCATTACCGTAAATCTCCGAGTTCGAATCAGGGCAAACTCGGGAGAGCTCTTGGAATGAACTCGTACCGGGGGACAGGGGTTCAACCATGTGGCCTGACAAGCTACGTAACACCAAATAAAACTCACAATTTGCATCCATAAGACTATAAGACGTATAGTGCCCTCCATAATGTTTGGGACAAAGACCCATCATTTATTTATTTGCCTCTGTACTTGTACACTTACTCTTTGAAAGAACTGTTCAAATTCTTCCACTCTCCCCTGCCTTTTATATGTAGCCCTTCAAAATCCCCTGTATAAAAAAAAGTCATTTGATTCCCATTTGAAAGCCATTAATGAATTTGCTTCTAAATCCCGTTTAGGATATCACAACTTGCTACATAAAACACCCCCATCCACCTCTGATGGGACATTTCATGTAGCATTCTGTGATATCCTGAAAGGCATTAGAAGCAAATTAGTTAATGCCTTTCAATGCCATTGTTCTTGAAGAAGGGTCCTGACCCGAAACGTCACCCATCATTTTTCATAGAAACATAGAAAATAAGTGCAGGTGTAGGCCATTTAGCCCTTCGAGTCAGCACCGCCATTCACTATGATCATGGCTGATCATCCAAAATCAGTACCCCGTTCCTGCTCCCTCCCCATATCCCTTGATTCTGTTAACTCGAAGAACTATATCTAACTCTCTCTTGAAAAGCTTTTCTCCAGAAGAGCTGGCTGACCTGCTACGTTACTCCAGCACTTTGTTCTATCTTCGGTATAAACCAGCATCTGCATTTCCTTTCTACACACTATGTCTGCTCCACTGCAAAATCTCCTCAAGGTCATAACGAATAGGAGCAGAATTAGGCCATCCGGCCCATCAAGTCTACTCTGCCATTCAATCATGGCTGATCTATCTCTCCCTCCTAACCCCATTCTCCTGCCTTCTCCCCATAACCTCTGACACCTGCACTAATCAAGGTGTGCCTACTTCAAAGAGGTTTTCCTCTCTCAGACGGCAGTTCTGTGGGACCCTCCCTCACTGCTCCCCCTCTGTGATTCCTACTGCTCTACCACCATGTTTTAACCCGGAGAGTCTGAAGAAGGGTCCTGACCCGTAAAGTCTCCCATCCTTTTTCTCCAGAGATGCTGCCCTGACTCAGCACTTTGTGTCTATCTACAGTATAAACCAGCATTTGCAGTTCCTTTCCACACATTCTTGAGCTCTGGGTCTTTTATCACTTTGTCTACTCCACTGCGATATCTCCTCAAGGTATGCCTACTTTGAAGAGGTTCTCCTCCTCCCTCCAGAGACAGTTTCACAACCTCCTCTCTAAATGCTCCCCCACTGTGATCCCCCCTTCCCTCCTACTCTACAACCACATCCTTATCCAGACTCGAAAAGGTCTGAAGAAGGGTTTTGACCCAAAACGTTGCCTATCTCCTTCGCTCCATAGATGCTGCTGCACCCGCTGAGTTTCTCCAGCATTTTGTGTACCCTCTTTTATCCTAATTACTTTAAATCTAACTATCCGGAGCCCACATCATGTTGAGGTTTGTGAAATCTCTCCTTCGCCTTCTGCTTTCCAAAGAGAATGGTGTCAGATTTTTCCATTTTTCGGTATTTCTGATGTGGGTCATTTAAAGATTTGACATCCTTCCTGAAATGTGGTTCCCAGAATTGGACACAATAAATAGTGCAGTTGAGACACAACCCATGATTTATAGATTAGCGCAGCTTCCTTGCGTTTGTGGACAATGCCTCTATTTATAAGCCATTTATATTCTCTTAAGAGAATATACAGTCAGTTCAACGTGTTCATCCACATTAAAAGATTTTCGTTTGGTTCACCTTGACCTATTTAAAAAATATATAATTTTCAAACTCTGCAGAAATAAGAGTATGTGATGAATTTACAAGTAAGTAAACACATTTCCTTTTCCATTGTTAAACTGAGACCGAGATGTTAAAAAAGATCATCAAATGTTCTCCTTATTATTTTACGCTCTGAAAGTTCAGCACTCGTCCAAAACAATGAGTAAATGAAATAAAGCAAACTGTTAAATTATTTAAAAAGTATCATAAAAAACTGCGGGTGCTGGAAGCCTGAGAGAAAATGCTAAAAATACCCAGCAGATCAGGCAGTATCTTTACTTTAGAGATCCAGCGTGGAAACAGGCCATTTGGCTCACTGGGTCCATGTCGATGAGCGATCACCCCGTACACCATCACTATCCCAGACACAAGGGACAATTTACAGAAGCCAATTAACCTACAAACCCGCACGTCTTTGGAATGCGCGAGGACACCGGAGCACCCGGAGAAAACCCACGCCGTCGCAGGGAGAAGGTAGAAACTCCGTGTAGCCAGCACCCGTAGTCAGGATCGGACACGGGTCTCTGGAGCGGTGAGGCAGCAACTCTACCGCTGCGCCACTGTGCCGCCTTTGTGGACAAGTATTTCAAAAGGAGTATTTATCTTTAGATCTTCACAGCAACATATGAACAAAAATAACAATAACTCTTTGTTGTACCCAAAAACA
Source organism: Raja brachyura (assembly GCA_963514005.1). The sequence continues at coordinate 44,071,907 of OY740803.1, read as the reverse complement.
AGGTAATGGACAGAATGTTTAGTTTTTTTTAAGTTTAGTTTAGAGATACAGCGCGGAAACAGGCCCTTCGGCCCACCGGGTCTGCGCCGACCAGCGATCCCCGCACATTAACTCCTACACCCACTAGGGACAATTTTTACATTTACCAAGCCAATTCATCTCAAGAGTTCAAGAGAGTTTTATTGTCATGTGTCCCTGATAGGACAATGCTTTTTCTTGCTTTGCTTTAGCACACCAGAACATAGTAGGCATGAATACTGAACAGATCAGTGTGTCCATATACCATTGCATAAATATATACACACATGAATAATTAAACTGATAAAGTGCAAATAAACAGATTATTGGCTATTAATGTTCAGAGTTTTGTCTGAGCCGAGTTTAATAGCCTGATAGCTGTGGGGAAGAAGCTGTACCTGAACCTGGTCATTGCAGTCTTCAGGGTCCTGTACCTTCTACCTGAAGGATGGTGTGATTCCTTGATGATGCTGCCAGCCTTTTTGATGATGATGATGATGCTGCCAGCCAATCTACAAACCTGTATGTCTTTGGAGCCTGGGAGGAAACCGAAGATCTCGGAGAAAACCCACGCAGATCACGGGGAGAACGTACAAACTCCGTACAGACAGCACCCGTAGTCAGGATCGAACCCTGGTCTCCGGCGCTGCATTTGCTGTCAGACAGCAATTCCTTTGCTCTTTGCTCTCCTTCCCGCTCTCTTCCCCATCCCAGTGCACAAAAAAATCTCCCACCCTCTCCCACCTTCCCCAGTCGCTCTGCTCCTTTCCCCTCATCTCCTATCCCGGATTCCCCATTTACTTTTAATCCTCCTACTTCTCCTATCCCCCCCCCCGTCCCCTTCCACCCATATCCCTCCCTCCGGCTTCACATTTCACCGCTCCTTTTTCTCTCCTTATTTAACACCCTTTTGTCTCATTTTCACCGCCAGCCTTTGTCACTTCTTCCATCCCTCCCCCCTCCTTTTGCCTATATCGGCCTATTGTTGGAGACCCTCGGGCTATCTTTAATCTGACGTTCCTGGACTTTATCTTGCACTAAACATTATTCCCTTTATCCTATATCTGTACGCTGTAGACGGCTTGATTGGTACTAATCATGTGTAGACTTTCCACTGGCTGGACAGCACTCCACAAAAAGCTTCTCACTGCCCCTTGATACACTAGATGGGGTGGGAGATTGCAACCTTCACTTGGTCCACCCTGTTTCAACAAATGCAAGCAACCTGGCGTGCACAAACAGAAGATCAAACAGAACAAGTTGTCTTACAACTTGAGGCTGTGCACGCCACACGCAAGAAGAAGAAGAAGATATACATGATAATAACTAATCATTTGCCAGACTTTGTCCCACCTCCAACCTCAATTTCCAGCTTTTTCCCCCTCTTACTCCAATCGGTCTGAAGAAGGGTCCCTCAACCCTAAACGTTGCCTGCCCATTCCCTCCACAGATGCTACCTGACCCGCTGAGTTGCTCCAGCACTTTGTGTTCTACTCAAGACTCCAGCGTCTGCAGTCTCTTGTGTCTACTTTGCTCCGGTTGATTTCTTAAAGTTAATTTGTAATTGGTGGTAATCTTTATTTTCTTCACCCAGTAATTGAATAGGGAATTTTGTTTCCTCCCAAAAAGAGGTGATGTCAAGCATTATTCTCGATCAACACAACTACTATTTGGGCTTCTTGGCAGCGATTGTTTTCTTTGCTCTTTTAGGCAATCAAGCAACCCGAAGCATGACTGTAAGCATTTAAATCTGAGATAGACACAAAGTGTTGGAGTAAAGGGCCTGTCCCACTTGGCCATCATTTACGTGACAGGCCGGTAGTGACTGACGCGCAACTGTTGCGTGCGTCATCCTGCGTCCGCACAGCCGTCTGGAGTGCGTGACGTCATTTGAATACCCAGTTTATGAGATTTATGGTGATTTTCTAAAACGTTCCAGTTTACGAGTGGTGCTTGCAATTGGAAAAACTGCAGATGTAATGCCCCTATTCAAAAAAAGAGGTGAATGAAAAGTAGCAAGCTGCAGACCAAATTAATCTGTGGGAAGGAACTGCAGATGCTGGTTTAAATTGGAGATAGACACAAAATGCAGGAGTAACTCAGCGGGACCGGCAGCATCTCTGGAGAGAAGGAATGGATGATGTTTCAGTCTGAAGAAGGGTCTCGACCCGAAACGTCACCCTGTCCCACTTGGCCGTCATTTACGCGACAGGACGGTGGCGCGCGAAGATTGCATGCAGCACGAAATCCTGGCACGCTGCGCGATGCCGCTCGCAACTTCACACTCCTCCACGTGCCCGTCCCGCGCTACCAACACGCTACCAGGTCACGTAAATGGCGCGTAAATGACGGCCAAGTGGGACAGGCCCTTAACTCAGCAGGTCAGTCAGCATCTCTGGAGAAAAAGGAGAGGTGACATTTCGGGTTGGAACCCTTCTTCAGACCCCAAAGCATCACCCATCCATTTTCTCCAGAGCTGCTGCATGACCCACTGAGTTACTCCAGTACTTTGTGCGTATCTACAGTATACACCAGCATCTTCACTTCCTTCCTAAACATTTAAATCTAGTCTTAGTGCAAAAAACATGTATCATCATAGACAATAGGTGCAGGAGTAGGCCATTTGGTCCTTCGAGCCAGCACCGCCATTCAATGTGATCATCAGTACCCTGTTCCTGCCTTCTCCTCATATTCCCTGACTCCACTATCTTTAGTGCCTTATCTAGCTCTCTATCATGAACAGTGCTTTGGATTTGTTTGTCTCTGATTAGTTCTGTACCTTTTCACACAACTAGTATCCCTTTCCCCTGGCTCTCAGTCCGAAGAAGGGTTTCAAGCCGAAACGTCACCTATTCCTTTTCTCCAGAGATGTTGCCTGACCCGCTGAGTTACTCCAGCATTTAGTGTCTATCATTGTAAGCAGGATCCTTCCCTCATTCTTCCAGTCCCAGTGGATGGAACCTGATCAGGTAAGTAATAAGACTTTGCAGTGGTAGGCTGCTCTGATTAAAATAGCTACATTCCAGCACTGTATCACAATACCCGTGACAGCCAATTATATTTACCTCTTACCCAGCTGAGCCGAAGATCAGGAAGCATAATTTCTCCCTAAGGAGAATGAAGATTGCACTCTTGGTCAGGCAAACAATGAAAATACCTAACGCCAGCGCATAAATGTTTTTCCGGGTTGAAATCCCCAGTTGCTGTCTATACACTGGAGTACCGTGAGGCTTGCTGCGAATCCTCCAGCACAGCCTTTCTACTGTTTGAGATGTTCTGTTTGCTTATTTTCTGAATGCCGTTCAGAGCCAAGTTTTGTGCATTTCTTTCCATTCCCGCCCCTTGTTTACAGTCCTTTGTAAACTCTCTGCGGAAAGGCACCTGGCTCCACACAACGCCTTTCTCCGCTACCCGAGGCTGGTAGTTAGCGAGGTGCACAGGGCATAATGTCAACCCAGCCATTTCCGCTTCAGTATCTGCTGATGGTTTTTACCTGCTTCATTTAAAACACTGCTTTTCAAATTTAGTTCAGAGTTACAGCATGGAAACAGGCCCTTCGGCCCACTGAGTCCATGCCAACCGTATATTACACCTGACTGTCGAAACGCAGTGTTATTGACGTCTCAGATTCATCAGCTAGCAACAAAAATGTCCAGGAGACAATATGTGCAGCAGTACATAATTAGTAACCCTCTCTGGGATCGCATCATTGCTTTGAAAGATTGAAAAAAATACAACATGGAAACAAGCCCTTCGGTCCACCAAGTCCACGGCAACCATCAATCACCCGTTCACACTGGTTCTATGCTATCCCACTTTCTCACTCACTCTCTGTACACTGTTATTTACAGAGACCAATTAATCTACAAACCCGCACATCTTTGGGATATGGGAGGAAACCAGAGTCTGATGATGGTCCCAACCCGAAACGTCACCCATCCTTTTTATCCAGAGATTCTGCCCGACCCGCCGAGTTACTCCAACACTTTGTGTCCATCTTCAGTGAAGTGGGTTGATTGCAAACTCAAAAATACAAATATTCGTTGCTGAGTTCAATATTATAATTAGTTTTTGCAAATCGTTTGGGCAAATAAAAGCCAAAAGGGTGGAAAAAGATTAAGTAATATCTTTTTTTATTTTAAAATAGTTGGCTGTGAAATCCAACCAAATATTAACCTCACATAGACTCTTCCCAAATGAAAAACAGAATAAGTTGGAAATACCCAACAGGTCAGGCAGCATCTGTGGAAAGAGAAAGAGTGAGTGTTTCAGGATGAAGATATTTAACTCAGATTCTCATTTCACAGATTCTGCTTAATATGATGAGTGTTTCCATCATTTCCTCAGTTTATTTCTACATTTGTTTTGAATCACATTACTGTCGCAACGTTTAAGAAATATTCAGACAGATACATGGATAGGACAGGTTTGGACGGATATTGGACCACACACAGGCAGGTGGGACAAGTGCAGTAGGAATATGTTGGTCGGTGTTGGCAAGTTGGGCCGAGGGGCCTGTTTCCTCGCTGTAAAACTCTATGGTTAACTCCCCGATCTAATTTAAAACCAATACAAGTCACAGGAGTAGAATTAGGCCATTCGGCCCATCGACTCTACTCCGCCATTCAATCATGGCTGATCTCTGCCTCTTAATCCCATTTTCTTGCGTTCTCCCCCATAACCAATGACACGCGTTCTAATCAAGAACTTGTGGAAATCATTGGTGAAATCATTGGACAAAGTCAGCATGGATTTATGAAAGGTAAATCATGTCTGACGAATCTTATAGAATTTTGTGAGGATGTAACTAGTAGAGTGGATAAGGGAGAACCAGTGGATGTGTTATATCTGGACTTTCAGAAGGCTTTCGACAAGGTCCCATATAAGAGATTAGTATACAAACTTAAAGCACACGGTATTGGGGGTTCAGTATTGATGTGGATAGAGAACTGGCTGGCAGACAGGAAGCAAAGAGTAGGAGTAAACGGGTCCTTTTCAGAATGGAAGGCAGTGACTAGTGGGGTGCCACAAGGCTCAGTGCTGGGACCCCAGCTATTTACAATATATATTAATGATCTGGATGAGGGAATTGAATGCAACATCTCCAAGTTTGCGGAAGACACAAAGCTGTGGACAGTGTTAGCTGTGAGGAGGATGCTAGGAGGCTGCAAGGTGACTTGGATAGATTGGGTGAGTGGGCAAATACATGGCAGATGCAGTATAATGTGAATAAATGTAAGGTTATCCACTTTGGTGGCAAAAACAGGAAAGTAGACTATTATCTGAATGGTGGCCGATTAGGAAAAGGGGAGATGCAACGAGACCTGGGTGTCATGGTACACCAGTCATTGAAAGTAGGCATGCAGGCACAGCAGGCAGTGAAGAAAGCGAATGGTATGTTGGCATTCATAGCAAAAGGATTTGACTACAAGAGCAGGGAGGTTCTACTGCAGTTGTACAGGGTCTTGGTGAGGCCACAGCTGGAGTATTGCGTACAGTTTTGGTCTCCTAATCTAAGGAAACACATTCGTACAGAGAAGGTTCACCAGACTGATTCCTGGGATGGCAGGACTTCCATGTGAAGAAAGACTGGATAGACTCGGCTTGTACTCGCTGGAATGTAGAAGATTGAGGGGGGATCTTATAGGGACTTACAAAATTCTTAATGGGTTGGACAGGAAGATTGTTCCCGATCTTGGGGAAGTCCAGAACAAGGGGTCACAGTTTAAGGATAAGGGGGAAGTCTTTTAGGATCGAGATGAGAAAATCATTTTTCACACAGAGAGTGGTGAATCTGTGGAATTCTCTGCCACAGAAGGTAGTTGAGGCCAGTTCATTGGCTATATTTAAGAGGGAGTTAGATGTGGCCCTTGTGGCTAAAGGGATCAGGGGGTATGGAGAGAAGGCAGGTACAGGATATTGAATTGGATGATCAGCCATGATCATTTTGAATGGCGGTGCAGGCTCGAAGGGCCGAATGGCCTACTCCTGCACCTATTTTCTATGTTTCTATGAAATCTGTCGATGTAATACGCTGGATATGCTCGGCATGATATGATCAGGGGATGTTTGTGGCGAGAAAATAGTCAGGGTAATAATACTTCATTAGAAATATTCCAATGTCACACAAAACTTGAACTGCATTTTGCTTTCCACAGATGGCGTTTTGACCAAATATTTCCACAACTTTCTGTTACCATTTCTAATTTGATATTTTAACAGTAAAACTTTGTATTATGTACAAATTCCTGTCAAATTTGACGACTTTTTTTTGCGGACATGAAATTGTTCAGCACTGCACAGATGATATAAATTGGAACAAAGAATAGTTGATTTCACATGGGAACACACAGAATGAATTGGGATCAACACGAAGAAATGGTCGGATAAGAGAGCGGGAATAATTGAACCTGTACATCTGCTAATAATTCAATAACTCTTAAATCATCTTTATTTTTGCATTTCCGCCATCATTTCCTATGGCCGTGGTTGTAATGGAGGCTGTATATTTGTCCTGCTGTCAAAACTGTTGTAAGAACACAGCGGATCTAGCAGCATCTGTGGAGGCAAAGGGGTTGTCGGTGTTTTGGCTCAAAATCCGACAATCTCAAAATCAGGACCAAGGGTATGACTTTAGAGATAGAGCACGGAAACAGGCCCTCCGGCCCAGGGAGTCCGCACCGACCTGCGACTACCGCGTACGCTAGCACTATCCTACACACCAGGGACAATGGACGAATTATACAGGATGACAGCACCTCATGTTTCGCATGGGCAGCTGACAACCCAGTGGTATGAGTACTGATTTCTCTAACTTCCAAGTAAACATTGCATCCGCTCTCTCTCCATCCCACCCCCACCCTAATAGTCATACTAGTTTCACTGTCGCCCTGATATAATCGGTACCCTCAGTGAATACTCTGAATAATGAATAGGAGCAGAATTAGGCCATTTGGCCCATCAAGTCTACTCTGCCATTCAATCATGGCTGATCTATCTCTCCTTCCTAACCCCATTCTCCTGCCTTCTTCCCATAACCTCTGACACCCGTACTAATCAATAATTTATCTATGCCTTAAACATATCCAGTGGCTTGACCTCTGCAGCCTTCTGTGGCAAAACCTTCCACAGATTCACCGGCAGTGGCCTAGTCTTGGTTCAATGCCAAAGTTTCCAACTGCTGATTACATGGGGTGAAGCTCGTCAATGGAGGGTAACAAACCTTCACCCTCTGCTCAAGACCTGAACTTCAGTATCGTATCACTGTCCGCACTGCGGCCTAACATAGAGGAGTTGGCGGCGTTTGCTGGAGATCGACCGGGAGCTCCATCGCGGGACTTACCGTCACGGAACCCGCGATCCCTGTCGGGGGTCGTGCTTGGGGCTCCAACAGTGGGAGCCTGCAGACTTCAACTTCGCGGAGCCCGCGATCTCTGGTTAGAGACCAACTTCGGGGACTCCAAGCCACAGGAGCTTCGACCGTCCCGACGCGGGAGCTTCGATCGCCCAGACACCGGGGCTTCAATCGCCCAGACGCCGGGGCTTCGACGGCCGGCTGCAGGAGCTTCAATCGCCCAGACGCCGGAGCTTCAATCGCCCAGACGCCGGGGCTTCAATCGCCCAGACGCCGGGGCTTCAATCGCCCAGACGCCGGAGCTTCAATCGCCCAGACGCCGGGGCTTCAATCGCCCAGATGCCGGGGCTTCGACGGCCGGCTGCGGGAGTTTCGACAGCCCCGACCGCAGGAGAATGAAGAGGAAGAAGTTAAGACTTTATTGCCTTCCATCACAGTGAGGAATGTGGGGAATCCGCTGTGGTGGATGTTTACGGTAACTTTGATGTAGTTGTGTGTCTTGTTGCTTTTTGTTAGTATGGCCGTCTGGTAATTCGAATTTCACTGTACCTTAATTGGTGCATGTGACGATGAACTGACCTTGAACTTGGGTCCCAAGCCCAGACCGTTTCTGAAGTGCTGATACAGGCATTATCAAATTGCAGTGGCAACAGCAGTCCAGCCTCGCACACTGATTGTCCAGTGAACTCCTTGACTTAGATTCAGCAAAAGCTTTTTCACTGAACCCCACTACACGTGACAGTGAAACTGAAGTGAATAAACTGAACTAGATTCAGTTCACCAAAACACACAGTGTTCACAGAAGAGCCAATTGCTTCCAGAAATATATTTTCAACTCCTATATACAATGCAGGACAGAAAACCACTGAGGTAAACATTTGAATTTCCAATCTAAAGGTTTTGCTTTGGGTTCTAATTATACAATTGAAATTTGCATACAAATCCCTTGCACATTAATGTGCAAACTAACTCACTTATATCATGTTATAGAGAACAACTCTTAGGATAGGGAATTTTCCTTTATGTCCCATTAATTAAATTGGTGCTTGCAGGATTTGGCTGGAGGAAGCCTCCTTTGCATCCTCCGCATTTTACATCATCACTTTAACCAGAAGAGTACAGACTAGGAGTTACCAGGCAGCATTCAGCTGTAAAATCAAAATAACTTTAAAATATTCCAGCTGGAGCCTCCAGAGTGAAATGCAAAACAGTTCTTGTTTTAATTCATATATCTTTCGGGGGATGTAGCCTGCTTCCAGCTCCCGATGGCATGCTTGATGTTGGAACGATGTAAGGATGACACAGGAAGCAACGGAATGAAAAACCAGCAAACTTAATGAGTGTTGGAAATGGGAGTCCTAAATATACAGAAAATACAGGAAGCCTTGAGTAGTTCAGGCAGCACAGAGGAGCTAGAAATAGAGATCATGTTTCATGTGCTTTAAATATTAAATATGTTTGTCTCTCCAAATACAGCCTAATTTGCTGAATAATTCAACTTTTCACCTTCATTTATACTGCAATCTTTACATTGGAGCACAGCACTTTACATCCACTGAGTACTTTGGAATATTCTAAATATACCACTTCTCAATGGCACCGTGTGCTAAGATCTCAGGAATGATTTGGTTTTAAATCGTGAAGGTGGTTTAAAACGAAATACAAAGTGCTGGAGTAACTCAGTGGGTCAGGGCAGCATCTCTGGAGAACAAGGATGGGAGACTTTACGGGTCAGGACCCTTCTTCACACTCTCTGGGTTAAAACACGGTGGTAGAGCAGTAGGAATCGCAGAAGGGGAGCAGTGAGAGAGGGTCCCCCAGACCTGCCGTCTGAGAGAGGAGAAATTATTTGAAGTAGGCACACCTTCTTGATTAGTGCAGGTGTCGGAGGGTACGGGGAGAAGGCAGGAGAATGGACAGGCGATGGCTCAGGTTGAGGCCCTTCAGATTGATGTCGGTCCTGACCCGAATGGGTCTAGGGTGGCACAGCGGTAGAGTTGCTGCCTTACCGTGCCTGGGACCCTGGTTCAATCCTGACTGCGGGTGCTGTCTGTACGGAGTTTGTAGGTTCCCCGTGACTGCGTGGGATTTTTCCGGATGTTCCGGTTTCCCCCCACACTCCAAAGACGTACAGATTTGCAGGTTAATTGGCGTGGTATCATTGTAAATTGTCCCTAGTGTGTGTAGGATAGTGTTAGTGTGTGGAGATCGCTGGTCGGCACGGACTCGGTGGGCCGAAGGGCCCGTTCCCGCGACGTATCGCTAAACCAAAGACCCACTGAGTTATTCCAGCCATGCGTTTTGCTCAAGATTCTAACGTCTGCGGTTCTTCCAAAAGGATGTGCACAGTGAATATTCCTGGCTACACGACTATGCCAACATTAAATGATGTCTTTGGGGTCTTAGTCCCTGAACCAACTTTTAGTACCGTCTCCGTAGAACACAAAACACTGGTGCAACGCCCGACCTGAAATGTCGCTTCTCCGTGTCCTCCATGGATGCTGCCTGACCCACTGAGTTACTCCAGCACTTTATGTTCTACAATACCAACTGCTGACTCTGCACAGTCTCAGTGTACTACTGCTATACATCTGTACTGTATCTGCGATGCTTATCTAATATGTATCTTGCTTATGTATAGTCATACTTGTGCTGAACTGTTTACAAAAATGAATCTCGCTGTACCTCATTACATGTGAGAAATAAAATACTATTATAATGGGATTCCAGCAACTGCTGTCCTGCCCTCTCCGCAACCAGAGAACGGTCCTGACCTCCCATCAACCTCATTGGAAACCTTTGAACTATCTTCAATCGGACTTTATCTTGCTCTGAATGTTGAGACAGTTATTGTCACGTGTACCGAGGTACAGTGAAATGTTTGTGTTGCGTGCTAACTAGTCAGCGGAAAGACAATACGCGATTACAATCGTGCCGTCCACAGAGTACAGATGCAGGTGAACGGGAATAATGTTTCGTGCAAGATAAAGTCCAGTAACGTCTGATCAAAGATAGCCTGAGGGTCTCCAATGCGGTAGTTAGTAGCTCAGGGCTGCCCTCTAGTTGTTGATAGGATGGTACAGCACGGAAACAGGCCATCTCGGCCCTTCTAGTCCGTGCCGAACACGTACTCTCACCTAGTCCCATCTACCTGCACTCAGACCATACCCCTCCATTCCTTTCCCGTCCATATACCTATCCAATTTATTTTTAAATGATAAAATCGAACCTGCCTCCACCACTTCCACTGGAAGTTCATTCCACACAGCTCCCACTCTCTGAGTAAAGAAGTTCCCCCTCATGTTACCCCAAACCTTTGTCCCTTAATTCTCAAATCATGTTCTCTTGTTTGAATCTTCCCAACTCTCAATGGAAAAAGCTTATCCATGTCAACTCTGTCTACCCCTCTCATAATTTTAAAGGCCTCTATCAAGTCCCCCCTTAACCTTCTGCGCTCCAAAGAATAAAGACCTAACTTGTTCAACCTATCTCTGTAACTTAGGTGCTGAAACCCAGGCAACATTCTAGTAAATCTCCTCTGTACTCTCTCTATTTACGCATTTTGTGTCTATCTTTTGTGTCTCCCTGGTACCCTCTCCCTCCAATTTAGGATGACAGGTGCAGTCGTGAGCCCAACACTATCACTCTCTGCTTGGAAAACACTGTCAGCCTGTAGGTAGATGGGTGGGTGGGTGGGTGGGAAAGTGTGGTTCCCGTCTGCTCAGAACGCCTCCACACCAACACACAAAGCTAACAGCACATAAGCAGTGTTACTCCATTTGTAATTAGCATTTCATTATACATCAACTACCTCTCATTTGGCAAATTACTCCTGTCAGAGTCCCAATGCCACTGATCCTATAATGAACAGCACTGAATGAAAGCTGCCATCTCTAGAGTTGTGCTGTTAATATCTATACTTTCTGATCACACCAAACGTAAATTATACTTGACTCTCTTAACACATTGTCACTGATGTTCCACATTCATCAGGTCGCACAGAATTGTCCGGAAGATAATAAGGCAGCAGTACACAATTATTAACCCTCTCTGGGATCATATAATTGCTTTGAAAGTTTGGATGGAAAATATAGCTCGGAAACAGGCCCTTCGGCCCACTGAGTCTATGCCGACCATCCATCACCCATTCGCGATAGTTCCACATTTTCCCACTTTCGCATCCATTCCCTACACATTGGGGTCAATTTTACCGAGGACAAAAACCTACAAACCTGCACGCTTTTGGGGATGTGGGAGGAAATCCACGCGATCAAAGGGAGAACGTGCAAACTCCACACAGAGAGCAAAAGAGGTCAGGATCAAACCTGGGTCTCCGGCACTGTGAGGTTGCAACTCCACCAGCTGCACCCCTGTGCCATCCATAGACTGGCTAAGGCACAAGATGGCCATTCACCCCATTAAGTCTATGCTGGCCCCTGATGTAGTAATCCTGCCATGGCTGGACTGTCATATGTTGAGAGAATGGAGCGGCGAGGCTTGTATACTCTGGAGTTTAGAAGGATGAGAGAGGATCTTATTGAAACATATAAGATTATTATGGGTTTGGACACGCTAGAGGTAGGAAACATGTTCCTGATGTTGGGGGAGTCCAGAACCAGGGGCCACAGTTTAAGAATAAGGAGTAAGCCATTTAGAACTGAGACGAGGAAATACTTTTTCTCACAGAGATTGGTGAGTCTGTGGAATTCTCTGCCTCAGAGGGTGGTGGAGGCCGGTTCTCTGGATGCTTTCAAGAGAGAGCTAGATAGGGCTCTTAAAGATAACGGAGTCAAGGGATATGGGAAGGCAGGAACGGGGTACTGATTGGGGATGATCAGCCATGATCACATTGAATGGCGGTGCTGGCTTACTCCTGCACCTATTGTCTATTGTCCATATGTTCATAAGTCATAGGAGTAGAATTAGGCCATTCGGCCCATCAAGTCCACTCCACTATTCAATTATGGCTGATCTATCTCTCCCTCCTAACCCCATTCTCCTGCCTTCTCCCCGTAACCCAACACTGGTACTAATCAAGAATCCATTTATCTCTGCCTAAAAAATATCCACTGACTTGTGGCCTCCGCAGCCTTCTGTGGCAAAGAATTCCACAGATTCACCATCCTCTGACAAAAAAATCCTCCTAATCTCCTTCCGAAAGGTACATCCTTTTATTCTGAGGCTATGGCCTCTGGTCCTAGACTCTCCCACTAGCGGACACATCCTCTCTATGTCCACTCTATCCATCCCCTCTTTCCATATAGCCATGCAAGTTATTTTCCTTCAGGTCCTATCCAATTTTTTCTCAAAGGCTCTGTTTCCACTTGTCCTTTAGAGTTTTTCCCAAGAATGAGTGATAGATGCAGTTTGGAAAAGGTGTTAAACCATGCACAGAGAGCTTTTAGATACATGTCACTGTATAAATGCATGTTGCTTATATCAGCCCATAAAAAGCACTGTTACACATTCCTTGTGATTGAATGCAAACTTCAGATGGCAGCAGGTGGCAAGAAAGAGTCATACCTGCACAACACAAGGCTGCACGCAAGATTCTCCTCGGGCTTGTACCAGCTGGTACGTTAGTGGAAACTTCACTTTTCAAGTCCACTTAAATACAGAAGAAAAAACTATAGAACGGGAACAGGGCCTTTGGCCCACGATACCTGTGTTGAACATTATGCTGTACTAAACTAACTCCTTCTGACATTAACCACATCCTTCCATTCCCAGCATATTCATGTGTCTGTCTAAATGTTTCTTAAATATCACTATCAAATCTGCCATACATCCCCTTTAAACTTTCCCCACTCTAACTTTCAAGTTATGCCTTCTGGTATTTGACATTATAATAGACGATAGACAATAGACAATAGGTGCAGGAGTAGGCCATTCGGCCCTTCGAGCCAGCACCTCCATTCAATGTGATCATGGCTGATCATCCCCAATCAGTACCCCGTTCCTGCCTTCTCCCCATATCCCCTAACTCCGCTATTTTTAAGAGCCCTATCTAGCTCTCTCTTGAAAGCATCCAGAGAACCAGACTCCACCGCCCTCTGAGGCAGAGAATTCCACAGACTCACCACTCTCTGTGAGAAAAAGTGTTTCCTCGTCTCCGTTCTAAATGGCTTACCCCTTATTCTTAAACTGTGGCCCCTGGTTCTGGACTCCCGCAACATCGGGAACCTGTTTCCTGCCTCTCGTGTGTCCAAACCCTTAACAATGTGACACTCAACCTCTGACAGTCCAGAGAAAACAATTCAGGTCTCGTAGCTCATTCCCTCTAATCCAGGCAGCATCCCAGAACACCTCTTCTGCATTGAGAAAGCTTCCACATCCTTCCTGTAATAAGGCGCTAACAAAATGCACACAATACTCCCAATGCAGCCTGAGACTGAAACAGGACTTCTGGACTCTTTGGCTCAATCCACAGGACCAATGAATGCACGTCTACCACACGCCTTCTATGCCACTCAGCCATTTCAGTTGTACTTTGGGAGGTTAAGTGGGAGTAACTGTCACTGTATGCCATGTTGTTACTTGTGGGCGGAGCACCAAGGCAAATTCCTTGTATGTGAACACTTGGCCAATAAACTTACTTACTTATTTAAATGTGAGGGGAATGTGTATAATTGATGGCAGGACTTAAAAGCAATGATGCAGAAAGGGAGTTTGAGCTCCCAAAGTTCAACACCACACTTGGCTGGATTAAAACCCAACAGCCCATATGTGTAGTCTGAGTCTGAAGAAGGGTCTCGACCCGAAACGTCGCCTATCTCCTTCGCTCCTTAGATGCTGCTGCACTCGCTGAGTTTCTCCAGCCTTATGTGTAGCCCATATCTGTAACTGATCTGTACCCAGCTGCTGGTTCAATATCCTGACTAATGAAGGCAATATCCCATTTGCTTTCGTAACCACATTAACTATCTACACTGCCACCTTCAAAAAGCTTTGGACTTGTACAGCAAGGTCCTTAATAATCCATTCACGGTATCCATTCCTCCTATTCAAGGTGTATATTCTCAATCTCACTACTACTCCCAAAATACATCACCTCACATTTCTCTGCATTAAACTAATGTCGCATGTATCCAAACTTTATGGTCACATGGACTCAATATAGTGAAATTATTTTTCGCATCCCACGAGCCATAACCTTTCGGGACCTTGTCAAGGGCCTTTCTAAATAAAGTCCATGCAAACTGGAACTACTGCCCAGTCAGTGCACTGCTTACTCCTCGTAAAAATTCCGTCAAATTGGTCAGATGGGATGTGTCCTTGCCAAAACCATGCCACCTATCTCTAATTAGTATCTACTTTTCCAAGCAAGTCCATTAATTCTGTCCCTCAGGATTTATTTGAAGGAAACATAGAAAATAGGTGCAGGAGGAGGCCATTCGGCCCTTTGAGCCAGCACCGCCATTCATTGCGATCATGGCTGATGGTCCCCAATCAATAACCCGTGCCTGCCTTATCCCCATATCCCTTGACTCCACTAGCCCCTAGAGCTCTATCTAACTCTCTCTTACATCCATCCAGTGATTTGGCCTCCACTGCCCTCTGTGGCAGGGAATTCCATAAATTCACAACTCTCTGGGTGAAAACGTTTTTTCTCACCTCAGTCTAAATGGCCTCCCCTTCACTCCCCTTATTTCCCCAATAAGTTCCCACCTACTGATATTAGGCTCTCACACGATTATAATTACCAGGCATTTTCCTGTCAAACTTCAGTCATCTGGTCACCTCGCCCACGGTTAATAATAATACAAAAACACTGCCAGAGCCCCAGCAATTGTCTGTGCAACATGGAATATGCACAGAAAGAAATCTATTGTCTTTACACTGTTGTGTACTACAGTCGTGCAACACATTAATGAGGAGGCCACATTTGAGGCACCCTGCTAAGGAAGGATTTAATTGCCCAAGAAGAGCAAGGTGACGTGCCTCAATGACTATCGACCTGTGGCACTAACGCCTGTGGTGATGAAGTGCTTTGAGAGGTTGATGATGGAGCAAATCAACTCCTACCTCGGCAAAAACCTGGACCCACTGCAGTTCGCTTATCGCCACAACAGATCAACGGTGGATGCAATCTCGCTGGCCCACCACTCCGCTCTGGACCACTTGGACAACAAAAACTCATATCTCAGGCTGTTATTCATTGATTACAGCTCGGCATTTAACACAATCATCCCCTCCAAGCTGGTTACCAAACTCGCAGAACTGGGTCTCTGTGCATCCCTCTGCAATTGGATCCTCGACTTCCTCATTCACAGACCACAGTCTGCCATATTGGTGGAAATGTGTCAGACTCGATAACAATCAGCACGGGAGCACCTAAAGGCTGCGTGCTCAGCCTCCTGCTGTACTCACTCTATACTCATGACTGCGTAGCCAGTCGCAGTGCGAACTCCATCATCAAGTTCGCTGACGACACCACTGTTGTGGGACGTATCACTGATGGGGATGAGTCCGAGTATAGAAGAGAGATCGAGCGACTGTCCATATGGTGCCAGCACAACAACCTGGCCCTCAACACCAGCAAAACCAAGGAACTGATTGTGGACTTTGGAAGGAGTAGGATGGGGACCCACAGCCCTGTTTATATCAACGGGTCAATGGTTGAAAGGGTCAAGAGCTTCAAATTCCTGGGCGTGCACATCTGTGAAGATCTTTCCTGGTCCCAGAACACTGATGCAATTATTAAGAAAGCTCATCAGCACCTCTACTTCCTGAGAAGATTACGGAGAGTAGGTCTGTCAAGGAGGACTCTCTCTAACTTCTACAGGTGCACAGTAGAGAGCTTGCTGACCGGTTGCATCGTGGCTTGGTTCGGCAACTTGAGCACCCTGGAGAGGAAAAGACTACAAAAAGTAGTAAACACTGCCCAGTCCATCATCGGCTCTGACCTTCCTTCAATCGAGGGGATTTATCGCAGTCGCTGCCTCAAAAAGGCTGGCAGCATCATCAAGGACCCACACCATCCTGGCCACACACTCATCTACCCGCGAACTTCAGGTAGATGGTACAGGAGCCTGAAGACTGCAACGACCAGGTTCAGGAATAGCTACTTCCCCACAGCCATCAGGCTATTAAACTTGGCTCGGACAAAACTCTGGTCATTAATAACCCATTATCTGTTATTTGCACTTTATCAGTTTATTTATTCATGTGTGTATATATTTATATATGATATATGGACACACTGATCTGTTTTGTAGTAAATGCCTTCTATGTTCTGTGTGCTGAAGCAAAGCAAGAATTTCATTGTCCTATCAGGGACACATGACAATAAACTCCCTTGAACTTGAATTAAGCTGAAAAGAATGCAAAGATGATTTTCGAAGACGTTGCCAGCACTCGAGGGCCTGAGCTGTAGGGAGAGCTTGAGCTGGCTAGGTAGAACTTAACTTTATGCCGTGGAGTGCAGGTGGCTGAAGGGCGATCTTCTAGAGGTGTATCCAATCATGAGGGGAATAGATAGGGTGAGTGCACAGTCTTTTACCCAGAGTAGGGTAAATTAAGAACCAGAGGACATAGTTTGACGGTGAGAAGGAAAAGATTTACCCGATGGGCCACTATTTACCACACACGGTAGTGGGTATATGGAATGAGCTGCCAGAGGAGGTAGTTGAGGCAGGTACTATAACCGCACATAGAGACATTTGGACAGATACATGGAGAGGAAAGGTTTAGAGGGATATTGGCCAAACACAAGTAGGTGGGACTAGACTAGATGGGGCATCTGGGTTGGCATGCACAAGTTGGGCCAAAGGGCCCGTTTCAGTGCTGTGTGATTCTACGACAGGACTCTTTACCTGACAGAAGAGAATTCAATGTTCATATCATTGGGTTGTACACTACTCAAACATAACATGAGGTACAGTTCTTCCAGTTTGATGTGTGGCTTCATTCTGGAAATGGAGGTTGGAGAACAGGCAGGTCAGTAGGGGAATGGGAAGGGGAAATAAAGTGGCTACAAACCAGGATCTTCAGCTGGCCCTGACAGACAGAGCACGTCTTTGGCCAAAGCAGTCGCCTAGTCTATGCTTGGTCTCACTGATGAAGGAGTCCATATTGAGATAACCTGCTTGCCGAGGGTGGAGGAGGGCATGTCTCACCTGGAAGGGCTTTTTAGGTCCATAAATGGAGGTGAGGGAGGAGGTGCAGGGACAGATGTTGCATGTCCTGTCACCATAGTGTTATTTAAAGTACTAATTTAGCCAGAGCTGAAATACTGTCAGCAGTGCTGGTCACCACACTAAGGGAAAAGTTGATAGAACACGAGAGGGTACAGAGAAGACACAAACATCTGCCTGGGAAGAACAATTTGATTTGGCGAAAGAATATAAGAAGTAGGAGTGCACTATCAGCCCTACATGCCTGCTCTACCATTCGTCAAGGCTGTAGCTGTTCCCCTGTCTCAGCACCACCTTCCTGCTCTATTCCATTAATTCTCTTAATATCCAGAAATCTGTGCAATGAATACACTCAGTGACTTAGAAAGTAGGTCAAACGCTGGGAGATGTGATTTGTTAATCAGTAGAGGGAATAGAGGAGAACATTTCACCCAAAGAGTTGAGGAGGGGGGTGGGGGTGGGGGATATTTGCAATCACTCCCCCAAAGGGTGGTGGAGAGACAGACCCTCAGCACGTTCAGAAAGAAGGTGGATAATGTGACGTCAACTCCAAAGCTGAGCCAGGTGAGGGCACACTCAGAATTAAAGGACGTACCTCTCACGGTGAAACAGTGATAGAATGGAGTAATTTTACAGGCTTTCAGATAGACGTTATATATATGCAGGGAATGGAGGGATATGTGTCACATGCAGAGTAATTAACTTCATCTCATACTCCCTTCCCCTCCTCCCTCATTCCGAGTTGTTTTACCAGTTCCACAGTTCATCACCTACTTTCTCCTGAGATCACACCATCCCTAGCCAACAATGAACCTACCCAGTCAGAGGTAATTTGCAGGAAGGAACTACAGATGCTGGTTTAAACCGAAGATAGACACAAAATGCTGGAGTAACTCAGCGGGACAGGCAGCATCTCTGGAGAGAAGGAATGGGTGACGTTTCAGGTCGAGACACTTCTTCAGACTGATCTGTGGTAATTTGTGTCTGCCCCTGGTTTTTCCTCGCCTCCAGCTCGTCACCTGCTCTCCACCCCCTCCCCCCCTCCATTTTTAGTCTGAAGAAATGTCCCAACCTAGTTTCAGTTTAGGTTATTGTCACGTGTACCGAGGTACAGTGAAAAGCTTTTGTTGTGTGCTATCCAGTCAGCGGAAAGACAATACTTGATTAAAATTGATCCATTTACACGATAAGCGAATAACGTTTAGTGCAAGGTAAAGCCAGCAAAGTCTGATCAAGGATAGTCCGAAAGTCATCAAAGAGGTAGATAGTAGTTCAGCGCTGCTCTCTGGTTGTGGTAGGACAATTCAGTTGCCTGATAACAACTGGGAAGAAACTGTCCCAGAATCTGGAGGTGTGCGAATATGCCAACCTTGGGCAACACCAGTTCCATCTTACACTAATCGTTATTCATGTTATTCCTTTTATCACGTATTTGTCCACTGTGAATGGCTCGATTGTAAACATGCATTATCTTTCCGCTGAGTGGTTAGCATGTAACAAAAGCTTTTCACTGTACCTCGCCACATGTGACCATAAACTAAACTCAACTGAATGTGGTTGCCTTTCTAGTGCCCTCTGAAATAGTCTAGCAAGCCACTGGCCTCAAGGAATTGGGATGGACAATAAAATGGTCACCTTGCCAGCAACACTCACATCTCCAGAAATGAAATTTGCAACAGCTGAACTCAGTCAAGCCTGCCATCTTCTCAAGTAGCAACCTGTGTAAAAGTGCCCACCTAAGAACTTGTACTGCATCTGAGATGCTTATCTAAGAGGTGTCCAAGTGCTTATATATATATTGATACGTAATGAAGATAGACACAAAATGCTGGAGTAACTCAGCAGGACAGGCAGCATCTCTGGAGAGAAGGAATGGGTCTCAACCCAAAACGTCACCCATTCATTCTCTCCAGAGATGCTGCCTGTCCCGCTGAGTTACTCCAGCATTTTGTGTCTGCCTTCGGTTTAAACCAGCATCTGCAGTTCTTTCCTACACATTTGATAGGTAATGAAATGTACACAATAATGAATTCCACTGTACCTCGGTACACGTGACAATAAATCACCATCCAACGATTGATTGAACAAAAGGGACAAAAAAAGAGTTTTTAAAAATGGTGGTATCGGGGTGACAGAGTGGATAGTTTTCACCCAAGTTCAAAGCCATGAGAAAGTGCAATTAAATTTAAACATCAAGCAGTGAGAAAATGAATCAATCGGGTGACTGTGGCAATGAGTATCTTGCATCGATAGACTGGCTTTAAAATACCACTGTACTGCATCACACTGGAACTTAATGCACAAGGTCACCATGAGAGAAACATTTATAGAGCAACTGTAAAGCTGTGCAGCTGATGTCACAGTGCTGAGACGTCAGGGAGAACGATATTATGCAGCAGACAAATGGGGAGAATAGCAAAATGTTTCAATGCACGCACGCATCTTCTTTTTTAAAAAAGAAAGCTCTGATTTCACAGGTAGCATTCCCGGTTTGACTTCCCGTACTTGTCAAGGACTAGCAACGCGAAATGCCAGCGAGGAATGTGTCAGCATCGCTGTGTTTCTGAGGGGTGCCCATCAGTGTTAATGCTCCCGGGGCTGTGAAGTGCAGTGTGTGTGTCTGACTCAGCCAGTCCGAATGGAAAATGCTGCAACGTGGGAAGAGCATGAAACATCGCCATCCTTGCAGCCGCCCACTGAATCATTTACATCATTTTACAAGAGGCTGAGTCACCAGGAACAATATGTTGAGCGCACATGTTTGACGGAGCAGATTAGTGCGGCGGCTGTGATTCCAAGTAATTCCGATTCTTGCATTGCCGTCACTGTAAGGTGTGGACTTGCCCTTTTTTAAATCCAAGGGGTGCAGGCAGGTAGGCAGGCACATGGTTCCCATGAAAGTGGCAACACAGGTCAACAGTGTAGATGAAGCCAATGAAAAACTAAACTAGAGGGCACAGCTCTAAGGTGACAGGGGGAAAGTTCAATGGAGATGTGCAGGGCAGGTTTTTTTTTACACAGAGTGGGGGGGGGGGGGGGGGGAGCTGAAACATAACCTGGGGTGGTGGTGGTGGAGGCAGATCGATAGTGACTTTTGGATGTGAACTGCAGGGAATAGCAGAATATGGATTATGTGCAGACAGATGATATCGGTTTAACTTGGTGTCATGTACGGCACAGATGTTGCGGGCCGAAGGGCCCCATGCTTGTGGTGTACAGTTCGATGTTCATGTGTATAATCATAGCTCATGAAAGGGACATGGATGTGAGTTGGATCCCATTCCCAGGGCAAGGCAGTATCATTGGCACAATCACAGGAACTGCTACGTCAAGCACCTCACCTCCAAAGCAGAGTCGGGAGTGCAAACATTTGCTGATTGCTGCACAAAGCTCTGTTCCACTCGGATACCAAAGTCATCCTGACCAGCATGCAGAAAGACCAGGGCAACACATTCAGCTGTGGGCTGAGAAAGGTCCAGTCACAATTGTTAAGTGGCAGCAAAGACCATCTTGGGCAAACATTCCATGGACCTTCATAGAAACATAGAAATTAGGTGCAGGAGTAGGCCATTCGGCCCTTCGAGCCTGCACCGCCATTCAATATGATCATGGCTGATCATCCAACTCAGTATCCCGTACCTGCCTTCTCTCCATACCCTCTGATCCCTTTAGCCACAAGGGCCACATCTAACTCCCTCTTAAATATAGCCAATGAACTGGTCTCAACTACCTTCTGTGGCAGAGAGTTCCAGAGACTCACCACTCTGTGTGTGAAAAAAGTCCTTCTCATCTCGGTCTTAAAGGATTTCCCCCTTATCCTTAAGCTGTGACCCCTTGTCCTGGACTTCCCCAACATCGGGAACAATCTTCCTGCATCTAGCCTGTCCAACCCCTTCAGTTCCATTGTAATCACCAAATTCCACAAGACAAAATACTAGGGCCATCGTTAACATGATCAGACCAGGTCACACTTCACCATGAAATTGTTCTGCCACTTCATAAACAATCAGCTGACCTGACGGTAAACCTCGCCTAGATTCTTCTTATTCCCCTTATCTCTTTAATTCTCAAGTTACACAAACTCTCACCCTTGAGTATATTTAATGATTCAGCATCCACAGCTCTGTGGGGGTGGAGATTGCCAAAGATTCTCAACTACTGTGAACAAATTCTTCCGAGTGCAACTCTCTATACTGAGATTATAGAATCATAGCATCATGCAGCACAGATAGAGGCCCTTCAGCCCATTGTGTCTACGTTGGTAATCAGGTATCGAATCCTGCAATAAGTTATATTGGTTCTAAGTTCCACCCGCTGGAGAAACATCCTTACAGCATCTAGAGAGGAGGAATGGGTGACGTTCCGGGTCGAGACCCTTCTTCAGTCAGTCTCGATCCGAACTGTCACCCATTCCTTCTGTCCAGAGATGCTGCTGAGTTACTCCGGCATTTTGTGTCTATCTTTGTGTTAACCAGCATCTGCAGTTCCTTCCTACACACTCCTTACAGCATCTACCAGGCCAAGACCCTCAAACAGATCAATGTATGCATTATTTTGATGTCCAGAGCATAAACACATCTATTCAATCCTTCCTCACTAAAACATTATTCCAGAAACCACTGTGGCGTAACGATAGAGCTACTGCCTTACAGCACCAAAGACCCAGGTTCGAACCTGACGCTTGTCTGTACCCTGCGTGGGTTTTCTCAGAGATCTTCCTCCCACACTCTAAAGGCGTACAGGTCAGTAGGTTAATTGACTTGGTATAAAAATTGTCCCTAGTGTGCGTAGGATAGTGTTAATATGCTAGTGTTAATGTTAATGGTGGGGAGGAGGTAGGGGAAATCGGTATTTATCCTGGTGCTAGTGCTTCTCAGGATTAAATTAGCAATAAAGCAAAGAGTAGCACAATGGCGCAGCTTGTGCACCCGCTGCCTCAAAGCTCCAGTAAGCCCAGTTCATCCTGTCCAGTCTCTGTGGAGTTTGCATGTTCTCCTCCTAACTTCCAAAAGGCCTCTAGTGTGTAAATGAATGGTAGACTTTGCAGAGTGGTTGGGGGGGGGGGGAAGAGGTGGAAGAAGAGATACTGGGAATGCCAGGAGAATAAAATGGGCTAGAGTAGTATTCTTGTAAAAATGTGATTTGATGGGCAGTGTGCTTGATGGGCGGTGTGAACTCAATGAGTCAAAGGTGTGTGTGTGTCTCTGTGTGTGTGTGTGCGTGTGTGTGTGTCTGTGTGCGCGCGTGTGTGTGTGTCTCTGTCTGTGTGTGGGTGTGTGTCCGTCTGTGTGTGTCTCTGTCTGTGCGTGTGTGTGTGTGCGCGCGTGTGTGTGTCTGTGTGTGTCTCTGTCTGTGTGTGTGTGTGTCTCTGTGTTCCTGTCTGTGTGTGTGTCGCTGTGTGTGTGCGTGTGTGTCTCTGTGCGTGTGTCTCTGTCTGTGTGTGTGTGTCTGTGTGTGTGTGTGTCTGTGTGTGTGTGTGTCTCTGCCTGTGTGTGTGTGTGTGTGTGTGTGTGTGTGTGTCTCTGTCTGTGTGCGTGTGTGGGTGCGTGTGTCTCTGTCTGTGTGTGTGTCTGTGTGTGTGTCTCTCTGTCTGTGTGTGTGTGTGTGTGTCTCTGTGTGTGTGTGTGTGTGTGTGTGTGTGTGTGTGTCTCTGTCTGTGTGCGTGTCTCTGTGTGTGTCTCTGTCAGTGCGTGTCCCTGTGTGTGTGTGTGTGCGTGTGTCTCTGGCTGTCCGTGTCCGTGTCCGTGTCTCTTGAACGTGTTATAAAAATACACCTAGAGTAAAAGTAAAACAAATCCAAAAAGTAAAATGGAAATTAGTTTAAAGTTTAAAAAAAAGAATGCCTGGGTTCAGGTAAATAAATCAGATGCAGCTGTGAGACATGAGGGGGCGCTAAAGGCACCGATGATGAGCCAAATGAACCTCACAAGCTAAGCCTGACCTTTCTCGTGATTCATCAGTTGAAATAATGCTCTGGAACAGATTAGATGATCAACCCTTCTGAACCCCAGCATTTTCCAATCATACATCCCACATTTACACACACTCACAGCACACTGCCAGAGACTAGTCATGATTAGTCATGAAATTAAAGAACTAGGCAACTGACAGCATTGCTAACGCACGTCAAGAAATTCAACTTTAACCTTGCTCTTCCCCAATTTTAACTTTTACAGCCGTATCCTTGTCCTTCTCTGAAAATATACTTAAGAACACCGATAATGTTGCTTTGAACAGTTTTGTCATCAAACTAAATGTGCTCTGCAAAAAAATGTTTTTAATTGGGAAACATTATTTAATTGTAAGAAAAACGGTCCATGGTTAAATTCCTTTTATTCTATTTTGCAATGTCAAAGACAATTTGTAGAAATTACAGAGGTCAAAGGGGTTTGCATCTGAACATTTTAAAGCATGGTAGAAAAAAAGTAATCACACCCAAACTATGCATTTTCTAGAGGTGTTGAAATCAACCTTGATAGAAATTTACATTTTGTTCTGCGATATTCAGTTGCACAACTCAAACACAAGGTCAAATAAGTACACGAGTGAATGCATGCCCAGTTTGTAGTGTGTGCTGCAACAATTGTCATTCAAATTATGATATTCAAAATTTGTATAAAGATTTTAGATATGAACGCAAGCTCATCCACAGCAGACAAGTAAAAAAATATAGAATTAATTTTGTCATTTGCATCTCGGTTTGTAATATTCACCTTTCATTACACTCGTTACTGAGAGGCACACACCTTGTTCCTTAGACCATGATCACCTCCAGTTGCTTTCCATGTGGAGAGCTTGTCTCATGTTCTCCACCCTACTTCACTTCACCATTATCGCATACCTCTCATCCATCTCAGGTGCAGTTTCATCTGGGGCTTTCCACTCATCCAATTACCTTTTTTACTTCTCTTCTAAGGTTTATTTGATGGCAGGCGTAAAGCCATTGTGCACAAAGGGAACTTGAACGCTTAAGACGGGCAAAATCGAATGACATTGTTTCAGGAGGTAGATTCTTGAATTAGATCCTCCAAGTGAAAAGACTGAACTGAGAACAATGCGTCCAAATACGGATCAACGCAGGAAGCAGAAGTCAAGAAACAGTCTAACCACGCGATACAAAACTATTCCCTTTGGTGCCTTTGGCAATCAAGTGGGGTGGAAGATTGCAACCTTCACGTGGTCCGCCCTGTTTCGACGAATGCAATCAACCTGGCGTGCACAATCAAATAAGATCAAATAGAACAAGTTGTCCTACAACTTTAGGCTGTGCACGCCACACGCAAGAAGAAGCAGGAAATCAAGTTAAAATGAAATGTCTATTTTTTAAACATGATCATCAAACAGAATATTGACAGCTTGGCTAGCGACTCAAAAAGAAGAAAATCTTATGGTTTTTCAATAAATATCAATCCTTCCAACTTCTGCACTAGTGAGTGATATTATTTAAAAATGTAAAGAACGTTGTAAAATTGCAAAATATGAACTACGGAGTACACATGTGATCAATTCTTAGTGAAATAGATAACTATATGGCAACCATTTGAAAACGTGATTGAATTTTGAAACTGGCATTTGAATTCCTTCCATTTAGAAATCTACAATTATACTCAGCCCAAAGAACTGTATTATAATGCTTCAGGGAGTTCAGTCGAGGCCCTTCTATAATTAATCTAGGAAAGATAACAATTTGCAATACTGCTCATGTCCCATTGGATCTTCAGTACAAATCATCTTAAATATAACTTAAGAAGTGCTTCATGTCAGAGAATGTTAAAAGGACAATGCTTACGGTGACCATATTGTCAATGCCAAATCTGCACCCTCTCCAGCAACTTTACAGACTGGAGTCTTCTTGAGGGCTGGATTTCATCCTCCACGACTGCAGAAATTGAAATATATTCAGAAAAAATAATGCTTTATAGATTATGTTAGTCACATTACTTATCTGCTACATGAGTATATCAGTGCAGATTTAATCAAACCAAATATTAGGCCTGAGCAGATACCAAAAAAAAATTACACGTCACCTTTGGGTGACAAAAGTTCCCATTTAGGGATGCAGATTATGGACTTAGATTCTGAAGCACTCCTCATATTTGGATTCTTTTAAAAAATACAAATGTGAAAGTATGTCAGCATTTTTAAAAGGTAAATAATTGCACAAGAATAAAAAAAAGATTATTTCGGATAAGTGTGTTGAGTCTGGACTTTCCATCCCTCCGACAGGGATCGTGAACCATGATCAGCTCCAGAGAACACACTGAAGACATACGTCAACGAAGAGTACAAACTTCAGTTACGACGCTGCCACCATCGCTGGTTTCTGCGGGTTTTTAACTGGTTCTCTATCTGTTAAGAAAAAAATCAAGTGTTAAATCCTTTGTACAACAGAAAGATTTATGAAAGAACACAATTTTAAAAAACTGTACAGGTACTGAATCTCAACTTTAAATTCTATGTCAAATATCATCTGCTCCGTGTTGAAGACCGGGTAACAGTTCTTCATTACTCTATCCCAATGGACCATGTTTCAATCTCACAAACATTCCTTCCTGCATCAATACTTCCAGTATCACCTCCTACTCCTCCTCCAGATATGCAGTTAATTAAAATCCCATGTTCAAATATTTCTTGGTAGAATTACACAAATGTAATAATATTCCAAGCCATATTTACATGGTGGGATTTACAAGTATTAAACAAGCTTCAATGATTAGGTTAATCTTCAAGGTGCCTTGCAGGGCCAGAGACCTGGGTTAGATCCTGACATTGGGTGCTGTCTTTGTGGAGTTTGTACGTTCTCGTGTGGGTTTTCTCCAGGAACTCCGGTTTCCTCCCACACTCCAAAGGTGTATAGGTTTGTAGATTCATTAGGTTTGGTATAATTGTAAATTGTTCCGAGTGTTGACAAGGAATACATTTCTGACAGCAACAATGGTTCATGAGTTTGACATTATCTACACCCAGCCTGAAGATGTTGAACCATCTGTACATAAATATCGCACTATGCTAATACCTCGATATATTACAGACTGTTCAAATTGTTACAGCAGAGTACAATAGGAAAACAAAATCAGGTAGCTCCCGAACAGCAACTTATAACTACAACTAGGAGCCCCATAAATGTAAAAGGGGTGCAAGACATAAACCAGAGTTACATCAGCTTTCTATTAGAAAACTACATGATTGCTGGTGCTGTCACTTTCATTATATACTTAAAACAAATATCAAACCGTATTGTTTAAAATATCCAAACAGAACAATAAAGGTTTCTAAATGTCAAAAAGTGGAAGACATTTATGAACAGAATTTAGTTTGTAGGTTGGACATCTCCGGGTACCTTTTTCACGTGCAGGAATATTTGGTAGTGGTTCTGCAGGAACCTCTGGAAGTTCAACTTCTTCCTGAAAAGGTAAAGCAACAGGTCAGAAGAAATTGGAACGGGAAGAGGATGTGCTGCCATCCATTGAGTTAATGGGTGATCCTTTTACCTCAGCATCACCTTTTGTGCACTATCTCGATAACCATTCATTCCCTTAATATGTAGACATCTATTGATCATAGTTTTTATTGATTTCAATGTTTAAATTCTGGGGTTGAGAAGCTCAAAGAATCCCCATCCTCTGAGTGAAGAACTTTCTCACCTCAACTCTGAACAGTCTACCCTTAACTCTATGACCCTTGGTTCGAGTCTATTGAGCCAGGGGAATCATTCTTCCTGCATCTCATTTATTGAGCCAAGTAAGAATTTTACACGTTCTCCCATTCTTCTAAACTCTGGAGATTCCACACCCAGTACACTCAATGACTCCTCATTTTCAAACCACCATCCCCCAATCGGTCTACTAAATCTTTTCCTCGGGGCAAGCACATTCTTCCTGAGGCACGGAGACCAAAACTGTGGGCAAAGCTCCAGGTATGGTCTCACCAAGGCTCCAAACAATTGCTGACCTTACTGTGGTATCGAAATCCTCTCATGAAGGTAAACATACTATTTGCCTCCCTGATCATGTGTTACACCTACATCAAGGTTTTCAGTCACCTGTGGATAAGCATTCCCAAAATCCATTTAAACATTTAACGTGCATGATGCCCCAACTTTTCTAGTCTCATTTGTCTGCATTTGGGCCATATCCTTCTAAACCTTAGTTTAGATGGGGCATCTTGGTTGCCATGGATGAGTTGGGCCAAAGGGCCTGTTCCGTGCTGTACGACTCCACACTATCAAAACTAGCCTTTATAAAACACAAAACTTTTCTGTTTTATCTTGATGAATTTCACATTTTTTTCACATTACATTCCATCTGTGAAATTATACAATAGATGGAATATAATTTAGAAAAGTGTGAGGGCATCCACTCACTCAGCATATCCATATCCCTCAAGTATCTTTAAATCCTCTTCCAAATCCATTGATTACAAAAAAAATAAAAGTCTCGAGGAGCCGGGATCCTATAGGGCAATAGCCGTTTTAAATACGGATCAGAAGATACCAGCTAAGACTTTGGCTCACAGATTAAGCTTGGTTATTAGTAAACTAATACATCCAGATCAAACTGGG
This sequence comes from Raja brachyura, assembly GCA_963514005.1. The sequence continues at coordinate 44,043,838 of OY740803.1, read as the reverse complement.
TTTATACCTAAACAACATTGGTTTTATAATTTGAGAGGTTTGTTTAACATAATATGTTCGCAGAGAATAACAAATGAAGATCTAACAATTATTTCTTTAGATGCAGAAAAAGCTTTCAACCAAGTGTAATGGTCTTATCTTTTCACAGTGTTGGAAAATTTTCAACTGGAAGAAAACTTTACTTCGTGGGTGAAGCTTTTATACACTAATCCCACAGCCAGAATACTGACAAATTAAATGCTTTCACCTAAATTTGATTTATCTAGGGGTAATAGACAAGGATGTGCTCTTTCTCCAATGTCATTTGCTTTAGCCATAGAACCCCTTGCTGAGAGTGTCGGCTATTTATGGATACAATAGACAATAGGTGCAGGAGTAGGCCATTTGGCCTTCGAGCCAGCACCGCCATTCAATGTGATCATGGCTGATCATCCCCAATCAGTACCCCGTTCCTGCCTTCTCCCCATATCCCCTGACTCCGCTATTTTTAAGAGCCCTATCTAGCTCTCTCTTGAAAGCACCCAGAGAACCTGCTTCCACCGCCGTCTGAGGCAGAGAATTCCACAGACTCACAACTCTCTGTGAGAAAAAGTGTTTCCTTGTCTCCGTTCTAAATGGCTCACTCCTTGTTCTTAACTGTGGCCCCTGGTTCTGGACTTCCCCCAACATCGGGAGCATGTTTCCTGCCTCTAGTGTGTCCAAGCCCTTAACAATCATATATGTTTCAAAATATACCAAATATACCACCAATAAAATCTTGTTATATGCAGATGATGTTCTTCTATACATTACTAATCCCCAAGTTAGTATTCCAAATGTTCTAAACATTATGGAACAATTTGGTTCTTTCTCAGGATATAGAATAAATTGGAATAAAAGTGAAATGATGCCAATAAAAGAACAAGACCCTTCTCAACTCCAAAAAATTCCTTTCAGAATTGTTACTGAAAAGTTCAGATATCTCGGGATTTACGTGACTAGAAAATATTCCTCTCTGTTTAAAATAAACTTCCCACCATTAATTACTAAACTATATGCTACATTCAATTTTGGAAAACACTTCCTATCTCCCTTATTGGTAGATTAAATGCCATAAAGATTATCTTCCTTCCTCAACTCTTATATTTATTTCAATAAATACCAATATATCTCCCTAAAAGTTTTTTTTTTAAAATGGATTCTATTGTCACTAACTCTATTTGGGACTCCAAAACTCAAAGAGTATATAAAAAGACAGTTGTGCAAATCCAAAGAAAATGGAGGATTAACTCTTCCTGATTTTCTTTTTTACTACTGGGCAACTAACATTAAAAATATAACCTTCCGGTTGGACGAAACATGTCAACATGTAAATTGGTTAAAAATGGAGAGGGAAGATTGTTTGCCATTTAGTATATCTGGATCCTCCTATCTCCAACACATTTGAATAAGTCAACGTATGAGCAAAATCCGATGATACATAGTGCTATCCGTATCTGGAAACAGTTGAAATTCGGTCTTAAATTGAGAAACATGTCTCTCCTTCTTCCGAGTGCAACCAATCCCTTGTTTAAACTTTAGATATGGTGTTTGTTCAATGGAAGAATCTGAGAATTAAGACTGTGGGAGACCTCTATAAGAAAGGGACTACAGGAGATATAACACTTGAACGCCAACAATGTTTTTAGATACCTTCAAATCCTAGATTATGTGAAAACATACACACACGACTCTCCTCTTATGGGTCCAGATATGTTAGACAATTGTTTGAATAGACATGCCGATGCAAGTAAGTTGATATCTTACATTTATAACACTCTCTTAAATATTGAAACCCCACCTTCTGAGATTTATATGCGAGCATGGGAGGACGAGCTGGGTTTACCCAGAGATATGTGGATGGAAAGCCTACTATACATACATTACTGTTCTTTAAATGTCAGGCATTGCCTAATAAAATTCAAAGTATTGCATAGGTTATACTACTCAAAGACCAAATTGAACAAGATCTTCCCAACTCTTCACCTCCATGAAGCTACCCTAACCCATTCTTTTGTATCCTGTTTAAAAATACAACATTTATGGATGGGAAAATTCAATACCATTTCTAAAACACTCAAAATTCAATTGGAGTCAGATTCAAAATTAATAATATTAGGAATGTCAGAGGGCTGCCCTAAGTCAATGATATTCCAAAGACGTTTCCTTGACTATGGTTTAATAACTGCGAAAAAACGTATACTCAAATTCTGGAAGAAAATAACAGTTCCCAAAGTGAAGATGTGGATCACAGAAATGACCGAGACGCTACATTTAGAAAAAAATAAGGCTTGTTTTGTCTGACAAATCAGACCAATTTTCCAAAATATGGTCTCCTTTCATTGAATTTCCTCAACAACAGAATGGTTGAACACAAATTCAAAACCGGCGCTAGGGTCGGGTGAGCGCGCGTAGGGAAGGATAGTGGGATATATCTCCGTTTTTTTGATTTTTTCCACTTCTTTGTCAGTTCAGGGGTTCATGCTTCTTTCTTTTCCGTATCATTCTTTCCTTTTCACTTTTTTCCGATTCACTTATCAGTTTATAAAATGCTAAAACTGAAGCTGTACGAAATGTGTATAATTGTTATGTCGATTACTTTCTCCTTGTACAATTCCTTCTAATAAAATTAATATATTTTTAAAAAACGGGAAAAAATTAAAAAAATAAAAAAAACCTCACAATCCTGCAGTTTAAAATCAAAAACTAAATTGGAAATATGACATTTGGTCCAGTCAGCCAAATTGTTGCTGTAGTTTGCGAATAGCAGGAGCCCAAGCACCAATTCCTGCAATACCCCACTCATCATAACTTGCCAACCCAAGAAAAGTCCTTATTCCCAGCTTTGCATTCTATTCAATAACCAAGTCCCAATCCAATCAACACAGTCATCATTTCAATGTAGTGAAAATTAGAGCAAATAAGCTTTGTGGCGAAAGAATGGCAACCTTCATGTGATAACCACTGAACAATTTGGACAAATGTATTTTCCTCACCTGAGTTATGGCATCTAACTCTGCCAGAATCGCATCCTCATCATCTTGAGAGAAACCACCCGCTAAAATGTCATCAATTTGCTGAAAGAATAACAAGTCATGTTGCTCAGAACACATTTGATAACCTTAGACTGTTTTTGTTCCAATTCTAGATATTGAAGCATTAGTAAAGATCTGGCAGCATGTTTCTCACCCGCTGGTATTCGATAGCTTCCTGGGTCTCATCCATTATTCGTTCTACTTCTTCAAGAGACATAACCTGAAAAAGGAACAGATACAATAGTTGCAGTTGGAACCTGTCTTGGTATTTAAACATTATTCCTTTCCAAAAAATGCAATTATTTTTAATATCTCCAAGAAATCTGAAACTAAGTTGGCCACCAATTCGAACAATAACATGAACATACGTACCTCGTGCATTTTATTAAGACAATCATTTCCAATTTTCAGACCTTCTATAACTTTCATTTCGATTTGAGCAAATTCAATGCCTTGAACCTTTAAAACAGGAAAATTGCATTAGTTTCATATTAAAAGTGGGACTGGTTTAATTAATCATAGCTGTCCTAGTATCGGAAGAGGCAAAGAAAATCAAGTGGGCGTGTAACACAAGTTAACACCAAATTCTACAATATATTAGAGATTCTCAAACATATGGAGGCACGGTGGCGCAGCGGTAAGGGCCTGTCCCACTTACGTGTCCTTGGCACGCAAATTACGCGACCTCGTGGACGCGTTGAGTGAAGGTCGGGCACGATTACATGCGTACGCACAGCCGTCTGGCGCGCGTGATGTCATTTGAAGATGGACACAAACCTGGAGTAACTCTGTGGAACCGGCAGCATCTCTGGAGAGAAGGAATGGGTGACGTTCTGTGTCGAGACTCTTCTTCAGTCTGAAAAGAAGGGCCTTGACCCAAAACGTCATCCATTGCTTCTCTCCAGAGACGCTGCCGGTCCCGCTGAGTTACTCCGGCATTTTGTGTCTATCTTCAATTTTCTTGGCCCCGCTCTGGGTGTAGGAATGGGGGCGGATCCGGACTGCAACGGCCGTGAGCTCCAGGCCGAGTTCGGCGATCGTTTGCTTGATTCTGCTGCTGTTGAAGGTGAGACGATGCGTCGCGCCAGGGTCTTGGGCCTGTCCCACTTTGGCCATCAGTTCCGCGACAGGCCGTTGGCGCGCAAAGATTTTGTTCAGTGCAAGAATTTCGGAGCCCCGTGCGATGTCGCGACCCGCCCCGCACAACTCCATACCCCTCCATGCTTCTAAGTGGGACCGCGCAGTCATACGGTGCCCGTGCGCCTCAAGCGATCACAAGGTCGCGTAATTTGCGAACCAAGGACACATAAGTGGGACAGGCCCTGTAGAGTTGCTGCCTTACAGCCCTTGTAGTGCCGGACACTCGGGCTCAATCCCAACTACAGGTGCTGTCTGTACGGAGTTTGTACGTTCTCCCCGTGACCGCGTAGGTTTTCTCATTATCTTTGTGAGAGGAGATTGGTTTCCTATCACAATCCAAGTTTGTAGGTTAATTAGCTTGGTATAAATGTAAATTGACCCTAGTGTGTGTAGGATAGTGAAAATCAAAGATCCTATAGCGGAGCAAGATAGACCATTCTACGAAAAAGCCGTAGTAGGGTCATGGGTAATCTTCAGCACCATTTCCGTAACCGGCTTCCGTCTCCGCTCCAGTATCTTTGCTGTGGTCATGGCGTCTTCATACACAAATCATCTCTTTTTTTCCTCAGCTGCAGGAGATCATTTTGATATTCCTGTCTAGTCCTCGTTAGTAACTTTGAACAGACCAAATATTGCCATTAGGAAGGAGCTCCAGAAAATCCTGCACCCACTCAAGCCATTCCCCCCCCCTCACCCCTTCCCTCCAACATGGACACGGAGCCCCCTTTTTTTGACAGTCAAGGGAAAGGGAAACGGGAGAGATAGGCATATCTTCCATTCATTTGTTCATTGTACCGTCTATATCTCTTGTTCCTCTTTCCCCTGACTCAGTCTGAAGAAGGGTCTCGACCCGAAATGTCACCTATTCCGCTCTATAATCGTTGCTTTCGTCCATCTGTCCGTGCGTTCGCCCTTGGATTAAGCAGCGCAGGATAAAGCTGCAAATTCACGCACAGGATGTGTTTGAGAGAGAGAGAGAGAGAGAGAGAGAGAGATCCCGACACTTGCACATCTCCGTTTATTCCCCCTTCACAGGAATGTTGCATTTATTTTGTAGGTCAAACACAGTTTTCTAAAAACAAAGTGTCTGAAGAAGGGTCTCGGCCCGAAACGTCACCCATTCCTTCTCTCCAGAAATGCTGCCTGTCCCGCTGAGTTACTCCAGCTTTTTGTGTCTATCTTTTTTCTAAAAACAAACCCTGGTCCTGCAATGTTCTAAAACATGCAAAAAAAATTATGTTTTTTGCAGCATTCGGGTTCTCCCCCTCCACCCGTCCGGGGAAATGAAAGTGTTTATTTTTTTGGAGGGAAGAGAGGGTAAAGGAGGGAAGAGGGTGAAATCGCTCAGTAACGGGTCATGGCAGCTATCGAAAAAGTCGACCCGAAATATCACCTATTCCTTCTCTCCAGAGATGCTGCCTGATCCGCTGAGTTATTCCAGCCTTCTGTGTCTGTCTCCGGTTTAAACCAGCATCTGCAGTTCCTCCCTGCTCAAGGTATGTGCCATTTTAACTGAAGGCATAACTGAAGTCGGGTCGGGGTTACTGAAATGGCGGAGGTAACGCTCCGTTGCGCACTACACATCAGTCTATTGGATTTTACCGGAGTGGTCTATCTTGCTCCACTCTAGGATGTTTGGTGTTAATAGAAACATAGAAACTGCAGTAGAACCTCTCTGCTCCTATATTCAAATCCTTTCGCTATAATGTGCGGGGATCGCCGGTCGTTGCGGACTCGGTGGACCAAAGGGCTTGTTTCCGCACTTTATCGCTAACCTTAACTATATTCAGGGCAAAAGAGAATACTGCCCCTTAAAAATCTTTATGTGTGAAACCACAGAGAAAGGCGAGCTGTTGAATGAATATTTCTTGTCTGTCTTTACAACGGAGAAAGATATACTAACTGTGCCACCTAGATTTTCATCCTAATGTTGAATACAAATAACAACAGTGGACGCAGCACCAATCTTATATTGATAGTTTTAGAAACATAGAAACATAGGTGCAGGAGTAGGCCATTCGGCCCTTCGAGCCTGCACCGCCATTCAATATGATCATGGCTGATCATCCAACTCAGTATCCCGTGCCTGCCTTCTCTCCATACCCCCCGATCCCTTTAGCCACAAGAGCCACATCCAACTCCCTCTTGAATATAGCCAATGAACTGGCCTCAACGACCTTCTGTGGCAGAGAAATCCAGAGACTCAACACTCTCTGTGTGAAGAATGTTTTCCTCATCTCGGTCCTAAAGGAATTGCCCCTTATCCTTAGACTGTGACCCCTTGTTCTGGACTCCCCCAACATCGGGAACAATCTTCCTGCATCTAGCTTGTCCAACCCCTTAAGAATTTTGTAAGTTTCTATAAGATCCCCCCTCAATATTCTAAATTCCAGCGAGTACAAGCTGAGTCTATCCAGTCTTTCTTCATATGAAAGTCCCGACATCCCAGGAATCAGTCTGGTGAACCTTCTCTGAACCCCCTCTATGGCAAGAATGTCTTTCCTCAGATTTGGAGACCAAAACTGTACGCAATACTCCAGGCGTGGTCTCACCAAAACCCTGTACAACTGCAGTAGAACCTCCCTGCTCCTATGCTCAAATCCTTTCGCTATGAATGCTAACGTACCATTTGCATTTGTATTATCAGTTTTGTATTAATCCCAATGCTAATTAGGAATAGGAATGTGCTCATTTTACAGAATGTACCTCCAGCACTTAATACCTACCACACTTAAATTGAGAGCACATTAACAGGTTATTTTCACTTTCATGATCTGATGCATTTATTGCCAACGTTAATAGAACCAAAAAATTCCTTACCATTTGTTCAAGATTGCTAATCTGAACTTCAGTTTTATCAAGAAGTTGCTCCTGATATCTTTTTTTCTTGAGTAGGAGCATGGCTTTCCTGAGAAACAAAAAAGATATCTCATGGTCAGCAATTGGCTCCAAAAGGATGGCAGCTTAGCCGTATTGAGCCTAGTTTGTCCTGATCCCTCCCAGCACAGCACTCCAGAAATCTTTACATTTATTGGAACATCTGAATTATGAACTAATCTCTAATGAAAATTTCTCAAGCAAATCTTTACAATCTCAAACCTCAATGTAACCTCTGGAGAGTGAAATCAGAATTACATGCTGAAAGCGGCCATTTCCTGGAAGAAGCAGGCATAAAATGCATACTATGGTCAGAGAGAGGAGCTGGGGCGAACAAATTTAATTGCAGGTTGTTTGGTAGCAGCATTACTGACTAAGCTGGCCTGCAACACAGAGGTGCAGCTGGTAGAACTGCTGTCTCACAGCACCAGAGACTCGGGTTTGATCCTGACATCGGGGGCCATCTGTGTGGAGTTTGCACATTCTCCCTGCGACTGCGTGGGTTTCCTCCGGGTGCTCCGGTTTCCTCCCACATCCCAAAGACGTACGGGCTTGTAGATTAATTGGCCCTCTGTAAATTGCCCCTAGTCTGTAAGGAGTGGATGAGAAAGTGGGATAACATATAACTAGTGTGAGCGAGTGATCGCTGGTTGGCGAGGACTTGGTGGGGCCCAAGGACCTGTTTCCATGCTACCTCACTAAAGTCTAAATTCAAAAGGAAGAAAGAGTAAGGATTTAAAGTCCAAGTATCAAGGCACTTTCCTGTAACAATGACTAGAGCAGCCACAGGGCTGATATTAGGTCCTGTGAAAATCTACCCTTTTAATTGCTAAATGTTAATAATTAATCTTCTTCAAATCCTGCAGTACTCACTCTTTCTTGCCCCCACGCAGCAACTGTCGTGCGAGCTCCCGCTCCTTTTCCAGTTGGATGCCAATCCTTTTCTGGTACTGCCTCAGTTTGTCTCGCTGTTGTTTTAATTGCTAGAAAAACAAAAAACAAACATTTTTCACCAACTAATTCAAAAAGTCGCAGTATGCTGTTTGGTTTATTTGATTTCGAGGACCCCTCAGTTATAACCGTGGGGTTATTGGGAGAAGGCAGGGGTGCAACTCAGTAGACTTCTTTTAGATGGTGCTGGTTGAACATCGAGGAAAGAGGCCATCTAAACTCTGCCATTGTGGAAAACACTCACTGATGCACGAGGAACTATGCTGCTAGTCTAATATGACACGGTGCTCAAAAACAATTCAATGGTTAACTTTGATCTTACTCATATCGTTGGAGAAAAATCTTACTGATCCAAGCCGCAATGTTACATAGCACCCAAATATTATAGTAGTCCTCGTCAGTCACAAGTAACAATGATGTAGAGTCTGCTATCAAGCATGTCGAAGCTGACACAAAAGGACACAGAGTGCTGGAGTAACTCAGCGGGTCAGGCAGCATCTCTGGAGAACGTGGATAGGTGATGTTTCAGGTCGGAACCCTGCATCAGTCTGAGGAAGGGTCCTGACCCGAAACATCAATGTTCTCCAGAAAAGGCCATGACCCACTGAATTACTCCAGCACTTTGTGCAGGGCCGGATTAAGACCCATAGAGGCCCTAAGCACTTAAAAGATTTTGGTGCCCCCATATATATGTAATTCAAAATATAAACAATAATAAACCATAAAAGACATTTTTATTTTTCAAAATGAAACAAAGCTAACAGTAAGATGGAAAATAATGTTTATTTTTGTATACTTCCACTTTATTTATATTAGAAAAGTTTTTGCCGTAAACCATCTACCATTTCTGTGGTGCCCCCTTCCCTACGCACGTGCTTATTTTGCTTAATGGTTGATCCAGCCCTGACTTTGTGTCCTTTTGTGTAAAGCAGCATTTGCAATTCCTTGTTTCCATATATATTCGCTGACATCTGGCCAACCAATGATAAAGGCAGGGGGGATTAATCCAGGACACTCTATTGTTTCGAGGCTGAAATTATATTCAGTGTAATGGCAAGGATGGAGGCAAACATATGCAGCAGTATGCAGTTGGATTATACAAGAATGCCTGTGCTTCGGTCTGAAAAAGGATTTCGGCCCAAAACGTTGCCTATTTCCTTCACTCCATAGACGCTGAGTTTCTCCAGCAATTTTGTCTACATGCTATAGTGCATTATTCTTACAATCAAATGATGTCTCGATTTTGAATGTGGGAGATTGCAATCAAACTAAAAACGAGAACTGAACAAACTCGAGATTGGAACATGATATATGAGAATAAATGATCACAGAGATGCACAACGTAATGCAGGAAAACGGAATCAAACATGGCCCTTTATGGATGGATGGTGGGAACTCTTAAGTCAGTCTTAGAAAGGAAAATGTGCAGGGAGGTTAGAATAACACAAAACTCAGAGATGATGAATGGATAAAGGAATTAAGTTGAAAGAAAGTTTAAGAGACAAGATAGCCAAGTTAAATGTTGGAAATGAAACAATTCAAAACAAAAGTCAGCAAGAAAACATCTACCCACGTAACAAGTTTAATGCCCTCAGATTCTGCCAGTCTTTTACTCCCAACTTATTACTTTGTAAGAATCAATTATGTTGCCAATTTAAACATAAATTCCAGGCAAAATGAATCATCGCTTGCTCCTTGAGAGAAAACATTACAGGAGCTGTATATATATATACATATATATATAAACAGACCATTTTATATCTCTATAGGTTTTGGAGTATGATTTCTGGGCAAACACTAAACTACTTGGAACAGTAGCCACAACTCCCACAAATACCAAAGTGATAAATGGCCAGTTAGGTTCAACTTGTCTTCCTTTATGTCCATATAAGTAGGTAAACAGGACCTGCATTTAATGCTCTTCAGGCATGCGATATCTCCACAAATTCAGTACCGCATTGACTCGGTCTAGCAGATGTGTTCATGTCTTTAGAATGACACCTGGTCCCATAATCTTTAGCTCATATTGCACAAATAAAACTCTGAAATTGAATGGAACAATCCATGAATATGGATTCCGGTTTTTTTTCCTATTCATCAACTAGTTAGAAACCAATTATAATAGATAATCCAACAGCCCCCAAGTGAGAAAAAAAAATAAATGTAACAAGGTAAGGTCTTGGACATTTCACGTGTGCGGTCAGTTTGACAGTCAAATATTCAGGCTTTTCCTCTTGAGATTTATCTTTTTCTTATTATAACATTCCATTTGTTGATGGGGGCAGATTAATTAAAAAAAATAAAGAGTTAAATGTCAGCTTGGTCATTCAGAACAAGTCCAGAAATGCCAACCACCTCAAAGCCACGGATGCTATGCACTGATAGCAAAGACAATGGCACCCTCCAGTGGTGAGAAAATAAACATACAATCTAAATTGGATCTCGTTATAATCCGAGGAACGCAAAAACGATGTGATAATGTTGCATGCAGGTTGAACACCGATTTTCCAGCACCCTCGGTTCCAGAGCCTTTCTGGATGATCTGTTTTTATTGACAAACTGAGGTCACGTGATAATGAAACGACCATACATCCTGGCACCCCTCCCTTATCTCTAAAGCACCATGGTGTGCCAGATTTTTTTTTACATTAAATATAAAATGCAATCTGAATGTGAATGGAATGACCCTTTCCCGTCTCCCACCGTCTCTTGGTCATTTAGAGCCCTGGCTTCCGACCCCAATCCTGACTCGCAAGGTGCACCAGCGAGCTCCCACGCCTGCTGTTGTTTCTTGCTGTCGGTCGTTTCTTTGTCCCATCACTCTGTCCAGTCGGCTTATTACCCCCCCCCCGCAACACCGCCTCTTCCTCCTACTTCGCCCCCAGAGTCGCCAACATACTCCACTTTGGTAGCGACAGCAGGTGACTGAGCGCGTGCTGTCGTGAACAGAAGCCTGAAGAAAACACGTCTTGTGGAGGCTACAACGCGAGCCACAACTACAGCCGTGTGAACCGGTGAAGAAGGGCTCGCCGGTGCAGACGAGCAGTATCGGCGTCTAGTGTTACAGTAGAATGACACAAAGTGCTGGAATAACTCAGCCGATTAAATCAGTCTGAGAAAGGGTCTCGATATCACATTTCCATGATCTCAAGAGATCCTAATCCTCTGAATTACTCCAGCACTTTGGGCCGGCCCTTTGGGTTATTAACCACCATCTGTAGTCATCGGCAGTAAGGGGCACCAATCCCTCCTCCATGGTCAGTTATAATGAGGGCTTACTGTAAGCAGACCATAGCGGAGGGAGTGGTGTCTGTTATTGTCGATATCACCTGTATTTCTCTCAGGTTCAGTTTCATGCTCACTATAATTCCTGTAATGCAAGGGGCACCAATGTGACATAGAAATAATAGGGATAATAGCATTCCCACTCTGTACATTAGAACAGAATGCCTTTTATTGTCATTCAAACAGCTTTGTTTGAACAAAATTGCATTTTATAGTCTTACATTACAAAAAAAAACCCAAGGCCCACACTTAACACAGTTTACACAAACATCCATCACAGTGAATCTTCAACACCTCCTCGCTGTGATGGAAGGCAAAAGTCTTATCTCTTCCCTTTGTTCTTCTCCGGCGGTCCAGTAATCCAACTGTAACGTCGAGGCGAACTGGGGTTCCCGATGTTATAGCCCCCGGCGGGCGATGGTAAGGCCTGTGGCCATTTAAGCCGCGCCGGGCGATGTTAGGCCCCACTCCGAGTCCTTTAAACCCCGCGATTCCAGCAGTGGAAATTGCCGTTGTGGGAGCTCCGAAAAGCTCCCACCAGGGACCTGCGAGCTCCCGATGTTCCCGTCCACCGAAGCTCCAAAGTCAGGTCGTTACATCACCCAACGTATCATTACATCACCCAAAGTATCTCAGTCCAAAGAAAGGTCTCACCCAATAAACTAGCTTTACTTCGACAAAAGAAAAAGCAAGAAATTGCGGAGTTGTGGAAGTAGCCCAGACCATCACGCAATCCAACCTCCCTTCCATTGACTCCATCTACACTTCACGCTGCCTAGGCAAGGCCACCTTCATAATCAAGGACCAGTCTCACCCCAGCCATTCCCTCTTCTTTTCTCTTCCATCAGGCAAGACGAACAGTGAAAACACACACCACCAGATTCAGGGATAGATAGTTCCTTCCCAGATGTTATCAGGCAACTGAACCATCCTATCACCAACTAAAGAGCAGTTCTGACCTACCGTCCGCCTCATTGGAGACTCTTGGACTGTACTGGACTTTATCTTGGACTAAATGATATTCCCTTTATCCCATATCTGTACACTGAGGAAGGCTTGATTGTAATCATGTAGGCTTTCCGCTGACCGGATAGCACGCAACAAAAAAGTTTTCACTGTACCTCGGTAAACTAAAGCATATTTATAATAACCTACATACTTTGCAGGTCTCAGCTTGCTTTCTCCATAAATAAAAAAGGCGAATGCAAATTTATTTGATCATGGTGATCAGACTACCCTGCAAAAGCCAGTCAGCATTTTTTCTTGTTGCAGATCTGAAACAGTTTCCGTGCACACCACAGCTGCTCTTAAAATGTCCATCAGTAAACAAACAAGTAGCAAGTAGACCAGATCGCTTTCTGAAAACACACAAATCGAAACCACCACTGCTTAAGACCTGATCAGTTGTTGAATGACAAGTGACAAACTACGAACGAAAGTTATAATGAGAACGAAAGCCCAGTCGACCAGCATGTCAATTAATCTATTTGAATGAATGTTCCAGCTTTGTGAGTGAATGTAATGGCTGTATTTGATTTCAAGTATGTAAGACAACCTTTGGCTTAAGCATTGAGCTTGGGCTTTGCAGAATTCTCAGCCAGAAAGTATCTATCTAGTCAGAAGTAATGAATTTTAGTAAGGTATTGAATACCAACCCTTTCCCCACCAATTTCCCAAATTCAAAAGCAACTCCGTGGAGGGGTGGGATGAGGAACAAATCCCCCCCCCCCCCACAAATACACTAACACACAAACTAAGAAATGGACAGGAAAGGTTTTGAGGTCTGAAGAAGGGTCTCGACCCGAAACGTCACCCATTCCTTCTATCCAGAGATACTGCCTGTCCCGCTGAGTTACTCCATCATTTTGCGTCTGTCCAAGGTTTAGAGGGCTATGAGCCAAATACAGGGTGGGGGTAGGGGGGGGACTTGTCTTGGTTGGCGAGGGGAAGTTGGGCTGCAGGGGCTTGTTTCGGTGCCCTGTGACTCTAAGAAATAATGGGCAGAGATTTTTCTGCCCTCATACAGTAATGTACCAAGACAATTCAGTAGAAAAACAAGAGTGCATTCAGCTCACATGCTTGAACACAAGCAACACAGTGGAAAGAGGGACCATGTTGTCCTCAAAATACATTTTGATGAAAACAAAAAACAATAAAATGTTTATCACACTTGTTGTACCTCAATCCTATAAGTAATGGAAACTTCCCCATCAAATGTTATGCTCCACAAAATGCAGGTAAGTGGTGGATTAAGCTGACTTATTTCTCATTTTCTAAAAATGAATACATTTCTCAAAAATTTACGGATCTTGGTTGAATTTTACAATCTTTGCTGTTAACCAATCTTCTCTTTCCTTATTTAAAATAATATGTTTTTTAAACCGAGAATCATTTCAAACGTGTTCTAGTTCAAGGCAAATAACTGGTTGCCAGTGTGAACAAAATAATTTCTTAAAATTGAGGGGCTGAATGCGTATTCCTGCTTTTATTTTGATATTAGGAAACAGTAGTTTGGCTTTCACCACAGGAGGATTTCACGTAGTTAAAATAGATGGCGGTTGACTGGGGATAATTTCACTATAACTGGATTAATGGTAGATTAGACAATCTAGCCAGTGCTTTGCAAAGTTTAGACGAATGAGAGTTGATCTCCTTGGAATATACTAAATTCATAGGGGTGCGGCAGAGTTGATGTCTTCCCTGACGGTGACATCTAGGGCTGCACAGTGGCGCAGCGGTAGAGTTGCTGCCTCACAGCGCCAGACACACAGATTTGCTGTCTGTACGGAGCTTGTACCTTCTCCCCGTGACCGTGTGGGATTTCCCTAGGTGCTCCGGTTTCCTCCCACACTCCAAAGCCATATAGGTTTGGAGGTTAAATGGCTTCAATAATACCTGTAAATTGTCCCTAGTATGCAGGATAGTGTTAGTGTATGGGTGATAGGATGGTTCAGTCGCCTGATAACAGCTGGGAAGGAACTATTCCTGAATCTGGAGGTGTGTGTTTTCTCTGTTCGTCTTGCCTGATGGGAGAGGAAAGAAGAGGGAATGGTGGGGGTGAGAATGGTGGGTCCTTGATTATGATGGTGGCCTTGCCACTGGTTGACACGGACTCGGTGGGCTGAAGGGCCTGTTACCACACTGAGTCTCATAACTAAGCCAAACTAAGCTTTGCAGCCTTGGCTGCTGACCCCAGCTTCTCACTTCTCTTACTTCTAGGATTGTTTTAAAAACCCAAATGTAAATTTTCCATTGACATTGTCAGGTTTCAGCCCGCACACAAGGGATTATTGCTTGTGGGTTAATTGGCTTCCGTAAATTGTCTCGAGTGCGATAGGACTAGTGTATATGTGATCGCTGGTCGGCATGGCCTCAGTGGGTCAAAGGGCCTGTTTCCACGCTGTATCTCTAAACTAAACGAGTGCCAAAACAAGGAGCTAACTGCTCAGAACTACGATCGGTGGAGACTTGTAATCTTTGGAATTCACCACCCACGACAATTTGTGGAGGCTCAGTTTAAGTATATTCAAGAGCCAGATAATTTTTAGAAGCTGGACTCAGAAGAATATGGGGTTAGGGCAGGTAAATGGAGCCGAGGCATAGATCAGCCATGAACTCACTAAATGGTGGTGGAGACACGAGGGGATGAACCACAACTCCTAATTTCATTTCGGAGTCACGTGAGTGACTTCGTGAAGAACCCGCCAGCACGCATGCGCGACATATCGTCGCTCGCATTGCAGTCGACGGCTGGAGAGGAGCGCGGCTCATCACCAGCCCTTCATAAGGGCCACTCAGGTAAGTACTAACAACCTTGAGTTGGTTGTTCTGTGTGAATAATTGTGTTTTCTTCCACAGAGACATGGACAGTAGGAAAAGTAAAGGCCGTAAAACTTCTGCAAGGAGTTGTCGGCAACCCAACCCGGAGCCCCCCTCCACGGCAGGAGGACGGGCCGGGAAAAAGGCGCGCAAGCCGGGGAGCCCTGTATTCACAGGACCCGGTTTACCGACGCAGCTATGCCCTAGCGGGGTACCTGCAGAACAATCAGTCGGTACAGCGCCGGAGCAGGTGCATCCTGACTCCATCTCTCTCTCACCCACTGGGTCGTTCGCAGAGACGAGCAAGAGGGATTCGCGTGCTGATGCACGGCCCTTCTCCCTGAGCCCTCTTGAAGGAGGCAGGGATACAATTCCACTACCTAGCCCTTCGCGGGTTGAGGTCTCACCAGGAGCCACTAGGAAGTGGTCTGGTGAATCAGGCAGGCCCGAGTCCACTGGCAGACCAAGGAGGGCCAGTGTCGACTCACCACCCAGGGGGACCAGGAGGAGTCACAAGGGTGGAGCCTCGCCTAGGTCACCGCTTCCCCCGCTGGGGGCAGGTCGGGACCGTACGCCGTCTGGGTCCAGATTTAGGACAGTCGGCAAGCCCGTGCGGACGTCGGGTCACCACGCTGCGGCGTCAGGTGCCGACCTCTCCCCACCCATGCCCTTTGAGGCAGCCGGGTCCAGCTCAGCGAAGAGGAGGCGCTCGAGCAGGTCCGCGCGGGAATCGCTCAGCTTCGCCGAGGCGGCTGGTAGCGACACATCATCACAGTACCGATATTACCTCGACGAGGTACGGACTGATGATCGAAGCCTCAGGAGTTCCTTCGGGCACGAGGCCTCTTACCTCCCACACCCGCCCGATGAAGGGCGCTTGGATCGTATGGAGAGGATATTGGAGCAAGTTCTACTCAATCAGAAACAGGACACACACAGCTCCAGGGGACTCATGGATATATCCCCGTCCCCATCTATGGACAACATAAGACCAGATGAGGAGGATATCCTGGTACATGCCCCAGCAGCACCTGAGGTCCCTCAGGAAGATCTGCTGGATGTGGCAGCCAAATTCGGGTTACCCGTATCGTCAGGACTACCCCTCAACATCAAACTGGCCGCAACCATAGATTATCTTACTAACCATCAATTGCAGGAGGAGGTCCTTGCGAAGGCCATGGAGAGACACAAGGCTCCAGGGAACTGCAATTCACTCCACGTGCCGATTGTGAACATGCCAATCTGGGGTAATATCAGCCCGGGCATCAGAGCGCAGGAAGTGAAACTGCAGAGGATTTTAAAACTGCTTACGTCTGGGATCACCGCTTTTGCAAAGTCGGTAGATGGGGTTGATCTAAGCACCGAACAGGAGGATGCTCTAGCTCTACTCTGCAATACGCAGTACGAGATCAACGCTTTCCGGAAGAGCATTATCAAACCTTCCTTAAATCCCAAATTTGCGGGACTATGCAGAGCACCTCCTACCCCCCCACCTAGACAGCTGTTCGGGGAAGACCTCCCAAAGCAGGTTAAAGAGCTCGATGACCATGCGAAAACCATAGGTCTGATGAGACCACATTTTGTGGCCAGACCTTCGGCCAAGAAGACACCTTACTTCAGGCCACGAGGTCAGACCGATAGGCCAACAAGGACCTACGTTCCGGCACCTCCTCAATATCAACAGCCTCATCAGCCCAGGCCTTTTTTAGGACTAGGCCCTCAGCGGCCAGCATGGAAGATGCGGATTCCGCACCAACCACGAAACCCAGAGCCTCCACGTCCCACCAAAAATCCCAGGGACCGCCGATAACCATGAAGGTAAGGGGGTCTGGGTTCCATGCACTTGCATGTCTAACCTCACGAATTGGGGGCAGATTACGGGGATTTAAGGAGGCTTGGGAAACCATCACTTCAGATGAGTTTATCTTGCAAAGTATTCAGGGTTATGAAATTGAGTTTATTCATGGCCAATTGCCTCCACCCCAGCATATGCCGAATCGCAAATTTGCACTTTCCAAAAAAGAATTGGCAGAAGGCTATGCTGAAATCTTGAGTTTACAAGACAAAGGTGTGATAGAACGAACCACACATGAACCAGTTGAATTTGTGTCTAATATATTTACTAAAACTAAAAAAGACGGTGGATGCCGGGTCATTATAGATTTAACTCACTTGAATACCTTTGTAAAATACACCCATTTCAAAATGGACACATTTGAAACAGCCAAATCTTTGATTTCGGAGGGCTGCTTCATGGCATGCATTGATTTAAAAGATGCATACTATTCAGTATCCATTCGGAAACATCATAGGAAGTTCTTGAAGTTTACCTGGATGGATCAGCTTTGGCAATACAAAGCATTGCCCAATGGGCTTACTACAGCCCCCAGACTGTTCACCAAACTACTCAAGCCAGTGTTATCTACACTGCGGAGACAAAATCATACGGTCATGGCCTATTTGGATGACATTCTGATAATTGGGCACACTCTGGAATCCGCAGAGTTGGCGGTTTCAGCCACAGTGGAAATTTTTCAACAAATGGGGTTTATAATCCATCCAGACAAATCAAAGTTCCTCCCCGCACAGATCATGGACTACTTGGGGTTCACAATAGACTCCAATCGCATGATCACCACCATCCCAACTAACAAAATTGGTGATGTGTTTCAAGCATGCAAGAACCTGGTCTGCGCCAGTATACCGTCTATCAGATTAACTGCCAGGGTAATTGGCAAAATTGTAGCAGTATTTCCAGCTGCTCAATATGGACCTTTACACTATCAGAATTTACAAAGGTCAAAAATAACAGCATTAAAACTAAATGCTGGACATTATGATAGACCCATGCAATTGCCGGTTAAGGCAAAACTTGAGTTACTATGGTGGATTGGCAATATCCATAACTCTTTTAAACCCATCATTGTGCCTCGTCCAATGGTATACTTGCAAACAGATGCAAGCTCCCATGGCTGGGGAGCTACGGACAACAATAACAGTTGTGGAGGTAGATGGGATTCACGTGAAGCTACTTTGTTGTTAGCACAAGGGATAAACTATTTGGAGATGCTAGGAGCATTCCACGGACTAAGAGCCTATTGTTCAAACATGACTAACACTCATGTCCGTCTCCAAATAGACAATACCACTGCGGTGGCTTATCTGAATCATATGGGCGGTACCAGGTCAATTTCATGCAATGAATTGGCAAACACAATTTGGCTCTGGTGTATTCAACGGAATATTTGGATCTCAGCTACCTACTTGCCAGGTGAGCTCAATACAGTGACGGACACCAGGTCACGGAAGTTCAATGACAACATCGAGTGGATGTTGAACCCCCAAATATTCACCAAAATTACAGCCAAATTTGGTAAACCGGATATTGACCTTTTTGCGTCACGGTTGAACCATCAGGTACCAACATACGTATCATGGGAGCCAGATCCTGGGGCAATGGCGATGGACGCATTCTCGCTAGACTGGGGGAAATGGTTCTTCTATGCCTTTCCTCCATTCTGCCTCATCAGTCGGGTATTGCGGAAAATCCAGCTCGATGCTGCCAAGGGCATCCTCATTATACCCGACTGGCCTACGCAATCATGGTATCCGGTGGTCCTTGGAATGATAAGTCAACCATGGGTCCTCTTGGAGGGTTGCCCACAATTGGTGACGAACCCTGCCACAGGGGAACCACACCCCTGCCATAGTCATTTGAATCTATTGGCTTGCAGGATCTGAACAGGCCACTACTTCAGTATGGTCTATCTTCAAGGACAATGGATACCATGGGAGCATCATGCAGGGAGTCCTCAAGACGGCAGTACTTATCGTACATCAGGAAATGGGAATCCTATTGTGGCCGCATGGACGTTGCATATGACTCCGTCTCCATCACAGATGTGCTGGAATTTCTTGCGGGGCTACACCATGATCAACATCTCAGCTATAGTGCCATCAATAGCGCCAGGAGTGCGCTCTCGTCCTACCTCAATATTGAGGTAGGATCCAATAAATTGGTCTCCAAACTTATGCGGGGGATATTTAATTCCAACCCGCCGAGGCCCCGTTACAACGTCACATGGGATATTGGCAAAGTGCTGACCCTGCTGAGAACATGGTCACCCATGACGGGGCTCGAATTGGACAAACTCACCCTGAAGGTGGTGATGTTGATGGCACTTACTTCAGCACAAAGGGTGCAAACGCTTCACAAGGCCAAGATCGACAGAATGATCTCTACCCCTGAACGGGTCACTTTCTTCATTGATGAATTGCTCAAGCAGCATAGACCTGGATTTACAGGGCTGCAGCTGGAGTTTCCAGCATACCCCGCTGATGCTAGGCTATGCATAGCCACCCATATCCGCCACTATATCAAAGTGACGAGGAAAATAAGGGGAATGGAGCAATACCTGTTCATCAGTCATAAAAAACCTCACCATAGAGTGACGGTGCAGACGATATCCCGATGGCTCAGGATCGTCTTGAACAAAGCAGGTATTGACACTGATGTTTTTAAATCCCATTCCACCAGGGCAGCATCAACATCGGCGGCAAAGGCCATGGAGGTGCCCATGGACCAGATACTTGCCACAGCGGGATGGGCCAGTGAAGCCACTTTTCAACGGTTTTACAATAAACCCGTCACCGTACCTGGAATGTTCGCAGGAGCCGTGCTGGATGCAGGCCGAGAACATACAGTTCCCCCTCAGTGAGGGGTCCTTTCTTGTTGTTATTAATAAATATTATTATTTTTCAGAGAAACAGTGACGGAAATTGATTACTGCTGTCCACCTTTTCAGTAGCGTGTGTGATAGCATGGACGTTGTCCAGGGCGTGAAATCACAGAAGCTTTGAAGTCTTCACGAAGTCACTCACGTGACTCCGAAATGAAATAGTAAGATTAAACGAGAACTTACCAGTTTGAAGTTTGATCTTTATTTTATGAGGAGTTGCGATGAGGGATTTCGTGCCCTCCGCTCCCAACCCTCGATCATAAAGTCAACTGGTAACTAGAGTCTCTTTAATCTTACTATAACAAGTCATTTCTTGGCTTGGTTTTTCTGTGATTCCACACCGCGGCTTTGAAGTATGTCGCGCATGCGTGCTGGCGGGTTCTTCACGAAATCCCTCATCGCAACTCCTCATAAAATAAAGATCAAACTTCAAACTGGTAAGTTCTCGTTTAATCTTACTATTCTATTTATCCTTTTGGTAGAAACAAGCAACTGTAGATGCTGACTTACACAAAAGGACACAAAGCGCTGGAGTAACTCAGTGGGTCAGGCAGCATCAGTTGGGAACTTGGATTGGTGACGTTTCGAGTCAGGACCCAACCTGAAAAGTCGCTCATCCATGCTGCCTGACCCGCTGAGTTATTCCAGCACCACTGACCCCTTTTCTATTATGCTTTGTATGTTAGAGAAGATGTGATCATTACACAATTATCTTTCTGAATGTCTATAATATCAATTGAGACGCATACTTGTGAGACAAATGATTGCACAATAAAAGGCCAAGCGCAGCAACATTCTTCCTAGTGCTCTGGTCAATATTTATCCCAAACATCGCCATATTTATAGTCAACATCATAAACGGCTTCAACGGGATCCCACCACTAGTCACGTCTTCCCATCCCCACCCCTTTCCGCAGAGACTGTTCCCTCCGCAACTCCCTGGTTTAACTCATTCCTTCCCACCCAAACCACCCCCTCCCCAGTTAACTTCCCCTGCAACCGCTGGAGATGCAACGCCTGTCCCTATACCTCCTCCCTCAAAGCTGTCCAGGGACCCCCGACAGTCCTTTCAGGTTAGGCAGAGGTTCACTTGCACCTCCTCCAATCTCATCTACTGTGTCCGTTGTTCAAGGTGTGGGCTCTAATACATCGGCGAGCCCAAACGTCGACTGGCCGATTGTTTCACTGAACATCTTCGCTCAGTCTGCCTGGACCAACCTAATCTCCCGGTTGCCGAACACTTTAATTCCTCTTCTCATTCCCAAAGACCTTTCTGTCCTGGGCCTCCTCCATTGTCAGAGTGAGGCCAAACGCAAATTGGAGGAACAGCACCTCATATTTCATTTGGGAAGATTACAACCCAGTGGTATAAATATTAATTTCACTTAACTTCAAGTAACCTGCATCCCTCCCTCTCCATCCCTCTCGCAGCCAAGGCGTACCAGCTTCAGTCATCTTGTTGTGTCTTATTGTCTGTAACTCGTTTTCACCTAGCTCATCTTCAGTCATCTTGTTGTGTCTTATTGTCTGTAACTCGTTTTCACCTAGCTCACAGCTCACAGCCTGTTTCTTTTATCATCGGTATTTTTTGCATATCTTTCATTCATTTGTTCTATATCATTATCACCGTCTATATCTCTCCTCTTCCCACTGAAGAAGGGTTTCTACTCGAAACGTCACCTATTCCTTTTCTCCAGAGATGCTGTCTGACCCGTTGAGTTACTCCAGCTTTTTGTGTCTATCTTCGGTTTAAACCAGCATCTGCAGTTCCTTCCTACACATCGCAGATTATCTGTTCATTATAACAAGGTGAGAGCTTCATGTGCAAACATTCACCACCACACAATGTACATTACATCCATAACTGCAGTTCAAGCCCATTACTTCCCTTCTGAACATTGTGCAAGAAAGGAAACAGAAGCAGAGGGAAGATCAGAAAAGATAAATCATAAAAGGAAATAAAACAAATATTGTACAAGCATTAGAAAAGGAGAAGGAATGCAAGAGGAGAGCAAAGGCTAATCAGACATCTACAAGGAAATCTATTGAATGAAAGCAGAGAGCAAAGCTAGGGTATACAAATGAGTACTTTACCTCATCTTTCATCAAAAAAGATGCTACTAGAATTGCAGCTTAGGAAGTAGTAATTGCGATTATGTGGATAAAAGGAACTGCTGATGCAGGTTTACAAGATAAGACAAAGTGATGGAGTGCCTCAGCTGGACAGGCAGCACTAGAGAAGCTGCCTGGTCCACTGAGATAATCCAGCACTATGAATTAAAAAAAACTAGTATCAATGGGCTAATAATCGATAGAGGACACGAAGGGCAAATTGCAAGTAAAGTGGCTAAATTGGTTGGTCCAGATGATTGCATCCCAAGACGTTGAGGGGAGTAAGTGAAGAATCTGCACAGGTCCTGGCCACAATCTTCTAAAGATCCATCAATTCAGAGTTGTACCCAGAGGACAGCTGCAATGGTTACGTCTTTGTTTTAAAAGGGTACAGGGATGAACGACAAGTAATCACCAACCACTCAGTTTTACCTTGATGGTGGGAGAAATTCACAGAAGAATATTCAGAGACTGATTGAACAGTCGCTTGGACAAGTATGGAATTTCATTATGAGCAAAAACATGGATTTATGAATAAAAAATGTACTGCACAGGCGACATTTTGGACTGGAGAAGGGTTCCGATCCCAAACGTCGTCTATCTATGTCCTCCAGAGATGCTCCATGATCCGCTGAGTTACTCCAGCAGTTTTTCTTTTGTAAATCAGCATCTGCAGTTCCCTGTGTTGCCATGGACATGTTAAAGACAAATTGTATCTAATTTGAAATATTTTTTTGAAATAACATAAGGGTTCACAAAGGAAATGCAGTCGATGTATAAACATTCGAAAAACATCTGATAAAGTGCTATTAAATCGACGTTTCATTAAGATTACAGCCCCTGGAATGAAAAAGGGCTGCATTGTTCGGGACAGAGAACTGATAAGGTAACACTAAACAGTAATAGTGAAAGGAAGCTTTATGGACAGGGGAAAAGTGTCGAATTTCTCAGGGTTTGGTTCTAGAATCTGATATTTATTTTGAAGAAAACTTTCCCCAGAGTAAAGGCATCTAAAACATAAGGGCATAGGTTTATGGTAGGTTCGGATGCGGTTTAGATTTTTATCCAGCCACATGATGTTGCAATCTGGAACACGCTGCCTGAGCGAAGGGCAGGGGCAAGGGACTCTCGCAAGATTTAAGAAGTATTTAGACAAGCCCTTGAATTGCCATGACAAAGGTGGCTATGGACCAAGTGCTGGAAATGTGAATAGAAAAGAGATGGGGGACAAAAACTACAGATGCTGGAATCTCACAAGTTATAGGAGTAGAATTAGGCCATTCGGTCCATCGAGTCTACTCCGCCATTCAATCGTGGCTGATCTCTGTCTCCTAATCCCATTTTCCTGCCTTCTCCCTATAAATCTTAACGCCTGTACTAATCGAGAATTTGTCTATATCTGCCGTAAAAATATTCACTGACGGCCTCCACAGCCCTCTGTGGCAATGAGTTCCACAGATTAGCTACCCTCAGAGTAAAGAAGTTCCTTCTCACCTCCTTTCTAAAAGAGTGCCCCTTTAATTCTGAATCTCTGCTGTCTGGTCCTAGACTCTCCCACCAGTGGAAACATCCTTGCCACATCCACTCTATCTATGCCTTTCATTATTCTGTAAGTTTCAATAAGGTTCCCCCTCAACCTCCTAAACTCCAACGAGTCGAGGCCCAATGCTGTCAAACGCTCATAATATGCTAACACACTCATTCCTGGAATCATTCTTGTAAATCTGAACCAAAAACTGAAATGCTGGAAAAAGTCACCCAGTCAAGCAGCATCTGTGGAAAGTGAAACTAGTTAATGTTTCAAGTGTACTGATCAAGCCTTTCACCTGAAACGTCAGCTGGTTTCTCTTTCCACAAGGGGCATGTTTCACTGGTCAAGTTCATCCAACTTTTCTTCTTGTTACGATGTAGATGGGTGTTTGATGGTCAGCATGGTTGCAGGTTCCCATTTCTATGCTAGGTGACTGCAATTCAAATACACTATCAATGGAGGCACATTCAATTGCTGCACCAAATCTTGGGGGAAAGTATTTGCAGAGCTGGTGGAAAAGAGATGGGCTCCTCTGCTCTCACAGAGGGAGAGGGAGAGGGAAAGATGGGAATGGGGGGGAAAGATGGGAGTTGGGGGAAGGAAAGATGGGGGGGGGAGGAAAGATGGGGGGGGGGAGGAAAGATGGGAGTTGGGGGAAGGAAAGATGGGGGGGGAGGGGAGGAGATGGAAATCCAGCCGCACAGACAGACAGACAGACAGCGGCCGGCCGGGTAGAGGGGGCCCATCTCCGGGTGTCCATGATCCCCAGCCCCCTCCCTCACGCCCACACTCACCAGCACGGCCTTGTCCTGCTCGGTCACTCGGGACCGCTTCTTCCTGCCGAACAAGTTTCCCATTTGCGCTGCCTGGGGCCCGAGGCCGGCCACATGCCCGCCCCGAGGGGAGCGCTGGGCTGCGGGTCAGGTCCCTGGGCCGGCGGCTGAGGGAAGGGAAGGGAAGGGCTCGGCCCGGGGTCTGGGGTCCAGGCTCAGGCTCGGGCTCGGACTAGGCCGCACCGTCGCCCCGGTAACCACGCCCGGCCTCCGCTACGGCGCGCTGCCCGGGACAAGGCGCACTGCGCTCCCGTAGCTCGAAATCTCACCGCCTCCCCAAAGGCGCCTCATCTGTCCCACTTAGAACAAAGACATTCTTACTTGCAACAGCACAACAGAATGTGCAAACATAGAACAGGTCGATATAGTTCATGAACCAAGATTCACCACATTAATGAAAATAACAAGTTATACAACTGGTAAACATTTTAAAATAAATAAGACTAAGGACTAGGCTGGAAACAACTGCAATCACACAAAATGTTGTGTCAAATGTTTTTAAAAATAAAGTTCAGCGTGAGTATATATATATATATATATATATGATACATCTAGATATGTGATATATATATGTGATATATATATATATATACATATGATATATATATGTGTGATATATATAAATGATATATATACGATATATATATGATACATATGGCCCTTGTGGCTAAGGGGATCAGGGGGTATGGAGAGAAGGCAGGTACAGGATACTGAGTTGGATGATCAGCCATGATCATGTTGAATGGCGGTGCAGGCTCGAAGGGCCGAATGGCCTACTCCTGCACCTAATTTCTATGTTTCTATGATATATATACACATATATTATATATATATGACTTATATGACATATATATGATATATATATATACATATATATATCTGACATATATAGGACATATATATGATATATATATATATATTATATATATATGTGATATCTTATATATTTGATATATATATGATATACATGATATATACGGTATACATAATATATATATATATAATTATCTATATATGATATAAATATGAAAATAGACACAAAAGGCTGGAGTAACTCGCCGAGTTGTATAGTATAAACCATGTTTATATATAATATACATACATAATATATATGTAAACATGGTTTATACATATATGTATGTCTGAAGAAGGATCTCGACCCAAACCGTCACCCATGCCTTCCCTCCAGAGATGCTGCTTGTTCTACTGAGTTACTCCAGCATTTTAGGTGCATCTTTGAAGTAAACCAGTATCTGCAGTTCCTTCATTCATATATATATTATACATATACACACACATAAAAACAAACAAACAGTAATCGTGCAAAAAAGACCAAACAAAAGCCCTCATATGCTGTGAGGGCAACGGTCGCATGCAGCATATAATTAACTCTCCAACATTTTCGCCACCTCGAACGGGATCCCACTACTGGCCACATTTTCCCATCTCCACCCCTTTCTGCATTCTGCAGAGACAGTTCCCTCCACAACTCCCTGCTCAACTTGTCCTTTCCATCCAAACCATCCCCCCTCCCCAGGTACTTTCCCCTGCAACCGCAGGAGAACCAACACCTGTTCCTTTACCTCTCCCCTCGACTCCATCCAAGGACATCAACTATCTTTCCAGGTGAGGCAGAGGTTCACTTGCACCTCCTCTAACCTCATGTACTGTATTCGCTGCTCCAGGTGTCAACTCCTGTATATCGACGTGACCAAGCGCAGGCTCGGCGATCGTTTCGCTGCACATCTCCGCTCAGTCCGCCTTAACCTACCTAATCTCCCGGTTGCTCAGCACTTTAACTCCCCCTCCCATTCCCAATCTGATCTTTCTGTCCTGGACTTCCTTCATTGTCAGAGTGAGGCCCAGCGCAAATTGGAGGAACAGCACCTCATATTTCGCTTGGGGCAGCTTACACCCAAGCGATATGAACATTGACTTCTCTAACTGCAGATTGCCCTTGCTTTCCCTCTCCCTCCATCCCCTCCCCCTTCCCAGTTCTCCCACCAGTCTTACTGTCCCGCCCACTCCCCTGACCAATTGAAGAAGGGTCTCGACCCAAAATGTCACCCAATCCTCCTCTCCAGAGATGCTGCCTGTCCCGCTGAGTTACTCCAGCAGTTTGTGTCTGCGTGGGGACAATTTACAGAGGCCAATAAACCCACAAACCCACAGATCGTTAGGATGTGGGAGGGAACCCATGCGGTCATGAAAACTCCCCACAGACAGCACCCCTGGTCAGGATTGAACCTGGGTTGCTAGTGCTACAAGGCAACAACTCTCCCACTGCGCCACTGTGTTACCCAGTTGCAGTAACTTTTATTCCTGTTGGTTTAACTTTTGCAACGTTCCAAACCTCAGGCACCAGTCCACAATCCAATGCTTTTTTTTTGCTAAGATCTTTACTTCAAAGTTACTCTAAAAAGTTAAAAACTAGACTATCAGTGTTTTAGATTTTGCAATACAGTATTATAAAAAGATCACTAAAGTATTAAGAAATAAAATGTATTAATTAAATTATGTGGTCAGGCTCTTAAGCACCTTAAGTAGCTTATAAGACGACTGTCCACCATAGATACCAGAAGCACCTTAATGTCTTCTAAAAAAGCACTGCCTGAATCTATAGCTGGTCCCATCTTTATATTCCCCTTAATGATAGCTAAAATAAAACAATTCCTCCAGTTCGACGACCTCGAAAAGATCATCCACACATTTATCGCCTCCCACCTAGATTACTGCAACTCCCTCTACACTGGCATCAGCCACTCTTCCCTGTCCCGCCTGCAACTGGTCCAAAACGCCGCAGCGAGACTCCTGACGGGCACCCGAAAAAGGGACCACATCACCCCGATCCTGGCCTCTCTCCACTGGCTCCCTGTGCGGTTCCGAATAAATTTCAAGACCCTCCTCTTTGTCTACAAAGCCCTCAATGGGCTTGCACCCACCTACATTAAAAGTCTACTCACCCTCTACACCACCTCCAGGTCCCACAGATCGGCCGACTTGGGGTTGCTGAATGTCCCGCGGTCTAGGCATAAGCTCAGGGGCGACCGACTGCGCCTTTGTGGTTGCAGCTCCTAGACCGTGGAACAGCATCCCTCTTCCCATCAGAACTGCCCCCTCCATCGACTCCTTTAAGTCTAGTCTAAAAACGTATCTGTTCTCCCAAGCCTTTCCTGACGTCCTCTGAGCGAGGGCTATTTGTACATATGTATGCAGCCTGCTTGTGTATACTACTCTTATAACAAATGTAAAGCACTTTGGTCAACGAGAGTTGCTTTTTAAATGTGCTATATAAATAAATGTGACTTGACTTAAGATCATTTATAAAATTTCCACACATTCTTCATGGAGAAACCACAAGATGGCACTAAAGGATTTGTGTTTGGGAGTTTTCTATACACCAACATACTATGAAACAACACAACATTATTTAAGTTAAAATGTAAATGTAGACACTGCAATACTTCCAAAATTTGAAAGCACGTTAATGAATGTGTTACCACTTGAACCACTATTGCAACCGGTAGCAGGCCTGGGCTGCGTACACTGACCAAACCCACAACCAAGAAAGCTTGAAGAAGGGTCTTGACCCAAAACGTCACCTATCTATGTTTTCCAGAGATGCTTGCTGTCTGGCCTGATTAGTTACTCCAGCACTTTGTATCCTTTTGTGTATTAACCAGCATCTGCAATTCTTTGTTTCTACACATTGACATTGATGTCAGAGGAGGTTGGGGGTTTGTAGTTTAAGTTAACTTCAGAGACACAGCGTGGAAACAGACCCTTCAGCCCACTGGGTCCATGCCGACCAGCGATCACCCGGACAATTTACCAAAGCCAGTTAATCAACAAACCTGCATGTTTTTGGAGTGCGGGAGGAAACAGGAGCACCTGGGGAAAACCCACATGGCCACAGGGAGGATGTAAAAACTCCGCACAGGCAGCACCTGTAGTCAGGATCAAACCTGGGTCACTGGCGCAGTAAGGCAGCAACTCCACCACTGAGCCACGGTGTTGCCTTCTGTACTGCAGACATAAGCACCATGAGAGGTTTGGTACACCGTTCACCTGGAGAGAGTAGTTCCAGGTGATCCTACTGGCACTTATGCACTTGCCAACACTGCCCTGACATCATCTTGCCATGAACCCTCTTTTCAGGCTTCCTCCAATTTTATATTCACTCCCGATTGATATTGCCTGAAGGAAAAACTCCCTTTTCAAATTTGCCCTTAATCTCTTACCCTTACTCAAAATCTGCACCCTCTAGTTCACCATCACTGTTCTGCAGTCGGGCTTGTCTGTAACCAATGTCTGGCCAATGTTTGGTACAGTTGCAACAGGTTGTCTCAACTGTCATACTCAATGCCAAGCAAGATCTGTACCCCTACGTCCCTCTCACAATCTTTGGAGGACATGGATAGGCAATGTCATGGGGCTTTTGTGGGTCAGTGGGGGTAATGGGATTGTTCTGAGAGTTAGCATAGACACCATGGGCCAAATGGCCTCCTTCTGTGTGGTAAGAAAATATGAAAAATGTGATAAAGGTGAAATGCTGGAGTAACTCAGCGGGTCAGGCAGCATCTCTGGAGAAAAAGTAATAAGTGACATTTCGGGTTGGGACCCTTCTTCAGACTGAGAGTGGACTGAAAAATGTGATTATACACTTCAAGAATTGGGTCCGACCCAAAATGTTGCCTATCCTCCAGAGATGCTGCCTGACCCACTGAGTTGCTCCAGCACTTTGTGTTTCATTCAGGTGTCCCCAAATACGCTGACAAAAATGGTCAGTTTCACATAGTTGTCAGTGAGGTTTGCTGCGTTTTTAGTTTCAGTCTCGTTTAGAGATTCAGCAAGGAGACAGGCCCTTCGGCCCACCGTGTCCGCACCGACCTGCGATCCCTGTAGACGAGCACTATCCTACACACTGGGGACTATTTACAATTTTTACTGAAAGCCAATTAACTTACAAACCCGTGCGTCTTTGGAATATGCGAGCAGAACGGAAAACACACGCAGTCACAGGGAGAACGTGCAAACTCCGTGCAGACAGCACTGGTAGTCAGGATCAAAGCCGGGTCTCTGGCGCTGTCTGGCAGCAACTCTACTGTTAAATTAGCTATTGAGTTTTTTTAAAATATGAATGGATAGTATTTGTCACAGTGATTGGATACTGTCAGTTATCATTGCTGCAGCAGGATGGTGGGAGAATGGGGCGGGGGGGAAGGGGAGGGGCATTCGTGGGTTAGTGTGGGATAGAATTGTTTTGAGGGCCAGCATAAACTTCATGGGCCAAATGGCCTCCTCCCGTGTTGTAAGAAAATATGAAAATGCACCCAGAGGGTCGTGAGTTTGTGGAATTCTCTGCCACAGAGGGCAGTAGAAGCCAATTCACTGGATTAATTTAAAAACGAGTTAGATAGAGCGAAATCAAGGGATATGGGGAGAAGGCAGGCACGTGTTACTGATTGTGAATGATCAGCCATGATCACAATGAATGGTGGTGCTGGCTCGAAGGGCCAAATGGCCTCCTCCTGCACCTATTTTCTATGTTTCTGTGTGATTATGACAGCACCTCAAAGAATTGGAGCATCTCGTTTGTAAAGGCAAGACCATAAACAACAACTATGAATTACGTCTTTGCCATCCACTCTAGTAATAGATAGTTGTACACAAATACATATTGTAGAGATCGTAATTTCATAACAGGGTCAATCCCATTGATGGGGGGGGGGGGGGGAGTCCAGAACCAGGGGCCACAATTTAAGAATAAGGAGTAAGCCATTTAGAACGGGGACGAGGAAACACTTTTTCTCACAGAGAGTGGTGAGTCTGTGGAATTCTCTGCCTCAGAGGGCGGTGGAGGCAGGTTCTCTGGATGCTTTCAAGAGAGAGCTAGATAGGGCTCTTAAAGATAGTGGAGTCAGGGGATATGGGGAGAAGGCCGGAACGGGGTACTGATTGGGGATGATCAGCCATAATCACATTGAATGGCGGTGCTGGCTTGAAGGGCCAAATGGCCTACTCCTGCACCTATTATCTATTGTCTAAATGCAGGACAGAACATTGCCAGTTTTATTGTAGAGTGGCTTCATGGAATTACAAGAATTATTCAGCTGTTGAAAATCTAAAATATCCTGCTTTAGACTTTAGAGATAAAGTGCGGAAACTTCGGCCCACAAAGTCCGTGCTGACCAGCGATCTCCCAGTCCACTAGTACTATCTGACACACTAGGGACAATTTTTACAATGTTACCAAAGCCAATTAACCTACAAACCTGCACATCTTTAGAGTGTGGGAAGAAACCAGAGCACCTGGAGAAAATTCATGAGGTCACACAGGGAGAACGTACAAACTCCATACAGACAGGACCCGTAGTTAGGATCGAACCCGGGTCTCTGGCGCTGTGAGGCAGCAACTCTGCCATTGCGCCACCGTGCCAGATCTTCAAGGCTGCACGTCCATTCAATACATTCATGTCTGATCTAACGTTCCTCAAAGCAGAAAATGTTGCCAACAACCATCAGGCCAGTCAGCATCTGTGAAGAGAAAAACTGAGTTCATGTTTCAGGTCAAAGAACGTAGATCAAAACCGAGAAAGAGAGAAAACAGGTTAGTTTTAAGTTGCAGAGATAGTGTGGAGAGAAGGATAGGGTGTGAGGTTGAGTGGGAACCTGGCTAGACAGTCAAGGCCTTCTCCCTTCAGGGTGGAAATATCAACGATTAAAAGGCCTTGGTTCTTCTTGGTTACTTGGTTACTTGGTTACTTGGTCCTCCAAAATATTCCAACTGGAATTTAAACTGGAGGTGGTGAAGGGAGGGGTTTAGCCAGAGAGGGTTATTGGGAAGAAAGTGCCACTTTAAATGTAGTTGCATCTGGCTGGGCAACCGTGGCTTGGTGGAGATTATTCCATGCTTTAATAGTGCGTGGAAAGAACGAATTGCTGTACACATCTGTCTTTGTGGCTGGGACCACAAATTGGATTGAATGCTCTCGTCTGCTCCTAATTGGTTTGGGGTTGGTGTAGGTCTTGTGATCTATGTCTAGCTGACCATTTAACATTTTGTAAAAACAGGTCAAACGGTGAGCTTCACGTCTGTCTTGGAGAGGGTTCCACCCCGCCCAGAGAATTCAGAAGTTTGGTGACACTCGCTTCACTCTCGTAGGTGTTAGTAACAAATCGAGCGGCCTGTCTTTGGACACATTCGATGGATGAAATGTTTTTATCTGTGTATGGGTCCCAAGCTGCAACTGCGTAGTCCAGATACGGTATAATGAGGGTGAAATACAGCTTCTCCTTGACAGAAGCTGAACAATGATGGAAGTTGCGCCTCAGGAAGTTTAGGACACCCGTTGCTTTCACTGTTGCATGATGAGTCTGACCATTCCATCGTAGATCATTCTGCAATTTGATGCTAAGATACTTGGTTTGTTTGGATTCTTCAAGGGTGACACCAAGTATGTTGTAAGATGTGACGCCTGGATTCCTCTTTCTGGTGACACGCATGGTTTCACATTTGGAAGGGTTGAACTGCATGCCCCTAAGGTGCCTTAGCTTTAAGGTAAGAGGGGCAGAGTTTAAAGGAGATGAGCAGGGCAAGTTTCTTTACACAGAGTGCTGGGTGCCTGGAGCATACTGACAAGGGTGGTGGCGGAGACTGATATAATAACGGTTTCTAGATAGACATGCAGGGGATGGGGAATATGGATTGGGTGCAGGCACATGAGATTGGGTTATCATGGCATTGTGTTCGTCACGGACACTGTGGGTTGAAGGGTCCGTAACCGGCCCTTCACTGTTCTATGTTCTAAAATAAATATCTAATTTAACTTTGTTATCATCTCGTCAATCCCCAGCCAACAATGGAGCATTGTGGACAAAGATCCTATAGCAACTACGATAGATCACTCAACGAAAAGGACGTAGTACGGTCATGGGCAGATGCATGGGTAATTTCCGGCCCCATTTCTGTAACCGGCTTCCGTCTCCGCACCAAAGATCCCGTAGCGGAGCAAAGATACTAGTGCGGAGACGGAAACCGGTTACGGAAATGTTCTTTGGTAAAAATCTTCTCCTCATTTTCAGAATTATAATTTATTAACACAAACTGTTCCCCCGCAACGTTGATCACACTGCGAGTCGGGTCCGGTCGGGTCCGGTTACTGAAATGGATGCAAAAAAGACCCACGTTCCGCTCCGTTGCGTACTACACGTCAGCCCATTGCATTTAGCAGGAGTGGTCCATCTTGCTCCGCTATAGGATCTTTGATTGTGGACTCCACTTTTCCCGAATCATCGATGCAGGCTCAGCTTTGTCCTGTACCTTGTCCTGTAATGCAAGGGTTAATCAGAGTGTGAACAGAAGTGGAGCTGACGGCTCGTTTAGCAGCATCGCAATTCAAACCCGGCTTAGGAAAATAACTTGATGCTTTCGAAGAATGCTTGGGCTAATTCAGAGACCAGTAGATCATGAGGTCACTGAGATAAGCTTTGCTTTCCCAGAGACATCCGCCACTTGCTCGGTGTCCGACAGCTAGAGTTGCCAGCTGTTCTGTATTCGCCGGACATCCCGTATATTGGGCTAAATTGGTTTGTCCGGTATGGAACCGCTCTTGTCCCATATTTGACCGCTACTACTCGGGTCGAGGGGACTGTCGGGTTGGAGTGCCGCATCCAGCCCTGCCTCACCCGTCCCAACATAGTGCAGCCCATGGAG
The DNA here is from genome assembly GCA_963514005.1 of Raja brachyura. Next base: position 44,010,782 of record OY740803.1, on the reverse strand, counting down.
TGCAGCAGCAGCACCTTGCCCCGTGGCCCCGTCAGGAGGGGGACGGGCAGTAGGAGTGGGAGAGAGAGGGGGAGAGGGAGAGCGGGAGAGAGGGGGAGAGGGAGAGGGAGAGGGAGAGGGAGAGGGGGAGGGAGAGGGGGAGGGAGAGGGGGAGGGGGAGGGGGAGGGGGGGAGAGGGAGAGGGGGAGGGAGAGGGGGAGAGGGGGAGAGGGAGAGAGGGAGAGGGGGAGAGAGGGGGAGGGAGTGGGAGAGGGAGAGAGTGGGAGAGGGAGAGAGGGAGAGAGGGGGAGGGGAGGGAGTGGGAGTGGGAGAGGGAGAGGGAAAGGGGCGGGGAGAGGGGGAGGGAGAGGGGGAGGGGGAGGGAGAGGGGCAGGGAGAGGGGGAGGGAGAGGGGGAGGGGGAGGGAGAGGGGGAGGGGGAGGGAAAGGGAGAGGGGGAGAGAGAGGGGGAGAGGGGGAGAGGGGGAGAGGGAGAGAGGGAGAGAAGGAGTGGGAGAGGGAGAGGGAGTGGGAGAGGGGGAGAGGGGGAGAAGGAGAGAGGGAGAGAGGGAGAGAGGGAGTGGGAGTGGGAGAGGGAGAGGGAGAGAGGGGGAGAGGGGGAGAGGGGGAGGGAGAGGGAGAGAGGGGGAGAGGGGGAGAGGGGGAGAGGGGGTGGGAGAGGGAGAGGGAGAGGGAGGACTAGCTTGGACTGTGGTGTGTGCCGGTGCTAGCCAGTGCAGACAGGACACTCGATTACGCAGAGAGGCGTAAGATTTATCATGTATTGTTTCTTTATTGAGAGTTGATGGAGTTTCTGTGTTTTACTTGAGTTTGCTTTCATAAATAATTCTTTGTGCTCTTCACCATGAGCTTCCTCCATTCATTGATCCGATTCCTTGAATCCTGCATATATTTCGTTCCAGTGTCCCCCTCCCTGACTCTTAGTATGATGAAGGACTCGACCCGAAACGTCACCTATTCCTTTTCTCCAGTCATAGAGTGATACAGTGCGGAAACAGGCCCTTCGGCCCAACTTGCCCACACCGGCCAACATGAATAAGTTTATTGGCCAAGTATGTTCACATACAAGGAATTTGCCTTCGTGCTCCAATCGCAGGTAACAGCACGACATACAGCAAATAATTAAGAATAAAACATGAAGCATTAAAACATTATAGTTTAAACATGTGAATGAAATAAAATACCAGAGCTAAAGGAGGCTACAGACTTTTCATTATTGAGTTGAGCTGCTGCTCGTGGGGAAAAAAAGCAGTTTTTATATCTAAAAACAGCTGGGACTAGTGCAACTGTTTTTATGTCCCAGCTACACTAGTCCCACCTGCCTGCGTTTGGTCTATATCCCTCCAAAGTTGTCCATGTACCTGTTAAATGTTGGGATAGTCCCAGCCTCAACTACCTCCTCTGGCAGCTTGTTCCATACACCCACCTCCCTTTGTGTGAAAACGTTACCCCTCAGATTCCTATTAAATCTCATCCCCTTCATCTTGAACCTATATCCTCTGGTCCTCGATTCCCCCGCTCTGGGCAAGAGATTCTGTGAATCTACCCGATCTATTCCTCTTGTGAGGCAGCTTAACTCAGACGGCCAACATCATTGTGTATTCCTGGCAACTGCCTCTCTCTATGAGCAGCAGTTCCAGGCTGTGAAGTAGGAAGTCATCACAAAATCACCCTGACTTGTGTGCTCAATGTTATGATTGCAAAGAACAAACATTCTATGATTTGAGTGATAATTATAATCTACACTGGGAACACAACACGAATTGAAGATTTGCTCATCTAATATGGAACTAATTCCCCAGAGATGAAGAGAATGTTCACTAACTCACACTGCAGTCTATCAGCTTTTAGTTTCCACCGGAGTCTCTGCAAACAGAGCCAGGCTTCTGCAGTCTTCCAATTGATTGGAAATATACAGCAGTCAGCACAGGAGGCCATGATTGAGACTGGGTCCCTGGCTCCGTGAGGCAGCGGGTTTACCAGCTACTTTGCTGTGACATTATTTGGGGATTTTACAACAATCCAATGGGTGCTGCGGTAGAGTTGCCACCTCACAGCGGCGGCAACCCGGGTTCAATCCTGATTGTGGGTGCTGTCTGTGCGGAGTTTGAAGGTTCTCCCTGTGACTGCGTGGGTTTTCTCCAGGTGCTCCGGTTCCCCCCCCCCCCACACTTCAAAGGCATGCAGGTTTATAGGTTAATTGGCTTTGGCAATGATTGTAAATTGTCCCTGGTGTGCAGGATAGTGCTAGTGTACGGAGGGGGGGGGATAATCGCGGGTCGGCACACATGCGGTGGGCTGAAGGGCCTGTTGCCACGCTGCATCTCTAAACTCAGCTGAGCTTTGCTGGCTTCTCACTTCTCACACTTCCAGGATTGTTTTAAAAATCCAAAAGAAAAGTTTCCACTGTGTCAGATTTCAACCCCCCACCCCCCCCACCCCCCCCCCCCCACACACACACACAAGGAATTATTCGCTCGCAATATTTGATCATCAGTCCCAACAACAGAATCAACAATAATCAGCAGCCACTGAGGCATAACATCAGCTTCACCGGATAAGGGAAGCATTTAAAAAAGAGTAAGCAGCCTGCACCCCCCAATTAACAGGTAATTAATAATAATGAATAGGGGGTACACAAAATGCTGGAGAAACTCAGCGGGTGCAGCAGCGTCTATGGAGCGAAGGAGATAGGCAACGTTTCGGGCCAAAACCCTTCTTCAGACTGATGGGGGGTGGGGGGGGGGGGTGGCTGGGGGAAGAAAGGAAAAAGGAGGAGGAGCCCGAGGGCTGAGGGAGAGGTGGGAAGGGGAGGAGGCAGCCAGGGTTAACAGAATTGAGAGAATTCAATGTTTAAGCCCAGAGGATGCAGACTCCCCAAGCGGAATATAAGTGCTGTTCCTCCAACTTGCGGTGTTGCTCACTCTGGCCGTGGAGGAGGCCCAGGACATAGAGGTCAGATATGGAATGGGAGGGGGAGTTGAAGTGCTGAGCCACCGGGAGGTCGGGTTGGTTATTGCGGACCGAGCGGAGGTGTTTGGTGAAATGATCGCCAAGCCTCCGCTTGGTCTCACCGATATAGATCAGTTGACATCTAGAGCAGCGGATGCAGTAGATGAGGTTGGAGGAGGTGCAGGTGAACCTCTGTCGGACCTGGAACGACTGCTTGGGTCCTTGAATGGAGTGGAGGGGGGAGGTAAAGCGACAAGTGTAGCATCTCTTGCGGTAATGAATAGTTTATTTTAAGAGACCCTAACACCTTGTTTTCTCAAAGTGACACCGAACTGCAATGAGTGGCAAAATAGATGGAGTATTCCCTGATAGAACCTCCAGGTCCCGAATAATGGGCTGATGTGAGTGAGTCACTGTGACAGTACCTGTCCATATTAAATCACGATGACTTACTCTGAGAATACAGAGGAGGACATGCTCATTTACATGTGCAATCAGACTTCACTCCTCTGCTAACTCAGCGAGGGCAAGGACTTCAGGTCACAATACATTTATTAAAGGCAGCTGGTGGAGTGAGGAGATTTACTCAGTCGGATCAGAGGTGAATTAAATGCAAAGCTACTGAGCTCATGTTTGCTCCGCTACTTAAGCAGCCGACACGTCCAAAGAAGTCCACCTCTCATCAGCTGATCAATGTGGACACCAGTTAGCATTGAGTTATACAGCACGGAAACAGGCCCTTCGGCCCAACTAGACTATACCGATCAAGGTTGCTTCTCGAGGTAGTCACGGTGCCACAGAGGTAGAGTTGTTGCCTTACAGCGCCAGGGACCCGGGTTCGATCCTGACTACGGGTGCTTCCCCACAGCCATCAGGCTATTAAACATGGCTCGGAACTCTGAACATTAATATCCCTCCATCTGTTATTTGCACTTTATTAATTTATTAATTAATGTGTGTATTTACATATATAATTGTAGTCAATGCCTACTATGTTCTGTTGTGCTATGCAAAGAAAGAATTTCATTGTCCTGTCAGGGACACATGACAATAAACTCTTTTGACTTTGACGTTTGTCTGCATGGAGTTTGTACGTTCTTCCCGTGACCGGCGTGGGTTTTCGCCGGAAGCTCCGGTTTCCTCCCATATTCCAAAGACGTACAGGTTTGTCGGCTACTTGGCTTTTGGTAAAATTGTAAATTGTCCCTCGTGAGTGTAGGATAGTGTTAGTGTGCGGGGATCGCTGGTCGGCGCGGACCTGGTGGTAAGAAGGGCCTGTTTCCGCGCTGTATCTGTAAACTAAACTAACACTTGCCTGTGCGTGGCCGAAATCTCTCTGAACCTTCCACATCCAAAACTGAACCTGCAGCCTCACCAACGGTTTGTGCACCTGCAACACAACGTCCCCGCTTCTAAACTCAACACCCTGACAAAAGCCAATTTGTCTTCTTCAGTCTGAAACGTCACCCATTCCTTCTCTCCAGAGATGCTGCCTGTCCCGCGGAGTTACTCCAGCATTTTGTGTCTACCTTTGACAAAAGCCAATGTCCCAAAAGACCTCTTTACCGCCACTGTTCATGGATCTACGTACCTGTACTCCTCGATTTCTCGGCTTTTTTACCCACTAGCTTTCGATATAATGTTGACAAACAAAACTATACGAGGAACTGTGTAACATCTTCCACCATGGACATTTAAATAATTCTTGCACTTTTGCATGTTTCATGTGTTTAGTTGAGTTGAGTTTAGAGATACAGCGCAGAAACAGGCCCTTCGCCCCAGCGAGTCCGCACCGACCAACAACCCCCGCACATTAACACTAGCCCACACCAGGGACAATTTTGACATATATACCAATCCAATTAACCTACAAACCTGCACGTCTTTGGAGTGTGGGAAGAAATCGAAGTTCTCGGAGAAAACCCACGCAGGTCACGGGGATAACGTACAAACTCCGCACAGACAGCACCCGTAGTCAGGATCGAAGTGGGCCTCTAGCGCTGCACGGCAGCAACTCTACCACCCTGCCACCATGTTAATGATCGGAACAGTGCATTATCTCCAGTGGCACACTATATCTGTTGTGCAAATACAGCCCAAAACCAGGCCATCTCCACTACTGTCATTCAGTTCCAGCACCCCTCACAAACATTTTTATCCTTTCTGCTTGCTGCTTATTTCCCAGTCAGGGTGCCGGCAATTAAACCGTTAAACCTAAACCGTTAAACCTAAAATCTATCTGAAGCATTAACTATTTTCCTGCAGATGCAATCTATGTTCATAAGTTCAACATTTCTAGGAACACCATTAGGCCATTCGGCCCATCAAGTCTCCTCTGCCATTCAATCATGGCTGATCTATCTCTCCCTCTCAACTCCATTCTCCTTCCTTTGCTCCTTAACCCGCCACCCGTACTAGTCAAGGGTCTGTCAATCTCTGCCTATCTATTGACGTGGCCTCCACAGCCATCTGTGACAATGAATTCCACAGATTCACCACCCTTTGATGAAATCTATTCCTTCTCATCTCCTTTATAAAGGTATGTCCTTTCATTCTGAGGCCATGACCTCTGGCCTTAGACTCTCCCACTGGTGGACACATCTTCCCCACATTCACTCTATCCCGGTCTTTCACAATTCGCTAAGTTTCAACGAGGTTTCCTTTGTTTAAGATTTTATACCTTGATGGTGTAGTCAAGTTCACGATATAGAGAGAGTGCATTTTCTTGTACATTTGCAGAGTGAGTTTTTATATTGTACCGTACATCTGGTTCTGCGGTGCTGGCTCGAAGGGCCGAATGGCCTACTCGTGCACCTATTGTCTAAACTCCAGTGAATACAGGCCCAGTGCCTTCAAACACCCGTCATATGTTCATTCATTTGATCATTCTTGTAAACCTCCTGTGGACCCTCTCCAATGCCAGCACACCCTTCCTCAGATAAGGGGCCCAAACCTGCTCCCAGTACTGCTGTTAAACATTCCCAGCGTTTAACTCAGGGTGAATGAGGCCTTGGTTGAAAAACTGCTTTGGAGTTGCTTGCGGGAACCTCCTCAATCATTCCTGACTTTCTTCTAAAACCCTGCTGCCTGATTACCATCTGCTTCAGAAAACACGGTGCTGGAGGAACTCAGTGGGTCAGGCCGCATCTGTGGAGGGAATGGACAGGTGATTTTTTGGGTCGGGACCCTTCTTCAGACTGACTTGGCCTTCCACTTTGGACCTTCCACTAAAAGTTAGAGAATCCCAGCAGGAGAAATAAGATGCACTCATGCGAGGTTGGCGTTGGTATGAAGTGGAGAAGGTTTGGTGCAGTGCAAAGGTTCCTTGACACAACAAGTCCATTGGATGGCAGCAAATCCACAATCTTTAAGCAGCAAAAAAAACCAAACGAGATCAGAAACATTGCAGGGCACCAGGATATGTGGATGGTTCTGACTTACTTCTCATGCACCAGGAATGTCCACCTAACCTCAACATCTACAGGTCTGACTTGTAATTGTTCACGACCCTGCTGATCAGGAGAGGCAAGTCCAGTTCATCAGGAGACATAGAGTGATCCAGCATGGAAACAGGCCCCTTCAGCCCAACTTGCCCAGAGACCAACGTGCCCCATCTACACTAGTCCCACCTGCCCACATTTGACCATATCCCTCTAAACCTATCCTATCCATATACCGGCCCAAATGGTGTTTTTTAAACATTGTGTTGTGATAGTACCTGCCTCAACTACCTCCTCTGACAGCCAGTTCCAAAGCCTACCACTCCTTGTGTAAAATAAGTTGCTCCTCGGGTTCCAATTAAATCTTTCCCCCCTCCCCATAAACTCTGGTTCTTGATTCCCCAACTCTGGGTAAAAGACCCTGTGCATTCACCCTAAGTGTGCCACTCATGGCATTACACAGCTCTATAAGATGTAGTGAGGAAACAGGCCCTTCGGCCCCCCGAGTCCGCATGTACAGTGATCCCCGCACACTAACACTGTCCTGCACACACTCGGGACAAATTACAATGACACCAAGCCAATTAGCCTGCAAACCTGTACATCTTTGGAGTGTGGGAGGGAACCGTAGCACCCAGAGAAAACCCACGCAGGTCACGGGGAGAACGTGCAAACTCCATACAAACAGCATCCGCAGTCAGGACTGGACCCGGATGTCTCGTCCTCGTGCACTCCAAGGGATAAAGGCCTAACCTGCCCAACAGCTCCTGGCAACAGCCTTGTAAATGTTCTCTGCACCCTTGCCAACTTAGCAACATGAAAGCTGACCACAATACAATGCTCCAAGTGTGGTCTCACCTGTGTCTTGCACCCATTGTCTCAACGCAAGGAATAATCAAAATGGGCAGGGTGGAAGAAGTACATGTTTTGCTCCTTCTGCTAATTGTGAAGCTCACACTATAACAAATCCACGCCTCTCTGCCCGTGGCTCCACAGCCAGCCCAGAAGTTTACCGGTGACTCACTGCACAAAACGAGGATAGGAATGATTAAGACACTTAGCTACAGCACAACCCCACTCAGCCTCCAGAAATGTTTTGACATCTTTGATATTCTTGTGAAATAAATAGTAAAAATATCCATTAGTCTTGTCAAAATCTTAGCGACAGCATCATCATTGCTCCTGGCACACACAAACGTGGGCGGCAGAGGCAGAGAGATCTCAGCAGGCAGATCAGGGAGCTGGCGTGAAAATCCCAGACACTTCATCTCATCGCAGATAATACCGAGTCGACCCGAAAACTTCTCAGCCTCCAGCCAGTCCATTGAAATAAAGAGTGGAATAACATCTGACGAATTGGCAAGATCTCCCCTCGGGCAAAAGATACAGAAGTATGAAAACGCACACCTCCAGATTCAAAGGTAGACAAAAATGCTGGAGAAACTCAGCGGGTGAGGCAGCATCTATGGAGCGAAGGAATGGGTGACGTTTCGGGTCGAGACCCTTCTTCAGACTGATGTGGGGGTGGGGGAGGTGGGAAGGAGAAAGGAAGAGGCGGAGATAGTGGGCTGTGGGAGACCGGAGAGAGGAGGAGAACTTCTTCAAAGTAAGCATATCTTGAGGAGATTTCGCAGTGGAGTAGACGAAATGTTTAAGAAAGAACTGCAGATGCTGGAAAAATCGAAGATTCAGGGACAGTTTCTTCCCAGCTGTTTTCAGGCAACTGAACCATCCGTTCACCAACTAGAGAGCGGTCCTGACCTACTATCTACCTCATTGAAGACGCTTGGACTATCTTTGATCAGACTTTATCTTGCACTTTAGCCTGCCTATCACGTATCTTGTTCACTGTGGACGGCTCGATCTTAATCATGTATTGTCTTTCTGCTGACTGGTTAGCACGCAACAAAAAGCTTTTCACGGTAACTATGTGACAATAAACTAAACTCAAACTCAGATGGAAAAGTAAAACCAATGTGTCTTGTAGGGCAGCACAGGTTCGATCCTGACTACGGGTGCTGTCTGTGCGGAGCTTGCATGTTCTCCCTGTGACCGCGCGGGTTTTCTCCCGGTGCTCCGGTTTCCTCCCACACTCCAAAGACATTCGGGTTTGTAGGTTAATTGATTTGGTTTAAAATTTGTAGGATATTAGAACTTTGACAAATAGGTAGATTTTAAGGAGCAACTTAAAACACCAGTAGAACAAGGTAGGTCCAGAATTCCAGAAATTAGGACTTTGGCCGCTGAAGGCTTGACCATGTGAAGACATTTGGAGAAATCACAAGTTGAGAACTGGAGAAACTTTGTCCCACTCCCAAGTCAAGTCAGGTCAGGTTTATTCGTCGCAAACACATACGAGATGTGCAGTGAAATGAAAAGTGACAATGCTCGCGGATTGTGCAAAAAAAAAAGACAAAACAGAATGGAACAGAATCTCATATCACATATTTGTGGGAGGAAAAAAACCCAAAACCCCTCCAGCAATTGTAAAAATACATCACACAACAGTAATCCCATCTCTCTTTTTCAGCTTTCTCCACCCTATTCTAATCAGTCTGAAGAAGAGGGTACACAAAAAGCTGGAGAAACTCAGCGGGTGCAGCAGCATCTATGGAGCGAAGGAGATAGGCGACGTTTCGGCCAAAACCCTTCTTCAGTCTGAAGAAGAATCCTGACCCAAAATGGTGTCTGGTCATTCCTTCCCCAGATGCTGCCTGGCCCGTTGGGTCCTTAGGGCACATCATTGCTTTGCTCAAGGTTCTAGCATTAGTTTACCGTTATAGTGGAGGAGTGTGCAGGGAAGATGTGAGCTGGAGCGGACTATTGAGATAGACCTTGAGTCCATTTTAATTTGGTCGATTCCAGCGAGGGAGGAACGTGACTGATGGCCGAGATCTGAAACCAGAAGTTGCACTTTTATGCTTCTTTCTGAGTGTTGCAAAGTGCTTTGAAGACTAAACAGTACTCTGGAGACTCAAGGCACTGCAGATGGTGGGTTTGTGCTGGAACACAAAGTGCTGGCATAACTCATTATCACGAGATGGTGCCTGACTCGCTGAATTACTCCAGCACTCTGTGTTCTGCACAAGATCTCAGCGTCTGCAGTTCATTCTGTCGACATGAGGTGAGGTTATCCACTTTGGTAGCAAAAACAGGAAGGCAGGTTACGATCTAAATGGTGTCAAGGTGGGAAAAGGGGAAGTACAACGGGATCTGGGGGTCCTTGTACATCAGTCTATGAAAGTAAGCATGCAGGTACAGCAGGCAGTGAAGAAAGCCAATGGCATGTTGGCCTTTATAATAAGAGGAATCGAATATAGGAGCAAAGAGGTCCTTCTGCAGTTGTACAGAGCGCTAGTAAGACCACACCTGGAGTATTGTGTGCAGTTCTGGTCCCCTAATTTGAGGAAGGACATTCTTGCTATTGAGGGAGTGCAGCGTAGGTTTACAAGGTTAATTCCCGGGATGGCAGGACTGTCATATGCTGAGAGAATGGAGCAGCTGGGCTGGTACACTCTGGAGTTTAGAAGGATGAGAGGGTACCTCATTGAAACATATAAGATTGTTAAGGGCTTGGACACACTAGAGGCAGGAAACATGTTCCCGATGTTGGGGGAGTCCAGAACCAGGGGCCGCAGTTTAAGAATAAGGAGTAAGCCATTTAGAACGGAGACGAGGAAACACTTTTCTTACAGAGAGTGGTGAGTCTGTGGAATTCTATGCCTCAGAGGGCAGTGGAGGCAGGTTCTCCCGAGATTTCCCAATTCGAACTCGGAGAATGTCCGTAGGATTTCCGTAGGATTTCGTGGATGTCTCGTAGCGGCTCGTACGAGTAACAGTAAATACTCGGGGAATCCGGTAAACTCGGGACGTTTTTTCAACACTGTGAAAAATGTCCACAAGTAAAAAAATACTCATGATGAAAAAAGTTGTCATTTTTTACTCGTACGAGCCGCTACGAGACATCCACGGACTCCTACGGACCCGCTACGGACATTCACCGAGTTCGAATCGGGGGAAAACTCGGGAGAAGTCTTGAATTACCTCGTACAGTGGGACAGGGGCTTCAACTGACGTAATGTTGCCCTTTAAAGTACTCAACTACTTCACTGATTCACAATCATTTACGTGGAGCGGAGACATTAACCAGCCTCACAGTAATCACTGGGATTAAATAAGTGGACAGTGATGAAAATAATATGCGGCCCATTATTTTAATATTCACATAGATTACCAAAATGCCCCATACGTGGTCATTCATACTTTATGATTATGACTTGCAAAGCACCAATGAATTCTTGGGGGATTCCCTCAAATTGATCGGGATTTTTGGCGCAGAAATGATGTCAGCTGTGGTTGCGAGCTCGTCTCACATTCAGAGCTGAGGGCTTGAATCCCTCTCTTGTGGGTCTGGTGGAGACTCCGGCCTGACATTAAACTGAAGCTGCAGCTGATCTGGTGGGGGAATTCAGCGGATGGAGCGACAATAATATAGACAATAGACAATAGGTGCAGGAGTAGGCCATTCGGCCCTTCGAGCCAGCACCGCCATTCAATGTGATCATGGCTGATCATCCCCAACCAGTACCCCGTTCCTGCCTTCCCTCCACATCCACTGACTCCACTATCCCTAAGAGCCCTATCTAGCTCTCTCTTGAACGTATCCAGAGAACCGGCCTCCACCGTCCTCTGAGGCAGAGAATTCCACAGACTCACCACTCGTTATAATAATAACACTGTCTGTCCCATCTGCAGATGGAAAGTAATGGTTGATGTTTCGGCTTGTGGCCTAACGAGGGGTTTCGACCCACGGAGGCGCAGAGGTAGAGTTGCCGCCTCACAGCGACAGAGACCCGGGTCTGATCCTGACTCCGGGTGCCGCCTGTGCGGAGTTTGCACGTTCTCCCTGTGACCGCGTGGGTTTTCTCCGGGTGCTCCAGTTCCCCCCCCCCCCACATTCCAACAACGTGTGCGTGTGCAGGTTAATTGGCCTCTGTAAATTGTCCCTAGTGTGTAGGATGGATCGTATTTTACTTCGGAGTCACGTGAGTGACTTCGTGAAGACCCCGCCAGGCACGCATGCGCGACATATCGTCGACCGCATGCGAGCGACAGGCAGGGAGGAGCGTTGCTCCTCTGCTGCTAGGACCTGCAGGTAAGTAAAACACTAACCTGCGGTCTTTTTCTTCTAGGTGGCCCTGTCGCAGGGTCTCGCGGCCGCCTCGGATCTGACTGCTGCGGCAGTCAGCGGCGGCTCCAATAGTTGGAGTCGGGAAGCCCGTTGACCCAGGAGGGTCCGGGCTCACACACTCGCCGGCGGAGGACGGTAGAGGCAGCCCGACTCCACACTGCAGCCCGCGCGGGATGCCGCGGGCTGGCGGCACGAAAAGGAATGAGGCTTGCCGGCTCGCCATCTCAAGTTCGCGACAGCTTGCCGACTCTACACCACAGCCCGCGGGGAACACCGCGGGTTGGCGGTGTACATGTAGGAGTGGGGCTTGCAGGCTCGCCGTTCAAAGTAGGAACGGTAGAGCGGCAGCCCCGACTCTACACTGCAGCCGCGGGGGATACTGCGGGCTGGCGCTGTACATGCAGGAGTGGGGCTTGCAGGCTCGCCGTCAGAAGTTTCAACGGCGGAGCGGCAGCCCCGACTCTACACCACAGCCCGCGGGGGTGATACTGCGGGCTGGCGGTGTGCATGTGGAGTAGGGCTTGCTGTGCTTGCCATGGGCAGCAGCCCAACTCTACGCCGCAGCCCGCAGGGGTTCTGCGGGTTGCTGGCATTCAGGGAGAAGCAGGCTTGCAAGCAAAGGCAGCCTGACTCCACACTGCAACTGCAGGGATTCTGTGGCCTGGCTACATTAAAGTGCCCTGCTACTCTAGGGTATGCATTGTCTTCAAGAAGTTCAGACTGCCAACATATAAAAGTTATTAAAGCATGAGAGGCTGGTCACCATACTTCTTAAAGACCCTCAGGTAAGATACTAACTTGAATAGCTAAGCGTCTGTATTAGAGTTTGCTTACAGAGGGATGGAGACCAGAATGAAGGCAGCGAAGCAGGTCTCCAAGGGCCGTGCGACTTCAGATGGGAGTCAGCGGCCACCATTCCAGAAGAACGCGGAGGTCGGGGAGCCCTGCGCAGCCAGGACCCGTCTCTCCACCACGGCTGACCATGGGGCCGCAAAATGGTGGAGCACCGCGTGGGAGCAGGGTAGGCAAGACCTGGACTCCCTACCACTCTCACCTAAGCATAGTGACTGTGGGGCAAAGGTGCGTAAACATGTGACCCGCTCGGCGGCTCATTTTGTCTCTCCTACTATGCAGGTATCAGAGATGGGGGAGAGCTGCGCACAGGTCATGCCCCGCTGCAGTGGGAGGCATCGACATACCGCCGGGGGTAACCTGCTAGACTGCAGGCCGGTGATGGACCTGCTGGAAATCGGGGAGCCCTGCAGGAGCAGGAGGTACCGGTGTCCACCGGAACAGGCTGCCGGAGCGCAGACCGGTGGCAGCAGTTTACGGCTAGGCAACCCCATTGCTACGGGTAAAGCCGGCTATGCGCCCTCACGGACCCGTGTGGTTAAGGGTGACGGCAAGCCTGCACGGACAGCGGAGCCGGTGTTGGGGACCGGTACCGATCCTTCCCTCTGCCTTCCCACCAGGCAGAGGTGCCGCTTAGGTCCAAACGACGGCGGACTAGCGGTATGTCCGTGCAGGAGTCGTACAGCCTGCGGGAGCAGGAGGTACCGGCACTGCACCGGAACAGGCTGCCGGAGCGCAGACCGGTGGCAGCAGAATACGGTTAGGCAATCCCGTTGCTGCGGGTAAAGCCAGCCAAGCGCCGTCACAGACCCCTGGGGGTGAGGGTGACGGTGTGCCTGCACGGACCACGGAGCCGGTATTGGGGACCGGTTCCGACTCCTTTCCTCTGCCTGCTCGTCAGGTAGAGAGGCCGCTAAGGTCCGAGGGATGCCGGGCTAGCGGGTTGTCCGTGCGGAAGTCGATCAGCCCCGCAGGAGCGGGTGCTGACGAGTACCTGTCAGCCACTTCGTTGAGGTGTGACCTACTGGCAGAAGCCCCAGCGACTCATCAGGGCCTGGGGAAGTCGACCTGTTGTCCGTGTGTAGTGGCAGCGGTCGCATGGCTAGGATGGAGCTAATGGTGGAGCAACTATATCAGCAGGACCTGGGTCGGCAAGAGCAGGAGTCTCAGCGGTCTGGGAGTTCGGATCATGACCACCACCTTCAATCTCACCTTTGTCCATCGGGAGTGCTAGCATTCAACAGATGGCCGATTTGACAAAGCAGCGGCAGCAGAAGAGCCCACTGCTCTCGATCCAGAAGAAGCAGTTGGAGGTGTCGAAAATCTGAAACCTGTATTCAGGGGTACCGCTGCACTCTACATTGGCAGTAAGTATTAATTCTTGACGACACACCAGTTCCTAGACCAGGTGCTTTCAGAAACCATGGAGAAGTACAAGGATCCTGGAAACTGTGTTACCCTAAACGTCCCGAGGGTCGACTCAGCCATCTGAGGGAACATCATTTCCAATGCGAGGGAACAAGAGATGAAGAGGCAGAAAATTCTGAAGCTATTGGCGTCGGGCATCACGGCGCTCATCAGGACCCTCGATGGGGCAGGTGCATCCGCAGAGCAGCAGGATGCTCTAGCCCTCCTGTGTAGCACACTTCGGGAAACTGTTTTAGTCAGAGCTCCATCCGGCCCGACATTAACCCTGAATTCGCTGGGTTGGGTCGTACCTCCACCACACCTCCAAGACAGCTGTTTGGGGAGGACCTGCCCAAGCAGGTCAAAGACGAGGCCATCAAGAACACATCTGCACCAGCTCCCCAACAGCAGAAGCCTTGTTAGGGCAGAGCCAGCATAGACTACCTCACCACACACCAGCTGCAGGAACAAGGATTTACCAAGGCGATCGAGCAGCACCCAGCAAAGAAGGAATACTAGAAACCAGAACGTCAGGCTCGCCGGTAACCATGGAGGTAAGGGGGCCTGGTTCTCTTGGAAGTGCTGCATGCATAACCTCACAAGTAGGAGGGAGGTACATACATTCTGCGGCTCTGTTTGTCACTATCCAGGGAACAGAGCTATAGCCATAATAGATGCATGTAACAGCCTTGCTTGCGCCAGGGAACCGACTTTCGACATGCTGCTAAGCTATGGGTAAATTGGAGCTACATTCCAGCCACATAATTGGGTCGTTACGCTATCAAAGCTTGGGTGAATAAGCTAAATCTCGGCATGTATAGCGAATGCTGGACAATTACGAGCTTATGCAGCTGCCAATCAAAGCATAATTGAGGTACAACGGTGGATTAGCAATGGTTGTGATTGTTAAATCCCATCATTACATCAAACCTAGTAGTCGCGTTACAAACCGACGCAAGCGCCAAGGGCTGGGGAACTACTGACACCATTCCAGGTGGGGCGGTAAATGGGATTGCATGAGTCTACTTTCTTCACTCACAAGATATAAACTGTTTAGAAATGCTGGGAGCATGTCACGGGCTGCGCGTTAATGTACTAATCTGCAGCATACGTATGTTCGTCTTCAAACTAATACCACTGAGGTGGCATATTAAACCTTATGAGTGACGTCAAGTTAATATCTTGGGATGAATTGGAAACATTAATTTGGCTCTGGTGGATTGAAAGAAATTTGAGTTCAGCTATGTACCTTCTGGATAAGCTCAATATAGTGGCGGACACCAGGTCACAAGTATTAATAACGACATCAAGTAGATTGAACCTCCAAATATCTGCTAAAATTATAGCCTAATATGGAATACCAGATTTCGACTTCTTTGCGTCCAGGTTGAGCCATTGGATACCAACATATGTCTTGAGAACTAGATCCTGGGGCAGTGGCGATGGACACGTTTTCGCTACGTTGGGGGGAAATGCGGGGTTTCTATGTTTTCCCCATTCTGCTTCATCAGACAGGTGCTGCAGGATACGCAACCAGGCTCTGCAACATAAAGGACCATGGATGTCAAACAGCATCGTTCAGAGAGAGTCCAGTAGGAAGCAGTACCTCGCCTACATAAGGATATGGGAGGTTTCTGTAGTCGGACCTAGACCATCTACATATCTGCTATACTCTCCAAGGTGCTGGAATACTCATGGGTCGTCATTATGATGAGTCCCTCAGTTACAGTGCTGTATACAGTGCCAGGAGTGCATTGTCGTCCTATCGCTAGATTGGACTGGGATGAGGTAGTGTTGACCCTCCTCAGGAGCTGGTCCCCTATGATGGACTTACTCACCTTCAAAGTGCTTATGATAATGGCACTGAACACTGCTCAACAGGTCATGACTTTACAGGAATTAAACCTGGATAGAATGACCGGACCATAATAAGGTAACTTCTTTATAGAAGAATTACTTACAGTACACAGACCTGGGACTACACGTCTGCAAATGGGCATCAGATATATGGAGACGGGTCTGTTTCAGCCATGGAAACCCACGTCACAGGGTGATTGTGCAGACTATCTCCAGATGACACGAGGTGGTATTCGGTGCAGCAGGTAAGACACTAATATTTTAAATGTCATTCTATCAGGGCTGCATCCACATCAGTGGCAAGGACTATGGCGGTGTTCATGGATTTTGGCCTCGCAATAGCGAGCTGGGCCAGTGAATCTACACTTCAGCGGGTTTATAACTGATTTATAACCGCTCCCGCAACGTTGGCGGATTCAGTTTTAAGTGCTGTTCCCTAAACGTTTGACCCCGAGTTCAGGGGGTTATTGTTGTATTAACAAATGTTATTATTTTTCAGCTTGTTCAAGTCTGAAATACGTTAACATACTTCCTCCATCAGAATTACGGCAGTGTGTGAGCATGGGCGTGGTCCAGGGCATGTAATCACAGAGCTTTGAAATCTTCATGAAGTCACTCACGTGACTCCGAAGTAAAATAGTAAGATTAAACAAGAACTTACCAGTTTGAAGTTTGATCTTTATTTTATGAGGAGTTGCGATGAGGGATTTCGTGCCCTCCGCTCCCAACCCTCTATTATATATTCAACTGGTATTGTCAAGTTTTAATCTTACTATCTTCGGTTTGTGATCTGTGATTCCACACCGCTGCTTTGAAGAATGTCGCGCATGCGTGCGTGCCTGGCGGGGTCTTCACGAAATCCCTCATCGCAACTCCTCATAAAATAAAGATCAAACTTCAAACTGGTAAGTTCTTGTTTAATCTTACTATTTTCACTGACTGGATTGCATGCAACAAAAAACCTGTGACGATAGTGAATTCAACTCAACATCATTTATTCTAAGACAAAACCACAAAGTGTTGGAGGAACTCAGCAGGTCCAGGAGGGGGAAAGATCAGAGAAGAAAAGGCCCGACCCGAAACATCGCCTGTCTATTCCCTCCACCGATGCAGAGTTCCTCTGGCACTTTGTGATTCCAGCATCTGCAGTCTCTTGTGTCTCGGCTTGGTTTTAATCCATATTGTGGATGAGCCAAACTTCCTTCATCTGAGTGTCAACAAAGGGAACACCAGATTTATCAGCCTGTTTGCTCTGGTTTCTTGGGATATCAGCATCAGGCAAAAAGGTGTTCCAACCTTTCTTTGAGGATCTGTGTAATCAAGGTACTAACTAATAAAAGCTGTCCAGGGTCTGAGCTCCCCAGAGGAGCGTGGGTGAAGTTCAACACACTTGGTACTGGAGTTGGGCGTTTCAACGGCAGCGTGTGGAGATGGGGACTCCCTCCGCCAGAGCCCAGCCTGTGAATGTGGAGCAGAACAACACAGCCAACCATGTTATCTCGGGGTGCCCGCTCTACCACCCACCAAATGGAGCTCGGGGCCCAGCCGACATTGATGCAGAGACAACAACCTGGCTGCTCAAAACCAGCTTGAGATCTAATTATTCGTTTGGTTTAGGTTTCATTCGCAAGAATTAATTGGATATGGTAGGTGGCTCTGGATGTGTGTCCAGTGGTCTGATCAATTGATTGGGATTCAATGTTTGCAATGACTCAACTCACTAGATCTCACTGTTCATATTATTATAAGACATATACTGTAGGAGCAGTGGGGCCACCAAGCCTACTCCGCCATTCAACCATGGCTGATCTATCAACCCCATTCTCCCCATAATCCCCGACACCCGTACTAATCAAGAATCTATCAATCTCTGCCTCAAAAATCTCCATTGACTTGTGTGGCAATTAATTCCACAAATTTACCAAATTCCTCCTCATCACCATTTTTAAAGTACATTTTTTTTTCCTGAGGCTGTACCCTCTGGTCCTAGACTCTCCCACTGCTGGGTACATCCCCTCCACATCCACTCTATCCAGGCCTTTCATTAACACTATCCTACACACACTGGTGATAGTTTACAATTATACCAAGCCAATGAGCCTACAAACCTGTACGTCTGTGGAATTCTCTGCCTCAGAGGGCGGTGGAGGCCGGTTCTCTGGATGCTTTCAAGAGAGAGCTAGATAGGGCTCTTAAAAATATCCTCTGAGTCAGGGGATATGGGGAGAAGGCAGGAACGGGGTACTGATTGGGGATGATCAGCCATGATCACAGTGAATGGCGGTGCTCGAAGGGCCGATTGGCCTACTCCTGCACCTATTGTCTGTTGGCTTTTAGTGCGGGAGGAAACTGGAGATCCTGGAGAAAATGTATGCAGGTCACGGGGAGAACGTACAAGCACCCGCAGTCAGGATCGAACCCGGGTCTCTGGCGCTGTGAGGCAGCAACTCTACCGCTGCTCCACCCAAACACTGTGTGTTTATCTCTGGCACAAACCAGCATCTGTTATTCTTTGGTACACAAAAGGCTGGAGAAACTCAGCGGGTGCAGCAGCATCTAAGGAGCGAAGGAGATAGGCGATGTTTCGGGTCGAGACCCTTCTTCAGACTGGTTAGGAATCAGGGAAACGAGAGATATAGATGTTAGGGATCAGGGAAACGAGAGATATAGACTGTTATTCTTTGATTCTTCACTGAGAATCACAAGCTGGGTCAGATAACATCTAACTTGTCACTTCATTGCCTCTGTATTTATAACAGTGCGGTGAATTCATGTGTCAGTGGTTAAGGGCAGAGCCTCTATCTGTGTCTCTGCCACTTCTGTCTGCTCCTATGTGATGGAAAAGAGTCAACATTGACATTTCGTCAACCTCCTCCGTACATTAAACTATCCGCTGGTTTTGGTGGACCAGACACCAATTTTCTCTCTCCACCATCACGTTGAAAGCACAGAGGGACTGCACAACTGAAAATCATCTTTCCAGCTGCAGGAACAAGGAACTGCAGATGCTGTCTTACACAAAAAGGACACAAAGTGCTGGAGTAACAGAGCGGGTCAGGCGGTACCTCTGGAGAACATGGAGAGGTGACGTTTCGGGACCTCCGCCACCTCCCTACTGAAGGAGGGGCAGAGCTGGTAGAGTGTTGGGTTATGGTAGAGTAGGTATGTTACAAAACCTACCTTGAGCAGCGCTGCAGTTCTGCCGCTCCCCGTGTGCGTGAATTTGGCGCCTTTCAGAGGGGGGGCGGGCTTAAAGTGCCGTTTTTCTACAGACTGGGAAAATCGATCAATGTCGGGCGATTTCGTTGCGGAAGAAAAATTGCTCCGACATTTCATTAATGAAGGTATTTTTAAATTACGCTAGATTATTTATTATCTAGAGTAATTTAAAAATCACCTTCAAAAGTCGTGAGCGCCGACAACGGGAAGGATTTTGCGTAGGGGAGAAAAAAAGGTACACAGTTTATTTTTATATTAAAAGTTGGTTTTTATGGAGGCTTTAACCACATTTGCATGTTGCGAAATGGGGTCCCAAAAAATGTATGAACCAACAGTATTTTTCCTCCCGACTTCACCGCAAACCGCAACGTTCCAATCCACCGCATTCCACTAAAACCCACTCGCTAGTTGATTTAAATGGCCATTAATTTACAGGCATTAAACACTAAATTCCTTCCATTTGGCCCAGAAATTCATGAAAATGAGATTTAAAAATTATGTTATATTGTGGATTATTGTGTGAATGTTATTTGGACACTTAGGCAATTAAAAAAAAGTTTATCTTTTCTTAAGAAATGGATAGATGTTTAGTTCTACTCATTGAATTTTGTAATTAGCTACAATTAGATAACTAACTAATTATATGCTTTAATTTCAGGTCATCCAAGTAAGATTGTTTCTTTTTTGTTTCAGAATGCTTCAATCTATAATAACTGAAAATTTCATTGAGTTCTCTTAATTTTTAAGAAAGTTATGGGCTTTTAACGGTTCTAGACCACAGCTTTTGAGTTAAGTCAATTGAAAGGCAATGGGGAACAATATGCTAATTTCCGAGTATGAAAATGGTCATAACTTTCTTAATACTGAAGATATGAAAGTGAATTAGGTGTCAAATTAAACTTCTTTTTATGCTTTATCTGATGGGATAAATTTTGTAACATTGCTAGGTAGAGTGGTCGGGCTGTTGCCTCACAGCGCCAGAGACCCGGGCTTGTCCTGACCGCGGGGGCTGTATGTACGGAGTTTGTACGTTCCTCCTGTAACCTGCGTGGGTTTTCTCCGGGAGCTCCGGTTTCCCTCCACACCCCAAAGACGTGCAGGTTTGCAGGTTAACAGGCTTTGGTAAAATTGTAAATTGTCCCCAGTGTGTGTGGGATAGTGTTGGTGTGCGGGGGAACGCTGGTCAACGTGGACTTGGTGGGCCGAAGGGCCTGCTTCCACGCTGTATCTCTAAACTAAACTGGAGTTTAAAAGGATGAGGGGGGATCTTATAGAAACATATAAAATTATAAAAGGACTGGACAATCTAGATACAGGAAAAATGTTCCCAATGTTGGGTGAGTCCAGAACCAGGGGCCACAGTCTTAGAATAAAGGGGAGGTCATTTAAGACTGAGGTGAGAAAAAACGTTTTCACCCAGAGAGTTGTAAATTTATGGAATTCTCTGCCACAGAGGGCAGTGGAGGCCAAATCACTGGATAGATTTAAGAGAGAGTTAGATAGAGCTCTAGGGGCTGGTGGAATCAAGGGATATGGGGAGAAGGCAGGCGCGGGGTATTGATAGGGGACGATCAGCCATGATCACAATGAATGACAGTGCTGGCTCGAAGGGCCAAATGGCCTCCTCCTGCACCTATTTTCTATGTTTCTATGTAAACAAGGTCCCTGACCCAAAATGCCAAGCTAACCCTCGAACACCCAGTTATGTTAACTCCAGTTCATTCTCTGTACAATCCCAGCAACTCCCCCCTCCCCGAAGATTCTACCATCCATCAAACTGACGCCAATTCAGTTCTGATTCATGCGCATCAAGATAAATATTTAATAATAATAATAATATTATTATCTTTATTGTCATTGTAGAAGAACAACAAGATTAAGATTGCAACCTCCAAATTGGCCTGAAAATCTATTTCAGTTTTCAGTTGCTAAACCCTGCTTGGATGCAAGGATGAGGGTTGCCCCACATGTCACCTTCAGAAGCGCGGGTCTCCAGGTCGGATGTTCAGTCGTGGATGTGATGGTGAAGCAGATCGCTCCGACAGATTGCATGCAACTAATAGACTCCAGGCTGTCTTATCATTATCACCCTCAAGATAGAATTGACAAATGCCATTTTCATTCCCAATCTCTGCCTACTCTACTCCTGCTGATGATCACATTGTTACGTTCTGTACGGCAGATAACAGGAGCAAGTCTGTTTCTCCCCAGTTTACTGCTGGCAACAAAATTAACGTTTCTGCAACACAGGAATCACAACTTCCATTGGCTTCAGGATATTGCTATCATATTTAAAGAAGCTTTACAGATACCAAATCAGATTACTTCCTCTGCCTCACCTATATTAGGAGTTGAGTTTAGTGTCACGTGTATCGAGGTACAGTGAAAAGCTTTTTGTTGCATGCTAAAGGGCCCGTCCCACTGTACGAGGTAATTCAAGAGTTCTCCCGAATTAAAAAAAACATTAAACTCGTGATAAGTACATAGAATGTACGTAGCGGGTACGTTGGAGCTCAGGACGTCTCTCAGCGGCACGTAACGCTAACGGCAGGTACTCGGGAAACGCGGTAAGCTCGGGAAGACTCGTGAAGATTTTTCAACATGTTGAAAAATGTCCACGAGAGGCCCGAGCGGCTATTACCGTAATTCTCCGAGTTTGAATCAGGGGAAACTCAGGAGAACTCTTGAATTAGCTCGTACAGTGGGACAGGCCCTTAACCAGTCAGCGGAAAGACAACACTCTGCCTCTCCATGTCCAGCAGGAGAAGGACCCTAGACTGTGGCCCTCCCCCACAGAGCCTTGGCGTTGGCTGCACCGAGCTTCAGTGCGTCCATCAGCACGTACTCCTGCAGTCTGGAGCGGGGCCAGTCGGCAACATTCCCCGAAGGACATCTCGCTCTGCTGGGAGACCAACAAGGTTCGGGCTGACCAAAGAGCATCTTTCACTGAGTTGATGACCTTCCAGCAGCACTTGATGTCCATCTTTGAGTATGTCCCTGGGAACAGCCCATCTATCAGAGAGTCCTCTGTTACACAGCTACTCGGGACCCTTGTATTTTTCTCTCAACCCTCTTCACAAATCCACACTCTGCAACGAGGTAGGTGGGCATCCGTCCTCTCCATAGCAGCCGTTCCATGCAGCGAGCATTGGGAGTGAAACTCCGTCAGTACAGGAAGGATCGGACTAATCATCCTATCACCAACTAAAGAGCGGTCGTGACCTACCCATCTACCTCCTTGGAGACCCGCGAACAATCTTTAATCGGACTTTACTGGAATTATCTTGCACTAAACGCTATTCCCTAATCCTGTATCTGGGCAGTGGACGACTTGTATAGACATGTAGAGTCTTTCACTAACTGGGTAGCACGCAACAAAAAAGCTTTTCACTGTACCTCGGTACATGTGACAATAAACTAAACTAAACTGACTGAGAGGGGCCCCTATTTCTTTCTCCACGGAAGCTGGGCGGCACAGCTTTACAGCGTCGGAGACCCAGGTTTGATCCTGACTGCGGGTGCTGTCTGTATGGAGTTTGTACGTTCTCCCTGTGACCGTGTGGGTTTTCTCCGGGTGCTCCGGTTTCCTCCCACATTCCTAAGACGTGCAGCTTTGTAGATTA
Organism: Raja brachyura; assembly: GCA_963514005.1. The sequence goes on along the minus strand of OY740803.1, from coordinate 43,988,242 downwards.
ACTGGCTTTGGTAAAATTGTCCCTATTGTGTAGTACAGTGCTGGTGTGATCGCTGGTTAACACAGACTGGTGGGCCGAAGGGCCTGTTTGCGCGCTTTATCGCTAACGTGTAAAAAAGCTGCCTGACCTGAGTGAGTATTTGCAGCACTGTTTTTGCTTTCATTTCCGGCACTGAACTCTTGGGGGCTTTCTCATCCTGGGGTTTGCGATGACTGAGATACTTGAAGAGGGATAAACACAAGTTTTGGGAGTGCAGAGGCAGCATGGTCTGTTAATGACATCAGCCCACACTGGCAACAGAACTGCCAGAAGTTATTCTTGGTGCTATTTCTCAGAGTGCGCAGATTTAATGACGGGGACCGTGGGCAATTTTGGGTGGGGTGGGTGTGGGGGTGGGATGCCTGTTGACATTTCACTTCAACCTAAACTTAACGCTCTGATCCTTCCTCTCAATCCCACAGCCATGCCCAGAACATGACGCTGCCGACCTTTCTTCAGTTCTCCTTTATTTCAATTCTACGCCCTTGCCAATTTTATATTTTCGCATAAGGATCTATTTTATACACTCTCATCAAATGCCACTGACTCCCACTTTTGCATAAGGTCCAATTCTGAGGGTTTTTTTGGTAAGAGGCACAGATCTGAGCTGGCAGTGAAATCTCATTTTCGTATCTTATAGAAACTTACAAAATTCTTAAGGGGTTGGACAAGCTAGATGCTGGAAGATTGTTCCCGATGTTGGGGGAGTCCAGAACAAGGGGGTCACAGTCTAAGGATAAGGGGGAATTCCTTTAGGACCGAGATGAGGAAAACATTCTTTACACAGAGAGTGGTGAGTCTCTGGAACTCTCTGCCACAGAAGGTAGTTGAGGCCAGTTCATTGGCTATATTTAAGAGGGCGTTAGATGTGGCCCTTGTGGCTAAAGGGATCAGGGGGTATGGAGAGAAGGCAGGTACGGGATACTGAGTTGGATGATCAGCCATGATCACATTGAATGGCGGTGCAGGCTCGAAGGGCCGAATGGCCTACTCCTGCACCTATTTTCTATGTTTCCATGTATGGGGCTTATGAACAATCAGGAACATGACTAGAATAATGGGCCTGGCCCCGTTAGGCGACTACAGGTTTATCGCCACATGTCCGTTGGTGGTTGCCGGGAGTCATCTCCTCAGTCGCGCAAAAACTCGTAGCTTCTTTCTGGTCGCCGCTAAATTTTCAACATGTTGCAAATTTTTCGGCGACAGTGGGTTTGACGCCAATGAGCGTAGCTTGACTTCTCCTGACGTGGGTGCTGCCGTAGGTCGTCGCCAGGGTGACGTAGGTTGCCGCTGGTTTTTCGGCGATCTGCTACGACTATGGCAGTCGCCGGCAGTTGCCTAAAACATGGCCAAGTGGGACAGGCCCAGGCCCATAAAGCTCTGATAATCCGGTGACTGGAGTGTGTTCAGAAACCCTCAATGGCTCTGAGGAGGGGCCCAAATTTTGGGAGGGGGGGGGGGGCGGAGAGGTGCCCCGGGTGTGAGAGGTGGGGTGCGGTCCTCCTTTGGTCCACTGAGTCCACGCCGACCAGCGATCACCTCGTACACTGCTCCCTACACTCTAGGAACAATTTACAGGATCACAATTCTTACAGAAGCCCATTAACCTACAAACTCGCATGTTTTTGAAGTGTGGGAGGCAATCAGATATCTTGGAGAAACCCCACGCAGGTCACGGGGAGAGCGTACAAACTCTGTACAGACAGCACCTGTAGTCAGGATAGAACACGGGTCACTGGCGCTGGGCCGCCGTGCCACCCCTGTTGTTCCTCTTCAATCACCAAGGTGTCGACGCAAAGCAGTTGTGACATTGTGGTTTAGCAGCTCCAACAGGGGCGGCGGTAGAGTTGCTGCCTCACAGCGCCAGAGACCCCGGTTCGATCCTGACTACGGGTCCTGTCTGTAGAGAGTTTGTACGTTCTCCCGTGACCACGTGGGTTTTCTCCGGGATCTCCAGTTTCCTTCCACACTCCAAAGACCTACAGGCTTTAAAGGTACAGAGTGGACACAAGCCCCCCTGCCCAACAAGGCCGCGCTGGCCAGCGATCACCCCGAGCACTGGCACTATCCTGCACACTGGGGACAATTTACTATTTTACCAAAGCCAATTAACCGGCAAACCCGTATGTCTTTGGAGGAAACCGGAGCACCCGGAGAAAACCCACGTGGTTACGGGGAGAACGTACAAACTCCGCACAGACAGCAGAATTGAACTTGGGCCTCTGGCGCTGTAAGGCAGCAACACTACTGCGGCACCACCACGATGTCCTGGATGCCCCGAGGACCCAGTGGCAATATTCAGCCTTGTTGCACCTTCCTCTTCATAAAATCACACTGGATTTCCTCAACTATTAAATTCACAACCTTGTGGCACAGCTGGTAGAGGCGGGTTCGATCCTAGCCACAGGTGCTGTCTGTGTGGAGTTAGCACACTCTTCCCTGTAACCGGGTGGGTTGGGTGCTTCGGTTTGTAGGTTTATTGGTCTCTGTAAATTGCCCAGTGGGTGAGGAAAAGGGATAGCATAGAACAAGTGAGAACCGGAGGCTGCATGGATTCGGTGGGCCGAAGGGCCTGTTTCCATGCTGTGTCTTTCAATCTTTCACTTTGTGAATTTTGAATTATTGTCATTCATCAAATCTCCAATATAATTTCCAATTTACCGAAGCCAAATAACTTAGCAAAACTGTACGTCTTTGAAATGAGGGAGGAAACCGGAGCACCCGGGAGGAAAGCCAGGCAGTCGCAGGGAGAACGTGCAAACTCCACAAAGACAGCACCTGAGGTCAGGATGTAAACTGGGCCTCTGTGGGGTGAGGCAGCAGCTCTACTAACTGCGCCACTGTGCTGCTGCCTGTATATGAAGCCAAGATAACCTTCTGTGATGAGAAAAACGTCTTTAGGTTTATTATAACAAGAGGAGTATTGGAGCAAAGAGGTCCTTCTGCAGTTGTACAGAACCCTAGTGAGACCACACCTGGAGTATCGTGTGCAGTTTTGGTCCCCTAATTTGAGGAAGGACATTCTTGCTATTGAGGGAGTGCAGCGTAGGTTTACAAGGTTAATTCCCGGGATGGCGGGACTGTTATACGCTGAGAGAATGGAGTGGCTGGGCTTGTACACTCTGATTTACAAGGATGAGAGGGGATCTTATTGAAACATATTAGATTATTAAGGGTTTGGACACGCTAGAGGCAGGAACCATGTTCCCGATGTTGGGGGAGTCCAGAACCAGGGGCCACAGTTTAAGAATAAGGAGTAAGCCATTTAGAACTGAGACGAGGAAACACTTTTTCACACAGAAAGTTGTGAATCTGTGGAATTCTCGGCCTCAGAGGGCGGTGGAGGCCGGTTCGCTGGATACTATCAAGAGTGAGCTAGATAGGGCTCTTGAAGATAGTGGAGTCAGGGGATATGGTGAGAAGGCAGGAACGGGACACTGATTGGGGATGATCAGCTATGATCACAGTGAATGGCGGTGCTGGCTGGAAGGGCTGAATGGCCTCCTCCTGCACCTGTTGTCTATTGTCGTGTGTACTGGGGTATAGAGGAAAGCTTTGTTCTGCATCAAATCAGATGGTACAATACATAATACAACGTAGGGCAAAGGAATATATACAGTGCAGAATATGATTCTCAGGATATTGTTCTCATTATTTATTTGCCTCATAACCCCTTTCCGACTTTATCATTATTTATTTTTAATCATATTGCCTCCGACTGTCCACCTGAGCCCAGATCCTTCCTGCTCCCCCCCTGCCTTTCTCTAGACTTGCATTCCAGCTTTCATCTGGTCCATGGACGTGAAATGTGAACTCTATTTCTCTTTCCACTGAACTGTGAGCATATCCAGCACTGCTTTCATCTTATTCCTCAGTTCATTCCTTCCATTTCTAAGGCCTCTTCCGCGTCAGTTGTACATTTTCTTTCACCCAGCCTTAATTTGCTGAAGAATGGAACAGCATTTTGGAGATGATCCAGCATATTTGCTCACTCTGTTGGACAGGATCAGAGGATGAAATCAGTGCAACGTCTCGACTCCTGCCAGAAAAGTTAAGGCCGAACACTCCACAGAACCATAGCGCAGTTCAGGAGGTCATTTACGACACATTCCCATTTTTAAAAAAGGACCTAGAGTGCTGGTGTAACTCAGCGAGTCAGGCATCATCTCTGGAGAACGTGGACAGGTGACGCTTTGGGTTGGGACCCTTCCTCAGATCCGATCTGACACGTCATCTATCCATGTTCTTCAGGGATGTTGCCAGACCCGCTGAGTTACTCCAGCACTTTGTGTGTTTGTTTGTAAACCAGCACCTGCAGCTCCTTGTATCTGCAGTCTTTCACCATGTCCATTCAAGTTGACCTTTTCCATGAGTGATAGGAGCAGAATTAGGCCATTCGGCCCATTGAGTCTACTCCGCCATTCAATCATGGCTGATCTATCTTTCTCTCTCAACCCCATTCGCCTGCCTTCTCCCCATAACCCCTGACCCCCGTACTAATCGTGAATCTGTTAATCTGCGCCTTAAAAATATCCACTGACGTGGCCTCCACCTCCGTCTGTGGCAATGGATTCCACAGATTCACCACCCTCTGACTTCAGAAATTCTTCCTCATCTCCTTTCGGCTTCTCAGCTCTCCGTTCTAGCCCATTGCAATTGTCCTTACCTGGAGCCTGACAAGCGAGGTAAATGCCCTCCTGCACCACCTGTGAAGTCAGGTGCATGAACCCACTCGTCTCTTCCCTCCGCACACGACTGTGATCAGAGGGTCGCCAAGGGAAGGCCAGCGGTCGTCCTGACACAGCGTTTCTGCTGAAACAGAAACATCTTCTTGCACTAATTAGCAATTTCCATGCTGCCAGAATGTCCTCATGCATCGCATGTAATCGTTCAATAGGACAGAAGAACTTTAATGACCTCTCCAAATGAATTAACGATTCCTCACTGGTAATTGGAATAACAGCCCCATCGAATCATGTTTACGCTGGTAATATAATTAAAACAGAATCAATTAGAGTTTAATACAGAAATCAGAGCTCCAATTAATTAGTGCTAAAGCCTCTCGCATGGACACCACTACAAACTATCACGAGCCCGGGATTCATCTCTGATTAACTGAATGAGAACGTGACTCGGTCCAACTCATCCTTACCCACGATGAAGGTCCAGTTAAGCTAATCCCACTCGCCCGTATTTGACTCATGAAACGCCCAAAACTTTCCTATGCATGCCCCTTGCCCGAGTGTCTTTTAAATGCTGTTATAGTACCTGCCTCAACTACCTCCTCTGGCAGCTCGTTCCATCTACCCACCACACTTTGAGTGAAGAAGTTCTCCCTCAGGTTCATTTATTAAATCTTGCCCCACTCACCTCAATTAGTGTCCTCTCCTTAGCAAGTCATCTTGCTTGTGGTCCAATCTGTAGCCCCACAATGCCTATCGACGTCAATGGGTCTTGGACCCTGGGCCAGATCTAATCCCTCAGCTTGATGCTGGGCTCTTCCATTCCTCAATGAAGGTCCGTGGTGAAGAGAACCAGGATATGGAGAGTATGTTTAAATTAGTGGGAGAGTCTAGAATTGGAGGTCAGAGCCTCAGAATGAAAGGACGTTCTTTTAGGAAGGCGATGAGAGAACATTTCTTTAGTCAGAGAGTGGTGAATCCGTGGAATTCTTAGCCACAGAAGGCTATTGTGGACAGGTCAGTGGATATTTTTAAGGCAGAGATAGACAGATTCTTGATTAGTACATGTGTTAGAGGTTATGGGGAGAAGGCAGTAGAATGGGGTTAGGAGGGAGAGATCGATCAGCCATGATTGAATGGCGGAGTGGACTTGATTGGCCGAATGGCTGAATTCTACTCCTATTCCTTAAGATCCTTACGAATTACCAGATTCTTAACACCAAATCAGTCAATAACTCTAGGACTTCGACACTTGGCAGCACATGCGCCCAGTTACCAGACTATCAGCTACCCAGATGCTGGTGGGTCCACAGGGAATGTCAGACCTCAGCCAGCAAGTTTCAGTCCCATGTGTCTTTGGTGCTGGAAGCCCTGCTGGATTTACTGGTCCATTCAGGCCACACACACACACACACACACACGCGCACCCCCCCCCCCCCCCCCACTTTCACTGCAACCTCCTTTCCCCAAAGCTCAGATTCATTTGCTGTCAACAGAAGGGGAATTGAAAGCTGAAGGTTAAACGTTAAGATTACTTTCCTACTTCTTCCAACAAACGTTTTTCTATTTCCTCGGGAGACTCAGGAAATTCGGGCATGTCTCCGTGGATGCTTCCCAACTTCTACAGATGCACTGCAGGGAGTATATTTTCAGGTCGTATCACTGCTTGGGTTTGGGAGCAGCTCTGGCCAAGACAAAAATAAATGCCATGGAGTTGTGGATGTTACCCAGTCCATCGCACAGACCAGACTCCATTTACACCCCCCGCTGCGTCGGAAGAGCAGCCAACATGATCAAGGACCTTTTGCACCTGGGTTATTCTCTCTTCGACACAATCCCACACAGCGGAGGACACAAAAACCTGAAACAACTTCTTCCACTATGTTTGTGTGAGAAAGAAGTGCAGATGCAGGATAAAATCGAAGGCAGACACAAAATGCTGGGAATCTCAGCGGGTGAGTTCCGAAACGTCGAGACCTGAAACGTCACCAATTCCTTCTCTCCATAGATGCTGCCTCACCCGCTGTTTCTCCAGCATTTTGTGTCTTCCACTCTGCTGTCTGCTTCTTCCTCCTATTCTTGCGTATGGCGTGCACAGCCTACAGTTGCAGGACAACTTGTTCTATTTGATTGTGTACGCCAGGTTGATTGCATTCGTCGAAACAGGGCAGACCACATGAAGGTTGCAATCTCCCACCCCCACTCTGTTGTCAGACATCTGAACAGTCTTTCCATGAGCCAGCGTACACTTCCGAATTTCCAACCTTCCTGATTGTGGACTTTGGACTTCCTCTGGAACAGCGACAATGCTGGACGGCTACATTCTGTGCTTTGGTATTTCACCTTTGCTCTATTTGCGAATGGCTTGACTATATTTATGTACAATATTAGCTGATTTGACTGGATAGCACACAAAAACAACAGCTTTTCACTGTGTCTCGGTACGCGTGACAATAAGGGCGGTAACTTGCTGCCTTACGGCGGCAGACACCCGGGTTCGCTCCTGACGACAGCTGCTGTCTGTACGGAGCTTATATGCTCTCCCCGTGACCGCGTGGGTTTTCGTCAGGTGTTCTGGTTTCCCCCCACATCCCAAAGATGGGCAGGTTTGTCGGTTAATTGGCTTCGGTAAATTGTCCCTAGGGTTAGGATAGAGCTAGTGTACGGGTGATCAGATTCAATGGGCCAAAGGGCCTGTTTCCACGCCGTTACTCTACAATTAAAACTAATAATAAACCAATATGGCACAACTCAAATGCACATATATAAATATATTTTCTTTTAAATCACTGAATAGGAGGCAGACAACAGATACAGATAGATGTGTGTGTGTGAGAGAGAGAGGGAGTTATTGAGTAGGCCAGACAGGGATGAGGGAAGATTGAATCCAGCATAGATTATGAAACCATTTTGGATACAGACCTTGAAACACACTGGTAGAACACATCATAGACCAGTTTATAACGGATTTTCCTATCTTTTATATGAGACTGCTTGATGTAGAAAAATAGTTTCATCTCCTGCATTGACATATTTCACCTGTATAAAATAATTTAAAAGATTTACCCACCGAGTCTGTGCCGACCAGCGATCACCCCGCATTCTAACACTATTCCACACACTCGGGACAATTTACTATGTTTAGCGAATCCAATTAGCGTACAAACCTGTGTGTCTTTAACAGGTGTGGGAGGAAACCAGAGCACCCGGAGAAAGCCCACACACACACAGGGAGAGCGTACAAACTCCGCACAGACAGCACCCGTAGTCAGGATCGAACCCGGGTCTCTGGCGCTGTGAGGCAGCAGCTCTACCCGCTGCGCCCACTGTGCTGCCCATTAATGAGCCCCCACTGTACAATAAAGATTTTAAGCTTTACTTTAGCAGCAGGTTATTGTTGGCAAACGGGATCTTATTATTTTAAAAATCTAAATTTAACTGTTGATGGGAACTGCAATCACCTCCCTTAGCTTTCCAGAACACACATCCTTCATGTCCACACCAGCAAATAGTAGAAAGTAGACTCAGATATGTGATTTATTTGCCAATATAGTTTTAATTGTGCATTTTCATCTAAAAAGCAGACATTCAAAACAATGGCTCATGAGGTATTACATCACTATATCCTCCCTCAGAATTAACACCCCCAGCATATGAACCCCATATGCAATCCAAAGACAGCAACAAGTGGACAAAATGAACATCCTGATAGAAACCAAATTGATCACAAGAAACAAAGGATAGTGAGTTTAAAACATCTATACACGTTCATGTTTGCTCCGTTTCAGTGAGGTATTCAAAAGGGATAGCACTGACGCATTTGTAAGCTTGCCTTATGACAAACCTGCTTTGTTAAGTTCCCCTTATAATCCACCTAGTCAATGTGACCATTTGAGACAGCAAAAAAATGAAATCTGCTGGAGGAACGGGGCGAGTCAGGCAGCATCGGTAGTTTTTAAGTTGCAAGATGCAGCGTGGAAACAGGCCCACCGAGTCCACACTGACCACCGATCAGCTGTTCACTCTAGTTCTACGCTATCCCAGTATCGTCCACTTCCTCCACGCTAAGGGGCAGATTTACAGAGGGCCAATTAACCTGCAAACCCGCACGTCTTTGTGATGTGGGAGGACGCGGACGTAAACCACACACGGTCACGGGGAAAACGTGCAAACTCCACACAAACACCGTCCGGTTTGGATCGGATCTGGCACTCTGGCACTATGAGGCAGCAGTGCCCCGACAGTGAAGAAACAGACAGACTACGTTTCAGGTCATGACCCTTCTTCAGAGGGAGGGCCCTAATCCGAATCATTGTGTGCCCATCTCCCTCCGCAAATGCTGCCTGACCCGGTCAGATCTTCCAGTGGTTTTGTTTTTTTGCCCAAGATTCCAGCATCTGCAGCCTCGTGTCTCCATTTGAGTTGCAGTTTTGGACAACCCACTAAGTTGTTTCTAGGTAGGTATTTGTTATCCTGAAGCAAAGATTCTCGACAAAGGCAGGAAATGAGAATGATAATGTTCCAAACTGGTACAAGGCAGACTGACACCCACAGGAAATGCTACTAATTATAAAACAAAGCCTTGCATTTTATGAAGAATCGCTTATAAGTCGGAGGTGAGGTGCCAAATTGTAATAGGGGTGTTCCTGATTAAAAGGCATTGTCCTCTTTAGCAAGAATTACACATTTGTAGAAGACATTTATGTAGGAGAACTCTTGGATTTAAGGAAATAAAATAACTGAGTGTGTAAGGGGAAGACAAATGCTGAAGAATTGGAAGTGTTACTGTAGTCACATCCTTAATTGCCAATGATACATTTTCATCAAGTTAGTATATTAATACACATTTTATATAAAATATAGCTTTCAACCTGAATGTGATTTGGAATATGTTTCCCCAGACACCAATATATTTAAGCAGAGCCTCTGGGACTATCGTTCCAACATGGACAAACTAATTCCATTGGGTTGTTTTAAATTAATTTAATTGTTTCATGTCAGGTTACAAAGTTGGATGAGATTACTGCTACCCATGCAATGTCATCTAATTCTGAAACAATATCATTCTGCTTCGACTATGACAATTGGTTTAACTTGCGCTCAGAGCTGGGTCTTTTGGGATTACAGCTTCAAACAAAGTGCATTTATTTGAAACCAGGAGGGATGCCCAAACTGTGCATTTGAGCCAACAGTGGGCCCCAACAACCTAAGACCCAGCTCCCACATGCTGTGTAACTCGACTTGTCGATGCATTCCCATTGTTTTATTAACTAACTGATTTTATTTGTAGCTCACAGGATTACAAATTTGGCAAAGGTTGTGACTGCAACTACTGTCTCTGTAGTTGAAGATCTAAAGTAAAGCATTGAAATCCAGTCTTCTCCTAAGTATGCAAGTTAGTGGGGGCACGGGTTTTTAACACTGGGATGTTAGATGGGATATGGGCCAAATGCAGGCAGGTGGGACAGGTGCAGATGGGGCAAGTTGCGTGAAGGTTCCGTTCCCACACTGTATGGATTGATGTTCAAGGTGTTCTACAGTGCACATTTTCAGAAACCATTCATGTGCCTCGACACTGTCTATGTTTGTACCATTTTTAATGGATTCAAATGTGGCAAACTATGATAATGACAAAAATGTGCAAGATCATTTTTTCATTTTGCGCAAAATATCCTGAGCTATGGGTAACAATTGGGCAGGCTAGGACATTATTCCTTGGAGCGCAGGAGGATGAGGGATGTATAAGATCATGAGAAGACTAGATATGGTGAATGCACAGAGGCTTTTGCACGGAGTAAAGGAATCGATAACCAGAGGACATTGGTTTAAGGGAGAGATTTAATAGGAACCTGAGCGGACAACTTTTGTTACACATAGGATGGTAGGCATATGGAACAAGCTGCCGAAGGGGATAGTTGAGGAGGTACTATCACAATGTTCAAATATATTTGGACAGATACATGGATAGAATAGAATAGGTTTAGGGATATGGGCCAAACGCAGGCAGGTGGGACTGGTGTAGATGGGATAAGTTGGTGGGTGTGGGCAAGTTGGGCGAAAGGCCTGTTTCCACGCTGTGTGACCATGTTCCTCCTGGTTTCTGCATTGCACATTTTCAGAAACATTATATGTGCCTTAACGCTGTTTTGATTTGTATCATTTTTAATGGATTCGAAAGCAGCTTCATGAAACTTTAGCTTTCTTTCAAATCTGAATGCAAGTGCCAGTTTTGGTAAAGTTGTTCAGGATTGCAATTGTAATCTTGTGTGCTCTCTGGTGTTTAAAAGAAGGAGATTCTGAAGGGGCAGGACAGTGAATAAGGAAGTTAAAAGGAGACAGAATCTAATGGTGAGGAGTTGACCACATTAAACGAGGTCAAACATCTTGTGGAGAATTGGGAACCTTTCCCCAGACGGCTGAAGATTTTAATTGACTTTAGTTCAGAGATACAGCATGGAAACAGGCCCTTTGGCCCACCGAGTCTGCGCTGACCAGCGATCCACACACATAAGTAGGGACAATTTACATTTATGCCAAGCCAATTACCCTACAAACCTGCACGTCTTTGGAGTGCGGGAGGAAACCGGAGCACCTGGGGAAAACCCACGCAGCTCACGGGGAGAACGTACAAACTCTGCACAGACAGCACCCGTAGACATGGTAAAAACCCGGGTCCCTGGTGCTGTGAGGCAGTAACAATACCGCTGCTCCACTGTGCAGCCACAGTTTAGGAGTCGTTAAGTAGATTCAGTTGAGACACATGTTGGTACCAAGGAGAAAGAAAGGTTCTAATGATAAGCATCAGGCGGGAAAATGGAGTTGAGACCAAAGATCAGATCTGTCATGATTTTATTGAACTGCAAAACAAGATGGAGGGCCACTCTGTTAGTGTCGGTGACACTTGAGTAAGTTGCCCTGGTTCGTATTATAAGGGAATTCTGTACAGGATGGTTTTCATTTCAGAACTAAACATGTTACAGAACTGCAGCTAAACAGTATTTTTGGCTTAATTGTTAAAATGGAAAGCTGCTAATTTTAACTGGGGAAAACGAAAGGCACAACATGCTGGAGTAACTCAGCGGGTCAGGCAGCATCTCTGGAGAACATGGATAGGCGGTGTTTTGGGGATGGGTGCCATTTTCAGATTGACTGTAGTGGGGGGGGGGGGGGGGGAGAAGGCTATAAGAGAGGTGGAGGTAGGACAGAGCCTGGCAAGTGTTTTGGGGGGGGGGGGGGGAAGAGATGATTGGCAGATAGTTGGACATAGGCCAGAGATGAAAAGACAAAAAGTGTAAGATGAGAAGATAAGAAGGCGTGTGAAATATGAACCCAGAGGAAGAAACATAGGTGGAAGGGAATGGGGACGGACGGAGGGGAAAGGGAGAAATTGGTGCACATCCAGGCGAGGCACAGGAAACAGAGGGGGAGAAGGAAGGGGCGGTGTTAGTAGGTAGTTACCTAAATTTGGAGAATCCAATGCAGGGGATATAAATGAAACTTCTATTTGCACCACGAGCTCACATACATGTCCTCAATTTAGCCGGTGAGCTGAGAAACAGCAACCAGTAGTGACGCTTGGACAACTTGGAATCTACATTCACTATTGCCATAAAAGGATAATTCAAACTCAGTATGGATGAAAACAGAAACATAAGGTACCCTGCTCTATGCTTCCATGAATGCAAGAAATACTGAATTACTTGTTTAACAAGAAAACCCACACTAAAGGGCCTGTCCCACTTACCCATTTTTTTCGGCGACTGCCGGCACCCGTCACAGTTGCGGCAGGTCGCCGAAATTTTTAAAAAATATTGAAAATCCAGCGGCAACCAGAAAAACGTACGACTCTTTGGGCGACTACTCACGACCATACAGGCGTCACCCCGCCACATGCCGACACGTGACGCCGGCATGGTCGTGAGTAGTTGCCCAAAGAGTCGTTCCTTTTTCTTGGCGTGGCTGGATTTTCACCGATTTGAACATTTTCGGCGACCTGCTGCGACTGACGGGTGCCGGCAAGTCGCCGAAAAAATCGTGTAGGTGGGACAGGCCTTTAAGGGATGGCGGTATGTTGCAAACTGATTTAAAACCATAAAACCAGTCAACCTTCTCCTTTGCCATTCATTCAGTTGTGTTCAGCATCTATTTAGCTACTAGTGTATTGTTAGTGCCTGGGATTAAACAAAGGTCGGTGTTAAATTTGTTTAAAATTGATAATGTACATAATAAAATAATACTGTATTCAATTCACAACATAGCTTAATAAATGTCAGATCATAATATGCACAATGCATCAGCTTTAAATTAAAAATAAAGACAAATAAACAACAAAATCTCACAGCTCTCGGCTTTGGCAGACCCGAGACTGCAGCTTGGAAGCATTAATATTGCTAGTAAAACAATCACAGATCAGTTTCCAGTTCCTTTAATGGTTTCATTGACATTCAACGACAGATATATGAGTGTATCACTCAGGTTCTACTCAGGCATCTTGTCCCATCATTGGTTATTTTGTATGAGTTGATTGAAGTTTCCTATTACAACCAGCAATTATTTAGCAAAATTAAATCACACGCGCGCGCACACACACACGCACGCACGCACACACACACACACACACACAAAGAGGAAAAATAAACAAATTGGGAAGAACAGTCTGTACAACGTTTCAGAATAACATGATTTTCTTATTGCGGACTTGCTGTAGTCGGTGGAGAAAGTAATGCTCTCAAAAGCAACATCGCATTAAAGACGTGAGCTTTTTAATTGTCCTCTCGAGCAGCTGCTAGTAGTATAGTACGGCCAGTGAGCCATCGCTTGTCTTCACCATATTGTGTGACTCTGGAAGCTGGGAGGATTTGTCGTTTATATACAACTGTTATGCCCATCGCAGGCAGTCACTACGCGGTGAATTAATATTAATATGAATTCTAAAATCTAATTCTCAAAAGAAAACAAAAACATTTTAGACGGGTCTTCGAATAAAAGGTTTGCGGCCATTTTCTTACAAGACAAACCGTGGCTGCTGCTGTGAATCGCCTCACAGCAGCTGAAATATAGAATGGAAAAGAGGTACAAGTCATGACTTACAGCAGCTGTTACCAGATATTCAAGTAAATGATTTGGTATGTACATTAGAAGTAATATACAGCATCTGACCGCTACAGTCAGAGTCTCCTTACAGGGGGGATGTGTAGGGCTGTGTTATTCTGTGTTATCTGATGCGTTTCTCAGCTGAATATATAGACATGTAGTAGTCATTGCTTCCGACTGCTAAGTGCGGCTGTTGAGAAAAAAACACAAGAGAATCAATGACCACTAATTAGAATGCTCGAAAAAAGATTAGGCAGGAGTATGAAATAATTGCCAGTTGTCACAAAACAATTAAACTCAAAAGACCTGTCCCCCCACACTTGTGATGGCCATTACACAGAGTGTTAAAGAGAAATGAAAGGGAATAACAATTATTGCTTGGGAACAATGAGAATTTCCTCGCAGAATTTTATTATCCTCATATTGATGGCCGGCCGGCCGGCCTGCAGGAATATTTTGCAATGAAGAATATTGTTCATTAATTTGAAAAACAGGTCACTGAAGCTGAGATCATATTGGCAAGAGACAGGATGGCTTTGGAAAAAAAGGGGAGGGAAGGCTGGTTTACTATTGGGCGGCACGGTGACACAGTGGTCGAGTAGCTGCCTTACAGCGCCAGAGACCCGGGTTCAATCCTGACCATCTGTTCTCCGTGACCACGTGGGTTTTCTCCGGGTGCTCCGGGTTCCTCCCACACTCCAAAGACGTGCAGGTTTGTAGGTAGATTGGGTTCTGTAAATTGTACATTGTTCCCAGTGTGTGTAGGGTAGTGCGAGTGTACTGGGTTGATCGCTGGCCAGCGTGGGCCAAAAAACCTGTTTCCACACTGAATCCCTAAAGTCTTACGTTTAATGTACGACGCGAAGGACATTACAACCGGAAATGCTTTGCGAGGCATCGCAAAAGGGTTTCAGTCACTTCAAAGGTATTATTTTCAAATGGAGGTTTTCATCCTTATAATTGTGGATTTTTAAATTTTCTTCAATTGCTATGATTTTAAGCTACAACAAACTCACAGCAAAAGGTAAAATTAATTTGGGCAAGATGTGAGATAGCGTACAACGGCCACCAAAACTTGCTTGTAGGAAAACAGTTCAAGTGTAAAAAGTTGCTTGATTTTGTAAAACAAAGTTCTGGAGGAACTCAGTGGGTCAGGCAGCATCTGTGAAAAGGTATAGCTAGATGACATTTCAACACCAGACTCCTATCCTTCCACAGATGCTGCCTGACCCGCTCGGTTACTCCAGCACAGTCTGTTTTCCTCAAAATCCTAGCATCTGCAGTTCCTTGAGTCTCCAGGACCATTCGGTATTTCTAAAGAACCATTTGTTGTTTGAGAGTTGCCGCACAGGATAGTAGAAGATGGTAGGTCTGGCAGGAGGGAGGAAGGATGTAATTAAATCGGAAAGGGTGCAGAAGAGGACAAATTAAAGGCGAGTTGCCGCCACCCGTCATCAGTCACTGCAGGTCGCCGAAAATCTTCAACTTGTTGAAAATCCAGCGGTGACCAGAAAAAGGTACGACTCTTTGGGCGACTACTCACGGCCATACAGGTGTCACGTGTCGACATGTCGCTGGGTGACAGCTGTATGGTCCTGAGTAGTTAGTTGCCCAAAGAGCCGCACCTATTTCTGGTCGCCGCTGGATTTTCAACAAGTTGAACATTTTCGACGACCTGCTTCGACTGTGACGGGTGCTGGCAGTCGTTGAAAAAATCGCATAACTGGGGCAGGCCCTTTAGGAAGTTACCTGCGCTTGAGGGCTTGAGCTATGGGGAGGGGCTTTATTGGAAGTGACCTTTTCTTTGGACCGTAGGGGGCTGGAGGGGGTGACCTTATTCAAAGTATACAAAATCATGAGGGGCATGGATAATGTGAATGCTCACTATCTTTACCCATAGAAGAGGATTCTAAAACTCGAGGACATTGGCTTAAGGAGAGAGAGATCTCAGACACAACTTTTTCACTTTGAGCGTAGTCCATATCTGGAATGAGCTGCCGGAGCAAGCTAAGATTGGGATATAATTACCACTTTCAAAATGCATTTGGCTAGATCTGTGGAAAGCAAGGGTTTAGAGGAATACGGGCCATATGCAGGCAAACGGAGCAAGCTCAGAATGTCAACTTATTTAGCATGGCCAAGTTGGGCCAAAGGGCCTACCTCAGTGTTGGGACTCTAGGACTCTGCACAAGAATATTTTCTTTGATTTTGAGGATTAAATTAATGTTTGGGACATCCAGTTCTGATACAATCTTTATGCATCACCCATCATTATAGCAGAGATGAGAGCAGGAATTAGAATTGACTGACCTGTTTGCACAGCTGCTAATTTCACTTAAATTATGGACCTTTGAGATTAGTAAAAGCTCCCTTCTAAGAAAGGGAAGACATCAATTGAAATAATTTCCTTTTTCCTCACCGAGAGCTCGAATATCTTCCCAAGCTGCTGAAACTAGTTTTGGCTAAGGGATGCACAAAGTGCTGGAGTAACTCATTGGGCCAGGCAGCATCTCTGGAGAACATGGATCTCCACAAATGCTGACTGACTCGCCCAGTTACTCCGGCATTTTGTGCCTTTTTTGTTCGTAAACCAGCGTCTGCGGTTCTATGTATCGGGCACTTTATTTGGCGACTGATACATTGGACCGAGAATGACTGCGTGTGAAGCAAATTTGATCTTGATATGCCTGTGTTAACACAGTGCTACTCGCGATGAGAGTTTATAGTTATGTTAAAGGGTAATGGATCAGGAACTGCAAGGAGGGAACATCTGAAAAATGACTTACCCAAAAGGGGTGGAAAGCCAGGCAGCTAATAGCTCCGATCCTCTGCCCCATAAATCCGTCATAGTATTTAATGTTGCTTATCACATCTCCACTTGCATTGTATACAGCAATGAACTGGTTCATAGAGCCACTGGAAGATCAAGAATACATTTACCATTAGGCATAATATAGATTTTTTTGGGACAACACTGAATGCACTTCTTCTACATATGCTTGCAGTTAAATACCAATACAGTCCTGAGAATGGGATCAACAGGAATTTAACAATTATTCTACTTTAGCCAAGGAAATTACTATTGCCCAATTAGTCCAACCACTTAACTGAAGCAGAAATGTTTTCTTAAACGGTAGAAAAGCACCCAGAGGGCGGCACAGTGGCGCAGCGGTAGAGCTGCAGCCTTACAGCGCCAGAGACCCGGGATCGATCCCTACTACCGGTGCTTGTCTGTACGGAGATTGTATGTTCTCCCCGTGACCTGTGTGGGTTTTCCCCAGGATCTCTGGTTTCCTCCCACACTCCAAAGATGTACAGGTTTGTAGGCTAATTGGCTTGGTATAATTGTAAATCATCCCTAGTGCATGTAGGATAGTGTTAGTGTGCGGGGATCGCTGGTCGGCACAGACTCGGTGGGCCAAAGGGCCTGTTTCTGCACTGTATCTCTAAACTATATTAAATTACTGAACACGAATGCTGTAAAAATCGAACGTAGACATAAATGCTGGAGAAACTCAGCGGGTGAGGCAGCATCTATGGAGCGAAGGAATAGGTGACGTTTCGGGTTGAGACACTTCTTCAGCACGGGCAAGTTGGGCCGAAGGGCCTGTTTTCATCCTCTATGACTAAATGTCAGTTTTGATAGAAATTCCCGTTATTATGTCATTTCAGATTAACTTTGCAATGGGAAGTGTACGTGCTAGATATTGTTTTAAGCTTCTATGATTGTTTGTAGGTTTGGAAATTCCGGTGTCGACGCATGGGAGTAAAAGATCAAAGTCAACCAAGCCAATGACACGAGTAAAGTGAGAACGCATCAGGCTTACAAAAGCGCCAAGGCTCACGGACGAGCGGACAAGCAAGCGTCAAATGTGAAGACACTCAACTGAAGGAGATGTAATTTCAGCGCTGAGAGGGGATTGGGTGGGTTGCAATCTAAACCCCGAGCGGTGAAACAATACTTGAGCAAAGGGAGTCTTTCAAACAAGAGCGGTATCGATGGATACAGATACGCAACACGTCCTTGTGAGGGGAAGGATCAGCAAGCTAAGCTGTGATGATTAAAAACAAAATGATTGGAATGAAAAAGTGAAATGGAAATAAATAGACACTGAAATATGGAATGAATACTATTGCCGAAAGTATACATAAATGCTGTTGGGAGAAGATGAATAACACGTTAAATGGAGACCAAAAGTCCGTCAACATATATCAAAAAAGATTGGAAAAATCGAAGGTAGAAGTTTCTCATGGGGTGAATGGAAGTGGCTGGGGGAAGAAGGACTGGCAGAGCCTTCCAAATATCCTTCGGTATCGGAGCGCTGCCATGGGAATGGGGACGGGAAGGATACAAGATGCTGCCGGAAACGTGGCCAGTCTTGTGTGCAGTCTATTACTCCGATACCCTTGTATATCGGTATGAATGTACTTATGCACGGTGGCGCAGTGGTAGAGTTGCTGCCTCACAGCGCCAGAGACCCGGGTTCGAGAAGGTCTCGACCTGAAACGTCACTCATTCCTTCTCTCCAAAGATGCTGCCTGTCCAGCATTTTGTATCTATCTTCAATCCTGACTCCAGGTGCAGTCTGTCCTTAGTCTGTATGTTCCTCCCAAGACCTGTGTGGGTTTTCTCCGGGACGTCCCACACTCCAAGGATGTACAGGACTGTAGGTTAATTGGCTTTGGTAAAAAAAGTGCAAATTGTCCCCAGTGTGTGTAGGACAGCATCGGTGTGCGGGGATCGCTGGGCGGTGCGGACACGGTGGGCCGAAGGGTCTGTGTCTGCGCTGCATCGACAAAATGAATCACTGCGTGGGGGAAAGATTGGGGATAACTATCACACATTTGTTGAAGTTAAACTAGACAAGGTTTGTGGAGGGATTGACGGGAGGTGGTCGGTGATGGCAGCATGTTGACGTGTGAAAGGACTTTCTGAAGACATTTGATAAACCATCACATGAAAGATTCACCAACATTGGGGTGGAAGGTGTGAAGGCAACATTGACTGAAGGGCAGAAAGAGCAGGGCAGTGTGGTGATGAAACTTGTAGCAGACACAAGGGAAATATACAGTTGCACATCTCAGAGGCTGGTACTTTATTAATGACTTGATTGTGACATGTAGTGTAGTGTCAAAGAATGTGGGAAGGGAGGGGATGATATAAATAGACATCAGGAGCTCGCACACAAACACATGAGATGGCTCAGACAGGAGCGGCAGGGAGGAAGCTTCCCTGGGCTGGGATTGAAGTGTGAAAGCAGGGAACAAAAGCTCGTCGACGGTAACGGAGAGGGGACCTCTTCCCTCCGGGGGGGGTGGGTATTGAACCTTTTCAAATGTTCAAACTCCGCAAACTGTCACAGCTCAGCTAACGAGCGCACGCATGGCTGAGGTTTATGTGATGTCGGGGAAACCAGGCTTCTGCACATTGAACAGTGCAATGGGACTGAAACTAAATATCCAGTCAGTCATGATGCTACTGAAATGTGAGCAGCTCAAGAGAGCAACAAGAACAACTCTGGCCTCCATGGCGTTCATTCTCAGCTACAAATTGAACACACGGTTTGCACACTGCCAGGTCAAATTGGTTGAGTGCGAATGGGGAACAGAGGGTAAAGCACCACAAATCGTTGATAGTGAGGGGACAAGGTTTAGGGTCATTATCACCACGTGTACCGAGGTACAGTGAAAGGCTTTGTATTCAGACAAAGATCAGAACATTCTGTGCAGGAATGCAATCCAGCTAAACTCAAGCACAAACAGGTGGCGGCAACCAACATTACCATCCTGGCCACACTCTCATTTCACTTTGCCATCGGGAAGAAGGTACAGGAGCCTGAAAACTGTAACGTCCAGCTTCAGGAACAGCTTCTTCCCTACAGCCAACAGGCTATTAAATACTGCAACCTCCAAATAAGCTCCCAACTACATAGACGGGGGGGGGGGGGGGGGTTGTTTTTGTCTTTGCACTATCATTGTTCATGTGCTTATATATATATATGAGTGAGTGCGTGGTTGTGTGAGAGTGTGTGTGAGAGAGGGTGTGTGTGTGTGTGTGTGTGTGAGAGAGAGAGTGTGTGTGTGTGTGTGTGAGGGTGTGTGTGTGTGTGAGGGTGTGTGTGTGAGGGAGGGTGTGTGTGTGTGTGTGTGTATGTGAGTGTGTGTATGTGTGAGTGTGTGTGTGTGAGTTAGAGTGTATGTGTGAGTGTGTGTGTGTCTGAGTGTGAGTGTATGTGTGAGTGTGTGTGTGTGAGTGTATGTGTGTGTGAGTGAGAGTGTATGTGAGTGTGTGTGTGAGAGTGAGTGTATGTGTGAGCACATGTGTGTGTGTGTGTGTGTGTGTGTGTGTGTACACACACCCTTTTTTTGTTTATTATTGTGTTTACAGAGCAATATATTTTGTGCCGCTACAAGTAAGAATTTCATTGTTCCGTTTCGGGACACTTGACAACAAGATCGAGCGCAGAATATAGTTCTCAGCATTGTAGCGCAACATCTCCAGAGCGCTACACTGCCCTATGTCATCAATTACACGACAATGGTGAAAGAGAGATCTAAAAGGGATACAGGATCATTGGCTTTGTAAAGTGACGTGGGATGCAAGGAACTTGTACCAAACCGTCAGAAATCGCACTTGTGGAAGATTGTCAAGGTCTGAGACAGAGTGTGGGGAAGATTTAATGGAGATGCCCAGAAGCTGCAAGTTTGCCATCCATTGTGACAGGCAGTGAGAGCTGCTGGAGGACCAGTAGTCATGGCCCATACAGGGTGCTGGTGAACCAAACAGCTTCCTGGACTGTTTCAGAGAGCTGTGGGTCCGAGTCGCCAGGCAGATTAATGAATGTCCTTTAGCGAAGGATAAGAAATGAAGGCGAGATGAAGAGATTTTGCTTTAGTGCAGTTAATTCCGATTAGGAATGCAATGAATTCCTTTTTTGTTATGTGGAAGGAGCAAAGAGCAGAGGGTAATGCTGGTAGAGCTGCTGCCTCACAGAGCCAGTGTCCCAGGAGGTATCCTGACTTTGGGTACTGTCTGTGTGGAGTTTGCACGTTCTCCATGTGACAGCGTGGGCTTCCTCCCACATGCCAAAGACATACAGGTCTGTAGGTTAGACACAAAATGCTGGAGTAACTCAGCGGGACAGGCAGCATCTCTGGAGAGAAGGAATGGGTGACGTTTTGAGACCCTTCTTCAGACAGTAGAGTAATTGGCTTTGGTAAAACTGTGCCTCGCATGTGGGATAGTGTTAAACCCCTGTCCCACTTGGGAGACCTAAACAGCAACCTCTGGTGACCTTGCCCGCTACCCAAGGTTTCCATGAGGCCACCGGAGGTTTTGGTCACTCTCCCTAAAGGACGAAAGTGGTTTCCGCGTGGTCAAGGCTTCATCTAGGTTGCTGCTATTTTTTCATCATGTTTAAAACCGCCCTCGACTAAAAATAGGTTGGCATTTTAAAAATCGATAATTTTTTAATCGCAGGTCTAGTTGAAGCCGGTTTCCTTCATAGTCGAGGTAGGTTTTCAACATATGTGTGTGGGAGGTGGTAGGAGGTTGCAGGTCACCGCGGCCTTGATTTTGTTTTTGGGTGGGGGGCGAGGTCACCAGAGGTTGCTGTTTAGTCTCCAATGTGGGACAGGGGTTGTAGTGTACAGGGTGACCGCTGGTCGGAATGGACTCGGTCGTCCGAAGACCTTGTTTCCGTGCTGTATCTCTCGTGTAACATCCAGGGTCTCCAGAGTAGGTCAGAACTGCGGTTAGTACCACAGTGCTCCATGAATATTTATTTTCTTTGAATGGCAAATAGCAACTTTATAGCCCCTGTCCCACTGTATGAGGTAATTCAAGAGTTCTCCCGAGTTTGCCCTGATTTACTCGGAGATTTACGGTAATAGCCGCTCGTAGGTACTCGGGGCTCTCGTGGACATTTTTCAACATGTTGAAAAATCTTCACGAGTCTGCCCGAGCTTACCGCGTTTCCCAAGTACCTGCCGTTAGCGTTACGAGCCGCTAAGAGACGTCCCAAGCTCCGACGTACCCGCAACGTACATTCTATGTGCTTCTACGAGTTTGATTTTTTTAAAAACTCAGGAGAGCTCTTGAATGAACTCGTACAGTGGGACAGGGCTTTAACTGTTCATTCACCTCGTGTACATGGAAATAAAGTTAGCTATGCTGACCATTTGAATTCACTTACCAGGCAAACAGGTTAGCCTGGGGGTGGAAGTCCAACGCCGTCAGCCCTTTCACGGTCTGAATTACGTTCAATGACTCTGGCATCCGTGGGTCAAAGAATCGCACATCTCCATTTACACTTAATAATTGAACAAGGGAGAGGACATTAAGAGCCACAAATTACTTTACAGGAGGTCCACATGCTGCTGATTAGTACTACAACTGAAATCCTGTTAATATTTCACCAACTTTACCCAATGAAAGATTTATAAACGAGTTTCCCATGCGATGGCACTGCTCAAACACTACTTTGCTGCAAAATTAAATTAAAAAAACAAAGCTTCTGTCTCTCTCAATTAACAATATAGCTGGAGATATTTAATTAACAATTAGCCCCATCTCAAATTAAATAATTCACAACGCATTGTAAACTCATTACGGATGTAAATATACACGTTTGAAGTACCTTTGGAAGTGGAGATAGTATTTTCAGCTGCTAACGCAAAGGACTAAGAATGTTGTTGTGCGTGGCTGCCCTCGCGGCAGCAGCCCCTGCAGTCTGCCTGTCCTTTTTAAAATTGTTGTCCCGTTCAATGTGTAGTTTGCTGTGGTTTTTATATATTTTTAACTGTGTATGTGGGGGGTGGGGGGGGGGGGACGTTTTAATGTCTTCCCTGCACGGGAGACCCGACCTTTTCCCTGTCGGGTCTCCATTGTCGTTGGGGCCTAGCATCGTGGAGCAGCCTCCAGCCTGAACGACCTGGGGTCTCCAGTCACGGAGCCTGCTGACTTACCATCGTGGGGCTGGCCGGCCTCGGAGCGTGGGGAGATGTGGTGGCGCGCGGCTGCGTCCAGAATTCGGAGCTTCGGAGGCTCCAGCTGCAGGCCTGTGGACGGTGACATCGGGAGCTCGCGGGTCCCTGGTGGGAGACCACCTGTCGGAGCTCCCGCCCGAGTTGTGGGGCTGAGGACGTCCTGGAGCGGGGCCTGACATCGCCCGGCGCAGTTCTAACGGCCGCGGGACTTGCCATCGCCCGCCAGGGTCTCCGACATTAAGACCTGGAGCAGGGCCTTTCATCGCCGGCGCGGCCTTAACAGCCACCGGACTTACCATCGCCCGCCGGGGGCTTTAACATTGGGAGAGGATGGAGAGCAAGGGAGAGATGAGACTTTGCCTTCCATCACAGTGGGGAGGAGATTCACTGGGATGGATGTTTGTGTAAATTGAGTTGGTGTGTGTCTTGTAAAATTGTTTCTTTTTGTTGTATGGCTGCAGAAACCAAAGTTCCTAACGGAAAAATAAAGTTCACTGAATTGAACTGAATACCTCACAGTGATGATGTTGCCTTCTGAAGACTTCTGCAGATAGGTTTTTACTACCCAGGCAGCATGTTCCCTGTAGGTCATCACACGGCTGTGGAGACAACAACCAGGCTGTTATTCAGTTTAGTTTATTGTCACGTGTACCGAGGTACAGTGAAAAGCTTTTGTTGCGTGCTACCCAGTCAGCAGAAAGACAATACATGATTATAATCACGCCATTTACAGTGTATAGATAACGAATAAGGGAACAGATAAGGGAATAACGGTTAGTGCAAGGTAAAGTCCGATCAAGGATAGTCCGAGGGTCACCAAAGAGTTAGATAGTAGTTCAGCACTGCTCTCTGGTTGTGGTAGGATGATTCAGTTGCCTGATAACAGCTGGGAAGAAACGGTCCTTGAATCTCCACTATAAACCCACTGACTCCCATGGCTATCTGGACGACACTTCTTCCCACCCTGCTTCCTGTAAGGACTCCATCCCCTACTCCCATTTCCTCTGTCTACGCCGCATCTGCACCCAGGATGAGGTGTTCCACACCAGGGCATCAGAGATGTCCTCATTCTTTAAGGAACAGGGGTTCCCCTCTTCGACTATAGATGAGGCTCTCACCAGGGTCTCCTCTATACCCTGTAACTCTGCTCTCACTCCCCATCCCCCGACTCGTAACAAGAGCAGAGTCCCCCTTGTCCTCGCCTTCCACCTCACCAGCTGTCACATATAACAGATAATCTTCCGACTTTTTCTCCACCTCCATTAGGATCCCACCGCTGGCCACATCTTCCCATCTCCTCCCCTTTCGGCTTTCCGCAGAGACCGCTCTCTCCGTAACTCCCTGGTCAATTCGTCCCTCCCCACCTATACCACCCCCTCCCCTGGTACTTTCCCTTGCAACCGTAGGAAATGCTACACCTGTCGCTTTACCTCCCCCCTTGACTCCATCCAAGGACCCAAGCAGTCTTTCCAGGTGAGGCAGAGGTTCACCTGCACCTCGTCCAACCTCATCTATTGCATCCGCTGCTCTAGGTGTCAGCTGCTCTACATCGGTGAGACCAAGCGTAGGCTTGGCGATCGCTTCGCCCAACACCTCCGCTCGGTTCGCACTAACCAACCTGATCTCCCGGTGGCCCAACACTTCAACTCCCCCTCCCATTCCAAATCCGACCTTTCTGTCCTGGGCCTCCTTCATGGCCAGAGTGAGGCCCACCGTAAATTGGAGGAGCAGCACCTCATATTTCGTTTGGGCAGTTTACACCCCAGCGGTATGAACATTGACTTCTCCAATTTCAGGTAGTCCCTGCTTTCTCCCTCCTTCCCCTCCCCTTCCCAGCTCCCCCACAGCCCACTGTCTCCGCCTCTTCCCTTCTTCTTCCCGCCCCCCCCACCACCACATCAGTCTGAAGAAGGGTCTCGCCCCGAAACATCACCCATTCCTTCGCTCCATAGATGCTGCCTCACCCGCTGAGTCTCCCCAGCATTTTTGTTCACATCTGAATCCGGAGGTGTGCGTTTTCACACTTCTACACCTTTTGCCTGATGGGAGAGGGGAGAAGAGGGAGTGGCCAGGGTGCGACTGGTCCTTGATGATGCTGCTGGCCGTGCCGGGGCAGCGTGAGGTGTAAGTGGAGACAACAGAAGAGCCAGACGCAGAACACAATATGAAGGTATTGTACTCATCGAGTGGAGGTAAAGTTAATGCTGACAGCTGAAAAACATCCCCACCATCACCCATTATTTACATTAATTATACTCGAGTCCGATCCAGCACATCTTAGATGCAGGGTCAAACTCCTATTGAATGCCCCAATGTTATAGTAAATCCAACTACTTTCTTTCTGAACTAGGGATTAGTAAAAATAAGCAAAATTGCTGACATTGACATTGAGGGCTGATATAGATGGGTCGTTTCTATGTTGTATGACTCCATTGTGTTGGATGATCAGCCATGATCACATTGAATGGCGGTGCAGGCTCGAAGGGCCGAATGGCCTACTCCTGCACCTATTTTCTATGTTTCTATCACAATTTAGTACTACAGAGTGGAACTGTGTCTAGCAGCAAGCAGACACAAAAAGCTGGAGTAACTCAGCGGGTCAGACAGCATCTCTGGATAAAAGGAATAGGTGATGTTTCGGGTTCAGACCATTCTTCAGACTGAGAGTCAGGGGAAAGGGAAACTAGAGATATTGGACAAATGAATGGAAGATATGCAAAACGCAACGGTAATCAGGGAGAGGTGGAGCCCACAATGGTCCATTGGTGGCTGTGGGGCTAGGTGATAACAAGTTATACAGACAGTGAAACTCAACAGGACGACAGTGAAACTGGTACGGCAATGAGGGTGGGGGAAGGGACGGAGAGAGAGGGGATGCAAGGGTTACTTGAATTTAGAGAAAACAATATTCATACGCTGGGTTGTAAACTGCCCAAACAAAATATGAGGTGCTGTTGTCCTTTTGAGTTTCAGTGTGTGTATAACTCATTCATTGTTGCTAGTGTGGGATAGCGCCAGTGTACAGGGTGATGGTGTGGACTCGGTGTGGACTCGGTGGGCTGAAGGACCCGTTTCTGTGCAGTATCCCAAAACTAAATCAATCAACCAATGTTCCTAATCAAATCCCACAGCAGGGAAGCACCTCCTAAAGAAAGGTGGCTGCGTCGGAATAGTTTGGGAGAGAGAATCGGGAATGTGCATGTTCCCTTACAGCCTGCACAAGCCACCTGAGGCTCCTCAACCATTGGATGACAGAACGGGTCGCATCCAACCTCAGAATCTGTTCCGTGTAACAATCCGTGACCCTTCCTCCAGAACTGTGATCGGGCTGACGTAAGATGGAGTGCATTAAATGGGTCACTGAGTTCATCATCAACCACTCAGCTCGGCAGCACAATATTTAGTTTAATTTAGTTTACAGCGCGGAAACATCCACTTCGGCCCACCGATTCCATGCCGACCAGCGATCCCCATACACTAGCACTATCCTACACACTACTATGGTCACGAAAGCCAATTAACCTGCAAACCTGCACGACTTTGGAAAGTGGGAGGAAACCGAAGCACCTGGAGAAAACCCACACAGTCACAGGGAGAACGTACAAACTCCGTACAGACAGCACCCGCAGTCAGGATCGAACCCGGGTCTCTGGCGCTGTGAGGCAGCAGCTCTACCACTATGCCATCGTGCCCCCCTGAAAGATGAGCGGCTTGGCGATTTCTGATGAACAATCAGTTTGAATTCCACTGATTCTCCCCCTTTTTAGTCTGAGTCCTGCTGGCCTGGTTAGACATGAATGGAAGATGATTGCAGGAAAAATGTTCCCAATGTTGGGTGAGTCCAGAACCAGGGGCCACAGTCTTAGAATAAAGGGGAGGTCATTTAAGACTGAGCTGAGAAAAAACTTTTTTATCCAGAGAGTTGTGAATTTGTGGAATTCCCTGCCACAGAAGGCAGTGGAGACCAAATCACTGGATGGATTTAAGAGAGAGTTAGATAGAGCTCTCGGGGTTAGTGGAGTCAAGGGATATGGAGAGAAGGCAGGCACGGGTTATTGATAGCGGATGATCAGCCATGATCATATTGAATGGCGGTGCTGGCTCGAAGGGCCGAATGGCCTCCTCCTGCACCTATTGTCTATGTTTCTATGTTTCTATGAAGGTTAAACAAAGGTAATGTAAACCTACCATTCATTAGGAGCCATCCGCCTGTCATAGATACGAACTGAGCCATCGCCAAGCCCACCCACAATTAGGGAACGGTTGGAATCGCAGGAAAGACTAGTCACACAACTGTCTGCTCCAGTTGGAATATCCTACAAAACAAACAATAGTGGGTGATGCTAAATCAAAATAGAACGAATGAAATATTTAATCATGTATTGAGACGTCAACCTTCTCAGGAACGTCACTGGCAATGAATTAATTTTAAGTTAGGGTAGTGTTTGAAGTCCAAGTGGCTGCCACTTTGTATATAGCCCCCAAGAACAGCAATTAAGGTGTAGGTTTATCATTGTCATGTGGACTGAGATGCAATTCTCTCACGTCCATCTTATTAACCCACACCTCCACCATCAGTCTGAAGAAGGGTGTCGACCCGAAACGTCATTTCTCCAGAAATGCTGCCTGTCTCGCTGAGCTACTCTAAGTAAGAATTTCATCGTTCCGTTTCATATGACCATGAAACACTCTGGATTCAACTCGCTTGCAGATAAGTGTTTGAGTTCAAATACACTGTTTTAAATCATTTAAGGCAAGAACAAAGAAGCATAAGCTTAGAATGGTGGGCGAGTGGTGGAGATAAAGGTAAAGGAAGTATGGAGTAAAGCATTAAGTGCTTGAGGAACTCAGTGGGGCGGGCGGGCAGGCAGGCAGGCAGGCAGGCAGGCAGGCGGGCGGGCAGGCAGGCAGGCAGCATCTCGGAAAGATCTGGATGGGCAACGTTTCGGGTTGAGACCCTTCTTCAGACTCAAATACAGAGGGAAATATAAAGTCCTGATCTTTCTCGGCTTTTAATTGCTTGGCAGATATGTAGAAGGGGACAGAACCTCTTTATTACGGGGCTGTCCCACTTGGGTGACCTAATTGGCGAGATAAGAAGAATTGAAAAAAATGACATGTTGAAGACCTCCTTCGACTATGTAGGAGACCAGCTTCGACTAGCTACGACTAACTTCGGGAAAATTGGACACCGAATAGTGGAGAGTGAAGACGACCTCCTTCGATCTCCCTTCGACTATGAACGGGCGCCCGAGCGCCTGGCCGCTTCAGGGGCCTCCAGCGGCCAGCTCCACCATCGAGGTGCACTGCCCTGCCTCCCGCAGCCGGCCGCTGGCTCCTTCTATCCACCTCTCCTGCAACAATGAGTGTGAGCTGCCTATCCAGGCACAGGTTGGAGAGATGCTGACATGGTTACATTTACAATGATGTCCGAGTTGGGTCCAGAATGGAAAATAAAGTCCTTGAGTTTGGGATGGTTTTGAATTGTATTGGCAGCATTCCAGTGGGTATTTCATTTCTTTCCGGGCAAAGCTCCGATGAAGACAGACATGGAACTGTTAAGCACCCCTGCAATGTCTTGTCTGATTCACTTCAATGGCAATTTTACAGAAAGCACAACTACTTTCCTGCCCTATCCCTGCAAACATCTACTTTGGTTGAATTATACGTTAAGATATTGCAACGCTCTTTCTCCTGTCAAATGTGGAAGGGTTGAATGGAAAAAAAAAAGCAGTTTTATGTGTCATTCTCAACTGTCACTGTACGTCGTGTTGTCACTTGCGAGCGGAGCACCAAGGCAAATTCCTTGTATGTGAATACTTGGCCAATAAACTTGTTCATAATCCACAGATGGGCTACTGCTGCATTACGCCACTCCCATTCAGCACATTATTAGTCTGTTGCTGTGACTCCAGATAATTAGACTGTAAGAATCAGGGTGGCATCATGGCACAGCTGGTGGAGGTACAGCCTCCCAACACCAGGGGCCTGCGCTCCATCCTGACATTGGGGGGGGTGTGTGTGTGTGTGTGTGTGTGTGTGTGTGTGTGTGTGTGTGTGTGTGTGTGTGTGTGTGTGTGTGTGTGTGTGTGGGGGTGGGTGTTGGGGAGGAGTGTGTGTGTGTGTGCGTGCGTGCGTGCGTGTGTGTGTGAAGGAACTGCAGGTAGACACAACAAGCTGGAGTAACTCAGCGGGACAGGCAGCATCTCTGGAGAGAAGGAATGGGTGACGTTTCGGGGAAGGGTCTCAACCCTTCCTACTGAGTTACTCCAGTTTCTTGTGTCCATCTTTGGTTTAAACCAGGATCTGCAGTTCCTACCTACACAAGGAACTGCAGGTGCTGCTTTATGCTGAAGATGGACACAAAGCGCTGGAGTAACTCAGCGGGACAGGCCGCACCTCTGGAAAAAAAAAAGATGTGTGACATTTTGGGTTGGGATCCTTCTTTGTAGTCTGGAATAGTCCCGACCCGAAACATCACCCATCCTTTTTCTCTGGAGATGCTGTTGAATCCGCCGAGTTACTCCAGCACTTTGTGTCTATCTCAGGTTTGGAGGTTAATTGGGCCTCTGTAAATTTCCCCTAGTTTTGTAGGGAAATGGGTAACATGGAACCTGTGTGAACGGGTGATCAGTGGTTAGCACGGGCTCGGTGGGCCGAACAGCCTGTGTCCGTTCGTGCTGTATCTCTAATCTAAAATGTAGCAACACTGTTGGCAAACAATGACCTACCCAAGTTGGATTGGGCTTCTGAGACCTATCTATGGTTTAAGTGTTCTCCTACAAAACAGAGATGGTGTTGATAAAATGAAACTTTGTGTTTGCTGACAGTCTGGGAATATTTAGCTTGTTGCATAAACTGGTTGCTGCAGTACAATAAAACCAAGTAGACGGATTTCCAGCAGCCAGCAACTGATGATCTTAAAGCTTCAGTTATGGTTCATGTGAGCTTTGATTACCCATAGCCAAGCCAAGCAGCTCATCAATTGCAGCGTTAAATCTCAATCCAGCCGACTATTGGAGCTTTAAATCAATTTTCCTTCTCCTTGGCAAGTATTCACCGCCAATGGCTTTGAGAATAAGTCGAGTGCAAGCTGTGGACATGATCTATTGCAATTGGGTCGTGAAATAAAGTTACACGTCGATATACTATGAGACTACACATTGTTTTTCAGAATTTTTATGAGCAGACACTGCAGTAAACACTGGGATCCTGCATCTTTCTAATCAAAAGTGTCCCAAGATTGGAAACAAGACCAATATTTGCAGTTGAATCTCAAATATTTTAAGTAGTTTGAGAAGTGGCAGATTACTGGTATAACCTTGAAAGAAAAGGTTAAGTCTACACATACTCAATTATATCTCCCAGCCTCTCAGCAGCTACCAACATGTTCTACACCGCAGCAGAATGCATAGATGGACCATAAAATGGAGGCAGTGCTGTATGCTTCTTCCGTTAAATACTTTATTACTTTTGTTGTGATTGCAGGTACAGAATTTTGGAAAAAACTGCCCCGAGACAGCGCTTACAGTTGTGTTGTGTGTGGGTTGAGCTGCCGAGACCTTTGACCTTTGGCTTGAACATCACCCATAACTAGGACATCAGATCTGAACTCAACTTTCTAAACTGTTGTTTTAATCATCAAAAGGAAAATACGCAGATACAGGAAATCCAAAATTAAACAGAATGTAACGGAAACACATATCAGGACAACCAATGTCCATGAGGAGAAAGAGAGAGGGGTAGACAGAGAGGGGGAGAGAGGGGTAGACAGAGAGGGGGAGGGAGAGGGAGGGAGAGAGGGAGAGGGAGAGAGGGAGGGAGAGAGGGAGAGGGAGAGGGGGAGGGAGAGGGAGAGGGGGAGAGGGAGAGGGGGAGGGGGAGAGGGAGAGGGGGAGGGGGAGGGGGAGGGGGAGGGGGAGGGGAAGGGGGAGGGGGAGGGGGAGGGGGAGGGGGAAGACGGAGAGAGGGAGAGAGGGAGAGAGGGAGAGAGGGAGGGAGAGAGGGAGAGAGAGAGAGAGAGAGAGAGAGAGAGAGAGAGAACAAGTGGGAGAGAGTTTCCTGGTCCACCAAAAATATTCAAAAAATGGAATTTAAACTGGAGGTGGCGGGGGGGCGGGGGGGCGGGGGGTGGACTTAAGTAAAAAAAGTTTTTGCAGAAAAGGGTTTTTGGAGAAGAAGGGCTACGTTAAATTTAGTTGCGTCTGGTTGGGCAACTATGATAGGGTGAAGACTATTCCATGGGAAGAATGAATTGCTGTACATATATAGTAGCTGGTATCTCAAATTGGATCAAATGCCCTCGTCTGCTAGTAGGTTTGGGTTTGGTGTAGGTTTTGAATCTATGTCGAGGTGACCATTTAACATTTTGTGAAAACAGGTCAAACGGTGAGCTTTACGTCTGTGTTGGAGAGGGTTCCACCCCAGTGAATTCAGGAGTTTGGCAACACTCGCTTCTCTCTCATAGGTATTAGTAACAAATCAGGCTGCCTGTCTTTGGACACGTTCGATGGAAGAAATGTTTCTATTTGTGTGTTTGTAGTTGGGGAGAGGGAGAGGGAGAGAGATAATTCGCTTTTGAGGTGTAGGAAGGAACTGCAGATGCTGGTTTATACCTAAGATAGACACAAAATGCTGGAGTCAGGCAGCATCTCTGGAGAAAAGGAATAGGTGACATTTCAGATCAGAGCCCTTCTTGGGACTGATAGAGGCAGGGGTGAACTGGGGGTAAAATGCCAGGACAAAGCAGAGCTGGCAACAGATGACCTGAGGAAGGGTGGAGTCCATAATGGTCTATTGTTGGCTACGGAAAATGTGGTAATGGCAGGGATACATGATGCGGACAGTGGAACTGTGGCGTTCTGATTAAACGTCATGGATCAAAATCTTTAATTCTACTTTTCTCTTTTCAGATACTGCCTTATCTGCCGAGCAGTTGCAACATATTCTGCTTTTATTTCTCAACATTCAGCTGTGTGTTTATTGGAAAAGCTAACACTGGCCTTAATCCCACAGGTCCGACCCAGTTTCACGCCAAATACATTTTTTCTGCTTCGAATCAATAGCTGCAAGATCTCGACTGTGTGTGAAACTGAACCAAGAGGGATTTCAAATTTAGTTTGTATTTTGTGGAGTTATTCATACAGACACAAGAAACTACAGAGGGTACACAAAAGGCTGGAGAAACTCAGCGGGTGCAGCAGCATCTAAGGAGAAAAGGAGATAGGCGACGT
This sequence comes from Raja brachyura, assembly GCA_963514005.1. Next base: position 43,956,207 of record OY740803.1, on the reverse strand, counting down.
TTCGGGCCGAAACCCTTCTTCAGACTGATGGGAGGTGGGGGGGGGGGGGCGGGGAGAAGAAAGGAAAAAGGAGGAGGAGCCCGAGGGCTGGGGGAGAGGTAGGAAGGGGAGGAGACAGCCAGGGTTAACAGAATTGAGAAAATTCAATGTTCAAGCCCAGAGGATGCAGACTCCCCAAGCGGAATATGAGGTTCTGTTACTCCAATTTGCAGTGTTGCTCACTCTGGCCATGGACAGAGAGGTCGGATACGGAATGGGAGGGGGAGTTGAAGTGCTGAGCCACCGGGAGGTCAGGTTGGTTATTGCGGACCGAGCGGAGGTGTTCGGCGAAACGATCGCCAAGCCTCCGCTTGGTCTCACCGATGTAGATCAGCTGGCATCTAGAGCAGCGGATGCAGTAGATGAGGTTGGAGGAGGTGCAGGTGAACCTCTGTCGGACCTGGAAGGACTGCTTGGGTCCCTGAAAGGAGTGGAGGGAGGAAGTGAAGGAACAAGTGGAGCATCTCTTGCAGTTGCAAGGGAAAGTGCCCAGGGAATGGGTGGAGCGGGAGGGAAGGGAAGAATTGACAAGGGAGTTGCGGAGGGAGCGGTCTTTGTGGAAGGCAGACAGGGGGGGGAGATGGGAAGATGTGGCGAGTGGTGGGGTCACGTTGGAGGTGGCGAAACTGGCGGAGGACTATGTGTTGTATGTGCTGGCTGGTGGGGTGAAAGGTGAGGACCAGGGGGACTCGGCCCTTGTTGTGAGTGGGGGAATGGGGGAGAGGGCAGTGTTGCGGGGTATGGAGGAGACCCTGGTGCGAGCCTCATCCATAGTGGGGGAGGGGAATCCCCGTTCTCTGAAGAATGAGGGCATTTGGGATGACCTGGTGTGGAACACCTCATCCTGGGAGCAGATGCGGCGTAGACGGAGGAATTGGGAATAGGGGATGGAGTCCTTACAGGAAGCAGGGTGGGAGGAAGAGTAGTCCAGGTAGCTGTGGGAGTCAGTTGGTTTGTAGTGGATGTCGGTCAGGAGTGTATCACCTGCAACAGAGATGGTGAGGTCAAGGAATGGTAGGGAAGTGTTGGAAATGGTCCAAGTGTATTTGAGTACAGAAACTACAGATGCTGGTTTACAAAAAACAGACAAAGTGCTGGAGTAAATCAGTGGGTCGGGCAGCATCTGTGGAGAACATGGAAATGCCCCTAAATGCCATGAGGTGGTGGTGGAAGCAGCTTTCAAATGCTGCAGCCTCTCTGATGACACACGACCATGGTGTTGTTGGGCAGCGATGTGGCACAACATCAACAGAGGAACAACAGCACATTTCCAAGGACAATGGCATTTCTGAGTGAGAGTGAATGAGTGAGAGTGTGAGACTGAGTGAGTGAAGAGAGTGAGAGTGTGAGAATGTGACGAGAGTGTGAGACTGAGTGAGTGAAGAGAGTGCGAGTGTGAGAGACTGTGAGTGTGAGAGACTGTGCTTGAGAGTGAGTGTGAGTGCAAGAGTGAGAGTGAGAGAGTGAAGATTGTGAGAGAGTGTGAGAGAGTGCGAGAGAGTGTGTGAGTGTATGTGAGAGAGAGCGTGAGAGAGAGATAGAAGATACAAGGAACTGCAGATGCTGGTTTACAAAAAAGGCTCGAGGTGCTGGAATAACTCAGTGGGTTGGGCAGCACCTTTGGAGATCATGGATAGGTGCTGTTTCGGGTCAGGACCCTGTTTAATCATATATGTTTAAAGACTGCATGGATGAACTACAAAAATTGTTCATCCCAATTTGGCAAAAGAATAGATCAGGGAAGGTAGTGCATCTGTGGATAACAAGGGAAATCAGGGATAGTATCAAAGCAAAGGATGATGCGTACAAAGTAGCCAGAAAAAGCAGCATACCAGAGGACTGGGAGAAATTCAGAGACCAGCAGAGAAGGACAAAGGGCTTGATTAGGAAGGGAAAAATAGATTATGAAAGAAAACTGGCAGGGAACATAAAAACTGACTGCAAAAGTTTTTATAGATATGTGAAGAGAAATAGATTAGATAAAACAAATGTAGGTCCCTCGTAGTCAGAAACAGGTGAGTTGATCATGGGGAACAAGGATATGGCGGACCAATTGAATAACTACTTTGGTTCCGTCTTCACTAAGGAAGACATAAATAATCTGCCGGAAATAGCAGGGGACCGCGGGTCAAAGGAGTACTTGAGTGAAATCCAGGTTAGTCGGGAAGTGGTGTTGGGTAAATTGAATGGATTAAAGGCCGATAAATCCCCAGGGCCAGATAGGCTGCATCCCAGAGTACTTAAGGAAGTAGCTCCGGAAATAGTGGATGCATTAGTGATAATCTTTCAAAACTCTTTAGATTCTGGAGTAGTTCCTGAGGATTGGCGGGTAGCAAACGTAACCCCTCTTTTTAAGAAGGGGGGGAGAGAGAAAACGGGGAATTACAGGCCAGTTAGTCTAACATCGGTAGTGGGGAAACTGCTAGAGTCAGTTATTAAAGATGGGATAGCAGCACATTTGGAAAGTGGTGAAATCATTGGACAAAGTCAGCATGGATTTACGAAAGGTAAATCATGTCTGACGAATCTTGTGGAATTTTTCGAGGATGTAACTAGTAGCGTGGATGGGGAGAACCAGTGGATGTGGTGTATCTGGACTTCCAGAAGGCTTTCGACAAGGTCCCACATAAGCGATTAGTATATAAACTTAAAGCATACGGCATTGGGGGTTCAGTATTGATGTGGATAGAGAACTGGCTGGCAAACGGGAAGCAAAGAGTAGGAGTAAACGGGTCGTTTTCACAATGGCAGGCAGTGACTAGCGGGGTACCGCAAGGCTCAGTGCTGGGACCCCAGCTATTTACAATATACATAAATGATCTGGATGAGGGAATTGAAGGCAATATCTCCAAGTTTGCGGATGACACTAAGTTGGGGGGCAGTGTTAGCTGTGAGGAGGATGCTAGGAGACTGCAAGGTGACTTGGATAGGCTGGGTGAATGGGCAAATGTTTGGCAGATGCAGTATAATGTGGATAAATGTGAGGTTATCCACTTTGGTGGCAAAAATAGGAAAACAGACTATTATCTAAATGGAGGCCGATTAGGAAAAGGGGAGATGCAGCGCGACCTGGGTGTCATGGTACACCAGTCATTGAAAGTAGGCATGCAGGTACAGTAGGCAGTGAAGGAAGCGAATGGTATGTTAGCTTTCATAGCAAAAGGATTTGAGTATAGGAGCAGGGAGGTTCTACTTCAGTTGTATAGGGTCTTGGTGAGGCCACACCTGGAGTATTGCGTACAGTTCTGGTCTCCAAATCTGAGGAAGGACATTATCTGAGGAAGGTAGTTGAGGCCAGTTCATTGGCTATATTTAAGAGGGCGTTAGATGTGGCACTTGTGGCTAAAGGGATCAGGGGGTATGGAGAGAAGGCAGGTACGGGATACTGAGTTGGATGATCAGCCATGATCACATTGAATGGCGGTGCAGGCTCGAAGGGCCGAATGGCCTACTCCTGCACCTATTTTCTATGTCTATGTTTTCTATTATTGCCATAGAGGGAGTGCAGCGAAGGTTCACCAGACTGATTCCTGGGATGTCAGGACTGTCTTATGAACAAAGACTGCATAGACTCGGTTTATACTCTCTAGAATTTAGGCGATTGAGAGGGGATCTTATAGAAACTTACAAGATTCTTAAGGGGTTGGACAGGCTAGATGTAGGAAGATTGTTCCCGATGTTGGGGAGGTCCAGGACAAGGGGTCACAGCTTAAGGATAAGGGGGAAATCCTTTAGGACCGAGATGAGAAGGAATTTTTTCACACAGAGATGGTGGGTCTCTGGAACTCTCTGCCACAGAGGGTAGTTGAGGCCAGTTCATTGGCTATATTTAAGAGGGAGTTAGATGTGGCCCTTGTGGCTAAGGGGATCAGAGGGTATGGAGAGAAGGCAGGTACGGGATACTGAGTTGGATGATCAGCCATGATCATATTGAATGGCGGTGCAGGCTCGAAGGGCCGAATGGCCTGCTCCTGCACCTAATTTCTATGTTTCTATGTAGCTCTATCAGAAATACGGCTTTCATGAACGGGTCTGTAGATTGACCGCTATCAGCAGCACATCAAGCCACCACAAACACCAATTTCTGAAGTTCCCTTGTGTTGGGCATCTGCTGCAGTTTTGATTGTGCAGAAGGTCTTGGATTCCTGAGGCATATGTGGAACACCACATCAAATAAGGAAAGCACTGCAACAGCAGGAACTAACGAGCTGCAGTCCAGGGGTTCCCAACCTATTTCATCCCGTGTACCCCAGGCAACTTTAATAGCACATAACAATGTTATTTCACTTATTTATGAACAACTAATGATGAACAGATACCGGTATACCAGAACCAAACACAGTCAGTCAATGAGAACAAATATGTACAGATCCAGAATCAACAAATCTACTCCCTGGGGGTAAATTTACCTCAGGTTGGGAACCCTTGCTGTCGTGCATAGATGGGTCAAAAGGACCCATCCCTCTTGCTATTGAGGGAGTGCAGCGTAGGTTCACAAGGTTAATTCCCGGAATGGCGGGACTGTCATATGTTGATAGAATGGAGTGGCAGGGCTTGTATACTCTGGAATTTAGAAGGATGAGGGAGTCTTACTGAAACATATAAGATTATTAAGGGATTGGACACGCGAGAGGCAGGAAACATGTTCCCGATGTTCGGGGAGTCCAGAGCCAGGGGACACAGTTTAAGAATAAGGAGTGAGCCATTTAGAACGGAGACGAGGAAATACTTTTTCACACAGAGAGTGGTGAGTCTGTGGAATTCTCTGCCTCAGAAGGCGGTGGAGGCAGGTTCTCTGAATGCTTTCAAGGGAGAGTTAGATAGAGCTCTTAAAGATAGCGGAGTCAGGGGATATGGGGAGAAGGCAGGAACGGGGTACTGATTGGGGATGATCAGCCATGATCACATTGAATGGCGGTGCTGGCACGAAGGGCCGAATGGCCTCCTCCTGCACCTATTGTCCATTGAACCTAACGATAATAGCTCTTTGTTTAATATCACTGTATATCAATTTAAAATATTTAAATACATGAATTAAATAGAGCAGAGGTTTTACCTGAACTTTCATCTCGCGGTCTGTGTCCCAGATACGTATAATGCGCACGTCCCCAGAAGTCATTAAGAGACCAGTGTCCTGCTCCCAGTCCACCACCATTCCAGCACCTAGACAGAAAGCAAGCCCTTCAATGGGGGGGGGGAGGGAGGCACACACACTGCAGCAGCATCACGTTCCCACTGAACTACCAGATTATCTTTCTGCAGTCTCCGCTTTTGAATAGAATCAAAGAAAATCGCAAAATTGTAAATACTGGGAATCTTAAAAGACAAAAAATATATATACTGGGAAATCTCAGCAGCCAGACTGTGGAAAGAGAAACATTTCCACTTGAAGATCCTTCACCAGAATTGGGAGTGTGAGAAGCGAGTTTGTTTTGAGTTGTGCGGAGGGCGGGGATGGGGCATGAATGGATAGGACAAAGGCATTAGCTCTGATAAGGTGGGGGCAGGATTGCGGAGTTGATAAACTGTCCATAAAGTCATAAAGTCATCTGGTTAACAGGTTAGCTCATTCAATTTGAAAGGGAGGGTAAAAGGGTCCTGTAGCTATGCATAAGAAAGGTTTCGTTAGAGGGAGATGGGCCAAACGTGGGCAAATGGGACCAGTTTCTACCCAGCTGTTATCAGTCTACTGAACCTTCCTACGACCAACCAGAGAGTGGTCCTGACCTGCCAACTGCCTAATTGAAGACCTTTCAACGATCTTTAATCGGACATTACTGGACCTGATCGTGCATTTATATCTTTCATGGAAGGGTGTCCAAATTCTGTCAGGTCTTCGTGACTTCACACCCATTATTGGAACTGACTCATAATTATCCTCTGAAATAGACCTGGAAGCTACTCAGTTCAAAGGATAATTAGAGACGGGTAATAAACATTAGTCTTGCCAGAGACCTTAACATCCCAAGAATTAATGTAAAAAGGAAATCTTACTGGAATCCACTTTGAGGAACTTTGCAGTTTACTCATGAATGAGTGAATAAGGGTATTGGCCAAGTGTGTACACATACAAGGAGTTCGCAGAGCAAGTTTGTTGATACATTCACCATCACCTAAACCAACCTCCCATCCATTGCTTCCATCTATACTTCATGCTGCCTCGGCAAGGCCAGGAGCATAATCAAGGACCAATCTCACTCCCTCTTCTCCCCTCCCCCATCGGGCAAGAGGTACCCAAGTGTGAAAACGCACACCTCCAGATTCAGGGATAGTTTCTTTCCAGCTGTTATAAGGCAACTGAACCATCCCATCAACAACTAGATAGCAGTCCTGACTACCATCTACCTCATTGGAGACCTCTGGACTATCTTTAATCGGACTTCACTGGACTTTATCTTGCAGTAAATGTTATTCCCTTTATTGTGGACGGTGTGATTATAATGATGTATAGACTTAATGCTGACTGGATAGCATGCAACATAAGAGCTATACGCTGTACTCGTGGCAATAATAAACTAAACTAGACAAAGATGTGTAAGGATGGTGAATCCCATCCAACAATCGAGGGCTTTGTCTCTGGATACGAGGTCAGAAACATCAAACTGAGAAGGCAATAAATGTCTTATTTAGAGATTGTAAATCTTTGGCAAAGATAGGCAGAAAAAGTCACGGTGGCGCAGCGGTAGAGTTGCTGCCTTGCAGTATGCAGTGCTGGAGACCCGGGTTCAATCCCGACTGCGGGTGCTGTCTGTACGGAGTTTGCACGTTCTCCCCGCAACCTGCGTGGGTTTTCTCAGAGATCTTCGGTTTCCTCCCACACTCCAAAGACGTACAGGTTTGTAGGTTAATTGGCTTGTTAAATGTAAAAATTATCCCTAGTGTGTGTAGGATAGTGTTGGTACGCGGGACTCGCTGGTCGGCGCGGACTCGGTGGGCCTGTTTCCGCGCTGTTTCTTTATGTTTAAACTAAACGAAAGCCGGAGTAACTCAGTGGGTCAGGCAGCATCTCTGGAGAAAAGGAATAGGTGACGTTTTGGGTCGAGACCCTTCTGCAGATCGAGAGTCGGGGAAAGGGGAAAGAGAGATATAGAAGGTACATAGGACTAATGAATTAAAGATATGCAAAAAGCAACGCTGATCAAGGAACAGTGGAGCCCACAATGGTCCTTGCCATAGAGGGGGTACAGAGAAGATTCACCAGACTGATTCCTGGGATGTCAGGACTTTCATATGAGGAAAGATTGGATAGACTCGGTTTGTACTCGATGGAATTTAGAAGATTGAGGGGGGATCTTATAGAAACCTACAAAATTCTTAAGGGGTTGGACAAGCTAGATGCTGGAAGATTGTTCCCGATGTTGGGGGAGTCCAGAACAAGGGGTCACAGTCTAAGGATAAGGGGGAATTCCTTTAGGACCGAAATGAGGAAAACATTCTTTACACAGAGAGTGGTGAGTCTCTGGAATTCTCTGCCACAGAAGGTAGTTGAGGCCAGTTCATTGGCTATATTTAAGAGGGCGTTAGATGTGGCACTTGTGGCTAAAGGGATCAGGGGGTATGGAGAGAAGGCAGGTACGGGATACTGAGTTGGATGATCAGCCATGATCACATTGAATGGCGGTGCAGGCTCGAAGGGCCGAATGGCCTACTCCTGCACCTATTTTCTATGTTTCTATGTTTCTATGTCCTTTGTTGGCAGTTGGCCAGGTGATAACAACTCACAGACAGTGAAACACAACGGGACGATGGTGAAACATGGACGACGACTAATGTGGGGGAGGGATGAAGAGAGGGGGAGGGCTTGGCATTCTCTACTGCAGACCAATGTAGGTGGATGCCCAATCTTCAAGCTAGCGTCAATTAGAATATGGAGATGAAGGGAGTCAGAAATATGGATAATTAGCTGAAAAGTAGATGGGCCACTGGTCCACGTGGGAGAAGGCTATCTGCTTCTAGTTCTTTATCTTTAGGTTCTTCAAGATCAAGAACATAGTGAATTCCTGATAATTAGCTAAATACCACAAATGAGAATAAAGTCTACTTTGAAACAACCAATGATACATAAATATTTTAATCTGCATCACTGACACAAAAATCAACTTGCTTTCCGCAATATTGATTTTGCAGATTCATTTGTTCCAGTCTCCTCTGAGCATTCGTACAGACAATTCCTTCCATCCCTTCAGAAGACAGACCCAGTTCTACACAACATGCAGACTGTGTGTGGTGGGGGGGGGGGGGGGGGAGAGGAGAGAGAGCCAGCAAGAGAGACAGAGAAAAAGAAACAAAGATAAATAGACAGACAGAGAGAAACAGAGAGAAAGAAAGAGGGAGGGAAAAATAGACACAGAAAGAGGTGAGGGGGAAGAGCAGGGGGTGAGGTGGGCGTGCGAGAGAGGGCGGGCGGGCAAGAGAAGGTGAGAGAGAAAGAAAAAGAGAGACGGTGAGAAAGGGAGAGGATGGAGAAGGGGGAGGGGTGGGAGTAAAGGGGGGGGAGAGGAAGGAGGGGTAGAGAGAAGAGGGAGAGAGAGAAAGGGGGAAGAGAGAAAAGAGGGAGAGAGAAAAGGAGAGAAAGAGAAATGAAGGGGTGGATACAGAAAAAGAGAGAACACTTGCAATCTGTTCTCCAAACGTTCTGAAATGCTTATGATGTCGACTCATTTTTTTCCTGAAGAGAAGGGAAGCGGTTTGATTGAAATCAGAAAACCACATCAATAATGAGGAGAACTAGCCCATCATTGTAGCCCATCATTGTAGGCCAGCGGACAACATGAACCCCAGAGCACCTTGCATTTGATAGAAATATAAGCGAGAGGGAAATGTAAAGAAAGTCGCTGTTTAAAATTCCTCTGGGCATCCTCCCCGTGATACGTGCAGTGTGTGGGCGTGCGTGCGTGCGGGCGGGTTGTGCAAGGCTGGGGAAATCCCTGTAGTACTCCAGCTCTGTGTTGTAACTGATTAATCAGTACAGCGCTGCTAACCACCCACACAAAATAAAAGGTTTTCGAGAGCCAGGGCTGAGCTCCTGCACTATTCATGATGCACTGCCTCGGCAGATTTATCCAGCTGGCCATTCAGCCATTTACGACGCGGTTTTAGATTTGGAGCCCCGATATTTAAGCTGCTGCATTTCAAACATTGCCCATTCAAAGAAATAAAATGCCATTTGCTGGTAGTTAATCCATTAATAGGTTGAACGGCAACTTAATCTAAGCAACTAAAATGGCGCATCTGTCCTTCAAAAGGTTATTTATCTTGCCTGCAACTTTTTTACTGCAAGCAGCTTTCCTGGAAGCACCAGCTTGAAATGAATACTTGATGCCACCTCTAACAAGTTCCCTATCAATCCAGTCCTTTACAAAAATGTCATGTAACACCACAAACAGAACAAAGCCGTGGACCTAAACATAGGCACCGGGCGTTTACTCACTGGAGTTTACAAGGATGGGGGGGGGACTCATTGAAGTACAGAATAGTGCAAGGCTTGGATAGAGTGGATGTGGAGAAGATGTTTCCACTAGTGGGAGAGTCTAGGACTAGAGGTCAAAGCCTCTGAATTAAAGGACATACTTTGAGGTAGGAGATGAGGAGGAATTTCTTCAGTCAGAGGGTGGTGAATTTGTGGAATTCTTTGCCGTAGAAGGCTGTGGAGGCCAAGTCAGTGGATATATTTACGGCAGAGATAGATAGATTCATGATTAGTATGGGTGTCAGAGGTTATGGGGTGAAGGCAGGTGAATTGGGGTTTGGAGGGAAAGATAGATTAGCCATGATTGAATGGGAGTAAACTTGATGGGCCGAATGGCCCAATTCGGCTCCGATCATTTATGATATTATGATCTCTACTGTTTGACTTCCTGTTGTTTCTTATTCCAGAAAGATGCCTTTGAGGAGCTGAGTGTGGCCTCTGTCTGTGGACATTTCCAAATGGCAAAGCACAAACATTCCCGCCCCTTCTTCTTTGTGCTTCCATTTGTAGACCTTTCAGTCTTGACCAAGAGTTCACATCCAACAAGCTACTCTGTCTATAAGGCAGTACCTTTGGAGAAAAGGAATAGGTGACGTTTCGTGTCGAGACCCTTTTTCAGACTGAGAGTCAGGGACCAACAGTTTCCCTCTCCCGTGACACTCAGTCTGAAGAACGGTCTCGACCTGAAACGTCACCTATTCCTTTTTCTCCAGAGATGCTGCCTGACCCACTGAGTTACTCCAGCATTTTAGGTCCATCTTTGGTGTAAACCTGCATCTGCAGTTCCTCCCTACACAAGCTATTCTTTCTCAGAAACTGGCTTACCCCTGTGTGTATTGACAGCAATTTGCTTTTATTCACAATGATAGTCCGCGCTTTATTCAGTTTACGCTTTCCTTCCGTTTTATGAATAAGCCGATGTAAGAGCTGCATTCATTGAGATGATAATGCACTGGGTATGTGATCCATGTTAAACTGGGTGGGTTTAGGACGACTTGCTGAGGGAGTTTGCCCATGTCTCCACATGGTCATAGACACAAAATGCTGGAGTAACTCAGCGGGACAGGCAGCAGCAACACTGGAGAGAAGGGATGGGCGGTGAATCGGGTCGAGACCCTTCTTCAGAACTTATCCTGCACAATTATGCAAGGCGTTTAAAAAAAGTCATATAGATTAGAAAAGTTATTATAGGTTAGTCACAGTCATACACCATGGAAACTAGCTCTTTGACCCACTGATCCATGCTGACCAAGATACTCCATCTTAGACTCTACCCCCTACTCCCTATTCCTCCGTCTATGCCGCATCTGTGGCCACGATGAGGTTTTCCACACCAGGTAATCGGAGATGTCCTCATTCTTTAGGGAACGGGGGTTCCCCCCTTCCATTATAGATGAGGCTCTCACCAGGGTCTCCTTGATATCCCGCAGCTCCGCTCTTGCTCCCCCTCCCCCTATTCGTAATAAGTAGGTATGTTGCAAAACTTACCTTTAGCAGCGCTGCACTTCTGCCGCTCCCCGTGTGCGCGACTTTAAGCGCCTTTCAGAGGGGGGTGGGCTTAAAGTGCCGTTTTTCCACAGACCTGGATAATCGATGAATGTCGGGCGATTTCGTTGCGGAAGGAAAATCGCTCCGACATTTCATCAATGAAGGTATTTTTAAATTACTCTAAATTATTTATTAACTAGAGTAATTTAAAAATCACCTTCAAAAGCCGTGAGCACTGACAACCGGAAGGATTTTCCGTAGGGGAGAAAAAAAGGTAAATAGATTATTTTTATATTAAAAGTTGTTTTTTCGGGAGGCTTTAATAATATTTTTATGTTGTGAAATGGGTTCCCAAAAAATGTATGAACAAACAGTATTTTTCCTCCCGACTTCATCGCTAACCGCAACGTTCTAATCCACCGCATTCCACTAAAACCCACTCGCTAGTTGATTTAAATGGCCACTAATTTACAGGCATAAAACACTAAATTCCTTCCATTTGGCCCAGAAATTCATGAAAATGAGATTTAAAAATTATGTTATATTGTGGATTATTGTGTGAATGTTATTTGGACACTTAGGCAATTTTAAAAAAGTTTATCTTTTCTTAAGAAATTGATAGATGTTTAGATCTACTCATTGAATTTTGTAATTAGCTACAATTAGATAACTAACTAATTATATGCTTTAATTTCAGGTAATCCAAGTAAGATTGTTTAATATTTGTTTCAGAATGCTTCAATCTATAATAACTGAAAATTTCATTGAGTTCTCTTAATTTTTAAGAATGTTATGGGCTTTTAACTTTTCCAGATCACAGCTTTTGAGTTAAGTCAATTGAAAGGCAATGGGAAGCAAGATGCTCATTTCCGAGTATGAAAATGGCCATAACTTTCTTAATACTGAATATATGAAAGTAAATTAGGTGTCAAATTAAACTTCTTTTTATGCTTTATCTGATGGGATAAATTGCAGACTTGATTTTTTAAATCTCAAAATTTTGTAACATTGCTATAATAAGGACAGAGTCCCCCTTATCCTCAACTTCCACCCCATCAGCCGTCAAATACAGCATATAATCCTCCAACATTTTCGCCACCTCCAACGGGAACCTACTACTGGCCAGATCTTCCCATCTCCCCCGCTTTCTGCTTTCCACAGAGACCATTCCCTCTGCAACTCCCTGGTCAACTCGTCCCTTCCCACCCAAACCATCCCCCTCCCCAGGTACTTTCCCCTGCAACCGCAGGAGATGCAACACCTGTCCCTTTACCTCCCCCCTCGACTCCATCCAAGGACCCCGACAGTCTTTCCAGGTGAGGCAGAGGTTCACTTGCACCTCCTCCAACCTCATCTACTGCATCCGCTGTTCCAGGTGTCAACTCCTGTATATTGGAGAATATTTTGCTGAACACCTCCGCTGAGTCCGCCTTAACCTACCTGATCTCCCGGTTGCTCAGCACTTTAACTCCCCCTCCCAATCTGACCTTTCTGCCCTAGGCCTCCTCCATTGTGAGAGTGAGGCCCAGCACAAATTGGAGGAGCAGCACCGCATATTTCACTTGGGTAGCTTACACCCCAGTAGTATGAACATTGATTTCTCTAACTTCATTGCTTTCCCTCTCTCCATCCCCGTTCTCCCACCAGTCTTACTGTCTCTGACTACATTCTATCTCTGTCCCGCCCACTCCCCTGACATCAGTCTGAAGAAGGGTCTCGACATTGCGTACAGTTTTGGTCTCCAAATCTGAGGAAAGACATTCTTTCCATAGAGGGGGTACAGAGAAGATTCACCAGACTGATTCCTGGGATGTCAGGACTTTCATATGAGGAAAGACTGGATAGACTCGGCTTGTACTCGCTGGAATTTAGAATATTGAGGGGGGATCGTATAGAAACTTACAAAATTCTTAAGGGGTTGGACAAGCTAGATGCTGGAAGATTGTTCCCGATGTTGGGGGAGTCCAGAACAAGGGGTCACAGTCTAAGGATAAGGGGGAATTCCTTTAGGACCGAGATGAGGAAAACATTCTTTACATAGAGAGTGGTGAGTCTCTGGAATTCTCTGCCACAGAAGGTAGTTGAGGCCAGTTCATTGGCTATATTTAAGAGGGCATTAGATGTGGCACTTGTGGCTAAGGGGATCAGGGGGTATGGAGAGAAGGCAGGTACGGGATACTGAGTTGGATGATCAGCCATGATCACATTGAATGGCGGTGCAGGCTCGAAGGGCCGAATGGCCTACTCCTGCACCTATTTTTCTATGTTTCTATGACCCGCAACATCACCCATTCCTTCTCTCCAGAGATGCTGCCTGTCCCGCTGAGTTACTCCAGCATTTAGTGTCATACTCCATCTAAGGTTGTCCCATTTTGCTGTGTTTGGCCCATATCATTCTCACCTTCCCCATCTCGATGTATCTGTCCAATGGCTTTTAACTGCTGTTCTGCTGTTATAGTACCAGCCTCCTCTGGCAACTCGCTCCATTTATCCACTCCACTCTGAGTGAGTAGGAAAGAACTGCAGAAGACCCTCTGAGTGAGTGTCCCTCAGGTTCCTATTAAATCTTTCCCCTCTCACCCTAAACCCATGTCTCCTTGATTCCCCGACTCTGGGTAATACTCTGCTTGAAATGACTTCATGAACAGGAGACGATTCAAAGTTAGAAACATGAGACGAGGAACCTACAAATCGCCTGAAATCAGAGGGCTTTGATCCAATACCCATGTTGAAATCTTTCTTATTTACACAAATGATTTGGCAATGGTTCAGATGGATCAACATCAAGATTTGCCATGAACACTTGGGGACAAGGGCAATCTATCAGAATCCACAGGAAGACAGGTCGGGCAAGAAAACGCCAGGTAGATATCAAATGGAATTTTAATGTGGATAAATATGCTGCAGTGTATTTTAGGGAGAAAAATAGAACAGAATTGAAGCATAGCCCAAAGCAGTACAAGACACAATAGAATGGAGCAAAGGAAAAATCTTGCTTTACTACCTTTTCAGGCTTGATTAATGATAGGTAATCCATTAAAGTTAATTGCGATTCTGCATTGCCTGTGAATAATTGCATTTTGTTCACAACACAAAACCAGGCTGTTGCGATATTCATGTGTGCCCCATCTAATCCTATCACCAAATCCTTTTACTCATGGATTCCTTTTGTGCTTACCCAAGTCTCCAGGAATTTATTGATGCAGAAACTGTGCACATTAATAGTTAGACCGTTGTTGGACATCTGTGTGTCCACCATTAACAAATAAGAGATTAAACCATGCAGAAAAACAGGTAACAGATAGGTTAATAAGAGGACGTCTAGGGATATATGAATTCTAGGCAGAGAAGGCAGTAGGTGAATTGTTGAAATTAATTTCAAGATAGCTAAAAATTTAAAGAACTCCATTAGACTAACTTATTAATGCAATTTTTTTTACCAACACAGCAGTGGCCGATAAAGCTGAACCAATCTCATCATTTAATAAACACTTGCAGGGGGGAAAAATACTAGATCTGTGCAAAATAGTGGAGAAATGGGATACAAGGAAGAAACTCTCATGCCATTGCTCACTGCCAGTGAAGGCTGCTGTCATGGTGAATGTCCACAAACCTATGATGTTAAATGGTCGAGTTTAAATTAAGATAGACATCATTGACCATTACTGAGTCGTGTGCACCCAAGAGTTGAGTAGACAAACTATTAGATTTCTATTTGAACATTAATATTCACTGGTATGCAGTTCCTTTAATGCCCTCTGGAAACCATGGGACCGTTAAACGCTTTTTAATATCTTATTGGAGCACAGGAGGATGAGATGTGATCTTATAGAGGGTGTACAAAATCATGAGGAATAGATCGGGCAAATACATTGAAGTCTTTTGGCCACAGTCCTTTCATAGCAAAAGGATTTGAGTATAAGAGCAGGGAGGTTCTACTTCAGTTGTGCAGGGTCTTGGTGAGACCACACCTGGAGTATTGCGTACAGTTTTGGTCCCCAAATCTGAGGAAGGACATTATTCCCATAGAGGGAGTGCAGAGAAGGTTCACCAGACTGATTCCTGGGATGTCAGGACTGTCTTATGAACAAAGACTGCATAGACTCGGTTTATACTCTCTAGAATTTAGGAGATTGAGAGGGGATCTTATAGAAACTTACAAAATTCTTAAAGGGTTGGACAGGCTAGATGCAGGAAGATTGTTCCCGATGTTGGGGAAGTCCAGGACAAGGGGTCACAGCTTAGGGATAAGGGGGAAATCCTTTAAGACCGAGATGAGAAAGACTTTTTTCACACAGAGAGTGGTGGGTCTCTGGAACTCTCTGCCACAGAGGGTAGTTGAGGCCAGTTCATTGGCTCTATTTAAGAGGGAGTTAGATGTGGCGCCTTGTGGCTAAGGGGATCAGAGGAGTATGGAGAGAAGGCAGGTACGGGATACTGAGTTGGATGATCAGCCATGATCATATTGAATGGCGGTGTAGGCTCGACAGGGCTGAATGGCCTACTCCTGCACCTAATTTCTATGTTTCTATGTTTCTAGTAGGGGAATCGAGAACCAGGGGACATGGGTGAAAGATTTATGGGAAGCTGAGGGGTAACCTTTTTTACGCAACGGGTGGTGGGTGTATGGAATTAGTTGGTGGAGGAGGTAATTGAGGCAGGTACTTTTGCAATGCTTAAGAAACATTTAGATAGGTACATGGATAGAACAGGTTGCGAGGGAAATGGGTCAAAAGCAGGCAGGTGAGACTAGTTTAGATGGGGCATGTTGGTTCGTCGTTGGGGCTGAAGGGCCTGTTTCCACACTGTATGACTTTACGACTCTATCATTCAATCCTTCCGACACTTCTTTTCCATTCCCTTTTCACCCCAGAACTTGTCACACCTGTTAAAAGCAAAGCACTCAATCCATTACATAACAAGTTATCTGAGTTCAAAACCATTACACTATTCACTGCTCAGCATGTTGAGTTACCATCAGACTACTAACAGGTTGAGCAAAATAGAACTTAATTGATTCCTTGGTTCCTCTGTGAACATCATATTCATTATCTTTCTCTCGTTGCCTTCCTGCCCACACGATTCAACTGGAAACCAGTAAAAAAGCTTTTTGCCCTTCAGTTCAGTGAAGGCCTGGATTCCGCACATGGAATCATCTATGCATATTTTACCAGCTAGAGATGCTTGCAAAGACCCAAATATACTCTTCACTGTCTACACTAATTCCCATGGCATCATTTTCTCATTAATTCTTCAGGATGATTCATTATTCCCACCTCTTAAGCAAGATACTGGAAATGTAAAAGGAATTTCCTCTCTAAAGCACCACTTGCAAAATGAATAATATATGCCTCAGAGTCCCCTCACTCAACCAGGCTTGCTTTCGTGTACTTCCCTCTCCGACATTTGAATTAGCAAACGTTCAGCTAGCTTGGGACCAATATTTTTGCTGGAGTTATTTGACTGGATTTAGTGAATTCCTTCTTTTGGACGTTAATTTGGAGTATTGTGTTCTGGGCACCATGTTGTAGGAAAGATGTTGTCAAGCTGGAAAGGGTGTAGAGAAGATTTACGAGGATGTGGCCGGGACTCGAGGCGCCTGAGCTCTTTCGAGCGGTTCAGCAGGCTTGGACCCTATTCCTTGGAGCGCAGGAGGATGAGAGCTGATCTTACAGAAGTGTACAAAATTGTGAGAGGTCGGGTAGACACACAGAGTCTCTTGCCCAGAGTAGGGGAATCGAGAAGCAGAGGACCAGTTTAAGGTGAGAGGGGGGGAGGGGGGGGAAGAGATTTAATGGCAACCTAAGGGGGTGACATCAACCTTGAATTCTCCTCAAGCGGTCAGGATTGTAGAATTATGGAACACAGAAGCATTGCCGCACCAACCCACTCTCAATCATCTGCCAAGCACGTATTACAAACAAGTGTCATTAAACACCACTTGCTCATCATTGCTCAGTTTGCATTCCGCCAGATTACTTGGCCCCTTAATAACGTCTTGATCCAAACTTCAAACACTGACTTCAGGGGCTGAGGTGAAAAAACTTGTTTGATGTCAAACCAACATTTGATTATGTATGGTGTCAAAAAGTCTTCATCAAATTAAACTCAATGAAAAATAGGAGGAAATGCTCCAACAGAATTGTGCCGAGGTCAAAGCAAGATGCCTACCTTTGTTGGAGGTCAGTTATCAATGCATTAGGGCTTTCTTCAATCTGGTGCCCTGGGCCAGACCATCTCCGGCTGTGTCGTTTCGGGATACAGCAAGGAAGCAAGCCCTTTGCTACACTGATTTTGCACTGACCATCGTTCACCCGTTCGCACTCGTTCTATATTATCCCAGTTACTCATCCACTCCCTACACACTTGGGGTAATTTACAAAGGGCCAATTAACCTGCAAACCCACATGTCTTTGGGACGTGGGAGGAAACCGGAGCACCTGGAGGAAACCCAGGCAGTCACAGGGAGAACGTGGAAACTCCGCACAGAGAGCGCCTGAGGTCAGGATCGATGCTGGGTCTCTTGCGCTGTGAGGTAGCATTAATGATCTCCTCGCCATAGTGTCAGTGGGTACATTTACTGATCATTGTGTGCAGGTTAATTGGCCTCTGTAAATTGCCCCTAGTGTGTAGGGAGTAGATGAAAAAGTGATCAGCAAATAGACCCACTAACTTTACATACCCACTGACACGATGGTGAGAGATCATTAATTCCATTCGGAACTCCTCACATAACGAGGCAGCCATGAAGCAACTGACCCAACCTTCAACTCCCTGATATTGTTCTATCATGTACAAGGCAGGAACACAGTTGAACCTTCTCTACTCACCTAGAAAAGTGCACTTTGAACAACTCTCAAGAACCTCAGCATCATCCAGGTCAAAGCCACCCCACCTAGCGGGCATCTATAGACAATAGACAATAGGTGCAGGAGTAGGCCATTCAGCCCATTGAGCCAGCATCGCCATTCACTGTGATCACGGCTGATCATCCACAATCAGTACCCCGTTCCTGCCTTCTCCCCATATCCCCTGACTCCGCTATCTTTAAGAGCCCTATCTAGTTCTCTCTTGAAAGTATCCAGAGAACTGGCCTCCACCGCTCTCTGAGGCAGAGAATTCCACAGATTCACAACTCACTGTGTGAAAAAGTGTTTCCTAATCTCCGTTCTAAATGGCTTACCTCTTATTCTTAAACTGTGGCCCCTGGTTCTGGACTCACCCAACATCGGGAACATGTTTCCTGCCTCTAGCGAGTCCAAACCCTTAATAATCTTATATGTTTCAATAAGATTCCCTCTCATCCTTCTAAATTCCAGAGTATACAAGCCCAGTCGCATTCATCCACTACTCTGCATATACACTCCCCTTGTCCATGGATGCAGTGTATCTCACTCACAAAATGCAATCCAACAACTCAACAATGCTTTTTTAACTGCACCTCGCAGACCTGTCACCTACGCAACCTAGAAAAATGGAAGCAGCTGGTGAAAGGGAACATCCCTGGTTCACTCGTCCCTTCCCACCCCCTCCCCAGGTACCTTCCCCAGCAACCGCAGGAGGTGCAACACCTGACCCGATACTTCCTCCCTCGACTCTGTCCAGGGACCCCGACAGACCTTTCAGATTCATTAGGCAGATGTTCACTTGCACCTCATCCAACCTCAACTACTGGATCCGTTGTCCAAGCTGTGGACTCTTATACATTGGCGAGACCAAACATAGACTGGCAGATCGTTTCGCTCCGTCCGCCTGGACCTACCTGATCTGATCTCCCGGTTGCGAAACACTTTAATTCCCCTTCCCATTCCTACACTGACCTTTCTGTCCTAGACCTCCTCCATTGTCAAAGTAAGGTCAAATGCAAAATGGAGGAACAGCATCTCATATTTTGCTTGGGCAGTTTACAACCCAGTGGTTTCTCTAACTTCAAGCAACCCTTGCATTCCACCCCCCCCACCCAAGTCGTACCAGCTTCAAAGACGTCTTGTTGAGTCTCATTGTCTATAGTCATTTTCACCTAGGCCACTGCGAACAATGGCCCATTTCCTTTATCATTGTTACCTTTTGTGCATATCGTTCATTCATTTGTTCCATATCTCTCCACATCACTGTCTATATCTCTCATTTCCCTTTCCCCTGTCTCTCAGTCTGAAACATCACCTATTCCTTTTCTCCAGAGACGCTGTCTGACCCACTGAGTTACACCAGCATTCTGTGCCTGTCATCAGCATCTACAAGGTGCCTTCTCGGTCAATCACCATCTTGACTTGGAAACTCTTACCCAACATCTCATTCCCTCATGGGCATTAATTGAATGCCGTGACAAGATAGGCTGAGATAACCCCATTGCATGAGATAATTAAAATAGCGAGGATAAACTAATTCCTCAGGGGATTATAAATTTGAGTAAAGCATTGAACAGTATGCGTAACACTCCTGGCTAATAAGAATTTCTTCATTAATCTTTAATTTATAGTAGAGCTCTCAAACTTATAATTTGTCCATAATGACATCAGGTGCAAGCTCAGAAACCTTTCAGAACATGGACTCCATTTAGGAAGAATTAAAATAGACAAATAATACATTCCTGGCTCTGTAAATAAAAAAACATTCCTTCAACACCTAGCATCTGTGATATCAGAGCTAGAACATATTAGCATTTTTAACCTGAGTTTAATGTTGTAAACTAGATCTTTTACTGGTGATAGAGTCTTTCTTAAATATTTGAATCAAGGTATTGCTTCTCTACCAGGGGCGGCACAGTGGTGTAACTGGTAGAGCTGCTGTGACCTCGGTAGGGTCCTGACACAGGGTGCTGTCTGTGTGGAGTTTGCCACACAGACACATGACCATGTGGGTTTCCTCTGGGTGCACCGGTTTCCACCCACATCCCATCTGTAAATAGCCCCTGGTGTGTAGGAATTGGATGGGGAAGTGGGGAGCTAGTGACAACGGGTGATCGATGGTCAGTGTGGACTCGGTGGGCTGAAGGGTCTATTTCCATGCTGTATCTCGAAACCAAACAATAAGCAAACTTAACCGTGTAGCTCATATTGGTGCTAAATTGTCATTTAAAACCGTTAATATCCCGTGGTAACGCCACGCCATCTGAATTAGAAATTGACCATTCACCAATGGGTGCAGCATTCTGTTCTTTTCATAAGCCTGGAGCCTTCGATCAAATGAAGGAGCTCAGAGATTGTGGAAGCCTGCGATGGGATAGACTAGGCAAGAACCAGGTGCGGAGATGATCTTTGCTGTTAAAAGAGAACAGCAGATTTGAACTGAAGTAACTTCATTCACTGTCTGTTTGGCAAAGGCTGAAAGCACAGCAATACATGAGGAACGGCATAAACATCATCACCTCTGCATCAAAAGAGAAGTAATTTCTCACTGGTAATATATTCCTTCTCAATAATTAATGCAGTGTAAGTAATTAAGACTGCGCGGCAAAGTCTCTCTGCGACTGCTTAACATGGAGGTTGGTTGAGAAAATCTCAACATTCATCCATGGAAGATTGGGAAGATCCAGAATGGAAAGTCAGCAGTCAGAAGCTTACAGAATTGGTCCTGAGCTACTATCTACCTCATTGGAGACCCTCGGACTTTCATTAGCCGGACTTTATCTTGCACTAAGCACTATGCCCTTAGTCATGCATCTGCAGACTGTGGATGGCTCGATTGTAATCGAGTATTGTCTTCCTGTGGACTGGCTCGCACACAACAAGAGCTTTTCACTGTACAAGTGACAATAAACTAAACTAAACTTCCAGAAACAAAGGAATATGGTGCTGATCATGGCTTGAACACAAAAAACTGTTTGAAGATGGGTCTCGACCCGAAATGTCACCCATTCCTTCTCTCCAGAGATGCTGCCTGCACCGCTGAGTTACTCCAGCACTTTGTGTCTATCTTCGGTTTAAACCAGCATCTGCAGTTCCTTCATACACAAGAAACAAGTTGTTTTCTTTCAAAAGTCTTGAGGACTATCGATATCTAGTCTTATGAGCAAACACGATCTGTGTATTAGATGCATTATGTAGAAAAAAAGAACTCCAGATGCTAGCTTACAAAAGTGACAAAGTGCTGGAGTAACTCAGTGGGTCAGGCAGCATCATCGCTAGAGAACACGGACACCTACGTTTTGCATTGCGTTTGAAGAAAGGTCCCGACCTGAAGGGCAACCTAACCGTGTTCTCCAGAGACACTGCCTGACCCACTGAGTTACTTTAGCAGGGTTACACAAAAAGCTGGAGAAACTCAGCGGGTGCAGCAGCATCTAAGGAGTGAAGGAGATAGGCGACGTTTCGGGTCGAGACCCTTCTTCAGCGAGTTACTTTAGCATTTGTTTTTCCTGAAATACCAAAGTCTCTCTAGCTTTGCTGAAAATACCTGCACTTATATCGACTATTTACGAGGACATTTATCAGAAAAGTTAAAATCCCAATTAAATTGTATGTATGACAATACATTTGCAGCATGTAATAGAAATAAGTTTGTGAATGAGACAAATTGTCTGATTGATAGAAGACTGACAATACAAATGACATTTCAAATGATAGTCAACATTAATGCTATCAGCATGCCAGCTCATTGTTAATCTGCATCAATGCAATTTTCATTTTACTTCTGTGTAGAAATGATTTTGCATCTGATAAAAATAACAAAAAGCAAAGTGAAATGTTTTTAATTTATTCAAGTCACTGCTCAGTCATGACCAATGCCTTATTTTTTTTTATTTGGAAGAAACCTGGGTGGGTGGAGATGAAAGAGTGATGAAAATGAGCACTTAGTCCTAAGACATTCGATTTCTTTACTTCCACTATTCAAAGATCTTAATGAGATCAGTTGGCTATGAGAAAGTTCAAAACAGAAGGTCATCATTTTCGAGCAGTTTTGCTTGGAATCGGCTCGCTCGAGTCTGGAGACAAAGGGCTGTGGGGAAAATCTCTCTTCATGATATTTACTCTTTTCCATGCAGAATTTTTTAATCAGATGACTCCTTTATCTTCATAACAGTGTGGGGGAGGTATTATCAATTAGATTGTTCAACCACAATATTGAAAATCACTTTTAGAGTAATCAAATTAAAAGCTAAGTTGGAGCTTTGATGTTGAAATTAGATTACACTGGTACAGCGGTTTTGTAAAAAAACAGGCAAAAATTAAAGCCATATCTTTTTTCTACACAGCAATCTTGACAAATCACCGCAGTTTGCTGGGTATCTCTTTTGTTCAGTTTAGAGACACAGCGTGGAAGCAGGACCTTCAGCCCACCGAGTCCATGCTGACCAGCGATCAATTATACCCTTGTTCTATCTTGTACATTAAGGGCAATTTACAGAGGCCAATGAACCCACAAACCCGCACATGCTTGGGATGTGGGTGGAAAGTGGAGCACCCGGAGAAAACCCCCGTGATCACAGGGAGAACGTACAAAGCACCCTTGGTCAGGATCGCACCCGGGTCTCGGCCACTTCAAGGCAGCAACTTAACTGCTGCGCCAGTGTACTGCCCAGAAAAAACAATCAGAAAGTTAGTTTTAGAAAAATATCAATACAAAAACAAAAAGACATGGCATTTTTTTTTGCCACTATAATTTTACTTGCGCACATCACTTTTATTTTAAGATATGTTACGAGGGAATTCTCAATTAGTTATAGCCTAATAACCTGCATCATAACCCGAGCTAAAACATGATGCATCAGTTCTAATAACTACACACAAATCGATGGAAACATTCACTAATTGTGTTGTTTGCATGAAAGCTCCTCCCTGCTTCTATTTATACAGTGCTGAATAAGTACTAACAATGGCAACATTTGCAAATGTGCAATTTGCATTAACTGGCAATTGAGGCTGTGATATTTGGAGCAAAGTTGAGGAAAGTCATGAATGCTTCATCATTTTCTCTCCCGCTTTACCAAAGCAGCAGCTTACTTGGATGAAACGTCAGGTCACCCAGAATGCTGGACAGTGAGAGTGCACAAGTGTAGAAAAAGGGCATTAACTTGCGTACAAAAATCACATCCGAACTCACAACCCCTCACATTCTCTATCTTTCAGTCTGAAGGAGGGTTCCGACCCGAAATGTCACCTATTCCTTTTCTCCAGAGATGCTGCCTGACCCGCTGAGTTGCTCCAGCATTTTGTGTCCATCCACATTAACCTACCATTGGAACAGGTTTGCAAGAGCATGCTGAGTTCCTTCCACACATTGCTACAGCCGTGCGCTTTGAAAGTACTATATTGGCCGAAAATCACATCGGTGTCACTTGAGATTGTGAGCCACACTGGATAAAAGGACGTTTTTATTTCTCTTTAAATATACTTAGAATGAACTGCAATCAGACTGAACCATCATTAAATCGTTTTGTTGAAAATCTATATATATGGTCTGAAGATAAATCCTGGTTAGAATCATAGTTATATGGTGCGTTTTTCTGACTTACGATGTTATGTAAAAAGCTGGTGTGAATGATAGGTTCACAAAGAGGTTATCATCATGCATTAGAAAGCTCTGATAACTCATCTCTCCAACACTAGCCTCCAAATTTCAAGTTAATTGCAAATTATATCTCTGCAATAATTACATGCATAAGAATAAATCTACATTTACATCCTTTTATTAGCATGTGCAAGTGCTCACATGCACGACAAGCCTTAATTGACAGACGTCAGTGAAGATGGTGTGAATATGATGATACACAAGTAAATAAAATAAGAGTGAAATTGTTATATGTAAATTTGATTAAATTAATTGGGTTCATTATTATTGAGGGTAGAAGCAAAGAAAGAAACGTTAATTATTGCTTTAAACTTCTGCTGGCCCTTTGAGTTATTGCACAGTACAATGCGCCTGCAATGACAATCACAATGTGCAAGAAAAAGAACTGTGGTAAACATAATACTGCCCACAGGAGCCAAGATTTTAGATGTAACGACATATTATTGTTCGGCTGTGAAAATAAAAGTGCAAAAAGGATAGCTAAAGTCAACTACATATTTACATCATTATAATTAGGAGTGAATTTCTTCATGAGTAACCTTGACAATAAATTGACACAAGAGCAGACACAAAGTGCTGGAGTAACTCAGCGGGACGGGCAGCATCTCTGGAGAACACGGATAGGTACAAAGTGCTGGAGTAACTCAGCGGGACGGGCAGCATCTCTGGAGAACACGGGTAGGTACAAAGTGCTGGAGTAACTCAGCGGGACGGGCAGCATCTCCGGAGAACACGGATAGGTACAAAGTGCTGGAGTAACTCAGCGGGACGGGCAGCATCTCTGGAGAACACGGGTAGGTACAAAGTGCTGGAGTAACTCAGCGGGACGGGCAGCATCTCCGGAGTTTCGGTCTCCTAATTTGAGGAAGGACATTCTTGCTATTGAGGGAGTTCACCAGGTTAATTCCCGGGATGGTGGGACTGTCATATGATGAAAGGATGGAGCAACTGGGCTTGTATTCACTGGAATTTAGATGAGAGGGGATCTTACAGAAATATATAAAATCATTAAGGGATTGGACACGCTAGATGCAGGAAACATGCTCCCAATGATGGGGAAGTCCAGAACCAGGGGCCACAGTTTAAAAATAAGGGGTAGGCCATTTAGAACTGAGATGAGGAAAATTTCACCCAGAGAGTTGTGATTTTGTGGAATTCTTTGCCTCAGAAGGTAGTGGAGGCCGATTCAATGGATGCATTCAAAAGAGAGTTAGACAGAGCTCTTAGGGCTAGCGAAATCAAGGGGCATGGAGAGAAGGCAGGAACGGGGTACTGATTGTGGATGATCAGCTGTGATCATATAGAATGGCGGTGATGGCTTGAAGGGCCGAATGGCCTACTTCCGCACCTATTGTCTATGTAGCTATGAAAGAAATGTCTCAACCCAAATCGTCACCCATTCCTTCTCTCCAGAGATGCTGCCTGACCCGTTGAGTTACTCCAGCTTTTTGTGTCTGTCTTCGGTTTAAACCAGCATCTGCAGTTCCCCCCTACATGATAAATAAACAGCCTGCAGAAATTCTAAATTAAATCTTCTCATTAATCTGTTTTAAAATTAAAGGGAAAGCACCAGAATAGATTGACTGGGCAGAATGGCCTATTTCTGTTGGAGTTTTGTGTGTTTCCACATGATAATTCAAAAGGAAACCAGTTAGGCATTAGATTGAAAGGGACATGGAGTAGTACCAAGTTTAATTACAACTTCTTGTTCAGTCAGAACACATTTAATGCAAAAAATCAATGATAAATAACCACAGCATCAAGTCCCTGCTTCGGTACAATAAATACTTGACAAACTGTACGTTTTTCAAGCTCATTATCAAAATGGAGAATTATGAACTCTCATGAATCCTTTACCTGAGGTGAATAAGAATTTTAATTCTGAGTGCACAAAGTGAAATCTTTGCAGGAAGCATGTTCCCAATGTTTGAGGAGTCCAGAACCAGTGGCCATAGTTTAAAAATAAGGGGTAAGCCATTTAGAACGGAGATGAGGAAAAGCTTTTTCACACAGAGAGCTGTGAGTGTGTGGAATTCTCTGCCTCAGAGTGCGGTGGAGGCAGGTTATCTGGATGCTTTCAAGAGAGAGGTACATAGAGCTCTTAGGGATAGTGGAGTTAAGGGATATGGGGAGAAGTCAGGAACGGGGTACTGATTGGGGATGATCAGCCATGATCACATTGAATGGCGGTGCTGGCTCGACGAGCCGAATGGCCTACTCCTGCACCTATTGTCTATTGAAATGCAGTATGAATCAAAGCAAAGATAGACACACGTTGCTGGAGTAACTCAGTGGGTCAAGCAGCATCTCTGAGTTACCCCAGCACTTTGTGTCTATCGTCGGTATATACCAACATCCGCAGTTCCTTTCTACACATAAATGACATCAACTTCCAATTCCTGGTCCGCTCTGTCCCATCGTTGAGATGGACAGCCGTCATTTACACTTCCATTCCTCGTCAGGAAGTCCGCAGGGTCCACGGTTCCTTCCCAGAACAGAGACCCAGCCAGTTCCCCTCAACTATCACTCTCCTCCATCTGGTGGACCTGGCCTTGCTTTTGGTTCCGCTCACTTGTCACGTGTGGACTCACACGGGCCCCAGTTGTACACGTTATTTATGTCGCTTTCACTCAGCACTCTTTGTTCCAGGCACAACTACCCAACTCGTTCTCTACCACATCGATGACTGCATTGGGGCTGCCTCCTGCAGCCGCGTAGATCTCATTAATTACATCAACTTCACTAGGACTAGTTCTGATACTTCTCTCTACTTTCTTGATCTCTCTGCCCCCAACCCCCCCCAAACTCCCCCTTTAGAAGGCAAGCTACTGCAAACCCACCAGCTCCCACAGATACCTTGATAACAATTCCTCCCACCCTGTCTCTGCAAGAACGCCATCCCCTTCTCGCATTTTCTCAGTCTCCATTGCATCTGCGCCCAAGATGAGGCTTTCCAATTTGTTTTTTTTTGGTTTAGTTTACAGATACAGTGTGGAAACAGGCCCTTCGGCCCGCCGAGTCTGCGCTGACCAGCGGTCCCCGTGCACTATCCTACACACTAGGGACAACTTTACAATTTTGCCGAAGCCAATTAATCTACAAACCTGTACATTTTTGGAATGCAGGCAAGAATGAGGGTTAGAAATTTATATCAGACTTCTTAGGGTGGCATGGTGATGCAACGGTAGAGTTGCATTCTTACAGCGCCAGAGACCCGGGTTTGATCCTGACTACGGGCACGGTCTGTCCACCAGGGGCGCCGGGGAGATGGCAGCCCTGCCAGCAGTTTTTTTCATCTTTTGTTATTTTTAGTGTTTGTTAAAAGTTTGATTTAATGTACTTCAGTTTGTTTTATGTGGGGGGCGGGGGGGATCGGGGGAAACCTTTTTTCAAGCTCTTACCTTCCCGGAGATGTGATCAATTTTCGGATCACATTCTCCGGGCTCTGCGGCCTACCATCGATGGAGCTGGGAGCCGCCTCGGACTGTCGTGAGCCCCACCGCGGGGCGCGGACTTAACATCGGAGCGGATCCCTTGCCTAGGATCGCTCCCACCGCGGCCTGCGGACTTACCAGCAAGGGCTCGCAGTCTCAGGAGAGGCCGAGTCGGAGAAGGTTCGACCAGCCCCGATGCGAGGTTCGATCGCCCGGCGCGGGCAGCTGGCACCCCCCCCGATTCGCCACTGGCTACGGGAGCCAAGATCGTCCCGTTAACGGGGGCTCGAGGCCCCTGATCAAGGAAGAACACAAGGGAAGGACTTGAACTTTATTTCGCCCTCCATCACAGTGAGGAATGTGTAGGAGTCACTGTGGTGGATGTTCATGTTAAAATGTGTTTTTGAGTGATCTATTGCTTATAATTGTATGACTGACCAGGCCAGAGAAATTCCTCGTATGTTGCAAAACATACTTGGCGAATAAAATCTGATTCTGATTCTGAGTTTGTACGTTCTCCCCGTGACCTGCGTGGGTTTTCCCCGGAATCTCCAGTTTCTTCCAGCACTCCAAAGACATGCAGGTTTGTAGATTAATTGGCTTGGTATAATTGTAAATTGTCCCTAGTGTGTGTAGGAAAATGTTAATGTGTGGGGATCGCTGTTGAGCATGGGCTCAGTGGGCCTGGTTCAGGCGCTGTATCTCTAAACTAAATTCTAACAGATATTTTAAGAGTTCCTAGACAAAAACGCTGGAGGAACTCAGTATTTGAGGCAGCATCTACGGAGACATGCTGCCTCATTTCTGGTCGAGACTCTTCTTCAGAGCTCCTGATCATTTATGTCAACATTCAGAAATTATACTGAAGTTCAGTTGCCATAAATGCAACTGTAAAAATGCATTAGTATTTTGAGAAATGTTGTTGCAGTTTGCATTGAAAAAGCTTTATACTTTTTATTGTTGAAAACAAACTGAAAGTAGAGCATCCTATAACGAGAGATTTGCAATTTCCTCCTTCAGATTTTCCCAGCAGGAAACACCTCCTGCTTGAAAGTAATCTCTATTAACAAGCGAGGCAAATCAGGGCAACATCTCTAATCAGTGGGCACATGCGTCATATATAGCTGCACTTACCAAGATTGGAGGGAACAAATGGGGTGATAAAAGTCAGTAAGTAATACTTCAGATGATTCATTCCCAGAGCAAGGGGAGCTATAAAACAAATTCCTATCCTGCCACAGATGCCGGGAAGGGGCGGAGAAAGACAATATCCCAGGCAAAATCTTCAACAAAAAAAAGCAGTGGCATAAGCTTAATAGTTAGTAGGAGGATGAAGTGAACTAATGAAAGCAATTTTTATTAACAATTGAAAAGAGCAAAGGCAATGCAAGATGTAAATTCTAGAGTTAGAAAAAAAACCCTTTTTGAGCATTCCTCAAAAAGGGTTAACATTTGTTGATATAATCTCAAACTTTCAGAAACTATAGAGACACGCTAGAGGCAGGAAACATGTTCCCGATGTTGGGGGAGTCCAGAACCAGGGGCCACTAGAGTCCCTGCCTTACGGTGCCAGAGACCCGGATTCGATCCAGACCATGGGTGCAATCGGTACAAAGTTTGTACGATCTCCCCGTTACCTGAGTGGGTTTTGCCGGTGCTCCGGTTTCCTCCTACATTCCAGAGACTTACAGGATTGTAGGCTAATTGGCTGTGTAGGATAGTGTTGGTGTGTGGAGATCGCTGGTCGGCGCAGACTCGGTGGGCCGAAGGGCCTGTTTCCGCGCTGTACCTCTAAACTAAATTAGACTTGACTAAATGCAGCAGCACACAACATGCAACAGTTTTCCAGTCTGCCTGTCCACTACTCTCAAGAGATAGTCGCATCAAGTACATGACAAATACAATTTGTTGTGAGTGAGTGGATGCTTTGCCACGACTCTCTTGTGGCGGTAATTCTGCAACTTCCATGTAGACAAGGCACACCATTTACAAGAAACTTGGACGAAACAAAGCAGGTTCAGCAGAACTAATTATTCACGTTTCCCTGAATCTTTTGGATCAGCCTTGATGTCATATTCAACACAACAATTTTCTTTAACCTTATAACCATGTAATAACCAATATAACAATTACAGCACGGAAACAGGCCCTCTCGGCCCTTCCAGTCCGTGCGACCATTATTTTCCCCTAGTCCCATCTACCTGCACTCAGACCATATCCCTCCATTCCCTTCCCATCCATATACCTATCCACTTTACTTTTAAATGTTAAAATCGATCCTGCCTCCACCACTTCTGCTGGAAGAGCATTCCACACAGCCATCACTCTCTTAGTAAAGAAGTTCCCCCTCATGTTACCCCTAAACTTCTGTCCTTTAATTCTCATGTCATGCCCTCTTGTTTGAATCTTCCCTACCCTCAATGGGAAAAGCTTATCCACGTCAACTCTGTCTATCCCTTTCATCATTTTAAAGACCTCAATCAAGTCCCCCCTTAACCTTCTGCGCTATGGAGCAAAATCTTTCACTTAGTGCCAAACCAAAACTACCAAATAAATTCAACTGTTTAAACTTGCCTTTTGACGAGGTATGTCGAAGTTATGTCGAAGTTTGCATTACAAACCACGTCTACAGGTGAATTAAATGCATTTACCCAGCTTAGAGAGCCGAGCCTGTGAGCAATGTAGGGATTGACCAAACACCTTTGTTGTGTTTAGTTTAGTTTAGTGATACAGCACGGAAACAGGCCCTTCGGCCCACCTGTCCACGCCGACCAATGATCCCCGTACACTAGCACGATCCTACGCACTGGGGACAATTTACAATTTTTACCAGAGCCAATTAACCTACAAACCTTTCGGTAGAAAAAAATGCTGGAGCTTGGAATTTATGGAACAAAGACATATACTTCTTTATTTAAACTTAACTTTCCGCCTTTATTGGACAAAGTACATAAGAATATTTTATATTGGAAAACATTACCTATCTCAATGTTTGGTAGAATTAATGCAATAAAAATGATTTTTCTCCCGCAATTATTGTACCTCTTTCAATCAATCCCGTTATATCTCCCAAAAACATTTTTTAAAAAGGTTGACTCTATAGTCACTAATTTTATCTGGGATTATAAGAACCACGGAATAAGTAAAAAGCACTTATGTAAATCAAAAATAAATGGAGATTTAGCCCTGCTGAATTTTATGCTCTATTTTTGGGCAGTTAACATTAAAAACATGAATTTTTGGTTGGAAGAACCGGACCAACAACCAAATTGGTTAAAAATGGAAAAGAAAGACTGTTTCCCTTTTGAAATTGGGTCGATCCTATTTGCTATTACTAAATTAAGCAAAAAAACCTATAGTGAAATACGCATTTGGAAACAATTAAAAAATACACTAAAATTGGATAGTTTACCACTACCTCTTCCCATTGTAAACAACCCTACATTTAAACCCTCAATGATGGATAAAGGTTTTTTACAATGGAAAAATCACGGAATTTCGAAGATGGGTCATCTCTACAGGAAAGGTACATTCCTCTCATTTCAGGAACTACAACAAATTTATGGACTTCACTCAAATGACTACTTTAGATACCTACAACTTAGAGACTACGCTAAATCAAATACACAGGACTATAGAAATCGAAAGACAGAAATTCTTGATGAATGTTTAAATAAACACC
The DNA here is from genome assembly GCA_963514005.1 of Raja brachyura. The sequence continues at coordinate 43,925,585 of OY740803.1, read as the reverse complement.
CTAACACAGAAAAATTGATATATTATATTTATAATACTCTATTAGATAACGATGCACCCACGACGGAAATATATAGGCAATCATGGGAAAATGAACTAGGCCAACCAATAAGGCCAGAAAAATGGGACGAAAGCTTACAACATATACATCACTGTTCGTTAAATGCTAGACGCTCTTTAATACAATTTAAAGTATTACATAGATTGCACTATTCAAAAACAAAATGAAATAGAATTTTCCCAAGCATATCTCCTATTTGTGAAAATTGTCAGCACTCAGAGGCTAACTTAACGCACACATTTGTAAGTTGTTTAAAAATTAATAATTTTTGGACGGAAATTTTTAAGATAATTTCGGAAGTTGTCAACATCCAATTGGACCCCAATTCAAAACTAATAATATTAGGAATACTAGAGCAAAATCAACTATTTACAACAAACCAAAGAAAATTTATCGACTATAGTTTAATAACGGGGAAAAAATTAATATTAAAATTTTGGAAAGGCCCTATAACCCCCACAATTAAAATGTGGATTATGGAAATGTCGGAGACCCTACATTTGGAAAGATTAAGATTTGTCTTAATGGACAAACAAGAACTATTTACTAGAATATGGTCTCCATTCATTGACCATTTGAAGGGGCAAACCGGTTCGGCACGAGAACCTGACTGAAACCCGAATCAAGGATTAGATGAAGAATTACATTTTATAATCCACGGACATATCTCCAATGATGTATAATTAGCTGATTATTCCATTCTCTTTTAATTTTTTGGTCTCTTTTCTCTCCCTCTCTATTATTTTCTATCTATATAAAAATTAAAAAAATATATAGTACAATTATTATACAATTGATAATATAAACAATATTAATAATGTATGACTACTACAAACAAAATGTTTTTTATTATGTATTCTAATAAAAAATAAAATGCTGGAGAAACTCAGTGGGTGAGGCAGCATCTATGGTGCGAAGGAAATAGGCAACGTTTCGGGTCGAAACCCTTCTTCAAGCTGATGCGAGGGTGGGGAGGGGGGAAGAAAGAAAGAGGTGGAGCCCGAGGGCTGAGGGAGAGCTGAGAAGGGGAGGAGAAAGTAAGGACTACCTGTAATTAGAGAAGTCAATGTTCATACCGCTGGGGTACAAACTGCCCAAGCAAAATATGGGGTGCTGCTCCTCGAATTTACGGTGGTCCTCACCGGCCATGGAGGAGGCCCAGGACAGAAAGGTCGGATTCGGAATGGGAGGGGGAATTGAAGTGATTCGGAATGGGACCAACCTGTACGTGACAGAAAACCAGAGCACACACGAAAAACCCACTTGGTCACGGAGAGAACGTACAAACTCCATACAGACAGCACCCGTAGTCAGGATCAAACCCGGGTCTCTGGCGCTGTGAGGCAGCAACTCTACCACTGCGCCACAGTACCGCCCTTTGTTCTGGTGCACACTAATATGCATGTTCACTTGAAACAGCAGTGAGTAGAGAAATATTTAGCTTACTGTGAAAAGTTAAATTAGCCATTACATTTGATTAATTACAGTGTTTCAGCAGAGTGAGACACAGCCAAGCGGAGGATTATTTTACTAAACCTAATGAGATTACTACACCATCCTGTAATCATCACGTCTATGGAGCAAGCGGGTTAGGTGGCCCGATATGAGCAATATACTGCGCTCCAATCTTTAAAAATTGCATTATACTTTATCTACGGCTAGCATTAGCAAGTCACAAGAACTCAATACAACACATTTCCAAACAAAATTGCTTAGCTCAAGAACTATTTCCAAGGCTTTCACATTGAATGCATTCTACTCCAGTAGAAACATTACTCTAATGCATGGCATGCATGAGTATAGAGGTTGGGAGGTCACGTTGCACCTCTATAAGATGTCGGCGAGGCCACATTCAGTGTATTGTTCAGTTTGGTACCGCATGTTATAGAAAAGATGTTGTCAAGCTGGAAGGGCTGCATGGAAGATTTACAAGAATGTTGCCAGAACTCGAGGGTCTGAGCTGTAGGGAGAGGTGCGCAGGCTGGGACTTCATTCCCTGAAGTGCAGGAGGATGAGGGGTGATCTTATAGAGGTGTACAAAATCATTAGAGCAACAGCTCGGGTAAACACACAGTCTTTTGCACAAAAGGTCTCTTGCCCAGAATAGGGGAATCAAGATTTAAGGTGGGGGGGGGGGGGGGGGGGGGGGAAGATTTAATAATATCCTGAGGGATATTTTTTTACACAAGGGTGGTGGGTGTATGGAACAAACTGGCAGATGAGGTTGTTGAGGCAGGTACTAGTGCAATGTTTAAGAAATATTTGGACAGGTAAATAAATAGGATAGGTTTAAGGGGATATGGGCCAAATGCAGGCAGGTAGTACTGGTGCAGATGGGGCATGTTGGTCAGCATTGGCAAGTTGGGCTGAAGGGCCTGTTTTCACGCTGCTTGACTCTGACTCTGTTAATATATATTTTTCCAGGCAGTTAAACACAGTATTTTTCCAACAAAATACATTTCTATTAAACTTCCTTCATGATTTATTAAACCGTTTAAGTGTTATATTTCAGTATAAGATAAAATATATTCCCCTAATTGATGCATTTTAAGATGAACTTATCAAAGTGATGAGACGTAACAGAAATCCAATCCTTTTTTAAATTTGTTTTGAATGTGACACAACTGCAATTAAATAGAATTACGAACGTTTATGCCTTCCAGGAACTGGAAAAACAACACAGGAAACAGATAAAATCACCATTAGGAAGGCTGGCTCGGTCCAGGGACTGGAGTTGGATTCATGGGAGGTGGTCCTGGAGGGGAGGATGCTCCTCAAACTGCGGAGCATCCCGGACAATACAGCTCACCCCCTCCATGACACACTGGTCAACCTGAGGAGCACCTTCAGCAACAGACTGGTTCCACCAAGATGTAATACAGAACGCCAAAGGAGATCCTTTTTCCCCGTGGCTATCAATAGACAATAGGTGCAGGAGTAGGCCATTTGGCCCTTCGAGCCAGCACCGCCATTCAATGTGATCATGGCTGATCATCCCCAATCAGTGCCCCATTCCTGCCTTCTCCCCATATCCCCTGACTCCGCTATTTTTAAGAGCCCTATCTAGCTCTCTCTTGAAAGCATCCAGAGAACCTGCCTCCACCGCCCTCTGAGGCAGAGAATTCCACAGACTCACCACTCTCTGTGAGCAAAAGTGTTTCCTCGTCTCCATTCTAAATGGCTTACTCATTATTCTTAAACTGTGGCCCCTGGTTCTGGACTCCCCCAACATCGGGAACATGTTCCCTGCCTCTGGCGTGTCCAAACCCTTAACAATCTTATACGTTTCAATGAGATCCCCTCTCATCCTTCTAAGCTCCAGAGTGTACAAGCCCAGCTGGTCCATTCTCTCAGCATATGACAGTCCCGCCATCCCAAGAATTAACCTTGTAAACCTACGCTGCACTCCCTCAATAGCAAGAATGTACTTCCTCAAATTAGGGGACCAAAACTGCACACAATACTCCAGGTGTGGTCTCACTAGAGCTCTGTACAAATGCAGAAGGACCTCTTTGCTCCTATATTAGATTCCTCTTGTTATAAAGGCCAACATGCCATTCGCTTTCTTCACTGCCTGCTGTACCTGCATGCTTACTTTCATAGACTGATATACAAGGACCCCCAGATCCCGTTGTACTTCCCCTTTTCCCAACTTGACGCCGTTTAGATAGTAATCTGCCTTCCTGTCTTTGCTCCCAAAGTGGATAACCTTACATTTATCTGCATTAAACTTCACCTGCCATGCATCTGCCCTCTCCCCCAGTTGGATCAAACTGTACAACTCCCCCCCCCCCCTCCTGTCGTGGGGTAGACTGACTCCCCTTCCCCATCCCCCCCACCCCCCTCCCCAATCTTTGTACATCCGCAATCCTGGACTTTCCACTCGTCACTTTAATTTCATGTTTCATGTATCTCGTTGTGTTGTAGGACTATTGGCAGACCAATTCCCCTCCTGGGATAAATGAAGTTCTATTGTATCGTATCGTAAAACATTAAAGGATCACCAAGCAAATTGCTAATTCAGAAAGTTAATGCTGAGCAAGAGAGGGCTCAGTGGTCGAGTCGCTGCCTTCAGCACCAAGGACCGACTTCATATTCGATCCCGACTACGGGCGCTGTCTGTACGCAGTTTGTAAGTTCTTCCTGTGACCTGCGTGGGTTTTATCCATGATCTTCGGTTTCCTCCCACACTCCAAAGACGTTCAGGTTTGTATGTTAATTGGCTTGGTATAACTGTAAATTGCCCCTAGTGTGTGTAGATAGCGTTAGTGTGTGGGGATCGCTGGTCGGCGTGGACTTGGTTGGCTGAAGAGCCTGTTTCCACACTGTATCTCTTTGCTAAATTAAGCTAAAAGTTCAGACGTCTTAATTGTCCTTTATTAGGAACAATAAATTACTCCTAGACCATGCTGGCTAATCCTGGCATGTTATAATCATATTCAAAGTAATGATGTGACATTTAGACAATAGGTGCAGGAGTAGGCCATTCGGCCCTTAGAGCCACCACCACCATTCATTTTGTTACAACTCCCGAAGGCAGGTACCTCAGAGTCACGTAACATAATCAAAAACCAGGTTCAAGTTTAAGAAAATAGTCTTTAATTTTGTTAAAAGGCAAAAACCCGAACCTGATTTAAACAACACCGTCAGGGACAAGAATCGACTAACAAATAAATATAACAGTGCTCCAGCCAGCCTCGCAATGGGCCGTCGAACTGGAGACTCTAAAACCTGCCTAAATAGAGATAACCCTGCAACAAAATACACGAAAACCCTCAGGTCAGCCCTTATACGTCCAAATACAACATTAATTGACAAATATAGGAAACAATATATAAAGTGCTATGTCATGTGGCCAGGCCTCCTGCAGCTCAGTCCGGCAGCCTGTACACTTGTCAGGTCGACGAAGAAGAGAGAGAATTCTGGGAACTTCTGCTATTACTATGTTGAAACAGGTATTTGAAGACTGTGCAGCAGGTATGGCTGTATGAAGGCATTGCAGGTAATAAAATGACAGAACCCATAACTATGTGGCAAACTAACCTCTGGTTGTGGGAAGCATATCAGATAATCCTTGCCATGCAGTCACCATCTCAGGATTCTTTTCCAAATCCGCAAAGTTTTTCCACACTCGGATAGCACCGTCATCTAAAAAAATTTAAATTTATAATAATTAATAACTTGGTTAACAAAACAAGTGCAGTGAAAAATGTGCTCATCACTATGGTACAACTTGGACTGCAATGCTAACCAAACTGTTGCTGCTTGTACATAGAGGGTGAATGCATTACATTGAGTTGACTAAGACGTCAGGATTCAAGTTCGACCCCTTGGCCTTGGCATGTAGGCAAGTTTACGTTGAAATACCATCCAGTTTAATTTTAAACCTATATTGATTTGTATCTTGCAATCTAAAGTGAACAATCAGCAACTAGAGAGCGGTCCTGACCTACCACCTTCCTCATTGGACACCCTCGGCCTATCTTTAATCGGACTGATTTACTGATTGCGATATCTAATTGCGGGCATTGGGCTTTTTCTCTGGAACTGTTACGCTACAATGCGGTGAACTGTATAATTCTATACTCCAGTATATTTCTCATTGCACTACCTATGTTACATGTGTTTGGCTTGATTGTATTCACATATAGCACCATCTGACTTGATTGGATAGCAAACAAACAAAAGCTCATAAACCTAAACCAGAAGGAAAAGACAGAAACTGGGGTGGGAGATTGCAACCTTCACGCGGCCCGCCCTGTTTCGACGAATGCAATCAACCCGGCGTGCACAATCAAATAAGATCAAATAGAACACGTTGTCCCGCAACTTTAGGCTGTGCACGCCATACACAAGAAGACAGAAACTGCTTTCCCACCACAGTAAAAGAACTGAATAAAATAGTGAGATTCAATGATTCAAAATGTAATTCTGAAAAATATGATGAATTATAATTTTAAGCACCGAGTCTTGGTAATGTCAAGAGGCACTTACAGTGATAAATATAATTAATGATGTCAGTAAGGTTAATGGTATAAATCATGCTCTAGGATTTGGAGCTGAAAGGTCCTATTACGCATGACATTTTAAAATCAAGTACAAAAGGGCCAGTAAATAGGGTCTATATTGGGCATTTCAGAGGTTTGATGATCAAACTTGTTATACTTCGCAAACAAAACGAAAAATTAATGACAAACTTTGCTTAAAATAAGACAAAACAAATTCCATTCTGAAACTAGACGCAAGTTAACAATTTTTAATTTGAACACTTGAACAAAGTGTAATCTTTTGACGTCAAGCACTCGAGTAGCTTGCAAGTAAACAATGGCCAATTCAGATATTTCCAGTAATTTTCTAATGCGCTTAAAGAGAGGATAAAAAAAAAAAAATCAATCTCCTTCATTAAAGCAGGCTTTAGTGCGTCATTCTTCAGGTCAAAGCAAGAATGTTGCAAAGGTGAATCATCCTTCTTAATTATAGGAAACAAACAGAGAAAGAAAAATCATCTTTTGTCATGGTGAAATTAAAGAACAAAAGTTAAATGGGAATCCTGTGGTGATATTCTGAAAGACAATTCCTAGAAATAGGAAGGCAGGTTAAAAACACTCAGGGTTGTCAGCACCGATCACAATAAGTCGTTGCACAAGTCGTTGTTTTCAGGTGGTCTAAAACTCAGGTTGAGTTGATTGTCATTTGCACAAGTACGGTGAGGAGCAGGTACAATGCAAATCTTCGCAGATAGGCAAAATTATGAACACCCAAAAAAAAAAAAAACATCTCATCATGGATGTGGGCATGTGAAAACATTGAAGTTGCAGTCACGTGGGAAGAGGTGAGATACCGTGCAGCTTAGCAACCGCTCATCAAGTCTGTGCTGGCCATCAACCACCCATGTACACAAATACTACATTGAACTCACTTTATTCTCCCTACATTCCCACTAAGTTCTCCCAGATTCCACCCCCCTCACTCCGGTCAATTTAGTGGACAATTAATCTATCAGACCGCACGTCTTTGGGGTGTGGAAGGAAACTGGAGCAGCAAAATAACCCGCAGAGTCAGGGGAGAACATAGAAACTCTGCATAGACAACACCTGAAGTCAGGATTGAACCCAGGGTCGCTGGAGTTGAGAGACAGCAACTCGGTCAGCTGTGCTGCCCATTATTTGAATCACGGTGGCGAAGCGGTAGAGCTACCACCTTACAGCAGCAGACACCCGGGTTCGATCCTGACTGTGGGTGCTGTCGGTACGGTGTTTGTACGTTCTCCCCGAGACCGCGTGGGTTTCTCCGAGATCTTCGATTTCCTCCCACACTCCAAAGACATGCAGGTTTGTACGATGATTGGCTTCTGTAAATTGTCCCGAGTGTGTAGAATAGTGCTGGTGTACTGGGTGATCGCTGGTCGTCACAGACTTGGTGGCCAGAAGTGCCTGTTTCCGTCTCTAAAACTAGTAGCCAGCGGCAAATGCAGAGAATGAGATACCTCCTGAAAGAAAGTGTGATAAAAATCGACAGATTATCTCCTGTGCAATTCATCATATCACAATGTTTCATTACATTTACTTCACCTGTGGCTGAGAGGAGCAGAGAGAAATCCTGCCCGTTCAGATATTCCATGGCAGTAATCCTCGTGTACCGGGGATTCCCATTGTGAAAATAGTCAAGCTTTTCTCCTTTCTCCCAATCCCAGAAACTTCAAAGACACAACAAGAAGAGAAACAGAATGGTGAACAAGATGGAAAAACGTGCACTTGGAATAATTGTTACTGAAGATCTGAGCGAGAATTACCATATACTGTCTTTATCAGCTACTGCTATACATGGAGTAAAAGGATGGAATTTAACCACAGAAGGCACGCCTGGGTTTCTGTTGATAAAGATTTGGTCATCCAGTCTTGTAATACCTAGGTCAGGGGAAATAAAAAAAATTATTACAAAACAAAACTTAGACACAGATTTGTTTTGAAATATGATTAATGTGCCCTTATCCATTTCCTCCAGAGATGCTGCCTGACACGCTGAGTATCTCCAGCACTTTGTGTGTTTTGCCCAAGATTCCAGCATCTGCATCTTAATGTAACTGAGTATTTACACTACACTGCAATGGAGCTGCATTGTGAAAGGCGGTACATGCAAGATTTAAAGCTAGATTTTAGCCCATAAATTCAAGTTCCTAGTCACCCATCCCCGTTCTCCAGAGATGCTGCCTGAGAGGCTGAGTTACTCCAGCACTTTGTGTACTTTTCAGAAAACCAGCACCTGCACTTCCTTGTATCCAGTGTTGAGTTCATGTGTTCTCCTATATCGCAATGGCACCAACAATGGCAGGATGTGGCTCAGGGAATCAATGGAGAGATTGCTCATCACAATTCAAGAATCATTTGCTCTCATGTAACTCCGCAGTCAATCATCCTTTACACTAGACATGTCTGTATTAAAGTACTTCCCATCTTCTTGATGTCGAGGATCATTTCAACATAGCTATCCTACAACTCATTAATAAACACTGTCATATTGAATATCATTTTGCCACCAGTTACACATTCCCAATGATATATTTGCTCTCATCCTCTACTCTTCCTTTGTCTATTTCAAGTGCCAAGTATTAATTTTCTTTCCTGCTTCACACTGAATGACTTTACATTGCTCTCTGTTTCTAGTTGGATTCACTTCTTCTCTAGTAGTTCACATTCCCCAAAACAAAATCCAAAATATTAATCATTTATGCAAATTCATATTTTCTCCTGAACAAACCAACATTCTAAATTCCCAGCCAATTGTCTGAACTATTTCTTTTCCATAGACACAAAAATGCTTCCTCAGATCGAAGAAGGGTCTTGACCCGAAATATCACCCATTCCTTCTCTCCAGAGATGCTGCCTGTCCCGCTGAGCTACTCCGACGTATTGTGTCTATCTTCGGTGTAAACCAGCATCTGCAGTTCCTTCCTACACTTGTTTTTTTTCCCCATGATTATTTTTGTGACTCTATTTTCTACCAGCTATGACTGGTAGTTGATATTGTGTTGGGAAGGCAACCAATTAAGAGGGAAAGAAGAGGTGAATGGTCATAGCTGGTAGCAAAGGCATTACGGGAAAGGTACATGAGTTCATGAGAGGAATAGATCGGGTAGATGCACAGAGTCTCTTGCCCATAGTTGGGGAATCGAGGAGCAGAGGACAGGTTCAAGGTGAGGGGGAAAAGATTTAATAGGAATACGAGGGGTAATTTTTTCACATAAAGGGTGGTGGGGATATGGGACAAGCTGCCAGAGGAGGTAGTTGAGGCTGGGATTATCCCATCATTTAACATAGATACATGGATAGGACAGGTTTGGAGGGATATGGATCAAGCGCAGGCAAGTGGGACTAGTGTAGCTGGGACATTGTTGGCCGTTGTGGGCAAGTTGGGCCTGTTTCCACACTGTGTCTCTCTATGACTCTATGCGTCGTTTTCCTTTCACTCTATCTGCTTGCCTTCCCATCTCAATCCCCAATATGCTGTTGTTATACACACTGGAGAAAGGCTCTGACCCAAAACATCGCCAATCCATGTTCACGAGATGCTGCCCGAGTTACTCTAGCCCTTTGTGTTGTTTTTTTGTTACCCGCCATCTGCAGTTCATTGTTTCTACAAAACATCAATGTTGCGTTTCTGAAATTTGGTGCTTAATATAAAATCAAGCCCACAATCTGTAATAATGCTCTTAAGGTAGACACAGAAAGCTGGAGTAACTCAGCAGGGACAGGCAGCATCTCTGGAGAGAAGGAATGGGTGACGGTTCGGGTCGAGAGATGCCGCTCCAGCTTTTTGTGTCTATCTTCAGTTTAAAGCAGCATCTGCAGTTCCTTCCTACACGTCTGTAATGTACTTGTTTATTTAAAGAATACATCCCAGTTCAGGGCATTTTGATTGAAAACGATGGTGGATTAATTACATCTGATTAAAGTTACAAAGACTTTAAGACTTTTGCCTTCCACCACAGTGAGGAGGTGCCTGGTGAACTCACTGTGGTGGATGTTAAAGATGTGTTTATTGTGTGTTTTATTTTTTATTATATGTATGACTGCAAGGCAACGAAATTTCGTTCAGACCAAAAGGTCTGAATAACAATAAAGGATACTTTGACTTTTGACTTTGGTAAATGACTCACCCTTTTCTATAATTTGTGAAGCACGCTTTCTAACCAGCCCATTACGCAAGAATCTCCATTCTCGCTCCTTGCGAACCAGGCTCTCGACATCGTGCTCCTCAGGAATCTGGATCAGAATCATGGCATTATCAGCATTAGTTCATAACTGATAGGAGCAGAATTAGGACATTTGGCCCATCAAGACTACTCTGCCATTCAATCTTGGCTGATCTAACTCTCCCCTTCAACCCCATTCTCCAGTCTTTTCCCCAAAACCCCTGGCACTCGTACTAATCAAGAATCGATCTATCCCTGCCTTAAAAATATCCATTGATGGCCTCCGCAGCCTTCTGTGGCAATGAATTCCACAGATTCACCATCCTCTGACTAAAGAAATTTCTCCTCTCTCCTTCCGAGATCCTTTTATTCTTTTGTGTTGACCTCTGGTTCTAGACTCTTCCACTAGTGGAAACCTCTTCTCCACATCCACTCTATCCAAGGCTTTCACTATTCGGTAACTTTCAATGAGGTCCCCCCCTCATCCTTCAATACTCCAGCGAGTAGAGGCCCAGCGCCGTCAACTGCTCATCATATGTTAACCCAACTCATTCTAGACAGACCATTGAATCCACTCAACTTAAACCCATAGCTAATCTGAAGGAGGGTGCCGACCTGAAACGTTGCCGTTCCATTCCCTTCCCAGACACTGCCTGACCCACTGAGTTCCTCCAACTATCTTGCTCAAGATTCCAGCATCTCTGTCCCTGATTCCATACCCATGTCTATTCCCGGAAAATTATGTTAAAAGGATGATTAAGACAATTAAGAAAGTCATGATTACAATCTTAGTTTTAATAATTTATTCACACTAACTTTAGTTGGCAAGCCATGTTAATTTTTTACAAATTCGAGAGTAAATATTAAGTACACACTTAAATTAAAATATCAAAGTGAGCAAAATTATACATCAGACTTTGAACCAACGTGATAATGGAAGGCTTTTGGCATGCTGGCTTTCATTATTCAGGGAATTGAGGATGGAAGGTAGGACATTGTGCAACAGTTGTACAAAATGTTTCGGAACGGGTGCGGAAGAGGTTCACCAGGATGTTCCCTGGGTGAGAGAACATTAGCTGTAATGAGATGTTGGAAAAAACAAGGCTTCAATGAAAATGCCTTGAACTGGGATGTATTTTTTAAATAAACAAGTTCATGGAATAACAGTTTATTCTGGATGTCACAGGCTAAGGGGCGACCTGACAGAAGTATATAAAATTACGAGAGGCATAGGTAGGGTTGATAGGGTCTTTCCCTCCCCACCCCCAGGGTGGAACAGTTCAATACGGGAGGCATAGGTTTAAAATACGAGGGGCAAAGTTTAAAGGAGATTTATGAGGCAAGTTTTTCTTTACACAAGAGTACAAGGTGATTGGGTCACACTGCCAGGGCAAGTGGTGGAAGCGGATATGATAGTAATGTTTCAGAGGCACTTCGACTATCACATCAACAGGCAGGGAATGGAGAGACCAAGACTATGTGCAGAGAGAAGGGATTAGTTAAAACTGGCACCATGGTTGGCACAGACATGTTGCAGATTCATAAGGCATGGAAACAGACCCTTTGGGCCAATTTCCTCTAAATCTTTCCTATCCATATACCTACCCAAATGCCGTTTGAACCTACCTCAACTACTTCATCCAGCAACTTGTTCCATATATACACCATCCTCTGTGTGAAAAAGCTGTCCCTCAAGTTCCTATTAAATCTTTCCCCTCTCACCTTAAACCTCTGCTCTTTCATTCTTGATTCTCTTAATCTGGGAAAAAAACAGTATTCACCCTATCTGTCCCACTGATGATTTTGTAAACCTCTATAAGATCACCGTTCAGTCTCATGCACCCCAAGGAACAAAGACGTAGCCTGCCCAATCTCTCCCTGTAGCTCAGGCGCTTGAGTCCCACCAACATCCTTGTGAATCTTTTCTGCACTCTTTCCAGCTTAAGAGCATCTTTCCTGTAGTCGGGTGACCAAAACTGGAACCACAATTCCAACTGTGACCATAGCAATGCATGTACACCTGTAACACAATGGCCTAACTTCCATACTCAGTTCCCTGACTAATGAAAGCCAGCGTGCCAAAAGCCGTCTACACAACCCCATCTATCTGCGACGCCACAGTTAAGACCCTGTCCCACTTAGGCTATTTTGTAGGTGACTACAGGCGCCTAGGCTGTCGCCTGTATGGTCGTGAGTCGTCTCCTCAGTCGCCCAAAGAGTTGTCATGTCTTTCTGGTCGCCGCTGGATTTTCAACATGTTTTTCTGAGACAGTTGGCGACAGTGGGTTTGACGCCAATGAGCGTAGCTTGACTTCTCCTGACGTAAGTGCTGTCGTAGTTGCCGGCAGGTGACATAGGCTGACTTTGCTTTTTTTTGTTGTTAAAGTAATGATTCTATTTCAAATTTTATGTCGAAGGTCTATGGCAGTCGCCGGCAGTCACCTAAAAATAGGCTAAGTGGGACAGACTATTTAAGGAACTACGTACTTGTGCTCCTAGATCCCACTGTTCCACAACACTCCCTAGAGGTTTACCATTCACTGAGAAGATCCTTCCCTGGATTGACTTCCCAAAATGCCACACCTCACACTTATCTGAATTAAACTCTAATTGCCATTTCTCAGCCCACTTGCCAAAGTGATCAAGTAATTCTTTATAACATCTTCTGCCGATGATACCACCAATTTTGGCGTCATCTGCAAACTTACTAATCACGCTGCGTACATAGTCATCCAATAGTTGCGACACAGCAATGGTTCCAGCACTGATCCCTGAAACATACCACTCGTCACAGGCCTCCAAACTGAAAAAAACAACCTTCCACCACCTTGTGTTTCCTTGCATGAAGCCAATCTTTGCACCCAGTTAGTTAGCTCACCATGGTTCCCATGTGAACTAGCCTTCCAGAGCAGCCTACCATGTGGAAATTTATAAAAAGGCCTTGCAAGTCCATACAGATTACATCTACAGTCCTGCCCCCATCAAACTTGTTTGCTTCTACAAAAAACACAATCACATTTGTTTGACACGATCGGCCATGCATAAGACCATGCTGACCATCCATAATCAACCCATTTTTGAAAAGTGTTTATGGATCAAATGCATCATTCACTTCTAGAGATACAGGCCCTTCGGCCCACTGGATTTGCACCGACCAGCGATCCTGGTACACTGGCACTATCATACACACACTGGGGATAATTTACAATTATACCAAAGCCAATTAACCTACAAACCTGCACGTCTTTGGTGTGTGGGAGGAAACCGGAGTACCCGGGGAATCCCCAGGCAGGCCACGGGGATAAGGTACAAACCGCGTACAGACAACACCGGTAGTCAGGATCAAACCCCGGGTCTCTGGCGCTGTGAGGCAGCAACGCTGCCGTTACGCCACATGCCGCCCTGTCTACTGAACATTCTGTTTTCCCATTTTAATTGATTTATGACTCCACAGTAGCAAAGGCTCTACTCAATATAAACAAAGACATGCAAACAACACCTAATCTTGTTGCAATGTAAAGGTCTTCGACAATACTTTTACTAGTTGGTATATCACATAATCAATTGTAATTAGATTCCAGGTCAATAATTATTGAGAATAGCATTCGGCTGAAAAAAATTAAGCTGAATGTTTTTGAACACTCTCCTGACAGATACTGTGGAGGTAGACGCAAGATGCTGCAGTAACTCAGCGGGACAGGCAGCATCTCTGGAGAAAAGGAATGGGTGACATTTCGGGTCGGGACCCTTCTTAAATCAGCCCAGCATTTTGTCTCTACCTTCGATTTAAACCAGCATCTGCAGTTTTTTCCTGCACAGATACAGTGGAGACTTCGCATGATGTTATAGGTGATATCATTACAAATAAAGAGGGCTAACTACTTGTTCAACTCAAAAAAGGGCCACATGTATAAGCATGCATACATCGGACATCCATCACCCCGGCGAGTGGGCCTGAACATCGGGCCGCCCGTAGCAGCGACAGCAGGATTTTGGGACCCCCCCAACCCCGATCACGGGAGGACAACAGAGGAGGATGACTGAATTTTTGGAGCCTTCCCTCACAGTGGGAAACTTTGATCCTGCTGTGTGGGGATGTCTGTGTTAAAGACTATCGTGTTCTGTGCTCTTTATTATTCCTGTGGCTGTATGGCGACCACACATTTCACTATACCAATTGGTACATGTGACAAATAAACGTATCTTGCATCATGTATACGTGAATGATGGCCAGGCCATTGATCCTTGAATCCCATTAAGGCGATGGGGAACTTAAATTCACACAATTTAATAACCCAAAATAAATCAATAAGTAATGGTAACCAAAGTTATCAAACAAAATTGAGTTTTAAATGCTCATTTTGTAAGTTCATAAGTCACAGGAAACAAATTAGGCCATTCAGCCCATCAAGTCTACTCTGCCATTCAATCATGGCTGATCTATTTTTCCCTCTCAACCCCATCCTCCTGTCTTTCTCCCCTTAACCTTTGACACCCTCACTAATCAAGAGCCTGTCAATTGCAATGTAAAGATTATTTTCTCTCTGCTTTAATTTAAAAATACCCAAAGACGTGGCCTCCACAGCCGTGTGTGGCAATGAATTCCACAGATTCAAGAAATTCCTCCTCATCTCTTTTCTAAAGGCACGTCTTTTTATTCTGAAGCTGTGCACACTGGTCCTATACTCCCCTACTAGTGGAAACATACTGTTCACATCCACTCTATCCGGGCCTTTCATTACGCGGTAAGTTTCAATGAGACCCCCCCCTCCCATCATCTTTCTAAACTCTAAAGGAGTGAAGTAAAGGGGCGGCACTATGGCAGCGCAGCAGTGTTGCTGCCTGAGAGCACCAGAGACCTGGGATCGATCCTGATTACGAGTGCTGTCTATACGGAGTTTGTACATTCTCCCTCCAATCCCCTGGGTTTTCTCTGGGTGCTCCAGTTTCCTCCACATGCCAAAGACGTGCAGGTTTATTGGCTTCTCTAAATGTTCCCTAGTCTGTAGGATAGAACTAGTGTACGGGTCAGCGCGGTTCAGTGGACCGAATGGCCTGTTTTTCTACGCTGTATCTCGAAACTAAACAAAATAATTCACCACAATTCAATTATTTTCTCTCATGGCTTCTATTTTTTCATCTCTGACCTTTGTCCAACCACTCTCCTCACCTGTATCAATCTATTACTTGCCAGGCTTTGGCCTGCCACTCCTCTTCCAGCTTTCTTCACCCCCCCACTATCAGACTGAAGAAGGGTCTCGACCCAAAACATCACAAAAGGTCCAGGTGCTTCAGAGATGCTGCCTGACCCACTGTGTTACTCCAGCACTTTGTCTCAGATTTGAACAGCTGTGCTAAGCTAAAGAACTACAAACAAGATGGCTTAAGGGCTCATCAAATACCTAACTATCAGTCAATAGCCTTAGATACTGCTCGCTATAGAGATGCTCAGTGGAAATGCAATGATCATGCTCCAAACTAAATAGGAGGAGGATTTAAAAAAAAAAAAAAATGCAAATGCTGGAAAACAAATAATGCTGGGAACACTCAACGGGTCAAGCTACATTTGTGGAAAAAGAGTTAGTATTTCAGATTTCTAGCATTTTATGTTTTTATAACAGGTGGACTTAAATCTGCTGTATATTTGCCTTCCACTCTGTTGTCCAAAAGACCTCCAAAGAACATTGTGCTTGTGAGAATTATCAGCTTTGATCTAAAAAAAATTCAAGGACATTTTTTGGAGAATGTCTTTATTATAATATAATGGTGAGCTGCATTTTTTTAATCTCTTAATGAGTGCTTTACATAACTGAACTCGATCCAAAACAGAAATTTGCATTCAAAAGCATACTTGCAATGCCCCATAGCAATAGTATTTAATGCAATTTATTGGGCATAGCTTTAACCTAAACAGTTGGGGGGTAAGTGAGGAGTTTGCTCGAGGGCAAATTTTAAACATGAAAGAGAAAGGGCAGGGCAATAGAAGAGGGTCCAGGATAACCAGTGAATGGCTGGTGCAGATAGAGCATGCAAACTTAACAGCGCCACTGTAAATAGTGCCAGTGTAAGGCAAAATGGTAATTGACGAAAATTGATGACTCTTCATCTGAATTCGAGCAGATGGATGAATTAAAGTCAGAAATAAGAATAAATGAGTTTGATACAGCAGCCATTAGAGGGAAATATTCCAATGGGATCCAGGTTTGAAAATGAAGTTAGATGGCACAGCTGCTACCTCACAGCGCCAGAGATCCAGGTTTGATTCTGACCTCGGGTGCTGCTTGTGTGGAGTTTGCACGTTCTCCCCGTGACCACGTGGGTTTCCTCCGTGTGCTCCAGTTTCCTGCCACATCCCAAAGACTAATGTAGGTTAATTGGCCCATGTAAAAAATTGCCCCACAGTGTCTGCAGGGGTAGTTGACAAGAAAGTGGGATAACACAGAACTAGTGTGAACAGGTGATCGATGGTCGGCATGGACACGTTGGGCCAAAGGGCCTGTTTCCATGCGGTCTCCCTAAACTACATTTTTGATAGATAGGCATTTTGATAATGGTGAAAAAAGTAGAGAAGTAGGATATATTGTTTAAATATAGAGACCACAGGATGAAGCAAGTAAGTAGAACAGATTGAATGGTGTCCATCATTGCAAAAAGGTATGGAATATAAGAATAGGAGGGTTTTCCGGCGTTGGGAAGGCCACACCTGGAGCATTGCACATTATGAGTCTCCTTATTTAAGAAGCAATTGTCGGGACTTCAGAAAAGATTCACTTGGTTGCTTTGCAACATGAAGGGGGTGTTTACTAGGAGATGAACATACTTCTCAGAGGGTTGTAATGTTTGGAATTCAATATCCTAGATGCTGGCAAATAGAGATGATGAAATGTTGTGGTAAACTGGTCAGAAAATGGAGTTCATGTCGATCAAATCAGCCAGGAGCTTATTTTAGGTCTGAGCAAGCTCATGGGGTCAGACGATATAAATCAGCCAACTAAATGTATATATTTTTAGTTTAGTTTAGAATTACAGCAAGGCCTTTCAGCCCAAGCCGACCATCGCCATTACCTGTACACACCGGATCTATGTTATTTATTTAAGAAGGAACTGCAGATGCTGGAGAATCAAAGGTAGACAAAATTGCTGGAGAAACTCAGCGGGTGCAGCAGCATCTATGGAGCGAAGGAAATAGGCAACGTTTCGGGCCGAAAGATCCATGTTATCGCACTCTCTCATTAACTCCCTCTACATTTAAGGGGCAATTTAGAGAGGCCGGTTCACCTGCAGACGTGCACGTCTGAAGAAGGGTCTCGACCCGAAACGTCGCCTATCTCCTTCGCTCCTTAGATGCTACTGCACCCGCTGAGTTTCTCCAGCTTTTTGTGTAACCCTGCATATCTTTGGGATGTTGGAGAAGATTGGAGCAGCATGGGGGAAAAAACAACAGGGTCACAGGGAGTGCGTGCAAACATCACAGCTATAAAATCCAAGTTTAGGATTGAGCCTGTGAGGTAGCAACACTACCTGCTGCACCACTCGGTATATTTATTTTCCTATTTTCAAAGGTCGGAAGGAATTTAACTTTTAAGAGATAGTTAGTCAAAAGCATGAAAATAGAAGAGATAATTGAAATCATTTTCGGGACGAATCATTTGGTTACTTTCTTTCCTCGTTGATTCCTAAATCTAATCTCCCAAATCCCATTGAAATCAATGAGATATCAGGTCTTACCCCAGCCCTGTATACCATTTTACTCTGCTGGATAAGATTCTCCAGGTTTCAAAGGATTAGCAGTAAAGATTTGTAAACATTAGTTGCAAGATCATCAACGCACTGAAGAACATTAGGGTATAATAAGAGCACGGCTTACTGGTCACCGAGGTGAAACAGCACTTGCTTGTCTACATTCAGTCTGCACTCCAGCAATTACTCAGAATATTGGTACAACAAAATAGGGAATACAATTATGAATCTGAAAGCAGAGAATTCACAATCTCACCCAGCGTTGGAAGGGAAGTGGGTGAATCTGAGCATGTTTATTGGAGAACTGCAGGATTTAGTACAATTTGATTTCCATCCATATGATTGAGATAAGAATCAATCCTATTTGAGAACTAACATAATGAAGAAACATGGGCATAAGGCAGAGGGCGTAGAAACAAGGAACTGCAGATGCTAGTTCACACAAAAGGACACAGAGTGCTGGAGTCACTCAGAGGGTTAGACAGCATCTCTGGAGAACATGAACATCCCTTCTTCCGTGGGATCCCAACCCAAAATATTGCCTATCCATGTTCTCCAGACCCACTAAGCAACTCCAACATTTTGTGCCTTTTATGGCAGAGAATGGAATTGATTTGGGAATTTTGTTTTAATCTTACTGATGCACTGCCAGTCTATTCTGCTTTTTAAAAGATCTTCAACTAATCAATTTCTAACACATTCCAACAGATTAAGGTAGACACAAAGAAGCACTGACGTATGTATGAGATGTATAATCCATCTACCCTGGATGTTGTGAAATTTTAGAAAGGTTTCACATTGAACATAGAAGGGTAGAGCAAAAAAACAGGCCCTTCGGCCCACAATATCAATGCCAAACATAATGTCACATTAAACTAATCTCCTCTGCCTTCACATCAACTAAATCCCTCCATTTACATTTTTTTTCCTCCTTGGAACATTTTTTCTTCACATCCACATTAAAAACCTCCAACTGAAAAAGGTCATTTTATAGACAAGTAGAGCACTTCTTAAATCTGCATCTAAACCATGGAATATTTTCACATCTCTATGTCTCATCTTGACCACTTCCTGTCTGCGCTGTATATTGATTTGAGAAAAATGCTACCATATATCGCTATGATTTTTTTGCCATCTTATTCACAGTACTCCTCCGCTGAGGCAGCCCCGAGGATTTTTCCGATCGATGAAAAATGAAAAAGTTATGAGTGCTTAAAAAATCTTGAGATCAGCTGATTGGTCCTCTTGCCTGTCAACCACCATGATGAAGGTAATGCCCTTTCCGGGGGGCGGCAGAACTATAAAACCCCGGATGCCTGGACGTGAGTCAGTCACTCTGAAGATCGTGAGGGAGAGTTCACAACTGTGATTCTAAGCTGTGAATCAACTGAACTGTGTCTGCAATGCACTTGCAATAAATGATTTGTTAGCCCTTAATGACAATGCAATGAGTTGTTTGGCAATTTGGTGGCCTGCACTCTGCATGAAATGCTGTGAAATTGAGTTTGCTGGCCTGCACTCTGCTTGAAATGGAATTTCAAAGAATAGCCGTGAGTGAACTGCCAGCCCACCAGGCCTGAGTGACTGAGCTGCCAGCCCACCTGCCCTGAGTGACTGAGCTGCCAGCCCACCTGCCCTGAGTGACTGAGCCGCCAGCCCACCAGCCCTGAGTTGCCAGCTCACCAGGCCTGAGTGACTGAGCTGCCAGCCCACCAGACCTGAGTGACTGAGCTGCCAGTCCTAGAATCCATGCGTCCCACAATGTCTATATTAGCCCTCTGGAACCTGTCCCTTCGGCCCACAACACCTATACGAGCGCTCCAGAAAGCCCCCCCCCCCCCCCCCCGGTGGCCACCAATATTGGAATTGGTGGAGAGGTGGAATATTGCATTGGGGGAATAGCCCTCCCGTGTGAACATGCCCACTTAGTCTAGTTAAATCAACATGTGGGAAAGTGGGAATCGACATAAAACCATCCAACAGAATTAAAATATTGCTTGTGGTCACCTCTGCAAGGTATAAAGATCTGTAGCTATTGAAAGAGGAATTGATTTACTGCGGTCGGTCGTTAATGGTCACATTAAATGTCCATTTCTAGTCAAGAGATGCACCACAGTCATAAAATCTGATGAGCTGAGCGTCTGGATGTTCTGCAGTAAATTAAAAATGTGAGGCAAGACATTTAAAGCAAGCTGCAGGTTGAGGGACAGGTCCTCAACGACCCCACTTGCCAAAGATCAAATGGCAGCATGTTTGCCGACGACCAAAGGGTGTGATCAATACAACCCTGGACATGAATGGGTACGTTTAGCCTGGAGATGCTGGTGGTGGGCTACACTGGCCGAGGTGCCAACATTTGGACAAAGCGTTAAATTCAGATGGGCTCAAAAGATTCCACGCTGCTTTATCCCCCAAAAGGAAAACCATCTTCTGGACAGAAAAGGTTTATAGCGTTACGGGTCAAATAAATCACTAAACTACACTTGGAAGAACGTGCTTGAGGGAAGGAAGAGGTGAAATGGGTGGCATGGTGGGGCAGCGGTAGAGTTGCAGCCTGATCGTGCTACCGACCCGGGTTCGATCCCGAGTCTGGGTGCTGACTGCATAAGGTTTGTGTGTTCTCCTCGTGACTGCGTGGCTTTTCTCCTGGGTGTTCCAGTTGCCCCCCCCCCCCCCCCACATTCCAAAGACATGCAGGCTCGTTGGTTAATAGGCTTCGATAAAGATCGTAAATTGGCCCTAGAGTGTAGATTAGTGCCAGTGTACGGGGATCGCTGGTTGGTGCGGATTCGGTGAGCCGATGGCCCTGTTTCCACGCTGTACGTCTAAACCAGGGGTTCCCAACCTTTTTCGTCCCGTTTGCCCCAGACAACTTTAATAGCACATAACATTGTTATTTCACTTATTTATGAACAACTAATGATGTACAGATATCGGTATACCAGAACTAAACACAGCCAGTCAATGAGAAAAAATATGTACAGGAACAGCTTCTTCCCCACAGCCATCAGGCTAGTAAACTCGGCTCGAACAAAACTCGGCTCGAACATTAATAGCCAATAATCTGTTTATTTGCACTTTATCAGTTTAATTATTCATGTGTGTATATATTTATGCAATGGTATATGGACACACTGATCTGTTCAGTATTCATGCTACTATGTTCTGTTGTGCTGAAGCAAAGCAAGAATTTCATTGTCCTATCAGGGACACATGACAATAAACTCTCTTGAACTCTCTCTCTTCAACTCTTGAATCAACAAATTTACCCCCTGGTTGGGAACCCTTGGTCTAAACTAAAAACGATAGGTGTTGCATCTTCTGGAGTTGCATGGGAAGTGTGGGAGGAGGGGAACGGTTGGTGAGGTAGAATGGGGAAAGGAACCGTCCTCGTGCAATACTGAGAGAGGAGGGGAGGGAAAGATGTGCTGGGTGGTGGAATCTTGCAGAAGATGGTAGTGGGTACATGGAATGAGCTGCCAGAGGAAGTAGTTCTCTGAGAGGCAGGTACTATCGCAATGTTTTTGAAATATTTAGACAGGTACGAGGACAGGAAAGATTTAGAGGGATATGGGCCAAATGTAGGCAGGTGGAACTTGTGAAGTTGGGGCCGCTTGGCCGGAATGGGCAAGTTGGGCCGAAGGGCTGTTTCTGTGCCGCCGGACTCTATCACTCACTCATGACCAAGCACACACCCCAATTTCATTCAACATCGTTAAAAAAAGATAATATTAGATTGATTCTCCTTACCATAAGCAAATTAGCTGTCATGATTCTTACATTACGATAGTGACAATGTGTCAAAGAGGACTTTAGCACTTCAGTTTCATGGCAGTGTACGCAGGTAACACACATGGTGCTGTAAAAATTCAAGTTGCTTTTGTTTTCACTACTTGCCTAGAGTTGCCAACGTTCTGTACTGAACCAGCTACTTTTTACACCTCACGCTGCCTCGACAAAGCCACCAGCATAGTCGAGGACAAGTCGCACCCTGGCCACTCCCTCTTCTTCCATCAGGCAAGAGGTGCAGAAGTGAAAAACGAACACCTCCAGAATCAGACAGTTTCTTCCCAGCTGTTTAAGAGGCATTGAAGAGGCTTCTGGAGGCACCTGGATATGCTGGAAGTGTAGGGATATGGATTATGCACAGGTGCATAAGAGATGGTTTAGGCATCATGTTCGGCACGGACATTGTGGACCGAAGGGCCTGTTCTTGCTATGTTTCCTTGATTATTAATGGATGTTATAAAAATACAGTGTTTGTTTTTGAATTCACAAAGGATATCTTTGTGCAGTATTTTACTGTTACATTGCTGGTCTCATAACCCATTCTAGCTTTAGTGTTGGCATTGATTCAGTTAGAGAGAAGTACTCCAGCTGTGTAACTCGCACTGAGTTACTCCAGCTTTTTGTGTCTATCTTCGGTTTAAACCAGCATCTGCAGTTCCTTCCTACACAGAGAGAGGTACTTGCTGGGATAAGCACTTCAACTACATTATGAACGGCGGGAAGTATCATTGCACCTTTTATAGGCAGATTAGGCTACTCTTTGTCAGAATGTCCGAACTGCAATTTGTGTTTATAACATTGTGTAAACAAAGACCAGAGGTACTGCTTGTAAGATTTAATTTTGCATGTTCTGGGCAACTGTTACTATAAAGACAAGAGGGAATCAGTCACCTGAAGTACTTTCCACACCAACCAAAACAAGCATTTTCCAAAAATATTAGGTAGACAAAAGTGCTGGAGAAACTCAGCAGGTGCGGCAGCATCTATATGTCTTTATCAGTCAAGAGTCGGTTCAGAATGATAACTACTTTTTGCATTTCCCAGAGCCGACTGAGGAACTACACTTTTGTTAAAATTCCAAACCCAACCTCATCCCACTTAACTATTGAACAGTTAAACGACTGCAATAGTTTCAGACACAAGGAACTGCAGAAACTGGGTTTACAAAAAGAGACACATAGTGCCAGTAGTAACGCAGTGGATCAGGCAGAATCTGGAGAACATGGACAGGTGACGTTTCAGCTCGGGACCCTTTTTCAGACTGAAGAAGTGACCCGACCTGAAACATCACCTATCCATCTTCTCCAGAGATGCTGCCTGATCCGCTGAGTTACTACCAGCACTTTGTGTCTTTTCCAGCAACAGTTATTTGTCCATCAAGAAAACTTGCACACTTAAAACTGAAAATATCTTACATGCTGTGACTTAATGAAATTTCTACCTGGAGTTACACAAAAGTCTTCCCACGACACCAAATTTCACAGCCTCAAAGCTTGCTGCGCCGCTAATTATGAACACCGCCAACTGCACAATGCAAGTAAAAGCTTCAATATGGTCAGATCAAAATTATATTTGTCGTCTTTCTTTGCTTTCAGCACCATCCATCCATCCATCCTTCTGCACAAATCTCCAGTAAATAAAGCTGCCTGTGACCCCTTGGGGCAACGTGGGTGTTGAGATAGTGATACATGATTAGTATCATGGCACACCATGGATTTCTCACGCCTTCTATCTCCCACTCAGTCAGAACAAATGACAAAATCAGTGCTTCAAGGGCCTGTATAGTCGTGAGTAGTCGCCCAAAGAGTCAAACCTTTTTCTGGTCGCCGCTGGATTTTCAACGATGAATATTTTCGGCGACCTGCTGCGACTACGACGCAAAAATTGCGTATGGGGGACAGGCCCTTTACTCCTTCAGTTTGTGGAGGAAAAGACAATTAACTCGCTTGTTTTAGCTCCCCGACCACTGAACCACAGCTTGCATGTGGAAAATGAGAGTAGTTCAGAAGTACACTTGTTCTGTTACTGGAGTTAAAAATGACAGAGCAAATGTCTCTTAGTTTATTTCATTTTATTGTTGTCACGTGTGCCGAGGTACAGTGAAAATATTTTTAATTGTGTGCTATCCAGTCAACAGAAAGACCACACGCGATTGGAATCACGCTGCCCACAGTGTACAGATATAGGATGAAGGGCATGTTTAGTGCAAGGTAAAAGTCCAGTAAAGTCCGATTAAAAGTCTCTAATGAAGTAGATGAAAGATCAGGACCGCTCTCTAGTTGGTGATTGGATGGTTCAGTTGCCCCGACCCAAAATCTCCATGTTCTCCAGAGATGCTGCCTGACATGCTGAGTTACTACCAGCATTTTGTGTCCTTTTGTAAACTCAACAACAGATAGACAATCGGTGCAGGAGTAGGCCATTCGGCCCTTCGAGCCAGCACCGCCATTCACTGTGATCATGGCTGATCATCCACACTCAGTACCCCGTTCCTGCCTTTTCCCCATATCCCTGACTCCGCTATCTTTAAGAGCTCATTCCAACTCCCTCTTGAAAGCATCCAGAGAATTGGCCTCCACTGCCTTTTGAGACAGACAATTCCACAGATTCACAACCCTCTGTGTGAAAAAGTCTTTCCTCATCTCCGTTCTAAATGGCTTCCCCCTTATTCTTAAACTTCCAATTCCAGTTATTGTTATTTAACTCTACAGCATGTGCAGTTCCATGTTTCTACATTGTTATTTGTAATTCTTGTTGCTACTTGAGGTACAGAGGAGATGCAGAAACCTGAAGCCACACACCTCCAGGTTGAGGAACTGTTGCGTTCCTACAGCATCAGGTTCTCCAACTGACCCGCACAACCACTGATTTCATCTCAGCAAAGGAAAACTATGGATTACTATTCTGGACAGTTTTCCTGATGGTATTTTGCACTAATGTCTTATTTTTGCACACTTTTTCTTTCAAGTGTCTTGTATAATTTATGCCTAATTTACACTTTTGTGTGTTGTCTTTGTTCCTGTGATAGTGCTGAAAGCAAACAATGCAGAACCTCACCCGACTGGTGCATTCGACAATAGACTTGCCGCAACTTGAGAAAGATCCATTGCAAAGACATGTCCCATTATATACAGGGAGGGAAGTTTCATGAATCAGAATCACTGAGAATGCAAAGTTTTGCCATCTGAAACCCATCTCAACTGGATAGACTTCAGGAATTCAGGGCGGCACGGTGGCGCAGCGGTAGAGTTGATGCCTTATGCCTGTGTCCCACTTAGGAAACGTGAACGGAAACCTCTGGAGACTTTGCGCTCCACCCAAGGATTCCCTGCGGTTCCCGGAGGTTTTTGTCAGTCTCCCTAACGGTCGAAAGTGGTTTCCGCTTCTTCTATGTTCCGGCGATTATTTCAAAAAATTCAAAACCGGCCGCGACTAAAAATAGTTTGCCGTTTAAAAAATCGGTAATTTTTTAGTCAAAGCCGGTTGCGAATCTAGTTGAAGGTGGTTGCTGGAGGTTGCAGGTAGTGGAAGGTAAGACCTCCCTGGTCGAATAAAACTGGGTGAAAAAAAGGTCTTACCTTCCACTACCCGCAACGTACAGGTTTGTAGGTTAATTGGCTTGGTGTGTGTAGGGTAGTGTTAATGTGCGGGGATCACTGGTCGGTTTGAACTCAGTCGGCCGAAGGACTTGTTTCTGTGCTGTATCTCTAAACTAAATTATTAATTTTACCGTAAAAAAAATAAAACATTACTCTTCTGTTGGATCGATGATACATATGCGTCACTTACCAAAATTAGCTCACTTTTAGGATCATAGACATTTATAGCACAGAAGGATGCCAACTGGCTAATTGTAGGCAAAGTCAAAGGCAAGCTGATGAGATAAATCAGCCTGTTGTGTTAAAGAAGGAACTGCAGATGCTGGAAAATCGAGGGTACACAAAAGGCTGGAGAAACTCAGCGGGTGCAGCAGCATCTAAGGAGCGAAGGAGATGGGCAATGTTTCGGGCTGAAACCCATAAACCGCTCCCTTCTGCAAAGACCGCTCCCTCCGCAACTCCCTTGTCAATTCTTCCCTTCCCTCCCGCTCCACCCCTTCCCCGGGCACTTTCCCTTGCAACTGTAAGAGATGCTACACTTGTCCCTTTACTTCCCCCCTCCACTCCTTTCAGGGACCCAAGCAGTCCTTCCAGGTGCGGCAGAGGTTCACCTGCACCTCCTCCAACCTCATCTACTGCATCCGCTGCTCTAGATGCCAGCTGATCTATATCGGTGAGACCAAGCGGAGGCTTGGCGATCGTTTCGCCGAACACCTCCGCTCGGTCCGCAATAACCAACCCGACCTCCCGGTGGCTCAGCACTTCAACTCCCCCTCCCATTCCATATCCGACCTCTCTGTCCTGGGCCTCCTCCACGGCCAGAGTGAGCAACACCGCAAGTTGGAGGAACAGCACCTCATATTCCGCTTGGAGAGTCTGCATCCTCTGGGCTTGAACATTGAATTTTCTCAATTCTGTTAACCCTGGCTGCCTCCTCCCCTTCCCACCTCTCCCTCAGCCCTCGGGCTCCTCCTCCTCCTTTTTCCTTTCTTTTCCCCGCCCCCCCCCCCCACCTCCCATCAGTCTGAAGAAGGGTCTCGGCCCGAAATGTTGCCTATCTCCTTTGCTCCTTAGATGCTGCTGCACCCGCTGAGTTTCTCCAGCCTTTTGTGTACCCAAGATAAATCAGCCTTTCGCGTTCTTGCTCTGCAATCGTAAATGTTAATCCGGGAAGTTTCTGTGCCTGACAATGTTTTTTGCCCTTCCTGCACTTCCCTGAATGAAGTGACTGGAACCCCTGAGACATTTTAAGATGCTTCATAAATGCTAGCTCACCTCTTCCATCACATGAGATTCCCATTTATCTTTTGATACATCATTTTGCCTGACACAGAACTTATCTTAGAAAGGTAGAGATTGAAAAACTCAGTAAATACTATTTATGATGCGCTTTAAAAAATATATTGATCGCCTTAATGACTGTTATAACTTCTGCACGGAACGCCGGGTATGTCTCTTAATTTGGAAAAGCTTCAAATGTTGAATTTAAAATCTCGTCGCACACAACTATATTTGCAGACACATTTCCCCCACGTAAATAGATGAAAACATTAAATTCACAAATTCAGGATAGGCACTCAAATAAATGCAAGATCAGAAAAACATTTATCCATTTTAATAAACAGGTCTTAAAAAAACATCGCAATATATCTTCAAATGCCTCACAGCATATTATGATTCAATTTTTAAAAAATCACTATTCATTTCACAAAACAAAACAATTGCTGGCTTGGACAGAAGGTGGTCAATATAAAGTTTGTATTAAAATGTTTATCAGTGACACCACAGGAAATGTCCACCTTGGAGAAATGTCATACTGTTCTCAAAGGCTTTACATTATTGGTTATTTTACATTTAAGGTTATTCAATAAAATGGTGTCAAATAAGCACTGGCAAGGGAATTAGTTGCTGATTACCATCACCCATTCTCCTTTGCAGATGAATCAGTGCTCCCATGTAGAATGCCCCTTGGATGAAGCTCTGGTTAACAAGAACATGACGTACTTCAGATGGGACACTTCCACGTCCATTACTAAGAGTGGCTGGGTCAACGCCTGAAAGGAATACCTGCTGCTGGCTCAGCACAACGTTTCAAAGAACCGATACAAACAAAAAACGGAATTGATCAAATCTTATCTACTTACTGCAATTCTTGGCCCCATATCTGAGGAAGGATGCGCTGGCTTTGGAGAGGGTCCAGAGGAGGTCTACAAGAATGATCCCAGGGATGATTGGGTTAATGTATGAGGAGTGTTTGAAGGATCTGGGGCCTGTACTTGCTGGAGTTTAGAAGAATGAGGGGGGGGGGGGGGGGGGGGGGGGAATCTCATTGAAACCTAATAAAAGGCCTCAATAGAGAGGACGTGGAAAGGATGTTTCCAGTAAAGGGAGAGTCCAGAACTAGAGGGCACAGAAATTAGAACAAAAGGACATCCATTTCAATTAGGGGGAAATTCTTTAGCCAGAGGGTGGTGGAATATATGGCATTCATTGCCACCGACATCCGTCGAGGCCAAAGGCATTTGGTATTTTTAAAGAGAAGATTTTGATGAGTTACCGATTATGAAGGACATCAAAGGTAACAAGGAGAAGGCAGAAGAATGGGGTGGAGAGGGAGAACTAGATCAGCCATGATTGAATGGCGGAGTAGACTTGAGGGGCTAATTCAATGGTCTAATTCTGCTCCTATGTCTTACGGTCTTATTGCAAATACATCTTTCCAGGACCACACTGGTATCACTATCTGTTAGAACTCTATTGGAAGCAAAGTGGTGCTTTTAGAAACAGAGAAACATAGAAAATAGGTGCAGGAGGAGGCCATTCGGCCCTTCGAGCCAGCACCGGCATTCATTGTGATCATGGCTGATCATCCCCAATCAATAACCCGTGCCTGCCTTCTCCCCATGTCCCTTGACTCCACTAGCCCCTAGAGCTCCATCTTACTCTCTCTTAAAACCATCCAGTGACTTGGCCTCCACTACCCTCTGTGGCAGGGAATTCCACAAATTCACAACGCTTTGGGTGAAAAAGATTTTTCTCGCCTCAGTCTTAAATGGCCTCCCCTTTATTCTAAGACTGTGGCCCCTGGGTCTGGACTCGCCCAACATTGGGATCATGCTGAGGACACCTTCCATTGAGTGGTTACACAAGAGAATGCAAAGACTGGATTCTTAAGCAAATAACAAAGTGCTGTAGGAACCCGGTGAGCCAGGCATCTGTGGATGGAAATGAACAGACAATGTTTCGGGGGAGTCGATATTTCCTCAGTCTGAAGAAGGGTCCAGACCGACAACGTCATCAGTACATTTCCTTCCACAGATATTGCCTGACCTGCTGAGTTCCTCCAGCACTTTGTTTTAGACAATAGACAGTAGACAATAGGTGCAGGAGTAGGCCATTCAGTCCTTTGAGCCAGCACCGCCATTCAATGTGATCACGGCTGATCATCCCCAATCTGTACCCCGTTCCTGCCTTCTCCCCATATCCCCTGACTCCGCTATCTTTAAGAGCACTATCTAGCGCTCTCTTGAAAGTATCCAGAGAACCGGCCTCCAACGCCCTCTGAGGCAGAGAATTCCACAGACTCACAACTCTCTGTGAGAAAAAGTTTTTCCTCATCTCCGTTCTAAATGACTTACTCCTTATTCTTAAACTGTGGCCCCTGGGTCTGGACTCCCCCAACATCGGGAACATGGTTGCTGCCTCTAGCGTGACCAAACCCTTAATAATCTTATATGTTTCAATAAGATGCCCTCTCATCCTTCTAAACTCCAGAGTATACAAGCCCAGCCGCTCCATTCTCTCAGCATATGACAGTCCCGCCATCCCGGGAATTAACCTTGTAAACCTACGCTGCACTCCCTCAATAGCAAGAATGTCCTTCCTCAAATTACCAATTTGTTGTTCTTTTCTAATCTCAGGGCCTCTGATTTACTGGTGAGGTTGCTTACTTGACCTTACTAGCAGGCTAAAGGATGAGACCAGCTTCAACAAAGAACCATAACAAGAGCATGTCTGTACTCCAGGCCCATCTGCCAACCTGACAAAGCCATAACTACTGCTGTGGTACCTAGCAAAGCAGCACGCGATAAACACTAAACAACAAACCTGAATAAAGGTTTGCATTCCTACCACCTCCAATAGCGAATGCTGAAGATAGACACAAAATGCTGGAGTAACTCAGCGGGACAGGCAGCATCTCTGGAGAGAAGGAATAGGTGACGTTTCGGTTCGAGACCCTTCTTCTTCTGACCTGAAATGTCACGCATTCTTCTTCTCCAGAGAAGCTGCCTGTCCCGCTGAGTTACTCCAGCATTTGCGTTTATCTTAGGTTTAAACCAGCATGTGCAGTTCCTACCTACACAGTATTGAATGCTGATGGACTATTAAAATGCAAACAGAAGGCAGTTGGAAGATATGCTGATGATCTACAATCTCAGCAGCAGAAAGCAAAACACTGACTCACCCATCAACTGGGTGAATCAAATCTCAGCCTCCTCCAGACTTCTTCATCACCAAAGATTCTTCAGCTACTTGATATGAAATAATTGATGGGCAGGACACGGTGCTTCATGGGCTCTTCCCAGAGATACAGGCTGTGGCAAACATCATAAGTCATAGAAGCAGAAATAGGCCATTCGGCACATCGAGTCTACTCCGCCATTCAATCATGGCTGATCTTTCTTTCCCTCTCAACCCCATTCTCCTGCCATTTTCCCCATGACTCTTGCCACCCTTACCAATCGAGTATCTGGCGCTCTCCGCTTTAAAAATACCCAATAACTTGGCCTCCACAGCTGTCTGTGGCAATGAATTCCACAGATTCACGACCAGCTGACTAAAGAAGATCCTCCTCATCACCTTTCTAAGGTACGCCCTTTTT
This sequence comes from Raja brachyura, assembly GCA_963514005.1. Next base: position 43,895,323 of record OY740803.1, on the reverse strand, counting down.
TTCTGAGGCTATGCCCTCTGGTTCTGGACTTTCTCATCCATGATTGAATGGTGGAGCAGACTTGATGGGCCGAATGGCCTAATTCTGCTCCAATCACTTAGGACCTTGTGATCTCCCAATTCCTCAATAATCTTACCAGCAGTAGTGAACATTTTTCATGAATTGTTAATTCACGAACATTTTTTCACGAATTAAATAAAAGGTTGTGACACAATATGGAATAGATATATATATATATATATATATAAAGGCTTTTTAAAGACAAGGGCCCTGTCCCACTTACGCAACCTTACGCGTAAGTGGGACTGCCGGCACCCATCATAGGTTGCCGAAAATTTCAACATGTTGAAAATTCAGCGGCGACCAAAGACACTACGACTCTTTGGAGACCTCCCACGACCATAGGAGACCTCCCACGTCCATAAAGTCTGTATGGTCGGGAGAGTTCTCCTATGGTTGTGAGAGGTCACCCGCGACATGTCGCCAGGGGTCGCCTGATTGGTCGTTAGAGGTCTCCAAAGAGTTGTAGCGTCTCTCTGGTCGCCGTTGAATTTTCAACACGTTGAGAATTTTCGGCGACCTATGACAGGTTTCGGCAGTCGCCCGTAAAGGTTGCGTAAGTGGGACAGGCCCTTTAAGGATTCACTACATCTCATCTTGGGAGAAAAATAGAACCTGCTCCACTCACTAAATCACAGGATCACATTGTTTTTAAATGTTTTGATTTAAGAGAATGGCAATTTGTTGGTGACAGTGAAGGAGAAAGAACTAATCACAATGCACTTACTTTAAAGATACTACAATGCCTCTCCAGTAGCTTAATCAAACTCAATTAACCAGTGGAAGTTAAGTATGATAATTTCGTTTTGGAGGTGTTGATAAAAATGTTTGAACATCAATAGAGAAAAAGTCCAATTAGCACCAAAGGCTACAAAATGACAACACGCACAGAAATGGAGCAATGAGAATCGGATTTGTACATGCAGAGCAGCAGATTTGTGCAGGAAAGGCATTGTAAGGAAAGATGGCCACTATTACTTGTACATTTTCATTTGTTAACGCACGTACCCTATTACCCAAACAGAATTAGTTCTAAGATGATGGGTTATAGATCTACGGGTGGTCACCCTTAGACTTTAGAGATACAGCGTGGAAACAGGCCCTTTGCCCGACCGAGTCCAAGCTGGCCTGCGATCACCACGTACACTAGCACGATCCTACAGACTACCGACAATTTACAATTTTACCGAAGCCAATTAACCTACAAACCTGTGCGTCTTTGGAGTGTGGGAGGAAACCGGAGCTCCCGTAGAAAATCCACACAGTCACAGGGAGAACGTACTAACTCTGAACAGATAACACCTGTGGTCAGGATTGAACCCGTGCCCCTGGCGCGGTAAGGCTGCAACTTTTCCAATGTGCCACTGAGCTCACATTTGTCACATGCCCCAACCACTTGTGAATGAACCCATCGCCCTGTGAGACATGATGTGAAAGAGGGTCAGCATATCTGAAGAAAGGTCTTGACCCGAAACGTCACCCATTCCTTCCCTACAGAGATGCTACCTGTCCCGCTGAGTTACTCCAGTATTTTTATCAACCACTCTGCGGGACATTATCAAAGTGGCCCATTATCGATCTACAGCAGGGGTTGTTGGATAGAGATCCAAAATAGGAACTTACCAATATTGCTTGACCAAACCCATCTCATAGACAGACCTAATTATAGAGCCACTACTCCAATCACAAAAGTGATGGGCATTGATCAGGTGTTGAATCAAAATATATTCTTGTTACACCAGTCAATTTTGCAAACTATTTTAATATTTGATCAATCCGAATTGTTAGTTCTAATTTGTCAAGGAGTTTGCTGTAGGATAAGGGCAAGAGTTATTGATATTCCCAACAAGATCATAATTCAATAACAACATCAAAACATTTGATTAGTTCCAAATAATTTAACAGGGATCAATAGTGAATGATATTCTAAAGCTACAGTTTTAAAGTGATACGGAAATATTTTTGCAGCTAAGTTTCATTCCCACATAATGCGGAAAAAAAGACACAAATCGGGATCAAAAGGGAAAATTGAATGCAACTAATGAATGCATGCAAATATTCTTATGGCCATTCAAACACTTAAAACAAGGGAAAGTGATGAAGTGCATTTGAAGCCATCTTATTTTATACAACTTGACACGTTCATTCTCCACAGACTTAATCCAAGCTTTTCAAAATCTAAAATAAAGGTGGACAAAATCATGAGAGGAATAGATTAGACGGGTGCACAGAGTCTCTTGCCCAGAGGTGGGATCAAGAACCAGAGGGCATGGGTTTAAGGTGAGGGGGGAGGGGGGGGCGGAAAGATTTAATAGGAACTTTTTCACACCAAGGGTGGTGGGTGTATGGAACGAGCTGCCGGAGGATGTCGTTGAGGCAGGTACTGAGGCAAGGTTTAGGAAACGTCTAGAGAAGTACATGGATAGGACAGGTTTAGCGGGATATGTGGGCCAAACCCAGGCAAGTGGGACTAGTGTAGATGGGACATGTTGGTCGGTGTGGGCAAGTTGGGACGAAGGGCCTGTTTCCACGCTGTATGACTCTAAAGCATAACACACTTTCACCCACAAATAACTAAGGTGCAGTATCAAACTTAATTCACCAGTGGTCAGGGGATAGACCAGGGGAGGGGATCAGGAGGTTAGCAGCGCAGGGAAGCGTTTTATAAGTTGTTTTAATACGGTAATCATCCGGTGGAGCAGAGTGGGTTTGAAGGGGAAACTCCGTTTTATTGTGGCGTAAAAATGGTGCTCAATATTTCATCAGATATCAGCTTCAAATGTACTTTCACACCGTTCAGCGCTGCTACTGTAGAATGCCATGTGATTGTTTTTACTTTTCCAAGAACCTGATTCAATGAGCGAGTGGTGTCTACCAGTACAAATATGAGGAGGTTTAGATTAAACACAATGGAAAGAAGATGAAGCACAGGGCATCCCTTTCAACATGCTGTTCGCCAAATAACAGGCTGGGAAAATGAAAGTCGCGGGAATCTTTTCATTGTTATTTCTCCTTGCAAGGCATTTCCTTTTCATTTTGTATTCACGAGGGTATCTACGAACAATACTTGCCACCAAAATGGAACGGATCAGTACAAGATCAACGATTTGGATGAAATGGAAGTTAGAGGGAGGCTAGTTGGGGTGAAACACATTAATCCACGAGCAGAGATCAGAGTCCACAGCACTCAAAGATACCAAGAAGATTTATTTGGCAATTGCAATCATTTTGAGGTATTTGCGAGACAAATAAAAATTCAATGGACTGCTGCAACAGAAGGCTGTATTAAAACCGGATGGCTAATCAGAAATGATTCCATTACTCTCCTTGCATTTATTGTGAATTCATGAGTTTGCTATGGGTTTCCTTTATTAAACTAGTAAACAGCAATGGAAGTGGTGGCCTGTGAGATTTCTTTGAGGGTCTGAGGTTCATAAAAAGATTACGCTATACCTGGTTCGATTTCACCAATATATAACCTCAGATTCAGGTCCTAGACGTCGTCATAAATCAGTTCATACAGATTTCCCATACTGCAAGGATTCCCTATACAGCCATTACTATTACCATTGTTAGAAAATTCAATCAATTTAAGATTTTTCAGTTAACTGTTAAAGATTCACACATGTTTATTCACCAACATTGTGACAAATTGTGATTTATAACAATAAATAGTGTTTTCTGCATGAGCTGCGATCTGGGTCCTTTGCTGACCACTCCCCTCTCCCCTCAGGCAAGAGGTACAGTGTGAAACCGCACATCTCCACATTCAGGGACAGTTTCTTCCCAGCCGTTATCAAGCAACTGAACCATCCTCTCACCAGCTCGCTAATGGTCCTGACCTCATTCGAGAACTTCAAATTATCTTTAATCGGACATTATTAGTCTTTTCGCTGACTGGATAGCACGCAACAAAAAGATTTTCACTGTACCTCGGCACACGTGACAATAATTCACCAAATTAAACTTGGCAGGAGTTAATTCACTCAATCAGGAAAAGGTGAATTGTAACCTAGGTGTAGAATGTTACGTTAATATTGACTAGAACAAGTCAGCAGAAGACTAGTGTCAGGACTCATTCATCGCTCAATCAAAGACGATTCCATAGCGAGGAGGGAACTCACGATTTCTGTGCTTTCTTCAGATCTCTCTCCCCTTTAAGATAATGTACTACAGGCCAGTTCTTTTACAACAAAGGAAAATATATTTTCACCTCAGAAATGAACTCCCTTAAGCAAACGCAAGAAAACCAGGAAAACTGTTAAGAACACAAATTAGCAAACTGAAATAAAACAGAAAATATCTAATATACTGAGGTCAGATGACACTTGCAGAGAAAGAAATAACCTGCATGTGTTATATCATGACTTTCTGAAGACATTGGACAGTTTCATATGAATAGATTCTTGCTAAAATCAAAGGTGTTGGCTTCAGAATAGCTCTGCAGACACTGAGTAATGAACACTAAAGCATGTCGGCTTGTGGAGTCCTGCATTCAGACGGTGGAGAGTGTGTTCCTTCAGGGAATGACCAGGTTCAATATTTTTTGCAAGGGACACATTCAACCCCGAGTGAAACTTCAGAAGATCCATTAAGGTAATGTCTATTGTCTAAAGGCTGAGACAGATTGAAAGGTTTGCAGATTGGAAAAGAAGGTATGTTGGTGGAAAGATCTTGGAGGTAAATGATGATGATGATGAGAGAAGTAGGAGCTGAAGAGGAGGGAAGGAAGAGGAAACTTGAATGCTGAGATGATAGAACGTTTCTTCATGTTAAGGGTGTTCTGTCACATAAAGAAGAAACCCTGGGAATTTTTAAGGAGGATTAAGGACCAGAAGCGGAAATGATGATCATTCAGATCATTTCAAAAGGGTAAATGAACCAGCTGAGTCATCAACACCTTATGATCTTGTAAGCCAAAGGGTGGGGATGGAGTAAGATTTGGATAAAAATGGAATGAACTGGGAGGTAGTTCTCACACACCAGCTTTCACACTCCTACCAGGAATTAACTTACTTTGCCACTTCAGCTAAAAAACATTTCCAGCTTTAGGGACAGCCGCCTTTATTATAACATGTCATAGTTCAGTCTTAGCTCTCCCCATATTCATTTACTCCAGTCAGGAGAGTCAAGAGACTTTAATTGTTCGACGCACTGACAACAGAACAATGACATTCGTACATGCAGCAACTCCTCTGTATCATACTGGTGTGAAGGACATAAACTACTCAGGGCATTTTTGTAAAATGGTTTTCAAGATTCTAACCCAAGGAAATTATTCACAAAAATCACCACTGCAGGAGTTCAACAATATATCACAGTAAATCTTGAGCCAATTGGAGTAACTGATTGCAAGTTGTTAATGGACCTGAATTAAGGTCCAAGGTTTTCACAAGAACACAAGTATCAGAAAGGAACATAGATCCAAAACGCTGGAGTAACTCAGCAGGTCAGGCAGCATCACTGGAGAAAAAGGATGGGTGACGTTTCGGGTCAGGACCCTTCTTCAGGCTGTAAGTAAAGGGGAGGGAACTGGAGGTGAGAAGGGTCCCGATCCGGAACATCACCTATCCTTTTTCTCCAGAGATGCTGCCTGACCCACTGAGTTACTCCAGCACTTTGTGTCTATCTTTGGTATAAACCTGCATCTGCAGTTCCTTTCTACGCATAACAGAAAGGAAACAGCCTCTTCTAGCTGGACGAGGTTTATTTTTACCAGACAAAAAGTTCATTTTAGTATCATGATAGTTAAATTGATTTACTAATAGTTATACCAGAAATCAGTAAGCGGTTAAGTACCTTCATCACTGGCTGTGCAAAATATTTTGCACTCCAATCACAGAACCCTGTTTGCATAGTTGTGGATATGAAACTTTTGTGTCCAACCCCGTCCTCTGAATCTTCAACAGTCTGGAAAGGTAAAACAAGTTTTAATGCCATTCTATACCTGCAGTGATTGTTTTAACATTTGTCCTGACTTTAGCTTTTGACTTCAATGGTAATTTATTGTCACATGTATCCAGGTACAGTGAAATGCTTTGTGTTGCATTCAACCCAGTAGAATCATACAGCAGACCTCACCGAGGCAGTACACCGTACACATTCTCATTTTGACAAGTTTAGCTTTCTTTACAGATACAGCGGGGAAACAGGCCCTTCGGCCCACCGAGCCTGAGCTGACCAACAATCCCCGTACACCAGGTCTATCCTACAGATGAGGGACAATTTACAGGAACCAAATAACCTACAAACCCGCACAAGTAAAGTATGTGGGAGGAAACAGAGCGCCCGGAGAAAACCCACGCGGTCACGGGGAGAACATACAAACTCCATACAGACAGCCCCCTAAGTCAGAATCGAACCCTGGTCTTTGGCGCTGTCAGGCAGCAGTTCTACCGCTGCGCCATCGTGCCGCCACTTCTTAACCATATAACAATTACAGCACGGAAACATGCCTTCTCGGCCCTTCCAGTCCGTGCCGACCATTTATTTTCCCCTAGTCCCATCTACCTGCACTCAGACCATACCCCTCCATTCCCTTCCCGTCCATATACCTATCCACTTTACTTTTAAATGTTAAAATCGATCCTGCCTCCACCACTTCTGCAGGAATATCATTCCACACAGCCACCATTCTCTGAGTAAAGAAGAACCCCCTCATGTTACCCCTAAACTTCTGTCCCTTAATTCTCATTAAGTTAATTTTGTCTCTGAATCTAGCTCTGCACGGAAGCATTGGTTAGGCACCAGCAATGCTTCCGAGTGGGAATGTGACTCATCTACAGAATGGTTAATATCTACAGGTGATTTGATTTTCAATTATCTAACCACTGGCAGTTTAGAACAAACAATCACATGGATGACACAAAGTGAAAGGTCGTAAGATTGTCTCAGCTGAAGGAGTTTAAGAATTGATTCAGAGATGCCGCATGCTCCCAACAGGAGTGCAGTGTTGAATCACTAAAGGGCGAGATTTACTGGGACACTTGCACTGCTGATCGTGACTTCAAATCACACTCTTCATCAACATTAACATTTCACAGCATTGAAGGTGCCACTCAGATAGATCTGAAATATTCAAATGATCTAATGTTTCATCACACAGACCACCTACTTCAATGACTGGGGCGGCTCAGTGGCGCGGAGGTAAAGTTGCTGCCTCACAGACCGGGGTTCGATCCTGAACACGGGTGCTGTCTGTATGGAGTTTGTACGTTCACCCGTGATCGGGTGAGTTTTCTCCGAGATCTTCGGTTTCCTCCCGCACTCCAAAGACGGCAGGGGTTGGAGGTTAATTGGCTTTGTAAAAAATTGTAAATTATCTCTGGTGTATAGTGCTAGTGTATGGGGGGGGGGGGCGCTGGTCGGCGTGGCATCGGTGGGCCTAAGGGCCTGTTTCCGCGCTGTATCTCTAAACTAAGCTGTAATATTATCCAGTTTTTCCCCTGGTTCAGCCCATTTGTTTTGACTCCACTATTCCAACGTCCCCTTGGTCTGTCTCCAATCCTCTGTATCCACCAACTAATCCAAAATGCCACTGTCCTTACACAACCTGCACCAAATCTAGACAGAAGATAGACACACAATGCTGGAGTAACTCAGTGACTCAGGCAGCATCTCTGGGAAATGGAATAGGTGACGTTTCGGGTCGGGACCCTTCCTCAGACTGAGAGGATACCGGCATATCTGGACAGTGCCCTGCTCTCCGCCCTGGGCTGGTTCCACACCATGGATCTCCAAGTATTTCATCCTCCTCCAAGTGTTGACCTCAAAATTCTGCACTCTCTCCTATCTATCAATGGCTCTTGGAAATCACCCCCCCCCCCCAATCAGCAGCCCTTCACAACGTCAGTCTGAAGAAGGGTCGCAATCCAAAATGTTGCCTGTTCATTTCCTTCACAGATGCTGCCTGACCTGCTGAGTTCCTCCAGCACTTTGTGTTTTGCTCAAGATTGCAACACCTGCAGTTCTTTGTGTTTGAGAAGGCAGGAACGGGGTACTGATTGGGGATGATCAGCCACGATAACATTGAATGGCGGTGCTGGCTCGAAGGGCCGAATGGCCTCCTCCTGCACCTATTGTCTATTGTTTCCACCTCTTTCTCCCTCCAAGGTTTCCTGATAACGCAGGTCTTTTAATCAAGCATTGTCACTCCTACTAATATTCCCCCTTTGGCTGTGTCACTTCATTCAGTAGACGACAAATTATTTCAACATCTTGAATACTTTTTCCTCTGCGACCTCTTCCTATCCCACAAGCTTTCTTGATTGCAGCCAAATCTAATCTCTTGAGCACTTTTCCTGTTAACCACCCCACCATATACTTGCCCGAACCTTTGCAAATCACCTTTTAAAAATTTCACCCTCACTATATTTGTGTTTTAAGGTGTACTTAAACCACGCTCAACCAAACTTTCGGCACACTATCCCCATCCCTCTTTTCCTGTCAACTGTGGTCGACATCTTGTTTGGTAATAATCTGACTTTAGAGATGCAGCGCAGAAACAGGCCCTTCGGCCCACCGAGTTCGCGCTGGCCAGCGATTACCCTGTACACTAATCTACGCACACATTTAGGACAATTTTACAACTCATCTGAGCCAATGAACCCACAAACCTGTACGTCTTTGGAGTGTGGAGGGAAACTGGAGCATCTGGTAAAAACCCACGCGGTCAGAGGGAGAACATGCAAACTCCATACAGACAGCACCCGTGGTGAGAATCAAACCCAGGTCTCCAGCGCAACAAGACAGCAACTCTCCTGCTGCACCACCGTGCCGCCCTTCTGGCTCAGTGTTTTGGAATATTTTGAACATTAGAGAATCTACTGATGACCAAATATAAGCAGCGGTATTTGAATAATCTTCTCTTCCACAAGTTTCTTACCTGATCTGGCCCCTTGTCGAACATTTTCCGCGTTCTGGAAAACTGGTGAGAATGTGGAGTGTAAGGCAACGCGACGGTGGGAACTATTCCTTGCCGTGACACGGTCGAGATATCTCTGGGTCCTGTTTGTTTGCTCACATCGTTGGTCAGACTTGAACTACTGGTGCTGGGTATGGGCGGTGATCCTCTGAAACAGAAAACCACACGGAACATTAAGGCAGGACTCTCCACAAAGTGAGAATGTTCACTGTTATATTAATACCCTTAATCTTTTTGAGAGGAGTAACGTGGAAAGCTAATGAGGGACATGGATCATGTGCAGGCAGATGAGATTAGTTTATCTTGTACGGACACTGTGGGCCGAAGGGTCTGTTCTTGTGCTGCCCTGTTCTACGTTCTGTAAATCCCCAAAGCTGGAGGAGTCTCGCTCTAGGCAAGGGGAGAGATTGCTGGGGCTCTGACTGAGATATCTGAATTCTTGTTGGCCATAAGTGAGAGACCAGATGGCTGGAGGTCAGTCTTCTTCTTTCGTGCCCATCTTCATTATTTCAAATGTTGACATCGCTGCCATCGTTGCCGTCCTGAAAAGGACGCAAGCTTCCGGCGACAATCAGTGGGAGCCGTCACTTGTTGCAATAGATGAGTAAATGTGCTGGTTGAGAGCATTTAAGTGGTTGTTTATCCTGCTGATGTGGGCTGGATGTGAAGCCGGGTGTTAACAGTGAAAGGATGATACGTTAGCAAATGGAAGGATTAGGGTTTTATGAAGTTTATCGTATGACAAGTCTGGTTACTTATGCCATCACTCCAGAATATCCCAAAATTTTAACAGACATTTCATGTAAATAAAATTGTTAAGCCATAAAACATAAGAGCCAGAAGACCGATCACATTTTGGAGACAACATTAAGGTAGTGAACAAAAAAAATATTTATATTATCTACATGGGAAATATAATTAACAAGGAATTGCTTGGTTAAAAACTGACTGAAGGCTTGCACCATCAACAGATTTGATGCATGTTATAGCTCCTCAATTGTGTATTTATTTTGAAAGAACCCTACATCCATATATTTTGATGAGTATTGATTGATATGTTGGCAAATAAAAGATTTAATAAAAATCAAAAAAAGCTGCAGATGGTGGAAATCTGATCAAGAAAGTACTGGGTTCTGATGTTGAAGCTTTGGCAGGTGATTCTCTTTCCACAGATGCTGCCTGACCTGTTGAATGTTTCCACCATTTTATATTTTGTAAGAATGCTGTATTTGGACAATAATGGAAAGATGACCCTCGTGAAGAGCTATGGGGACTACCGGCTCCACCTCTTGTCCATAAAGATGATTAGAACTTGGCAACAGGGCAAACATGAAAATTCTTCATTCCTCAAGGCAATAGCAGGTGCAGTCATCAATGCTGAATCATATTCACATTGGCCTTTTGTTCAGTTTGATGGATTATGATGATAATAAGCTTTTCATTTTGTTAAACTTTGCAATACAATTCCATTTTTGGCATGTATTTTGTCATAAACTGTGCAATACAATGAAAAATATGGTCATAATTGCATGATTTTCACCTGAAATAAGGAGTTAATAAACAAACCATTTCGGCACTGATTAATAACAGGACCCCCTGACTAGAAGACAGGGGCTGCTGTAATTGCTCTTAAAATGAAATATACCCTAGGGTTGTAATTAAGTTAAATTAATAAGCAGCCATTTACTTTATTTTACCATCAATCATTCTACCCACACAGTGTCAGATTAATGAAACTATTTGGCTTAGCAAAGTAATTTTTCATATGCTTAGATTCAGAGCACAGTTAAAGCAGCAAGAATGTAGACCTCTTTAGAAACATATTAATTTATTAGACCATTTTAATCAAATTTATCCAGATCCCTCTATGACATGACAACAGCTACTGAATTTAGCTGGACTTGGAAAGTCGTCATTTGGGATTTTTTTGCTTTTGACATGAAATCTCGATTTAGTGAGGAACATTGTTATGCAGACAGACTGGTCCACAATTCACGTTGAATGTCAGTGGATTTCCTATTCCATGCCCCAAGGAAAGGAAGCAGAAAGCTTCAGCTTGCCAATTACTTTCTGACTGAGTTTTTGTTGCTTCTCTTACAATCTACCTTCTTCCACCCACTTCCTTCCAGGTGGAATTGGCACAGACGAAGCACCGAGGCTTGAAACCTTCCCGTCTTCACATCGCCCACTCAAAGGCATGACTGCCGTACCATCCTCCTTGCCCCAGTGAGTATGACAGAGGGCACACCCAGAGCCCAGGCCAGATTAGGCAGCAGCAGTGTCTGGATGCCCGGGGGGTTTTGAGGGACAGCCTGGGATCTAAGATGGAGGAGAAATAAGAAGCCACAATGGCTGCCATTCTAGAATGCACAGGAGGACAGGAAGAAGCTAAGAGGTAATGGTGGAGGTGCAAAAGTATGGGATGAAATCTCATCAGCTTATAAAATAGGAAGCAACAATGGATGGTGGCAGAATTGAGGTGGGGGGAATGCGATTGGGATAGAAGGGAGAAAATCTGAATTCCAATATCAGCAGAGGTAGTTTAGACTGAGAGATACAGAGCACCATACTGTATTCAGAAAACGGAAGGTTTTATCTTGCAAAGCTCATATCTTGTGCCATGGATGGGACTGCTATAATTGCCTCAAGATAGACACAAAAAGCCAGAGTAACTCAGTGGGTCAGGGAGCATCTCTGAAGAAAAGGGATAGGTGACGTTTCGGGTCAACACACTTCATCAGCCATCTGATAAAGGGTCTCGACCCAAAACATCGCCTATTCCTTCTCTCCAGGCAGAAGGGTCTCGACCCGAAACGTCGCCTATTCCTTCTCTCCAGGCATGCTGCCTGACACGCTGAGTTACTCCAGCATTTTGTGTCTAAATTCGATGTAAACCAGCATTTGCAGTTCTTCCTTACACATAATTGTCTCAAACTCCATTGTTTATAATGTTTTTTGTCTCCAAACATTAATATGTCATAAGGTCATAAGTGATAGGAGCAGAATTAGGCCATTGGTCCCATCAAGTCTACCCTGCTATTCATTTATGACCGATCTATCTCTCCCTCCTAACCTCATTCTCCTGCACTGGATGTACATTGATGGGACTGAAAGTCATTAATAAAAAACACAGTACAGGCTTTTAACAGTCCACGGTAAACAAGATTTTTCTTACAGGTTAAAATGAATTAGTTTAGTTGAGTTTAGGGGTACCATGTAGAACCAGGCCCTTCCACCCAACGAGCCGACCAACAATCCCCTGACACTTACACTATCCTACACGCTAGGGGATAATTTACAATTTTTACCGAAGCCAATTACCCTACAAACCTGTATGTCTTTGGAATGTGGGAGGAAACTGGGGCTCCCGGAGAAACCCGCGTGGTCACGGGGAGAAGGTACAAACTCCGTACAGACAGCGCCCGTGGTCAGGATCGAACATGGGTCTCTGGCAGAACATTGTAAGGCAGCGACTCTACCGCTGCGCCACTGTGCCGCCCCAAATTAAATTCTCAATGTATCTTGACCTTGTCACCCTTGTGTAAAATTGCATTTGCTGCACCCGCAGGAAACTAAACACAACTTGTTGCAAGTATGTCCCAATGTTAGAGAGGTATTTCACCCCAGCCTCAATGACTTACCCAACCTGGTGAATGTGTGCTCCCTTACTGGTGGGGCTGGCTGGTGCCGACTGTGTGAGGTTTGTGGAGTCCAGGATTCGCTGCGGGCGGGCGTTCATTGTAGCCTGAGGAGACATGATCCAAAAAACGCCATGTTTTAATAGATGAAACTCATGCACGGAAAGATTTTTAAAAAATCACCCGGAAATATATTTTTTTAGTTTAGTTTAGTTTAGAGATACAGCACGGAAACAGGCCCTTCAGCCCAAGTCCGCACCGACCAGTGATCCCTGGACATTAACACTATCCTACACACACCAGGGACAATTTTACATTTAGACCAAGCCAATTAACCCACAAACCTGTACACCTTTGGATTGTGGGAGGAAACTGAAGATCTCGGAGAAAACCCACGCAGGTCACGGGGAGAAGGTACAAACTCTGTACGGACAGCACCCGTAGTCAGGATCGAACCCGGGTTGTCGGCGCTGCATTCGCTGTTTGGCAGCAACTTTACCGCTGCGCCACCGTTCAAGAGCCTGATGGTTGTGGGGAACAAGCTATTTTTCAACCTGGTAGTCATGGTTTTCAGACTCCAATACCTTTTTCCCAAGTGAAACGAGAGTGTGGCCAGCGTGGTGTATATCTTTAACGATGCTGGCTACCTTTTTGAGGCGGTGCCTCCTATAGTACCCCTCGCGTCTTTTAGTTCTCTAACTCTGCTGCCACAAAGGCAAATTTACGGGGCTTCCAATCAACCAAACGGCATGTCTTTGGGACATGGAACGAAACCGGAGCATTTAATCAAAACCCATTGAGTACAGGGATGGCATGCAAACTCCAAACAGACAGCATCCAAGATCAAGACTGAACTTTGGTGCAATGAGAAGAGCGACTCTAACCCGATGTGTCACCGTGCTGTTCCTTTCCATTTTTACTCAAATTTAAAAAATGTTTTATTAATAGGACATATCAAACTGGGAGTGAAGCACTTTGAAAATCCAACTATTTCTTTGGCCATTGATTGCGTTCGTCAGGAGGAGCACAAAGCTTCTGTTCTGCCAAACTGCAAGGTTCAACTCAAGTCTGAGTCACTCCGACGGTGAAGCATATCAAAGTACGACATACATGCAAGTTCTTTCTTTCATCTGTGCTGGCTTTGAATTCAAATCTGTGAGGTGTCAACATATGCTAAGCCACTAACCTTACCCAGCCTTCTGCATTTTCATTAGAAGTGATAACCTTTCCTGAAGGAATCAGCTAGGAGTTAAAACTTCTGCCCAATACAATTGTAGTGAAACATATCAGACACATTTAACGTTGGAAAATCAATGTTAGATGTCATGGTGCTTAGATGGTTCAACATTACATTTTATTTTGTACAAAGTTATCTGTATACTTTCATCAGCAAAACCAAACCCCCTTAAGATGCCACGTTACTGGGCTAAGACCTCAACTTGTCACACTCATGTTCCACCACCCCCTCCCCGCTCCCCACCCAACCCCCAGCTTATGCCCTACCTGGATTTACACTTATTTCTCCCCACCCCCTCCTCCTCCATTCATAAAAAATAGGTGCTGGAGTAGGCCATTTGGCCCGTCGAGCCAGCGCCGCCATTCAATATAATCATGGCTGATCATCCAAAACCCATTCCTGCTTTCTCCCCATATCCTTTGATTCCGTTAGCCCGAAGAGCGATATTTAACTCTCTCTTGAAAACATCCAGTGAATTGGCTTCCACTGCCTTCTGTGGCAGATAATTCCGCAGATTCACAATTTTCTGGGTGAAAATGTTTTTCCTCATTTCAGTCCTAAATGGCCTAACTCTTATTCTTAAACTGTCATTCCTCTAGCTTCACAATTCCTTCCTCTAGCTTCACATTTTGCAATTCTTAAGGCTTTTTGTCTCACACCTTCTGTCTTTTCAACTCTGGCCTTTGTCCAACCATCTACCAGCCCTTCCCTCTGTTGGCCTATGACCTAAGATGGACACAAAATGCTGGAGTCAGTCAGCGTGGTCAGGCAGCATCCCTGGAGTAATGCAAAATAGGTGACGGTTCGGGTCTCAGACTCAGACTAAAGAAATGTTCCGAACCGAAACTGGGATGTCGGGACTTCCATGTGAAGAAAGACTGGATAGACTCGGCATGTACTCACTGGAATTTAGAAGATTGAGAGGGGATCTTATAGAAACGTACAAAATTCTTAAGGGGTTGGACAAGCTAGATGCAGGAAGATTGTTCCCGATGCTGGGGGAGTCCAGAACAAGGGGTCACAGTCTAAGGATAAGGGGGAATTCCTTTCAGACCGAGATGAGGAAAACATTCTTTACACAGAGAGTGGTGAGTCTGTGGAATTCTCTGCCACAGAAGGTCGTTGAGGCCAGTTCATTGGCTATATTTAAGAGGGAGTTGTGGCTAAAGGGATCAGTGGGTATGGAGAGAAGGCAGGTACAGGATACTGAGTTGGATGATCAACCATGATCGTATTGAATGGCGGTGCAGGCTGGAAGGGCCGAATGGCCTACTCCTGCACCTATTTTTCTATGTTTCTATGTTCTATGAAACAGTCTTAGATGATCGCAGGGAGAACGTGCAAGCTCCACTCAGACAACTCCCAGGATGGAACCCGGGTCTCTGGCGCTGTGATGCAGCAGCTCCACCAGCTGCACTATGCCCTGATCAGTAGTCTGTGGCCTTCATTGCTTTAATAAAGTAAAGATTTTAAGCTGCAGCCATTTTAGATTGACAGGTTAGAGATGATATTTTATCGTACTTTGGTCAGCCCTTGGTTGAATTCAGCTCTTCTTGAGTCACTGTTCACCTGAAATGCACTCTCAATTTTCAATGAGGTATTGGTGATCCCATTGGCAATTAAACACCGGGTCTGCTTTTGTGTTTCACAGTTTGACAAGGAAATTGGAAAAGGGCATCAGACAGGACGGCAGAGTAGACATCATAGAATTGAACTATGACTCAAACTGCTCATGGGAAGCCTCTCTCTCCTACAAAGGAAGCAAGCTTCTTTCAAGAAGATGCAAAAATAGTCATCTTCTTCGAGGATGAAAGGCTGTTGACTTTTTGTTTCAAATAAAACTTCAGAAAACAATTGGGAGACATCAGTGATTCTTAAAGTTTAGCTCCAAGTATTATCAATTGATCAATAAGGAAGTCAAGTGAATAATATGGTCTTGACAATGTAAGCAGTTCCTTGGGATATAGAATGATCTCAGTTCAGTCCAGTTCAGTTCTGTAGGTTCTGAGGTGGCTGATGATGCCAACGTGGGGACTTGCTTG
Source organism: Raja brachyura (assembly GCA_963514005.1). The sequence goes on along the minus strand of OY740803.1, from coordinate 43,879,423 downwards.
ACTTGGTCCTAGATGGAGAAGGAGAGGTGATATCCCAGGTAGATAGCTTTGGGACATGGTCCACTTCCACCATTTGCACTGGGCTTCTATGTGCTCCCAATGAATGGAGTCAAGGATCTCAACGCCATCGTGAATGCCTCTAGACCATGGTCCAAGGACTCCCCATAGTTGGGTGGGAATGCCACATTATTTCAAGAAGGCTCTCGAGAACATCCTCGAGTTAGGTCTTTATTCTTTGGAGCGCAGAAGGTTAAGGGGGGACTTGATTGAGGTCTTTAATATGATGAAAGGGATAGACAGAGTTGACGTGGATAAGCTTTTCCCATCGAGGGTAGGGAAGATTCAAACAAGAGGGCATGACATGGGAATTAAGGGACAGAAGTTTAGGGGTAACATGAGGGGGAGCTTCTTTACTCAGAGAGTGGTGGCTGTGTGGAATGATCTTCCTGCAGAAGTGGTGGAGGCAGGATCGATTTTAACATTTAAAAGTAAAGTGGATAGGTATATGGACGGGAAGGGAATGGCGGGGTATGGTCTGAGTGCAGGTAGATGGGACTAGGGGAAAGTAAATGGTCGGCACGGACTGGAAGGGCCGAGAGGGCCTGTTTCCGTGCTGTAATTGTTATATGGTTATATGGTTAACATCCACAAAACCGTTCTTATATCCACCTGGTAATGTCTTACAGCATGATACTCGGAATAGTGTGTTTATTTTTTACCTTGACCTCATGCCATTCGGGTGTTAAGTCACACAATTAGCAACATCACAAGAGTGATCGTGAAGACCTTCAGTCAGCAGCAGTGGACCGAGCTGACAAGATTGGCTTCACACATAAAATGATACCATGACTTATCTATTTGGTACCCCCGTTTGGTAGGTGGCCCGACATGTCACCAATCCATGTTTGTCAGAGATTCTGCCAGATACGCCGAGTTACTCCAGCATCTTTACTTTAGTGTTTAGAGATATAGCGTGGAAACACACCCTTTGGCCCATGCCGACCAGCGATCGCCCCGTACACCAGCACTATCCTACACACCAGGGTCAATTTACAATTTTACCGATGACAGTTTATCTACAAATCTGTAAGTCTTTGCAGTGTGGAAGGAAACCGGAGCACCCGGAGAAAACCCATGCGGTCACGGGAAAAACGTACAAACTCTGTACAGACAGCATCCGTAGTCAGGATCGAACCCGGGTCTCTGGCACTGTGAGGCAGCAACGCCCCCGTTTTTGTCAGTGTTACCTATTTGGGGTTGGTGGCAGAAGGGAGGAAAGTCAACCCCCAAATGTGAGAAAATGAGTGTGAATGAAACTAGGAGTGGCACAAACCCGCAAGAGGAAACCCGTGTCAAATACTGTAAAGTTGAACAAGTGAGGGGAAGTTTCTTTCAAGTTCATGACTCTAGCTCCCACTCCTTGACCGACTCCTTGCTGCCCTACCCACCTGACCAAACAAGCCACTCAGCTCAAGGGCAATGTGAGATGGGCAATAAACCATGGCCTAGTCAACAACACAAACGCCCCATGAATGTACGAATGAAAACAATTAATATCCAGAACTTGACCTTTAAAATTAGAACTTGATCTTTAAAAGTAGAAAATACATTAACAGATTTTTTACCTACAAAGGCCATTAACAGGCAAGTCTAATTTCAGTTTGTTCAGATATTTACATGCAGTAATTTTGCAGCATATGTGCCTGGACTGCAAATGTGACACGCATCCCCATCTTCCTCTGGCAGTTGCACAAGACGGAGGCCAGGCAGTGCCCCTTGTACCAGAGGCCATTGATAACGAGAACAGTGACTGAATCCACGACATTGTCAGTTCAGCATTTCATTTATATAGTGAAACAGCGTGGAAACAGGCCCTTCAGCCCAACTTGCCCACACCGGCCAACATGGCACATCTACACTAGTCCCCCCCTGCCCGCGTTTGGTCCATATCCCTCTAAACCTGTCCTTTCTATATACCTGTTTCTTAAACATTGCAATAGTCCCTGCTACAACTACCTCCTCCGGCAACACGTTCCAAACACCCACCACCCTTTGTGTGAAAAAGTCACCACTCAGGTTCCCATGAAATCTCCCCCTCACCTTAAACCTATCAAGTCAAAGTCAAACAAACTTTATTGTCATTTAGAAATACATTGATACATGCAGTTTCAAACGAAATTACGTTGCATTTGGCTCCCTGTGCAACACAATAAATTAACCGAAGGATAGGCATGGGTGAAAAGAATAAATAGACACTAGTGGCAGGCCATTACATGGCATTCAGGAGTCTGATGGCTCGTGGGAATAAGCTGTTGCAGAACCTTGATGTTCTGCTCCTTATGCTGCGGTATCTTTTTCCCGAGGGCAGCAGAGTGAACAGTCCGTGATGGAGATGTGTGGGGTCTTTTATAATACTGCTGGTCTTAAACACACAGCGTTTGGTCGCAATATCCCCGATTGAGGGGAGAGAGGACCCGATGATTTTTTCCGCTGTCCTCACCACTCTCTGCACAGACTTCCAGTCGGAGGCTCTACAGTCCCCAAACCAGACAGAGATACAGCTGGTCAGAATACTCTCTATGGTGCCCCTGTAGAAAGTAGTGAGGATGGGATGGGGGAGATGAGCTCTTCTCATCCGGCGCAGAAAGTGCAACCGCTGCTGTGCTCTCTTAACAGTTGATGAGATGTTATTCGACCAGGTCAGACTGTTAGTGATCTGCACCCCCAGGAACTTTGTGCTACTGACCACCTCCACATCGCTGTCGTTGATGTGAAGTGGTGTGGGACTGTGCCGGTTTTTCCTGAAGTCGACGATAATCTCCTTTGTTTTCTCGACATTCAGGATCAGGTTGTTCGTATTGCACCAGTCCGCCAGTTGTTTCACCTCCTCCCTGTAAGCCAGCTCATTGTCGTCCCTGATGAGGCCCACCACTGTTGTGTCATCTGCGTACTTCATGATGTGGTTTGTACTAAACCTGGCACAACAGTCGTGAGTCATCAGGGTGAACAGCAGTGGACTCAGGACACAGCCCTGAGGGGAGCCGGTGCTCAGAGAGATGGTATTGGAGGTGTTATTTCCAACCCTCACAGACTGAGGTCTGTCAGGGTTGATTTCCCCCTCATAAGGTGAGGGGGAAATCTCCCCCTCACCTTAAACCTATGTACTCTGGTTCTCGATTCTCCTACTCTGGGCAAGAGACTCAGTGCGTCTACCCGATCGACTCCTCTCGTGATTTTGTAGGCTATGTGAGGCTATTAAGGAAATCCGGATAGTATTGTTTAGCAGGGGGAAAGGAAACAAATAAAGAAAAGACAGGGTGCTGGAGTAACTCAGTGGGTCAGGCAGCACCACTGGAGAACGTGAATAGGTGACATTTTGAGTCAGGATCCTCCTTTAGACTGTGTGTAGTAAGGGTTAGAAAGCTGAGAGAGAGAGAGATGGGGGCAGGACAAAGCCTGGCAAGTTATACGAGGATCCAGGTGATGGGGTTTCATAGGCAGATGGTTGGACAGGGACCAAAGATGAAAAGACAGGTCATGTGAGATTACAAGGTATGGGTAGAAGAAATGTGAAGCTGGAGGAAGGAATATAGAGGAGGAGGGAATTGTTTGGAGGTACTGCAAATTATGCATTGCTTGGCAAAAATGCTGGGATTCAATGTTCTCAGAAAGAAGCATGAGAGCATGGAAATTTCCTAGAGCTTTTTTTTCAGTTCCTCTGCGGGTTACTAGCATTATTATTTAATTTTAGATTCCAATATGGCTGAAAATCCAGCAAATGATGTTAATTCACCTGGAAATGTGAGCCAAAAATGTTTAGCACAAATGTCAATTTTCCAGGATGTCACAGATACATTTCTCCGTCAACATTTCCTTTATACCACTTGCCGATGAATACCGAAAATATTCAGAAACACACACCTCCAGATTCAGGGTCAGTTTCTTCCCAGCTGTTAAAACCATATAACAATTACAGCACGGAAACAGGCCATCTCGGCCCTTCTAGTCCGTGCAGAACACTTACTCTCACCTAGTCCCATCTACCTGCACTCAGACCATAACCCTCCATTCCTTTCCCGTCCATATACCTATCCAATTTATTTTTAAATGATGAAATCGAACCTGCCTCCACCATTTCCACTGGAAGCTCATTCCACACAGCTACCACTCTCTGAGTAAAGAGGTTCCCCCTCATGTTACCCCTAAACTTTTGTCCCTTAATTCTCAAATCATGTTCTCTTGTTTGAATCTTCCCTACTCTCAATGGAAAAAGCTTATCCACGTCAACTCTGTCTATCCAATTTTATAATTTTAAAGGCCTGTATCAAGTCCCCCCTTAACCTTCTGCGCTCCAAAGAATAAAGAACTAACTTGTTCAACCTTTCTCTGTAACTTAGGTGCTGAAACCCAGGCAACATTCTAGTAAATCTCCTCTGTACTCTCGTTATTTTGTTGACATCTTTCCTATAATTTGGCGACCAAAATTGTACACCATACTCCAGAATTGGCCTCACCAATGCCTTGTACAATTTTAACATTACATCCCAACTTCTATACTCAATGCTCTGATTTATAAAGGCCAGCACACCAAAAGCTTTCTTTACCACCCTATCTACATGAGATTCCACCTTCAGGGAACTATGCACAGTTATTCCTGGATCCTTCTGTTCAACTGCATTCCTCAATTCGCTACCATTTACCATGTACGTCCTATTTTGATTTGTCCTGCCAAGATGTAGCACCTCACACTTACCAGCATTAAATTCCATCTGCCATCTTTCAGCCCAATCTTCCAAATGGCCTAAATCTCTCTGCAGACTTTGAAAATCTACTTCATTATCCACAACAACACCTATCTTAGTATCATCTGCACATTTACTAATCCAATTTACCACACCATCATCCAGATCATTGATGTATATGACAAACAACAGTGGACCCAACACAGATCCCTGAGGCACCCCACTGGTCACCGGCCTCCAATCTGACAGACAGACATCCACCATCACAGTTATGAGGCAACTGCACCATCCAATCATCAACTAGAAAGTAGTCCTGACCTACCATCGACCTCATTGGAGACCTACGAACTATCTATCATTTATCAGACTTTACCTTGCATTAATCTTGTATGTGTGCACTGTGAACGGATTGATTGCAGTCATGTATGGTCTTTTTGCTGACTGGATAGCACACCACTAAACGTTTTTCACTCTACCTCGGTACACGTAACAGTAATAATCTAAACTAATCAGCCAATGGTTAAAATTTGAAAATAGAAGTTACACAGTCCTTTAAGATCAAATTGATATGCAAGTTTACTTCGGGGCCTGTCCCACTTACGCAATATTTTTTGGCGACTGCTGGCACCTGTCATCGTCGCAGCAGGTTGCTGAAAATCCAGCTGCGACCAGAAAAAGGTACGACTCTTTGGGCGACCACTCACGACCATACCGGCGCCACGTGTTGACATCGTGGGGTGACGCCTGTATGGTCGTGAGTAGCTGAGTCATCGTTTTCTGGTCGCCGCTGGATTTTCAACAAGTTGAACATTTTCGGCGTCCCGCTGCGACTGTGACGGGTGGCCGCAGTCGCCGAAGAAACCGCGTAAAAATGGGACAGGCCCTTCAGTCTCCCTTATTTTAGGCTATTTGCCTAAAGGCCGACGGGGATAAGCAACTTTAATTATGAATGGCACTCTCATGCTGTGCAATAAACCATCCAGCTGATTCAGATCTTGTCTCATCTCACCAAGCATTTCCATCAGCGTTAGGAAATATTATGGAAGCATCCATGCACAGGCCACATTCACCCAGCAGCAATCACTGAGGGACATTTTTGCTACAAACCTGGGTTGTGTAATGGTGTGAACTGAATTGCGACATCATTGATATATAGAGATAATACTCTAAGGCAGGTTGATGAGTGAGTGACACCACTGAGTGGAAGGTGGTATTTACAGGGCACCTCAACTATTAATAGTTGCTGCAGTCTTGACATTTCTCCTCATTATATGTCTACCATCCTATAGAGTCATATAGCATGGATACAGGTCCCCCCACCCACCCAGTGCGCACTCACCATTAAGATCGCTGTTTAAAAATAGGGGGTCGCCCAGATAAAGTCAGAATCGTACAGCATGGAAACAGGCCCTTCCATCCAACTGGTCCATGCCGGCATTTGGTCCACGAACATCTACAGGGAAGGGAGGACCCGACCGCCGTGAGGGGGGTGGGGTGGTGGGCAGGAACAAGGGGGGGCCTGGCGTGGAAACTATGTATACTTTGTAATTTTGTCAGTCCCCTTACGTGGCGACTCTTTGTATACTTTGGGTACGCAAGCAAAGAATTTCAATGTGACTTGCCACGTGACAAAGTATTCATTCACTAATCCCATTTTGCTATTCTTCCCATATTGCACTACTCACCTACACACGAGGGGAAACTTATAGTGATTCATTAAAGAGCCTGTCCCATTTAGGGTATTTTTTTAGGCGACTAGGCTGTCGCCACATGGTCGCCGGAGTGTCGTCTGTACGGTCGTGAGTAGTCTCCTCAGTCGCCCAAAGAGTTGTAGTGTCTTTCTGGACGCCACTAGATTTTCAACATTGAAAATGTTTTGGAGCCAGTCGGTGACTGTGAGTTTGACGCCAATGAGCGTAGCTTGACTTCTCCTGACGTAGGTGCTGTCGTAGTTGTTGCCAGGTGACGTAGGTTGTCGCTGGTGCTGACCGACTTTTTTTGGTGTTAAAATAAAATGATACTATTTCAAATTTTATGTCGAAGGGGGGGTCCAGTCGCTGTTTTTTTGGCGACCTGCTACGTCTATGACAGCCATCGAAAAATAGTTTAAGTGGGACAGGCCCTTAACCCGGTAGCACTCGTGGCTTAAGGATGTGGGAGGAAGATGGAGCACCTGGAGGAAGCCCATGCTGTCACAAGGAGAGCATGCAAACTCCACACAGCCCCAGAGGTCAGGATTACCAGAGGGAAATGTTCTACCATGCCATCTATCTTTGACTCTATGACTCTGGCTCCTCTTTCGTAAATCCATGCACTTCACATATTTTTGTAAATAAATGTTGAAAGATCTTGCGCTCTTGGCCCAAAATTCATTTCATTGGAACTGCTAAAAGAGGAACAAATCGTGTAACAACAGTTGCTGGAATGCCCCAATAAACAGAACAGATTATGGTGGGATCATCTGCTTTAAGAATAGTCGCGTGCTTTCGTGTAACCTTTTCGAGCATGAGATAATTAGTACTGCCATGACTGATGAGTCATAAAAACTGTCAGCATCTTGCAAGCATCGTTGTAGAAGCAATTAAAATTGTAATGGATATGTAAACATGTACATATTAAAGTGGAAATGCATGAGCAAAGGAAAAGCTGCACCTTTTGGTGCAGCTCAGAAGCCAGATCGCAGAAACGGAACAGGTGGGCTATCTTAACGAGGAATGGTTGAACAAGCTGTGCGACACGGTGGCGCAGTGGTAGAGTTGCTGCCTCACAGCACCAGAAACCCGGGTTCGATCCCGACTACAGGTGCTTGTCTGTACGGAGTTAGTTTGTTCTCCCCGTGACCTGCGAGATCTTCGGTTTCCTAGCACACTCCAAAGGCGTACAGGTCTGTAGGTTAATTGGCTTAGTATCAATGTAAATTGTCCCTAGTGTGTGTAGGATAACATTAATGTGCGGGGATCGCTGGTCGGCCTGGACTTGGTGGGCCGAAGGGCCTTTTCCACGCTGTATCTGCAAACTAAATAAACTAAAAACTAAGCTAGGCTAGAGTGTGACTGGATTCAAATACAAGACACTGAGAAGTCCTGACAAGGTGCAACGGGAGAAAAATGTTTCCTCTCATGGGAAAATCTAGAATAGGAGATCACTGTTTAAAATTAGGGGGTCGCCCATATACAGTCAGAATCATACAGCACAGAAACAAGCACTTCGGCTCAACTTGCCTATGCCGACCAGAATACCCCATCTACTCTAGTCCCACCTGCCTGTATTTGGCCCATATCCCTCTAAATGTTTCCTATCCATGTACCTGCCCAAATTGCTTTTGAATGTTGTTATTTTATCTGCCTCAACTATTTATTTTGTTAGCTCATTCCATATACCCATCACCCTCTGTGTAAAATAAAATGCTGCTCAGGTTCCTACTAAATCTTTCCCGGCTCACCTTAATCCTATGTCCTCTGGTTATTGATTTGCCTACTTACTCTGGGTAAAAGACTGGAAGATCACCCCTCAGCCATCTGCACTCCAAGGGATAAAGTTCTAGCCAGCCCACCCTCTCCCTATAGCTCAGGCCTTCGGGTCCTGGAAATTATAAAAGAGATGAGGCAATTTATTAATAAATTAATAAATAAAACATTTTGGAATATATGTAATTCTCTTCCATTAAGGGCAGTGATAGCAGATTATTTGAATGTTTAAGTTTCAAGTGGGGTAAGCATAAGAGGGTACTGGGAGTACACAAAAAGCTGGAGAAACTCATCTAAGGAGCGAAGGAGATAGGCGACGTTTCGGGTCGAGACCCTTCTTCAGGGTACTGCAAGTAAATGGGTTTGAAGAGCTGAGATCACAATAAGATAAGCCACCATCTTGTTCAGTGGCAGAGCAGGCTTTAGAGACTCATTGACTACATCAGCCACTTGTTCATCTGTTCATATGAACTTGAGAAACAAGCTTCCGAATCATAAACTGCAGATTAGATAGAGAAACTTTGTACTCTGAAGGGCAGGCGATTATCAGTTCAGTCCAGTTTTGGTTATTGTCACGTGTACAGAGGTACAGTGAAAAGCTTTTGCTGCGTGCTGTTCCGTCAGCAGAAAGACAATCCATGATTACAATCAAGCCATTTACAGTGTACAGATACATGATAAGGGAATAACGTTTATCATGCATCTATACACTGTAAATGGTTCGCTTGTAATCATGTGTTATGTACGCAAAGCTGAGAGCCCAATTTTTAAATAACGTCATAATATCCTTTCACATTCACCTGAACCAAGAGAACAGGCAGAGGATGAGCAGTGAATAGCTCACCTTAAGGACAAGCAGCATTTCCTCGCTATTGACCTAGAACTGCCCCCTCCAATGAGACTTAAAACTCATCTTTACTCTCAAGCCTTTCTTGACGTCCTCTGAGCGAGGGCTATATGTGTGTATTTATGTATGTACTTAATCTATGAACCACTGTTGTATAACGTTAGTACCTCCACCAATGTAAAGCACTTTGGTCAATGAGAGTTGTTTTTTAAATGTGCTATAGAAATAAAAGTGACTTGACTTGACTAGGGACTTTGGGCATTGTTTAGGAACTCTCTTGGTTTTTAATTGCTCTCTTGGTTTAAACAAAAAAATTGAACTTTATTTGTTTGTGTTATCCATTAAATACTATGTTTACAAACCTGTTGCTGCAAATAAGAGTTTCATTGTTCCATTGCGGGACATACAACAATAACACAATCTTGGGTTATGTGCTTGGAAATTCAGCATGAACCCATAACTTTGTGCTTCAATCACGAACCGGGATTCGACTCGGACACTTTGCAGTCACGGTACTTGATCCCAATGCCATTACAATCCACCATTACCTTGTACGCTGTGTTGTTGAGCACCTTCATCGCGAGGTCGGACACTTCTGGGAACGGATCTGCGGCAAGGTGAAGGAGAACGCGCCAGATCTGAGTGTAGACACTGTTAAATGACACCCCTTGGAAAGAGAAAATGGTCACTGTTTTCACCCGTTTGAAAGAGTAAGACATTACAAGACATTAAATCATCAACGTATCAGTGCAAAATGGAAAACGCATAGAAACTGTGTTTAACAAAGGACTGCAGATGCTGGTAAAACCAAAGGTAGGCACAAAATGCTGGAGAAACTCAGCAGGGTGAGGCAGCATCTATGGAGAGAAGGAATTGAGTCTCTCAAAACGTCGCCAATTCCTTCTTTCCATAGATGCTGCCTCACTCTGTGTCAAAGAAACAGAGCGTCCATGTTACACTAACATGTTGGGGTTTGCGTTTGAACTTCTGAAACGCTGAAGTCAATGGAACTAAATTCCTGCAGCAGACTTTTTCAAGCACTGTAATAATTTGATGGTGTGTTTAGCACAAATGTTTGCGATGGGGCCGTTGAGGTCAAAGTGGGGGCTTCGGTGAGTGCTGGGATTCAATGAGGAGGATCAGCAGTGATCAGGTAATGTCTGGGTACAAGGGACTGGGGATTCAAGGGAGCGAATAGATGGTGAGGTTAACAGTGAAAGGATGCTTCTTTAAGTGGATGACTGTGACCAGTGATTTACTGGTGCTGTTTTTTCCCGCCGCTTGCAATGTAAATGAATGACTTGGATGTGAATGTAAGAAACAGGAAGAGCAAGTTTGCAGATGGCATAAAGGTTGGTGGTGTAGTGGACAACAAGGAAAAGTATCTAAAGTTACTGCAGGATATAAATCAAATGGATATTCGGGTGCAATGCTCAGATGGAATTTAATCCTGACAACTGTGATGTGAAAGGACACAAAGTGCTGGAGTAGCTCAGCAGGTCAGGACCTCTGGAGAACATGGATAGGAGACGTTTCGGGTCGAGACCCTTCTTCAGACTGAGGTGTCAACTGAGATATGATGCATTTTGTAAGGCAAATAGGTGTATGTCATATTTAGTAAATATTAGGGTGCTAAGGATTGTCGATGAACGGAGGAAACTTAGGGTGGAAGTCCACCGAGGTAGATAGGGTGACGAGGAAGGCAGATGGCATGTTTGCCTTCAAGTGTCGGGGCAACGAATATAAAAGTTGGGATGTTACATTGCAACTTCACAAAACACTGGGACTTGGAGCATTGTGTGCATCTGTGTTTGTCACACAATAGGAAGGAGGTGGTTGCAATGGAGAGTCTGCAAGTGGATTCACCGGGATGTGGCCTGCAATGGTGGAATTTAGTTATTGGGAAAGACTGGATGGTTTTGGATTGTTTTCCCTGGAGTGATGCAGTTGAAGAGTGATGTATATAAAGTGGAGTGAGTAATATAAAATTGAGAGTTGTAGATAATCAGAATCTTTCTCCCCCATGGGAATGGTATCAAAGGCAAAAGGGCATAGATTTAAGATACAAGAAAAGAAACTTAAAGAGTGTAGGAATGAACTGCAGATGCTGGTTTAAATCAAAGCTAGACACAAAATGCTGGAGTAACTCAGCGGGACAGGCAGCATCTCTGGAGAGAAGGAATGGGTACCGTTTTGGGTAGAGACCCTTCTTCAGAAACATAAAGAGTATTCAACACAGAGTGCTGAAATCTAACCGTGCGACCAGAAGAGGCAGTGGAATCAAATCCATTCACTATTTTTAAGAGGCGTTTGGGCAGAGAGTTAAATAGGCAATGGTAAGACGGATACAAACCTAAAAAGGGGAAATGGGATCAGTGTAGATGGGAAAAATGGTTGGCTTGTACATGGTGGGCTAAAGGGCCTAGTACTGCGTTGTACAACTGACTCTAAACAATTGAGAATGAATCGAGCACCCCTCAAATATTTCTCCTTAATTGCCAATTATTTTTGTCTTAGTTTAGCAGCTAGTACTTGGTTTGCCAACACATAACTTTATTCTCGAATGCACCTCAGCAGAACTATGGTTTTTAAAAGCTGTACTTTTTAAAATGTCACCAATTTCTCCCGAATTTCTGACAAACATTACCAGTGGAGTAATTAATGTTACAAAGATCGCCAGTACCTTTATGGAACTCATTAGTTGAGTGCTTGGAGCCAATTCTCCCCTAACCCAGTAACAACATAGATTCTGACCTAATACATCACTCGCAGCTCCAAGAACACATAATTATTTTGATGCTGCAGGTTATATATAAATAATTCAATAGGCAAACAATTGATAATGAAGCTGTAACAAATCTGGTGCTATGTAGAATTTAGCAGCAAAGACTGCTGCAGAATCAAATGTTTTAAAATTACACAACAATAAACTACCATTTAGGAATATATATAAAAACCCAATTATAAATAAGTTTGTCCACACTTGACACCGAGATGACCAAATCAAATATTTACCGGAGAGCCTGCAAGAGTTAGAGAGAAAAGTAATTTGGTGCACATTGTCAAGAGGTTGATTGGGATGTAAGTGAAATGGTTTTAACAGTACCAGACAGTGAGTTGAAGGTGAAGAGGGCATACGATCGCTGAGTCATAGAGTGTGGAAACAGGCCCTTCGGCCCAACTTGTCCACACCAACCAACGTGTCCCATCTACACTAGTCCCACCTCCCTGTAACTGGCCCACATCCCCTCTAAGGATGTCCGATCCATGTACCTGTCTAAATGTTTCTTGAACTCTCCAATAGTAAATTATACTTTTAATTCACCCCAATAAAAGTGTATTTAAAGAGCAGTAGAAACAAACTGCAGCATCCTCTTCCATGTAAAAGCAGGACAATTTTTTGTAGCCACCTGGGCAGCAAATCACAAACTTTTTGTGTGCTTTCAATATTGCTATGGTGTGTATAGGATGAAGGTGGCATAGGTAGCATGGATATTCGCTAAAGACACCAAGGGTTGGCTAAAGACAAGGGTGAATGATTTGCTTTCAGATGGGGAAAAAGGCATAGCGACCCTCAGATAGCAACGTTAGGACTACTGCTTATCCTTGAATGTATTGACGACTGGTAAAAAGGGACAATTTTAACATTTTCACTCGAGGAAACAGCAGCAGGGTTTAAAAGGGCAGAGAGCGGATCGACTGGCAAAATGGATTAGATGCATAAGGCTGTGACACTTGCAGCTCGAGGTAGGCGTAAAATAATGAGGAGAATCAGTATTCAATAATGGAGGGTTGTATGGAAAGAGACCGGGAAGTGTGTGTGCATCAGTATTTGAAGCTGTTATAAAGCATATAAAATCATTGGTTTTACCATGAGCAGCATAGAACACAAAAGCACTTCATTACTTGTTCATTTCTTATAGACTCCAACTAAAATGCTTGTTTTATGTTAAGAAGGATGGATGTCAAGACCATGGAAATTCGGCAGAGATTTACCAGAACACACAAGGGTGCTGGTGAAAGTACAAATGTTGTACTTGATGTAGAGTTACGATATAATATTAGTGTTCCAAAATATACTTGTTTTTTTCTAGAGTAAGTAAAGATAGCTGCAACGATTAGGCCACCAGGGACTAGACTGTGGAACAGCATCCCTCTTCCCATCAGAACTGCCCCCTCCATCAACTCTTTTAAGTCGAGACTTAAAACTTATTTCAACTCTCAAGCCTTTCTTGAGGTCCTCTGAGGGAGCACTGTATGTATGTATCTATGTATGTATAGTAGATCTACGTACCACTGTTTGTAGCACGTTAGTACCTGCACTAATGGAAAGCACTTTGGTCAACGAGAGTTGCTTTTAAATGTGCTATAGAAATAAAATTGACTTGACTTGACTAAATACGTCGGGTAAATGCACAGAGTATTTTGTCCAGTGTCGGGGAATTGAGAACACGAGGACATGGGTTTAAGGTGGGGGGGGGGGGGGAAGTTTTAATAGGAACCCGAGGGGTAACTTTTTTTTTACACAAAGGGTGATAGGTGTATGGAGCGAGCTGCCGGAGGAGTTAGTTGAGGCAGGTACTATCACAACAATTACAAATCATTTAGATAGGCACATGGATAGGACAGGTTTAGAGGAATATGGGCCAAACTTGGGCAGGTGGGACTAGTGTAGATGGGGCATGTTGGCTGGTGCAGGCATGTAGGGCCAAAGGGCCTGTTCCACACTGCACGACTCTATTGATTTGAGGGTTATGGCCAACTGGCACAGTAGATGAGTTGAGCCCAGCTTAGATCAGCAAGGATCATACTGAATGGCAGGGCAGACTTGAGGGAGCAAGTGGCTTTTACTTTCTTGTCTTCTAGCATTTAATTCAATGGATTTTGAACGTCCATAGTCGCAGGGCATTTGTAAGCCCCCCACCGTCAAGGTACCAGATAATGACATCTGATGAGTAGAAGGGACAACTATCACGTTATAGTGACAAAGTCTGGAAATTAGATGAAATGACGGATCAAGTACGGCACGGTGGAGCAGCGGTAGAGTTGCTGCCTCTCAGCGCTAGAGACCCGGGTTCCACCCTGACTACAGAGCTTGTACGTTCTCCCTGTGACCGTGTGGGTTTTCCCCGGGTACTCTGGTTTCCTCCCACACTCCAAAGACATACAAGTTTGTAGGTTCATTAACTTCTGTAAATTGTCCCTAGTGTGTAGGATAATGTCAGTGTGTACGGGGATCGCTGGTCGGCACGGTCCCGGTGGGCCGAAGGGCCTGTATCTCTAAACTAAACTAAATAATACTCAGTAGGAGCTCGACAATTAACAGTCACAAAGTAAAGCTCCGTAAACCAAAGAGATAAACATTTAAACAGACCCATCTAAACATGGCAGTGGAGAGATGATCTATTTGAATAGTCCACGGTGAGGATTTTTTCCAGTAAAAGATTTAGGGGAAAAACAGAAGGTTTCGCTATTAATCAGAACATTTTTGCAGTCAAATTTATAAGCCTGTGAATGTGAGAATGTCAGACCGCTGGGCAGGCAGCCAAGTTAGTGCCCATTGTAACCACATAGATGATTACATTTTCTTCACAAAGAAATACAAGGTTAAAACGAGCTGATATCTGTGTATATTAGATGATTTGTGATTTGTTATTATTTATAACTACAGTTAAAAATTTAGCATCTTTTTCATATTAATTATGTAGTGATACTTTATTGATATGCCCATCTTTAAAATGAGTTGCAATGCTCCCCACCATTACCTGGAGCTTTACCATCAATTAAAACGTCTGTAGAAGTAATGGGTTTTTTTAATCAATGCAGCATGGAAATAGCCCTTTCAGCCCACTGAGTTCACACCAACCATCCATAACCCGTTCACATCAAATCTATGTTAGAAACATAGAAAATAGGTGCAGGAGGAGGCTCTTCGGCCCTTCGAGCCAGTACTGCCATTCATTGTGATCATGGCTGATCATGTGATCATGTTCTCCCAATATTGCATCCATTTCCCCACACGCTCGGGGCAATTTAAAGAAACCAATTCACTTACAAGCCCGCAGGTCTTTGGGAGGGAATCCACATGGTCAGAGGGAGAACGTGCACACAGACAGCACCCGAGGTCAGGATTGAACCTGGGTCTCTGGTGCCGCGAGGCAGAAGCTCTACCATTTGCACCGCTGTCTTCTTAAAGACGTGAGATAGGAACATAGTGTGAAGGATGTGTCTACAGAAGGGTTACGACCTGAAATGTCACCTATCCATGTTCTCCAGAGATGTTGCCTGACTCACTGTTACTCCGGCATCTTGTGTCCTTTTGTGTATTAACCAATATCTGTAGTTCTGCGTTTCGACTGAAGGGTGTATCTGATCAGACCAACACTACTGTCTAAAGAAGGGTTCCAACCCTAAACATTACCTATTCATTTTCTCCAGAGATGCTGCCTGACCTGCTGAGTTATTCCAGTGTTTTGTGTCTATCTCGTACACTAGTTTTATGCTGACATTATCATCACACCCAAACAGGGAGGTTGCTGTTTGTAGTCTGACGAGTTGCCCTTTACCGTGCTGAGGCCAGATGGCAGCTCCCGGACACCTTCTCATACCTACCCCTCAACCATGATCTCACAGGTGAGCACCAGGCCGTTATCTCCCAGACAATGTCTGATTTCATCACCTCTGGTGATCTGCCCTCCACAGCATCCAACCTCATCGTTCCCCAACCCTGCACGACCTGCTTCTACTATCTCCCGACATCCACAAACAGAGCTGCCCTGGCAAATCCATTGTTTCTCCTGCCCCTCCCCACTGAACCCATCTCCACATACCTCGTCCAAGACACCTCACATGCCCTTCAACTTGTTAATAACTCCAGGTCCCCATTCACTCATCGATACCATGGAAAAGAATCTGAAGAAGGGTCGCGACCCAAAACGTCACTCATCCTTTCTCTCCACAGATGCTGCCTGACCCGCTGAGCTTGCGCTAGATTTAGACTTGAGGTACAGCGCAGAAACAGCCCCTTCGGCCCACCAAGTACGCGCCAACCAGCGCCAACCATACCAAAATAACTAAGCAGTTGGACTGAACAGAAGATTTGCAGGATTTTATTCGGGGTTGTCTTTTGTTTTGTAGAGAGCACAGAGATAGAAATCCGGCAAGAATTGTCTATTGGAACTGCAAAGCACTCCTGCAGTTCCCTGCTGATCCCGTGTGTTCATTTGTGAAGCTCTGCTCTCCTTGCATCAGGTTGAATCTCCAAGACCACACCTGGCAGCCACAGTGGGACGGGCACCTTGGGGGCAGATTGGTGTCATGCCACTGATACCAGACTGCCAAAAGCTACATTCTTTGACATGGGAGTGTGGTTTACAAGGGCACAGCATTACGCTGCCTTGTGCCTTTATTATGTAAACATGCTGCATTATCAAACAGAGATCTTTCATTTTTACATTATGTAACTTTTAAATATTCAGTTGCCGCACCATGGGAAACCTAAAAACTGCATAATTCATCATTTTGACAATCTTTCACACTTAACAAGCCAACCGTCATGTAAATAAGACGCCTTTGCTAAATATTCATATGCAGGGCTGTAAGCTGCTTTCTCCCTGCTCAGTACAATAATGAACCTAATTGCTTTTCCTGAGACAAAAGTTGATGCATTATGATAATGGCTGTGATTGAGTGACGGCCGGTTGAATATGGATTAGTATTTCAGAGATTCTGCTGGGTGCTGCATTACTCTGTGCCAGTTGATTTTTCTGTGACATTGCAGAGCGAGCAGTTGTTTAACTGCCACTCATTTCCCAGCCTTCTTTTTTGCAATATGCTAAAATCTACTGCATTCGGCAGCTTTGAACTCGTCTCAGAAGTTGCAGGATGCAAATTAAATTCACAGGGACCACACTGACATCCCGTTGATAGCCATAAGGTGTTGGAGTAACTGTACGTTCTCCCCTGTGACTGCGTGGGTTTTCTCCGGTTTCCTCCCACACTCCAAAGACCTACCTACAGGTTTGTAGGTTAATACTCCACACCTGGAGTATTGTGTGCAGTTTTGGTCCCCTAATTTGAGGAAGGACATTCTTGCTATTGAGGGAGTGCAGCATAGGTTTACAAGGTTAATTCCAGGGTAGGCGGGACTGTCATATGCTGAGAGAATGGAGCGGCTGGGCTTTCATACTCTGGAGTTTAGAAGGATGAGCGGGGATTTTATTGAAACATAAGATTATTAAGGGTTTGGACACTCTACAGGCAGAGAGTTGTGGGTCTGTGGAATTCACCCCGCAACATGTCGCCTGTTTGGTCGTGAGTCATCTCCTCAGTCGCCCAAAGAGTCTTTCTGGTCGCCGCTGGATTTTCAACGTTGAACATTTTCGGCGACCTGCAATGGCCTATGACGGGTGCCGGCAGTCGCCGAAAAATTCACGTAAGTGGGACAGGCCCGTTACCCTGCAATACGATCATGGCTGATCTGCTTTAGGTCTCAACGCCTCTTATTACCAACCTGCATGTTTTAGGATGTAGGAGGAAACAAGAGCACTGATATGGAACCCACATGGCCACAAGGAGAACATGCAAACTCCACTCTGGCAGAGATCAGGATTGAACCGAAGTTGCTTGTTACTGAGATGCAATATCTCTACCAACGGTGTCACACCACCATCCCCGTGGCTTAAATTCATGATAGAGAAGCCTCTTCACCGTTAAAACTTGCTGATCTTTCTATATTCTTCTGGGCCACTCCACTGTCGCAGTATGGTTCTCCTTGTCAAATAATTAACCTGACAAAATTGGCATGGCTCACATTGAAAATAATACCTTTAACTCGGCAGAAGTTGATTCTGATAAAATTTCAACAGAAGGTGGCAATACAAATTCCTGGCAAGAGTTGAAGGAGGTTGCAGAAGTCAAAGAGAAACCGTTCGTCAGCACTGCGCTCCCTTTGAAAGTTCAGAACCTTTCTAATCTAAAAAGACAGCAAGATCAATGTCGCTGGAATACGATCTCTGGAAGGGCCAGGTGACAAGACATGAAACTTTCTAATCTAGCTACTGCCAGATTTACTGATGTGAAATGACCAGAGAACTTGGAAATTAGAAAGCAAATTTTAGAATCAAAGTACTGATGTCAGGTAATGTTTATAGGTTATATGAGCAGAATTAGGCCATTCGGCCCATCAAGTCTTCTCTGCCATTCAATCGTGGCTGATGTATCTTACCCTCACAACCCCATTCTCTTGCCTTCTCCCCGTAATCCCCGACACTCATACTAATCAAGATTCTATCAAACTCCGGCAAACATATCCACTGACTTGGCCTCCAAAGCCTTCTGTGGCAATGAATTCCACAGATTCACCACCATCTGCGAAATAAATTCATCCCAGCAGAACCTGTGTGAAGCCTGCACCACCAGCAAAAAGTGATAATGAAGCATAACCTACACCAATGTAAAGTGTTATCCATGAGTTCAAGTCAATCCAAGTTCATTGCCACATGCACAAGCACGGCGATGTGCGGGCAAGGGGTGAGGAGCAAGGACCGTAGCAGAGGGACCTGGATCCATATAACCATATAACAATTACAGCACGGAAACAGGCCCTCTCAGCCCTTCCAGTCCGTGCCGACCATTTATTTTCCCCTAGTCCCATCTACCTGCACTCAGACCATACCCCTCCATTCCCTTCCAGTCCATATACCTATCCACTTTACTTTTAAATGTTAAAATCGATCCTGCCTCCACCACTTCTGCTGGAAGCTCATTCCACACAGCCACCACTCTCTGAGTAAAGAAGTTCCCCCTCATGTTACCCGTAAACTTCTGTCCCTTATTTCTCATGTCATGCCCTCTTGTTTGAATCTTCCCTACCCTCAATGGGAAAAGCTTATCCACGTCAACTCTGTCTATCCCTTTCATCATTTTAAAGACTTCAATCAAGTCCCCCCTGAGGCACAGTAGGCTCCGGCCTACTGTGCCCTCAAGGTCAGCTGCGAGAGGTGCCACCCCCCCCGGGGAACAGAGGTGGACGTACGAGGAAAGGATGTTTGTTCGCTGGTCGATCCACATGTCCAAGGGAAGGGGACGGGACAGCTGGAGGCCCACAGCAGCCTGGGGCTTGCCTGGAACGCCAACCCCTCAGACTGGACTTTCAAAATGGCACCAAAACATGGCGTCTTTTGCATGCGGTATTCGTAGAATATTTCTGTACACTTTGCTAATCGGGGTTGTGCTTAGATATGGTGATACTCTGCTGGACTGTTTGTAAGAAATGAATTTCATTGTGACAAATAAAAATGCCATTGACCATGAGGTGCAATGAAAGACTTGCTTGCAGCAGCATCATAAGCACAGATTCTGGCAACACACAAAACATAAAATATACAAGATAGTACAAAAGGAAAAAAACTGCAAACACAAGACATTCATGCAAAAAAAAAAGCACGAGTTAAAAATATCCATGATAGTGCGGGAGTTGGTCACGGGCGCGATGGGCTGAATGGCCACCTTCAAAGGTCTGCGGTTTGACCAAATGTGAAACCAGCAGGATATTGCTGTTGGAAACAAGGGCCTGTAGATGCTGGTTTACAAAGGAAAATACGAAGTGCTGGAGTAATTCAGCAGGCCAGGCAGCATCACCCGGGGATAACCCACGCGATCACGGGGAGAATGTACAGACAGCACCCGCAGTCAGGATAAAACCCGATTCTCCGGCGCTGTAAGGCAGCAACTCTACCGCTGTGCACCATGCTGCCCAGTTTCTGCCAGATGGGAGCAGAGAGGAGGAGGAATGATCAGGGTGGGACAAATCAACATGGTGACTCTTTGTATGCTCTACCAGAGAAGGGTATTTCATAGATGGTAATCCCAATGGTCCTTATCTTCTGTGGCAGGAATGGTATTTGCCCCTTTCACCCCGAGCATAACATTTCCCCAAGTGCACCAGCAACTAGGTGGACTGTTTTATTACCTGAACAGTTGCAAATAGAATTGAGCACTGCACGATTAACATTGTCACCTCTGATGGTCATTGATGAAAGGCTGAAGACAGCTGTCATCTATTTTTGATCCACCATTAGAAACAGCAATTTATTATAAATTAGAAACACATTAGGCTGACCTAAATTACCCCACTCAGCATTTCTTATCCACCCCACACAATGCCCCTGAGCAGTCATCCTTCTGTCAAATTCACAGCCATTTTGAAGGTTTACCCTGAATTCCAAAAGGCTGCGAGTTTATTTAATAGTTTAACCAAATGTTTTTCTTGCAACTCTCAAAACAGCTTGTCTTGCATATTTTCACAAACCCCTTCTCAAAAGTCAGGGAGGTTAGATGAAAAGAATCTTCCTCGTCCACTTCATCTTTATCGCTTACTAGACCAAGTGCAGACCCCTGCACCCGCAAGGCAATATTCCACCACACACTTGGAAATTCCTCATGTTTACTCCTGTGAAGAGTGTACATTGTCTGAAGAAGGTCCCAACCCGGAACGCTACCCATTGAGTCTGAAGAAGAGTCCCGGCCTGAAACGTCACCTATCCCTGTTCTCCAGACATGCTGTCTGACCCACTGAGTTACTCCATCACTTTGCTTCTTTTTTTTTGTAAGACAGCAACTGCAGCTCCTTGTGTCTCCATATTATCATCCAGATTGATAGTGAGAATAATGGATTAGGAATTGTCCACATAGATACATTAGACAGCAGATATTGGAAAATGGAACAAAAAAGAGCTGCTGGAGAAAGTCAACAGGACTGATACGTGGCCTCGACCCAAAACTTCAACTGTCCTTTTGCCTCTGGCAGATGCTGCCTGATCCACTGATTTCCTCTGGCAGTGTCTTTTGCTCAATATTTCAGCACCTGCAGTCTCTTGTGGATCCTTGATTTAATGTTTTACCTTATGGCATGGCTAACAATACCTCACGTTCCCTAAGCACCGGCTAGATTACGTGCTTGAATCTCTGGAGTGTGCTAATCTTTGACTACTTTGAGCTCAATATCAATTATACGTCCAGTTTGTAGCCTCTATTATTTTCAGTTAACCGGATTTGCTCTGGCATTTTAGTATAGACTAACAGCGTCAGAGAACCCTGTTGATCCCAATCACGGGTGCTGTCTGTGCAGAGTTCGTATGTGCTCCCTGTGACCACGTAGGTTCCCTCGCACATTGCAAAGACTTGCGGGTTTGTAGAACGATTGGCTTCTGTGAATTGCTGCTAGTGTGTTGGGAGTGGATGTGAAAGTGGACCGAAGGGCTTGTTTCCACGCTGCATCTCCAAACTACAGTCTCAGACTTTCCGATGACGAGTTAGCACGCAACAAAAGCTTTTCACTGTACCTCGGTACACGTGACAATAAACTGAACTAAACTATAGTTTTGCTGTGTTTATCTAAATTCACCTTTTTTACTTCAGACCTTTTTTTTTTAAACGTAAGGAGCAATGAGTTTATTCATAGAATCATAGAAAATAGGTGCAGGAGGAGGCCATTCGGTCCTTCACCGGCATTCAATATGATCATGGCTGATCATCCAAATCAGTATCCTGTACCTGCTTTCTCTCCATACCCCCTGATCCCTTTAGCCACAAGGGCCACAACTAGCTCCCTCCTAAATATAGCCAATGAACTGGCCTCAACTACCTTCTGTGGCAGAGAATTCCACAGACTCACCACTCTGTGTGAAAAATGATCTTCTCATCTTGGTCCTAAAATTCTCCCCCTTATCCTTAAACTGTGACCCCTTGTTCTGGAGTTCCCCAACATCGGGAACAATCTTCCTGCATCTAGCCTGTCCAACCCCTTGAGAATTTTGTAAGTCTTTATAAGATCCCCCCTCAATCTCCTAAATTCCAGCGAGTACAAGCCGAGTGTATCCAGTCTTTCTTCATATGGAAGTCCTACCATCCCAGGAATCATAATGAATAGCTTAATGTGGTTCTAGAAGCAGAGAGGGGAATATTTGGCTACTTTCCCTATCTTAATGCCAACAATTGGCTGATAAATAACCTTTCATTTCCTGAATATTCAGGCATCCTTCCTGCATATTTCAGACAATGTTCATCAGTTTAACATCCAGGAAACAGACCAGCAAAATGGAGTATCCTGTATTATCTCTGGAATCCAAGATTACATCACCGTCATTTAAAAAAAAATACGATGCACAGAATCATAAATATTCACATCCTTCTGTTATTCTGCATCTCTGCTTCAAACATATTTTCATTAAACAGAGAACTGGTGACATCAGTGAGCTGAGTTGGAAAAGTTGCTGAACTCGGAATAGAGTCATAGAGTGATACAGTGTGGAAACTGGCCCTTCGGCCCAACTTGCCCACACCGGTCAACATGTCCCAGTTACACTAATCCCTCCTGCCGAGTTTGGTCCATATCCTTCCAAACCTGTCCCATCCATGTACCTGTCTAACTGTTTCTCAAATGTTGGGATGGTCCCAGCCTCAACTGCCTCCTCTGGCAGCTTGTTCCATACACCCACCACCCTTTGTGTGAAAAAGTTACCCCTGAAGCACAAATCTCTTGTGAAATGCTTTCTCTTGTTTTCTGAGTGTTGGAGGTTGAGGAGAGGCTTGATAGAAGTCTATAAAATTAGGAGGGGTATAGAGAGCGTAGGCAGTCAGAACCTTTTCCCCAGAGTGTAAATGGGTTTAAAGTAGAGGGTCATAGTCTAACGGAGATGTGTGGGACAGGTTTCTTTATGCACAGAGGGCGGTGGGTGCGTGGAACGCGCTGCCTAGGTGGTGGTGGAGGCAGATACGATAGTGGTGTTCAAGCGGCTTTCAGATAGACACATGGATGTGCAGGGACTGGAGAAATATGGATCATGTACAGGCAAATAAGATTAATTTATATTAACATAGAAAACAGGTGCAGGAGTAGGCCATTCTGCCCTTGGAACCAGCAGTGCCATTCAATGATCATAGTTGATCATCCAAAATCAGTTCCCCCATTCCGGCTTTTCCCCCCATATCCCTTGATTCCCTTAGCCCTTAGAGCTAAATCTAACTCTCCCTATATTATGTTTGGTCCAGACATTGTGGACTGTTTCTGTCCTGTACATTTCTATGTTGTAATGTTCAAATGCAATCGTTACTATTCACAACTCTAAATAATAACAAATACAGATATTAAACAAAGAGCAGGCTGATCACTGCAGGCCCAGTTCCACGTCACATTTTCGGCAAAAGTGGGTGAGACAGATGGCTCTCCCCCATAAAGATAAGCATAAGATAAACTGTTAGGTCTTTGCTCAACACTTCTGGGAGCACTCATGTTAATGAGTCAGAAAACTGCAGGTTCAAATTCTACTCCAAATCCATAGCTCCCTGAAAATGGCAACAGAAATAGATTGGGCGGTAGAGAAGGCATTTTGTATGTTTGCCTTCATCAGTCAGGGCACTGAGTATAAGAGTCAGGAAGTCACGTGGCAGATTTATAAAATATTGGTTATAGGTTGCATTTGGAGTATTATTTTGAGGAAATAATTTGAGGAAGGACATTCTTGCTATTGAGGCAGTGCAGCGTAGGTTTACAAGATTAATTCCAGCGATGGCGGGACGTCATATGCTGAGAGTGGAGCAGCTGGGCTTGTACACTCTGGAGTTTAGAAGGATGAGAGGGGATCTCATTGAAACATATAAAGATAAAACCAATACAGCAAAGATGTGGAGGATTTGAAGAGGGAACTGACGAGGAAAGATTAAAGACGATATGTAGGGCAAGTTTCCTTATCACACAAGGAGTGCTAGATGCTTGGAACCTGCCACTAGGGGTGGTGGTGGATGCAGATATGATCGTGGCACTTAAGTATAAGTGGCACATGGATATGCAGGGAGTGGAGGGAAATGGATGATTTGGATTTGGCTGCACGATGGCGCAATTGCTGCCTTACAGCGCCAGAGACCCAGGTTCGATCCTGACTACGGGTGCTGTCTGTACAGATTTTATACGTTCTCTTTGTGACCGCGTGAGATTTCTCCTGTTTCCATCAACACTCCAAATCTGTACAGGTTTGTAGGCTAGTTGGCTTTGGAAGAATTGTAAATTGTCCCTAGTGTGTAGGATAGTGCTGGCGCACGGGGTGATCGCTGGTCGACACGAACTCGATGGGCCAAAAGGCCTGCGTTGCTCCCTATCTCTGAAGTCTAACTTTGCAGGCAGAAGGGACTAGTTTCATTTGGCATCATTTAACAGAGACATTGTAGGCTAAAGCTCTTCCCCCTCTGCTGGACTGTTCTATGTTTTATGTTCTATGTTCTATGAGGTGAGAGGATGTGTTAATGATGACAATGGTAAGTATAGATGTTATGACACACAGGCTGACATAGAATTGCCAATCAGAAAGGACACATCGATAATTCAGTTCATATCAACTGAAGCAGTTCAGTTCAGTTTATTGTCATGTGTACCGAGGAACAGCTTTTGCAGCTGTTCTAATTTTTAAAAACTAATCAATATCAATTTGCTGGTCGATGAAAGAGAGATTAACTCGGTTGAAAATAAACTGTAAGTGTCACAGAAGCAGCTGGGATCAAAATGTAAAAAAAAACTCCCCACTAACAAATTCAGTATTTTTCAAGAAGGCTTTTAATAAACTTAAATAAGGGTGGCATGGTAGCGGTAGATCCACTGCCTTACGACGCCAGAGACCCGGGTTCAATCCTGACTACGGGTGCTGTTTGTACGGAGTTTGTACGTTCTCCCCATGACCTGCGTGGGTTTTCTCTGATATCTTCGGTTTCCTCCAACACTCCAAAGACGTACAAGTTTGTAGGCTAATTGGCTTGGTATAAGTGTAAAATTGTCCGTAGTGTGTGTAGGATAGTGTTACTATGCAGAGATCGTTGGTCGGTGTGGACTCGGTGGGCCGATGGGCCTGTTTCTGCCCTGCATCTCGAAAGTAAACTCTGAGAAAGGTCAATACATCCATGGGCATTGGATGTTTCTTCTAATGTCAAAGGTATTATATAAATGTGTGTTGCTGCCACTGCTACTATGCCTGAGACATCCTCCCCCTGGCATCCTATCCTACCAAGGCAGATGGATGTCAATTGCAGTGAGGATGCAGTCAGTCACCCTGGCCATTACAGACGACTGATCTATTTGATCCTTCACATCTCCAGTATAATGATACTTTTCTTAAGCACAGTGTCCTATGTGATGATTACGAATAGGTCGTGCAACATGTATTTGCCTGGCTCATTAGGAGATCTTGATCACTATTTGTTTATGTTAGTTTAGTTTGGAGATACTGTTTTGCGTGGAAAAACAGGCCTTGCTGCCCACTGAGCAATGATCACCCATACACTAGTTCTAGCCTGCACACAAGGGACAATTTACAGAAGGAAACAGGCGCACCCGGAGAAACCCCACGCGGTCACAGGGAGAACGAGCAAACAGCTCCGTGTAGACAGCACTGTGAGGCAGCTGCGCCACTGTGCCGCCCATGTTCAACATTTTAATCGCCTGCTCGAGGAATTCTTTACCCGAGTCATTATTACTGAATTTAACTGGGGTAAAGCAGGCCCTCAAGTAGGCTATTAAAATATTCTGCTAGATGTCATGATGGTAGCAATGAATAAAGAAGTTGGCTGCAGGATCAAAGAGTGAAAGCTATTGGGTACAAGTTAATGTGAGGAAACCTGCTGAGGAAGTCGAATACTGGAGCCTTTATTTTGAGGAAGATTAACATATTCCCACCTGCATATTTCCCTCTTCCTGAGCCTGCTTGGATACACGAGAGACCCCAATGGATATACAATAACAAACATGAAATATAAATCACATGGATATTAATAATACTTCACAGGAAAAGGGAAGGCTATTGCTTGCTACTCCCAACAGTTTACTATTGGAAAAATCTAAATACCATGGAAAGTATTGAAGTATTGAATGGAATTTATTCACAGATAAAACATGCTTCAATTAGATTTACTTCAATTAGAAGAAATCAAATACTGGATAGTAAGGAACTGCAAATGCTGGTTTATACTGGAGACAGACACAAAGTACTGGAGTAACTCAGCGGGTCAGGCAGCATCGCTGGAGTAAAAAAGAATGGTGACGTTTCGGGTCGGAACCCGCAGAAGTGCACACGCACTATTTCTTGAATCCAGAATCAACCAGCAGAAAAACAAATTAGCAGAAGCTATGAACATAATTTCAAATCTGGGAATATTAAAGGCTGTGATTCATAGTCATCGAATGATACAGAGTGGAAACAGGGCCTTTGGCCCAACACCCACACCAGCCAACATGTCCCAGCTACACTAGTTCCACCTGCCCGCGTTTGGTCCACATTCCTCTAAACCTCTCCTATCCATATACATGTCTAACTGTTTTTTACATGTTGGGATAGTCCCAGCCTCAACTATCTCCTCTGACAGCTTGTTCCACACACCCGCAGCGTGAAAAAGGTACCCCTCAGATTCCTATTAAATCTTTTCCCCTTCACCTTAAACCTATGACCTCTGGTCCTCGATTCCCTACTCTGACCCTCCAGCCCTGGCAACATCTTCTCTGTACCCTTTCCAGCTTGACAACATCTTTCCAATAACATGGTGCCCAGAACTGAACACAATACTCTAAATGTGGCCTCACCAATGTCTTATACAACTGCAACATGACAACCCAGTTCGATACTCAATACTCTGACTGTCGAAGGCCAATATGCTAAAAGCCTTTTCGACCACCCTATCCACCTGCGACTCCATCTTCAAAGAACCACGCACCTGCGCACCTAGAACCCTCTGATCGACAACGCTCCCCAGAGCCCTACCATTCACTGGGTAGGTCAAGCCCATGTTAGACATCCCAAAATGCAACGCCTCACATTTCTCTGTATTAAATTCCATCAACCATTCCTCAGCCTGCCTGGCCAATCAATCAAGATCCTGCTGCAATTTTTCACAACCATCTTCACTATCTGCAAAACCACCCATGTTTGTATCATCAGCAAAATGAGCCATGCGTGTCCTCATCCAAATAATCGATGTAGATGACACACTGTAACGGGCCCAGCACCGAACCCTGAGGCACACTAGTCACATTCGAGTCACATTAAAGAGATTCTCTTTCGTGACTTCCAGTATTCTTTTCCCTACAATGCTCAGGAAGCAATATACCCCTCTTCCAAAATCAAATATGTTCCTTTCAGGGTATGCGTAAGGATAACTACAGTAAATAGTGAGATTTGGAGTCATACAGCATGGAAACAGGCCATTCAGCCCAACTAGTGCACACCGACTAACATGCCCCATCAACACTTGTCCCACCTGCCTGCATTTAGCACATATCCCTCTAAACCCGTCCTATCCGTGTACCTAACTAAACGTTTCTTAAACATTGCGATAGCACCTGCAGGCTATTGAGAGAGTGTTAGTTATATTTGATAAACTGCCCTCTTGACATTAATCCTGGCATAGCATTCCTAGCTATAAATACATCAGAATTCAGAATCCTCTCTCGGCCGCTGAAAGAATGAATAATGTTGAAGAGCAAATCCTGTCAGAGTTTGAAGCCTTACCTATCAAGGAGTTTAAAGAGCTGTAGGAGCTGACTCTTCGCATTTTATCTATGGTTTCGAATGAAAGGATGTACTCATCATTATCAGGGCTTCCCAGGGTGCTGCTTGCACTGCTGCTGGTGCTTAGATATCCAGGGGAAAAGGGGTTTGAACCACCAGCTGAAAAATAATCAAGATAAAGAACTAAATACCTTTTGCAACATGAAAATTATATGGACTATTTCTTAAATCCAGAATTAAAAAAATAAAACATTATCATAAGCTGTGACCATAATTTAAAATCTGATAATATAAAAGGCTTTGATTCTCTTTATGAATTTCCAATATTCTTTTCCTTACAATATTCCAGAAATAATACACCCTTCCTTCGTTTCCATTGCCAGGATTTTAGCCTGCAAGCAGCAATTTATATTGTGATATTGTTTCATACATGGGGCCACTCCACAGACTCTGCCCAAGTGGTCATTTTCACAAGACAGCCTTGAAGCAGAATATGGTATGAGATCTTTAGCTCTTCCGCTGCCACCAAGGCAAATGTCCTGCTCCCTGCCTACATTACATTGCACCATGCGGTCACAATCACCTTTAGTTCCTAGCTTTTCATTCAAAGATGCAAGAGTAACTCAGTGTAGTTCTTTTCTTAATCAGTGGAGAGGTTTCTGATTAATCTGGCACTGAATCTAGGAATTGGCTCAAATATCTTATTTTTTGACTTTAGACTTCAGAGGTACAGTGCAGAAACAGGCGCTTTGGCCCACCGAGTCCATGCAACCAGCGATCACCCCGTACACTAGCACTTTCCTATTCACCTGGGACAATTTAACCAAAGCCAATGAACCTACTAACCTGTGTGTATTTGGAGTGTGGTCTCTGGTGCGGTAAGGCAGAAACTCTACTGCAGCGCCACACGCTGCCCCACTCTCTTCTTGCTCTTTGAAATGTTATGTATAATTTGTTTGAATGTACTTGTCTGAGTGTATATGCCCGTGATGTTGGTGCAAACAAGTAGGGGGCGCCATCCAGTTGGTATGGCTGCCCAGCCTGCAGCTGTCTGTTTTTTTTACTTCTTTCTTTTATTTTTAGTGAGTTTTAGTGTTTTGTTTTGGAGTTCTAGTCTTCTTTATGTGGGGGGGGGGGGGGGGGGTGGGGAAGGGGGAAACTACTTTTCAGGGTCCCTACCTGGTCGGAGAGGCAGCTTTTCTCCGGGCTGCAACTTCGACCCGTCCTCGCGGCCTACCAGCGGGCCTGGAGCGGTATTTCCTGAGGGGACCGCCCAGAACCTCGGCTTCAGCAGCGGCTCAGCGCTGGAGCACCATCGGGGAGCGGAGCGGGCGATACCTTGCCTGGGTCGCCGTGCTGGAGCTGCAGAATGCTGAGACCGCAGGTGAACATCACGGAGCTGCGGGACTGCGGAGCGGCCAGCAGCGCTGAACTTTAACATCGGGAGCCTGGGATCTCTTGGCGAGATCACCAGCTGTGGAGCTCCATCTAGCGCGGCCTTGTTGGCTTCGGAAGCCACGGACTACGGTAAGGAAGCGGCCGTTCCAGGTGTCCCAAGCCGCTGAGAGGACTCTCCCAATGCTGGAGCACCATCACCCGGCGAGACTGCCTAAAACATCTGGCCGCCGTAGCGCCGACTGCGGAGGCCTCAATAGGCCCGACTATGGGTGGACTTGGGATGGGACTGGACTTTGTGCCTTCCCCCACAGTGGGAACCATTGTGGGGGGATGTCTTTATGTTCATTGTTAATTTCATTTCGGAGTCACGTGAGTGACTTCGTGAAGAGCCCGCCGGCGCGCATGCTCGACATATCGTCGTAACGCGTTGCTGCGACGGCTGACGGAGGAGCATGCTCCTCGCCAGCCCTTCATAAGGGAACCACGCAGGTAAGTATGCTACCTTAAGTTGGTGGTTCTTGTTGTGTTTGCTTCACAGCAAGAACATGGATGGGAGTTTAAGAGGCCGGAGTTCTAGGAGAAGTCGCCGGCCAGCAGTTCCGGAGCGACAGTTGTCGGGGGTACCTGCAACGCAGACCGGAACGAGGGCGGAGATGTCGGTGAGCTCTGTTTTTTCAGGTCCGGACCCGCCCGCACACCACAGCTCGGAGGAGTTTGACGAGGAGGAGTGTGGTGTGCCGCCAGAGCAGGACGACCCTGCCATGGCAGTCCGGTCGTCAGCAGGCTTGCTGACGGCCTCGAGCAGACGGGTCCGTGCGGCTGCACGGCCCGCTTCACGAAGCCCCCTGAGGAGGGGAAGGGCAGGAGCCCAAAAGCCTAACCCTGTCGGGGCTAAGGCTCTGCCTGTCGCCAAGGAGCGGTCAGGTTCCAGGACGGGACCCAGGGCAGCTGTGAGGTCCAGCCGTCGCCCCCCAACTTCCGACGCCGGGACGAGTCAGTTGGGGGTCCCGTCACGGTCGCCGAGCCCCCCATGGATGGGTGGGCGAGACCATGCGTCGGCAAGGTCCACGATGTGGGCAGCTGGCAAGCTTGCACGGGCCCAAGGTATCCAGGCTTCGGCTGGTGCCGACACCATGCCGCATCTGTCCTTAGAGGCAACGGCTTCCGCTCCCGCTACACGGAGGCGGTTGAACACGCCCGTGCAGGAATCGCGCAGTTTCGCCTCGGCGGCTGTCGACGACAACTACCGGCACCGGCAGGGCCTCGACGAGGTGCGGGCCGATGACAGGAGCCCCGGCCAATTTTCAGAGCTGGAGGACTCCGACCACCTGAGTGTTCAGGGTGAAGGGTGTATTGACCGTATAGAGCGGCTGCTGGAAGTCTCATCCAACATCAACAGGCATCCAGCAGCGACAGGCACAGGGCTTCATCACCAGCTTCATACACCAGCCTGGAGCAGCAGGACGAGGAGGCCGTGGGCGACCCCATCCCACCCCCGCCTGAATTACTGGCGGAGGACCTCCTCGATATGGCCACCAAGTTTGCAGCCCCTCATTCCTTGGGGCTTCCTATCAATACAAAGCTGGCAGCCACTGTGGACTTCCTAAATAATCACCAGCTTCAGGAGGAAGTTCTACTACAAGCCATGAGCCGTCACAAGGCTCCATCAAACTGCAACTCCCTCAACGTGCCTGTGGTCAATACGCCGATATGGGGCAACATCAGTGCGGCTATCCGTCAGCAGGAGCTAAAGATTCAGCGGATCCTGAAACTCCTCACGGCCGGGATTACTGCCTTTGTGCGGTCGGTCGATGGAGAGGAGCTTAATTTGGACCAGGAGGATGCTCTGGCGCTTCTATGCGCTACTCAAAACGAAATCAACGGCTTTCGGAAAAATAGCATCCGCCCAGCGCTCAACCCCAAATTTACAGGGTTGTGCAAACCACCGCCGCCGCCGCCGCCCCGTCAGCTCTTTGGCGAAGACCTTTCCAAAAGGGTCAGAGAGCTTGATGAACAAGCCAAGACCGTGGGGCTCATGCGATCTCAGAGTGCCCCCACGCCATCGAGCTCCAAAGCTCCGCTTGGCCGCTCACGAGGGTCTGCCAGCACGTCTACCAGGAATTACCCTCCAGCTCCAAACCGATATCAAGCACCCCAACCACAGGGGTCTTTTTTAGGACAGGCTCGGCAGAAGCCGAGATGGAAAATGAGGACGCCACGACCTCAAACCAACCCAGCACCTCTACGTCCACCCACTCGTGTCAGGGACCGCCGGTAACCACAGAGGTGAGGCGGTCTGGTTCTCTTTTTCTCTTTGTTTAACTTCACATGTTGGTGGGCGTTTGCGGTTGTTTGCGGGTGCATGGGGTGATATTACCAGTGATGAGTATGTGTTACGGAATATTCAGGGCCATAGCATTGAGTTTATTAATGGGGACATCCCTCCGTCTCAGCATAGACCGGATCGTATGTTTAAACTAACGGCTACGGAACAGTCCGTAGGCTATAAGGAAATTTTAAGGTTGGAACAGAAAGGGGTCATAGAGAAAACGGTTCATGAGCCCGTTGAATTTGTTTCCAATATTTTTACCCGACCTAAGAAAGATGGAGGCTGTAGAGTCATTATTGATCTGACCACTCTGAATAACTTTGTAACATATACTCATTTTAAAATGGACACGTTTGAAACGGCCAAATCATTGATCTCACAAGGGTGCTTTATGGCGTGTATTGATTTACAGGATGCGTACTATACCGTACCCATGCAAAAATATTACAGAAGGTTCTTAAAATTTATCTGGATGGACCAGCTGTGGCAATATAGGGCGTTGCCTAATGTGCTCACCACAGCCCCTCGATTATTTACTAAATTGGTGAAGCCAATTATGGCTTATTTAAGACAACAACATCATATCGTTATGGCCTATTTAGATGATATTTTAATTATCGGACACACCTTGGAATCAGCTCAACAAGGGGTTGCAGCTGCGGTCAATTTGTTCCAACAGCTTGGGTTCATTGTTCATCCAGAAAAATCTAAGTTCTGCCCCACCCAGGTAATTAATTATCTGGGGTTCCAGGTGAATTCCATTAGCATGAGAGTCACCATACCAATTAACAAAATTGAGGAGGTAACACAGGTGTGTACAGATTTACTCAATACTCGTATACCATCGATTCGTCACACAGCTACTGTCATTGGCAAGATTGTGGCTTTGTTTCCGGCAGCCCGGTATGGACCTCTGCATTATCAAAACTTGCAGAGAGCCAAGATTGCTGCGCTGCGACGGCATGCTGGTCATTATGATCGATCAATGCAGCTGCCGCCTGCAGCATTGGATGAGTTACGATGGTGGGTTTGCCACATTAGTAACTCGTTTAAAACTATTAGTGAGGCGAAACCGATGATATACTTACAAACTGATGCGAGCTCTGATGGCTGGGGAGCTACGAATCAACATTCTAGTTGTGGGGGCCGATGGGATACCCTTGAGAATACAATGTTGGTATCACAAGAGATCAACTATTTGGAGCTGCTTGCAGCGTTTCACGGACTTCGTGCATATTGTTCCAAGATCTTTGGAGCACATGTCCGGCTCCAAATAGACAACACCACAGCGGTGGCGTATTTAAATCACATGGGCGGTACCAGGTCAGTTTCATGTGATAAATTGGCTAATTCAATTTGGCTCTGGTGTGTCAAGAGAGACGTTTGGATTTCAGCCACCTATTTGCTAGGTGAGCTTAATTTTGTGGCGGACGCCAGGTCACGCAAGTTCAATGATAATATTGAATGGATGTTACATCCTGAAATTTTTGCAAAAATCACAGCCAGATTTGGGAAACCGGACATTGACCTTTTTGCGTCCCGGTTGAACCATCAGGTACCAACCTACGTTTCGTGGGAACCAGATCCTGGGGCTATAGCGTTAGATGCATTCTCGCTAGACTGGGGGAATTGCTTTTTCTATGCATTCCCTCCGTTTTGCCTCATCAGTCGGGTATTACGAAAAATTCAGATGGATGGTGCCAAGGGCATCCTTATCATACCCGACTGGCCTACACAGCCGTGGTATCCGATGGTCTTTGACACGCTCAGTGAACCTTGGGTCCGTTTGCAGGGTAGCCCAGAATTAGTTACTCACCCTGTATCAGGGGAGCCACATCCCTGCCATGGCTATTTAAATTTGTTGGCTTGCAGATTCTGAATCGGCCTTTAGTTGGATACGGCCTTTCTACCCGGACCATGGATACCATTGCAGTGTCGTGCCGAGAGTCTACAAGGCGAAGATACCGCTCTCACATCAGGAAGTGGGAAGCCTTCTGCAGCCGCACTCGCATCACGTACGATGCCGTGACTATAACCGACGTCCTGGAATTCCTCGCGGGGTTGCACCATGATGAACACTTAAGCTACAGTGCCATCAACAGCGCCAGGAGCGCTCTATCATTCTACCTCAATATTGAGGTGGGATCCAACAAGCTAGTGTCCAGGCTCATGCGGGGTATTTTCAATACGAATCCGCCTACACCACGCTACAATATCACCTGGGATGTCAGGGTAGTTTTAGCTCTGCTCAGGACGTGGTCCCCCATGGAAGGGCTCCAGCTGGACAAACTCACCATGAAACTGGTGATGTTACTAGCGCTGACTTCAGCACAGAGGGTACAGACACTCCATAAACTACGTGTCGACAGAATGATGTCTACCCCCACAGAAGTAGTTTTCTTTGTTGACGAGCTACTAAAGCAGCACAGACCTGGGTGCACAGGGCTGCAGCTGAAGTTCCCGGCATACCCCGCAGATGCTAGGCTATGTTTAGCCTCCCACATCCGTTACTACGTCAAGGTGACGGCAAGCATCAGAGGAAAGGAGAGATACCTGCTTGTCACTCATAAGAGACCTCACCATCGAGTGACAACACAGACGATATCCAGGTGGCTTCGAGTCGTCTTGGGTAAGTCAGGTATCGACACTAATGTGTTCAAATCTCATTCCACCAGGGCTGCATCGACGTCGGCGGCGAGGGTCATGGAGGTGCCCAT
The DNA here is from genome assembly GCA_963514005.1 of Raja brachyura. Next base: position 43,845,378 of record OY740803.1, on the reverse strand, counting down.
GGACCATATTCTCGCCACAGCAGGATGGGCTAATGAAGCGGTGTTCCAGCGTTTCTACAATCGGCCCGTCGCTGCGCCTCTACAGTTCGCAGAAGCCGTACTAGATGCGGGGCAAGAACGTGGAGATGTCCCCGAATAAGGGGTTTTTGATTTGTTGTTAATAAATATGATTTGTTTTGCAGTATGGACTAGTCAGCACGTTATTCCTCCCATCCATCCTTGGTAGTGGTGTGACAGCATGGACGTGGTCCAGGGCGTGTCATCACAGAAGCTTTGAAGTCTTCACGAAGTCACTCACGTGACTCCGAAATGAAATAGTAAGATTGAACGAGAACTTACCAGTTCGAAGGTTGATCTTTATTTCATGAGGAGTCGAAGTGAGGGATTTCGTGCCTTCCTCGCCCAACCCTCAATCACCTTCATCTGGTAATCTTAGTCGTTTTCATTCTTACTATGTGAAGTCATTTCTTTTCATTGGTTTCTGTGATTCCACGCCGCTACTTTGAAGTATGTCGAGCATGCGCGCCGGCGGGCTCTTCACGAAATCCCTCACTTCGACTCCTCATGAAATAAAGATCAACCTTCGAACTGGTAAGTTCTCGTTCAATCTTACTATTCTTTAGTGTTGTGTCTTATCTTTACCTGTGTGCTGCATGGCAAGTCAAATTTCACTACACCAATTGGTGTATGTGACAATAAATGTCATATGTCCTATGTCTTATGATTTCCATTGTATCTGTGCTTCAACATACTTGTGAACAAGACAATAAACTCGACTCGAAAGATGAAAACCCAAATCATGAGTTGCTTGTTCAGGCCATGTTTCAAAAATGTGAACGTAGAAATGGGGAATGAATGTGAAACGTACTTGAAATCTATCAATTTTTATATATTAATTTGGAAATTAGTGACACAACATTCTTGCATTGATATACTCGTTTTTCCGACCTCTGCCATCCCGAAGCAGTTTGCAGTCTGTTTTGAAATGTGGTTTCTTTATCAAAGGTAGAATTACTGTGAGTTCATAAGTTATGGTTATGTGAGTTCATAAGATCCTTTCGATCATGTCTGATCTACCTTTCCATCTCAACTCCATTCTCCTGCCTTCTCCCCGTAACCTGTACTAATCAAGAATCTGACAACCCATCAAGTTCTCAATATTGGCAGCAATCTGAGAATGTGCCGCAATTTTAAGCATGTCACTGCACCAGAGGGGATTCAGAGGAGATTGATGAGGGGGTAGCCTTTGGTGGAGAGGTTTTATTCTGAGGTAAGTGACATCAACTCCTAATTCCACGGCATGTGGTGACGCAGTTGGTTGGTTCTCAAGTTTGGCCAGGATTGTTGGTAAAAGACCAAAGCAAAAGGTTCAATCTCTGCATCAACCAAAGGAAAAACATTTCAATATTTTCCATGCAACACGACTTTCATGCACTGGGGAGATGTCTAATTTCCCAACAAAATTTAAAAAGAAGAGCATCGGCAACCTCCTTCAGTACCACTCGCCATTGAACTGAACAATTATCTGGTGATTGTGATCACTGAGAGACATCTCAGGACAACTGAAAGAAGAGCTGATTTCAGAACAGATTGAAGATCTCGGGTTTGTCTGCAATTGCACAATTTGTGATAATATCCTAGCCACCTTCCGAAATGAATACACCGTGCTGGAAGAAAAACGGTTCATAAGCTGGTTTTAAATTTTCAATTGCACCAAGATGTTACTTATTGCAGGAGTAAACATTTGACACATAGGATGCCATTAATAAGAAACTACCATATTGCCAAACTAATTCCTTTAATGGCCGGCATTATATTGGAATGGAGAACATCAGATTAATGGAAAACATGAGATCTAACATTGTCCTGTGGCATAATGGGCAGAGTTAGACTGACTGGCAGCCAGTGGTTCCATTGGGATTCTGTGCTGCCAGCTCATTGATGTTAAGTGCGTATCAAACATCCTTCTGAAATATGGACGCCTGAGATCGACTGATGGAGAGGTCGGTGCGACAGTCGATGATGGCGCCAACCAACGGATGAGGATGGACCACATGGGAATGAGGAAGCCACGGCCGGGGGAAGGAACTATGCAGGACCTGGCGTGGGGGGGACCGCCGTGAGGAAGGGGAGGGGGGACCTGGCCCGGGGATACTTCGTAACTTTGTCAGCGTCCTCTATGTGGTGACTGTTTGCATACCTTGGGTACGCAAGCACAGAATTTCACTGTGACTTGTCACATGTGACAATAAAGTATTCATTCATTCAGGTGCCAATGCATCTGACTGTCTGCCCTGGTGCTGGGCTCACCAATGCACTTCACATCCAGCCCCATGGTTTTAAGCCAGGGGAGGATTAGCATTCAATTGGCGACCACACTCTGAATGGGATCGCTGAACCTGTGGAAGAAGGTTTAGAAGAATAGGTGACATTTCGGATCAGAACCCCTTATTCAGTCGGAAGAAGAGTTCCAACCCAAAGTTACTCCAGCATTTTGTGTTTATCTTCAGTATAAAGAAGTTACTTTCGACATGAAAAAGCGCGACTAGGTGTATGTTATTTTTTGTTAATATCATGTCTTAAAATGAATATTAACTTTTTAATTTTTCTGTGCCCATTTTAAATTATTTTAAATTATTTAATTGTTGGTTTTTTGCAAGCACAACCATTAACCCAATGGACAAGGCTCTTTTTCTGGGATTTCTCAGGAATCCAGTAAGTGACTTTCAGCAAAATGGCGACAGAAAAGACATACTCATTCTCCAGAGGATATGTTAGCAACAACTTGACCAACGCCCTATCTGACCAACAGTATGCTTATAGTGTATTGTATTAAATATAAGATAGATGGCAGAGATTAAAAAGTCATGATTAAATTCTGGGCTGTGCTACAGGGCATTGAATTCTAGTTGAAAGCTGTAAGACAGTATGATTTGCTATAATCAATCAACAATTTTGATCGGGAATCCTGCTGATCCTCCAGGGACGAACTATCAATTGGAAAGGGGCCATCAACAGCCAATCTTCTGCGGTACAAAGTGCCCGCATTCATCTGTCTGTGCCAGGAAGCTGATAATTCTATCTCGTGATTTCCATTAATACGACAAAGCTTTTCCAAAGGAACAAAAGAAAAAGAAAAAGGCAGAGGCAGGAAATCTGAAACAAAGACAGAAACAAGAGAAGGAAACCTGAAATAAAAACAGAAGATGTTGCAACTCTTGGGTCAGGCAGCATCTGCGGAAACAGAGACAGACAAAGTTTCAACGTCCTTTTGTCAAAAGGAACCTGTGGCGAACCATGAGAAATCCAACGTCAGGAGTCTTTTTAATTTTTGATCTAGTTATCTAGTTAAATAAATAGCGATGATATTAAATCCCATGGTAAGATCAAGATTATTGTTTGCTCTAAAGAGATATTTGTCTGAAGCGTTTTGACTCTGAAATGTGCGAGACTAAGGTCAGTGTTCTTATTATGCTACTAGATGATGCCAAAATATTATTAAAACATAAATCATCAGGTATGTTACAAATATTATGATCAACCAATAATATATTAGCACATACTTAAATTGGCTGCTCTCAATCAGTTTACAAGTTTTGAAATAGCTAGTTAGATAGACACAAAGTGCCGGAGTTACTCAGCGGGTCAGTCAGAGGTTTCGGGTCAAGACCCTCTCATTCAACAGCATCTCCTCACTTCCAACACCTCCCACTTTCCCAAAATCAAAGGCGTAGTCATGGGCACTCGCCTGTCATTTTGTGGGGTACGTTGAACGGTCTTTATTACTACAATGAGCATTTGTCGGCACTGGGCCTGTACTCGCTGGAGTCTACAAAAATAAGGGGGGGATCCCTTTGAAACATACAGAATAATGAAAGGCTTGGATAGAGTGGATGTGGAGAGGATGTTTCCACTAGTGGGAGAGTCTAAGACTAGAGGTCATAGCTTCAGAATTAAAGGATATTCTTTGAGGAAGGAGATGAGGAGAAATTTATTTTGTTAAAGGGTGGTGAATCTGTAGAATTCTTTGCCACAGAAAGCTGTGGAGGCCAAGTCAGTGGATATTTTTAAGGCATAGATAGATTGATTAGTACAGGTATCAGAGATTATGGGGAGAAGGCAGGCGAATGAGGTTAGGAGGGAGAGATAGATCAGCCATGATTGAATAGCGTAGCAGATTTGATGGGCCAAATGGTCTAATTCTACTCCTATCACTTATGACCTTATTCCAGGCGTACACTGGCCCTATACCCCAACTCTTTCTCCGCTACATCGATGATTGTATCAGGGCTACGACCTGCGCTCGTGAAATGATCTTGCCTTGTAACTTGTCAATATTGTACCTGGTTAGTTTTTCAGTCAAGTTTGGCCTGAGCCACAATAATTAAATACGTCACTAGACTGTATAACAAATAAGGAGCAGGCAGGAGCCTGGCACATTCATTACATTTCCATTAACACCAGTTCATCATCTTTTATAGTCATACTTACTTTCTTCGTTTAAATTAAGATTTTGCAGAGACTTGTTCAAGTTCCGGACTGAGGTGGCTGCGCGGATATTCCCGTAGGAACTCACTGTACGGAGTCGTGGGACAGCAGGCCCATCGCGTACGGGCGTGAAGTTCCCAGGTTCTGCAAGTTTAATGACGAAAATAAATCAGGGCGATAATAAGTTTACAGTTTAAACCAGTTGCCACATCTGTTTAATATAAGATTTATTTGAGATTTCTAGGCTTTGCAGGATGTAGTTAAAATAATTTAACACGTAAAATTATTAGAATCCAGTGAGCAATCATGCCAATAGCCTTTGTTACTACTTTAAACCTGCTGCAATTTTAACACATTATTTATTGGATGAAGGGCCCGTCCTGCTTGGGCCTTCACTTACTCGACAGGCCAGTAGTGACGGTCGTGTGACGGTCCCGCGAGCGTCGCCCGCACAGCCGTCTGGAGCGCGTGACGTCATTTGAAGATGGACACAAAATGCAGGAGTCACTCAGCGGGACTGGAATGGATGATGTTTTAGGTCGAGACCCTTCTTCAGTCTGAAAGAAGTGTCTTGACCCGAAACGTCACCCATTCCTTCTCTCCAGAGATGCTGCTGCTCCCGCTGAGTTACTCCTGCATTTTGTGTCTATCTTCAATTTTCTTGGCCCCGCTCTGGGAGTAGAAGTGGGGGCGGATCCGGATCTGCAACGGCTGTGAGCCCCAGGCCAAGCTCGGCGATCGTTTGTCTGCTTCTGCTGCTGTTGTAGGTGAGACGTTGCGTCGCGCCAGGGTCTTGGGCCTGTCCCACTTTGGCCGTCAGTTCCACGACAGGCCGGTGGCGCGCAAATTTTTGTGCGGGACAAAGTCCACACTCCTCCACACCACTCCATGCGCCCGTCCCACACTACCCACACGCTAGCAGGTCGCGTAAATGGCGCACGAAAGACAGCCAAGTGGGACAGGCCCTTAAAGGTGTTGAGCATGATATGAAATATGTTATGTTGATGGAACTGTAGGATAATATAGTAAACAAAAGATGTACAGTCATGTCCGGGATAACTTAGGATGATAAATGGCTTTACTTGTGAGAATGTATTATGACAACTCAGAACAAAAGTTGTAAATTTAGACGGTCTTTCAAGATCACCTCTAAAAGATATTTTTCAATAAAGGGTGTTCTGGATTAAAACTAACAATACTCTTTATAGGACGGCGCAGTGGAGAGCTGCTGCCTTACAATGCCAGAGACCTGGGCTACGGGTCCTAACTATGGGTGCTGTCTGTACGGAGTTTGTATATTGTCCCTGTGACCCCGTGGGTTTTCTCCGGGTGCATCGGTTTCCTCCCACACCCCAAAGACATAGAGGTTTATAGGTTAATTGGCTTTAGTAAAAATAATAAAACTGTCCCTAGTCCGTAGGATAGTGCCAGTGTACAAGGATTGCTGGTCGGCACAGAATCGGTGGGCCATGGGGCCTGTTTCTGCGGAGTATCTCTTTTATAAAAATATATTTTTATTTGAAGCAAACACATATTATGGTGAAAACATTTCATGTGCATCAACCATACATTATTAATATTATCATTTGAGGATTCATTCTGCTTATAATAATTTTTAATTTTTTTAATATAGAAAGTAAAAAAAAGAGCGAGAAAAAAGAAAATCATAAATGTCAAGGTAAAAAAAAGGAATAATTTACTATTAATACATCATTGGAGATAGGTTTGAAGAATATAAAGTCTAACTTTTCATCTGATCCTGAGTCCAAATTTCAGTTAGGTTCCCGTGCCAAAACCAATCTACCCCTTCAAATAATCGATGAATGAAGACCATATTCTAACAAAAAGTTCTTGTTTGTCCATTGAGACAAGTCTGATTCTTTCCAGGTGTAGGGTCTCCGACATGTCCATAATCTCCGCCGTGTATCTCTAAACTGAACCGTATCATGAAAATTTGTTAGCGCAAGTCTGCCTTGTGCCAGCAGGAGAGCAACTATAACATTGTATTGGGTGGATGTGTTAACATATAGCCTTCCTCATATGTATAAATGTAGTTTCTAAGATTGATTCAACAAAGGGAAATGTTTTGACACATGAATAAAAACCTTTCATGCGTGGCTACATGGGGGTGGTGGAGTTAATGGATTTGTGCACACTGACAACTGCCATAATGCTGGTTTATGTTGATTAAAGAAAGAAATCTTTAATATATCCGACCTCATCCAGTCCATCACTTGTGCTGTGGATTCATTGACATGAAGCAAAAATTTCCATCAGATGAAGGATAAACAGCAGCTGTGCTAACAATCTCTACGTCTGCAAATGAAGCAAGTGCAATTATTTCATATATTCAACTTTCTTGATGAGTTTAGTTTAGTTTAGAGGTACAGCACGAAACAGGCCCTTCGGCCCTGCTGACCAGCGATCCCTATCCTACACACACCAGGAACAATGTGCAATTTTACCGAAGCCAATTAACCTACAAACCTCTTCGTCTTTGCATTGTGGAAGGAATCCGGAGCATCCGGAGAAAACCCATGCAGGTCATGGGATGAACGTACAAACTCCGTGCAGACAGCACCCGAGGTCAGGTTAGAAGTCGGGTTTCTGGCGATGAGAGGCAGCAGCTCTACCACTGCCATCCAAATTAACCTGGACTAACGTAGCTTGAATAGGGCATGGGGCATCATTTACAATATACCTGAAAACAATATTTCTGTATTACTTTGACTTTAATGTTAGAAAGAAAGTACAGATTGAAAATATCTACCGATCACACTGGCAGGGGAGGGAAGCGGGTAGTTCTTCTCTTCTTCCATGAACTGCAATGCCACGGTGCAGAAATTACTTTCATACTGAATGACAAGATGACTGAATGCCACAACCAATTCCTGCCAATTAAAAAAAATAAACCTGTCAAGCTGAATAAATTAAACATGGAATAAATTCAACAATCTAAATTAGGTTTTATGTCATTGCCCAAAACACGAGCGACAGGAGGAAGTTTCCAGAAAAGCATCAAGAGGCATAAATCCGAATTAACTCAACTACAACCACTGTAAATCCATGCAAGCAAAAGATTAAAAAATCGTTTACAACCTTTTCGTCAAGATCATCATGCATCAGGGCCGCAATAAAAAATGAGTCCAACTCGGCCCTCACTCGAAATATCAGAGTATGAAGATGTAATTAAGAAACACAGTGATAAAATGTGCAGGCACAAGGAACTGCAGATGGGGGGTTACACAAAAAGCTGGAGAAACTCAGCGGGTGCAGCAGCATCTAAGGAGCAAAGGAGATAGGTGACTTCGCCTATCTCCTTCGCTCCTTAGATGCTGCTGCACCCGCTGAGTTTCTCCAGCTTTTTGTGTAACCCTCGATTCTCCAACATCTGCAGTTCCTTCTTTAACACAGGAACTGCAGATGTTGGTTTACAAAAATAAAAGACACAAAGTGCTGGAGTGACTCAGCAGTCAGGCAGCATGGCTGGAGAACATGGATTGGTGACGTTTCTGGTCGGAACCAAAATATGCGTGGTATAAAGAGGGACAAAAAATATCCTTGAAAGGAAAAATAAAACATATGAAATAATGTTAGTAATCATTGATGTTAATACATTTATGATTTTTACATGAAGACACTGAGTCCTGATGCAGGGTCTTGATCCGAAACATCGACTTACCCGTTTGCTTCCACAGATGTTGATTGAACTGCCGAGTTCTCCCAGCATTCTGCTGTTGTTTAAATCAAGACTCTTTTTGAATTCTATTCTGCAGCTCTGCAAGTGATGCCCTTTCATAAGAAAGGCAATGTTGTTTCTCAATAGACTTTACACATGCAAGAGAGCATTGTCCATCAGCTCGCTTCAGAGCAAGAGGACCCCACAGCACTCCCCGCCCTCCAAACGTTACATGGAAAGCTGTGACGGTAAGAAGGTTAATCAAAGGTGAAGGTGAACTGAGATCCTGCAAATATATGTTTCAGCTTCAGAATTAACATCGTCTATCCATGCAAGTCTCAGGGTGTCACTAGCCTTCGCCTGTTCCTGTGCTTTATGATTCTGACATTTAAGTGAGTCAGCTTTTTTCTAAGTCTACCCTGTCATTGTCAGTGGGTCAGCCGTGATCACAGTGAATGGCAGAGCTGGCCCGAAGGGCCGAATGGCCTCCTCCTGCACCTATTGTCTATTGGGACTCTTGAGCAAATATCTCAACGCAGCAATACCGATTTTCGTCGTTTTGCACGTGTTTAAACGTAAAATCTATGCAAAAATGGAACCAAGGGACAGAAAACCAATCAACGCTTCACAGAACCAAATCAAAACCAGTAGCCATAGATCTGACCAATGATCCCAGGCCTGAGATGTTAGCGGTTTGTTTCCACAGTCAAAAAGGCACAACAGAGGATGTACTTCCTGCGGCAGCTGAGGAAGCACAATCTGCCACAATCTGGCAATGATGGTCCAATTCTACACAGCCATCGTAGAGTCTGTTCTCACCTTCTCCATCATGGTCTGGTTTGGCTCAGCCACCAAGCACGACGCCTGGAGGCTGCAGCGAATCGTCCGATCAGCAGAGAAGGTTATTGGCTGCAACCTTCCCTCCATTGATGAACTGTACACTGCAAGGGCCAGGAAGCGAGCGGGCAAGATCATCTCTGACCCCTCTCACCCTGGCCACAAACTCCTTGAATCACTTCCCTCTGGAAGGCGACTCCGGACTGTCAAAGCTGCCACAGCCAGACACAAAAACAGTTTTTATCCACGAGTAGTTGCTCTACTCAACAGCCAAAAATCTGTAGCTTCCCTTTGATCTGGTATTTTGTTGGTTCACATGCTTGATCAATGGTGTTTTATCATTAATGTCTTATTATTATTAAAGTTTAGTGTTTTCTGAGTCATTCGTAACTGTCACTGTATGTCATGTTGTTACTTGTGGGCGGAGAACCAAGGCAAATTCCTTGTATGTGAATAAACTTACTTACTTACAGATGGTGCCTTGCCTGCTGTGTTTGCAGCATTTCTTATTTTTATTAGAGTGAGGATGCAGCATCTGCATCTCACTGTCACAAAGATCACATTTTTATACTAAAAAATATGCAAACCCAAAAGGCATTTGTGCGTTCCTGTTTGGATTTGTGGAATTTCCGGGCGCCATATAATCCTCTCTCCTATTGTGGGCATGCTACCGTTTCCAAACGGAAAGAACTACTTGCTTCTGTGCATATTTGTTCGAGACTCCTTTAAATTGTCCCGTATGGGGAAAACATTGCAAGCTGCCTTTGTTATACTCTCTCAGGCAAAGATAGGAAGCCTTCTGTGCAACTACCATTGGTTAATACTCTTAATATTCAAGTGTTGTCCAAGTTTCTGAAATGGTCGACTGTGAAATATTTATCTATCCAATAACACAGAAATGGTGAGAAAAGTCAAAAGGCTTAAACCACCCACCTTCCGAACGACAGGACTTCCATCATTTATTAACTGTGCTAACATCATAGCTACGTTGTGGTCAATTGTAGTGGAATGATCAGTTCTCTCTGCTGAATTGCCAACGAATGTGCCCAAGGCAAACACAGCAGAACATCGCACCTGGAAAAAAAGTTCACAAAAACTCTCAGAGAAAAAAAAGCCTTGCAATCTTGGGATCATATTTTAATGCCATGCGATTTTACAGTTCTATAATGGTAGTTTTTATTTTGCTAAAGTATCTTAACAATTTCTAACTATTCAAACGTGCTGTAGGAGATATATCTAGAAATCCTCCAAGACCAAGTATCAAATGAAGTACATATACAGGATTGGACACTTGGACGTGTACATCAGTTGGAAAGGTTTATTGGGATATGGACAAAATGTGAGTGAATGGGACTAACTTAGATGGGGCATCTTGGTCGGCATGGATGAGTTGGGCCGAAGGGCCTGTTGATTCTGACTCTATTTATCAAATTGTGAACAGGATAATCACAATAGTTTAAAGAAGGCTTCAGCAACAATATTCAGTGTTGTGGCTGTAGTTAGTTTGAAACTTCAGGGACCGCATCATAGGGTGGTTACGGTGGCGCAGCGGAGAGTTGCTGCCTTACAGCGAATGCAACGCCAGAGACCCGGGTTCAATCCCGAATACGGTAGCTCTCTGTGCGGAGTTTGTACGTTCGCCCCGGGACCTGGGTTTTCACCGAGATCTTCGGTTTCCTCCTATACTCCAAAGACCTATTGTCTATTGTTTGTGGGTTAATTGTCCCTAGTAGGATAGTGTTGATCAAAGATCCTATAGCGGAGCAAGATGGACCACTCCTGCTAAATGCAATGGGCTGACGTGTAGTACGCAACGGAGCGGAACGTGGGCCTTTTTCTCATCCAGTTCCGTAACTGGACCCGACCCGACTCAGTGTAATCAACATTGCGGGCGAACAGTTTGTGTTAATAAATTAAAATTCTGAAAATGAGAAGATTTTTACCAAATTACTTTTATTTTTACGAGGATGTTTCCATAACCGGCTTCCGTCTCTGCACTATTTTCCTACGGGATCTTTGGTGCGGAGCCGGAAGCCAGTTACGGAAATGGGGCCGAAAACTACCCATGAATCTGCCCATGACCATACTACCCCTTTTTCGTCGAGTGGACCATCTTGCTCGCTATAGGATCTTTATATGCAGGGATGGGATCGCTGGTCGGCGCGGACCAGGTGGGTCGGAGACCCTGTTTCTGCGCTGTATCTCTAAACCAGACAAAACAAAACTAAAATTTAAAATTATGCAAAACCAAACGCAGTCAGTCAGCACCAGAAAAAATGCCACCAATCCCAATTGGAGCATTTATTGCCACCCTTAACTGGCGATGTATTTAGTAGGTACATTGATTGATTGATACTGTATTGTCCCATGTACTTGGTACAGTGAGATTCTTTGTTTACAAACATCGCCACGTAAAGGTTGTCGAAAAAGTTACAGAGTATTCAGTATAGTCCCTCTTCCTTCAGATAATCCATCTTTTAGTGATGATGGCTGGGGACTAGGACACTGATAGAACTCCACAGTTCTTCTTCAAAATACTACCATGGCATTTTTCACAATGATATTTGGGCAGCACAGTGGCGCAGCGGTAGATTTGCTGCGTTACAGTGCCAGAGACCCGGGTTTGAACCTGAGGAAGGGTGCTGTCTGTATAGAGTTTGTACGCTCTCCCTGTGACTGCGTGGGTTTTCTCCGGTTACTGCAGTTTCCTCCCACATTCCAAAGACGTACAGGTTTGTACCTTAATGGGCTTCGGTGAAAAATATTGTAAATTGTCCCTAGTGTGTCGGATAGTGCTAGTGTAAGGGGAGATTGCTGGTCGAGGCGGACCTGGCGGGTCGAAGGGTCTGTTTCCGCGCTGTACCTCTAAACTAAACTAGTGTAAATTATGTTAGTATCTGGGGTGGCTGCCAGCACAGACTCAATGGGCTGAAGGGTGATGAATCTGTGGAATCCTTTGCCACAGACGGCTGTGGAGGCAAAGTCAGTGGATATATTTAAGGCAGAGATAGATGGATGATTAGTACAGGTGTCAAAGGTTATGGGGAGAAGGCAGGAGAATGGGGTTAGGAGGGAGAGATAGATCAACCATGATTGAATGGCGGAGTAGACTTGATGGGCTGAATGGCCTAATTCTATTCTTATCACTTATGATTTCCTTGGTGTTTGTCCCCATGATTCTATGACATGGAAAATAGATTTGGAATCTTCCAAAAGACAATGTTATCTGCACAGGCGCCACGCTGCAGTGTCAAACTGAGAAACAGGAATGCTAGTAACTGAGTCACATCTGGCATTTCACATTCCAGTGGAAGATCCGATCTACGTGCCAGTTCACTGAATGCTAAAATTGAACACTAAGTTGTTGATTCGCCAAGCTTCACATTAATAAATTGTATGAACTTCAGCATTTCTTTTGTTAGCTGAGTGAAAAATAATTGGTTTGCTTTGCTCGACTGCAGGCACGAGCCCTGACTCACTCGTGTCATGTACGTCAGATGTTTATGGGGATCAAGAGCCACTGGAAAACTGAGCACATCATTTATCTGAATATTTCTCAAGTGCTGCCTCTTCATAAAACCACCGACCATGACCCCTTAAATGACGAGTGAGGAAATTCTCCAACCACCAAATCTCCTGACATTCATTGTTTAACTAACAAACTATTTTAACCAGCCATTGTAGAAACAAAGAACTGCAGATGCTGGTTTTATAAAAGAAGACACAGAGTACTGGAGTAGTTCAGCGGGTCAGGCCGCATCTCAGGACAACATGGATCCTGTAGGTGATATTTCGGGTCTGGATCCTTCTGAAGCATCCCGAAACTTCGCCTAACCATGTACTCCTAAGATGCTGCCAGATCCGCCAAGCCACTCCAGCACTCCCTTAACTACCCATTTATACTTATTATGTTGTATATCACTTGTATTTTAGTGTATTATATTGTATTTTACTATTGTATTATACTGATTATATTTATATTGCTGCTTGATGAGTCTTGGGCTGCAAAGAAGTTGTGCTATTTCTCCATATTATAACAACAAATACTAAAAACAATTCACTGCCTAAAATCCTGAGATCATGAGGGGCTTCACAGAAGTGCAAGGTTTTCCTTTCTTTGTCATTCCACTGCCTTGGCATCTCAAGGGATGAAAGAAAAACAAGCCTTCAGTCAGACTTCTAGAGTTAATCAGTGGTGATCCTCATTAGACAGTGTACATGATCACATGGGATTGCTTTGACTGTGATCCTATCAACAGATGACAATATTCAATAGACCCACAAACAGAACAAGCAATAAAGCACAGGATAGCTGCCGCTGGTGGCAGCTGTGACCCACTGGAATAAAGGAGGAGCAAGTCTAAAAAGAGAAAAAGGAAATCCAATTTGTATTATTATGCCGTACTAAACTGTTGCCATTTTCAGCACCTGCTACCACAGTTGCACACTTTTTAGTCTCGAAAAACATCTCTGTTATTGTCAGCAGTCACTGATTTAAACGTCATTTGGTGAGAAAAATGGCAACGTTTAGGAAACATTTAGAGGGGTACATGGATGGGAAAGAATTAGATGGATATGGGCCAAACACAGGCAGGTGGGATTAGTGTAGATGGGACATGTTGGTCGACGTGGGCCAGTTGGGCCTGTTTCCATCCTGTATGACTATTATTCTATGAAAAAATCCTAAATACATGATAGTGTTAAAGTCCACCTAATACACTGTAAAACAGCCAGAAATCTCTCAGGATGTCAGCAGTTCTGGCATAATAGATGGTTTAATGACTTGCATAGGTTGGGTGAGTGGGCAGACACATGGCAGATGCAGTATAATGTGGATAAATGAGGTTGTCTGTAGATCAAACAGCATTGCCGATTTGATCCATGTCTGGTTTTCCTGCTGACCTGATCAATAATCCATGTCCGCATTCCACCAGGTGGTAGTGTGGAAACCGGACGTGGATTATGGATCATGTCAGCAGCAAATCCAGACACGGATCAAATCAGCAATACTGTTTGATCTATCTTGGTGGCAAGAACAGGAAGGCAGATTATTATCTGAATGGTGTCAGATTAGGAAAATGGGAGGTGCAACGAGACCTGGGTGTGCTTGTACATCAGTCACTGAAAGTAAGCATGCAGGTACAGCAGGCAGTGAAAAAAGTTAATGGCATTTGAGTTTAGGAGCAAGGATGTCATACTGCAGTTGTACAGGGCCCTGGTGAGACCGCACCTGGAGTATTGTGTGCAATTTTGGTCTCCTAATTTGAGGAAGGACATTATTGCTATTGAGGGAGTGCAGTGTAGGTTCACCAAGTTAATTCCCGGGATGGCGGGACTGACGTATGATGAAAGAATGGGTCGACTGCTTGAATTCACTGGAAATTAGGACAAGAGGGGATCTTATAGAAACATATAAAATTCTTAAAGGATTGGACAGGCTAGATGCAGGAAAAAATGTTTCCGATGTTGGGGGAGACCAGAACCACGGGTCACAGTTTAAGAATAAGGGGTAGGCCATTTAGGACTGAGATGAGGAAAAACTTCTTCACCCAGAGAGTTGTAAATCTGTGAAATTCTCTGCCACAGAAGGCAGTGGAGGCCAATTCACTGGATGTTTTCAAGAGAGAGTTAGATTAGCTCTTAGGGCTAAAGGAAAATATGGAGAAAAAGCAGAAACAGTGTACTGATTTTAGATGATCAGCCATGATCATATTAAATTGCTTACTCCTGCACCTATTTTTCTATGTTCTATGTTTCGATGAATGGGTGATGTTTTGGGTTGAGACCCTTCTTCAGACTGGTTAGGGACAAGGGAAAAGAGAGATATAGACAGTGATGTGGAGAGATAAAGAACGATCAATCAAAGATATGCAAAAAAGTAACGATGATAAAGGAAACAGGCCATTGTTAGCTGTTGGTGGGGTGAAAATGAGAAGCTAGTGCGACTTGGGTGGGGGAGGGATAGAGAGCGAGGGAACGTAGGGTTACCTGAACTGAGAGAAATCAATAATCATACCACTGGGCTGTAAGCTGCCCAAGTAAAATATGAGATGCAGTTCCTCCAATATGCGTTTAACCTCACTCTGACAATGGAAGAGACCTCGGGCAGAAAGGTCTATGTAGGAATGGGAAGGAGAATTAAAGTGTCCAGCAACTGGGAGGTAGGTTTAGGCGGGCTGAGCGAAGGTGTTCCACAAAACAATCGCCCAGTCTGCGTCTAGTCTCGCCAATGTATAAGAGTTCACATCTTGAACAATGGATACAGTAGATGAGGTTAGAGGACGTGCGAGTGAACCTCTGCCAAACATAAAAGGACTGTCGGGGTCCCTGGACAGTCGAGAGAGGAGGTATAGCGACAGGTGTTGCATCTTCTGCGGTTGCAGGGGAAGGTACCTGGGGAGATGGTGGTTTGGGTGGGCAGGAAGTTGCGGAGGCAACAGTCTCTGCGGAAGAGGAGAGGGGTGGAGATTGGAAAATGTGGTTAGTGGTGGGATTCTGTTGGAGGTGGCGGAAATGTTGGAGGACTATGTGGTGTTTGCGATGGCTGATAGGGAGGAAAGTAAGGACTAGGGGGTCTCTGTCTCTGTTGTAACTAGGGGGAGGCGGAGCTGCGGGGTATCGAGGAGACACGAGTGAGGGCCTCATCTATGATGGGAGAGGGAACCCCCGTTCCCTAAAGAATGAGGACATCTCGGATTAAATAGATTTAATACACTAACTATGTACTAACTCTCCAAATACGACAATAATGTACAACTCACTAAATACAAGACCCATGTACTAACTTTGCACCAACCATGTACCAATTTTCCACTTCAGGTCCAATCTAATGCAAACTAACGTTGATATTTTGTTAAAATTGTAATAACTAAAAAGTTAATCAGAACATTGAGCTTTGTTGAAGGCTTCTCGTTTCAGGTTGGGGGGGGGGGGGGGTGGAGTTCCCCCCGCTAGGGGTACCATGCAATCCCGTGCTACCTGCTCCAGGGTCGGATAGTCGGCGACTAAACCGTCTCCCCCACCTGGTTTGCCAGGTGAGGAGGGGGCTGTGGACCCCCAGCAGGACCAAAAACAAGACCTGTCAAAGGGCGGATGAGCTCCTGGCGAGCCAACGGCCATCCACACTTCAGCAGAAGTTGCGATCACTGTCGTACACGGCGTTGTTGATGTTTTCAACCATGATGATGATGATTTTGGCAACGACTTCAGTTTTCAATACCCTTCGCTATCTGTCTCTATATGAGCAGTTTTTACACAGAAATATTTTGTCATATAAGGCATATACGCGTTGATTCATTTCGAGCTTATGGAAACAGTGGCAGAAAGGTTAGCAACATTCAGCAAAAGATGATCTCTCCCAGTATATTTACTATAACAAATAACTATTCAGTGGAACTTAAGTGGCAATTAATACAGGCATCAAAACAAGCCATTCTTCCCACCATGTTCATGCTAATCTATGGCACCCACCCACCCACCCATCACTTCAATGCTGAATTGATTCAAATGCTCTACTTGACACCACTTAAAATGCAATCAGTGCCTCTGCTTCCACCACTCTCTCCGATAGTGTATTCCAGATACCTATCACACTCTGGGTGGAAAAGGTCACCTTCAAATCCCACCTAAAGCCCAGGCAGTGGAGCCGCAAAGCCTCAATAAATTTTGTGTGGAACAAAATATACCCGCCCACTTTGTTTGAATGAGGTCTGCATCAGCCATGTACAGAATTCTGATATAATACTGTAAGAAATATCAATAAAATGGAAACTGGTAAAAGACGGACCTACAATGAGATACCTGTGTTGTTTGGTTATACAGCGTGAAAACAGGTTCTTCAGCCCACTGCGGCCACGCCGGCCAGTGATCACTCGTATACTAGTTTAATCCGACGTACTAGAGACAATTTACAGAAGCCAATTAACCTACAAACCTGGGGTACACAAAATGCTGGAGAAACTCAGCGGGTGCAGCAGTATATATGGCGCGAAGGAGATAGGCAACGTTTCGGGCCGAAACCCTTCTTCAGACTGATGGGGGGGGGGGGGTATCTCATTGTAGGTGCGTCTTTTACCTGAACTTTCTTGGAGTATGGGAGGAAGCTGAAGCACCCGGGGAAAACCCATGCGGTCACAGGGCGAATGTACAAACTCCGCACAGTCAACACCCATATTAAGGATGGAACCCGGGTCTCTGGCGCTGGAAGGTAGCAACTCTACCGCTGCGCCACCGTGCTGCCGTCATTAGAGTCTTCTAATTCATTTTCTTCTGATATTATCATTGTCACTGAATGCACTGGAATCAGCCATAAGTCATAAGGAATAGTAGTAGAATTAGGCCGTTCGGCCCATCAAGTCTACTCCGCCATTCAATCATGGCTGATCTATCTCACCCTCCTAACCACAATCTCCTGCCTTCTCCCCATAACCTCTGACACCCGTACTAATCAAGAAACTATCTATCTCTGCCTTGAAAATATCCACTGACTTGGCCTCCACAGCCTCCTGTGGCATAGAATTCCATAGATTCACCACCCCCTTTGACTAAAAAAAATTCTCCTCATCTCCTTCCTAAAGGTTTAGGGTCTTTTACCTCGGGTATTGAATCGGAGAGAAGACTGTACAATTTCTCATGTGCAATGTCCCTTACACCACACCAGCGGGCGGCATCAAAGTTCTGCCAGATGCGACCCAAGCAAATGGCCACCCACTGTCGCAGTAAAGGGTGAGGATCATTCAACTGTTCCAGGCAGATGGCTATCAGATTACCCTGCAAGCAGGCCTCCTGCATAAACAAAAGAAACAAAACATCTAATGATGTAACATCTCGGTGTATTCCATGAGCTTCTACAATTCACTTCATTGTTACCTGGCATTCTGCTCATTTACGCCGAGGCAATGAAAATCCATGCATTGGTTTAAGATGGTCTTTGGCAATTTTAATTCTACAATGGAGAACTGTTTTAGTACTGACTAATCTGAGGAAGGACATTTGTGCTATTGAGGGCGCGCAGCGTAGGTTTACAAGGTTAATTCCTGGGATGGCGGGACTGTCATATGCTGAGAGAATGGAGCGGCTGGGCTTGTACACTCTGGAGTTTAGAAGGATGAGAGGGAATCTTATTGAAACATATAAGATTGTCAAGGGTTTGGACACGCTAGAGGCAGGAAACATGTTCCCGATGTTGGGGGAGTCCAGAAGCAGGGGCCACGGTTTAAGAATAAGGGGTAAGCCATTTAGAACGGACGAGGAAACACTTTTTCTCACAGAGTTGTGAGACTGTGGAATTCTCTGCCTCGGAGGGCGGTGGAGGCCGGTTCTCTGGATGCTTTCAAGAGAGAGCTAGATAGGGCTCTTAAAGATAACGGAGTCAGGGGATATGGGGAGAAGGCAGGAACGGGGTACTGATTGGGGATGATCAGCCATGATCACATTGAATGGTGCTGGCTCGAAGGGCCGAATGGCCTACTCCTGCACCTATTGTCTATTGTCTGACATTGTACTAAATTGTAGGTTAGAACTTAAACCAATTTTAATTCTGTTTTAGAACTGACATTGCCAATGTCCATCTTAAACCAATGTACGGGAGCTGGGATGTGAAGTACGACATTGGTTAAAGGATCTCGCAATTCTGTGCTGTTAACAGAAATCTGCTTGGGATGGTTTGGTGTTGGCATAAATCTACTTTGGATGGTTAATAAAAAATAAATTTCATTTTATACCAGAAATCAATACTTCCTGTTTATCAAATTATCACACTTTATCAGCATCCTTGATAGATGAAGCATTTGTGCATAAAATATATGGGTTAAAAACTAAACGATTGATAAAACCGGTAGCAGTATCAGTCCCATCAGAGTTTAGGGCCAGATCAGAACTAAAGAGCACAGTGTGTGGCTGGGAGCTGGCAGAAACCAGACTTTCATTTCAATAACATGCTGCACTGCTCAGAACAGTTCAAGGAGATGGGTAGTTGTGAGGAATTGGTCTGGTACAGTGACATTCATTTTTGCATACAGCTCAGTACCAGTATCACTGTATATAAACACTTAGATACGTTAGATAAGCATCTCAGATACAGTACAAGTGTACAGCAGTAGTACACTGAGACAGTACAGAGAGTCGCTAGTTCGGTGCTATTTTCAAATCCCAGTTGTTGTAAGTGCAGGAATTTTGATCTGGCCTTGAAGGTCTGCTGTCCTGGTGGGCGTTGCAGAGTCTGCCTGGCTGGGTTTAAAAGCGGTTGTGGGACGCTCACGTTTCCATTCTGGCAGCGAGTGATTGTTTTCTGCAAATATCTGATTCCAACTGGCAGGGTTCGCCCCTGTACGAGCACTTGAACTGCACATCAAAACTGAACGTAAACCCTGGGTCAGTAACACTGCTTTTGTGGAAGAGGTACAAGTGGTCCTGCTGACGTTATGCACATTCCTAGTTGCCCCAGTTGGGGCCTAGAGGGCTCTTTGTGACTAAAGTTGCTACAAGCTGCCTCTGCAATAGATGGCCAAAACCAGAACATTCATATGACGAAAGTATCCAAAGTACATTTGATGTAGATAAAATTCCAATAGATAAACATTTGGGGCAAAAGGAATGTAATAACTGCAGGAGTAGTTCTATTAGAAAGTAGCACAGTTCAATACAAGTACTCCCTTGATATTCATAAGGAGCAGGATGTACTTGATCTGGAAATGCGCAGAATGAGACACCGAGTCCTCAAAATGCATCATGCTGAGATGGGGTCAGGGCAATGGTGTCAACTAAAAGAAAACATTTTTTATGGATTATTTCTGGGCAACTTTTATTTTCAATTTTTTTGGTAAAACGATCAAGAATTTCATAACTCATACAAAAACTATTGGGGGGGTGGGAGACCATACAAAAAACAAGTAGACACAAAATGCTGAAGGAACTCAGCGGGTCAGGCAGCATCTCTGGAGAAAAAGGATGGGTGACGTTTCGGGTCCCGACCCGAAGAGTCTGAAGAAGGGTCCCGACATGTCACCAGAGATGCTGCCTGATCCGCTGAGTTAATCCAGCACGGTGTGCCTATTTTCGGTATAACCCACCTTTCTACATTTAAACAAAAAACAAGAATTCTTTGAGCATAAAATAGAAAATCATTAAGACTTACTAATTGGAAAGAAAAACATCTACTTGGTTAACATTCTTGCAATGATTAGCAGCTCCAATGGCATATATTTTATAAATGTATAAATAACATTTTGTCTCTGTGGCTTAATTGGTTGGATACTGGCCTCTGTCAGAGGCAATGGTTTCCAATCCCACCAGGGATTCAAGAACAACATCACACACCGACAGATCCAAGCATTGTCTGTCCTGTTCTTTACAAATTTCCTGTCCATTCTTAAATGAACATAGAGCATCCAATCATTGAAAGATGACATTATTTCAAGAAAAACCAGGGGAAGTACCCTTGGTAGTCTTGCAAATATTTATTTCTCAATTTCATATATTAAAACACATTACCTTTGCCTTAACTCTGAACTTGCTGGGCAGAAATGAAATGCCACATTTTCTAACTATAACAAGAACAAATCTTCACATATAACTCTTTTATTTTACTTTTATTTGTTTTAATTTATTTTTATTAGAAGTAATGTACATTACAGTAGTATAAGCCAAAAATAACATCATACATCTCATGTACCACTTCTTGTTTTATTCTTTAAGAAGAAAAATAGAGAAAGTTGGATAAGATAGCAAGTGCGTGAAAAAGTGATACGGAAGAACCCGTAGAAACGTAGAACACGAGAAAGAATAAAAACAAAAAAAAACAAAAAAAAAGGAAAGAGGAAAAATAGAAAAAAATAAAATAAGATAAAAGGGAAGTACCTACTTTGTATCTTTACACACCCCTCACCAGGTCCTGAAACCGTTTATTTTCAAAGTAATGTTGCACCCCATGCTTGTAATAAGTCGATAAATGGAGAGCAAATCTTTTGGAATTGGTCTGACTTGCCTGCTAGAACGAATCTCATATCTTCGAGGTGTAACGTTTCGGACATATTTGAAATCCACATTTTTACCGTTGGTGTGGGCGTCAATAATTTCAGGATATCGTGAGGTCAAGATGGCACAATGTAAATACAAGGCTTTTTAAAAAAATTAAATGTAGCTATCGCTTACCTGTCCCGTGTTATAGCTATTGACAATTACAGCTAAAATAAAAGCTGCCATTGTTCTGTGCTCAGCCTAAACAAAAAGAAACTCAAATTAGCACTGCCACACAAATAAGCCATTATTTGCACCATAAAACATTTATAACAGTGTTTATCAGGCAGATCACCATTTCCTGGCCGTTTACAATACAGGTGACTTAAGTGAGAGGCATCATTTGCTATAAAGTACCTGCCAGTTGTGCCTTGAAAGTTTTTGTTTTAATGTAGGTGTCTGAATAAAGATTAAATGGAACTCACCGGCATATACGGGTCTGCCAGAACAGAAAGGAAGTACTTGTGACCATTGTCTTTCACCAGATCAGCCTGGCAAGACTGAAAAATTAAAAGAAAACAGCACATCATGTTATTAGGTAAAGACACCAAACGGTTCTGGTGTAGATTTGCCTAATGTTACTATTACAAGATCATTGATCACAATTTCCCTTCTTCTGCAATAGGTGTACAACACGCAGACACTTTATTTGTCTACATCACCTCCTCTGGCAGCTTATTCCATATACCCATCACTAGCTGCAAAAAAACTTGCCTGTTAAATCCTCTTTAAATATTTCCCCTCTCACCTTACATTTGTGCCCTCTAGTGTTAGAATCTTCTGGCTTTGGAAAAGGTCTGTAATTGTCTACTCAAAGCTTTTCATTGTACTTCGGTACACGTGACAACAAACTAAACTCCTCAAACCCAAACCCTATCTACATGCCTCATAATATCCTCATAAAACTCAAACCCTATCTACATGCCTCTACTCTATAAAAGGACAACTATTCTCCGTTGAGAACAATCCCAGCTAATCCAATCTCTCCTTGTGACGAAAGCCCTCTATTCCAGGCAACATCCTGTGAACCTATTATGGCCTCTTTCTGCAGTCTTTGAATAATTTCAGTGCGAGAGGGAGATAGATTTATAACTAAGAAAGGAAGGGGAAAAAGGAGAGATGAGATTGCAGAGTTTGAGGTTGCAATTAGATCAGCTGTGATCTTAGTAAGTGATAGAGCAGGCTTGAGGAGCCAAATGGCTTATCATCAGTATGTTTGCATGTTGGGAGTTGCAGCTTCACCAAGCACAGCCAGCGCTGCTCCCAGCATGTCCTCACGGAACCATGGGTAACCCGCAGGGAGGTGCAAATGGTGTAAATATTATAACGTCAAAGATCGGATAAGGTGGAATGTACATCTGTCAGCACTTTTCAGGGTAAAAATTTAACAAAGTTAGATCTTAAGAAAAACATTGCCGTTAGCATCTGACCTGGCCACACTTCAAAGACTTGACCAAAGTTAGAAATAACGTATTTTAATTAAATGCAACATGTTAATTATTATAGATGAACATATAAATGCTGGAATTATTCATGAATGTAGGCAGCATCTATAGAAGGAGAAAAAGTTAATGTTTCAGATCAAGATCTTCCAATGAAAGAGAAGCACTGTAGAAAGCATACAGTTCACATCACAGCTTGAATTGGGAACTGCTCTTCCCAAGGCTGCAAGAAATTGCAGAGATTAGTAGATGTAGCTCAGTCCATCACACAGACCAGACGTTCTGCCACTGGCTCCATCTACACTTTACGCTGCCTTGAAAAAACAGCCAACATCATTACTAAAGACTTGTCTGATTCAGGTAATTCCTTCTTCTCCTTGCTTCTGCCTTGCAGAAGGTACAGAAGCTTGAAAGTGCGCACCACCCGACTCAGGAACCATTTCTTCCCATCTATCATCAGGCTTCTGAACGGTCCTTCCATAAGCTAGGGTACTATCCTGTAAAGGAGTATACACGTACACAGTGTTCCTTTACCGAGTCTTTATTAATCACATATATCGATGCCCTAGTTGTACATGGTCTGCACGTTTTACTAGAGGAGGTACCAGGGATGGAGAGACAGTAATATACTTGGTGAAAGGGGAGTGGCTACACAACCTACAATTAAAGGGACATGCACTAAACATCTACATCCTTCCTCTTGCAAAAAGAAAGGAACGTGACAGCCGACCATGTCTCATACACTAGAGCAATTGGAAAAGGATAGACAGCAAAATAGCAGCAATCAAATATAATCGCCATAACGGTCAGGCGCCCTTACAATCCGCCCCGAGCGGGTACGAACCCCGCTCACACCCTCTCCCCCCAAAGAAACGGGCACCGGGGGAGACCCCACGACAGGAGGACTACAATGTGGGGACTTGCGTGGTGACAAAGGGATTGGAGGCGAGCGACCTGGCGATGGGGAAGAGATGGCTGGAGACACGGGAACAGTCACAGGGAGAAGAACCGGGACAGGGCGAGCAGGCACAGGCTTAGCGACCGCTACAGGCGGGAGAGCGGACAGAGGGGGAGCATGGGGGTCAGCAGGAGGAGGAGGAGAGGGCTCGTTCACCAGGCGGAGGTGCCGCCTGGACCGACGGTAAACAGTACCATCGAGGTTCACCAGATAGGAGCGAGGTGAACCAGCCGTCCCAACAACAACCGCAAGGCCAGGGTGACCGGAGGTGGAATGCATGCGGACAACCTGACCAGGAGACAGAGGAGGCAGGGCACGGCAAGACCTGTCGTGGGATCGCTTTTGAATGGACCGCTTGGTAGCAATACGCTCACGGACCACGGCAGGTTTTACAACAGCTGGGGTAAGAGTCTGCTGGGCCACCGGAATGGGAGGTCGAGTAACCCGGGACATGAGGCGCTGCGCCGGGGATCCCAGAACACCGTCACGGGAAATGTTTCGCAGGTTGAGGAGGGCGAGGTAAATGTCAGACTTCGATGCGCGGCAGCGATTCAACAAGTCCTTTGCGCTGCGAACAGCACGCTCGGCCAGGCCATTGCTCTGAGGGTACTCAGGGCTACTAGTGTAATGCCGAAAGTTCCAGCAAAGTCCTTGAACTCCGCACTGGTAAATTGGCTGCCGTTGTCTGACTGCAGGCTCGCTGGTGATCCAAAGGTCGCGAAGTGGCGGCGCAGCTTCGTGATAACAGCAGAAGAGGAGAGAGAAAACAGCTGGTCGACCTCATACCAGTTGGAGTAAGAGTCGACAAGCACCAAGAAGTGCTTGCCGTGCCACTCAAAAATGTCCGTTGCCAGCGCCGACCATGGCAGGTCCGGTGCGGGCTGCTGCAGAAGGGGCAAACGCTGCTGCTGCGGGGCGAGACTGTTGCAGGTAGGGCAAGATGACACCCGGTCCCGAAAATACACAGCCATATCAGGCCAATAAAACTGGCTTTGGGCGATAGAGAGAGTGGCCTCGGCGCCAGGGTGACCCCGATGCGCGGTGTCGAAATACTGTTGGCGAAGAGCCTCAGGTACCACAACCTTGTGACCCTTAACGATAACTCCATCTCGTAGCACCAGCTCGTCACGGACCAGGAAGTAGGGCACTGCCGCGGCGGGCAGGGAAGAACGTCGCTCGGGCCAACCCCTTTGAATGACCGCAGCTAGCTGTTGGAGCGAGGCGTCAGCAGCAGTGTGTTTAACTAAGCACTGTAGTTGTTTTGAAGGAACAAAGTTGACGTTCAGGACAATCATACCTGAAGCCTCGTAAGGGTGACGGGTGGTCGAAGCCAGAGGAGCCCGAGACAGCGTGTCAGCAATAAACATGTCCTTGCCTCTACGGTACACTACGGAGAAGGTAAAACGCTGCAGCTGCAGCATCATCCGCTGCAGCCTGGAGGAGGCAGCGTGAATCGGCTTGCCGAGGATGGTGACCAGAGGCTGGTGGTCGGTCTCAATAGAGAATTCAGTTCCCAGGATATAGTCCTTAAATTTTGAACATGCAAACACAACAGCCAGCAGTTCTTTTCCGATCTGGGCATAGCGCTGCTCAGCTGGAGTCATCATGCGAGACGCGAAGGACACGGGTAACTGGACCCCATCATGAACTTGCAAACAAGCAGCACCCAGTCCGAACTTTGAAGCATCGCACGTGAGGACAATAGGACGGTTCAAATCAAAATATTGCAGCGTCGGAGTGCAGACAAGCTTCGAACGCAGCATATCGAAAGCAGCCTGGTGTTGTGGGAACCAGGACCATGCAGTGTCTTTCTTCACCAAGTCCCTTAAAGGGGCACTCAACTCGCTCAGATCGGGGATGAATTTTCCCAAGTAATTTGCCATGCCAAGGAAACGCTGGAGGCTAGGCACATCCACAGGAGCAGGCATCTCCGAGATAGCAGCGGTCTTCTGTGGGTCGGGCTTCAGCCCGGACGCTGTGAAGACGTGTCCCACATAAGTGACCTCCGGGACACGGAACCGGCATTTACTAGGGTTGAGCT
The DNA here is from genome assembly GCA_963514005.1 of Raja brachyura. Next base: position 43,819,918 of record OY740803.1, on the reverse strand, counting down.
TTAGATTTACCTCCCGAGCTCGATCCAAAACTAGTCGGAGGTTGTGGTCGTGCTGTTCCACATCTTCACCATACACCAAGATGTCATCTACAATGATAGCGCACGGGAGCCCCGCAAACAGCTGTTCCATCGTCCTCTGGAAAACTTCACTGGCGGAGCTGATCCCGAACGGCATGCGCAGGAATCGGAACCTCCCAAAGGGAGTGGCAAAGGTCGTCAGGTAGGACGATTGTTCATCTAGCGGTATCTGCCAGAACGAGCTCTTAGCATCCAGCACCGAAAACACAGTGGCAGGGCCAACCTGTGCAGCAACATCTTCGACAGTACGCATGGGATAGTGCGGGCGCTTGATAACCAGGTTCTGGTCTCCACTTGGAGGCGTGGGTTCGTATCCCACTTCTGACACCATGTAAAGGAGTATACACGTACACAGTGTTCCTTTACCGAGTCTTTATTAATCACATATATCGATGCCCTAGTTGTACATGGTCTGCACGTTTACTAGAGGAGGTACCAGGGATGGAGAGACAGTAATATACTTGGTGAAAGGGGAGTGGCTACACAACCTACAATTAAAGGGACATGCACTAAACATCTACACTATCCTATTCACCTCTACCCTACAGCAGACACTGGACTTCTGTCTATGGAACTGATGCACTCCAATGCTGAGAACATATTCTGCATCTTCCCCTTTGCACTATCTTGAATCAATGTACTTGAATTTGACGATTGTATTTATGTATAGTATCATCTGATCTGATGGGAGAGCATGCAAAATAAAGCTTTCCACTCAACCTTCGTACTTGTGACGATAATAAAACTAAACATTTTAGAACAATCATATTGCAGTAGAATTTGTAAGTCTTTGTTTTCATCTCCATATCTGCTGCCTGACCTTCTGAACATTACCAGCAATTTGTTTTATATTATAGTGCTTAGAGTTTTTTGCTCGCTAATTATTTATTTCCGTCCTTTTCTCAATTGCCGAGGAGATTGTGCTGAACAGTGCACGTCTGACGTTAATCACAAAGGAAGATAAACATTAGTTTGATTCTGTTCAAATTTTCCCGGTCAGAAAAAAAGTGTTACAGTGCCCTCCATAATATTTTGGACTATGACCCATCATTTATTTGTTTAGGAAGGAACTGCAGATGCTGGAAAATCGAAGGTAGACAAAAATGCTGGAGAAACTCAGCGGGTGAGGAAGCATCCATGGAGCGAAGGAAATGACAACGTTTCGGCCCCAAACGTTGCCTATTTCCTTCGCTTCATAGATGCTGCCTCACCCGCTGAGTTTCTCCAGCATTTTTGTCTACCCATCATTTATTTATTTGCCTCTGTACTTCATAATTTGAGATCTGTAATAGAAAAAAATCACATGTGGTTAAAATACACATTGTCAGATTTTAATAAAGGCCATATTTATATATTTTGGTTTCGCCATGTAGAAATTACAGCTGTGTTTATACATAGTCCCCCATTTCAGGGCACCATAATGTTTGGGACACATGGCTTCACAGGCGTTTGTAATTGTTCAGGTGTGTTTAATTGCCTCCTTAATGCAGGTGTAAGAGAGCTCTCAGCACCTAGTCTTTCCTCCAGTCTTTCCATCACCTTTGAAAATGTTTATTGCTGTTTATCAACATGAGGACCAAAGTTGTGCCAATGAAAGTGAAAGAAGCCATTATGAGACTGAGAAACAAGAATAAAACTGTTAGAGACATCAGCCAAACCTTAGGCTTACTAAAATCAACTGTTTGGAACATCATTAAGAAGAAAGAGAACACTGGTGAGCTTACTAATCACAAAGGGACTGGCAGGCCAAGGAAGACCTCCACAGCTGATGACAGAAGAAGTCTCTCTATAAGAAAGAAAAATCCCCAAACACCTGTCCAACAGATCAGAAACACTCTTCAGGAATCAGGTGTGGATTTTCCAATGACTACTGTCCGCAGAAGACTTCATGAACAGAAATACAGAGGATATACTGCAAGATGCAAACCACTGGTTAGCTGCAAAAATAGGATGGCCAGGTTACAGTTTGCCAAGAAGTACTTAAAAGAGCAACCAAAGTTCTGGAAAAAGGTCTTGTGGACAGATGAGACAAAGATTAACTTATATCAGAGTAATGACAAGAGCAAAGAATGGAGGAGAGAAGGAACTGCCCAAGATCCAAAGCATACCACCTCATCTGTGAAACACGGTGGTGGGGGTGTTATGGCATGGGCATGTATGGCTGCTGAAGGTACTGGCTCACTTATCTTCATTGATGATACGGGGTGGGAGATTGCAACCTTCACGTGGTCCGCCCTGTTTTGACTAATGCAATCAGCCTGACGTGCACAATCAAATACGTCAAATAGAACAAGTTATCCTATAACTTTAGGCTGCGCACGCCATGCGCAAGAAGAAGATAGATGAAACAACTGCTGATGGTAGTAGCATAATGAATTCTGAAATGTATAATGTTGATTCCACTGTGGTGGATGTTTATGTTACATTCTATTGTGTTCTTTTGATTGTATGGCTGCAAGGTAACTCACATTTCACTGTGCCTTGATTGGTGCATGTGACAATAAATGTGAACTTGAACGAACACATCCTATCCGCTCAAGTTCAAACAAATGCCTCAAAACTCATTGGCCGGCGGTTCATTCTACAGCAAGACAATAATCCCAAACATACTGCTAAAGCAATGAAAGAGTTTTTCAAAGCTAGAAAATGGTAAATTCTTGAGTGGCCAAGTCAATCACCCAATCTGAACCCAATTGAGCATGCCTTTTCTATGCTGAAGAGAAAACTGAAAGGGACTAGCCCCCAAAACAAGCATAAGCTAAAGATGACTGCAATACAGGCCTGGCAGAGCATCATCAGAAAAGACACCCAGCAACTGGTGATGTCCATGAATCACAGACTTCAAGCAGTCATTGCATGCAAAGGACATGCAACAAAATACTAAACATGACTACTTTCATTTACATGACACTGCTGTGTCCCAAACATTATGGTGCCCTGAAATGGGGGACTATGTATAAACACTGCTGTAATTTCTACATGGTGAAACCAAAATGTATAAAAATGACCTTTAATAAAATCTGACAATGTGCGCCTTAACCTCATGTGGTTTTTTAAAATTACAAATCTCAAATTGTGGAGTACAGTGGCAAATAAATAAATGATGGGTCTTTGTCCCAAACATTATGGAGGGCATTGTATTTGGGTCCAGATACAAATAATGACTTTTATGTGGTGAAAGATCCAACCCTTCTGTATATTGTGGCTGCATGTTTAAATGTGCATTATCGAATACACAATCACATTCCATAGTTTTTGACCAATTTTTTCCAAAGCCATTACCCAACTTCCTTCAAAAGAACAAAAGTCCTTTAATCCTTTAAAACCAAACCAAGGATAGAAGAGCCTCAACTCCCCTCTCTAGTTGCGTGCAGGCTGGTTATTTTATACCAGTGGCCCATTTGAAATAGAAAATATCAATGCTAAGATGAAAAAGGAATCTTACTGAATGGAGGCTACCATTTGAATCCCTCAAGGCAGGGATCACTTGGACAGTTTTCAAAATCATTCAAGAAAAATAAAAACAAGTTCATGCCAATATCCATTAAAGAATGGAGAAGCCAAGTCTTGCTGTTGAAAGCTATGAATCTTCTGAATACCACAGCAGTTTTTCCATGCATCTCTCCATTTCCAAAATCCATCAGACATGTTAGCTTTAATTTAAAAGCACAAGCATCAGGTGATTTGAAGCCCATGATTCTGTTTTGACAGACTTGAGTTATAGTTCCAAGTCCATAGGCCAACTCAGGGCCGCTCCAAAGTCCCTGTGAATTACCTGAAATTTAACCTCTCTACATCACAGCTATTCCTCGCCAGTGAAATAAATGTTGTCACCAAGCCTGCCCCGTCCAGGTTTAATCTGTCATTAAGCAGATAATTTTCCAAGTGTGCATACTGGTAAACTGAAGGAAGATGACACTTTGTCACTATTCTCTGGACACAGTAGATTTCATAAAATGTATAACCTTCTTTCCCTAGTTCTTGATTCCCCCATGGGGGAAAAAAGTCTGCATTCACTCATTCTATTCATAATTCCCGCTATTACAGATTCTCCCTATCTATTCCACATTCACCCATTCTATTCTAAAGTCGGACAGGAGAAGAATCCGGTGCCCTGCACCCCAGTGTGTTTCATTTTCCATTGTTTGTGAATTAAAAAAAATTATAACCCTTTATAGCATAATTAACATTTAATAATTTTGAATATTTTGCAAAATGAAATGCTAATAAATATTCAAGCGGTTTGATGGCTTTGACGATCATTTCAACCCAGAGTTGTGGCTAAATCAGCTAAGAAAGCATTTCAGTGGGCAGGGCTTGCCCATTATGTCTTGAAGGGCCAGTGCACAAAGTCTCATCCATCAGATTGGAGCTGGTGTTGGGGACCAAGTAGTTGTTGGAAGCTTCCGGCCACTAGCACCCCAGCGGTATGAATATTGACATCTCTAACTTCAAGTAACTCTTGCTTTCCCTCTCTCTCCATCTCTCCCCCTTCCCAGTTGTCCGGCCAGTCTGACTGTTCCCCCCAATTACATTGTAACTCAGTTTGCTTTGTTGTCACCTTCTCCTAGCTAACAATGGTCTATTCTACATTTTCCTTGAGCTTCATCTCTTTTGATCACTTACATTTAATTATCTCTGTAACTCCCTCTCCCCTGATGCTCAGTCAAAACAAGGGACTCGACCCGAAACGCCACCCATTCCTTCTCTCCAGAGATGTTGCCTGTCCCGCTGAGTTACTCCAGCATTTTGTGTCTATCTTCTATGCTGCTGGAAGATCCGCGTTGAAGGTGGGGACTGAGCTTGAAGGGGAATGGCGAGCAAGTGCGGACGGGGAATCCCAGGAATTTCAGGGCAACTACTTAGAGGAAAAAAAAGATAAGCTTGATGATTTCATTGAATGCAAACGATCTATAATGAGACTCACTGGAAACATGAGGAACCAGAAGAGCAAAATTACAACCCTGTTGATGAAGTTTAAGGGCCTGTCCCACTTACGCGACCTCGGCTTGCAAATTACGCGACCTCGTGGTCGCTTGAGGCGTACGGGCACCATATGCCCGCGGGGCCGGTCCCACTTAGAAGCACGGAGTTGTGCGGGGCTGGTCCAGACATCGCGCGGGGCTCCGAAAATCTGACAGTGGCCGAAATCTTCGCCCGGAAACGGCCTGTCGGCATGCAGGCGCATTGCGGTCATAAGCAGCGTCTTGACGGTGTACGCAGCGTCTTGACGGCGTATGCCTAGCGCGTGGCATTGCGCGATTATGTCACCACCCGGCGTGGCATTGCGTGATGACGTCACCGCCTGACTCCGAAAATCCGGCAGCCCGCCTCCTGCCCAGCTGATTGGTAGGTATGATGCAAATGACGTCACACGTGTACTTAGCGTGAACTCTGCTTCTGTTTGGTCGCGCCAAACGCATGCAATCGCATGCAAGTGGGACAGGCCCTTTACTCTGAAATATGCGTTGCTCTCAATCCTTTGGCTAAGGTACAGCGTACATCAAACTTGCAGAACTGAGAGCAACATAATCTTAACTGCATTCAAGATTAATAAAAAAATATTGGTTAATGTGAGTGCCAAAATACCTGAATGCTGTGGTTTCAAGCAACGTTAAATATGAGCCTTCTGGAGCATGGCTTATTAGACCATTTTAGCTCAATTACATGAAACATCTTGTGGAGGAGAATAATGATAAGAGATGGCTTAGATATGAAACGATGGACTATATTACAATAGAAAACAACCTCATTTTATCTGGGAAGAGTGAGTGGATGAACATTAAGAAAATACTGCAATTTAATCTTGGATGCAAACTGCTTACAAAATACACTTTGCACATTGATGCATGGAAACGGTGGAGATAGAACATTGTTCATCAGCCTTGTCTCTTATGAACTTCAAAATGGTACAATATTAATTTTCTAAACAGATGTCTACGGATGTACCAACAAGCAATCTTAAATAATAGTTGAACGACACATGGTTTAAAGCACGCCTTAAATATGACATTGGTTCCAATGTAACACACTGCACAAGATACTGATCACAGCTACAAATTAATAACTGGTTATATATCAGCGTTTGTCTTTTCACGGCAGAATAGGAATTATACATGTAATTTAAAGCTATTCTTTGTCAAGCTGGCAGCAATAAAATTCATCGTTTATCAACTAAGTGGAAAAGCGTCATCAAAGGTCACTGTTACGATCTGTAAAAATTACGGGTTCTGCAACAAACTGGAATGTATTCAAGCTACTTTCCTATGCTCTTGGCAGGTTCAGCAACTGTATTAGAAATAATTTTAAAATTTAATAAATGTTATTGAGCCATCAAAAAATAGGTACAGAATAAATTGCCATATCCAAGCTCATTTTTAAAAACATTAACAAAAAACAAATAAATAAATAATTATTGGGGGTGGGGGGGCGATAATAAAAATAAAAATAAATAAATACATAACTAAAGTGCAGAAGGTGACTACAGTACAGGGAGACGTTCAGTGCAAAATTTATTTGTGAAGACTCTTGTTTCCAAAGTTTCTAACTCTCGTCTTCTATCCCTTACTCATAATGTCATTAAAATGGATGGTTTAGAGTGTAGATAGTTTGTGTTATGTGTCGATATTCTTCTGTGCAAGAAATGACATAAATGGTTGCCAGATTTGATTAAATTGGTTGACTCTATCCTTTAGAACCTATCTTATTATTTCTAAATGTAATGTGCTGGTCAAGTCATGAAGCCACATTCCGGAATTGGGAGCTGTTGTTTTTTTCCATGACATGAGCAGTAGTTTCTTTGCCGTAATGAGACGGTAGAAGAGGAATTGTCGTTGAGCAGTTGTGAGTTGTCTTGATGTTTCAGATACCCCAAGGATGATTAATAAGGGCTCTGGGTTTAATGGGATGTTAAAAATGTCTGAGATATTCTTAAATATATCCGACCAGAAAGAGGTGAGTTTAGGGCACGATACAAAGTTATGAAAAAGATTAGCATCTGAGGAGTGACATTTATCACAAGTAGGAGAAACATTTGGATATCAGATTCAGATTCAATTTTAATTGTCATTGTCAGTGTACAGTACAGAGACAACGAAATGCATTACACAACGAAATGCATATATACTGCAGCACTCGAAATTAGCGGTTGCCCGGGTGCCAATGACCACCCAAAGTGCCGCTGGGCAACCTAAACGGCGAGTCATTTTGCCCGCCTTGGCACTGCAGTTACTGGTTTATACCGTAGACACAAAAAATTGGAGTAACTCAGCGGGTCAGGCAGCATCCCTGGAGAAGTTTTGTGTCGGCGATGTCTGTATTGCGGGGCAAAGATATTAGGTGCGCGGTGAGCGAATGACGGGCCCCGAACAACAGCAGCAGCTGCCGCGAAATCTCCTCCTACTCTCGCCTGCCCTGATAGCTGTTGCTGCCTGCCACTCCGCCAACGACTCTTTCAAAACAAATCCTCCCACACGCCGAGGCCGGGAGGAGGGAGGGAGGGGGAGGCCCTCTACCGCCGTCTGAAGCAGCTGCACCAAAGATCCTATAGCTATAGGATCTTTGAGCTGCACTGCTCGGCCCCGCACCTTGCTGTCAGCTGGCGGAGGAGGGGAGGCGGTGGCGAGGAGTTCCCAACCGCCTCCCCCTTTGGCGACGGAACTTGGCGGTGGACAGGGACGGCCAAGGCAGCGGGGCGATGTTGTCCGAGGAGCGCTGGCCTTCCTTCCTCCCCACCTCCCCTCTATCTCTTTCTCTCTCTCTCTCTCTCTCTTGTATGCCCCCCTCCACCCCCTTATCCTGAGACCCCTCCTCTCCACCCTGCACTGATCCCCATTCCCGCCACTATTCAGTCCTTACTAACATCCCGTGCTCCCCTCCCCATCTACCCCCCTCCCCCCCCATCTATTTATCAAAGGCTGATCACCCTATCCACCTCGCATTGATTCTCCTGCCACTCCCTATCCCCCCCTATTCGTCCCCCAATTCATCCTGTACTTACCGCCCTTCCCATCCATCCTGCACTTCTCCATTCATCCTGCATTGCCCAACTCAATCATCCTTCACTGATCTCCCCCCCCCATCCATCCTGTACTGATCACCCCCCATTCAAGAAGAACGGGGGGGAACAGTCTGAAGAAGGGTCTCGACCCGAAATGTTGCCTATTTCCTTCGCTCCATAGATGCTGCCTCACCCGCTGAGTTTCTCCAGCATTTTTGTCTGCCCCTGTTCAACCTGTACTGATCCCCCCCATTCAACACCACTGACATCCCCCGTGCTCTCTCCTCACAATTTTACATACTCCAACTGCCTCAATCCATCCATTCCGCATTGATTACCTTCTCAACCCCTACCACCACCCTCCCCTACCGCCATCTATCCACCTAGCACTGATTCACACACTCCACCTCCCCGACCCTATTGTGCGAACATTGGCTATGTTTGATAACGGAATGCAATCAAATATGTTTTAATTCCCAATGTTATTATTTGTTTTGGTCCATAGAGGTGGATTAGTTAAATTGTGAACACGTGAAACATTAAAACCGCAGTGTTCGATTGTCACTGCTACCGTTGAGACATTATTACAGAATTCATTTTAACGGCAAATCAATGCTCTTAATATGGAGTATCAGTACTGTAGTTATTTAATGAGCAACATTCACAACTATACGTTGGGTTTATCCAGGCTTTACTTCTACAGTTGGTCATATACATCACAAATTTGGTCAGGAGATATTTCAGTTGAATGTTAACGTTAATTCTGAAGTGGGAATGCTGGAAACAGCGTTTATCAATAATTTTTTTTTAAATCGGTGCATACAAAATGGGTATCTTCATTGCTGTTCACAACACATACATCTAATCTAGAGTTAAGGATGTTTTGTGTATTTCCCCTGTCACGACCAGATACCGTCATTCCTTGTCAACAATTGTTTTGATATGAATGAAGGGTATCCCTTTTCTTATTAATATTGCTGTTCCTCTTGCCTTTGTGGAAAAGGTTGTATGTTATATGTCTTTTATCCATTTTGCCCTGAGTCTAATGTGAGAGTCATTCTTTCGATGTGTTTCTTGCAAAAACATTATATCTGAATTCAGTGACTTCAAACGAGCCAGTACTTAGCCTCTTTTGACTGGATTGTTCACTCCTCTAGTATTCCAACTAGTGAATGTCAAACCTTTTATCGTGCCAGTCTCATTACTTACGTTACTTTGCATTCCAATTGTGTATCATATGGGATGTCTTTATCTACAAGAGTTTGGTCTTCCTGAATAGATCTGTCCCTGTCTGATTTTCTCTGTGTTTTCTGCATTAGAACTAGTAACATAGCTAACAACAATAACAAAAATAAAATAGCTCTAGCAATTACCAAAATAGTTATGGCGCGAGTTCGCTATGGGGGAAAAAAAAGAAACAAAAGAAATAATAATTTAAACAAAAACTAAATATCAAACTTAAGATAGGTATGTTACAAAACTTACCTTCAGCGGCGCTGCAGTTCTGTCACTGGCCCTGTGCGCGACTTTGGCGCCTTTGGCGGGAGGGGGTGTGGGGCGCGATTAAAATGCCGTTTTTTTCTCCTGCCTGTCCGAGATATATTTTCTCGAGCTACTACCTGATGCTGAAAAATCGTTCCTACTGCCGTTCTCAGACATTTAAAAAAAAAACCGCGGGACAAATAAATCGCTGGAGTAAAATAAAAAAGCTACTTCTAACGCCCTCAACGCCGACGACGGGACGGATCTCACGTAGGGACCAAAACATAAGGTAAGTCGTCTATTTTACATATAAAACTTGCTTCTTAGGATTACTTTAATCAAAATTTCATCGGCTAAAATGTGATTAAGGCCCCATACGAACCGGCAGTGTTTTTCCTGCCGATATGGGGTTTAAATTCACCGCAACTGCAACGTTCCAAACGATCGCGTTCCACAAAATCTCACTCGCAAGATGATTTAAATGGCCATTAATTTACAGGAATTAAACGCTAAATTCCTTCCTATCAATTCAGGACAATGAGATTTAAAAATCATGTTGTATTGTGAATTCTTGTGTGAATGTTATTTGGACACTTAGGCTATTTAAAAATGTTAACTTTTTCTTAAGAAATGGATAGATGTTTAAATCTAGTAATTGAATTTTGTAATTAGCTACAATTAGGTAACTAACTAATTATATGCTTTAATTTCGGGTCATGCAGGTAAGATTGTTTCATATTTGTTTCAGAATGCTTCAATCTATAATAACTGAAATGTCATTCAGTTCTCCTAATTTTTAAGAAAGTTATGGACTTTTGACTGTCCTCAATCACAGCGTTTGAGTTAAGTCAATGGAAAAGCAATGGGGAACAAGATGCTAATTTCCGAGAATGAAAATGGCCATAACGTTTTTAATACTGAAGATATGAAAGTGAATTAGGTGTCAAATTAAACTTATTTTTATGCTTTATCTGATGGGATAAATTGCAGACTTGATTTTTAAAATCTCAAAATGTTGTAACATTGCTACTTAAGATGCTTCTCTACTAATTAACTGTAAAACTTGTTTACCTCCGCTACTTCTTACCCAAAAATAGCTCCAAAAATATAAGAAACAAAAACAACTGGTTATAACATAGAAACATAGAAATTAGGTGCAGGAGTAGGCCATTCGGCCCTTCAAGCCTGCACCGCCATTCAATATGATCATGGCTGATCATCCAACTCAGTATCCCGTACCTGCCTTCTCTCCATACCCTCTGATCCCCTTAGCCACAAGGGCCACATCTAACTCCCTCTTAAATATAGCCAATGAACTGGCCTCAACTACCCTCTGTGGCAGAGAGTTCCAGAGACCCACCACTCTCTGTGTGAAAAAATTCCTTCTCATCTCGGTCCTAAAGGATTTCCCCCTTATCCTTAAGCTGTGACCCCTTGTCCTGGACCTCCCCAACATCGGGAACAATCTTCCTGCATCTAGCCTGTCCAACCCCTTAAGAATCTTGTAAGTTTCTATAAGATCCCCTCTCAATCTCCTAAATTCTAGAGAGTATAAACCGAGTCTATCCAGTCTTTCTTCATAAGACATTTGTGACATTCCCAGGAATCTGGTGAACCTTCTCTGCACTCCCTCTATGGCAATAATGTCCTTCCTCAGATTTGGAGACCAGAACTGTACGCAATACTCCAGGTGTGGTCGCACCACGACCCTATACAACTGAAGTAGAACCTCCCTGCTCCTATACTCAAATCCTTTTGCTATGAAAGCTAACATACCATTCGCTTTCTTCACTGCCTGCTGCACCTGCATGCCTACTATCAATGACTGGTGTACCATGACACCCAGGTCGCGCTGCATCTCCCCTTTTCCTAATCGGTCGCCATTTAGATAATAGTCTGTTTTCCTAATTTTGCCACCAAAGTGGATAACCTCACATTTATCCACATTATACTGCATCTGCCAAACATTTGCCCACTCACCCAGCCTATCCAAGTCACCTTGCAGTCTCCTAGCATCCTCCTCACAGCTAACACTGCCCCCCAGCTTAGTGTCATCCGCAAACGTGGAGATATTGCCTTCAATTCACTCATCCAGATCATTTATGTATATTGTAAATAGCTGGGGTCCCAGCACTGAGCCTTGCAGTACCCCACTAGTCACTGCCTGCCATTGTGAAAAGGACCCGTTTACTCCTACTCTTTGCTTCCTGTTTGCCAGCCAGTTCTCTATCCACATCAATATTGAACCCCCAATGCCGTGTGCTTTAAGTTTGTATACTAATCTCTTATTATACATTGTATCAATGAATTAGTTAACAACAGTTAGAGAACTTGTGAAACACAAACATATATAATAGAGAGAGGATGGACCATCCAGTGTATTATTGGGCTTTTTGGGGATCGGTGAATTACGTTTGCTCGCTGTTGTAGGTCACCAGGAGTCTCGCTGGGTAGAGCAGGCCGGATCTGATGCCGGTTCGGTCCCGTAGCATTTCTCTGGTTTTAGTGAAGAGTGCCCTCCGTTTCGCAATGGTTGGTGGGTAGTCGGGGAAGATCTGGTTCTTTTTACCTTGGTATTGGATGTTTCTTGTCGATGACGCTTTGCGTGGAATATCTTCCAGGGAGCGGCGGCGCCTAACGGCAGCGGCTCGTCTACAGTCGTCCGTCTTTTTTTTAATTTTTGTTTTGTTAAATGTGGGTCTTGAGCTCAGTTTTTTATATGTTTTAGCTGTGTATATGTGAGGGGTGGAGGGGGGGGATGTAGGGGGAAACCGTCAGTCTCTTCCCTGTACGAGGGACTCAACTTTTTCCCTGTCGGGGCTCCGGTGTTGTTGGGCCTAACATCGTGGAGCCAGCGGCGCCCTCCTTCCGGGACCAACCTGAGGGCTCCAGTCGTGGAGCCTGCGGACCTGACATGGCGGAGTTGGCCGTATTTGGAACGGGGAGAGCTGTGATGGCACTCGGCTGCGACCCGACTTTGGAGCTTCGGAAGCTCCGGCTGCAGGCCCGGTGGACAGGAACATTGGGAGCTCCAGGTCCCTGGTGGGAGACCGCTTTTCTGCGCTCCCGCAACGGCAACTTCTCCCGCTGGAATCGCGGGGTTTAAAGGACACGGAGCGGGGCCTAACATCGCCCCCGCGGGTTAGTGGCCACGGAACTTACCATCGTCCGCCGGGGGCTCTATCATCGGAGCCCCAGTTCGCCTAGATGCTGCACTTGGACTGCTTGAACCGCGGGGTTTACAGGACACGGAGCCGGGGCCAAACATCGCCCTGCGTGGCTTAATGGCCACAGGACTGACCATCGTCCACCGGGAGCTTTAACATCGGAGCCCCAGTTTGCCTAGATGGTGCAGTTGGACTGCTGGACTGCGGGTGAAGAACAGGGGGGAGAGATAAGACTTTGCCTTCCATCACAGTGAGGAGGTGTTGCAGACTCACTGTGATGGATGTTTGTGTAAACTGTGTTAAGTGTGGGTCTTGGGTTGTTTTGTAATGTAAAACAAAAACTGTGGAAAATGCAATTTCGTTCAAACTTGTTTGAATGACAATAAATAGCAGTCTATTCTATTCTATTCTATTCTATTCTATGGTAGTAGTGTAGACTATTACAAAAGGCCGGTGAGGTTCAGAGGGTGCGGGTCGCTCTGTCGATAAGTGGTTCCTCCAGCGAGTGTCTCCTGCAGGAGTTGGACAATAAAATCTCTCGGCTTGGGCCCTTCTTTCCCCTCGGGAATCCCGATGATTCTGACATTGTGTCTTCTCGATCCACCTTCTAAGCCCTCACATCTTTGAGTAATCATTTCCAGCTCCGAGTTGAGACGAGCCACTTGTTGTTGTAGCATGCTAACACTATCCGAGTGGAACGAGGCTGACTTTTCCATCTCCTTGATAGTGTTGTTGTGTGAGGTCAACGTCATCTCAAGCTTAGAGATGGAAGTTTGTAAATCTTTTTTAGCCGTGGTTATTTCCTCTCAAGTCCGTGTAAACATTCCTGATACGGCTATCGATGGTTGTGCATATGTCGCTCTTAATCTAGGATATCTCAGTCCTTAGCACAGCGATAGCAGCAAGCACAGCCTTGTTGGATGGGTCTTCCTCCTCCTCATTCATCTCATCTGGCATCAGCATGTCAGGCAAGGGTGGTGCTTGGTCCAGGCCTAGTTTGCTTTAATCGTTTTTCTTGGTTTTGGTCTTCCTCATGTCAACTTTGTCTTTCCTGTTAGTGTAAATTTTGTTCTCTTGATAACAAAATTTCAATAAAAGACTTAATGTGGTTGTATCAGCATTTTTGTGTATTTAACAAGATTAAATTGCCGGAGCTATCAGGAAACGCTGTTACTCTTTCATTGCTCAACAGCCTATAACTGATTTATTAAGCAAGAAATTATATTATGTTTTTATAATAAAACATTTTAAAAACTCTTAAAAATAGCGGCGAGGGGATATGGGGAGAAGGCAGGAACGGGGTACTGATTGGGGATGATCAGCCATGATCACATTGAATGGCAGTGCTGGCTCGAAGGTCCGAATGGCCTACTCCTGCACCCATTGTCTATTATCGAACGTGATATAGAATTTCTGCTGCAACTACATAATAATTGGTGGCATATTGTCTTTATATTTACATGGAACAGTACAGCACTTGAACATGCCCTTCAGCCCACAATGTTAGCACAATGTTTGCATCGAACATGATGCCAAACTATCAGTATGAAGAAGGGTCTTGTCCCGAAATGTCACCCATTCCTTCTCTCCGGAGATGCTGCCTGCCCCGCTGAGTTACTCCAGCATTTTGTGTCTACCTTCGATTTAAACCAGCATCTGCAGTTCCTTCCTGCACATGGTGCCAAGTGAAACTAATCTCATCTCCCTGTACATGATCTATCTCATCACATCATCTGTATTGGCCTTGGTTAGGAAAAGCAGATATTGACAATTTCAAATATCTTCCACCAATGTTAATTCGTTCATTTTGAAGATTACAAAAAGCGCTGGACACCGTCCGGCCGACCTCGGATACTGATCTCCCCACCATCGTAGGGATCCACAGGAGGCGCTTCTCAACAAGGCGGCCAGCAGCAAAGACTGTACCTCCATGGACTCATTTCACTTCTACCATCTGTAAGAAGGTCTAAGAATCTGAAAACCGTGACCTCCAGGTTCAAGAATAGCTTCTTCCAACAACCATCAGGCTCTTGAACACTAATGAAACACTCACTCAATTCTGAATATGGACTGTCTTGTTGCACTGATGACTCTGGTTTTTTTCCGCTAGTACTGGGGTTATTAATTTATTGAATTTTTTGCCTAATGTTTATCTTTGAGTATTGTCTTTCCAGGCCTGGTATGCTGCTGCAAATGAGATTTTCATTATTCTGCTGTCAGTACATATGACAATGAAACGCTCTTGACTCTTGATTAATCAGGTTTATTTCCGGGCACTCATAAGTAGACTGGATAAGTTAAAACAACAAAATTACAAATGTTAATCCTTAAGTGCGGGTACAATATGAAGCACCTGCTAAAGTCAAACTTCTTTAAAAATCTTCTAACAAAAATATAATATACCATTTAATCTACCATCTGAAGAATTCCCCCCATAAAACATCAGTTCTCACCTTCTCCATCATGGTCTGGTTTGGCTCAGCCACCAAGCACGACACCTGGAGGTTGCAGCGAATCGTCCGATCAGCAGAGAAGATTATTGGCTGCAACCTTCCCTCCATTGATGAACTGTACACTGCAAGGGCCAGGAAGCGAGCGGGCAAGATCATCTCTGACCCCTCTCACCCTGGCCACAAACTCTTTGAATCACTTCCCTCTGGAAGGCGACTCCGGGCTGTCAAAGCTGCCACAGCCAGACATAAAAACAGTTTTTATCCACGAGTAGTTGCTCTACTCAACAGCCAAAAATCTGTAGCCTCCCTTTGATCTGGTATTTTGTTAGTTCACATGCTTGATCAATGGTGTTTTATCATTAATGCTTTATTATTATTAATGTTTAGTGTTTTCTGAGTCATTCGTAACTGTCACTGTATGTCACGTTGTTACTTGTGGGCGGAGCACCAATGCAAATTCCTTGCATGTGAATACTTGGCCAATAAACTGACTTACTTTTGTTTGAATTTTAACTTCAAATACTGCTGGTATGTACAACACAACTTGTGAACCTTATAGGACTTGGCTTAGGCCGCATTTGGAGTATTGCGTGCAGTTCTGGTTGCCCCGGAACTAGTTTGAGGAAGGATGTGGAATCTGCAGAGAGTAGGTTTACCAGATAGATGGCTGGAATGGAAGGTATGAACTACATGGAAAGGTTGGACAGACTTGAATTGTTTTCTCTGGTTGGGAGGAGGCCTGCATGATGTTTATAACATTATGAGAGGCATAGAGAGGATGGACAGTCAGAACTTTTTTCCCAGGATGGAAAAATCAAAGACTAGAGGAAATAGCTTAAAGGCGAGAGGGGTAAAGTGTAAATGTGCTTGGCTAGTTTATTTTTACACAGAGATTGGTGAGTGACTGGAATGCTCTGCTGGGGATGGTGGTTGAAGCAGATACAATAATAGCATTTAAGAGACTTTTGCACAGGCATGTAAGGGAATGGATGGATATGATTCTGTGCAGCCAGTTAAGAGATGGTCTTATTTGGCATTGACATTGTGGGCCGTTGTGCCTGTTCCTGTGCACTACTGCTCAATGTTCTGTAGACTATCTAAAGGGAATTTCACAACCTTAGTGGTGCAAGATGTGACCATACCACTTCAATAGTATTCCTCCCTTAAGGAGTTTTGTTCCTTAATTTAAAAATGGTTATTCAAATGGCTGGTTCTGATCAATATTGAAAAGGCTCAGATGCTTTATTGAGTCATAATGAAGATTAATCTATATTTTTTGATTGTTTTGAAATGTATTGACATTAACCTGGGCTCATTTTGTTAGCTAAGCAAAGAAGAATGCAATGCAGAAGGATCAACTTGGCAAATAGTTTTAAATGGAAGATTAGACAATGATTGCAGAGCAAAGCATTTCTTCTCTATGAAGCCACATGCAGACATGACGGTGGCTGGCATTTTCCATTCAGCATTCAGGACCAAATGATACCAATTGCATTTAAAGAATGCAAACCCTTAATGGAATCGGAAGTACAAGTGGATCTATATTTGATTTTAAATGATGGTTACAGTCTAGTGTAATTTATTAACGTTAAAATGTTTATTTAATGAAGATTTGAATGTGATTCAATTTTCAAAAGTACAGATGTATAAAAACGTACCTGTTGACGTAAAGTTTACGCGGTGCTGCTACTTGTTGTACTAGTCTCCATTCGCATCAGTTATCAACCCATTCATCTCCCCCCTCCCCAAAAATTCAACAATCTGAAACATCTAGCTGAATATCTGTGATCTCTCTTTGTCGTGAGGCTAATGACATCAAGGATGGAAATGCCATTAATCCAATGATAGATGTCTCAACTCATGTAAAGGTGAGACCATTCCAATTCCTGCAGGTGGTCCAATTCCACCAAGAATGGCCTGTGTAAACAACATGGCAATTATTATTTGCCTTAAAATTTAGGGAGTTCCAGAAATATTGCTGTAATCAGGTTGGAGTGTCATCAAGCCACAGAGAAATGTGATGGGTGACAGAAGATAAATAAAAATGATGGCTGCCTTCACATCAAGAGTCAAGTAGGTATAAGATGCAGACACAATGAATTGCAAATGCTGCTTTACCCAAAAGGACAAAGTGGGCAGCGGTAGAGTTGCTGGCTTACAGTGCCAGAGGCCCGGGTTCGATCCTGAATACGGGTGGGGTCTGTACGGAGTTTGTCCGTTCTGTCTGTGACCTGCGAGTGGTTTTCTCTGGATACCACGGTTTCCTCCCATACTCCAAAGACGGACAGGTTTGTCGGTTAATTGGCTTCTGTAAGTTGTAACTTGACCCTAGTGCGTAGGTTGATCGCTAGTCGGCGTGGACTCAATGGACCGAAGCGCCGATTTCCCGGCTGTGTCTTTGAAGTCTAAAGTAAAATCTAAAGTGCTGGAAGACATCAACACCTCCGGAGAACATGGATAGGTGACGCTTCGAGTCGGGACCCTTCTTCAGGTATAAGACAATCACAGAACACGTCTTCAATGACTTTGGCCCAGGTATGGAACCACAACTAAAATGCTGTAAAGCAGAGGATTTTGAGAACTCGGGATGAATCAGATGTGTAATTAGGTATATCTGAGACAGAACACAAACTTCAAAAGGAACCCAGAAATTATGCTTGAGATTTTTTTGCAAAGATAAGCCATTAAAAGTCCTCCTACACTGCAGCATGCACAAACATCCACTGCCAGAGTCTCTGCAGAAAGTTAAAAAAGAAGACAACTTCAAAGTAGTAAGCCAAGGAAACATGTCATTTCTTCGCTGCCGTACAGTACAGATTAATTATGATCACGGAACTCGTACACTGCTGCTTCCGGCCCAAAACTGTCTTGAGAAAGTATTCAAAGAGCTAATTTTGCTGCAAAAACTTAGTGTGGAAAAATATCCCGAGAATTGGATCTTCTTCAAAAGATTTGTTTACTTAGACCATTGAGGTTATTTGAAATCTTCCATGATGGAAATATAAGAAGATGTCTCTGAGTTTGGAATGCTGCTGCAACTTGTAAATCCTTCTTTCCACGATGGGGAATCCCACCCCAAAACTACCACGACATTCACCTCTGCATCTCTCCATTAAAATCATTTATTTGCGTGAGCATTAAGATACACCTGGATTTTGCTGAACAATTCTTTCTGGCTAATCCATTTTACTGCAGTAAAAAACACATCAATGCCTACTTCAGTGACCCATTTGTGTTCAAACCAATTACAATCCCATAGAAGATCTTTGCCTTTCTCTTTGCCTGTCAGAGCAAATACATAGACTACACAGTACAGCTAGGTCATTCAGCTAATCTAGCCTATGCAATATTCATCACTATTTGAGCCTCTTGTTTTATCCCACTCTCAGTTCTATTTGTCCCTCAGATGCATTTGTAGCTTCCCCGTTCATTCTTTCCCTAGCACTCTTCTCACCCACCCTCCCCTTCATGACCTTGGTACACCTCATGGCTTCATAAAGACAATGGAGCAATTCTGAACCGTACCCACCGCCAGCATCCAGTCCCACCAGGTTCTGCAGCAAATGTCTTGATTGAATTAATTGAAAGTTACATCATGGAAAGAGGCCCTTCAGTCCACCAAGTCCTTCCTGGCCATCGATCACCTGTTCACACTAGTTCTAATGTTATCCCACTTTCTCATCCACTCGCCACATGCTGGGTGCGATTTTACAGGGGCTAATTAACCTACAAAACTGCAGATCTTTGGAATATGGAGGGGAAACTGGAGTACCCAGAGAAAGAAAAAATGCCTGTGGTCACAGGAACCATATTAACACCACCAAGGGTTACACAAAAAGCTGGAGAAACTCAGCGGGTGCAGCAGCATCTAAGGAGCGAAGGAGATAGGCGACGTTTCGGGTCGAGACCCTTCTTCAGACTGGTCAGGGATCAGGGAAACGAGAGATATAAACAGTGATGTGGAGAGATAAGGAACAATGAGTGAAAGATATGCAAAAAAGTATTGGTGATAAAGGAAGCAGGCCATTGTAAGCTGTTTGTGGTGTGAAAATGAGAAGCTAGTGCGACTGGGGGGGGGGGGGGGGGGGGAGATGGAGAAGGAATGTCAGGGCCAGAGGGCTGAGGGAGAGGTGGGGGGGAGGCAGTCTGGGTTAACAGAATTGAGAAAATTCAATGTTTAAGCCCAGAGGATGCAGACTCCCCAAGCGGAATATGAGGTGCTGTTCCTCCAACTTGCGGTGTTGATCACTCTGGCCGTGGAGGAGGCCCAGGACCGAGAGGTCGGATACGCAGTGGGAGGGGGAGTTGAAGTGCTGAGCCGCCGGGAGGTCGGGTTGGTTATTGCGGACCGAGCAGAGGTGTTCGGCGAAACGATCGCCCAGCCTCCGCTTGGTCTCACCGATGTAGATCAGCTGGCATCTGGAGCAACGGATGCAGTAGATGAGGTTGGAGGAGGTGCAGGTGAACCTCTGTCGGACTTGGAATGACTGCTTGGGTCCCTGAAAGGAGTGGATGGGGGAGGTGAAGGGACAAGTGTAGCATCTCTTGCGGTTGCAAGGGAAAGTGCCCGGGGAAGGAGTGGAGCGGGAGGGAAGGGAAGAATTGACGAGGGAGTTGCGGAGGGAGCGGTCTTTGCGGAAGGCAGACAGGGGGGGAGATGGGAAGATGTGGCGAGTGGAGGGGTCACGTTGGAGGTGACGAAACTGGCGGAGGACTATCTGTTGTATGCGCTGGCTGGTGGGGTGAAAGGTGAGGACCAGGGGGACTCGGCCCTTGTTGTGAGTGGGGGAATGGGGAGAGAGGGCAGTGTTGCGGGGTGTGGAGGAGACCCTGGTGCGAGCCTCATCTATAGTGGGGGAGGGGAAACCCCGTTCTCTGAAGAACGAGGACATTTGCGATGACCTGGTGTGGAACACGTCATCCTGGGAGCAGATGCGGCGTAGACGGAGGAATTGGGAATAGGGGATGGAGTCCTTACAGGAAGCAGGGTGGGAGGAAGAGTAGTCCAGGTAGCTGTGGGAGTCAGTTGGTTTGTAGTGGATGTCAGTCAGGAGTGTATCACCTGCAATAGAGATGGTGAGGTCAAGGAATGGTAGGGAAATGTCGGAAATGGTCCAAGTATATTTGAGTGCCGGATGGAAGTTGGTGGTGAAATGGATGAAGTCAGTCAGTTCTGCGTGGGTGCAGGAGGTGACACCAAAGCAGTCGTCAATGTAACGGAGGTAAAGGTCGGGGGTGGGGCCCTGGTACGCCGAGAACAAAGATTGTTCGACGTGCCTGACAAAGAGGCAGGCGTAGCTAGGGCCCATGCGTGTGCCCATAGCTACGCCTTGTGTTTGGAGGAAATGGGAGGAGTCAAAAGAAAAGTTGTTGAGGGTAAGGACCAACTCTGCTAGGCGGAGGAGGGTGTCAGTGGATGGGTATGGGTTGCTCCTCTGGTCGAGGAAGTACCGGAGGGCTTTGAGACCATCCTGGTGGGGGATGCAGGTGTATAGTGACTGGACGTCCATGGTGAAGATGAGAGGATGGGGGCCTGGACAACGGAATGTGCGGAGCCGACGGAGAGTGTCTGAGGTGTCTTGAACATAGGTGGGGAGGGATTTAACAAAGGGGGATAGGATGGAGTCAAGGTATGTGGAAATGTGTTCGGTGGGGCACGAACAGGCAGAGACAATGGGTCTGCCGGGGCAGTCGGGTTTGTGGATTTTGGGGAGAAGGTAAAATCGGGCTGTGCGGGGCTGGGGAACGATGAGGTTGGAGGCTCGGGGGGGTAGGGAGCCGGAGTTGATGAAGCCGGTTATGGTGCTCGAGATGGTGGCCTGGTGCTCGTCAGTGGGGTCATGGTCCAGGGGTAAGTAGGAGGAGGTGTCCGAGAGTTGGCGCGTGGCCTCTGCTTTGTAGAGATCGACGCGCCAGACTACCACAGCACCTCCCTTGTCGGCGGGTTTGATAACCCAGTCTGGGTTGTTGCGGAGTGAGTCGATGGCAATACGCTCGGAGGGGGAGAGATTGGAGTGAGACAGGGGAGTGGAGAAGTCGAGGCGGTTGATGTCCCGACGGCAGTTCTGAATAAAGAGTTCTAAAGCTGGAGGGCCACGAGGGGGGGTCCACGAGGAGGGGGTACGTGGGAGACAGGAAAAGGGATCATCAGTGGGGGGCGAGGACTTGTTCCCGTGGAAGAACGCTGTGAGGCGGAGGCGACGGTAGAAGAGCTCCAAGTCGTGGTGGGCGCGAAACTCATTGAGGTGGGGACGGAGGGGGACAAAGGTAAGACCTCTGCTGAGGACCGACCTTTCGGTATCGGAGAGGGGGAGGTCCGGGGGGATGGTGAACACGCGGCAGGGATGGGGGTTGTGGCTGGAGGAAGGCAGGTGAGTGGACTGAGGACGGAGCGTTGTGTGGTGGGGGGGTGGAGGGTGGTCAGGGGGTGGGGGGGTATGGGGGCTGTGGTGTGGGTGGGAAAGAGCAGGGGTTACATGGTAGGAGGGGGATGGGGAAGACCCAGTGGAATAGCCACTGAGGTCACCGGGGCTGGGGAGAAGGGCACTAGGACCCAGTTCCGTTAACAACAGAGTGGTGGGAGGAGTGAGCAACGTGGAGGCTTCAGGCCCGCTGCACAGTCCAGTCTGTAGGTGAGGCGATGGCTGCGGGCTGCTGGAGAGCGGTGGAATGTCGTGGGTCGGTGGGCCCGAAGGTAGGAGTCCGCGGGCAGTGGAGTCGGTGTCGGCGGGCGATGCGTGGGTGGTCCCGGTGGGCGAGTGGTCGGTGGGGCGGCGGCAAGGTTCAGCCCGCCCGGTGAGGCGGCGAGAAGAGTGGGGTGCGGTGCGGCGGCCATGTTCGGGGGGCCCCGGTCCGGCGGCGATGCAAGGTGAGGCGGGTGCGGCTTGGGTCTTCGTCGGGCCCAGTACAACGGCGATGCTGGATGGGCCCGGTGCGGCGATGAGGGTAGGTGGTCCCGGCGGACGGCGAGGTTCGGCGGTCGCGTTGTGCTGGTGATGGGCGGTGGAATCGGGGAGGGTGAGATAAACAGAGTTACCGGGCAGGCAGCGGGGCTGGGCATCACCGGTAGGCAGGTGGAGGTCGGCGGCAGCATCGGCGTGGAGGTCGGTGAAGGCGGCGTCCTGGTGAGTCCTGGAGGTGCTCCTGGTGGCCAAGATGGCGTCGGGGGACTCAGGCCGGAGGCTCGGGCCAGAGTTGGGGCCCGGGGCCTGCGGGCGGTCGAGTCGGGGATTGTCGTTAGCTGGAACGGCCTGGAGGCGGGCTAATTTCAGGTCCTTGGTGGAGGTAAGATGGGACAGGAATTGCTGATTGAAGCGGTGGATCTTCCGGAGGATGTAGTGTAGTTGGGGTCCGTTGCAGGTCTGGGTGAGTGAGGCCCGAAGATTCGGGAGAGCCAATGCGAGGTCCTGCTGGTGCCGGCGCATTGCAACCAGGGTGGATCTTAATGCCCGGTTGGAGAATTGCACAGTGTGGCGGCAGAACACCACCAAAGTCAGCATCGAACCTGGGTCTGTGGTGCCGTGAGGAAGCAGTTCTACCAGCCTTGCCGCTATGCCACTCTCATTTTCCTACAACCATCAATCAGGTTTTTGAAACCAATCGGCAGAACCCTAATCCTACCTGTTCCCTCTTGCACTGTTATAATGAGGCTTAATGGAAGCTTGAAGACCACACCTCATCAGCCCTCCAGGCATATTGTAAACTTCTGAACTCAAGATTAAAATCAATAATTCAATTATCCTTCTTTTTGTTTTACTGCAGGTCAGACGTCTGCAAAATCAACTCAATTTTCCCTTTCCACCAGCATGACCTGACCTTGTGGACATTTCACAGCTATTACATATGTTCCTTTTGGTGTGTCCGCTAACAACCTGCATTAATCCAGCACCCAGGTGGCTGCATCAACAGCTTTTCACTGCTACAAGGTCGCAGGTTTTGTTTTGAAGGGGTCTAAAGAGGGTAGAATGCCATCTGGGGGAGTCCAAGAGGTGGGGGGGGACCGGTGGAGATTGGAGAAGGGGTCATCCTTCCCATGGCGTTGCTGGCTCGAGGGGCCGAATGGACTACTCCTGCACCTATTGTCTGTGCTGCCTGACCCGCTGAATTGATCCAGCATTTTGTGTGTATTTTCACTGCAATAATCCTGGTTCTTCCCGATCAAATCGTACCAATCCCTCCCCCACCTCCGCTGCAACTTAAAACTACCTTACTCACGCGGAACTCAATGTCATAACCAGTGATGCATCAGAACCATCCTTGTGAAGAGTGCAGAGAGAGGGAATACATTAGAAGACGGGTGGAAATTGACCCCATATTTGCAAAAGGGGGGGGTTATCCAGTAGATGGCAATAGACAATAGGCAATAGGTGCAGGAGTAGGCCATTTGGCCCGTCGAGCCAGCACCGCCATTCAATGTGATCATGGCTGATCATCCCCAATCAGTACCCCGTTCCTGCCGTCTCCCCATATCCCCTGATTCCGCTATTTTTAAGAGCCCTATCTAGCTCTCTCTTGAAAGCATCCAGAGAACCTGCCTACACCGCACTCTGAGGCAGAGAATTCCACAGACTCGCCACTCTCTGTGAGAAAAAGTGTTTCCTCGTGTCCGTTCTAAATGGCTTAGCCCTTATTCTTAAACTGTGGCCCCTGGTTCTGGACTCCCCCAACATCGGGAACATGTTTCCTGCCTCTAGTGTGTCCAAGCCCTTAACAATGGCAGGTGACCTCGACCTGATGTAACACATTGATACAGAGACTACCTCAGAAACACAGAAGCAAAGAGCACGGCTTTATGGTCAACAACATCAGAAGAGGTGAAAAGATTCAGGCTGGTGACAGAGCAGTGGTCTTATTAGAATTATAGAATTGTCACGATTCACTGATAAGAAAGCTGATGACCAGCAGCTTCTACCTTCATTCCCTTCCTCCCAAATCCCACAGCTTATTCTATACATCTAATATTAAATGAAGGCAAAGTCGTGTTGAGCCACACTGTTGAGCGTCAAACTTGCATGCCTTGGAGGGCTCAGGATAGCATCCAAGACAAACAGTTACACAAACATATCACAGAACGCGATTTGTCCCGAAAAACCTCATTTTGCACAAATAAAATACAGTTGCCAAGATATCAAAACGAACGTTGCAGACTGTGCCCACTTCCCACATGAAATGTATTTTCACACATTGCCTCCGAAACACGCAACCATATTACTCACACTATCCACAGCCAAGATCTTGGCCCAGATGAAGACGAGAAGCGGCCTCAACTCCCGGGCTGAACTCTGAAGTAGTTTCAAAACATATGGAAAAATACCAACGGATAATGCCTGTCAATGAAAAGCACAAAATCTCGTTAACAATATTATAAAACAGCATTTTATAAATCGGTTCCAATGTTCAGCGGGACAGGCAGCATCTCAGGAGAGAAGGAATGGGTGACGTTTTGGGTCGAGACCCTTCTTCAGTCTGAAGAAGGGTCTCGACCCAAAACGTCACCCATTCCTTCTCTTCAGAGATGCTGCCTGTCCTGCTGAGTTATTCCAACATTTTGTGTCTATCTTCAGTTTAAACCAGCATCTGCAGTTACCTTCCTACACAATGTTTAGTTTAGTGTATTGTCACCTGTACTGAGGTACAGTGAAAAGCTTTTTGTTGCGTGCTATCCAGTCAGCGGAAAGACTATACACAATTACAATCAAGCCATCTACAGTGTGGATACAAGATAAAGGAAGTAACATTCACTGCAACATAGAGTGCAGTAAAGTCCGATTAAAGATAGTCCGAGGGTCGCATATAAGGTATGTGGTAGGTCAGGACTGCTTCCTAGTTGGTGATAGAATGGTTCAGTTGACTGATAACAACTGGGAAGCAATGATCCCCAAATCTGGAGGTGTGTGTTTTCACACGTCTGTACCTCTTGACTGATGATAGGGGAGAAGAGGGAGTGTCCGGGGTGAGATTGGTCCTTCATTATATTGGTGGCCTTGCTGCATGCAGCATGAAGTGTAGACGGAGTCAACGGAAGGAAGGTTGGTTTGCGTGATGGTTAATCTATCGACAAACATGCTATGCTCTTCCATGAGTAAACTGCTAAATTCCTCAAAGTATCGAACTTCTACCGCTGCACCATCGAAAGCATCCTGACCACCTGCTTTACGGTATGGTACAGCAGTTGCACCGTGGCAGACAGGAAGGCACTACAACGGGTGGTGAAAACTGCCCAGTACATCATTGGTGCCCCGCTCCCTGCCTTGGATGCCCTCCACCGAAAACCGTGCCTGAAGCGGGCCGGGAAGATCATCAAGGACCCCTCACACCCTAATCATGGACTGTTTGCCCTCCTCCCATCAGGGAGGCGGTACAGGAGCCTCAGGTCCCGCACCAGTAGGACGAAGAACAGCTTCTTCAACTACACCATCCGACTGCTGAACTCGGAGCCCAGCTGATAGATTTGTCTGTACCCTGTATTTATTTATTTTCCATACTGCTACCATTGCACTCTGTATTTGTTTTTCTATATCGCTATCACTACGAATGACGCTAAACTGCATTTCGTTGTACCTATACTTGTATTTGTGCAATGACATTAAACTTGAATTGAATTGAATTGATATTTCAATAAGTTTTCTCTTTTACACTCACGTTGAGGTCCCTGGCAAGACTAACGTTTATTACCCGTCTCTAATTATCCTTTGAACCGAGTAGCTTCCTGGACTATTTCAGAGGATAATAATGAGTCAGTTCCAACCATGGGTGTGAAGTCACACAGACCTGACAGAATTAGGACACCCTTCCATAAAAGATATAAATGACTCGGATTGTTTTTCAACATTTCAACAGTTAGCATTATTCTTAGCAGTTTTTTTATTTCAATTTTATCGACCAATAACCACTGTAACCAGTAATAGTAAGATTAAACGAGAACTTACCAGTTTGAAGTTTGATCTTTATTTTATGAGGTGTTACGATGAGGGATTACGTGAAGACCCCGCCAGCACGCATGCGCGACATTCTTCAAAGCGGTGTGAAATCACAGAACAAACAGTCACAATGACTGACATAGTAAGAGAAAAAGAGAACTTTCATACCAGGTGATCTTTATAATAGAGGGTCGGGAGCGGAGGGCACGTAATCCCTCATCGTAACACCTCATAAAATAAAGATCAAACTTCAAACTGGTAAGTTCTCGTTTAATCTTACTATTTTACTTCGGAGTCACGTGAGTGACTACGTGAAGATTTCAAAGCTCTGTGATTTCATGCCCTGGAAGCTCCATGCTCACACACCGCTAAAGCTGGGATAAGAGGATGGACGTGATTCAGACAAGACACTGGCTGAAAAACAAAACAGGTATTTATTCATACCAAACACAATATTGTGTCCCATAAGGGTTATTTATCTGGCAGCACTTAAAATCCTCCCTGCATAATTGCCAGGGGAGGTCACGGGTTTGTTGTAAAAGCGGTGGAAGGTTTTCTCATTGTTCCAACCCGCTGTGGCCAGGATGTGATCCAGTGGTACCTCCATCCTTCTAGCCGCCGAGGTGGATGCTGCCCTGGTAGAGTGAGATTTATACACATTAGTATCCACCCCCGCCGCATCCAGTACCACCCTTAACCATCTGGAAATGGTTTGCACCGTGACCCTGTGATGAGGCTTCTTGTGACTGACAAGCAAAGCTGTTTCCGTGCCTCTTAGATCTTTAGTGACTGAAATGTATCGCAGAATCAATGTAACGATACAAAGACGGGTGTCCGCTGGGTAAGCCAGGAACTCCAAAGTATGTCCAGACACTCCGGGTCGATCTTGCTTCAATAGTCCCTGCACCTGGAATGTGATTTTCCCACTGGTAATTGCCATGGCATCCAGACTGAGTTTGTGCAGGGACTGGACCCGTTGCGCCGTGATCAGTGCCATTATCATGACCATTTTGTAGGTTAATTTGGCCAAAGGGAGTCCCGTGTTCGGTGTCCATCCTCTCAGCATCGTCAATACCGTGCTGATGTCCCAGGTATGGCTATATCTGGGCCTGGGGGGATTGGAATTAAATATTCCCCTCATAAATTTGGATACTAGGGGATGTGACCCAATTCCCAATTGGTCACTCCCCTTGCCCAAGTAAGACGATAGGGCACTCCTGGCACAGTTAATGGCGCTGTAGCTTAGACCCTCATCGTAATGAAGGGTAGCCAGAAACTCCAGCACTTCCGTGATGGTGGCGGTTTCGTATGTTGTTTTGGTAGTCACGCAGAATCCTTCCCATTTCCTGATGTAGGTCAGGTACTGCTTCCTTGTGGACTCTCTGCAGGCTGCCGTGATGGTATCAATGGTCCTGTTGGAGAGTCCGAATCCATGAAGTGGCCGTTTTAAAATCTGCAAATTAACAAATCCATGCGATCATGAATGGATGACATTCTCCTGTAACAGGATGAACAAGCAGGCTAGGTCTTTTATTCACCCTGATACAGGGTTCTGTGGCCATCTTCTGTACCAGAGGGAACCATGGTCGAGTAGGCCAGTCGGGCACTACCAAGATACCCGATGCGGAGTCTTGCTTGATTTTTTGCAAGACCCGACTGATGAGGCAGAAAGGGGGGAAAGCGTAGCAAAATAAATCCCCCCAGTGTAGCGAGAAAGCATCCATCGCTACTGCCCCCGGGTCTGGCTCCCAAGCAACATACGTTGGTAGTTGGTGATTTAGCCTGGACGCGAAAAGGTCGATATCTGGTGTCCCATAACCTTCTACAATATCTGCGAACACATTCTGATCCAACATCCATTCTATGTTGTCGTTGAATTTCCGTGACCTGGTGTCTGCCACTGTGTTTAGTTTACCTGGAAGGTAAGTTGCGGAGATCCAAATTTCTCTTTGCAGACACCAGTGCCAGATATTGTTGGCCAATTCATCACACGATATCGACTTTACACCGCCCATGTGGTTAATGTAGGCTACCACCGTGGTGTTGTCAATCTGTATTCTAACATGAACTTTGTGCATGTTAGTGCAGTATGCCTTAAGGCCGTGAAATGCTGCCAGCATTTCTGAATATTTAATCCCTAAGTTTTTAAATAGGGTTAACTCTGGTGCACTCCATCTACCTCCACAGCTAGAGGTAGTGTTAGTAGCTCCCCACCCTTTGGCACTGGCATCCGTTTGTAAGGTGATCGAGGGATTGGTGATAGTAATGGATTTGGAACAATTTTGGGCATTACCCATCCACCAATATAATTCGGCTTTTGCCTTTTCTGGAATTTTCATGGGCCTATCAAAATGGCCAGCATGATTTTTGAGCGCTGTAATTTTGGCTCTTTGTAAGTTTTGATAATGTAAGGGCCCATATTGTGCTGCAGGAAATGCAGCTACTATCTTCCCAATCACCCTGGCAACCTGCCGAATGGATGGGACCTTAATGCCAATGAGGCTCCTGCAAGCCTCTATCAGGTCTTCCACCTTGCTTGGTGGTAACGTGACAGACATTTGCACTGAGTCAATAATGAACCCCAAATATTTCATGGTGGTAGAGGGTTCCAATATTGATTTATCTGGATGTATCGTAAACCCCAGTTTCTGAAAAAGATGTTTCGTGGCTGTGACTGCCAAGGTAGCCATTTCCAAATTCTCCCCCACTATGAGGATGTCATCAAGATAGGCCATAACAGTATGATTCTGTTTCCTTAAATAGGCCAAAGCTGGTTTCAATATCTTGGTAAACAATCTGGGTGCTGACGATAACCCATTAGGCAAAGCTTTATATTGCCATAATTGTCCCATCCAGATAAATTTTAAGTATTTCCTATGATCCTTGTGTATGGGTACTGAATAGTATGCATCTTTGAGGTCAACGCATGCCATGTAGTACCCATTGGCTATAAGCTGTATAGCAGTGTCGAAGGTGTCCATTTTAAAATGAATATACTGGACAGAAGTATTCAGGTCGGTCAAATCTATGATGATGCGGCAACCGCCATCTTTTTTGTTTTTAGTGAATATATTAGACACGAAC
This sequence comes from Raja brachyura, assembly GCA_963514005.1. The sequence goes on along the minus strand of OY740803.1, from coordinate 43,790,736 downwards.
TCCTGAGGTTCTTTAATGGCCTTCTCAATTACCCCTTTTTCTATCAACCTCTGTAGTTCAGCATGCCCTGCTGCCTTATCTCTATGAGAAAGGACGAATTTCCGACTAGGTGCATGCTGTACCGGGGTAGGGAGTTCGTGAATAAATTCAATTTTGTAGCCCTGAATACTCCTGAGTATATAAGGATCAGAGGTAAAAGTGAGCCAATTCTCGAGGAACATGTGCAACCTGCCCCCTATCCAAAGTGAATTTGGGCCAGTAGTGTTCCTGGGGATCCCAGACCCACCTACCTCCATGGTTACTACCGGTGTGGTGGTTTCTGGCCTTGCTTCCTCGGCTGGTTGTAGGTGTTCTGGGAGTGGCGCATCTTCCAAGAAGGCCGGCCTGGGCCTTGGCCTAAAAAAGACCGCTGAGCAGGTATGCCGGCTTTCGAGCTTTCACCACCGGCAGACCTGTTAGGGTAACTCTGCCCGGTGGGTGTGTAGGGGTGCGTTCTGTGTGGGTGATGAGGCTTAGTGTACCCAGGTACTTTAATAAGGCCCAAAGCCTTAGCCTCCTCGTCAAGATCTTTAACCTGTTTGGGGAGATCTTCCCCGAATAGCAGGCTTGGAGGCTGCGTCTTCCCAGGCTTACACAACCCCGCGAACTTGGGGTGAAGCGCCGGCTTTATAATGCTTTTCATGAAATTATTTATTTCATACTGTGTGTTGCACAGTAAGGCCAAAGCATCTTGTAGCTCTTCCGGCATATCCACTCCCACTGCTGTTCTGGCTACTGCAGTAATCCCTGCGGTTAGGAGCTTCAGGATCTTCTGAAGTTTCATCTCCTGCCCTCTACTCGAGCGGCTCATGTTTCCCCATATCGGGTTGTTCACCGCGGGTACATTTAATGACTTGCAGTTTTCTGGCGCCATATATTTGTCTGCTGTGGCATTGATGGCCTGTTCCTGAAGTTGGTTAGTGGCCATATAATCAATGCTGGCAGCCAGCTTGGGGTGGATGGGTAGGCCCTTCTGGTTGGGCATGGCATGTTTGCTCACCACATCCATATAATCTTCACACACCCCTGACGCTGCAGGCGCTTCAGCCAACTCCCCTTCTTCTGGGTCAGCCCAGTTCTGACCCTCAATGCTCCCCTGTAGAGAAGGGGATACATTAGGCAGTCCTCTAAGGGAACTTGCCTTTGTCCTACTAGGGGTCCCACTGTGATCCTGCCCCTGCTTTAGCAGGTCACGTTGGAGCAGCTGCTCCATCATCCGCTCAATGCGGTCAAGGCGACCTCCGTCGCTGCCAGCGAGCGGGGTGCCCTCGGGACCGGACTCCGCTGAGTCGGCCCCGGCCGACTTCCGGGTAGTTTTCCCCGACCGTGGCGTACCAACGGTCTCAAAATCCGAAAAGTCGGGAGCTGCAGGTAGAACCTGTAGCTCTGGAGAGGCGGTTCTCCGTTGGCTGCTGTCCTTAGCCGCTGATTTGGCCGCCGCTCTCTTAGATTTTCTCCCTTCCATAATGGTCGACTCACTCCTTCGGTGAGACTTACCTGGCGTGAGCTTTTTAAACTCACGCTGGAGGAGCCCCGCTCCTCCCGACCGTCGCTTCCGCATGCGTACGACGATATGTCGCGCATGCGTGCTGGCGGGGTCTTCACGTAGTCACTCACGTGACTCCGAAGTAAAATCATACTCGAATGCAATGATCACATTCAAAAATGGAACCAGTATAGAACCAAAACTGAACTTGTTTGTTCGAAATCAGGAAGTCTCATATTGTACATTGTTTAAATATATCCTCTAATTGGGAAAAGGGAAGAAGATATACCTTAAGTTTAGCTTAGTTTATAGTCACATGTACAGTGAAAAAGCTTTTGTTGCGTGCTAACCAGTCAGCGGAAACACAATACATGATTACAATGGAACCGATCACAGTGTACAGATATATGTTAACGGCACTAACGTGAACAATGTTTAGTGCAAGATAAAGCCTGTAATGTCCGATCATAGTCCGAGAGCCTACAATGAGGTAGATAGTAGTTCAGGGCTATACCTTAGCATAGTTACAAGTATGTGTCAGATTTATCATGTAAGGGAGATGGAAAAGCAGGCACCCATCACATTCCCAAATTGAGGGATAAATAAGGTAATTGAAACCTTCAAAATAAAATTGCATACGTACTAAACTCACGGCCCAGGGACCCAAGTCCAAAAACCTTCCCAGCAAATCCAGCGCTCGCAATCGATGGACTTGACTAAGCAACACCTAGCAGAGGCAGAGGATAAGAAGTAATTAACAGAGCAAATGCGGTATCATGTGGTGATTTAATCCGACATTGGGTGCAGGCAGCATTATCTACTAATCTGCAAGCAGCATTGTGGAGAGAAATGATGCCAAAACCATGGGAAAAACTTCTTTACATTTTGAACCCACCATCTAACAACTTCCTGCTCAGACTGAAGAATGGTCTCGACCCAAAACATCACCCATCCTTTTACTCCAGAGATGTTGCCTGACCCGCTGAGTTACTCCAGCATTTTGTGTCTATCTTCAGTGTAAACCAGCATCTGCAATTCGTTTCCTACATCATTTGACCAATTTTGCTCCATATCCCACAATATCCTGGCCTAATATAAATCTATCAACCAATCTTGAAAATAAATCAATCGACACGTCATTCAGACTATTTTGGGAGCATGAACACTTCTACCACTGTGTTTCAGACTTAATGATCTTTCATCAAAACTGTGAAAGATTTTAATGAAATGATATTGATCAAAAACATTAGCTGTTCCTTCCCTCCCAGGCGCTGCTTGACCAGCTGGGTATTTCCATCATGTTCTGTTTTATTTCAGGTTGCTAGCACCTGCTGTATTATTCATTTTAATTATAATTCTGAATGCTTTGTGCCCAGAGATATTTTATTCTTCATGAATTATGTATATGAATGGATTAAGTCACCATGATTTCTGTGCATATCGTGACTACTTCCTGCAACAACTCGTTAAAAATAATCTTATCATCCTCCTACAGAGTGAGCTGGCGGAGAAGAAAGGTGCCAAGATCACAATTTGGAAGTTGAGCAGGAATTCGGAACAGCGGGGAAGGAGAGGCAGGGTGATTTAAGTTAAATATTATGAAATTAATACTGCAACACATTAATTAATATTACCGCAGAAATGGACAGTGCTACCATTCTTGGTGGTCACATTGGGTATGCTACATCAAGGGACAGTGATGCAGAGTTTATGTGGCAGGTTCGAGTGGCAGAAAATGTTTAGACTTGCAAGCATTTTCCAACCACACGGATGTGAGTAACACTATATGACTCAAGTTAGAGGTGCAGTCAATCGCACACATCAAGAAGGGAGAGAGGCTTTTGGAAAACCAAACGCTTTGGTGGTATGGAAAAGGAGAGGTAACAAGTTGCAGTTTGGGAGAAGTGTGGAGAAGCAAGCTCGGGCAGTGTGGCTCAGAGCAAATTATCTTCACTGCGAAATTTGATTCCCCCCCCCCCCCCCCCCCCCAAGTATCAAGAATGAGGGTTGTGGATAAGCCCTGAAGGGTAAATTTTCCCCCAGAGAGGGTGGTGGGTACATGGGTACATGGAACAAGCTGCCAGAGGAAGTGGTCGAGGTGAGTAAAATTGCAACTTTGAATAGATATTTGGACAGGTAAGAAAGCTTTCAGAGGATGTGGGCCAAATGCAGACACATGGGACTTACGCAAGTAGGAATGGATGAGTAGGGTCAAAAAGCCTGCTTCTGTGATATACAACTATGACTATAGGCTTAGGCCCAAAAAGGAGAACCCTTGGGGGAGAGGAGAGGAATAATTCTGTTACAATATGATAACAATAGTAGATTCAACAGGTAGAACAGCAGATAAGGCTTTCTGATGTCTGTGCCATATCGGTGCCTTGCTGCACCCAAGGGCACGGAGGAGTAACATTAATAAAAGAGAGGAAAATATTTTGTCAGAGCAGCAAGCCAGAGTGCTGCACATTAAATGCTGCTGCTGTGGGAATGTAATTTGGGTGTAAAATGAGTTCAGAAGGGTTGGTGTGTTTGATGGGGACAGGCATTGGTGATCATTCTCCACTGTTCCATAGATTATGGGTCACTTCCTGTGGATTGGAGGGCAGCTAATGTTATCCCACTTTTTAAGAAAGGAGGGAGAGAGAAAGCAGGGAATTATAGATCAGTTAGCCTGACAACAGTGGTGGGGAAGATGCTGGAGTCCATTATAAAAGATGTAATAGCGGAGCATTTGGATAGCAGTAACAGGATCGGTCCGAGTCAGCATGGATTTATAAAGGGGAAATCTTGACTAATTTGTTGAGGATGTAACAAGTAAGATGGACAAGGGAGAGGCAGTGGATGTAGTGTACCTGGCCTTTCAAAATGCCTTTGATAAGGTCCCACACGGGAGATTAGTGGGCAAAATTAGAGCACATGTATTTGGGTATGGGTACTGACATGGATAGAAAATTGGTTGGCAGACAAGAAACAAAGAGTAGGGATTAATGTGTCACCTTCAGAATGGTAGGCAGTGACTAGTGGGGTACCGCAAGGCTTGGTGCTAGGTCTGCAGCTATTTACAATACCCATTAATGATTTAAATGAAGGAATTAAAAGTAACATTAGCAGATTTGCAGATGACACAATGCTGGGTGGTAGTGTGAACTGTGAGGCGGATGCTTTGAGTATGCAGGGTGACTTGGACAGGTTGGGAGAGTGGGCACATGCATGGCAGGTGCAGTATAATGCGGATAAATGTGAGGTTATCCACTTTGGTGGCAAGGAGGGCAGATTATTATCTAAATGGCGTCAGGTTAGGAAAAAGAGAAGTACAACGAGACCTGGGTGTCCTTGTACATCAGTCACAGAAAGCAAGCATGCAGGTACAACAGGCTAATGGCCATAGGGAGAAGAGTTGAGTATAGGATCAAAGAGGTCCTTCTGCAGTTGTACAGGGCCCTGGTGAGACCTTACCTGGAGTATTGTGTGCAGTTTTGGTCTCCTAATTTGAGGAAGGACATCCTTGCTATTGAGGGAGTGCAGCGTTGGTTTACAAGGTTAATTCCCGGGATGGCGGGACTGTCATAATATGAAAGAATGTGGTGACTGGGCTTGTATGCACTGGAATTTAGAAGAATGAGAGGGGATCTTATAGAAACATATAAAATTATTAAGGGATTGGACACGCGAGATGCTGGAAACATGTTTCCGATGTTGGGGGAGTCCAGAACCAGGGGCCACCGTTTAAGAGTAAAAGGTAGGCCATTTAGAACTGAGATGAGAAAAAATCTTTTCACACAGAGAGTTGTGAATTTATGGAATTCTCTTCCTCAGAAGGCAGTGGAGGCCAATTCACTGGATGCATTCAAAAGAGAGTTAGATAGAACTCTTAGGGCTAGCGGAATGAATGAATATAGGGAGAAGGCAGGAACGGGGTATTGATTGTGGATGATCAGCCATGATCACATTGAATACTGGTGCTGGCTCGAAGGGCCGAATGGCCTTCTCTTACACCTATTGTCTATGTGTCAATGACTTCCAGGATAGCAATAGCGAGATTAATTCACCAAGCAACTGCAGGACAGAATAGGCCAGGAAAATCTGTGCGTCCAATACAATTGAAGAGGTTGGTGCATTTTCAAGGACACTGGCAGCAATCCTGGACAATATGGGAGCAATTCTGTAAAAATTAGCTACCTGTAAAACATTACGTAATTGTGAATTGAAGAGTAATTTCAATGATAGAGAAAGGAGATGGTGCTTAATAAAAGTGCTGGAAATCTGAAAGAAAGAAAAATGCTGTAAGCACTGAGTTGACCTAGCAGCATCAGTGGGAGAGAATGATTCAGATTTAACTACAGAATTTCACAAGGAACAAACACCACATCCTCCAAGTTACGAGATTCATACATAGATACGAATGACACATGTATAATGTCTTTCTCAGCAAACTCAATGTTGAATTATACTAAAATTAAGAGTTTCAGACCAAATTGCATTATTTTTTTACATGTACGTATGTGTGCGCGTGCGTGTATATTTATTTATTTATTTATATATATATATTTTTTTCTCATTTATTATATTGTTTACAGTGTACTATGTTTACATACTGTGTTGTGCTGCTGTAAGCAAGAATTTCATTGTTCTATCTGGGACGTATGATAATAAAACACCGAGAAATAAGACCAAATCAGAAATTGTGTGTTTTATAGGCTTACAACCGCAATCACATTCGACCCATTACAACAGTTAACAGAAAGTTTCTTCATCTCTGATCACATGCTCAAGGATCATAGAATCATAGAAAATAGGTGCAGGAGTAGGCCATTCAATATGATCATGGCTGATCATCCAACTCAGTATCCTGTACCTGCCTTCTCTCCATACCCCCTGATCGCTTTAGCCACAAAGGCCACATCTAACTCCGTCTTAAATATAGCCAATGAACTGGCCTCAACTACCTTCTGTGGCAGAGAATTCCACAGACTCACCACTCTCTGTGTGAAATATGATCTTCTCATCTCGGTCCTAAAAGACTTCCCCCTTATCCTTAAACTATAACCCCTTGTTCTGGAGTTCCCCAGCATCGGGAACAATCTTCCTGCATCTAGCCTGTTCAACCCCTTAAGAATTTTGTAAGTCTCTATAAGATCCCCCCTCAATCTCCTAAATTCAAGCGAGTACAAGCCGAGTCTATCCAGTCTTTCTTCATATGGAAGTCCTGCCATTCCAGGAATCAGTCTGGTGAACCTCATGCCATCTCAGGAATCAGTCTGGTGAACTGGATAAAGTATACCTCAAAAGGTGAACCTAACTAAACACTTGATTCTTCTTGCAAGGATCCAAGCAGTCTTCTCACACAAAGTTATCGATCTAAAACTTTAAAATTAAAACTCAAAAAATGATATCCTTTATTTATCAAGCACACCATTGAATGTTTTTTGTTTGTACATTTGTCTCCTGTAAGTCACCCAATGCATTTTAATTTTTGAGCCTTAAAATAATGTCAGTTCAAAAAAAAAGAAATGAATCCATAATCTTTCAGCGTTGGTCCAACAACTTTCCTGCTCTGCCACAGATTCTTTCCTATTGAGTTTAGTTTAGACACAGCGCAGAAACAGGCCTTCCAGCCCACCGAGTCCGTGCCGACCAGCGATCCCAGAACACTAACTACACACAAGGGGCAATTTTTTACAATTTTGTATTGAAGCCAATTAACCTACCGTCTTTGGAGTGTGGGAGGAAACCAGAGCACCCGGGGAAAATCCACGCGTACAGACAGCATCCGTAGTCAGGGTCGAACCTGTGTCTCTGGTGCTGTTAATACGTACTTTACACTCACCTGCAGAACAATTGGCAACTGTTCTGGGGGATTCCTGTTCTCAACACCCATCGTTAGCCACACCTGGAATGCTGTCAGCTGCTCGGCAAAAAACGGACTGTGCTGCAAAAGGTGATTTATGTCATGAATAGGCATCATCATATGGAATTCGCCAACACTTAATTCCACAAATGCTTTCCAAATCCTGATCTAATGAAAATCATTTCATCTTCAAAGGTTCTAAAATACATTCAATACTTGCCTTTGAAAATGGGCAGGCCAAGATGAATTAACTGGTGAGAGGGGGAGAAATTGCTCTTGTCAGAGGGTGGTGAATCTGTGGAATTCTATGCCACAGAAGTCTGTAGAGGCCAAGTCAGTGGATATATTTAAGGCAGAGATAAATAGATTCTTGATTATTACAGGTGTCAGAGGTTATGGGGAGAAGGCAGGAGAATGGGGTTAGGAGGGAGAGATAGATCAGCCATGATTGAATGGCGGAGTAGACTTGATGGGCCGAATGGCCTAATTCCACCCCTATTTGCTGCTCCTTGTGACCTTGTGAACTGGTGGGGAATTAAACGTTCTAAGAGGTTTAAGGGACACAGTATAAAAGGTTGATTTCAATAAATAAAACTTGTTCCTTCTGCAGATGGAGTAAAATCTGATTATTATAGATTCTACTTCATTCAAAAACACTAATCACACGAATATGGTATAGATTTAGAAGTATGTGTTAAACTTCAGATCTGTTATTTTAATAAATTTCTGAATGGTCAACAACAGATGGGGTGGAAGAATGCAACCTTCACGTGGTCCGCCCTGTTTCGACTAATGCAATCAACTCGACGTGCACAAACGGAAGATCAAATAGAACAAGTTGTCCTACAACTTTATGCTGTGCACGCCACACGGAAGAAGAAGTCAACAACAAAACAGAAATAAAGAGACCATTACAATATTGAATCCTTTTAAGACCGATCTATTTAGCACCAGCACCAAACTTGCAGTGTAAGGATACCTTAGGAAAGTAGGAAGGCATTTAACAGATTTTACTTGCTTTGAGAAAGCTTCATAAACTGAAAGTGGTCTCTCGGGACGAGTGTAAATCATCCCAAGTATCTGACACGAAAAAAGATGTGTGGTAGTTTTCCAAACAAATAATAATTTGTCCCAAAGGGAAGAGGAGTCTTCTATGCTAGTGTCTGGTCTACTCAGTCATATGGCCACTGCGGCAGAGTGTTGCCCAGACACTGTTGTTGCAGAAGAACTCTTCCATCACTCATAACATTACATCTCTTCACCCTCCCCATCTCATGGAGGTGATCACTATTATTGCAGCAGCTTCTAATGCCAGTTTGTTCAGGAGGAATAGTGTCTGCATTTCAAAATCTTGGGTGAAACTGATATAAATGATTTGAGAAAAATGCTTTGATATTGGGCACTTTTGATATCAATTGGAACTTTAATTCATCGCGCTAGAAAAGTAAGGAATCACTTAATCAATCCTGATGTTCTCTGCAGTCTGAGCTATGGCTTTTTTAAAAAGGCATGTAAATATCAAGGGGGATGCTTTTCAATCCAGCTAGTGTCGACAACCACACTTGCAATCGGAATTTACAGGAAACTATAGCAGGACATTATGAGGCATTAGGAAAATAATGGACATCGTCAAGAAACGTAATCAATCACAATTACACTAACACTTTATTAGTCAAGTATGTTTTGCAACATACGAGGAATTTCATTTGCCAAGTCAGTCATACAATAAAAAGCAACGGAACACACAAAATATATATTAACATAAAACATCCATCACAGTGACTCCTCCACATTTACTCACTGTGATGGAAAAAAAATAATTCAATCTCTTCCCTTTGCTCTCCTGCTGTTGGGGGCCTCGAGCCCTCTACTGACGGGATGATCTTGACTCCCGTAGCCGGCGGCGTTTGTGCCCTCCCCGTCGAGGCGATCAGCTCCCCCATCGGGGGCATGTCAGCTCTCCCGCGCCGGACTATCGAACCCTGCTCGGGGCTGGTCGAACCTTCCGCGACGTTGGAGCTCCCGACATCCACGGCCTCTCCCGAGACTGCGAGCTCCCAATGTAAAGTCCGCAGGCTTCCAGCCGCGGTTGGAGCGATCCCAGGCATCGACTCTGATGTACGTCCATGCCCCGCGGTGGGGCCCAAGGCCAGTCCGAGGAGGCCTCCAGCTCCATCGATGGTAGGCCGCACAGTGACCGGAGAATGCGATCCGAAAATTAATCGCATCTCCCGCAAGGTAAGAAACTGGAAGAAAAAGTTTCCCCTGACCCCTCCCCTACCCCCCACATAAAACAAACCGGAGAACATTTACACAAACTTTTAACACACACTAAAAAGTGTTTAAAAGACGAAAAAACAACAGACTGTTGGCGGGGCTGCCAATCCTGTGGCGTCCCTGGTGGTAGATATGTGTGGAGGAGTTACCAAGACCTTGTCTAAAAGATAGATTCAATGAAGTATGTGATTGAAAAACATTTACAATTAAAGGCATCGGAGAATTGGAATGCAAACTATACCAGTAAGGTAGGATTGATGAGCAGGTTGGATGCAGCAGCTTTAGATCAGGTAGTTAAGGCTTTGGGTACAGTTAATACAGACATAATTAACAATACATTTTTTTGCAAATTCCCCACGTCTTCTCCTAGACACTGCCCCATCTTGAATAAAGTGTACCTAGCAATGACTGAGACACAAATAATTATTTTTTATTCTTTGTTTAGTCCTAATTCCTTTACCGTGCCCTTGGCAAACGTCAATAATAATTTGAGAACACAACACAATGAAAGCCTTTTAATGATTAGCAGTAACCAAACTATTACTATTTACCTGCCGCACCAACTGAATTGGTGGATACACCTAATGCACCAAACACAGCTATAAGGTTTAAATCATTGAGGTGGGAGAGGCATTTTAATAACTGACTCAGTTGAATTAAGCCTTCATCTCTTTCAGTTGGGGGGAATATGTAGGCAACCACATCTTGGAATTACACTGGATTGGTTATAATATATAATTGGACTCTATTCAGACTTTACGTTGCCTCGGGAAAGCAGCCATATTAATTCTAGGACCATTTATAAGAAAAGTCGAGCTCTTTCTTCCCCTCGGGTGGAAGATTCAAAAGCTTGAAAGCACATACCACTAGATTCAGGAACAACCTCTTTCCTGCTGTTATCAGACTACCAAGCACCATTCACACAAGCTACGGTGTGTAGTTCAGATCTCCCAGCCTACCTCTTTGTAGCACTTGCGCTTTTTTTGAATCTGCACTTTCCCTGTAACTCCAATGCTGTAACACTCGTTTAGTTTAGTTTATTGTCACATGTATCGAGGTACAGTGAAAAGATATTGTTGCATGCTAACCAGTCAACGGAAAGACCATATATGATTACAATCAAGCCATCTACAGTGTATAGATACATAAGGGAATAATATTTGGTGCAAGGTAGTGCCAGTAAAGTCCGATCAAAGATAGTTTGAGGGTCACCAATGAGGTAGATAATGGTTCAGGACTGCTCTCTAGTTGTGCTAGGATGATTCAGTTGCTGATAACAGTTGGGAAGAAATTGTCCCTGAAAATGGCGGTGTGCGTTTTTACACTATACATTTTGCCTGATGGGAGAGGGGAGAAGAGAGTGGCCAGGATGTGACTCGTCCTTGATTATGTGCTGGCCTTGCCGAGGCAGCGTGAGGTATAAATGGAGTCAATGGATGGGAGGTTGGTTTGTGTGATGGTCTGGGCTGTATCGCAATTCGTTGCAATTTCTTGCGGTCTATTACACTATATTGTGCACTCTTGTATTTTAGTCTTTGCACCAGCTGTTCTAGAGGAGAGCTTGATTGTACTCGTGTATAGTTTGAATAACACACAAACAAAGTTTTTTTTCTGCATCTCAGTGCACTTGACAATAATGAAGTAATATCGATAAACATAGCCCCTCTCACCTCAGGATAATCACATGCACTAAGTATTTTGAGTATAATCAATGTTGCAGGAGACCTACGAGACTAAGCACCAGGAGCTGGAAACCGATTTGGCGAGACAGCCTTTTCTTCATCAGCATGGGTGCAATGGGCTCATTTCCATGAATATCACTGAGATTCCATGAATGCTAACAAATGTAACATTTCATTCAGTGAACTCATACAGTGAGTTTGCTCCAACCAAACAACTGATGACCAATACTTACAGCTCAGTTAGAGTTATTGCTTCAATTATTCCACATTACATTAACCAAAACAATATGTGGTGTTAAAATGTTTCCATCTTAAGAATAGCTCATTATGACGAATGTTTTAATAAGACAGCCAACTCACCCTGAAAGCTGTTCCCTCTTCTATAATGGTGGGAAGTTGGGAAAGGCAAATATCCACAGCGAGATCCCAAGCTTGCCTGCAAAATGATTTACAGATATAAACATTGAAACATTTGAGAAAGGAAGACATGCACTGTTCCATAGTTTCTTTCTTTACGTCCCTACTGCCTCCGTCGAGGTCAAGTTGATGATGTGACACTCCATTTCCACTAAATTGCTGGTTAACTAACTTCACTTCTTTGTGCTCATCCCTTCTGGCACAAAATAGTTCCAATTCCTCAGGTGGCTTATTTTAAAACACAAGCGCTAGAAGTAGTCAGCAGGTTAGGCAGCATCTGTGGAGGGCATTAATAGGCGGTGTTTCTGGACCAAAACATCGCCTATCCATAATCCCTCCACAGATGCTACCTGACCTACTTATTTTGTAACCTACACTTAGTAGCCCACAATTCAGCAATGATTTTAAAATTCTCTTCTTTGACGTTTAAATCTCTCCAAAGTCTTGTGTTATCCCATCTCCGTAATTCTACCACAGCCTTCCAAGATTTTCTAATCTATCCGCATCGTCAAATATAAGTGTCCATCCCTGGTCACCTTGGTTTCAGTTGCCAAGCCGCTCCCTTCAAACTCCATCCCAGAAACCCTCCACCTTCTTTCCCTCCTTTCAAATTCCTCAACATCTCCTCTTTGACCAAGCTGTGGCTCATCGGGACTACTCAAGCTCACTCGTGCAGCCCAATGCCATGTCTTCAAAGAATGCTCCTTTGAAATGCCTGCGGGCATTTTTCTATGTTCAAGGTGCTATGTAAATACAAGTTTTTGAAAGGAAATGCGTAATTAGGACATCAAGCTGGCCAATGCATTACAAACAGCTATTTGCTACATCTATGTAATGTAATGAATGTAATGGTGCAGCACAAGTACACTATAAATCCTAATGATATTAAAGCTTTTAAAGAGGATAATGTTTTGCTTGATGCATGCGTCAAAATGTAGACCATTCAAATGCATTAGGCTCTGTCATAAATCATGTGATATTGAAGAGGAGGGAAACAAACTGCAGATTTGCGTCACATATCTGCCTGGTCTTATCCATTTAATTCAAATAAACTAAATAACATGACATGAATCCTTCGACATGAATGCCTGGCCCACTAATAATTGAAAGGACATTTCAATATTAATTCTTAAGGCCAGAAAAGTGGATTTGGTAGGGATTAAGAAACCAAGGCTTAGAATCAAACTTTGATCCAGTGCAGTGCATTGATGTGCACAGCTGTACACATGACATTCACTTTGGAAGCACAGACTTGGAATTACAGGGCCATGCACATTATGTTACTTAGGCTCTGTTCCAAAAATTCTAACGTGGATTTGCTGAATATAGACTAAACATTTAATCAGTCAAAAGTTTCATTCTAAAAACGCTTTCCTAAGCCTCTGACAAACTCACATTTGTATTATAAATAATTAAGACCAAAAGGTTTTTTGACCAGAACCAGTGATGTTCGTGCTACATCAATGCTGGCTCTTGGATACAGCAACACAAGATTACTTCTGAAGCTCTCCATTGCCTCAGCCCTGCATGAGGCCGTGCTTCAAACATTCATCACCTTCTCAGTATACAAAACGCCAGCTGAAATGTAGACACAAGAAACTGCAGATGCTGCAATTTTGCAGGTCGGGACCAGACTGAAGAAGGGTCCCAATCCATAACGTGGCCTATCAATGTCCTTCAGAGATGCTTCCTGACCCGCTGCGTTACGTCAACGGTTTGTGTTCCGCACTAACTGAAACATATTCACTCATCTTTTTTCAGTTTGATCAATTTAAATTAAAAAAATTGAAATGAAAAATGCTACAGATGCTCAAAATCTGAAATGAAAGCAGAAAATGATGCACAATTTCAGCAATGCAGGCAGCGTTTGTGGAACATACAAACAGATTTAATGATTCGGGTTGATGACATCGTTCACAACTGGGCAAGGCAGTGGAGATGGTAGAGCAGCTGCCTCACAACGCCAGAGACCCGGGTTCAATCCCCATCTCGGGGGCTGTCCGTGTGGAATGTGCATTTTCTCCCTGTGACCACATGGGCTTCCTCCAGGTGCTCTGGTTTCCTCCCACATCCCAAAGCCGTGTAAGTTTGTAGGTTAATTGACTGTCAATTGTGTGTAGGGAGTGAGGAAGTGGGATAATATAGAACTAATGTGAATTGGTGATCAATGGTCGACGTGGGCTCGGTGGGCTGATGGGTCTGTTTCCACGTTGTATCTCTAAAACTTAAAACTTGAACTTCAATGTTAAACTGCAGAGAAAGTTGGGGGTGGTTGCTCCATGAGAATAAAGGGAAGTCTGCAATAGATTGGAAACAAGGAGCGATTGAAAGTCACAAGTGCCGGTGGTGCTGGATGAGAGAGAATGATGCACAAATGTCTGGAGATGATGCAAATTGGAAGAGATAAGTTATATGTGACATAACAAGAGAACGAGATTTTTAAAAAAAATATCTGAAAAATAAGGCTAGAATGGCTGATCATCTGAAATTGCTGAATTTAATGTTGAGCCCTGAAGGCAGTAACATGTCAAACTTGGGAGAAGAAATGCTCTTCAATTTGTTGTTTTAAATCTTCATTGGAAGAGTTGTGAGTCCAAAGGCAGAAGCGGGAATGGGGCGGAAAGTTTAAGTGACAGATGACCAGGAGCTCAGGAATATATTTGCAGACTGAACCAAGAAGTTCTGCAAACTCATAATCACCTTCTTACTGACTCAACAACTCGAAAAACAATGCCCTTTGCAAATTGGGTGAGGCATAACGCAATCAGTGGGACGGACTCTCATTCCACTTACTTTAGCACACAAATGAAGGTTGTCATTCAGTGTTGTACAGTGGATGTGTTGGGCTATTACAGATGCATCTTTTGGATGATGCATTAATACAAGGCTTTGCCCGCACTCTCAAATGGACTGAATTTATTCAGCAACAATAATCTGAAGAGCAGACAATCTACCCCTGCACCCCGGTTAATATTTATTCCTCACCAACAACTGTGGAATATTTGATCATTACCACTGCCATTTGTGAGAGCTGGCTATTTTCAGACTGATTTATAAGGTACCCAGGGGGTGGGCAGACATCTTGCCCTTCTAGAGTCCTGCTCTTATTCAGGGACCATTAAAATTCAACACTTAAAACCAAGGCCTATACACCGCTCTCCTCCAGCTATGAGCATTCACTAAGGAGCTGAGATTTATAACAATATCCATAAAAACCTGAAGGAAATTCAAACCATGACATCTACAGAAAAGACATGTTGTGCTATTTCCAATATTTTTTAAACTAGCATGAACTTTAATGCATCAACATTATAGTTTGTTTCTTGGATAACCCATTTGGACTTTAGAGATACAGCACGGAAACAGGCCCTTAGTTCCGTGCCGACCAATGATCACCCTGTATACTAGCTCTTTTCTACACATTAGGGACAATTTACAATTTTACCGAAGCCAATTAACCAATAAACCTGTGTCTTTGGATTGTGGGAGGAAACCGTAGCACCTGAGGTCACAGGACCCATGTGGTCATAAGTTGGACGTACAAACTCCCTACAGACAGAGCCGAGGTCAGGATTGTACCCGGGTCTCTGCCACTGCAAGGCAGCAACTCTACCACTGTGCTGCCCTTTAGGTATACTGAAGTTCTCAAATCAATCTATTTGGGCAGGAGTCTTTTTGGACATTTGCTTTTCAGAGGAGCGCTTTTGCGCTGCCTCGGTAAGGCCACCAGCATAATCAAGGACATCTCATCCCAGACACAGTCTCTTCTCTCCTCTCCCATCAGGCTAGAGGTACAGAAGTGTGAATACACATATCTCCCAATTCAGCGACAGGTTCTTCCCAGCAGTTATCAGGCTTATCCTATCACCAACAAGAGAGGGGTCCTGACCTACCATCCGTCTCATTGGAGACCCCGGACTATCTTGAATTGGTCTTTACTGAACGTTATCCTGTACTAAATGTTATTTATCGTGTATCTGTACAGTGTGGACAGCTGTATTGTAATTATGCTGACTGGATGGACAGTCTTTCTGCTGACTGGAGCGACCAAAAAGCTTTTCACTGTACCTCAGTACACACAACAATAAGCTAAACTAGCTATCTGCGGACTCACCACATAGCGTGCATGTACGTCGGAGGCAGACGAGGACTACTGACAGGGGTACAGTTGTAGGACCTCATAATCCGCTCAGCTAAAAGAAAATTGCGGAATAAACTGGCAACCAGCAGGTCCTGCCGAAACAATTTTTGGAAGAGATCTAAGAAAACAAAAAATTAGTAATGCTTTTATTGTTGTTTGCAATAATATTAGGGCTTTAAACTGCAGGAGAGTGAAGCTGATGACTAATGCATTGCATATTATGCAGCTTGAACTAAAGTACTTTCATTTCATACGGAGAAACGTTAAGCTGATGACGCCATGAGTGACGTTGCACTGAAGCAGTAAATTTGCATCTAATTTGCTTCTACAGCAAACCCTCGCAATAATGGACCTCCATATAGTGGATTTTGGATGTAGAAGACCGAGGCTCCAGTGCCACTCCACTTCCGCCAGTTATCTGATGAACTGGAACCAGGTGATGTACTTCGGGTCGCAAGAGAGGAGAGCATGAATGCGGCGTTAGTACCGGACCCGTTCCTGGCGCTCCCGTGTGTGAGACTGGAGACACTGCTGCTCCCTGGCCTATGAATTCCCACTTGTTTAAACCCATCCCCCACCACCGCCCCCGCCCCCGTCCCTCACCCCCCAACCCCCACATATCCTCCCTCACGGCCTTGTGTTGAAACTTTACCCCCCACGCTTGGTTACAACGAACAATCAGCAATAACAGACACCATCTCCCACCCCCCCCCCCCCCCCCAGGTCCGTTATAGTGAGAGTTTACAGTACATTGCTTGAGAAGTTCAATCTTCTTCTTCTTGTCGAGTCTACACACAAGATTAGAAGTTGTTCAGCCAGAGCTGAATACACTTCCCAGCATCTGCACAATGGTGTCTGTCTTGCGCTTTTTGGGCGTGGTGGTGGAAAGATTGGAAAGGGCCGCAACGTGAACGCTCTCGCCTTCACCCCCGGAAGTTCAATTAGAAGGTCGTACATGAGCGAGGGGTATGTGAAAATGACCCTCATTTTAACAAACACTAACAAAGGACACCAGCAACGAAAAGAAGACAATATTGGACAAATTCAGGGTGAATGCCAGGTAATGTGCTATTCAAGCCGGCCCACTGTTGGGCAGGCCGATTGCACTGTGCAAGATTGCAGGGAGAGTGGAGGAAAGCTGTAATTATACTTGTGGAAGCAACAGTTCAAGTTGAAACAAATCTCCTTATGGCAATGAATGAAAAGCAAATGACTTATCTGACCTACCACTGAGAATGGAATAGACTTCTTACCTCTGGGTAATACATTCCACGCTATAGTGTCCGTTATGGCTGTAAAAATCCAATTGAGTTCTCCGAGAGGTGTTCGCCTGTCATTGAGTCTTCCTGGAATTCTACATTAAAACAAAACAACAGGGAGAATTGAATCAAGAAATCAGAAGCTGCTGCTCAGATTTCAACATACAGTAGATGGCTTTCCATCTCGAAACGTAACCATGGACACAGCCCTTAAAATGTCCAACCATGCTAAAAATCAATACTATGTTGCAGGTGGGACCCATAATTCAATAACCCGCTTTCATCTTTACTCAAGTATACCTGCGCTTCTTCAGTCCAGAGAATGCTTCAAACCACAATTACATAGAGACAGCAGGGCAGAATTGGTCATTGGCTCCATAGAGGATCTGATTGAATGCCTAACACAAACCAAAGCTTTCTAGATGGCAAGAATGCTGAAAATGAATGGTCAGAACCCAATAAAATCATTTATTTTAGAAAGAGAGAACTAACAATTGGATTGTTTACTAAAATAGAGTGTTCTGTAGTAGTTTACTTCAATTAACAGTCCTCAGAGAAAAAATTAAATATCTTTATCATGTATTTCCCTCGAATTTCCATGTCACATTCATTAATTACCACCACAAAGTTTGTTAAACTCTACCTGCACAGAAAGAATATGCAGTACATTCTGAGCATTTCTCTTCCAGCTACATGACTCTCTTAAAAGCGGTATGTGCAGGGAATCAGATACAAAATGCTCAAATATTTCAGCAGGTCAGGTAGCATCCCTGGAGAACGTGAAAAAAGTATTTAGCCCAAAGAAGGGTTCCGGCCTGAAACGTCACCTATCCATGTTCTCCAGGGATGTTGCCTGACCACTGAGTTACTCAGGAACTGAATTTTCTTTGCACCTCGTGTCTATATTCTAACTGCAGGGAATACTCAGCAGGTCAAGCAGCATCTATAAGAGAGGAAACAGAGTTGGCGTTTCAGGTCAATGACTGTTCATTATGAACAGCTTCTGGTTTCCAGCAGTCAGGACGCTTTGCTTTTGGAGTGAAGTGTCCCATAATTTCCCAACACAACTTCCACTGCAGCGAGTCTACAATGGATGAACTAATTGGAATGTCTGAAGGCATTCGTCTGTCTCCATCTTGAGTTAGTAACTGGAGAAATTATTAATGTCAACTTGTCTAATATATCCCAAGATACAAAGGGCGGCACAGTGGTGCAGCTCTTAGAGCCACTGCCTCCCAGTGCCAGACACCCAGGTTTGATCCCGACCTCGGGTGCTGTCTGTCTGTGGAGTTTGTTTATTCACCCTGTGACCTTTATTCACAGAATATAGAACAGTACAACACAGGAACGGGCCCTTCAGCCCACGTTTCCTCCCACATCCCAAAGACGTACAGGCAGTCAAGGTGGCGCAGCGGTAGAGTTGCTGCCTTACAGCAAAATGCAGCGCCGGAGACCTAGTTTCGATCCCGACTACGGGAGCTGTCTGTACGGAGTTTGTACGTTCTCCCCGTGGGTTTTCTGCAAGATCTTCGGTTTCCTCCCACATTCCAAAGACGTACAGGTTTGTAGGTTAATTGGCTTGATAAAATGTTAAAATTTACAGGATAAAATTGTCCAACTTCCAGTATAGTCCCTGGTGGACTCTTTGGAAGGTACAAGGTTTGTAGGTACAAGTGTAAATCGGAAGGTACAAGGTACAAGGTACAAGGTTTGCAAGTTGTTCGGCCCTGTGTAAATTGCCCCTAGCATGAAGGGAGTGGATGTGAAAGTGGATAACATGGAACCAGTGTGAATGATTCATCAATGGATGCTATGGTCTCGGTGGGCCGAACGGCCTGTTTCCATGCTGCATCTTTCAATTGATTCAATTCAACCAATTGGTAACATGGAACAAATCTTGGAATCTCTTTTGGAAAGAATTGAGATTATATTCTTGGAGGGAACTTGCAATGCCCAATACTGGTCATTTATTTTGTAAAGTGAGAAATAAAATTCGGATTGATTTACCGTCAAAGCCAACAGATAGGGCAGAAATTCTAGCTTCAAAATCACTACAAGCAAATGAGGTCTAGCAGCTGAAAGGAACAGGTAGAAACGTACATTGTGTGTGGCAGCATTAACCAATGCCAGCACAAGAGGTTTAGGTCAATACCTCCCATACCTGGCTCCCAGTTGGACTGCAACCTTGTCGTGGTCGGGGAGCTTGTGTGTTTCAGTGACCCCTAGAGCTATGCCAGCGGGAGATTCGTCTCCTGTTAGGGTCTCCCATGCTAGACAGGTGGAAGGGTAGAGGCGAGACGAAGAGCGATCTACTGGTCCACCAGGTTGGAGGTTGAGCACAGGGCTAACAACCCTGTCTCGTAAAACAATGAGGTTACGGAAACTGAAGGAATCAACACTACTGGGGGCGATGGACTTCCAGGGCTATTGACAGATGCTAGGGAATGAAAACAATGGACCTGACCTGGGGTAGTGTCCAGAAGCTGGCCCAGAACAGGCAGGAGTGGAGGACCTTTGTAGCTGCCCTATCTGCCAGGAGGCATAATAGGCAGTAAGTACTCATATCTGGCAGGCAGAAGAGACTTTAATGAGAGTTGTTTAAATGTTTAATCCTTTTGTAGGGTATATCATTACCAACCGAGACCCCTAGCAAGGTTCACCATTCGGGTTAGTTCGAGTTAATCCTTTAAAGTTCTGCTGACTTAGAGATGGTTGAAAGCTTCAAGTTCCTCAACTTATCCTGGACTAGCCATATCGAAGCAATGGCCAAGAAAGCACTCCAAAGCCTCTACTCTTAAGTATACAGGGTGACTTAGCATGTCCACAACAATGCTCACCAACATCTACAGGTACGCCGTGGAAAACATTTTATCGAGGTGCATCACAGCATGGTTTGGGAACAGCTCCATCCAAGACCGCAAGAAATTGCAGAGAATTGTGGATGCAGCCCAGACCCTCACATAAACCAACCTCCTCCCATTGACATTTCACGCTGCTTCAGCAAGACCACCAGCATAATCAAGAACGAGTCACACCCCAGTCACTCCCTCTTCTCCCCTTTCCCATCGGACAAGAGGAGCAGAAGTGTGAAAATGCATACCTCCAGCTTCAGAGACCGTTTATTCCCAGCTGTTATCAGGCAACTGAACCATCCTACCAATAAACTAGAGATCGGTCCTGAGCTATAATCTACCTCATTGAAGACCCTTGGACTATCTTTAATTGGACTTTATCTAGCACTAAACGGCATTTCCTTTGTCCTGTCTTTATACACTGTGGACAGCTCAGTTGTAATCATGTATAGTCTTTCCGCTGACTGGTTAGCACACAACTAAAAGCTTCTCACTGTAGCTCGGTACACGTGACAAAAATCTAAATGAAAAATTCTTTGTACACAGACCAAATCCTAACATGCCACAAAGCCTCGCAATGGAGTGATCTTGAGGTCACAAACTTGGAGGAATTACTCAGAAGAGTACTCAGAGGTCCATTAGCATCGAAGGTCACCGTGGACTTGGTAGGCTGAAGGCCTTGTTGCCTTTCTGCACTAAACTAAGAGCAACAAAACATTGAAGCCAAGGTAATGTCTCTCTATCACCTCATGCTTTGTACTGTATACATGCCAGCGCCCCAATAACTAGACCAATCAAACTGTACTCAAAGACCAGAAGAATTTTGACTTGCGGTTCAATTCTCATCCCCATAAGCAGGATAAATATTTTGACTGGTTGTCAAGCAACCAATTATGCTGCAGTTACATCACATGTCTGCATTGCAGCAACTCTGTACTGCCTTCTTCCTTCACAAATCAAAGGCAGCACCTTGCAGTGTTACCACTGGGACTTCTACTGATACAAGGTGATGTTATATTTGGATGGCGGAAGCATTAGTGGAATAGATTCTGCACAGAATGACAAACACAGCACGCTAACATCATTCGGATCAGTACTTTAAGTAATCAAGCATGTCCGAGCAAATCTCCTTACTATTAAATCTCAATGTTGTCCTATCTGCCACCTTAGATCACCCTGGGCAAATGGAAAGCACAGCCTCAGGCCGTTTGCCAGATGACACAACCCAAAGGTGGGACCCACTCTTCTGTAGACAATATAGCTGCCATAACCTACCTGTGTGAGTAAGAAGAAGGGTCACGGCCCGAAACGTCGCCCATTCCCTCTCTCCAGAGATGCTGCCTCACCTCACTCCAGCATTTTGTGTCTAACTTGCCTCCAATGTGCCTTTTGTAAGAAAATCATTGTCATCTGATTTTCTTAAGATTTCATACACAGTGTAAATTTAAATTTTATGTGTGCCTCGGTCTCAGAATGACAGAAAGTTCTCGGGCTTGGAGCGTTTAGTTTAATTGAGAGATGCAGCGCAGAAACAGGCCCTTCGGCACACTGAGTCCGTGCACACTAACATTATCCTACACACTAGGGACAATTTACAATTTAACCAAGGCAATCCGCCTGCAACCTGTACGTCTTTGGAGTGTGGGAGGAAACCAGAGCTCCCGGGGGAATCTCACACAGGTCACGGGGAGAACGGACAAACTCCCTACATACAGCACCCGTAGTCAGGATCGAACCCGGGTCGCTGGCGCTGAAGGCAGTGACTCTACTGCTGCACCACCGTGCCGCCCTGAACATCTTAAAAGTAAAACAGAAACTTCT
The DNA here is from genome assembly GCA_963514005.1 of Raja brachyura. The sequence continues at coordinate 43,768,914 of OY740803.1, read as the reverse complement.
TCCAGCCATCATCACAGCTGTTGCTGATCCCGAGGAGTTTGCTCCATCTTGAAATTCTCAAATCCTAATATATTTAAGTCTGAACTTTGCGAGCAACTTGTTATGTTTCTAGTGTGCTGTAAATCAATCTGCTGCAAATCAAAAATATCACAATCTGCTTCACATCAAAAATATCATAATGCCACTTAGTCATAACACTGACTGGTGGGGAGCTCTGCTATATACACATGCTTGACTGTGTTGAGATAGGGAACAACAGACTTTGAAAAGTAAAAATTCCTGCAAATATCTGACATTAAACTGTCTTAATCATTCAACGTGACACCCCGTGAAAATATCCAGACAAACCGAAGATGATTCTGCTCCTGATTTTTTCAAAATAAATAATAAATTGGGTGATTCTTCAAAACCCCGACAACAAAATCCTAATTTAGGTCACTTGAAAAATGGGGATTGTTCATAGGTTCGGGGGTTAAGGAAAGATGATGATAATTATATTTTATTCTCTCATATACCTGGGTATAGTGAATTTATTTTGCATACCATCCAGTAAAATCATACGCTAGATAAGCACAACCACAGATAAGTACACGCATTACTTCCCAGATTTATTCCAACTTGCAATTTAACATTAAAGTATTTTGCACAGACTGGTCGATTCCTTGCAGTGCAGGAGTATGAAGGCTGATCTTATAGTGGTGAACAAAATCATGATACACAGAGTATTTTGCCCAGAGGAGGGGAATCAAGAACCAGAGGACATAGGTTTAAGGTGAGGGGGGAGAGATTTAATAGGAACCTGAGGGGTAGCTATTTTTTTACGCAGAGGGTGGTGGATGTATGCAACAAGTTGCCGAAGGGGGTAGTTGAGATAACTACCTGATTACTTTCGGTTAGCTCCATCTACTGTTCCATGCGTATTCCCCTGGGGAATAATTACCAAGTAGACGGAGGAAGGTGGAAGTTTGCAGAGTTTACTTGTGAAATACAATTACTGCTCGGTAAAAACAAACATTTGGACAGGTACATGGATAGGGTAGGTTTAGAGGGGATATGGGGCAAATACAGGCAGGTGGAACTAGTGTAGATGGGGCATGTTGGTCAATCAGGGCCGGGTGGCCTGTTTCTATGCCGTGTGACTCAAACACTATGACTCCCAGGCATCACTGCCCAATGACTGATCAAATATACATTTCCAGTCCCATTATGTCCATTTGCAGCTCTTGCCTTCATTGAGGGAGGATCTTTGTGGAACCTTCTCTTTCTCCTGCAAGCTGTTTAATTGCCCACCACCATTCAAGCTTCAGGAAGCAGACCTCATTCTTGACTTGGCTTTATCATTGACAATCGGACTTTGGGAATTTGGGAATTTGGGACCACCCCTTGATTTAAGATCCAGAACCTGGCATTCATTCTTTTTTTTTATCCTCCAGTTCCATCTTCTATTTTTTTCCCAGTCCCACTATGTCCATTTCCTACATCTTTTCTCTCGGATCGTTTAATATCTCTCGTTTTCTGTCCTATCATGAGCTTTCCCCATCTCACTCCAAGCAGAGATCTGAATTGTGCATTTCTAGTGTTTGCTACTTTCCTAGCTAGGTCATGTAATGTTTCATGAAAAGCTGTGAGATACTTATGGGCCAAGCATTCCACTGAGAACCATCAATCCATGGGTCAGGAGAAGATACAAGCTGGCCACACAAACCTCCCACCTCCCACCCTTGTCAGGCACCTCTGGTCCCATGGCAGTAGTGTGCAGTTCCCATATTTGCCACCTCAGAATACAGAAAGCTGAGCGGAAGGAAGCTACCCTCAATCCCCAGAGACTGCCTCGGAGGAAGAACAATTGTCAATTATTCAGCAGCTTAAGCTACAAAATCTGACATTGAGAGGGATTTTGTGCTTCAATACAGGAAGAGGTTTTGTGTTGAGATACAGTAACGTGATCTAGTTGGCGTGTAAACCCTAGGTGCAGGAAATTCTATTTCTGGCAATCAACCTTTATGTAATCAAGAGTCAAGAATCAAGAGTGTTTTACTGTCATAGAAACATAGAAAGTAGGTGCAGGAGGAGGCCATTTGGCCCTTCGAGTCAGCACCGCCATTCATTGTGGTCATGGCTGATCGTCCGCTATCAATAACCCGTGCCTGCCTTCTCCCCATATCCCCTGATTCCATTAGCCCCTAGAGCTCTATCTAACTATTAAATCCTTCCAGTGATTTGGCCTCCACTGGCCTCTGCGGCAGGGAATTCCACACATTCACAACTCTCTGGGTGAAAACGTTTTTTCTCACCTCAGTCTTAAATGGCTTCCTCTTTATTCTAAGACTGTGGCCCCTGGTTCTGGACTCGCCCAACATTGGGAACATTTTTCCTGCATCTAGCTTGTCCAATTTTATAATTGTATATGTTTCAATAAGATCCCACCTCATCCTTCTAAACACCAGTGAATACAAGCCTAGTCTTTTCAATCTTTCCTCATATGACAGTCCCGCCATCCCAGGCATCAAACACGTGAACCTACGCTGCACTGCCTCAATCACAAGGATGTCCTTCCTCAAATTAGGAGGCCAAAACTGTACAGAATACTGCAGATCTGGTCTCACCAGAGCCCTATACAACTGCAGAAGAACCTCTTTATTACTATACCAAAATCCTCGTGTTATGAAGGCCAACATTCCATTAGCTTTCATCAGTCTGAAGAAGGGTTTTGGCCTGAAACGTTACGTATTCCCTTCGCTCCTTAGATGCTGCTGCATCCGCTGAGTTTATCCAGCACTTTTGTCTACCTTCCATTAGCTTTCTTCACTGCCTGCTGTACCTGCACGCCAACTTTCAGTGACTGGTGTACAAGGACACCCAGGTCTCGCTGCACCTCCCCCTTACCTAACCCCATTGAGATAATATTCTACCCCTTGTTTTTGCCACCAAACTGGATAACCTCACATTTATCTATATTATACTGCATCTGCCACGCATCTGCCCACTCACTCAGCCTGTCCAGGTCACCCTGCAACCTCCCACTATCCTCTTCACAGTTCACACTGCCACTCAGCTTTGTATCATCCGCAAACTTACTAATGTTGCTCCTAATTCCCTCTTCCAAATCATTAATATATATTGTAAACCGTTGCGGCCCAAACACTGAGCCTTGCGGCACTCCACTCGCCACTGCCTGTCATTCTGAAAAGGACCCGTTCACTCCTACTCTTTGCTTCCTGTCTTCGAACCAATTTTCTATCCATGTCAACACCCTACCCCCAATACCATGTGCTCTAATTTTAGTCACCAGTCTCCCTTGCGGGACCTTATCAAAGGCTTTCTGAAAGTCTAGATATACTACATCCACTGGCACCCCTTCATCCATTTTACTTGTCACATCCTCAAAATATTCCAGCAGATTAGTCAAGCATGATTTCCCTTTCATAAATCCATGTTGACTTGGACTAATCCTTTTACTGCTATCCAAATGCACCATTATTACCTATTTAATAATTGACTCCAGCATCTTTCCCACCACCGAAGTCAGGCTAACTGGTCTGTAATTCCCCATTTTCTCTCTCGCTCCTTTCTTGAAAAGTGGAATAACATTAGCTATCCTCCAACCCACAGGAACTGATCCTGAATCTATTGAACATTGGAAAATGATCACCAATACGTCCATTATTTCTAGCGCCGCCTCCCTGAGGACCTTGGGATGCAGACCATCAGGCCCAGGAGATTTATCATCCTTCAGTCCCATCGGCCTAACCAATACTATTTCTCGCCTAATGAAAATTTATTTCAGTTCCTCTGCCCCCTTAGATCCTCTGTCCTCCAGTACATCTGGGGTCTTCCTTAATGAAAACAGATCCGAAGTACCTGTTCAACTCTTTTGCCATTTCCTTGTTACCCATAATAATTTCACCTGGTCTGAAGAAGGGTCTCGACCCGAAACGTCGCCTATCTCCTTTGCTCCTTAGAAGCTGCTGCACCCGCTGAGTTTCTCCAGCCTTTTGTGTAACCCATAATTTCACCCGTGTCTGCCTTCAAGGGATCCACATTTGACTTCCTATTCTATTTCCCTTAACATATCTAAAGAAGACTTTACTGTATTTTTTTATATTCCTGGCCAGCTTCCCCTCGTACTTCATCTTTTCAGCCCGCATTGCCCGTTTTGTTTCCTTCTGTTGTCCTATGAAAGTTTCCCAATCCTCTGGCTTCCGGCTACTCTTTGCTGTGTTATGCATCTTTTCGGTTAGTTTTATTCTATCCTTAACTTCTCTTGTCAGCCACGGTTGCCTCCCTTAGAATCTTTCTTCCTTTTTGGAATGAAATGATCCTGCGTCTTCCGGATTATACCCAGAAATTCCTGTCATTGCTGTTCCACCATCATTCCTGCTAGGATCCCTTTCCAGTCAACTTTGGCCAGCTCCCCTCTCATGCCTTCATAGTCCCCTTTGTTCAACTGCATCACTGCCACTTCCGATTTAACCTTCTCCTTCTCAAATTGCAGATTAAAACTAATCATATTATGATCACTACCTCCAAGCGGTTCCTTTACCTCGAGTTCTCTTTTCATATCTGGTTCATTTGACACCACTAAATCCAGAATTGCCTTTTCTCTGGTCGGCTCCATTACAAGCTGCTCTAACAATCCATCTCGGAGGCATTCTACAAACTCTCTTTCTTGGGGTCCTGAACCAACCTGGTTTTCCCAGTCTACCTGCATATTGAAATCCCCCATCACCACAGTGGCATTACCTTTGTTACATGCCAGTTTGAACTCCTGCTGCAACGTACACCCTACATCCGGGCTACTATTTGGGGGTCTGTAGATAATACCAATGTCTTCTTGCCTGTACAATTCCTCAACTCAATCCACAGTGACTCTACCTCGTCAGTCCCTATGTCTTCCCTCACAAGGGACTGAATTCCATCCCTCACCAGCAGAGCTACCCCCCTCCTCTGCCCACCTGCCTGTCCTTTCTATAGGATGTATAACCCTGAATATGAAGTTTCCAGGCCCAATCCTCCTGCAGTCTCAGTAATCCCCACAATGTCATAGAAACATAGAAACATAGAAATTAGGTGCAGGAGTAGGCCATTCGGCCCTTCGAGCCTGCACCGCCATTCAATATGATCATGGCTGATCATCCAACTCAGTATCCCGTACCTGCCTTCTCTCCATACCCTCTGATCCCCTTAGCCACAAGGGCCATATCTACCAACCTCTAACTGAGCCCCAGGCTCATCTACTTTACTTCTTATACTTCACGGATATGTCCTAAATAGAACAACAAAATTCTTACTTGCAGCAGTATACAGCAATAATCACCTATACTGCTTTTACACAGACATCTACAAACCTAAATCTATCTCCATTATCTATTTCCATAGACCTTTGAAATACTTGGTCCCTAGGTATCTCATAGTTTAACATCATGAAACATTACAGAGTAGAAAACACCAGTTATACACAATTCAGATCTCACCTTGGAGGGAGAAAGGAAAAGTTCATGATAGGGCAGAATACACATTATATTGAATAATCCAAGAGAACAAAACTGAGGATATGGACATAATGGGACTGGGAAAGAAATAAGATGGGTCAGGAGGATTTAAAAAGAAAAACTAATGGAAGGTTTTGGATCTTAAATAAAGGGGTGGTCCCAAATTTCAATTGTTGACTTCAATAATACAGCCAAGTCAATAATGATATCTGGTTCCGGAATGTGTAGGAAAGAACTGCAGATGCTGGATTAAATTGTAGGCACAAAATGATGGAGTATCTCAGCGGGTCAGGCAGCATCTCTGGAGGGAAGGAATGGGTGATGTTTCTAGTCGAGACCCTTCTTCAATCTAGTTCCTAAAGCTTGAATGGTGGTGGGCAAGTAATCAGTTCACGGGAGAAAGGGGTCTCCGCAAAGATCCTACCCTCAATGAAGACAGGAGCTGTCAATTGAGAGCTGAAGACAAAGTTGAAGCATTCACTCAACATTCAGGCAGAAGACTAGAAACACTTCAGTCTGAAGAAGGGTCCCGACCCGAAACGTCACTCATCCTTTTTCTCAAGACCCTCTGAGTTACTCCGGCATTTTGTGTCTATCTTCAGGCAGAAGACATGAGTGGATGAGTCAAGTCAAGGTCAAAAGAGTTTATTGTCATGTGTCCCTGACAGGACAATGACATTCTTTCTTTGCATAGCACAACAGAACATAGTAGGCATTGACTACAATTATATACGTAAATAAAGTGCAAATAACAGATGGATGGATATTAATGTTCAGAGTTTTGTCCAAGCCAAGTTTAATAGCCTGATGGCTATGGGGAAGTAGCTATTCCTGAACCGGGTCGTTGCAGTCCTCAGGCTCCTGTACCTTCTACCCGAAGGTAGCAGGGAGATGAGTGTGGCCAGGGTGGTGTGGGTCCTTGATGATGCTGCCAGTCTTTTTGAGGCAGCGACTGTGGTAGATCCCCTCGAGGCCTTCTGGCTTCTGAGATGCTCACCATCAGATGATCTGCCACTTCAACTCAATCCACATAAGATATCAAGACATCAAGGGCGGTCATGCTGGCGCAGCGGTAGAGTTGCTGCCTTACAGTGAATGCATCGCCGGAGACCCGGGTTCGATCCCGACTATGGATTTTGTTTGTTCTCCCTGTGACCTGCGTGGGATTTCTCTGGGATCTTCGGTTTCCTCCCACACTCCACAGAAGCACAGGATTGTCGGTTAATTGGTTTGGTAAATGTAAAAATTGTCCCGTGTGTGTGTGTAGGATGGTGTTAATGTGCAGGGATCGCTGGTCGGCGTGGACCCGGTGGGCCGAATGGCCTGTTTCCGCGCTGTATCTCTAAACTAAAAAGCTAAACATAACAAACAGTGAAGACTGGTCTTGATCATATTGGCAAACAATATGAAGACTTTGCTTCTGCACTAGCTGAACCTCTACTCAAACCGTTCAACCTGTTAGAACAGTGTCATCTAACTAATAATGGGGCAAATTGCCGAGTTGGGTCCTATTTTGTAAAAGTAGAACAAAAGCAGTCAGCATGATCAGTCCGATCTACTCTCAACCAACGTTAAAGTGACAGCACTAGCAAGTAGCATTTACTCATTCAATGTGCTGCTTGAGTTTTGCCAGAGTCACTTGGTTTCAATAGTCAATAGTGTTTTACTTGTCACAGATGCAACTGCACTGCACAGTGGAATTCTTTTTGCATATTTTACACATGTGGACGCCGACATTATAGGCGCCGTTATTCAAAGTCCAAAGTCCAGTCAGCCCACCCGCTCAGAGTACTGGAACAGTTCCTGCGAGCAGACGTCCCTCTCATCTCCTAGACCGGCCATCCTTGTGCCCCAGGGGCCGCCTCCAGCAGCCTGCCGGAAGACGCTGGAGACATTGCTTCGGCTCACCAGGTTCATTCAGATCCTTGGTCCAATCCTGGGTCAAAGAGCTGAATCCGAAGATGAAGTGGGAACGACTGTGCCCTTGTTTTAATGTCAGCGTTCCACTGGGTGCAGCATCAAGGAGCCCAGGTCACACTGAAGATATTAGGCGTCAAGCGTAAACAATCCATTGGCTGGAATCACACCTTGCACAGCTGCCTGCAGTTGTTGGATGTTCAATCAACGCTGCCCAAACTCATTATAGCTGGAGGTCCTCATCACAGTCCTTTGCCCAAGCATCTTTAACTACTTCAACAATGACCTCTCTTCCGCCACTAGATCAGATGTCCTCAGCTAAATAACTAACTAGTCCGTGCCTGAATGCAGCAAAACCCAGACAACATTCATGCATGGGGTCGCAAGTAGCAAGAAATGTATGCACTGCCAAAGTGCCAGACAGCGACCATCTCCAACAAGTGATGGGGCGGCAGAGTCCCGCAGCGGTAGAGTTGCTGCCTCACAGCGCCAGAGACCTAGGTTCATACTGACTATGGGTGCTGTCTGTAAGGAGTTTGTACGTTCTTCCTATGACCGTGTGGGTTTTCTCTGGGTGCTCCTGTTTCCTCCCATACTCCAGACATACAGGTTTGCAGGTTAATTGGCTTTGGTAAAATTGTCCCTAGCGTGTAGGATGATAGTGTACAGGGTGATTACAGGTTGGCACGAGCTCGTTGGGCCGAAGGGCCTGTTTCTGCGCTGTATCCCTAAAGTCCCTAAAAAAGATAGTACAACCACCTAATTTTGGCATTGAACAAACCCAGACCACCAACATTCAGTCACAAACCTAACTGGACTAACCACATAAATACAAAAGCAGGCCAGAGGCTCGGGTGTGACCAGCCCCCTGATACCTCAAAGCTTTGCCACCATCAAGCAACAGTCAGGATGGTAATGGAATAGGCTCCATTTGCAACATCAGTATTCAGTAAGTTTGACACCACAACAAAGTGACCAACATGAACCACCATTCCAGACATAAATTCCCTCCAACACTTTTGCACAGAGGTCATAGTCCGTCCAATCTAAATAGTGCACAATTACTCATCAAGGTTGTAAGGTATGGTGCTTTATGGTATGTTTAAGAAAGAACTGCAGATGCTGGTAAAATCAAAGCTAGACACAAAATGCTGGAGAAACTCAGCGTGTGAGGCAGCCTCTATGGAGAGAAGGAATTGACGACGGGGTCAAGACACTTCTTCAGACTTTACAGTATGATACTCTATCAGTCACATGTACCGAGGTACAGTGAAATTCATTTTTGTGTACAGTACTGTACAAGTATCTATACATAAGCACTTGAATACATGTTAGATAAGCATAAGATAGACACAAAAAGCTGGAGTAACTCAGCGGGACAAGCAGCATCTCTGGAGAGAAGGAATGGGTGACGAATGGGAAACGCTGCTTGTCCCGCTGAGTTACTCCTGCATTTTGTGTCTATCTTCGGTTTAAACCAGCATCTGCAGTTCCTTCCTACACATATTAGATAAGCATCTCAACTACAATACAAGTGTACTGCAGTAGTACACTGAGACCGTATTCAGAGTCACCAGTATGGAGCCATTGCTAAGTCCCAGTTAAAAAAACTGCAGGGAAGATCTGTTGTCCTCATCAATAACACCTCCCAAGTCTGCACACTCTACCACAAAGGATAATGGCAACAGGCACATTGGTACATATCATTTGCATGTTCTCCTCCAAGTCAAGTACTATCAATGAATCTTACTGCCGGATCTACTTGCCCAACAGCCCAGTACCTTCAACAGAAGGACTGCAGCCCACAGGATCCACTCCAGTGGTTGTGCATATCATGCCCAAAGGAAGATCATCACCTTCCAAAGAGCAATCTGCACTGGGCAATAAATGTTGACCTTGCTGGCAACATCCTGATGGTAAAAAAAGGTGAGGAAATGAAACATTTAACAAGCTTTATTGAAACCTGTAAACATTTACTTTCAAAGATTTACACAAACTTTTACACCCCATTTATTTAATAGTGCATTAACTGTGATGCTATCTTCCCCAAGCGTCAGCACTGCTAGTCCATGCAGGGCAAACATTGCCTGCTTCTGACCTCCTTTGCTGCTGACTGAAGTCTAGACAGCTGTAACCCAAAATGCAATCCCCTCACTTGCCTGCCTCTTTCATATTCTCTCTAGCAGTGAAGTGGACAGCATGGTGGCGCAGCGGTAGAGTTGCTGCCTTACAGTGCCAGAGACCCCAGTTCGACCTTGAATACAGGTGCTTGTCTGCACAAAGTTTGTACGTTCTACCTGTGACCTACGTGGGTTTTCTCCGGGTGCTCCGATTTCCTCCCACACTTCAAAGGCCTACAGGTTTGTATACTAACTGGCTTTGTAAAATTGCAAATTGTCCAAGTGTGTAGGATAGTTTTAGTGTGCGGGGATCACTGGTCGTCGTGGACTAGGTGGGGCCGAAGGGCCTGTTTCCACGCTGTATCTCTAATTTTGACAAGCATTAAAACCCAAGATCCAAGAAGCAAAGTGGGTGAAAGTGGCAAAGTCTTTAAGCAGACATTATCCGCTCCATCTCACTAAAAAATACTGGAAGCAAAAACACAGGAAGTTGAATGAGCGGGCAAATTCAAGTAATTAGGCAAGAAGATGTACAGGAAGCGTCAATGAGACAAAGTACTTGAATATCATCCATCCCTGGGGTTTAAAACAGATACTGTGAATGCATTACTTTCCCTTTTCCCGAATCCCCAGAATCTAGCACAGCTTCAGCCAATTGGTAAATGAGGGATGTAACATAACAATTAAATAAAGGATGAACAGGAAATTAAACAGGTAACAGTGTTTGTTATTCAAATGCTAGAATCCATTAAGGACATCTTCTTCTCCTTCTTGTGTATGGCGTGCACAGCCTAAAGTTGTAGGACAACTTGTTCTATTTGATCTTACTTGATTGTGCACGCCAGGTTGATTGCATTCGTCGAAACAGGGCGGACCACGTGAAGGTTGCAATCTCCCACCCATTAAGGACATGAAAATTGGGTATTGAGAAAACACAATACTATTACCTGGACCTTAATAATTTTATGAAAGGGAAATAGTATTTGGCAAATCTACTTGTCTTTTTAAGAGTGTAACCAGCAGGACAATCAATAAACCGTCTTTGGATAAATGATGTTTGTATTCTCAACAAAAAGGCTGCAGATTATGGAGGATGGAATCACCTGCAACCCTTTGTTGTCCTCGCCTATCACCTCCCAGCCTATGTCGGTATCTCAACCCTTCCTTCACCCATCTAGCTCCATCTGCCGTTAACCGCTCCTTACCGGGATGCATGTGTCCCTTGCCTCACCCCCCTTATACTGGCACTCTCCCCTTTCCTGATGCAGGATAGTGACCAGATACGCTGAACATCCCTTCCCCTCCACAGATGCTGCTTGACCACTGAGTTGCTCCAGCTGTTCACTTTTTTCCTCCAGTTACTTTACTGCTTGGGTGTAGGCAGCTGATTTTGGACATGCCGACTGCTGCGCTGCCACATTACATTCAAGTTTCATTTATTTATTTTCACTCATTCATTTATTGAATCAACCTACCACAACCAGAGTGCACTCCTGAACTACTATCTTCTTAAAGGTGTCCCTTGGACTATTCTTGGTTGGACTTGGCTGGCTTTACCTTGCACTAGACTTTAATCCTTTATCATGCATCTATACACTGTAAATAGCTCGACTGTAATCATGTATTGTCTTTCCGCTGACTGGGAAGCACACAACAAAGCTTTTCACTGTACCTCGGTACACTCGACAATGATAAACTAAACTAAACTGAGGGTTGGGTGACACAAACAGCAAAATGCAACTAAACTTCCAATTACTCAGCTGAGAATTGATTCCGATTACACCGGTGAAGCATAACTGTGAGACATCATGATGAAGTTACATTCAGAGTCTAGGTTCGTATATCAAGGAAACTTTCTGAATCACTAGATTACTAGTTCTATGACACAGCATTGAACTTTGGAAAAACTAGCAAGAACTAGGTAAGAAAAAAAAAGGAATACTACAAGTTTTATGCATAGAATATGGACAAAGCCAATGTGAGAAAGCAATTAGGATTGCTGATTTCCAAAATAAATACGGGTTCCATCACACTTAATGCACCATTAAATAATGCACCATTAAATAAATGAGGCATACAAATTTGTGTAAAGCTGTGACAGTGAATGTTTCCATCAGGCATTCAAAGAGGGATTGAATTGACCTCTTATTTAAAATCCAAATGCATACAGATCATAAGGTCATAAGTGATAGGAGTAGAATTAGGCCATTCGGCTCATCAAGTCTACTCCGTCATTCAATCATGGCTGATCTATCTCTCCCTCCTAACCCCATTCTCCTGCCTTCTCCCCATAACCTCTGACACCCGTACTAATCAAGAATCTATCTATCTCTGCCTTAAAAATATCCACGGATATAACGATAAATGGAAAAAGTGAGGTTACATCCCGAAAGAGAGTTCTCTCCTCCATTCACTCCAAGCACAGTAACGAGAACCATTTCCTGTTACAGTGAATACGTGCAGCAGATATTGGCAATGATAGAACTGGCAACTAAATTTGCCATATGCCGTGAGGCAGGCGTGTTAATGTAAAAGGTGGGGTCTGTTTGCAGAGGGAAGCTATCTTACAGCACTTTCTTTGGGAGGTAGCTTGAATAGAATATAAGTACCACGCATGTGTGGGAACGAACTGGAGATGGGGGTTAAAACTGAAGATAGAGTCAAAAAGCTGGAGTAACTCAGCGGGTCAGACAGCATCTCTGGAGATCAGGAATAGGTGATGTTTCGAGCTGGTACGTCACCTATTCCTTTTCTCCAGAGATGCTGTCTGAACCAATAGGTTCAATTCAATTCAATTCAATTCAAGTTTAATGTCATTGCACAAATACAAGTATAGGTACAACGAAATGCAGTTTAGCGTCGTTCTTAGTGATAGCGATATAGAAAAATAAATACAGAGTGCAGTGGTAGCAATATGGAAAATAAATAAATACAGGGTACAGACAAATCTATCAGCTGGGCTCCGAGTTCAGCAGTCGGATGGTGTAGTTGAAGAAGCTGTTCTTCGTCCTACTGGTGCGGGACCTGAGGCTCCTGTACCGCCTCCCTGATGGGAGGAGGGCAAACAGTCCATGATTAGGGTGTGAGGGGTCCTTGATGATCTTCCCGGCCCGCTTCAGGCACCGTTTCCGGTGGAGGGCATCCATGGCAGGGAGCGGGGCACCGATGATGTACTGGGCGGTTTTCACCACCCGTTGTAGTGCCTTCCTGTCTGCCACGGTGCAACTGCTGTACCATACCGTAAAGCAGGTGGTCAGGATGCTTTCGATGGTGCACCGGCGGAAAAAATTCCAGCTTTTTGTGTCAAAAAGCACAACATAGACTGGTTGGGATGAATAGCCTGTTAAATTCAAAAGGTTAGAAGCGGTACAAAAAAATATTTTAAGATGTTGGGATCTCCCACTTGAAAAATTGACCTAGTGCAAGTTGATTAATAATTCTGAACATCAGAGTTCAAAAACGACCAAGAGAAAAACCAACGAACTTCAGTACACACTAAAACTACACGTGGTTTAGTCAGAATCGTAGATGGAGCAACGTTCTTTTCTACGCTCTAAATAACTTACTTTGCTCACAGCATTCCCAACTCAGTCATGTACACTTAACCCAATTCCAAAGCTTTTCTACTTAAAGGTACCAAATGACCAGCTTTAAATAGCACATATTGTCATTCATTTATTACTCCCTGCATGATGGAAAAAATCCTTTCATGGTTTGTATTGATTTAACCTCTACCCAAACAACGGAATTAGCAACCTCTTGCCCTAACATTTGATACCCGAATACTTTTACATAAGTGATCTATTTTCAAGCAGCTCAGGATATACAGTGGTGGGAAATGGACACCACACGATAAAGATCAATAGACTGGAGACTGTTTGACGACGAATTACACGCGGTTCAAATAGCTCAACTTCATCTAGGTGGCAAAGAGTGACGATAGAATAGGCTATAGGTGCAGGAGTAGGCCCTTCAAGCTAGTACCGCCATTCAATGTGATCATGGTTGATCATCCACAATCAGTACCTTGTTCCTGCCTTCTCCCTATATCCCCTGACTCCGCTATCTTCACGAGCCCTATCTAGCTCTCCCTTGAAAGTTTCCAGAGAACCGGCCTCCACCGCCCTCTGAGGCAGAGAATTCCACACTCACAACTCTGTGTGAAAAAGTGTTTCCTCATCTCTGTTCTAAATGGCTTACCGCTTCTTCGTAAACTGTGGTCCCTGGTTCTAGACTCACCCAACATCGGGAACATGTTTCCTGCATCTCACGTGTCCAATCCCTTAATGATTTTATATGTTTCTATATATCCCCTCTCATCCTTCTAAATTCCAGTGCATACAAGCCCGGTCACCACATTCTTTCATCATATGACAGTCCCGTCATCCCGGGAATTAACCTTGTGAACATACGCTGCACTCCCTCAATAGCAAGAATGTCCTTCCTCAAATTAGTACAAGATTTCTCTCATCTCCCACTGAAGCACAACTGTACCTTAAACATATAACATTATGTTGGAGAGTCTAGGACTAGAGGTCATAATGAAAGGACTTTCCTTTAGGAAGGGGAAGTGGAGAAATATATTTAGTCAGGGGTGGTGAATCTGTGGAATTCTTTGCCACAGAGGTCGTCATTGGATATTTTTAAGGCAGAGATAGGTAGATTCTTGAATCGTACAGGTGTCAGGAGTTATGGGGAGAAGGCAAGAGAATGGTGTTAGTTGGATCAGCCATGATTGAATGGCGGAGTAGACGTGATGGGCCAAATGGCCAAATTCTGCTCCAATCACATGATTATGTAAGGGTATTCATCTGCCCCATTATGAATGAATACATAACACCATTCTCTTGCCTTCTCCCCATAACCCCTGACACCTGTACGACTCTATGACTGTGAGAGAAAGGATACAACTTCTGTTAACTAGTTTCAGTGATTCAGAAAAATAACTAAGGCTAACTATTAAAATACAACGATATCTCTCTGCAAAATAGATTTGTTGTTTCAACTGATGCACTTCACTGTGTTAATGGGTCTCAGTAATGGGGCACAGACTCAAAGGAGATTGGATTACCTGACTTCAAATACATTAAGGAAAAGGAAAATGAAAGGCAAATATTTTTCAACAAATGGAAATGAAAATAGATAACAGAATGACTCCATCCATTACTGAATAGACATCGGTGAGTTGCTCTAGAGCACTTTTGATGTATCAGAGATATTTCTTGGCTATCCGCACAGCACAGAGTAGGACACCAAGCTACCTATTCTTTTATTCCCAGTTATCAACTGGAGGCAATCATTTTTTCACGATGGCCTATTAATTATTTTGTAACATGTAAACAAAATTACAATTTAATGTTCAGAAACTTTAGAGAGAGGAAAGGCTGGCATGATTTCCATTTCAATTCTGTTTGCATTATAGTGCTTCTAGTCCACAATAATTAATTATCTTTCCCGACAAAATTGATTCCATTATTGGGGCCACCTTGCAACTCACCTACATGATAATTGTTAGCTGTAAGATTAGAGAGCATCCATTCGCAAGCTATTGTTGGGCTTCAGAGCCCAACTGCATTCTATCACTCCTGACACTGTTGGGGCCAAAATATCTTGGATAAAAGTGTTGGAGGAACTCAGTGGGTCAGGCAAGTGAGGTGGGGAGATGAGTGGGGAGGCAAAGCCTGGGATGTGATAGGTGAAAGGAAGGAACTGCAGATGCTGGTTTAAACTGCAGACGTTTCGGGTCCGAAGAAGGGTCTTGACCCGAAACATCACCCATTCCTTCTCTCCAGAGATGCTGCCTGTCCCGCGACCACGGGGTGGCGCCTGTGTGGTCGTGAGCAGTCGCCCAAAGATTCGTACATTTCTCTGGTCGCCGCCGAATTTTCAACATGTTGAACATTTTCAAGGACCTGCTGCGACTATGACGGGTGCCGGCAGACGCCGAAACAATGGCGTAAGTGGGACAGGCCCTTACACCAAAGTCCAAATCAGTACCGAGAAATTGCTGATTTGTATTGCAAATATACAAGTTAAATTCCCAGAAGATTACAGCTGGTAAACCTTGCACTGATGCGAGGACTGACCCTGACATGTCAATCAACCTTGGGAGGCCCATAAAAAGGAAACAAATTAAACTCCATGCTCGCGCCTCACTAAATCATTCCGCTGATTGTTACATTTTTATAGAGCAGCACAGTGGAGCAGCGGTAGACTTGCAGCCTTGCAGCGCCAGAGACTCGGGTTCAATCCCGACTACGGGTGCTTTCAGTACAGAATTTGCGCCTTTTTCCTGTGGGTTTCGCGTGGGTTTTCTCCGGTTTCGTAGAGTGATACAGCGTGGAAATAGGCCCATCGGCCAAACTTATCCACACCGGCCAACATGTCCCAGCCACACTAGTCCCATCTGCCTAAGCTTGGTCCATATCCCTCCAAACCTGTCCTATCCATGTACCTGTCTAGCCGTTTCTTAAACCTTGGGATAGTTTACATTCCAAATAATGTAATTCTCACATTCCAAAGACGTGCAGGTTTGTAGGTTAATTGAATTCGGTAAATTGTCCCTAGTGTGCTGGATAGAAGAATAGGGACCCACCACGGGCCTGCCCGTCCAATAGAGCCTCAATGCTGAGACAATTAGGCTGCGAGAGGATAATTACATTATCTCCATAAAATGCTCCTAATCCATGAAGAGAAGGTTCGGAACATTACATTTCATAGCACCTCTCCCCCCAAGTCAAAGTCAAGTCAAACAAACTTTATTGTCATTTAGAAATACATTGATACATGCAGTTCCAAACGAAATTACGTTGCATTTGGCTCCCTGTGCAACACAATAAATTAACCGAAGGATAGGCATGGGTGAAAAGGATAAATAGACAATAGTGGCAGCCCATTACATGGCATTCAGGAGTCTGATGGCTCGTGGGAAGAAGCTGTTGCAGAACCTTGATGTTCTGCTCCTTATGCTGCGGTATCTTATCCAGTGCATTGAGCTCGGTTCTGGAGGCAGTCCAAGTCTCAGAAGCAAATGAGCAGCAGAAGTCATCACCGCCTTTGCAACTAATTTGATTTACCACATTTCATCTTTCATCTTTCCCTTTCCTCAATTTTCACCATTTAAGGTGTCTGATCACTGATCCCAACATTCACAAGATTTAACAAACCTACTGACCTCTACATTTTTACCAAATCACATGCAAAGTAATCTGTCATTAATGAAGTTGAAAGATATGAAGTAAAAAGTCATTTATTCTACAGCAAGAGATGATTGGTTCCAGCAAGTTTTGCTTAGTTTAGTTTAGTTTTGGGATACAGCATGGAAAAGGGCCCTTCGACCAGCAGAGTCCGCATCGACCAGCGATCCCTACACATTCTTTTTACATTTTACACTAAGCTAATTAATCTGCAAATCTGTAAGTCTTTGGAGTGCAGAAGGAAACTGAAGATCTCGGATAAAACCCACGTAGGTCACGGGGAGAACGTACAAACTCCGTACAGACAAGCTCCCGTAGTCAGGATCGAACCCGGGTCTCTGGCGAGGCAAGGCAGTAAGTAGCTTTACCACTTTGCCTCCATGCCGCCCTGTGTTCTGGATTTATTTAATTTTGGCAATGTTTTCTGCTTAAAGGATATTAAGTTTAGATCAAAATAGGGAAATTGATGTTGCAACATCTATCTGTTGCTTTTTCTGATAGCATTATGTGTGACTGTACCTGTTTATTTTGAATATCACTGATGGTAATCGATAAATACCCCTGTAGTACACCGGTTTGTTTTAAAAAAAAATAATGAAATATTGTAAAATCACAAACTCTTCTAACAATAATTTAATCTCACCTGCACTGCGTAACTGAAACAAAACATAACACAGTGTAAAAGTATTTGATATACCATTCAGGGGAAACATATTTTGAAATTGGTATTTGGAGGTATACCTGTTCCATCCCCTAAACACTTTACAAGTAGCTTGTTTATTACTTAGCAAGAATTTCTCAAATGCATCACAACAAACTAAAGATTGCCGAATCCCTAGATTAAATAACTATTAAATTACTGACAGTTTATGCACCTCCTCAACACAAACTACCAAAAGCAATTTTCGAGGATAATGAGAAAAATGTAATTTGGCTGAATTGTATTAGAAGCCGAGCCCAGCAGATGAATATTTGTTGAGCTGATGTGCATTGGAAGGAGCTTTAGGTTTTGGTTTAGATTTATTATCGTCCCATTCATTTTTTAGTTTAGTTTAATTTAGAGCTACAGGGCAGAAACCGGCCCTTGGGATCACCGAGTCTGCGCCGACTAGTAATCCCCGCATACTAACACTATCCCACAAACACTGGGGAAGATCCACTATAACACTGAACACCGGCGTGCCACAGTGCTGTGTGCACAGCCCTCTCCTCTACTCCCTCTTCACCCATGACTGCATCCCTAAGTACGGCTCCAACGCCATCATAAAATTTGCCGACGACACCACGGTGGTAGGACTGATCAGCGACAATGATGAATCAGCCTACAGGGAGGAGGTCCAGCACCTGACTACCTGGTGTGCCAACAATAACCTCATCCTCAACTCCCAGAAGATGAAGGAAATCATTGTTGACTTTAGGAAGAACAGAGGGGGCAGACACACCCCCATCCATATAAATGGGACTGAGGTGGAGCGGGTCTCCAACTACAAATTCCTCGGGGTACACATCTCGGAGGATCTGTCCTGGTCCCTCAACACCCCAAAGCTGATCAAAAAGGCACAGCAGTGCCTTTACTTTCTGAGGAGGCTCAAAAAAGCCCACCTGTCCCCCCAGATCCTGACCAACTTTTACCGCTGTACCATCAAAAGCATCCTGACCACCTGCTTTACGGTATGGTACAGCAGTTGCACCGTGGCAGACAGGAAGGCACTACAACCGCCCAGTACATCATCGGTGCCCCGCTCCCTGCCATGGATGCCCTCCACCGAAAACGGTGTCTGAAACGGGCCGGGAAGATCAGCAAAGACCCCTCACACCCTAACCATGGACTGTTTGCCCATCAGGGAGGCGGTACAGGAGCCTCAGGTCCCGCACTAGTAGGAGGAGGAACAACTTCTACAATAGCACCATCACACTGCTGAACTCGGAGTCCTGCCGATAGATTTCTCCAGTCTCTCCGTCCACATTGTCTGCACCCTGTATTTATTTTTCCATATTGCTATCACTACGAACCGACGCTAAACTGCATTCCTTCGTACCTATACTTGTATTTGTGCAATGACATTAAGGTTGAATTGAATTGAATTTATAATTTTACCAAGCCAATTAACATACAAACCTGTACGAGTTTGGAGTGTGGGAGGAAACCCAGAGGACCCGAAGAAAACCCACGCAGGTCCACGGGGCGAACGTACAAACTCCGTACAGACAGCACCCGTAGTCAAGATCGAACCCGGGCCTCTGGCGCTGTAAGGCAGCGACTCTAGCGCTGCACCACCGTGCCGGCCTGATTGTTCCATTGTTTGTGACTTGGCAGCAGAACGCATACCTTCTTGCTGTCAAGTCCAAGGCATTTTATGCATTTCATGAGACTGCCTTTCATTCTTCCAAACTCCAGTAAATATGGGCCCATTTCCTTAGAGGGGAGAACAAACAATGAAGGGGACAGATTACACTCACATTGGCTGGAGAAGTCATGAGTGTGACTGTGTGAAAGAGTAAATTACGAGCCACCCCAGACACTGCCATCCAGTAGAATTAAGATTGTTAAAGCAAATTAGACTGCTGATTATTCAAACATTCCTTGCAGAGCAAGTGAGGGAAATCTTACTGATGGACTAGTTGGGTTTTAAATGAGAACGCTGATGGAACTGCATCAAGCCAATAAATCTCCAAGAATTCACACCATAAACAATAAAACCCTGCACTTGTAGTTACATTAAGATGTCCCAGGGCACTTCACAGATGAACATTAAACAACATTTGACAGAAGCACATCAGGAAGCATGAGGGCAGGTTTTAAAGGGAGGTGTTAAGAGCATCGAGATTGCTGGAGTGATCTAACGGGAGAATGCCAGAGATTTGATTGCAATGGTATTACTCTTTAAAAAGTAATAATTGATTTTTTTCAACTCACAGGCCAGCTCTTGCTATTTGGGGAAAAGCCAGGAGCAGCTGTTGTCAAATTCTCCCCAAGACACTCTGGTTTCAGGGAGAGATTTGTATAGATTTTGAGAGCAAATCTTAGAGGAGTAACAAGAGTTCAGAATTAGCCGTTTGTCAAAACAATAGGGCCTGGAGAAAAGTTTCTTTGTTTTACATAAATCAGAACATCAATTTTGTGCAAAATCATACATTAGTGCTTCCTGTAGAAAAAATGCCCGACAGAAAATAAATACTGGAATCCTCATAGGATGAAGAGAACAGAGATTGCTCAGAGATGCAGCACTGTATTTCATCAGAATGCAAAAGGTTTAATGACCATTTATTAGTAAATAGTACAAGGCCCATGTAAAAATTGTTTTCACTTGGTATACATTATTGCATGTAATTGTAATCTTTCAAGCACACGGAATAAGGTCAATAATAAAACAGGAGAAGACAACGGAAATGGTAGCAACTAAACAAATTACTGACGTTCCTGCAATAGAAGAGCCAAAGCAACAAGAACAGAATGCTAATTCTAATATAATAACAATAAAAAGCACAGGTGTGAGTGAAGCAGAACTTGACAAGAACCAACCTCACAATGAGGTGTACAAACTAATTCATAGAATCATAGAAAATAGGCGCAGGAAGCCATTTGGCCCATTGAGCCTGCACCGCCATTCATTGTGACCATGGCTGATCATCCACAATCAGTAGCCCGTGCCTGCCTTCTCCTCATATCCCTTGATTCCACTAACCCCTAGAGCTCTATCCAACCCTCTCTTTTAAATTCATCCAGTGAATTGGCCTCTACTGCCTTCTGTGGCAGAAAATTCCACAAACTCACAACTCTCTGGGTGAAAACGTTTTTTCTCATCTCAGTATTAAATGGCCTCCCCTTTATTCTTAGACTGTGGCCCTGGTTCTGGACTCCCCCAACATTGGGAACATCTAGCTTGTCCAGTCCTTTTATAGTTTTATACGTTTCTATAAGATCCCCTCTCATCCTTCTAAATTCCAGTAAATACAAGCCCAGTCTTTCAAATCTTTCCCCATATGACAGTCCTGCCATCCTGGGGATTAACCTCGTGGACCTACGCTGCACTGCTTCAATAGCAAGGATGTCCTTCCTCAAATTAGGTGACCAAAACAGCACACAATACTCCAGATGTGGCCTCACCAGGGCCATGTACAACTGCAGAAGGACCTCTTTACTCCTTTACTCAAATCCTCTCGTTGTGAAGGCCAACATGCCATTAGCTTCATGTATTGGAGCGCGAGGACATTTCATTCACATTTAAATAAAATGTCCCAAAATCAGAATTCTATTTCAGGTCATGCAAAATAAACGTCTTCCTTTTACTCTTTCATTTTAGTTTAGCTGTAGAGATACAGCACAGAAACAAGCCCTTCTGCCCACTGAGTCCACACCGACCAGCGAACCCCGTACACTCGCACTATCCTACTCACTGGGGATAATTTACAATCTTTCCTGAAGCCAAACCTGCAGGTCTTTGGATTGTAGGAGATAACCAGAGCACCCGGGGAAAACCCACGCGGCCACAGGGAGTAAGTACAAACTCTGTACAGACAGCATCGGACCCGGGTCTCTGGCGTTGTAAGGCAGCAACTCTACTACTGCGCCACCGTGCCACCCCAACTACTCTGTTGTACGAAAACCTCTCAACATTTGTTTTATGGGAGCTCCGGATTAAGAGCTTTGAAATAGGAGAAATACGCAAACTTTGAACACGTATGCTTTGTGTGCAAAATGTGTTTGCAAATCTGACATTTATTGTGCCAATATTTCAACTACCGACTCTGGCAGCTTGTTCCGTACACCCATCATCCTTTGCGTGAAAAAGTTACCCCTCAGATTCCTATTAAATCTTTTCCCCTTCACATTAAATCTGTCCTCTGGTCCTCAATTCACCTACTCTGGGCAAGAGCCTCTGTGCATCTTTTGTGCACCTCTTCCTAGTAAACCAAGCTGCGTGCTCTAGGTTCCTTCCAGAGGATGTTTACAAGATCAATAATCTAAGCCCCTTTATCCTCAAGGTTGGATAGGCACTTAATACACAAAGGACATTATCGCTAAAATAATTGAGCATAAGACATTTTCATTATATTCAGCAACTGAACAGCAAAAAAACTGCATGGATTCAAGCTTGAAATAAAAACAGAAAATGCTCAACAGGTCAGGTAGCATCTGCAGAGAGAAAAAAAAGATTTATTGTTTCAGGCTGATGATCCTTCAATAGAACCAGGTCAAGTTTTAAATCAAAACATGGTACAACATTTCAGAGAATGTGGGGGTGGGGGGGGGGGGGGGTGATTAGAGTGAAACAATAAATAACTGTGATATAGTGGTGATCAAAAGAGATTGGACACAAATTGGTCTGATGTTGGCTGAGAGGTTCTGTTCTGCTACAATTAGCTAATTGCAGCTGAACTGAGGCCAAATCTGAGTATGAAAAATGAGGAAAGAAGAGGTTTAGAAAAATGAATTACCCAGCAGATCAGGCAACAGCTGTGGAGAGAAATACTGAACACCAATGGAGGATGACTGCACAAGAGCTCTGGTACAAATTGTAATTTACTGACATCATTGTAAAGTTACAGGAGCTATAACATGCCTAGACAGAAGATGAAATGGTCAAGCTCACATTGGGCTTGTTCGGAATGGTTTCAGAGGCCACTGAGGGATTGGGATGGAGATTTAATGTGAGAGGTAATTGAATTCCCACAGATTGAATGCAAAGTGCTCATCCAAATTGGCACCATGGTTGTCCAACGTAAATGTTCTTTGCTCCCCTCTTCCCCATTCCTACTCATCTCTCTCTAGGTGGATGATTCCAGAGAGTTGGACGGGTCTCAACCACCAGCTCTCAGCTAGCAAAGGCCCGAGTGAACAAACTGCATGTACATACCCAAATCCATCCTGGACAGAATTACGCAAACATAACGAGTAAATTGGTAAAGGCAGGAAAGAGGAGGACTTGGAGACAAAAAGAGGTTACAGATGCTGGAATCTTGAGCAAAATGCGAAGAGATGAAGGGGTTCAGTGGGTCAGGCAGCATCTGGGGAGGGAATGGACAGGAGATGTTTCGGGCTGGGTCCCTTCTTCAGACCAATTCAAACAGTCTGAAGGAGGATTCCAACCTGAAATCCCAATTGGGATCGCAATCATACCCCAAACGTCACCAGTCCATTCCCTTTGTGGATGCTACCTGACTGATTGAGTTCTCGGGCACTTTGTGTTTTGCTCAAGGTGGAGGGCTTACTTACCACTGGCTCGCAGTCTATAGAATAATGCAAAGTTTTAACTCTGAGATATTCAAACAAGACCAAACTTGACTCCAACCAGAAAATGGAGGAAGTGTTCTGAGCATTAGACCAAAAATGGAATGAATGTTTAAGAATTGGTCTTCTTAAACTTTATTTTACTACAATTCTGAAAACTGTTAATTTGCTCAAAAAAAATTTCTTGAAATATAAAAAGAAAATAGTCAACCTTTGTGTGGGGCTCATGTTGTCGCCCTCCCCGTGGTGAGTCCTGTTAACTGACCTCAGTCAGGCGAATGACAACAAACAGAGACAGCAGGAGCTTGGCGCCAACCCGGAGCATGCGCCCTTTTCAGGGCGGGCACCTACGGGTGCCGAACCGGATGGCATCACCCTGCTGCAGACTTCTGCTGCCTCAAACGCAAGAAGAAGAACCACTATGTCCTCTTTCAGTCATGCAAGGGTTACATTCATCAAGTTTTATCCCCCAAACACCTTCAGAGTCGGAAACATCAAAATAATGGAGGATAATGCTCAATAAAATAATTTATCGGATTGTTGTAAAATATTTTCTTTGATTTGATAAGTGAGCAAGAACCGTATTTGATCCAGGAGATAAAAACAACAGGAATGAATGTTTAATGAATGAGCCTACCAAAGTATAACAATTCACAAATCACATTGTGCAGAGGCAACAAAAGCTATTAATAAAATGTAGCAGTTACATCATTCACCACTCGTCATGAATAATCAGTTATAGCAGAATCCTGCTGTCAAAATACCTTTTTTTCAATCCAAAAAGAGAAACATACCATGTTCAGTGATGTACTGGTCTGCCGAACCAAGTGGCATACAATACAATGACGAAATTTCCTGGTAAGTTATTGCAATCAAGCAAGCTCCTCAAAGTGCTGAAAATCTGGTTATTGTAACCAGATGAACTATAAATTGCAAAGTCCGCACATTTATTTCATGTTAATGAATAAATCGGCCATGCAAACACAAAGGCGTTAATCAACATTTTATTTCTCCCTGCAGATATGCAACCAACTTCTAATTATCCCTGCACATTCGCCAAATATTCTGCAAAAATAATTAGTAAAAAAAAAATTTCTCTGCATAAATCACTTGGTTGAGGGACCTCCAAAATGCTATGAATGTAGATAGATTTGGACAAGCAGCAAAGATCAACAAACAAATGTTAAGATCTATGCTTTGGAAACTTTAAAGGGACTAATTGCACGAAATGCTCGTCAGAGAACGTTGTGATCAACAGGGTCAATAAAAAATGAAGGATTCCAACTAAACAACAGAAATTCAAACTAAATTCAAACAAAAATAGTGCAGTGTTCTTCAGCCTATTCCTTGATTGCCTTATTTTAGTTTTCTCACACAGAAAAGATGAAGATTTAGAAAGTCAACACAACATTGGATTCACTCCATTGTTGGTCATGATGGTTGGATTGTTAAGGCACCGGCAAAGAAACAGCACTTGTCCCTGACGATAAAAATGTGATGTCGACCAAAACACAATCGGCTCCATAGTGTGGTTTCCCCTTTTTTTAATTGAGCTTGTACTTGGCACCCTTCTTCCGGGGATCTGTGGCATTTAAATTTAACAAGATCACTGCAAGACTATAAGACATAGGAGCAGAATTAGGCCATTCGGCCCATCGAGTCTGCACTGCCTTTCGATCATGGCTGATCTATTTTTCCCTCTGAACCCTATTCTCCTGCCTTCTTCTCATAACCTTTGACACCCTTCCTAATCAAGGGCCTAGCAATCTCTGCTCTAAAATACGCAACTCCATAGTTGTCTGTGCCAATGAATTCCACCCTCTTGCAAAATAATTCCTCCTCACCTCTATTGCAAAGGTATGTCCGTTTATTCTGAGGCTGTGCTCTCTGGTCCTAGATTCTCCCACTACTAGAAGCATCAACGTCCGCTCTGTCTACACCTTTCATTCACACCCTCAAGATTGAGGATTATGTTTGTGAGCTGAGAGGCTTTGATGCTCTGGAAGTTGGTCTTGGACTTCATTCTGTAATCCTTCACATGGATTTGAAGGAGTTTGCAGAGATATCTTTGGTGGCTTATCATCAGTAATTTGAGGTGCCTGTTGTGAGTGGTCAGCTTCATTGAGTAACACAGCATGGAAACAAACCCTTTGCCTCAACTCGTTCGTGCAGACCTAAATTATATCCTGAGCTGGTTCCATTGGCCCAGGTTTGACATATATTCCACTATTTTGGCCCTATCCATGACCCCAACCAAATTGTTTTTTAAACGAAACCAAACCCACCTCTCCCACATTCTCTGGCAGTTCGTTCCACATTTTGTGTTCCTTCAGCCTCCTTCATTCCATAGAAACCAGTCTCAGCTATCCAGTGTCCTATTATAACTCAATCCCTTCAGCCCCAGCAGCATGCACGTGCATCTTTAGTGCCTTCTTTAGCTTTGTCACATCCTTCCTATAACACAGTGACCAGAACTGCACACAATGTTCCAGGCGCAGTCTCACCCAATGTCTTGTACAGCAGTAACGTGACATCCTACTCTTATACTCAATGCAGTTGGATTTAGCGCCTCCCATACTTTATACAAGAGCACAAAATCAACAGGTTCTCTGATCAAATTGGGGGATTCGATGTTCTTGTCCAAATTGCCATGTTGGCACCAACCTACAAAGACACACTCTCAATTAATAGCACTTTCTCGGTGACAACATAAACTATGAAGTGCACTTTAGTGATAAATCTCAGAACAACCACAAAATAAATCCCTTTTTAACCTACAATGCATATAATCTTTAGCAATTTGATTGCTGACCTAGTTTCAGGGGCTAATTACTGCAGTGGCAATGCATCTGGTCGTAAAGGAACACTTTCTCCCATTTTAAAGATATTGAATAAGCCCTTCACACTGCCTGCTTATCAGCTCATATTTTTGCAGTTTAATTTAGAGATACAGTATGGAAACAGGCCCTTCGACCCACCAAGTCCATGCCGACCAGCGATCCCTGTACACTAGCACTATCCTACACACTAGGGACAGTTTACAATTTTTACTGAAGCCAATTAACCAACAAACCCGCACTTTTTGGAGTGTGGGAGGAAACTGGAGCACCTGGAGAAAACCCACACGATCACAGGAGGACCGTACAAGATGGCCAAGTTTGAGGTCTTGATTTTCAAATACTTTTCCTCATCTGGTGACCTAAAGAACAAATAGCAAACAGAAAGAGTGCAAGAGATCTAGCAACTTGCTAACAGTCATAAAATGTGTTCTTCATTGCTGGTATGACATCCACATCTACTGCAGCATACCACATCTGAAACGTCACCTATTCCTTTTCTCCACAGATGCTGCCTGACCCACTGAGTTACTCCAGCATTTTTGTGTCGATCTCCCATATCCACTCCACCCAACCCGAGTCCAAAACAGAGGAAAACTCTTACAGGATAGCTGGAAAACGTTGAAGATCTCAACTGCGACGCTAACCATGACTGAAATGTCTTTGACTCGAACCTACAGCATCTTACCACCACTACGTGGTCACGTGCCAACGAAAAAACAAGGTCTTGCGAGGAGACTGTATCTCCGCTGACGGTCTAAAACTTGCTGTCGCGGAACTTTAATTAGATCACCCTTCGCTTGTTATCACACCAAATTGACATGACGTAAAAGAAAATGAATCAAAGGAAGCACCTGAATCATTAAGGCTTAGAAGGCTTGGGAGCAAAATTGGGTAACCAGGATTACAGTTGGATAACAATATAACAATTACAGCGCGGAAACAGGCCTTCTCGGCCCTTCCAGTCCGGGCCGACCATTTATTTTTCCCCTAGTCCCATCTACCTGCACTCAGACCATACACCTCAATTCCCTTCCCGTCCATATACCTATCCACTTTAATTTTAAATGTTACAACCGATCCTGCCTCCACGTCTGCTGGAAGATCATTCCACACAGCCACTACTCTCTGAGTAAAGAAGTTCCCCCTCATGTCACCCTAAACTTCTGTCCCTTAATTCTCATGCCTTGCCCTCTTGTTTGAATCTTCCCTACCCTCAATGGGAAAAGCTAATCCACGTCAACTCTGTCTATCGCTTTCATAATTTTAAAGACCTCAATCCCCCCTTAACCTTCTGCGCTCCAAAGAATAAAGACCCAACTTGGTATAAAAAAATCAAGTAATGGAGTAATGGGCCTGTCCCACTTATGCAACTTTTTCGGCAACTGCCAGCACCCGTCATAGGTCATTGCAGGTCGGCGAAAATGTTCAACATGTAGAAAATCCAGCGACGACCAGAAAGACGCTAAGCCTCTTTGGGCGATTGAGGAAACTACTCATGACCATACAGGCGACACCCTGGCGACATGTCGCGGGGTGAAGCCTGTATGGTCATGAGTAGTCGCCGAAAGAATCATACCTTGTTCTGGTCACCGCTGCATTTTCAACATGGCAACCTGCAACGACCTATGACGAGTGCTGGCAGTCGACAAAAAAGTCGCACAAGTGGGACAGGCCCATAATATATTAAAACTGGGACGTTGTTTAACTGGGGCTATTGAAACTCAGCAAACACACGGAGCAATAACATGAAAGGTTCGTGTTGCTAGTTTGCAAATGGAATTTTTTTTTTAAATGATCTCTGGTTTACAGAGTGTAAAATCAGCAGAAGAATTGTCGGAACTCAAATAGCAAGCACTCAAAGTGCTTGAGTAACTCAGCAGGTCTGGTAACATCCCCGAAGGACATAGATGGGTGGTTCCAGGTCAAGTCCCCTATTCAGACCAAAGAAGAATCCTGGCCCGAAACATCACTATCTTTATTCTCCAGAGATGCTGCCTGACCTGCTGAGCTACTCCAGCATTTTGTGTCTGGAGTAATAAAGGTCTCTTTATTCTCAATGGGAAGGATCATTCTGTAAGTATCAAATGGTTGCTGCATAATTAGTTGAAATCTGCAGTGCCTTTGATCACTGAAGAAGGATCTCGACCCGAAACGTCACCCATTCCTTCTCTCCAGAGATGCTGCCTGTCACGCTGAGTTACTTGGAAACATAGAAAAATAGCTGCAGGAGTAGGTCATTCAGCCCTTCGAGCCAGCACCGCCATTCAATAAGATCATGGCTGATCATCTTAAATCAGTACCCCGTTCCTGCTTTTCCTCCATATCCCTTCATTTCTTTAACCCTAAGAGCTAAATCTAAGAGTTACATTTTGTGTCTACCTTCTGCAGTTCCCTGTTTCCACAAGGATTCACTGGTGCCTTTTGATTTGTTTTCTCTGTTCTGTTTTTTTTTTAGTTTATCCAAACCCTCTTACAAGATGAAGTGGATTTGCATAAGTGTTCATATTCAAAAATCTGTGATGAAATCTGGATTAAGTGATTTAAACATTATTTAACAAGCTACACAGCATAATTGCAGTGTATACAAACAAACAGTCAGAATGAGCCATTTGTTTCTGTCTTTGAAAGTGACAAATGAGTGGAGTGTAACTTAGAGGAAATAACAATAGGCATTGAAATGCTTAAAACCTGTGCACTTGAAACCTGATGTACAAAGCCTCAGGAAAATACTTGACTTGAAACAGTTAGAGAAAAATTGGAAAGCTTTTTGAAAGTGCCAGCACAGACACAACACCACAAATCTAAGATCACTAACTGTAGAAACAAACCTTAAAGAAGTTATTCACCGATAATGACTGAACTCAAGATGCCAGCAATTTCCTATTCATTCTATCAACCATTCTATCACCAACTAGAGAGTGGTCCTGAGCTACTATCTACCTCATTGGAATCCTTCAAACTATCCTTAATTGGACTTTGTCTTGCACTAAATGTTATTTTCTTTGTCGTGTATCTGTACCTATAGCTGTACCTGTGGACGGTTCGATTGTAATCATGTATTGTCTTTCCGATGACAGATTAGCATGCAACAGCTGTTTGTCACAATACCTTGGCACACGTGAAACTAAACATTAGGGGGCAGGGACTGAACTGATGCCGAATATTTTGATGTTTACTGCAATCGCTGCATTCTTGGCATTCACCAACAGCTGGAAATGGTGCGAGCTAGGAATACAAAAACCTATTTGATTATTGCAATTACAGACTAAACCAAGTAGCCCAAAGTAATTGATGAGGGAATTCTTATTAAACTTCCAGGATTTCTACTGATTTCATTATTTTGCAAGAAAGATAAAATGTCTGAAGAGGAATCTCAACCTGAAACATCACCTATTCCTCTTTTCCAGAGATGCTGCCTGTCCCGCTGAGTTACTCCAACATTTTGTGTCTATCTTCGGTATAAACCAGCATCTGCAGTTCCTTCCTACAATGAAGTGCTGTTGCAACCAATCGATAACAGTCTTAAATCCATGGTCTATGACCATGCCTGATTTCAACAATGTACTGTGATGGCAGAGACCAAGGAACTGCAAATTATGGTTTACAAGAAAAAACACAAATTGCTGGAGTAACTCAGTGGGTTAGACAGCATCTCTGGTGGACCTGGACTAAGCAATGTTTAGGGTCGGGACCCTTTGGGTTTACAGCAACAGACCCTTCGGCCCACTGAATCCGCGCTGACCAGCAATCCCTGTACACTAGCACTATCCTACACACTGTGGACTATTTACAATTGCCTATTACCAAAGCCAATTAACTTACAAACCGAGAAGTCTTTGGAGTGTGGCCGGAAACCAGAGCACCCAGGGAGAGCTGACGTAGTGACAGTGAGAACGTACAAACCCGTTACACACAGCACCCATCGTCAGGATCAAACCCAAGTCTCTGGCACTGTAAGGCAGCAACTATCGTTAATGGTGGCACTCTTGCCAGTAATTCAGAAGCTCAAGGATCGAAAACACAATCCAGACAACAACAAACATCTACATTCACCAATTATGTCGTAGGGGGCTGTTCAGACAACTCCAACAATCCATGTGCAGTATAATGTGGATAAATGTGAGGTTATCCACTTTGGTGGCAAAAATAGGAAAACCGACTACTATCTAAATGGTGGCCGATTAGGAAAAGGGGAGATGCAGCGCGACCTGGGTGTCATGGTACACCAGTCATTGAAAGTAGGCATGCAGGTACAGCAAGCAGTGAAGAAAGCCAATGGTATGTTAGCTTTCATAGCAAAAGGATTTGAGTATAGGAGCAGGGAGGTTCTACTTCAGTTGTATAGGGTCTTGGTGAGGCCACACCTGGAGTATTGCGTACAGTTCTGGTCTCCAAATCTGAGGAAGGACATTATTGCCATAGAGGGAGTGCAGCGAAGGTTCACCAGACTGATTCCTGGGATGTCAGGACTGTCTTATGAACAAAGACTGCATAGACTCGGTTCATACTCTCTAGAATTTAGGAGATTGAGAGGGGATTTTATAGAAACTTACAAGATTCTTAAGGGGTTGGACAGGCTAGATGCAGGAAGATTGTTCCCGATGTTGGGGAGGTCCAGGACAAGGGGTCACAGCTTAAGGATAAGGGGGAAATCCTTTAGGACCGAGATGAGAAGGAATTTTTTCACACAGAGAGTGGTGGGTCTCTGGAACTCTCTGCCACAGAGGGTAGTTGAGGCCAGTTCATTGGATATATTTAAGAGGGAGTTAGATGTGGCCCTTGTGGCTAAGGGGATTAGAGGGTATGGAGAGAAGGCAGGTACGGGATACTGAGTTGGATGATCAGCCATGATCATATTGAATGGCGGTGCAGGCTCGAAGGGCCGAATGGCCTATTCCTGCACCTAATTTCTATGTTTCTATGTGGCACCTGCCAGGAATTTGCCCACAGGGCGTACCAGATTGATTCCTGGGATGTCAGGACTGTCTTATGAACAAAGACTGGATAGACTCGGTTTATACTCTCCAGAATTTAGGAGATTGAGAGGGGATCTTATAGAAAGTTACAAAATTCTTAAGGGGTTGTACAGGCTAGATGCAGGAAGATTGTTCCCGATGTTGGGGAGGTCCTGGACAAGAGGTCACAGCTTAAGGATAAGGATGAAATCCTTTAGGACTGAGATGAAGACTTTTTTCACACAGAGAGTGGTGGGTCTCTGGAACTCTCTGCCACAGAGAGTAGTTGAGGCCAGTTCATTGGCTATATTTAAGAAGGAGTTAGATGTGGCCCTTGTGGCTAAGGGGATCAGAGTGTATGTAGAGAAGGCAGGTACGGGATACTGAGTTGGATATCAGACATGATCATATTGAATGGCGGTGCAGGATCGAAGGGCCGAATGGCCTACTCCTGCACCTAATTTCTATGTTTCTATGATGTATGATTTTATCGATATTTTTCAAACAACTAATGTAAGGAATACTTACTGGCTGTAAGCCAAAGAGACATTAACTTGTAAATATGTTACAAACCCAATTAAAGTTGAAATATCAACCCAATTCAACTTGTTAATATTTTAAAATTTAAATTTTGAAATATTTGAGTGAATTACAATCCACAAACATATGATTAGTTTTCTAAGATTATGAGTTTCTACAGCAGTAATCGCAAATAATGCAACATTAAAACCAAAATTATTTAAACTTCTTGGAGAAAAACATCACTTTTTCAGGGAAAGACAAAAAGTGCTAGAGTAACTCAGAAGGTCAGGCAGCATCTCTGCAGTACACAGATACATGATGTTTTGGTTCGGGGGCCCCTGTACAAATCCAGTCTGAAGAAGGGACCTGACATGAAACATCACCTATCGACTGTAATGTATTTATAAATATTCATGTATATGTTAATGAGTTGGTGTTCAATATAAGCAGGGAATGTTGGGTAATAAAACTCTCTCTCGTGAACCAGGTTTTGTTGCCTTGACCAGACATTCGGCACGGTGTGTGCAACCAGGATGCCCCACTGATATTCACAGAGGGCATGGTAGAACACCTGGAAATCCTTGAGCAAGTTCTCACATGACTGAACTGCCACAATGTCAAACTGCGACAAAGTAAATGTGCATTTGTGCAGTCAGAGGAGGTCTACTTTGGACTCAAAGTAGACGCCAACGGACTTTGCCCTGTGAAGGCAAAAGTTGAAGCAATCATGAATGCTCCAAAACCCAACAATGTGTCAGAGCTACGATCATTCCTTGGGATGGTGCAGTTCTATGCACGATTCCTTCCAGATTTAGCAACTGTGCTAAAGCCACTACATTATCTGCTGCAAAAAGATGTGAAATGGACGTGGGGAAAGGAACAGCAACGTGCATATGACATCTGCAAGGAAAACTTGACAACCTGATGCTTCAAGTGATGGTGTAGGTGCAGTGATCTCCCACGTAATGAATGACGGACAGGAAAAGCCTTTTGCTTTTGCATCGCGCACCCTGTCATCGAGTGAACGCAATTATGCACAAAAACAGAAAAGGTAGCACTCAGCATCGTGTTCAGAATCAAGAAATTCCATCAGTTTCCTCTCAGCAGACCATTCACCCTAGTGACTGATCACAAGCAGTACTTGGTCCCAAGTCAGCTATACCTTCTATGGCAGCATCAAGGATGCAGCGCTGGGCAATGTTGCTGACCCAGTATGACTACAAGGTGGAGTACAGAAGCTCCAAGTGCAACGCAGTTGCAGTTGCATTGTCCCGGTTGCCCCATGAGAACTCTGACGTGGGAAGTGAGAACTCAATCTACACACTGCAAGTTGTAGATGAAGACTTTCCAGTGACTGCAACAGAAATTGCAGCAGGAACAGAGAAAGACACTGTGCTGAAGTGGGTCTATGAACAGATGTTGAACGGTTGGACTGAAATCGATAGTGGATTGAACTCAGTTCTGAACTCAGAGCTGAAGCCTTTCCATAATCGACGCCATGAATTATCATGTGAGCAGGGATGCATTAAATGGGGTTGCAGAGTGCTTGTACCAGAGTCTTTGAGAAACAAAATTATGAATGAACTACCGAACATCCTGGCATAGTAAGCATGAAGTCAATTGCCAGAAGTTTTGTGTAATGGCCTGGTATTGACAGTGGCATCGAGTCACTGGTGAGCAAATGTAGCTTCTGCCAAAATTGCCGGCGTAAATCACCAAAAACACCCCTGCAACCCAGGTCATGGCCAAGTAGACCTTTTCAGAGAGTTCATGT
The DNA here is from genome assembly GCA_963514005.1 of Raja brachyura. The sequence continues at coordinate 43,735,866 of OY740803.1, read as the reverse complement.
AGATTTTTGTAAAAAGGTAATGGTACTAGTCTGGTACTAGTAGATAGTCATTCCAAATGGGTTGAGGTTAACCATATGGGATCAAGCACTACTACTGAGTGCACCATAGATGAGTTGAGATCCATTTTTGCATGCCATGGTTTACCAGAAGAACTTGTTTCTGATAACGGGCCACAGTTTTGTTCAGAATGGTTCAAAGAGTTCATGCAGCGGAATGGTGTAAAACACACACTTGTTCCCCCATACCATCCAGCCTCTAACGGGGCGGAGGAAAGGTCTGTTAGAGTTGTCAAAGATGCTCTCAAGAAACAGGTTTTGCAGGGTAGTTCAAAGCTCAGCATGAAACATCATTTGGCTAGTTTCTTGCTGAAGTACAGAACCACACAACAACGAGTTACTCACCTGCAGAACTGTTGTTGAAGAGAAGGCTAAGAATACGCCCAAGTCTAGTTTAACCCAATTTGGCCATGAGAGTTGAGCAAAAACAGTTAAGTCCAAAACGCTATTTTGACTCCCACAAAAAGGAGAGGTACTCCAAGCCAGATGAGCAGGTTCGTGTTCTCAGTCCTCCCAACAGGTCCAGTCGAGACAAATGGGATGGGGGTTACACAAAAAGCTGGAGAAACTCAGCGGGTGCAGCAGCATCTAAGGAGCGAAGGAGATAGGCGACGTTTCGGGTCGAGACCCTTCTTCAAATGGGATGTTGGGAATATAGTGGAAGCGTGTGGAACAAAATGATACATAGTTGAAGTTGGAGATAGGATCAAAAGTGTTCATGTTGATCAAATGATTCCAGCCAAAGATGAACCAAAAACTGAGCAAGTCCTAATCCCCGAGTTTTTATCTGAAAGTGAGTTGGAAGAGACCACTGTGATTGAAACGCAAAGTTCAGTTAGTACAGACAAAGAAACAGATTCCTCTGGTCAAAGTCAGGGCACTAAAACAGGGCCAAACAAGCCTACAGTTGAGTCAACACCTAAACCTGTTACTCCTGTTACTGTTAGACGATCAGGCAGGATCCGTAAACCAGTAGTCAGATTAGGTTTGTATGTTAAGTAACTCACTGAATAAGTAAAACGAAAATGTGTAGATATGTAAAATAAATATAATATGTTTATCATTTAAGATTTCTTAAATACTGGTTAAAATCAAGTACATTGTAACTGAGTACTTAGATTTAATACTTAAAAAAGGAGAACAGTGTAATATATTCATACATATTCGTATATGTTAATGAGTTGGTGTTCAATATAAGCAGGGAATGTTGGGTAATAAAACTCTCTCTCGTGATCCAGGCAACCTGCATGTAAGCTGTTAATCATTCTGCCGTCCAGAATATAATATCGACCCTTCTTAGTTTAGAGATACAGCACAAATACAGGCCCTTCGGCCCACTGGGTCTGTGCCAACCAGCGGTCCCCACACATTAACACTATGCTACACCTACTATGGACAATTTTTACATTTACCAAGCCAATTAACCTACAAACTGGTACATCGTTGCAGTGTGGGAGGAAACCAAAGATCTCGGAGAAAAGCCATGCAGGTCACTGGGAGAACATACAAACTCCATACAGACAGCACCCACAGTTGTGAATTTACCCAGGTCTCTGGCGCTGCATTCGCTAGAAGGCAGCAACTATGCCACTGCGCCACCGTGACCGCCCTGATCCAATCTGAAGAAGGTTCTCAACCAGAAACAACAGGGCAGCACGGTGGCACAGCGGTAAGTTGTTGCCTTACAGTGAATGCAGCGGCGGAGACCCGGGTTCGATCCCGACTACGGGTGCTGTCTGTACAGAGTTTGTACATTCTCCCCGTGACCTGCGTGGGTTTCCTCGGACATCAATGGTTTTCTTCCCCACTCCAAAGATGTACAGGTATGTTGGTAAATTGGCTTGGTAAATGTAAAAATTGTCCCCAGGGTGTGTAGAATGGTCGGCGTGGACCCAGTGGGCCGAAGGGCTTGTTTCCATGCTGCATCTCTAAACTAAACTCCTATCCCTATCCTCCAAAGATGCTGCCTGACCCACTGAGTCACTCCAGCGCTTTGTGTCTTTTTCTTGGTACAACAGCAACTGCAGTTCCTTTTTTTTACATTATCACATTTTCAGGGCAGATTACCTCAAAGAACCAACACTAGTTTAAAACACTTCAGCCAGTTCAGTGCAACTGATTTTGTCTAATTCCAGAGAGGAAACTGTAAGAAGTACAGCCAGTAGGAGAAATCTGAATCATTGATAGTAACTTTGGGGTTTTATGTTGTGAGCCAAGCATGCATGAAAATCTCAAAGATGCAGTCAAAAGATGTAACAACAGTAGATGCCAAAAGTTTCACCATCACTGTAAGATTCAGAAATCAAGAATACTGGCTGTTGACATGGAAGAACTGTTCGGTCTTTGTTGGAAGATCACCTCATGAAAACAAAACAGCAATTTCAAGATTCTACCCGTTTCATCAATTAACATAAACAATTCAGAAAACTGTCATTGGCGATCGCTTCCAGGCTTAGGAAATGTAAGAAATTTTCACCCAGACAGTGGTGAATCAGTGGAATTCTCTCCCACTGAAGGTAGTGGATGCCAATTCACTGGATGTTTTCAAGAGAGAGTTAGATTTAGCTCTTAGGGCTAAAAGAATCAAGGGAAAAAGCAGGAACGGGGTACTGATTTTAGATGATCAGCCATGATCACATTGAATGGCGGTGCTGGTTCGACGGGCCGAATGGCCTACACCTATTTTTCTATGTTTCGATGTTTCTATGTCAACAAGCTTTTTTAGACTTTAGAGATACAGCAGAGAATCAGACCCTTCGGCCCACCGATTCCATGTCTACCAGCGATCCCCGTACAATAGCACTACAATATACACTAAGGACAATTTACAATTTTTACCGAAGCCAATTAACCTACAAACATGCACGTCTTTGTAGTGTGGGAGGAAACCGGAGCACCTGGAGAAAACCCCGCGGTCGCAGGGAGAACGTGCAGACTCCGTACAGGCAGCACCAGTGGTCAGGATCGAACCCGGTTGCTATAAGGCAGCAACTCTACGGTTGCACCAATGTGGGCCATTTCTCTTAATCCTTCTCCCTTGCTCAGCGGTCAGGGGTTCCAACTGGTCCAGTTTTGCATTTTTTCATCTTAAATCATGCGATTACCTTGCGTTTACCTGGATTGAAATATAGTAACTTGCAAGATGTTGTATAACGTTAGTGGTAATTGGAAATCAGTTGTGGGCATTGGGAAGGACACCAAGCCTACTTCCCAATTGAAAACATCTTCACAATCCAGTTCAAAAGAATGAATTTGGACCACATATCTTGGCATTACTTCATCACATTCACAAAAAAAAAACAAATTGAAGGGATTAGACTGTATTTACATGGAATTATATTTTTAAATGAATATGTTAGCAAGAGCCATATATAGTTTAAAATCAGTAATTTAAGGTTTAATTTTAGATTACTCAATTAATTTACGTGGATTTATCAGGTCATTTATTTGAAAGTTATTTATTCACTTCCTACCATTCTTAGATCATTTATATAAAAGCCATATATAAATTAGCTGCAATAAGCTGCTCTAACACTGAGCCAAATCGATTTTTTCAGTCGAGTAGAAGAATGCCAACAAATTGAATGGATCTTTCAGCAACTTATTTTCTAATATTCCCTGCAAGTGGTGTCATAATGGGACTTAATTTGCAAATAGACTTTTCATCGGTTTCATGGCGTTAAGAAAGATGGGATAATTACTGATTTGCAATTGTAGTATTAAAAATAAGTGCGTTGAGCATAAATGAATCATAAAACTAATTATTGCCCTTAATCACATGCATGCATCTAAATGTGTTGGTTACCTTCATTTGGAATTCCAGTTATTTGTGAATAGAGAATGAAAAACAGGGGGAAAGGGGGTTACTACAATTCAAATTGTTGGAATTAAATTGTAAGTTAATTAAATGGTTTAAAGCTTTCAAGTAAACAGTGAAGGAGGCCGTTCAATCACCCTGCCAATTTAATGCTAATTCTGTTTCCACACAAATAAGTCAAAGCAAGTTCGACCAACTGTTCTGAATCTTCCAGATTATATCATCTCTGTGGAAAAACATTTTCATTCCTGCTTTTGATCTTATTTATTTTAGATATCTGATTTTTTTTAGTTTACAGATGCAGCATCGGCCCACCGAGTCCGCGCCGACCAGTGATCCCGCATACACTAACGATATCCTACACACTCTATGGCCAATTTACAATTATACAAAGCCAATTAATCTACAAACCTGTACATCTTTGGAGTGTGGGAGGAAACCGGAGATCTTGGAGAAAACCCACTCAGGACACGGAGAGAATGTACAAACTCTGTAGACAGCACCCGTAGTCAGAATCGAACCCAGGTCTCTGGTGCTGTAAGACAGCAAGTCTACCGCTGCGCCACCATCCCGCCTCTATGTGATAAACAGTTGCCAGAGGAATCAGTTCTTCACTGAAGTGATAGGCATGTGGTTTTAGGAAAGGGTTTAAGAAGTGGGGATATCAGGGACAGGAATGGGATTGGTGTTCCCAGGGAGAAATGCAATCTTCACGGAGGAGTTCACGGATTAAATGGGTTAAGGCGCAGTGACATATTGGAAGTGGGGTAAAGACCGAGGGATTGCTTTAAGGAGTTGTCTACAGCGGGTCCCCACAAAGTACCACATCAAAGAAAATGCCACCCAGAATAAGACTGGTGCGCAGCACTCCGAGACATCTGTTCATATGTCCTGGAACTGGAGAGAGCGTGGCAAAGGCGGGACGCGACTGTGACTGACAACATAATTAGTCTGAAGAAGAGCCTCGACCTGAAACATCACCTATTCCTTCGCTCCACAGATGCTGCCTCACCCGCTGAGTTTCTCCAGCACTTTTGTCTACCGATTTTTCCAGCATCTGCAGTTCCTTCTTAAACATCCCTAACTAGTTTGATAACTAAAAATAAAATTTGACAAAAAAAAGTTTCATCCATACTGAAAATCCACTGGTTAATAACTGACACTTGGAACTAATCCTATCCTTTCTTGTTTCCACATTCACATGCCTTTTATTAAAATCATGGTCTGTTTCCTCCAATGTAGTGGCAAATGGAGAATAAAATGAATTATGATGTATGCAATCTAAACTTTATTAGCTTTCCATAATGTTGTTATCGTGGTAATATTGGTGCCGAGATGGAAAATAATTGATTATTGAAATGGACGTAAAAGGCAGTAGGATTAATAATACTCTCCATTTGTGATCAATTAAAAGAAATAATTGGAGACAAGCAAGAATTAATATTTTTTCTGCCACAAGATTAAAATTATCTCCTGTTGTGTGCCCAGTTTGTGTTAAAACTGTGATAAATGTCTCTGACAAATGTTCTGCACCACTGCAATGACTAGGAAAGTGCTACAATAACTGCAGGAATGCCTGGACTCACATTCTTAAACACATAGAAAGATGAGAACCCAATTTTATCACACAATCTTTGCTTACATGCAACTGTCGATACATATGGACTTCACAAAGGGAGATAGCATAATGCAGTAACTTAACCTCATGAATTGAACGCTTTAAAATGTACAATTAAATTGTAAATATTAGCACAGTATTGGCAATGAACTATTTGTGGTATATAAAATGCCAAATTGTAAGTATATCAAACCATCTTGCAATTGAAATTTACATGCTAACTGAAAAATTATCAACTCTTTCACACTTCAGAAGATTCCAAACCAAGACAAATAATGCAACAAAGAAAGACTTGAAATGCTGGAGTAACTCAACGGGTCAGACAGCAAGCACTTGGATAAGTGATATTTTGTGTCGGGCCCTTTCTTGTCCCGACTCGAAATGGCATCTATCCATGTTTTCCAGAGATGCTGTCTGACCTGCCGAGTTACTCCAGCACTTTATGCCTTTCTTTGGTATAAACCAGCATCAAACAGTGCAACGTTTATTGCGATGGCCTTCTTCATAGAGCAAGGAGGGGTGAGGAGACTTTTTTTAAAGCAAATCTCTGACTTGGTGTTTTTGAAAAGCAAATCTCTGACGTTATGTTTTTCATTAATACCTTTCAAAATAAAGTAAAATTGCAGGCCAAGTTAAAATATGTTACATAATAAACTTACTTTTCTATCAAGTCCAGTGTTACGCCAGGCACCAGCTTTGCACTCCTTTGCATACAGAACCTGTAAATAAGAAACATCAAGTTACCAATAGGAATGGTCCAATCGCATTCAAAGAAACAAACTAATAAAAGACTCATTAGATCAAGTAGATACAAAGAGTCTCTTGCCCACAGTAGAGAAATTGAGGACCAGAGGACATAGGTTTAAGGTGAAGGCAAAAAGATTTAATAGCAATCTGAGGGATATATTTTCACACAAAGCGTGGTGGGTGAATGGAACGAGCTGCTGGGGTAGGTAGTTGAGGCAGGGACTATCACAATGTTTAAGATAGAATTGGGCATGTACATGGATAGGACAGGTTTTAGAGGGATATGGGTCAAATGCAGGCAGGTGGGACTAGTAGCTGGGACATGTGGACCGGTGTGGGCAAGTTGGGCCGAAGAGCCTGCTTCCACACTGAAGGCATATTAACCTGCTGAAGCAAATGAGAAATGACTGTGTAAAAGTGTGTGTGGGGGGGGGGGGGGGGGAACAGCCTGCAAAGAGAATGATTTGACTGTGACATATGGGGAATCAAATCTTCAAAATGAAAAATCCCATATAGAGTTAGATAAATATTCATCAAATTGCACCAAAGATCACCATCACATGGCTATTCGAAGTTGGAAGTAAAACACTGAGTTGCTCAGTTGGCAAGCTGAGAGTTAAAGTTGGATTTAAAATTATAATCATTTAATTTAATCATATAGATAGACTTCTTCAAACTGACGAAGGGTCTCAACCCAAAACATGACCCATTCCTTTTCTCCATAGATGCTGCCTGTTCTGCTGAGTTACTCCAGCATTTTGTGACTATCTTCGGATTAAACCAGCATCTGCAGTTCCTTCCTACAAAAATCACTTGGAGCTTGGCTCAGTCATAAACAATGCCCTGTACTACCAGCAGGAGATATGACCTCGTGGTTAAACCCTTACACGGGCACGGTCACCTATCATCTTCCAAGCAAGAGGTCACAAGGATATCTTAACAGGTTATGATAGATACCAGAAATTTTGTTGCAAGAAAAATAATGTTGAGTTTCTCAAATATCCTGCATAGATGGCCCCTGCAGACACAAGCAATTAGTCTAACCTGGCATCGTGTGTGGCAGAGACACTGGAGGCTGAAGGGCTTGTTCCTGGGCTGTATTGTTATATGTGTAGGAGGAAACTGCAGATGCAGTTTTACACCGAAGATAGACAAAATGCTGGATTAACTCAGCGGGTCAGGCAGCATCTCAGGAGAAAAGGAACAGGTGAAGTTTTGGCTTGAGACCGTGACCTATTCCTTTTCTCCAGAGATGCTGCCTGACCCGCTGAGTGCCTGTACTGTTCAATGTTCTATTCTTCGATTTATCACTCCTGTTAAACATTAGCTGTGCACGTGGCTTCTGCTTCAGCAAGAATCAAGGCAAATTCCTTGTATGTGAATACTTGGCCAATAGACTTATTAATTGAACCATAACATCCGAGTCAGTGACGAGGTTGCTTGAATTGGTTTCTCTGGCACTCCTGTGAAAGCATATTTGGAGAACACCCAACGGTGTTCTCCCTGTGATCACCGGTGTTTCCTGCGATAACTCCAGTTTCCTCCAATATCCTAAAAACATTCTGGTTGTGGTCATAATTGGCTACTGTAATTTAACCACAGCACAGTGGGCTGGTGGGAGAATCAGGGATTGTTAATGGACATTTTATTTGGTTTCAGGTTACAGATACTTCACGGAAAGAGGCCCTTCGACCCACCGAGTCTGTGCCGACCAGCGATCCGTGCACACCAACACTATCCTGCACGCCAGGGACAATTTACGATGAAACTATGCCGATTAGCCTACGAACCTGTACGTCTTTGGAGTGGGGAAAGAAACCGGAGGAAATCCACACGGTCACAGTGAGAACGTACAAACTCTGTACAGACAGCACCCGTAGTCAGGGTCAAACCCGGGGTTCTGGCGCTGTAAGGCAGCAACTCTATCGCTGCGCCACCGAAATGTTGGCGTGGAAAATCCAAGCTGGCATAGACTCAAAGGGATGCATGGCCTTTTGCAGAGTTGTAGGAATATAATGGGAAATGGGCTCATCCAGCTCGCCAACATTTGCATTACTTACTTTACATTCTATTGGTGGATTTTCAAAACGTTTTTGACCAAGTGCTACACAGGATGCAACTTCCTAATCAGAATCTATGGATTTGTCAGGTTTCAATTCAAGCAGGTTGGCCATACTCCCTTTGGAAGAATAAAGTAAATATTGTTAATGCTTCTGCCCGGTCGAGAGTTACTCGCCCCGTCATTTGTGCCTCCAGTTCAAGAGGCTTGTTGTTCTCAAAGGTTATGATCTTGAAGGGTTGAATTGCAAGTAGAAATCATATAAATGAGGATAGCTGAAATGGTCATCTGGTTACGGCCTTAAAGATTTTAAATAAATTGATTGGTTAGAAATAAACTTTTACCAGTAGTTAAAATCTCAGACAAGGGGACTTAAATCATTAATCCAAACTGTTCAAGAAAGATATAAAGAATACTTCTTCAAAGAATGGTAGAAGTGAGATATACTCCCTGCTGGAAATATTTGTGCATAGCAGATCAATTAATAATTTTATATTGGTCACAGATAGATTTTTACCATTCTAGTGTTTTAAGAATATGAAGTCCAGAAGGACATAGCATATTTATAAATGTATATAGAAACATAAAAAGAATAGGTGCAAGAGTAGGCAAATTTGGTCCTTCGAGCCAGCACCGCCATTCAATAGGATCATGGCTGATCATCTAAAATCACTACCCCGTTCCTGCCTTTTCCCCACATCCCTTGAACCCTTTTGCCCTAAGAGAAAAATCTAACTCTCTCTTGAAAACACCCAATGAATTGGCCTCCACTGCCTTCTGTGGCAGAGAATTCCACAGATTCACAACTCTCAGGGTGAAAACGTTTTTCCTCATTTCAGTCCTAAATGGCCTACCCCTTCTTCTTAAACTCTGACCCCTGGTACTAGGCTCCCCCAACATCAGGACCATTTGTCCTGCATCTAGCCTGTCCAAACCATTAAGAATGTTAAATGTTTCTGTAAGATCCCCCTCATCCTTCTAAAATTCCAGTGAATACAAGCCCAGTCGACGCATTTTTTCATCATATGTTAGTCCCACCATCCCGGGAATTAACCTTGTAAACCTACGCCGCACTCCCTCAATAGCAAGAATGTCCTTCCTCAAATTAGGAGACCAAAACTGCACACAATACTCCAGGTGTGGTCTCACCAGGGGCCCTGTACAACTTCAGTAGGACCTCCTTGCTCCGAAACTCAAATCCTCTCGCAATGAAGGCCAAAATGCCATTAGATTTCTTCATTGCCTGCTGTACCTGCATGCTTACTTTCAGTGACTGATGTACTATCACACCCAGGTCTCATTGCACCAATCCTTTTCCTAATCTAACACCATTCAGATAATAATCTGTCTTCCTGTTCTTGCCACCAAAGTGGATAACCTCACATTCATCCACGTTATACTGCATCTGCCCACTCACCCAGCCTATCCAAGTCACCCTGCAGCCTTATAGCATCCTCCTCGCAGCTCCCACTCCCACCCAGCTTTGTGTCATCTGCAAATTTGGAGATGTTACATTTAATTCCCTCATCTAAATTCCAATACAAGAAACTGCAGATGCTGCTATTTTTTTTTTAAAAGACACAAAATGCTGGCGTAACTCAGCAGGTCAGGCGGCATCTCTGGAAGACATGGATAGGCAACGTTTCAGGGCAGAATCCTTCTTCAGGCACAAGATTTATAAATATTACTAATAAATAAAGGCAGCTGAGAAGGTTATTGGCGGCAACCTTCCCTCCATTGATGAACTATACACTGCAAGGGCCAGGAAGCGAGCGGGCAAGATCATGTCTGACCCCTCTCACCCTGGCCACAAACTCTTTGAATCACTTCCCTCTGGAAGGCGACTCCGGACTATCAAAGCTGCCACAGCCAGACATAAAAACAGCTTTTTTCCATGAGTAGTACCTCTACACAATAACCAAAAATCTGTACCCTCCCTTTGCTCTGGTATATTATTTAATTCACATGTTTAATCAATAATGTTTTATTATTAATGTTTTATAGAAAACATAGAAAATAGGTGCAGGAGGAGGCCATTCGGCCCTTCGAGCTAGCACCGCCATTCAATATGATCATGGCTAATCGTCCGCTATCAATAACCCGTGCCTGCCTTCTCCCCATATCCCTTGACTCCGCTAGCCCCTAGAGCTCTATCCAACTCGTATCATTGGGACCTTATCATTTATGTATCATTCTTAACTGTCACTGTATGTCATGTTGTCACTTGTGGGCGGAACACGAAGGCAAATTCCTTGTATGTGCAAACTTGGCCAATAAACCTATTCATCCATTTTAGTTATTAACTCACAGAACTGGTGTTGAGGGATGGATAGCTTATTCCTGTTTCCACATCCTGAATTGGAAAGAACTTACAGAAACAAAGTACAAATCTGTGGATGGTTCAAATATGTCTGCAAATGTTTGGACATTTAATTTAAAAAACGACTTCCAAGAGAACCAGTTATGACAGTGAACGGACACAAGGTGCTGAAGTAACTCAGCGAGCCTGGTAGCATCCCTGGAGATCATGGATAGGTGATGTTTTGGAGCAGGACCCTTCTTCAGGCCCTGGATCTAGCTGCGACAGTTAATATTCACCACCGAGAGTCTAAACTTTGTGTAGGTGCTGCCCTGAGATGGATGCAACGTTCGCAACTGTGGACTAGAAGTCACTGTTCAGGAGATTTGGGAGAACAAGACCAAAAAAGTTCTATGTGGAGGACATGAATAAATAAAAAAAATTTCGGAGGGTCCCAACCCAAAATGCCACCTATCCATGTCTTCCAAAGATGCTGCCCGAGTGACCCCAGCACTTTGTATCTTTTTTGACCACCAGCATTTGCAGTTCCTTACGTTTCTAAAACTCATATTCCCATCCCAAGTCAGTGTGAACGATGCTGAAATCAATAATCAAATTACAAAAATAAACAATAAGAATATAACAGCAGCTCAACCCTTTTATCTTGCTGTAAATGAGCAAATCCTCCATGTGTGGTATTCCAATATTAGCGTTAATATTTTGGTCAGTCTGATTACGCCAATTCCCTACTTTCAGACATTATCAAGGTCAAATTAAGATGGACCAACGTGATTATTCTTCGTGTTGACACTACCCGATGCACATATTTTCATGACAAAGTTGGACAAAGAAGTGCTGTGCTTGCACAAATATCGTCAGAACTATGAGCTTCAGCACTTTCACCGTTTAAAAAAAAATGCAAACAGACTAGCTCGTCACGCTGATACAGCATTGACATTCGTGCTAATGCTCATTATACAAGCAATTTAAAGTCTTGGTTATTGGATTTCAAGGGGGAGTTGAAAAGCCTGTTTTGAAACAACTTCGACCCAATGCTGTGTGGTGTTTGCATGGAACTTTTCAATAAACCTAACCATGCAAAATTAATCTTAAACACCACAAGATTTCAATGATACAAACATTTTCTTTCTGTGGGATTAATAGCTTGCATAACAGTTGTGGGATTTTTGGATGCATACATTCATAAGTTTATAAGTTATAGTGGCAGAATTAGGTCATTCGGCCCATCAAGTCTACTCTGCCATCCAATCATGGGTGATCTATCTTTCCCTCTCAACCACATTCTCCTGCATTCTCCCCATAAACCCTGACACCTGTACTGATCAAGAATCTATCAATCTCCACTTTAAAAATATCCATTGACTTGGCCACCACTGCCTTCTGTGGTAATGAATTCCACAGATTCATCACCTTCTGACTAAAGAAATTCCTCATCTCCTTTCTAAAGGTATGTCTTTTTATTCTGAGGATAGGGCCTCTGATCCTAGACACTCCCACTAGTAGAAACATCCCCTCCGCATCCACTCTATCCAGTCTTTCACTATTCGGTGTCTAATACACGTCAGGAGGCCCAGAGCTTCAGGTTAAGAGCCATTGTGTTTCTGAGGAGTTTTCACGACTTTGAGAGAGAAAAAGGACATGAGGTGCTGAAATTTCTCAGCGGCTGAGGTGGCATCTCTAGAGGACATGGGTAGGTGGATATTTGTAAGGCAAAGATAGATAGATTAAGGTAGAGATAGATAGATTCTTGATTAGTAAGTGTATCAGGGGTTATGGGGAGAAGGCAGGAGAATGCAGTTAGAAGGGAGAGATAGATCAGCCATGATTGAATGGCAGAGTAGACTTGATGGGCCAAATGGCCTAATTCTGCTCCTATGAACTTACGAACTTCAGTGATTGTTTCGGATCGGATCAGACACAGAAGAAGTGTTCCAACCCGAAACGCCACCTATCCATGTTCTCCAGATATACGATGCCTGACCTTCTGGGTTAGTCCAACGTTTTGATTCTTTTTTTTTGTCAACCAACATCTGCTGTTCTTTGTGTCGTCATTTTACCAATCTGAGCATGGATATGCACCATTTGAGCTGATGGACGTTTTAACAAGAGAAAATAAATCAGCCGCTTCCTGAAGGTGACTTTCGCATACAACCAAAGAAAACATCTGAAGCTTTCAGATTGATTTTTCAACAGGGCAATGTAGTGTTCCTGACAATTACACAGCACTAAAGAAATAATTCTGCTTTGAGTGTTGCCAAGGCCTTTTTAAGTACCCGGTAGCTACAGTGCCCTCCATAATGTTTGGGACAAAGACCCATCATTTATTTATTTGCCTCTGTACACCGCAATTTGAGATTTGTAATTAAAAAAATCACATGTGGTTAAAGTGCACATTGTCAGATTTTATTAACGGGTATTTTTATACATTTTGGTTTCATCATGTAGAAATTACAGCTGTGTTTATACATAGTCCCCCCCATTTCAGGGCACCATAATGTTTGGGACACATGGCTTCACAGGCGTTTGTAATTGCTCAGGTGTGTTTAATTGCCTCCTTAATGCAGGTATAAGAGAGCTCTCAGCACCGAGTCTTTCCTCCAGTCTTTCCATCACCTTTGGAAACTTTTATTGCTGTTTATCAACATGTGGACCAAAGTTGTGCCAATGAAAGTCAAATAAACCATTATGAGACTGAGAAACAAGAATAAAACTGTTAGAGACATCAGCCAAACCTTAAGCTTACTAAAATCAACTGTTTGGAACATCATTAAGAAGAAAGAGAGCACTGGTGAGCTTACTAATCGCAAAGGGACGGATAGGCCAAGGAAGACCTCCACAGCTGATGACAGAAGAATTCTCTCTATAATAAAGAAAACCCCCCAAACACCTGTCCATCAGATCAAAAACACTCTTCAAGAGTCAGGTGTGGATTTGTCAATGACCACTGTCCGCAGAAGAGCTCATGAACAAAAATACAGAAGCTACACTGTAAGATGCAAACCACTGGTTAGCCGCAAAAATAGGACGGACGGGTTAGTTTGCCAAGAAGTAACCACAGTTCTGGAATAAAAGTCTTGTAACAGCTGAGAAGAAGATTAACTTATATCAGAGTGATAGCAAGAGCAAAGTATGAAGGAGAGAAGGAACTGCCCATGATTCAAATCATGCCATGCCATCTATAAAATACAGTGGTGGGGGTGTTATGTCCTGGGCATGTATGGCTGCTGAAGGTACTGGCTCATTTATGTTTTTTGATGATACAACTGCTGATGGTAGTAGCATAATGAATTCTGAAATGTATAGACACATCCCATCTGCTTTAGTTCAAACAAATGCCTCAAAATTAATTGGCCGGCAGATCATTCTACAGCAAGACAATGATCCCAAACATACTGCTAAAGCAACAAAGGAGTTTTACAAAGCTAAAAAAATGGTCAATTCTTGAATGGCCAAGTCAATCACCCGATCTGAACCCAATTGAGCATGCCTTTTATATGCTGAAGAGAAAACTGAAAGGGACTAGCCCCCAAAACAAGCATAAGCTAATGATGGCTGCAATACAGGCCTGGCAGAGCATCACCAGAGAAGACACCCAGCAACTAGTGATGTCCATGAAGCGCAGACTTCAAGCAGTCATTGCATGCAAAGGATATGCAACAAAATACTAAACATGACTACTTTCATTTACATGACACTGCAGTGTCCCAAACATTATGGTGCCCAGAAATGGGGGGGCTATGTATAAAAACTGCTGTAATTTCTACATGTGAAACCAAAATGTATAAAAATGGCCTTTATTAAAATCTGACAATGTGCACTTTAACCACATGTGATTTTTTTCTATTACAAATCTCAAATTGTGGATTACAGAGGTAGATGAATAAATGATGGGTCTTTGTACCAAACATTGTGGAGGGCACTGTACCTTTTGAGGTTTTGCAATCGTTCTTTTGCAAGAGTTGTCTTGCTCAATGCAATGCAGGGATGCGGCTGACACAAATTGACACGTGACCATACAAATTAATAGCACATTTATGTCAAGCGACTGAATAAATGATAGAAACACAGGACGACAGACTGGCACAGCTTGTAGAGTTGCTCCTGTCTCTCAGTGCCAGACGCTCGGGTTTCAATCCTGACCACTGGTGCTGTGTGACGTTTGTACATTCTTCCTATGACCACGTAGGTTTCTTCCAGTTTATCCTCACATCTATAAGATGTGGGTTATTAGGTTATCTGATCATTGTATTTTGCCAAGTATGTGGGGGGATGGTCGAATTTTCTGGGGGAATTAGAAGCGCAGGAGGGGGGAATCTAAAATGGATAGAGAGTTGACACAAAAAGAGTCCCAAGTTGAAACGTTGCCTATCCATCTTAACATGTTAAATACGACCAATTCTTAAGGAGTTGGTCCCCTTTCATCGACTTTTTGGAATCATGTGATGCAGCAGTACCGTAAAGATTACTGAATTCAGGTCAGGTCGTGGATAGATTTACATCTCCGAACAAAGATTTGAAAATTTCTTCTTTAAGGGTATTTTTCTCCTATTTCTACTTTCTCTTTTCCTATATACACACTTCACGTTTTTCTATTTTCTACTATCTATTTTTCCTCTTTTTCTTCTCTCTATTTTTTGTTTTTTTTTAACTTCCTTTTCAAAAACATAAAACTAGAGGTTTTACATAGAATGCATTACGTTATGACATAGTTGGCACCTAAAATTAGGTTCCACTGTATTGTTTTGTACTGTATTTACTTTTAATAAATAAACAAAACAAAAAAAAGTTAAATACGTACGGTAAAAGCTTTAGTTCCATTGTAATAATAATGCTAACAGGTCGTACTGAAAGAACTCACTACCTAAATATTAGCGCTAACGTTAGACTGCTCTCAATGGACGTTATATTGAAAAAAGCATGCATGGCTAAAATAATTGAAATAAAGCCATCTTTAAGGCACATTGCTTTTGTTAAATTGAATTGAAGTAACATTTAAAACCTAATATAAGGCAACTGGTGGGTAAATTCAACTGTTGGACAAGCAGAGAAATGGCAAACTCGCATTTGTTTACATTAATCCAGGAAATTAAATTCTGGTACATTTTCTGAAGTTGCTTGAGCACATCATAACTGTGTCCTGAGTGGGAAATTAATACACTGACATCAACTACTGGTTAGGAATCAAAATTAACACTTTCAGCACAAACTGTATTCAGGGACATCTTTAACCTCACCCGACTTTATTCCGTGGTTCCCGCTTACTTTAAGACCGCAATCATCCTTATTGGTGCCAAAGAAAAGCTGGGTCGTGTTCCTTCATGACCGTTGACCATTGACTCTGAATCACCAAAATGAAAGGCCTCGCGAGGATGGTAATGGCATATTCCGTGTCAACCTAAATATGCGTATCTTAAATTCTTAATTATAAAAAAATCCTCAGTGGTTCATGTTTAAGTCTAGGATTACAACAACATCCATTTCAGTTCTTAGCTGCTCTATTTGAGGATATTCACATTATCGTGAGCTTTAAAATATTGTCTCGATTTGTTTCTGTCCAAAATGATAGCTGCTTTGTCAAGTTATAAAACACAAACAAATGTGCAAGAACTCAAGTACTTTTAGTCATTCCAATAACTGTGAAATGAGACCAGCAACTTGAGAAGAAAAAGTTACATGCAAGATAATCAAACCACACAGAACACAGTTTTCCATGTTGCAATTATTTTTCCAATTCCATTTAAAATCAAAGATCATGGCGATCTTGCAAGAAACAAGCAATGATCCTCGACATAATTCTAGTCGTTCAAAGAAGACATTATTTACTAGATGGTTTTAGTTCCACTTCTGTCCAAGTCTGAGTAAGGTCAAAGATCCTTGTCTTCACACCGCAATAAGTTTCTATGTGTCAACATTTAATCTGCATTGATTCTTGGCACTTTTAACCTCGTAAAGGACACTTCCTCCATTCCAAGTCGTATTTTAATGTAATAATCATAAGACATCCATTACCATTTTGCCAGTTAAGAAGACCCCTACAGCAGCCTACATATGAATCAATTTACTTACCATGCCTTGAGAGTTGACACTACGGGAAGGCTGACGGGAAAACAAAGATATGCTTGACAAAGAAATGAGCAGCCAAGCATTCCAAAATGTCAGCAATTCTCAGAGCTCCAACTGTTCAGAACTTACTGCAGTGACAACGGGCAACATCTTCCCCTTGACAGAGCTGATTAAATAAAAGCAGCAAACTAGAAACACGTCACTTTATTGCCTCGACTTGACCTAACACCCACCCCACACTCACACTCACACACACATCAATGATTTGGAAGAGAACATACAGGGCAAGATTAGCAAGTTTGCTGATGATACAAAATTGAGTGGTTTTGCAGATAGTGAAGGTGATTGTGAACAATTGCAGCAGAATCGGGATCGACTGGCCAGGTGGCCTGAGGAATGGTTGATGGAATTTATAACAGAGAAGTGTGCGGTGTTGCGTTTTGGGATGCCTAACAAGGGCAGGACCTACACAGTAAACGGTAGGCCTCTGGGGAGTGTTGTAGAGCAGAAGGATCCTGGAGTTCAGGTGCATGGTTCCCTGAAGGACGAATCGCAGGCAGATAAGGTGGTCAAAAAGGCTTTTGGCACATTTGCCTTCATCAGTCAGAGCATTGAGTATAGAAGTTGGGAGGTCATGTTGCAGTTGTATAAGCCGTTGGTGAGACCTCATTTAGAATATTGTGTTCAGTTCTGGGCACCATCTTATAGGAAAGATATCGTCAAGCTTGAAACGGTTCAGAAAAGATTTACGAGGATGTTGCCAGGACTAGAGGGTGTGAGCTATAGGGAGAGGTTGGGTCTCTATTCCTTGTAGCGCTCGAGGATGAGGGGTGATCTTATGGAGGTGCACAAAATCATGAGAGGAATAGATCAGTAAATTGCCCAGAGTAAGGGAATCGAGGAGCAGAGAACATAGGTTCAAGGGGAAGGGGAAAAGATTTAATAGGAATCCGAGGGGTAACTTTTTTACACAAAAGTGGTGGGTGCATGGAACAAGCTGCCAGAGGAGGTAGTTGAGGCTGGGACTAGCCCATCGTTTAAGAAACAGTTGGACAGGTACATGGATAGGGCAGGTTTGGAGGGATATGGACCAAACGTGGGCAGGTGGGACTAGTGTAGCTGGGACATTGTTGGCCGGTGTGGGCAGGTTGGGCCGAAGGGCCTGTTTCCACACTGTATCCCTCTATGACAAATATGCAGGGAGATAACAGGATTCAGAATGTTCCCCATCCATGACCGACCAACAGCTTTAGTCTTTCATGAAAGACATAGAGATAAGAGGTTGGAAAGGATATCATTAAGTGCTGTGACCCGTGACATCCTAACTTGGGCACACCATTTCGTAGTGGAGACACAAGGAAACACAGATGCTGGAATCTTGAGTGAAACATGAAGTGTTGGAGGACCTCAGGGGGTCAGGCAGCAACCTGACACCAGTTTGAAGATGAAGAAGGGTCTCGACCTGAAACATCGCCGGAACGTTCCCTTCTGTGATGCTATCTGACCCACTGAGTTACACCAGCACTTTGTGTTTCAACCATTTCTTAGTGCAGACTTATCGAAGGATTTTTAAGCCTTACGTCAACATTCACAAACATCTCCTCAATTTTTAGTAGCCACAAAGATATTTTTATATCTTCCAAAATCCCACACCCAAGGGATGTTAATTTTCCACATGGCAACAATATGCAACTAAATGCCATGAGTTTCTGTTTGCAGCTAAATAAGATTACAAAGTTGATCACCTTAATTTTTTTGGTACTGTTTCACAAATATCCCTCTAACCATATCCATTATAGTTTCAACCTCACCCCAACCATACTTGAGAGAATAATTGGTGCCAAAGATATTTATGCATTTCTGACAGCTGATAATTCAATAAGTGGTGAATATGCTGAACAACAGGAGATGATCAAACCACAAAGATAAGTATTTTTATTTTGTTAAAGGAATAGCAAAATAGAAAGGATCAAGATCAATATATATTTTTTGAATTAATAAGCTTTCAAGCAGGCCTGAAAAATCTTTTATTTGAGTTATGTTCCATTTCACATTTACGATTAACATGACTTGACTTCACTTTCCATGATTTGAAGCACTTGAAACCCAATTAGATAGCTTTAAAGTGTAGCCAATAATGTCAAGATAATAATTTGCACGTGCTTAAGTCAACCCTATAAAAATTAAGTTCCATGAAAACAGAAAATACTGGAAATATTTAACAAATATGTGGAGTGAGATATAAAATGAATGTTTTAGGTTGATAATCTTTCATCTCACCTGGAACATTAGCTGTTTCCAAAAGGTTGAGTATTGCCAGCATTTTCTGCTTGCAGATCTTTCCAGCCTAATGCCATATCTCAGCCCTTGCCACATAGGTGACGGCGGTTCAAGTGCTGAAACTTTTGGTCAATTGAGAACCTTTTGAAGTCGGATTCAGATGAGTTTATTGTCCTATACACACACACCATGGTGCACTGAAAGTCCTTGTTTGCATGAACGTCCTGGAGTAAACAGCGCTCATGGCAATGATATGAACAACAATAACCACATCAACAAATATCAAACAGCAGAATGGTGCAAAGATTGTTGAGCAATCTGAAGTAGCGACATAGAAACACTATAGTACAAGAGCAGAATAACTGAAGATAGACACAAAATGCTGGAGTAACCCAGCAGGTCAGGCAGCTTCTTTGGAGAAAAGAAATAGTGATGGTTCCTTCTTCAGATCTTCTTCAATCCTTCTCCAACTGAAGCGTACCCAGTTAGATATTTCTGATTTCTGAACATCAACCACTAAAGTTATATTTTTCAGACCAGTACTCGATGTTTCCTACAAAAAGGATCCAGCAATCAACTCACTGGATATTTTCTAAATAATATCTATGTACAAATGCATTGCATTCTGTTTATTTATCTTGTCAGTTATAATAAAGAAAAATAATTGGATGTGGCTGGCACAGATACGAGAACAGACAATTTTGCACATCACACAAGCTCAGAATTCTTGTAACGGCAATGAACACGGTGGGTGGAATTCAATGTATCCATTAATGCTCATGCTCGTAAGGAGAGCCTTTGGAAGGAAGAGTGTTATCTGGAAATTGGGAGTACATGAATAGATGTTGGGTTGGCCTTTTAAAAAAAAAGTTGGTTGAATGTAAGTTGTTTGTTCATTGAGGTTTTTCCAAAGTGGCGGCAGATAAATCACAGTTCATTTCTAAGCCACTTCAGATTCCTTCCAGTGGGCTTGCATCTCACCAAGTCCATGCCAGAATAGCACAGTAAGGTCAAATCCACAACCATTCCACAGCCCAGAAAATGATTTCCTCTTGAGACCACCAATTCCCTATATATTTCCTTCAGACTCCCAATCAAGCTTAGGGTGGCATGGTAGCGCAGCAGTTGAGTTGCTGCCTTTCAGCGCCAGAGACTCAGGTTCGATCCTGACTACAGGTGCTGTCCTTACGGAGTTTGCATGTTCTCCCCGTGACGGCGTGGGTTTTCCCCAAGTGCTCCGGTTTCCTCCCACACTCCAAAGCCGTACAGGTTTGTACGTTTATTGGCTTTGGCAAAAATTGTAAATTGTGCCTCGTGTGTGGGATGGTGCTGGTGTGCGGGGATCGCTGGGCGGCATGGACCCGGCGGACCGAAAGGCCCGTTTCCACGCTCTATCGCTAAACTACAGTTATGCAATCATTTCTTGCTATCTTTTTTCCACAATTTCAAAATAAGCAACTATGCAAAATAGAAACAAAAATACCTTCATTATTAGAGTACTTACCAGCGCAATGCTATTTTGATTGGGGTAGTGAGGCATGAAGTGAAAAGATCTGCTGGCAAATCTGGGTTCATTGGTAGAAGCTCAGTAGCTTCACAAGCAGCGAGCTGGATGCAATTCTTCATTGATGGTGGCAATGGCATCTGCGCCAGTGGATGATTTGGATTGATGGCAGCAACCTGAAGGAGTAAAGCTATTACTCACTCAGTAGTTTCAAATGATGAACTTGCAGTAATTAACTTAAACACGCATTAAAGATCTAGAGGTATTAGATTTTAATTTACCAAAGGACGTTGTCAGCTCACTCAATCATAACTATTATTTTACCACAACATATACAATTCAAAGCACAAAGTGGATCAGGCAGCATCTGTGGAGGGAATGGACAGATGACATTTCGGGCCAAGACCTTTCTTCAGACTGAAGTCTGAGATGGATCTGAACCGAAGCAATAATCTGTCCATTCCCTCCACAGATGATGCCTGACCTGCTGAATTACTCCAGCACATTGTGCTTTGCTCAAGATTCCAGCAACTGCAGTTTCATGGGCCTCCATAAACTGTATAAATTGCATTGAGTTTTTGTATGTGTGTACGTATGTATATACTCTATATATATATATTTTATTTTATTTTATTTAATTAGCAGTAATTCCACCAACTGATTTAAAGTATATAATACAACACTTGCATTTTCCGTCATGAATACTTGCAAGTTAACTGAAGCATCAGCCAAACTGAGAAACCAGAAATAAATGTAGATTTACCGGAATCGCTGTCTCAAAAAGGCAGGCAGCATAATTAGAGACCCACACCACCCTGGCTACACACTCATTTCACCCCTGCCATCGGGATGGTGGTAAAGGAGCCTGAAAACTGTAACATCCAGATTCAGGAACAGCTTCTTCCCTATTGCCATTGGGCTATTGAACACTACAACCTCAAATAAACTCTGCACTACAAAGACTATTATTGTTATCATTGTACTATTAGCGTTTGTTTTGTGTGTGTGTCAAGTCAAGTTTATTCGTCGCATACACATACGAGATGTGGAGTGAAATGAAAAGTGGCAATGCTCGCGGACTTTGTGCAAAAAACAAACAAACAAACTACAAGCTGAATGGAACAGAATCACATATTCACATATTACATATTGTGGGAGGAAGGAAAAAGGAAAAAAAGCAGCAATTTAAAAAAAAACCAGTAGAATGGTCCAGTAAAGTTAGTCGCTGGTGAGATAGGAGTTTACAGGCCGAATGGCCTCTGGGCAGAAACTCCTTCTCATCCTCTCCGTTCGCACAACATGGCAACGGAGGCGTTTGCCTGACCGTAGCAGCTGGAGCAGTCCGTTGCTGGGGTGGAAGGGGTCTCCCATGATCTTATTGGCTCGGGAGTAGCATCTTCTGATGTATAGTTCCTGCAGGGGAGCGAGTGAAGTTCCCATAGTGCGTTCGGCCGAACGCACTACTCTCTGCAGAGCCTTCTTGTCCTGGGCAGAGCAGGTCCCAAACTAAATTGTGATATTTCCGGACAAGATGCTTTCCACAGCCACTGAGTGCTGCAGCGTGTGATGTCCATGTCATATGCTCTGAGATGTGGACTCCCAGCTATTTAAAACAGCTCACCCTATCCACAGTATCCCAATTTATCCTCAATGGTGTGTACGTCCTCGGATGTTGTTCCCTCCTAAAGTCCACAATCAGCTCCTTTGTTTTTTTGACATTCAAGAGGAGGCTGTTGTCCCGACACCAGAGTGCCAGATCAGCCACCTCCTCCCGGTAGGCCTTCTCATCATTGTCTGAGATCAGGCCCACCACCACGGTGTCATCAGCAAACTTGATTGTCGAGTTGGAGCTGAATCTAGCCACACAGTCATGTGTGTACAGGGAGTACAGTAGGGAGAGGGGGGTGTGTGGGTGTGTGTGTGTGTTCGCACATATATATATATATATATATATATATATGATCTATATATATGATCATATGTACATATGTAATCTATATATGTGTATTTGTGAGTATGTATATATGTACACACTGAACTTTTTTTCCTCGGTTATTATATTGTTTACAGTGTACTATGTTCTGTTGCGCTGCTGCAAGTCAGAATTTCATTGTTCTACTGGGGACATATGACAATAAAACATAATTGACTGTCTTGATTATCCTGAATATCATAAATACATTAAAATAAAGAATTTAAATGCAAAAATAAGCCATTTTTACCTGAATAACACTGAACCATTAATTAGAGGCAAAGCATAATTATGTAAAGTTTATGGTTCAAAAATCTCTAGAAACAGAGTGAACAAACATGGCGGTGAACAGAATTGAAAATTAAACGGACTTTATCACACATTCAACAGTGAACATGTGGGAATTCAGAACATTGTGCACTTCTCAAAAGCCTCTGCAAACCAGTGTCAATGTAATGCAGGTTGAACCACATGAAACGTTGTCACACTTGTACGACTGCTGGAACTGAAGGCAGCACAAAAGAACCCCCCCCTCAGGTGGCCATGTTTCCACAGGTAGCATGGGGTTTTCAGATCTGCTGAGGTCAGCACATGATAATTCTTTCACACTGGCAAATGCTGAAATCCAGTCTCAGGAGATACTATAAAAAGAAATAAGCAAGCATCTTTGAATTGAGATTTTGAAGATGACAGGTTGCTTTTTTTTCTCAACGGCATTTTGGAATTACACATAAATGATTCAGTAAAGCGGTGCTCTGCCCTACTTTCTCTGTGCCTGCAGTAAGCAGATTAGAAGTCAAAAGTCCCAGCTGTTTACATTCCTATACTGATCATTCAGTATCCTAAGGCTTATTAATTAAACAGTGTGCTCATTACAGATTGAAAACAATATGTAGAGCATCACACCTCACAGCTGAATTTTAGCGATGCAGATCCCAGGACAATATATTTAAGTACATGTAGGATTGAAAAAAAAATTAGTTATCAGCGGAAAAGATAAGATAAAGAAAGATGTTCAACAAAAAGAAGGATGTGTGGAATTAATCGCAAGATTAATTATCAGGCTGTATTAAGCAATAACCAACAACTAGAGAGCAGTCTTGAACTACTATCTACCTCATTGGAGATCCTCCGACTATCTCTATTTTTGATGGGACTTTACTGGCTCTTGCATTAAACGTCATTCACATTATTGCCTTTATCTTGTATCTGTACACTGTGGACGGCTCGATTGTAATCACATATTGTCTTTCTGCTGACTGGTTATCACGCAACAAAAGCTTTTCACTGTACCTCGGTACACGGGACAATAAACTAAACTCAAACTCAAAACTCGAGAGAAAAAAAAATACGGAAAGTTACTTTTAGGCTACAAAATATGGAAGCTGAACAATTTAAATGATTGCAACCAAATGATCACTTTAAAACCAAAGATTTCAATTGTAACAAACAATTTGCATCATTCATTTTGAACAAGTGAATGATGACTTGTTCTCCAGCTCCGGGGCTTACCTGGCGTTCTCCAACTCCGCGGGTTCTCCCTCACCCGACCCGCGGAGTTGGAGAACGCCAGGTAAGCCCCGGAGCTGGAGAACACCACCCGACCCGTGGAGCTCACCTGACCCTCGCAGCTGGAGAACGCCACCCGACCCGTGGAGCTCACCTGACCCTCGCAGCTGGAGAACGCCACCCGACCCGTGGAGCTGGAGACCGCCACCCGACCCGTGGAGCTGGAGACCGCCACCCGACCCGTGGAGCTGGAGACCGCCACCCGACCCGTGGAGCTGGAGACCGCCACCCGACCCGTGGAACTGGAGACCGCCACCCGACCCGTGGAGCTGGAGACCGCCACCCTACCCGTGGAGCTGGAGAACGCCACCCGACCCGGGGAGCTGGAGAACGCCACCCGACCCGGGGAGCTGGAGAACGCCACCCGACCCGGGGAGCTGGAGAACGCCAGGTAAGCCCCGGGGCTGGAGACCATCAGCAGAGCCGCGGGGCTGAAGACCGCCTGCGGAGCCACGGAGACGTAGACGTAGACGCGGTGCAACGGAGCGGTAGAACACCAGCGCGCACCAAGCCAGCTCGGCCGACCAGAAGCACCAACAGACGGCGACGCGGGCGTAAACACCGCCGGGGACGCAGAGGGGGGTTAAAGGCCAGGTTAGAGCTAGCCCCGCACAGGGTAGCGATTCCTAGTCTTTTCCTCGCCAACGTGTGCTCACTGGCAAATAAAATGGACGAACTCCGGCTAAGGATCACCTCCCACAACCGGATCAAGGACTGCAACATCCTGATCCTCACGGAAACTTGGCTGAACACTGACGTTCCTGACAGCGCCATCCAGCTATCGGGGCGTCACTTACTCCGAGTGGACAGGACATCGGACTCCGGCAAGACCAGAGGTGGGGGTCTGTGCATTTATGTAAATAAAGCATGGTGCACGGACTCCACCATCATCGAAAGTCACTGCTCAGCTAACCTTGAGTTCCTCTTGGTTAGATGCAGACCGTTCTATCTGCCCAGAGAGTTCACCTCCACTGTTGTGACTGCAGCCTATATCCCTCCTGATGCTAATGCCAAGCTTGCAATGAAAGAGCTGCATACTGCCATTAGCAATCAACAGACACACAACCCCGAGGCAGCCTTCATTGTTGCGGGTGACTTCAATCACTCTAACCTGAAGACTGTACTCCCCAAATTCCACCAGCATGTCTCCTTCCCCACTAGAGTAGACAAGACACTGGACAAAGTCTACACCAACGTGGCTGAAGCTTACAAAGCCATCCCCCTCCCCAACCTTGATCAGTCTGATCACATCTCATTGTTCCTGCTCCCTAAGTACTCCCCACTCATCAGACGGGTTAAACCAACTGTGAGGACAGTTAAAGTCTGGTCAGAGGAAGCGGACTTCACACTTCAGCAGTGTTTTGGAAACACTGACTGGAAGGCGTTTGCAGCCCAGGCCACCCTTGACTCCCACACGGACATCGACTCCTACACATCCTCTGTTCTGGACTTTATAAACTCCACCATCAATAGTGTCACCTCCCTCAAACAGGTGACCATATTCCCGAATCAGAAGCCATGGATGAACAGCGAGGTCAGGCTACAGCTGAAAGCACGGGACACCGCTTTCAGGTCAGGCGATGCTCGAGCCTACAGTTCAGCCAGGGCTAACCTGAAGAGGGGCATCAAGAAGGCCAAGCACTGCCATAAGCTCAGGATTGAGGAGCACTTCAACAACAACTCCGACCCCCGACGCATGTGGCAAGGCATCCAGGCCATCACGGACTACAGACCCGCCAACACCACCCCCACATCCAGCGACGCCTCCTTCCTTGAGGAGCTCAATCACTTCTATGGCCGCTTCGACAGGGACAATCTAGAGACAGCCATCAAGGCTGTGCTACCTGCCGATCACCAACCCCTCACACTCACCCCCTACGACGTATACGTGGCACTGAGTAGGACTAATGCACGTAAAGCTGCTGGCCCTGACGGCATCCCCGGGCGCGTGCTCAGGGTCTGTGCGGCGCAGCTGGCAGACGTCTGGACTGATATCTTCAACCTGTCACTTGCCCAGGCAGTTGTCCCCACGTGCCTTAAAACCACCTCCATCGTGCCAGTGCCAAAACACTCCACTGCAGCAAGCCTCAACGACTTCCGCCCAGTTGCACTTACCCCCATCATCACCAAGTGCTTCGAGAGGCTGGTCCTGGCACACCTCAAAAGCTGCCTACCCCCCACACTGGATCCCTATCAGTTTGCCTACCGCAAGAACAGGAGTACGGAGGATGCCATCTCAACGGCACTTCACTCCGCCCTCTCCCACCTCGACAACAGAGACACTTACATAAGAATGCTGTTCATCGATTACAGCTCAGCATTCAACACCATTATACCATCAAAATTGATCGCCAAACTCGGTAATCTGTGCATCGCTCCTTCCCTCTGCAACTGGATACTGGACTTTCTAACCAACAGACCCCAGTCTGTTAGGTTCGACAAGCACACCTCTTCAACCCTCACCCTGAACACCAGCGTTCCACGGGGCTGTGTGCTGAGCCCCCTCCTCTACTCCCTCTTCACCTATGACTGCACACCTGTACATGGTACTAACACCATCATCAAGTATGCAGATGATACAACGGTGATTGGCCTCATCAGCAACAACGATGAGTCGGCCTACAGGGAGGAGGTCCAGCACTTAGCAGCATGGTGCGCTGAAAACAACCTGGCCCTTAACTCCAAGAAGACCAAGGAGCTCATTGTAGACTTCAGGAAGTCCAGGGGCGGCACGCACACCCCCATCCACATTAACGGTACGGAGGTGGAACGTGTTTCTAGCTTCAGGTTCCTGGGAGTCAACCTCTCCGACGACCTCTCTTGGACCCACAATACCTCAACTCTGATCAAGAAGGCTCACCAGCGTCTCTTCTTCCTGAGGAGACTGAAGAAGGTCCATCTGTCTCCTCAGATCCTGGTGAACTTCTACCGCTGCACCATCGAGAGCATCCTTACCAACTGCATCACAGTTTGGTATGGCAACTGCTCTGTCTCCGACCGGAAGGCATTGCAGAGGGTGGTGAAAATTGCCCAACACATCACCGGTTCCTCGCTCCCCTCCATTGAGTCTGTCCAAAGCAAGCGTTGTCTGCGGAGGGCGCTCAGCATCGCCAAGGACCTCTCTCACCCCAACCATGGACTGTTTACCCTCCTACCATCCGGGAGGCGCTACAGGTCTCTCCGTTGCCGAACCAGCAGGTCCAGGAACAGCTTCTTTCCGGCGGCTGTCACGCTACTCAACAACGTACCTCGGTGACTGCCAATCACCCCCCCCCCCCCCGGACACTTATTGTTATTTATTCAAATCATTTGCTGTGTCGCTCTTCCAGGGAGATGCTAAATGCATTTCGTTGTCTCTGTACTGTACACTGACAATGACAATTAAAATTGAATCTGAATCTGAAGTGAAATTGCTTGCACACTCCTCAAACATGCTTATTAGAACAGTGCTGCAGTGCATGTAATAGATACACACACAAAGAACACAGTGCTGCAGTATCTCAGCGGGTCACGCAGCATCCCTGGAGAACATAAATATGGGATATTTTGGGTTGGGGCCCTTTGTCAGACTGATTGGCATGGGTTGGGGGAGATAGCTAGAAGAGAGGAGATGCAAGACAGTGTGTGGCAGGTAATAGATGAACACAGCCCGGGGGGGGGTGGGGGGGGGGGGGGGGGGGAGAGTTGGAGATGGGCAGGTGGTGGACAAATCTAGAGGTGAGAAAAAGGTGTGAGCCAAAAGGATTGAACAGTTGTGAGTTGTGAAGCCAGAGGAAGGAATGTGGAGGGGGAGAAGCTGGTGAGAATCTAGTTGGGGCACAGGGAAGCAGAAGAGGGGGGGGGGGGGGGGGGGGCTTGGCTTGTTAGAGATTACCTAAATGTGGAGAATTCAATGTTCATACTGTTGGGTTGTAAGCAATCCAAGCAGAATAGACACATTAGTAGTTCAGACACTAAACCTATTATTTAGCCCTACAGATTGTTCATACACAATTTTGGATAGTTAAATGAGTTTATTGAGCCTTTCATGGAATATCTTATGCAAAAGATAGCATCTCTGACAATGCACTACTGCACAAAAGCTCGGCAATTGATTATTCATTCAGGTCTCCAGAGTACGAACTTGAACTTGCAGGCCAGAATGGTCCCAATGAACCATATCTCTGCGTTTGTGATTTCTAAACAGTGATTTCTGTCGCCACTGAAACTTACAAAACTGTCAGAAACTTTGAAGAAGCAATGGCCAGCAACTAATAAAGTGATATTAAAATAAATCAGTTTTTATATTTACGTATTCCAGAACCAGGTACCAATATGTAACCGACAAATATGCTGAATACATTCTGCAATTCAAATGTGGAATGAAATATTAATCTGTATTTTAAACAGGATCTCAATGCACTTACTGTAAAACGAGTAGGATTTTGCAACATTATCCTGATCATTATCATACTTCTTGCAGTGAATATTATCCTGATTGGTATATTTCTTGCACTGAATATTCTTCTAATACCCAAAGCATCATCCACACAGCATAGTCAGGTCCCCTCAAGGCCAAATTTGTTTACTGTAAAAGTTTACCTTTTGCTGTAAGTAGGCCAATAAATCCTACTATGCACAATCCCCAGAGCATACAAACTATTATTTCCTTGGTTTAAGTTTATTATTATTGTCAGGCATACTGAAATAGTTTTTTAAGAAAGCATTGTTTTGTGTCCCATCCAGGCAATCGTACAAAGTACAAAAGAGGAGTATATAATTTGAGTTTTAGAAATACATCGTGGAAACAGCCCCTTCGGCCCACTGAGTCTGTGCCAACCAATGATCAACCATGCAGTTCCATCCTAGACACGAGTGACAATTTACAGAAGCCAATTAACCTACAAACCTGCACATCTTTGGAATGTTAGAGGAAACCACTAGTTTCTACTAGTGGGAGAGTCTAGGACTAGAGGTCATTAAAGGATGAACTTCTAGGAAGGAGATGAGGAGAAATATATTTAGTCAAAGGGTGGTGAATCTGTGGAATTCTTTGCCACAGGACTGTGGAAGCGAAGTCAGTGGGTATTTTTAAGGCAGAGATGGATAGATTCTTGATTAGTACAGGTGTCAGCGGTTAATGGGGAGAAGGCAGGAAAAATGGGGTTAGGAGGGAAAGATAGATCAGTCATGATTGAATGGCGGAGTAGACTTGATGGGCTGAATGGCCAAAAAACATAGCACCCGGAGAAAACCATTGTGGTCACAGGGAAAACATACAAAGTCTGTACAGTCTATCTTCAGGTTAAAGCAGCATCTCCAGTTCGTTCCCACACATACTCTACACTCTATATTTATACTCTATTCAAGCCACCTCCCAAAGAAAGTGCTGTAAAATAGCTTCTCTCTGCAAACAGACCCCACCTTTTACATTAACATGCCTGCCTCACGGCATATGGCAAATTTAGTTGCCAGTTCTATCATTGCCAATATCTGCTGCACGTATTCACTGTAACAGGAAATGGTTCTCGTTACTGTGCTTGGAGTGAATGGAGGAGAGAACTCTCTTTCGGGATGTAACCTCACTTTTTCCATTTATCGTTACATCTGTGGATATTTTTAAGGCAGAGATAGATAGATTCTTGATTGGTACGGGTGACAGAGGTTCGGGGAGAAAGCTGGAGAATGGGGTTAGCAGGTAGAGATAGATGAGCCATGATTGAATGGCGGAGTAGACTTGATGGGCCAAATGGCCTAATTCTACTCCTTTCACTTATGAAACCAGAGCACCTGGAGAAAACCCACGTGGTCGCAGGGAAAACGTACCTATCGTCAGGATTGAACCTAGGGCTATGGCGCTGTAAGGCAACAACTATTGCAGTGCCACAGTGCCGCTCACCATTACAGCTGGAGAGAAGATGCTGATAAAAAGGTGCGAGGGTAGATTGGAAGAACGAGAATTAATCCAAATATGTGAGAGGACCATTCAGGAGTCTTATAACAGTGGGGAAAAAAGCTATTCTTGAGCCTGGTGACGAATTTCGAATCTTGTACCCAACAGGACAGGGGGCTGCTTTTCGGAAACAGCGGAAACTGTAGATGGAGACAATGGAGGGGACGCTGGTCTGCGTGATGGTTTGGGCAGAGATCACAACTTCTTGCAGTCTGGGGTATAGCAGTTGCTATCCCAATCTGTGATGCATTTGGACAGGATGCTTTCTATGGTCCATCTATAAAACTTGGTCAGAGTCACTGGGGACATACCTAATGTTGCCTGACGTCGGAGAAAGTAACGGTGTTGGTTGGTGTGCTTGTGACTGTAGCATCAATGAGGTTCATGGGTGATGTTTACACCCTAGAACCTGAAGCACTTGACTCTCTCCACATCAGCACCAATGATACTGACCGAGGCAGGTACTCCACCCTGCTTCCTGAAGTTGGTGACCAGCTTCTTCATTTTGATGACACTGAAGAATTCATTGCCACAGACGGCTGTGGAGGCCAAGTCAATCGATATTTTTTAAGGTGGAGGTTGACAGATTCTTGATTAGTACGGGTGTCAGGGGTTGTGGGGCAAAGGCTTGAATGGGTTGAGATGGAACGATAGACCAGCCATGGTTGAATGGCGATTGATATAAATACATCTATTGATGCTCCTGGACACATCATCAGCGATGTAACCTGGGGTCATTGGGTGTTTTGGGTCTTTCAATATCAGTCACCCTCACCCAGGCGACCCAGCCGTGGTTGATCAGACCACCACTTGTGTTCAGGTGGCATTCGCTCCTCCCCATGGACCTCCTCTTCTGATCCAGAGCCATCTCGAGGCTTTCTCTGCTGCCTCTGTGGTGTTCTTGATGGCTCTTCTCCTCTCCCCTCCCTTGATGCCCAGTGCACTCAGAGCGATTGCCCTGCACATCCTCTGCAGCCAACCTCGATGGGCCTTCCATACACCTTGCCTTCCAGCCCTGCTTATGGCAGTCGATGACCAGCTATTCGTACTTGGTCTTCTTCCTCTCGTGGGCCTCCTCCAGACGGTCCTCCCACGGCACTGTCAGTTCCAACAAGATTATGTTTTTGGTCGCTTCTGAGACCAGGAGGATATCTGGCCTCAGGGTGGTCGTGGCAAATTTCAGCTGTTTCACCAGGTCTACAGAAAGCTGCCAGTCCTACGCAGTCGCCAGGATTCCTGGCGGATTCCTGGCGGATTCCTGGCTGCTGTGGTTCTTGGAAGCTGCAAGAACCACAGCTTGGTTCTTCACAAAGCCTTCACAAAAGTGATCATCTGGGAGGTGGGCCGCGCTCGTCTGCAGCTGCTGATTCCCATGCTGATGGCTTCTGCAATGGGTTTAAGAACCTGGTCGTGACGCCAGGTGTACCGGCCCTGCCCAAGAGCCTTTGGGCAGCAGCTCACGATGTGTTTCAATGTCCCCTTGCCTGAGCATTGCGGGCAATCTGGAGATTCCGCTTTGCCCCAGATGAAGAGGTTCGATGGACTGGGCAGGACATCGTACACTGCCTGGACCAGGAAGTTGATGCGCTGTGGTTCAACCTGTTGAGCTCAGTCCATGGCCTGCTCCCACCTTGTCCAGGCCCCCTGCTGCCTCAAGCCAACCGCTCTCAGATCTCTCCTCCTCCACCGCTGCCCTCACTTCGTCCTGGACCAGCCTGCGTCTCTCCTTCCCCTTGACCTTGTCAAACTGGGGAGTTGGGAAGTTACCAGCCCAGCTCTTCCCCGAGTCGCTGCTCCCACCAGGACTCTGTGGCGTGTCCGAGACTCCGCTTGCAGCACGGCTTCGCCGGCTCTCCACTTCCTCCCAGTTTTCACCTCCACCCCTGCCTGAACCACCTAGTGATCGCTGGAGTCCCTGTACAGCATCACCTCTCCAGCCCGAGTTACCTTAAACTCCTCCTCCAGGGACTTCAGGGGCAGCTGGAGCTTGGTGTTATTTCCGTAAAGTGCAGTAAGGGGCCGAGTCCAGCCTTGCGGAGCACAGGTTATGAGGATTATCGTGGAGGTGGTATTGTCACCTGTCCTTACTGATTGCAATCTTCAGGTCAGGAAATTGGGGAACCAGTTGCAGAGTTGGGCTGCCAACTCCTAGGTCCCAGAGTTTGATGAGCTTAATCTATGCAAAATAAATTATAATGGGGCAGAAATAAATTCACATAATTGGGCATACCAGGCGACTCGGAATAGAGATGAGGAGTGGGTTGTTTTTTTTAGCTTCAGAGAATTGTGGAAACATGAAGTGGTTTTATGCTTCACAGCAGAATCCTCCATTCGTGCATTTTACTTCGAGCAAAGTATTCTCCAGGATTATGAAATATGCATTGCTTCAGTTGGAAACTGCCTCTCTGAAGAAATCACATGCACTCATGTTTAACCAGAGGCACAATGGAATACCAATCAAAGGTATTCCTCTTCCAGAGGGGAATAAGATGCTGAATGGTAGACTAGTAAATCAGCATGAATCATCCATCATTGCTCATTATAGAATTAATCATTTCTACATTAAAAAAAAAATCCCTTTGTAAATTTGCTTTTCAAACATAGAAAGCTATTTTACCTTAAAATGCCTTACTTTTCTTAAATTTCAATTAATTCATGAAAGAATTGGCAACTTGACCACATCCTCAAAACTAATGTATTTTAGATTCCAGCCTGCAAATGAACATCCTTGCTGCTGTTTTGTCTCACATATCAGCAGTCCTAATGTAACCCAAGGACTGAAGATACATCTCGTTCTAAGGGCCTCACTCAATCGGCCATCTAGTGAAGGCTTACCCATCATTATTCCACAGGATCGCAGTCAGAGTTGTGCAGCAACATTTGACTGCAGATCAAAAAACATGGAACATAGAAAAGTGCAGCACCGGAACAGAGCCGTTGTCCGACAATGCTTGAGCCGAACATAATGCCGAGATAAACTAATCTGTAGGCAGTGTTGTGGAAGCAAGGACTCTGCAGAAGGACTTGGACAGGTTAGGAGAGTGTCAGATGCAATTCAGTGCAGCAAAACGCAGAGTCATGCACTCTGGTAATAAGAATAAAGGTGTAGATTATTTTCTAAATGGAGAGAGAATCCAGAAATCGGAGTTGCAAAGGGACTTGGGAGTGCTGGTGCAAGACTCCCAAGAAGTTAATTTGCAAGTCAAATCGCTAGCAAGGAAGGCAAATTCAATGTTAGCATTTTTATCAAGAGGACTGGAATACCAAACCAGAGGTGCAATGCCGAGTCTGAAGAAGGATCTCGACCCGAACTGTCACCCATTCCTTCTCTCCAGAGATGCTGCCTGTCCCGCTGAATTACTCCACCTTCGATGTAATGCTGAGGCTCTATAAGGCACTGGTCAGGCCGCATTTGGAGTACTGCGAGCAAATTTGGGCCCCATATCTGAGGAAGGATGTGCTGGCACTGGAGAGGGTCCAGAGGTTTACAAGAATGATCCAGGAATGAATGGGTTAGCAAATGATGAGCGATTGACAGCACTGGGCCTCTACCCGCTGGAGTTTAGAAGGTTGAGGGGGGACCTCATTGAAACTTACAGAATAATGAAATGCAGAGGGTGGATGTTTCCACTGGTGGGAGAGTCTAGGACCAGAGGTCACAGCCTCAGAGTTAAAGGGTGCTCTGTTAGAAAGGAGGTGAGGGGGAACTGTTTTAGTCAGAGGGTAGTTAATCTGTGAAACTCATTGCTACAGAGGGCTTTGGAGGCCAAGTCAGTGGATATTTTTAAACAGAGATAGACAAATTCTTGATTAAGAACGTGTGACAAAGGTTATGGGGAGAAGGCAGGAAAATAGGTTTAGGAGGCAGAGATCAGCCATAATTAAGTGGCGGAGTAGACTCGATGGGCCGAACGGCCTAATTCTGCTTCAAAAAAGTGAACTTGAAATCTCCTCTGCCTGCACATGATCCATATCCCACCATTCCTCGTATATCCAAGTGTCCATCTAAAAGCACTAAAAACATTATTCCCTTTATCTGCACACTGAGGACGGCTTCATTATAATCATATATGGTCTAGTCTTTTTGCTGACTGGATAGCACACAACAAAACATATTTTCATTGTTCCTTGGTACACGTGACAATAATAAATTAAAATAAACCTCTTAAACACCGCATTTGTATCTGCTACACCACCACCCCTGACAGTGTGTTCCAGGCACCCACCACCCTCTATGTAAAATGAAATATTATTTAATTTATACTCCAGCATATCTTAAATTAATTACAAAAAAAAAAGATGTGTAGGAAAGAACTGCAGATGCTGGTTGAAACCGAAGATAGACGCAAAATGCTGGAGTAACTCAGCGGGACAGACAGCATCTCTGGAGAGAAGGAATGGGTGACGTTACGGGTCGGGTCTGAAGAACGGTCTCGACCCGTAACGTCACCCATTCCTTCTCTCCAGTTGCTGCCAGTGCCGCTGAGTTACTCCAACATTTTGCATCTATCTTCGGTTTCAACCAGCATCTGCAGTTCTTTCCTACACATCTTTTTTTTAAAATTAATTTAAGATATGCTGGAGCATAAATTAAATAATATTTCATTTTACATAGAGAATGAGAGGGTGCCTGGAACACACTTTGGCATTTTGTGGCAAAAAAACAGTAGCATTTCATTGAGCATAATAAGTTTAAAAGGAGCGAGGGAACCGGGGACCTGGTTAACAGATAGGGAGCGGAGGATCCGGGAAGTTGGTGAGCTGGGTACCAATTCATTAGGATTTCCACAAGGTCAGGTAGTGCATTATCAATGTTTTTGGAAACATAGATAAAGATTAAAAGAAGTTAGGAAAGCAATCAACTTAGAAGGCTGCGGGGGAAGTTAATTGAAGTGAAGGCTGAAATAATTGAAGATAGGTCGACACACACACACAGTAAACCAAGGAAGGTAAACCCAGTCTGAAGAAGGGTCTCAACCCGGAACATCACCTATTCCTTTTCTCTGGGGATGCTGGCTGACCCGCTTGCATTACTCCAGCTTTTTGTGTCTGTCTTCAGTTTAAACCAGCATCTGCAGTTTCATCCTACATAAATATAAACCTCGACAGTTTGCACGGAATTTCACAATTGCGCGAATACATTCGAGCACCCGATAATTTTTAATCCTGTTTGGTGAATTAAAGGACACCGATTAAACATGATTAATTGCTCCACACCGACAATGAGGCCGTTACAATTTAGATGCAACTCTCTCCCACTCACAGTAAATGAAGACATCCATCAACACCATTCCTTAGAGCAGTTTTTGATGACATTTCATTGCTTATAAACATTTGGAAAACGGTACATATGTAGTTTTATATAAAGACCAATAAATGGCAGACG
This sequence comes from Raja brachyura, assembly GCA_963514005.1. Next base: position 43,700,542 of record OY740803.1, on the reverse strand, counting down.
GGTGTTTCATACATGAATGTGAAAACTAAATTCCCGGCCGTGTGCAATAAAGGGAGGAATGTCTGTCACTCTTCTCTTTAATGAGAACAAGTAGAGATGCCATTCGGTGCCAGAGTGCTCCAGGCATATTCGAATGGCTGAATAAATACAGTACATCATAACATTTCATTCCATAACCTCACAAAATGGATAATAAATGAACATAAATCACTTATGAAGATACAAGAAAGTGTAGATGATGGTTTACAAATATATATATATATCAATATAACCCCATCCAAAACATCTGCTGGATTATCTTCAAAACTGTGGACAATATTTGCTTTACGATTAAAGTAAGAAAAATTGCTGTGTGGGTAAGAATGGTATCTAAAACACTCTATGTATTATCTATGAACAAAGAGGGACCCAGCGTGGGAGTGGGGGGGGGGGGGGGGGGGGAGGCGGGATGACACTGAGAATGAAGAGGGACCATCATGACTCTACTGAGTACTTTTTGTAATGTGGCGGCTCTTTTGTGTACTTTGTAGACTGCATGTGATAGACAAGAACTTCACTGTAGTTAGGTACATGTGTATAGTAGAATCAATGAGTATCCAACACATGAAGGCTTATGGCTATGAAGGCAGAAGGTATCATGAAATAAAAAACACAAATTAACAACGTACTTTCCATGAGGTTGGCACGCATTCTCTACAGCAATTGACCCTTCTCAGAAATACATGGAATTTACAGACTAGACGAGCCATTGCTATGAAAATCATGGGCAAGGTTAGAACGCCGAGCCTGCATAGCAAGTGGATATCACCATGGTAATATTGAGGTTCAATTGATGTAAAAATCATTTCAATCAAAGACTCCCAAGTCTCACGATAAAAGTTGAAACAGTTGAGTCCAATAAATCACTTAAACTGTTGCCTGAGTAATAGCATGCATAAAATTGCTTCCATATATTACTCCACCGTTACCACAGGGCATTGTGTTCACATAATGTTATTGCCTCCTCAATCCTGTTGCTTATTCTAATTTCATTCAGATATTACAAATGTATAAATAGATCGACAGAATCTTCCCTGGCAGGGGTAGATCTGCCTGAGGTTGGATTTTTTATCCCCCCCAAGAGCTGTTAAACGTGGTAGGAAAGAGATTGTAATCGTCATCTGCGATGGCAATGAGGGCTATTTCGTCTGAGTGGGAAACCATTGGTATTCACATGAAGTCTGCTGAAGCTGCAGCATCTTAGTTAGGAAAGAGGAGTCTCTGTGAAGAAGTTGTTGCTTGAGGCATGCAGCTTCAGACCAAAGGAAATCTTTGCACTGAAAGACTTCTTTCACAGTAGGTATTTTGATGTATCCTTTCAAAAAGTGGATGGCTGTTTGAAGATGCTGAAATCCTTTGAGGATAAGGGTAAGAAAACGCTCCCATAACTGCTTAGCAAGGTTCTCTTTCCAGTCTTACAAGAGGACAAACACTCATTGTCCACATGCATCTCTCTTGACCTGGCCTTTCTCCAATGGTTCGTTGAAGGGCCAGAGAATATAGCTATCAAAGAATTGCTTTTCATATGGACGTAGGAGAAGTATTAAACCTACACCGAGAGCAGAAAGGTTGCTGTTATATTGCTCTATTTGGTGCAAGTTACTGCCGTAAAACAAATCAAGCCACAGAGTGCCAAACCTGCGACAAACCTAGGCATGAAGTGGTTTCTTGCAAAGTGATCATCTGCTGAAATTGCATAAAGCAGGTTCACAAAACAATGGAGACATAGGACTCTGCAGATGCTGGAATCTTGAGAAAAACACAAAGTGCTGGTGGAACTCAGTGGGTCAGGCAGCATCTGTTGATGGAATAAACAGACAACGTTTCAGTTCGGGACTTTTCTTCAGAGGCATAAAGCACGTGACCTCTGGGCAGCCAAATGGCAGGTCTGGTCACCAGCACAAAACCTGCCCAAAATGAAAAAGCTGCAATGCCCAGGCAGTGGGAAGAGGCAACTCAGGAGTGAAGTACAGCAGTCACACCTGCTTCCAAAGAAATAATATTACTACACCAACATGCAGCATGGAGGAGGCATAGTACAAACTTTCAATAATCACATCTTATGCCAGTTCAGCGAATGCAGAACAGATTGAATGCAGTCCAGAAACTGGAGTGGGCTAGTTTATTCTCGGGAGGAAAGGAAAAGTCTGTAAAACTGAGGGCGTGAGGGGGTTGGGGAGGAGGGAAGAAGATAGGGGGGGTCGGTTCACGGGCCCAGCCAGGCGAGGGTGAAGAACGAGGCCTGGGGCTTATGTGGATCGGGAGCCGCTCCAGTGGACCGGACTTTGGACTTTTTCTATATGGCGCCAATATAGGGCGACCCATGCACTATGCGTGTGATCTATGCAAAAAGGATTTCACTGCGCAGTGCGCACGTGACATCAAAGCACCATTGAACCATTGGGTGGGAGAGAAGGGGCGCAGGGGGGCCTCGGCGAACTGATGTCCCACTCCTCGCCTGACTGCCTTTGTGTCCAGGAGTGCCTCCTGCAGGAAACACTGCTATGGAGAGACATCTCTGCCATCAATGAAATCAGCGAGATATGGTGAGGACAGGAGTGCTCATCACACACAGATACCCCACTCATGGTCATCAATGTGTCTACTACAGCTCCAAGGAACCAAATGCAGCCTGTTTTCCCAAATCTCCCACCACCTCTCGCAATGTTTCAGTCAGTCATTCTGGGCGGTGATCTCAACCTGAAGGATAATCCAGCAGGCATATCAATAAACTTGATTCCACGTCCAATGTCCAGATTGGAATGGCACAAAGTGCAAAGTTGTGTTATGTCTTTAGCCACCCTGCAGATGGAGCACCAAGACAATGCACTGGGCCTAAACCAGATAGGTTAGTCCACTCCAGAGTTGATGTTCTTTTTGTATCCACCAGTTCTACCAAAGCCCTTCTCTGACTGCTGTGGCTGTCTGTCATCAAAAGAATAACAAGAATGTTGGCAGAGAGACATAGAAGCCGTATATCACTGCTGACTTCAGAAATCATCAAGGAATGCAAGAGAGTCTATGCGGGTTGGTGAACCGTGAAGTTGTTCTTTGCTTCTCCAATACGCTGGCGAGAAACAACATCATCAAACATCATTAGGTTTTTCCACCCTCAAAAATGCTCAGAAGGCAAGAAGAGTCCAAAGGGAATGTGACAACAACAGGAAGGAATGCAGATTGGCGGATGGTGAATGTTGAAGAGGAGCTTCAAGATTGATAGTCATAGAGCATGATGACAGGCTCTTTGGCTCAACGTCCATTCCAATCAAGATTCCCATCGACGCTGGACTCACCTGCCCGTGTTTGGCCCATATCACTCTAAACCTTCCCTATCCATGCACCAGTCCAGATGTCTTTTACGTTTCCATAGCAATTGTCTCAACTACCTCATCTGATAGCTCGTTCTATATACTCACCACCCTCTGTGTAAGGACCCGAGAAGCCAATAAATAATTTCTACTCCACAGCACCCTGCAGTGTGAAGTAGAAAGAGATGCGCTCAACCTTTTCCTTGCAGTGGATGCTCATGGGTAACCCTGTGATCAGCAGGCTGACAGAAGAGGAGTAACTTCCTCGCAGTCTGATCTTTTGCAGCCTTCCTGGAATTTCCTTTAGATGACAGCAAGATGGAAAGTCTTAACTAATCATTGAGGCTGGACAAGCTGACAAAGCCGGCTCACTCCTTTGAGACAAGTAAAACTCCTGAAAGTGACAGCCTGTCAGTTGAATTATATTTGACTCCAAGAGACCGGACGGACTGGACTTGCTGTACTTACTGTAACAATGCTATCGCTTTATTTCTCGCTGGCAACTTGTCAGAAATCATGAAGAGAGGCATCAACTGTAAACAAAAGTGTAGGGGGAGGAAATCAGCAACCCACCCGAGTGTTAAATGTGGGTTACAAGATTATGTTCAAGGTCATCGCTGATCCAAGCAAGACTGCCTGGGCCTGATGATTCTCATTCTCAATTGTGGTTGCCCACGACAAGATCAAGGGAAATATAAACATGTTTGCTAATACTACAAACCTAGGAGGCAATGAGGCTTCTGAGGGATCACAGTCAATCTTTAGGGGATATAGTTGGGTCAATTGAAAGGGCAAGAATGTGGCAAGTGGACGATAATGTGAAAGAATGTGAAGTTATCCACTTGGGTAGAAAATCAGAATATGTTTTAAAATTTGAGAGATTGAAGAATGTTGGAATTCAGTTGTCCTTGTACATGAATCTAAAAGATAAAACAAGTCAGGGGGAAACAAAAGGGTAAGTTGGCTTTAATTGTGCTCCGCTCTCTGGAACAGAGATAAATATCAAATGCTGTGGGGAAAGTGGATGAGTGACACTTTGATCTACCTCAAATTTGCTGGTCTCTCAATGGAGTGTTATGAACAACCAAATGCTGCATTCTGGCACAAGCTGAGGTTCATAACACGTGCTGATGTCTGCATCAGACACCACAGAGTGTTTGAATCGAACACCACAAAGCCTCTGTAGGGAAAGGACACAGTTCACCTCCCTCCCACCTCTCCACTCCCAGCACCTTTATAAAAAGACACACAAAGCTCACACAAAACAGGTAAAAACACCATAAATTAATGAACTGACACCAATTCAATGGTTTGTTCTGCCTTTCCAATTATACACATTTGCAAATTTTATAAATGGTGTGAAAATGTTTGCCTTAAAAATGTTGATATAATTCTGTGATTCTACGAAGTTAAACATATTTAATTTTATAATAGCCATAAACATATTCTCTACGAGCTGCGAAAACAACTGATGGCTGTCCTTCAAACTGTGTGCCCCTTGCCCATTTCATTGTTTCATGGGGATTTACAAATACAGATTGTTTTAAATAGGCGCATGGTGGGGGCAGGAGAGAGGGTGATTGCTGTGTTGCTTTCAATGTGATTAAGTAAATTTTGAATTTAAAGATTAAAAATAATGGATAGGAAAGAACAGCAGATGCTGGTTTAAATCAAAGGCAGACACAAAATGCTGGAGTAACTCAGATGGGTCAGGCAGCATCTCTGGAGCGAAGGAATGGGTGACATTTCAGGTCGAATCCTTCGCTCCAGAGATGCTGCCTGTCCCACTGAGTTTTTCCAGTAAGTCAACCGACTCAACAGTTAAGAATTGCGTCGTTTCAGTAATATGTTCCACCGGGTGGCGCCATCAGCGATGGCAGCCCCGCCGACGGCCTTTCTGTCTTTTCATCTTTTTTTGTTATTTTTAGTGTGTTTTAAAAAGTTTGTGTTAATGTTCTCTGGTTTTTTTTTAATGTGGGGCTGGGGGAGGTGGTCGGGTGTGACTTTTTTTCCCATCTCTTACCTTGCCGGAGATGTGATTGTTTTCCGGATCGTTTCTCCGGTCGCTCTGCAGCCTAACATCATGGAGCTGGCGGCCTTGCCTGAGACTGACTTTGAGCCCCACCACAGGGCCGTGGACTTACCATTGGAGCCTGCGATCCCTTGCCTGGGATCGATCCTCGAACCACGGCCTGTGGATTCCAACGTCGAGGAGCTCGCAGTCTCGGGTAGAGACTGATATCAGGAAGCTCCAAAGTCGCAGGAAGTTTAACTAGCCCCTTATTTTAAGTCAAAGTATAACCTTTGCAGTACACTTTTTTTCTTTCAGTTACATAAACATTAAGGAAAAAGCAAACATACCTCCAACTCCTGTTCTCTCTGTAGAGCAAACTGTTTAAACGACTTCACTATGATCCCAGCATTTGAGCAGTCATACACAAATATAGAGGGACTGCCCATCCAAGTTTGAAGGTCGTAAATGGAGAGGGGAATATATTGCGTATAGTTCTGTTACAAAAGGAAAATAAAATTAGTTGTTGTATGGAAACTTGTCCTTATCTATTAAAGCTTTATAGCAAATGATTCAGTTAATTGAAAGTTCCACAAAACCACATTTACGTTACAGCTACACTAACACTTATCAAAAGATCTGTTCAAAGTGCAAACCTCCCCACATTGTTCTTTGATGAAGAGAAATAAACATATAAAAAAGCCTTCATTATACAATTCAGATTGGAACTTTTAAGACTAAATGGATAAAGTATTTTTAAAGCCTAAAATGATTGTATTAATTAAGCTATAGGTGGAAATCATAATAAAGGCAACGTTTTGAAAATGTTTCACCATTTCATTCTCACTTGTGGTTGCCCACGACAAGATCAAGAGATCAAGGCCAATACAAACATGATTGCTAATACTACAAACCTAGGAGGCAATGCAGTTTCAAAGGGACCACAGTGAGTCTTTGGGGGATATAGTTAGGTCAATTGAAAGGCAAGACTGTGGCAAGTGGACTATAATGTGAACGAATGTGTAGTTATCTTTGATAGAAAATCTGAATACATTTTAACATTTGAGAGATTGAAGAATGTTGGAATTCAGATGTCTTTGTACATGAATCTAAGAGATAAAACAAGTCATGGGGAGACAAATGGTATGTTGGCTTTAATTGCAAAAAAGACTTGAGTTCACGATTCTTGCTCCAATATGTCGGAATGTTACAATACTTAGCTTTAGCGGCGCTGCAGTTCTGCCACTGGCCGTGTGCACGACTTTGGCGCCTTTGGGGGGGGGGGGGGGCATTTCCTCCTGCCTGTCCGAGATACATTTTCTTGGGCTGCTAGCTGATGTTGAAAAATCGTTCTGACTTCCATTCTCGGAAGTTTAAAACAAAATATCGCAGGACAATTTTATCGCTGGAGTAAAATAAAAAGGCGACTTCTAATGCTGTCAACGTTGATAGCGGGACGGATCTCACGTAGGGGACAAAACATAAGGTAAGGCATTTATTTTATATATAAACTTGCTTAATTTATGGGAATTAAACATTAAATTCCTTTCATTTGGCCTATAAATTCATGCCAATGAGATTTAAAAATCATGTGATATTGTGAATTCTTGTGTGAATGTTATTTGGACAGCTATTTAAAAATGTTAATCTTTTTTTTAAAGAAATGGATAGATGTTTAGATCTAGTAATTGAATTTTGTAATTAGCTACAATTAGGTAACTAACTAATTATATGCTTTAATTTCAGGGTCATCCAAGTAAGATTGTTTCATATTTGTTTCAGAATGCTTCAATCTATAATAACCGAAAATGTCTTTCAGTTCTCTTAATTTTTAAGAAAGTTATGGGCTTTTGACTGTCCTCGATCACAGCTTTTGTTTTGAGTCAATGGAAAAGCAATAGGGAACAAGATGTTAATTTCCGAGTATGAAAATGGCCATAACCTTTTTAATACTGAAGATATGAAAGTGAATTAGGTGTCAAATTAAACTTATTTTTATGCTTTATCTGATGGGATAAATTGCAGACTTGATTTTTAAATCTCAAAATTTTGTAACATTGCTACAAAAGGTCCTCTGGTCCGAAAAACTGTGCACACATTTTGTTTATCTGTCTAAGATATACCTGCAAAACAAAGAATGTAGAAAAGATGTATCCGATTGATTCCTGCGATGGCAAATTTGTTACATGAGGCCCACCTTTACATGAGGCGGTATTAAGACTGAGCAGGAATCTCATTGAATCATATAGTTCTTGAGAAGCTTAACAGGTTACGCAGAGTTGATACTTCCCCTGTGAAGGAAGGAACTGCAGAAGCTGGTTTACACTGAAAATAAACACAAAATGCTGGAATAACTTAGTGGGTCAGGCAGCATCTCTGGAGGAAAGGAATAGGTGATGTTTTGGGTTGGTACCCTTCGGACCTCTTCGTTCCAATCCAAAATGTCACCTATTATCTTTCCCGGAGATGCTGCCTGACCCGCAGAGTTAACCCAGTATTGTGTCTATTTTTTATATTTCCCCTGGTCGCCGTGATTTAAACCAGGAGAGAAATAAGAGGATGTTTATTCACCAAAGGATTGGTGAATCTTTGAAATTCAATAGCCATTCGTAGCCATTCAGGAGAGAAATAAGAGGATGTTTATTCACCAAAGGATTGGTGAATCTTTGAAATTGGTCACCCAAATGGTCCATATAACCTGAATGACTGAGTATACTCATCAACACTGGATTTCATCTCCACAGAAGAGCAACGGTCGGTTGTCTGTATCTGGCCTCGTTTTTCATTTTCTGAATTTCAGTGAACATTTTGTAGGCTCTTGAAAATTATTTGCATTTCTCTTTTTTCCCCCTGCTTTATACTTCAACATTCTACCTTTCACATTTCATTACTGTGCAAAAATAGTTCCGTCCATCAAGCATCCCATGTCATTTAAAAGCCCAAATGCAAAAGGCCTCTATTTTAATTGCCTTATCTTATTCTAAGGCCAAAGCAACTTTGTCAGTCATCCTTCGCCAGATAAGCTTTTTGTTTAAAGCTTTCACCAAATGTCAGCCAATTGTTTTGATTGAAATTGCTATCTTAAAGTTTTGTTTAATGGGATCAACAATTTACTGATGGTATTACTTGGTGTATCCAAGGTCAAATAGATCAAAAAACAAACTCCTGGAGGGACCTAGCAGGTCAAGCAGCATCTGTGGAGCTAAAGATTATGATCAATGTTTTGGGTAGAGATCCTGCACCAGTCCTGACACAGGACTTCGGCCCAAAACACAGACCATCGCTTTGCCTCCTCAGATGTTCCTTGATCTGCTGAGTTCTTCCAACAGCTTGCCTTGTGCTCCAGATTCCAGTATTTGCAGTCTCTCCTGTCTCATCAAACAGGTCAATTTTGGTTGACTAAACATCTCCCCTGGTCTTCCATATCTGCAGAAACTAATGTTATAATCTATTATTCTAGTTTGTAACATGCGCTACAAAATACATATCAAATCTGCAACCTAGTCTATCTTTGCATTATATTCATCTCAAATACAAACTATACAAATGGCTTCATTTTAACAATCGTTACCATCATCCCTCTTTAGAAGCAGCACAGCTTTTACATTTCATAAACATACTTCAATCACTTCACAATTTATCCATTAAGCTTCTCTTGTATCATCTGAATAGATTGAACACAAGAAAGGGAGTCTAATGGGATGATTTTGGGATAAGTACAGTCCAAAAATACAGCGGCTAAAGAGAGCACAGAAAATCAATAAATCCAGTTATATTTTAAGCTAGAAGCCAAAAGCTGTATTTCAGGTTATTTAACAAACCTTATTTTGGAGCAAGTGTAGTTAAAAATGGATGTGATCATTTAAAACTGAACTTCGTACATTTTAGGTTCAACATAACCATAGTGTTGGTGCTGTTTGAAAATGAATTAAAGTACGGAAACTAAATTCAAATTGAATACAGGCTCCCCCAACATTACAAAGTTTGATTAACAGAAATTTGACTGCAGAGAATTCACAAATCACTATTTAAAAAATCTGAGATTCAGAATAAAAATTCACTCTCATGGAATGAGTGTGCCAATTATTAATTTATTTTTTTGCTTGCATTTGTTGACGCAAATGCAAAGAATCATAAGGTTATAAGTGATAGGAGAAGAATTAGGCCATTCGGCCCATTGAGTCTACTCCGCCATTCAATTAAAGCTGATCTATCTCTCCCTCCTAACCCCATTCTCCTGCCTTCTCCCCATAACCTGTACTAATCAAGAATCAATCTTTGCCTTAAATTTTTACCATTGACAGCCTTCACAGTCGTCTGTGGCAATGAATTCCTCAAATTCACCACCCTCTGACTAAAGAAATACCTCCTCATGTCCTTCCTAAAGAAACATCCTTCAATTCTGAGAGTATAACCACTAGTCCTAGACTCTCCCACGAGTGGAAACGTCCTCTCCACATCCACTCTATACAAGGATGTGTCCATGCCTTGCAGAAAATCACAACACAAACTGTTTTGGGAAACAAGAATGTTTTGGGAATGCAACCCATCCCATTCTTCCCTGTAATGCAGTTTCACCTGTACGGAGTACGGTCATTTAAAATGTCTCCAATAACTTTGACAGGGTTTCAATCAATAGTATCATGAATGTTATGGCTATTAGTTTTGCAGGTCTTTCTTCCAGACTGAATTGTTTGCTGTTAAGATGCCACTTATTCTTTTTGCCCGTCTATACGAATATAATGGGCTGACACCAGAAACAAAACCTAGCAAAGACAACTACAAGGCTTCTAATAAGAAAGATTTCTAAAGATTCTTACAAATTCTTGTTTATTTATTTCTTGTTTAAACATGACAGTACATCAAGTCACCTAATAATTGTGAGGGGGTTCTGCCAAAACCTACAAATGAAACCACCTTAAAATCACCCAAACTAGTCTCATCGTTGCAGATTTGCTCAATTAACCACGGCCTGCTGGAGCTCCCAGTTGCTAACGGTTTTAACTCCCCTTCCCATTCCGATCCTGACCATTTTGTCTGTCGCCTCCTCCACTGCCAGGGTGAGGCCACACACAATTGGAAGGAGCAGCAGCAGAAGGAGTTGGCAACCCAAAAATATAAAAATTGAATTCCCCTAATTCTAATAATATGCCCCTCTCTTTCCCTTGACTCACCCCCAACCCCAATGTGCACCCACCTCCGCCACATCTCCCACTACCCCAGTCACCCTGCTCCTTAACCCCCCCTCCCTCCCGTACACTCCTCCCCCTACCTCGAGTACCATTCTTCCTTTTATCCTCTCCGTTTCCTCTCCCGTCTTCTTCCACTCAAGTCCCTCCCTCCGGCATTACATTTCACTTCTTTTATTTCCTTATTTGACACCCTTTTGTCTCCTCTCCACCTCTGGCCTTTATCACTTACTCTACCCCATGTGCCAACCACCCCCTCACCTGTAACCATCTATCATTTGCCAGGCTTTGCCCCACCTCCACCTCTTTACTTGCCATCTCCAGCCTCAAGAAGGGTCTCAACCCAAAATGCCATCTGTCCATTCCCTTTGCAGATGCTGTTCCTCCAGCACTCTGCGTTTAGTCCCATCCTGGCTTGTGAAAACGTAATGCGATAAGAAACCTTATTTCAAAGTTAGTAAAGGACTTGGCTTAGGGTCCAATGCATCATACATACATGATGAAAGCTCATCTCTCTGTTTAATCCTAAATCTAATTCCAAATTACATGCTATGTTTAAAATGGTCAGGTAGATAATTTCCTAAAATTTGTATACAAGACATAGTTTACATAGTAGTCACTCAAACTGGCCTTCCACAAAATAATATGCCAAATCTAGTTTATATTATTCAACTGTAGTGTTTTATACAACATGCCCATTTTATGCAAGCATACACACTTTCACAGTTTACTTCAAACAGTAGATACACAAAAACCTGTGAATTCCATGCTTTATCATGCTACACTAATTACTTCAAAAAGAACCCTAAAATTATGTAGAATAATTTAAACTTGAACACAATAAATTTCAATATTTACAAAAGTTGAAGGAATAAAAATAAATAACTATATTGCCATAACATGTTTAACATCAAAACTGTTTTTTTTTAAATTTCATAACACTTATGTAAAATGATTAGGTTACATGTCAAATACATTCTTACTAGTTTAGGATATTAGGACTTTAGAATTACGAATACCGGCTTTCTAAATAGGTATGAAGAACATAGACATTGATTACCTTATTGAATACCCAGATTTCACCATTTACAGTGGGTCTTGGCACTCCGTGTCCGTTATAATGGTAGAGCACTCTTTCTTCCTTTGCATTACGTCTGAGGGAGGTGCAGAGCTTTTTAACTTCATCCACCGTTGGATCCAAGCTCTGTTTATATCTGGCCTGATAAAAGGAAAATAATATTTATTACTAAGCAATGCAAACCTCAGCATGTGAAAATGAGGAATGCCTACAACCCATTTCTCGCTACCCTTAGATAGACACAAAATGCTGGAGTAACTCAGTGGCACAGGCAACATCTCCGGAGAGAAGGAATGGGTGACGTTTCAGGTCAAGCCCCTTCTGAGTAGTCAGGGGAAAGGGAAACGAGAGATATAGACAGTGATATAGAGAAATACAGAACAAATGAATGAAAGATATGCAAAAAAGTGACGATGATAAAGGAAACAGGCTATTGGTGGCCGTTTGCTAAATGAGAATGAGAACCTGGTGCGACTTGGGTGGGGGGGGGGGGATGGAGAAAGAGGGAATGCAGGGGTTACTTGAAGTTAGAGGAATCAAAATCACACCACTGGGTTGTAAGCTGCCTAAGCGAAACATGAGATGCTGATACTCCAATTTGCATTTAGCCTCACTCTGACAATGGAGGAGGCCTAGGACAGAACTATCAGTGCGGGAATGGGAAGGGGAATTAAAGCTCACCTTTTACTGTTTGTGGAGAATAGGTGATGGAGTATAGAACTGTAATAACTATTTTGTTATGAGAGGACACCATCATGAACTAAAACTTTATAAATTCCAACTGATTTAGCGGCGTTAAGATCTGAACGCTTCTTAAGTAATGCATTTTACTACATTGACAAGCTGAGCTTTGGTAATAGAGGCGAGCAACTGCATGAATCAAGGTACAATGCGACAAGACACTAGATTTGAATGAAATAAAGTGGCAAACATTCTCACAATTAGTGGGAAAGGGAAAGCACATTCAGTGGCAAATAAAGGGGAAGGAATGTTGAGAAGGAAAAAGGTCAAATTTCTGACTTGCATCAGCATTGCCACTTCAAGGAAGAGAGTCGAGAGTGTTTAATTGTCATATGTTTTGACAATGGAACAATGAAATTCTTACTTGCAGCAGCATAAGAGGATAATGTATTTTGTTCTAAATATTGATTGCAAGAATGTTTACATGGAACTTCACATTTTCTATTTCCCTCCAGTCTACTTTTCACTGATCGATCCAAGTGCTGAACAGTTATAGCTGCTGTTTGCATACCTTCTATGTCACATAGCACTCTATGTATAGCTTTTGATAGCAATTAGTTGCAAAAATGGTTTAATGGTGAAACGGCAGCAAATATTTTTAGCAATGCCCGACAACTTTTCAAGGAGGTTGTCATGAATCCAGTCCTTCAGCATCAAAGTGCTCTCATATTTCTAATGTCTTTAGGGACCTCAGTCATGCAATCATGCTGCTAACATTATCAGAACATTAATGGGCTTCTTCCAATGCAAAGCTTTTGAAAGTTGTAGGATACAAGTGGCATTTGGTCATAATTGATCCAGTTATATTTTCTCATCAATTTTAGATTGTAAGCATCATTAAAGATCCATTTTAAGCAGCCCTTGCTCGCCAACAGCAAATTAGATGGGCGAGCATCAGCGGGAATCGTTCAGATTTTTCAGGCATATTTATTTGTTCATGCTAGCTGGACACTAATGTTGCAAGAAAGACACGCAATTAACATCCAGTTCCAATTGTTCTCTGATCCAAGAAGCTTGCGGGTCATTTCAGATGAAAGTGGGAGTCAAATTTACAAAAGGAATCCTCTATTAGGGTTTGGTGAGCTTTCCTGCATAAGTAAACGGCCGTGGCAATTTGTGTAGCATTTAACACAACAACATGATATTGCTAAGTGCCCTTAATGACACTTAATGCCCTTAATGGATAAATAGCAGATAATGAGGTGTATGAATCCATTATATATGATATTTGTGTAGCATTTAACACAACAACATGGTATTGCTGCATTTAAAGCCAATGAAGAACATATTGAAGCACTTATTAGCTCAAGTTATTCACAATTTCAGTGTCCAAGTTCAGATTAAAGTATTATCATTGTTATTAGCCCATTGAATTAAACAAAAAAATTAAATTAATGAATTCCAACTAACAAGGGCTGCTTAATGGTTCAGCTGGTAGACCTGCTGCCTCACAGCACAAGAGACCAGAGGGTGCAGTCCGTGTGGAATTTGTATGTTCTCTCTGTGACTGTGTGGGTTTCCTGCAGGTGCTCTGGCTTCCTCCCACATCCCAAAGACGTGCGGGTTTGTAGGTGATTTGGCTGCTGAAAATTTCCCCTCGTTTGTAAGGAGTGGGTGCAAAAGATGAATGACATAGAACGTATGTGAACGGGTTATCGATGGTCGGGGTGGACTCGTAGAGCCAATGGGTCTATTTCCATGCTGGATCTTTCAATCAATGAATTACAAAACTATTTTAGCACTTGTCAAACTCTCATACATCGTCCTACATTGCATTACAGATAACGGCTGTCAAAACCATCGAAGTAGCTGGTAGCCCAAAATGCCATAATCATAACGGCTGTGAGCGCCATACCATGGCATGTAAGAATGAACAGTCATTTATACTTTTGTATCAAGTACTTTGAGTACATGTGGTATACCTCAGTGCAATAGAAGTGGGCATGCGCGTGGGCAAGTGGGCATGAGCGTGGGCAAGTGGGCATGCGCGTGGGCAAGTGGGCATGAGCAAGTGGGCATGAGCGTGGGCAAGTGGGCATGAGCGTGGGCAAGTGGGCATGAGCGTGGGCAAGTGGGCATGAGCGTGGGCAAGTTGGACCGAAGGACCTGTTTCCATGCTGCATGATTCGGACTCTAAGTCCAAGTGTCAACGGCACACAGTTAATGTGCTTTCTATAAAGTATCAACAAACACTTCAAACTTTTGCACTTGTTCACCACTAGCTACCACATGATCTGAATATTATTTCTGTACTTTGCTGCTGTCCCTCCTTTCACTGCCGTCTATCTCCTCTTTGGCTGCATTAATGCCCATTTCCCCTTTTCATTCTCTTTTCAATCACGTCCGTCTGCTGCGTTTTTCCCTCCTCTGCATTACCACTCACTTTTCTCTTTGAAGGATAAATTGTTGTTTAACAGCAATTGAATTGAATGATGTTTGTATGAACAAGGTTACGTAAAGTGCCCTCCACAATGTTTGGAACAAAGACCCATTATTTATTTGCCCCTGTACTCCACAATTTGAGATTTGTAATAGAAAAAAATCACGTGGTTAAAGTGCAGATTTTATTAAAGGGCATTTTTATACATTTTGGTTTCACCATGTAGAAATTACAGCTGCGTTTAAACCTACAAATAAGGTGCTCAAAACTGTACGAAGAGATAATAAAAAGACTATAAGTATGGAAATCTGCAATAAACTAGACAATTTAAAAGTTTCTGAAATACAGTAATAGAAAGCTTGATTCATTTATTTTCCATTCTCCAGATGCTGACATTCCCTATACCTGGCGCCATCTCGTCCATTGCTCTGTCCTCTAGCACATAACGCCAAGAAGTCTCAGCTTCAATTAAAACATTTTCTTCTGCAATTCAGTCTATCTTGCAACATCTAATATTCCGGCATCCGTTTACCATGCATAACATTCACCACCATTGCAACCCACCTTGCCTCTTTAAGCCATTACAACCCATCATTCTGACACACTTGCTCAAGCCCTCGTTTAATCTTCATTGAGGATCTTGGGCCACACTCCAAACTTCCTCTCTGTAATACAGTATCTATTTATCTTTGTTCCATTACTACAAATGCATATCTCATGTGGCTGGGGTTATGGGGAGAAGGCAGATGAATGGGGTTGAAGGGAGAAGATAGATCGGCCATAATTGAATGGCAGAGTAGACTTGATGGGCCGAATGGATTAATTCTGCTCCTATAACTTATGAACTTATGTGGAATGCTTGGAAATGCTTACTATTTCAAAATAAACTAGTCAAGAGTCAAGTCAAGAGAGTTTATTGTCATGTGTCCCAGATAGGACAATGAAATTCTTGCTTGCTACAGCACAACAGAATATTGTAAGCAAAAATACAGAACACTTCAGTTCAATATACACATAAATAAGCAGAAAAAATGCAATAGGCTGTTACAATTCAGAGTCTGTTTGTTGGCGAGTTTAATAGCCTGATGGCTGTGGGGAAGATGTTGTTCATCAACTTGAATGTAACAGATCTCAGGCTCTTGTACCTTCTGCCCAATGGTAGCGGCGAGGTGAGTGCATGACCAGGATGGTGTGGGTCCTTAATGATGTTGGCTGCCTTCTTGAGGCAGCGACTGCGATAGATCCCTTCGATGGTGGGGGGGTCAGAGCCGATGATGGACTGGGCAGTGGTCACAACTTTCTGCATCCTTTTCCGCTCCTGGACGCTCAAGTTGCCGAACCAAGCCACGATGCAACCAGTCAGCATGCTCTCTACTGTGCACCCCTGTAGAAGTTCGGGAGAGTCTTAAGGGTCCCAACTTGAAAAGCCACCTATCCATGATCTCCAGAGACGCTGCCTGACTCGCTGAGTTACTCCAGCACTTTGCGTTCTTTAATATCATTGTTTCTATACTATGATACAGTGCCCTCCATAATGTTTGGGACAAAGACCGCTCATTTATTTATTGCGTCTGTACTCCACAATTTGAGATTTGTAATAGAAAAAAAATCACGTGGTTAAAGTGCACATTGTCAGATTTTAGTAAAGGCCATTTTTAAACATTTTGGTTTCACATGTAGAAATTACAGCAGTTTTTATACATAGTCCTCCCATTTCAGGGCACCGTAATGTTTGGGACACAGCAATGTCATGTAAATGAAAGTAGTCATGTTTAGTATTTTGTTGCATATCCTTTGCATGCAGTGACTGCTTGAAGTCTGTGATTCATGGACATCACCAGTTGCTGGGTGTCTTCTCTGGTGATGCTCTGCCAGACCTGTATTGCAGCCATCTTTAGCTTTTAGCTGAAGAAGGGTCTCGACCCGTCGCCTATCTCCTTCGCTCCTTAGATGCTGCTGCACCTGCTGAGTTTCTCCAGCTTTTTGTGTAACCCTCGATTCTCCAGCATCTGCAGTTCCTTCTTTAACACTTTAGTTTATGCTTGTTTTGGGGGCTAGTCCCCTTCAATTTTCTCTTCAGCGTATAAAAGGCATGCTCAATTGGGTTTGGTTCGGGTGATTGACTTGACCACTCAAGACTGGACAATTTTTTAGCTTTGAAAAACTCCTTTGTTGCTTTAGCAGTATGTTTGGGATCATTGTCTTGCAGTAGAATGAACTGTCGGCCAATGTGTTTCGAGACATTTGGTTGAACTTGAGCAGATAGGATGTGTCTATACACTTCAGAATTCATTATGCTACTACCATCAGCAGTTGTATCATCAATGAAGAAAAGTGAGCCAGTACCTTCAGCAACCATACATGCCCATGCCATAACAACCCCACCACCGTGTTTCACAGATTTGGATCTTGGACAGTTCCTTCTCTCCTCCATACTGTGCTCTTGTCATCACTCTGATCTGTTAATCTTCAGGTCATCTGTTCACAAGACCTTTTCCAGAACTGTGGTTGCTCTTTTAAGTACTTCTTGGCAAACTGTAACCCGGCCATTCTATTTTTGTGGCTAACCAGTGGTTTGCATCTTGCAGTGTAGCCTCTGTATTTCTGTTCATGAAGTCTTCTGCGGACGGTGGTCATTGGCAAATCCACACCTGGCTCCTGAAGAGTGTTTCTGATCTTTAGCTTTTTTCCTTTATTATAGAGAGAATTCTTCTGTCATCAGCTGTGGAGGTCTTCCTTGGCCTGCCAGTCCCTTTGTGATTAGGAAGCTCACTAGTGCTCTCTTTCTTCTTAATGATGTTCTAAACAGTTGATTTTAGTAAGCTTAAGGTTTGGCTGATGTCTCTAACAGTTGTGTTCTTGTTTCTCAGTCTCGTAATGGTTTATTTGACTTTCATTGGCACAACTTTGGTCCTCATGTTGATAAACAGCAATAAAAGTTTCCAAAGGTGATGGAAAGACTGGAGGAAAGACTCGGTGCTGAGAGCTCTCTTATACCTGCATTAAGGAGGCAATTAAACACACCTGAGCAATTACAAACGCCTGTGAAGCCATGTGTTCCAAACATTATGGTGCCCTGAAATGAGGGGACTATGTATAAACACAGCTGTAATTTATACATGATGAAACCAAAATGTTTAAAAACACCCTTTAATAAAATCTGACAATGTGCAATTTAACCACATGTGAATTTTTTCATTAGCATTCTCAAATTGTGGAGTAGAGAGGCAAATAAATAAATGATGGGTCTTTGTCCCAAACATTATGTAGGGCACTGTAGGTGCTAATTGACAAGACTAAAGAAAAAATACATTTTGAAATAAGATCAGCCAAGATGAACATTTAGTGTATGTAATTTAGGTACTATTACCAATGACAATGTGCGAATGTTGATGTTCCCATGCGTTCAATGCCCTTGTCCTTCTTGAGGCAGGGGTTTACAGGATTGTGAAGTGTTATAAGATTAGCATCAGCAAGGAGCTGCAGTGTCCTGGTAATGTATTTCATGGCTCAGTAAACTCATAGGGCTGATGGGCTGCCTGTTGCTTCTTTTCTTATGCTTGAGTCGCTGTCTGACACTTTAGTGGCACTAATGTTGCTAACCACTTATCAGCCCAAGCCTGAATGGTGTCTCTGCTGTGTTTAGCATGGACTGCTTCATTCGCTGAAGATTTAAGATTAGTACATTCCCAGTGTCACAGACAAACTGAAGTGATGGCAATTTCTGCCTCGTGTATTTTATGAACTGCTCCTTTTGTGCTCCACTATTTACTTCAAAACAGTTACGCTGACACATTGTTTGCACTAAAATAGTGTAATCGCTCTATGAACTTCACTAAATGACAAATGAAAAGAGACAAATATCACCAGCCTGTTTTCCATTCAAATAATTCTCTAAATCCTATCGTAGATGACGACAATAAAAATAATATTTTCATTTAACTTTAGAGTTTACAAAGCAATTTTTTTTTTAATGGGAGGATTACACCAATATTATTTAAGCTTCAGCCACATCAGGCTTCCCTGAAAACATGAGGTGTAGAACAAAAGGGATTAAGATAGTTTTGGGATGATTGCATGTTACTTTTTCCACAGAATTCACAGTGCAGGCTCGCTGCTGACTGATACTGGTGCACAGAGGAACTCCCTAAAGTTCACTAACAATTATAATTTGAACACTATGGCTTTCTTTGATGGGGATGGTGCAGAGAAAGCTTAGTGTGTCCATATAACATTCATCTAAATATGAAAATGACATGTCATATTTTTAAAACGCAAGTTGAACATCAGTTTTATTTTAAATTACAGCAGTGCATTGACCATGACACTGAAATCAATTTATACCATTCTCAAAACAGCAACCTACTAATGCAAATTTCAAACTAATGCAATTAAAATTTCTTAATTAAAACATTTTTGTGATCTTTTTGTAATCTTTTTGTAATATTAAAAATTCTAAACATTTGAAAATCTAGTTTTTTTTAAGTTTTTTTAAAAAGAGATATTGGTACATACTGGCATGTACCATCACAAAATAGAAGCACTGGTCTGAACTAAATTGGTCATAACTTCCCCATTCCTTTTTGTTTCTTGGTCCCTTCATTCTTTCCTCCAAGTTAATGCTTGAAAATTTCGGCCTGTCATTCTTAGAGCATTCAATGGCCATTCCACAACCAACAGTACTGCACAAGCTGTGCGACTTCTTTCATCCCTTCAAAGGCCGTCTTTCCAATATCAAATTAATCCTAATGCTGTACATGTTGTACGCAATCATAATCTCACAAACCTACTACAAAATACGTAATTTCCACCCAATCTCTGCAAAAAGGTTCAAATAAGTGTGGTGTAAGGTGCCATTAAGAAACAACGCTTAGAGCAGGGACAGGAAAACAGCAAGGCAATTAAAAAAAATTATATCTGGACCATGTTTTCAAAACTTATTGAAAAGATTGGTTGGATTCTCCTGACCAACAAATTAGCTTCTAAATGTAGAAGCAAGGAACTGCAGATGCTGGTTTAAACAAAAGGACACAAACTGCTGGAGCAACACAGCGGGTCAGGCAGCATCTGGAGGACATTGATAGGTGACGTTTTGGGTCAGGTCTCTCCTCAAGACCAACTTGGATAGGGGCCTTTTCGGGTTGGGATCCTTCTTCGGACTGGAAGTTATTTCCGAATCCTGCTATGAGGCAGGACAAATATTTTCCATTTATCTGTTGAAAGAGAGACTGGTGCAATACAAATGGTACAGGAAGAATGTTTTTTATTATTATTTATTTTTTAGATTTTTTTTACACTTCTAAGGACGCAGTCTATTTATCTAATTATCAATCATTAACCGTTAATTATTGCACCCTACACATCACTACTATTCTCAACCTTCTCTTTTTTCTTTCTTTTCAATCCAAAAAAAAGTTGTACATGAAATGTATTATGTTATATACCATGATTATTATGTGCATTGCTTCCAATAAATATATATATTTTTAAAAATTAAAAAATATATATTTGCAATGAAGGTTATGCAGTTACTCTGATGTGTCAATTAATACATTTTGACAAATGCCTTATTTTACTCTCCTATTCAAAAACATCCTGAGTAGCTGGCTTGAAGGAAAAATAATTACAACTTTAACATGCTAAGTTTGTTCTGAAACTCTCTTTGGTAATTTTTAAATTAAGTCTTTCGCTGTGTGGCCCAGAATAAATGTGTATCGCCTAAAGCAGGATTTACTCATCTTAAGCAGCCTCCTATAGATTGAAATACAGCAGTGAAATTGGTGATGACTGCTTGCTCATGTGCATTCTTGTCTTAGATTTTGTTTGCTGCATTAAGCTAAAATTACCCAATTAATTTTGATAGTTTACCTTACTGAATAATATTTGAGAGCAGAGAACCATGTTTATTTTAACGAGTGATGGTTGAATGGACCATGAATTATATCCAAGTTATTCCCATTCGATAAATGATATTCCACGTTTGAGAAGAAAACTCGTATAGTCAGTCATACGCCGTTAAAAAAGGCCCTTCGGCCCAACTTTGACACATCAACCAACATGTTCCATCTCCACTAGTCCTGTCAAAGTTTGTTTCTTAAAAGCAGATAGCAACAAAAACTGTTAAAGGTAAAACCATGGCAATCTTTAGTTGATTCGTCAGGCAGGAGTGGCGATCTACAATGAGTACAAACGTTGCTCAGTGCTTCTCGGGCTCCCACTCACAAAAGAAAGGACAGTTAGCACAATTATACATTTTTATTATCAGTAAAACACTACTGAATATAGCATGACTGAAAGATTTTGTAGCCTTTCAGAATATAAGAAAAGATGGGTCCAAATCAAGCTCATCCAATAACAAATTAGCTGGAGCGTCAGCTATGTTTTTCAATCTTGGCTTCTTTATGGCACCGAACCATTCTTTTGTTCTACAAGTCCATGCTTTTGTAGCAGAACGACTCCATTTTAAATTTGACTATTAGATTTGACTATTAGCTCTTTCATTCCCATCTGTCTGCGTTTAGCCCAAATCTCTCTAAACCTATTCTATCCACGTACCTGTCTAAATGTTTCTTAAACATTGCGATAGTACCCGCACACTACAACAATACTTAAAAGAAAAATGGATCTAACCACCTATTAGCTCAATTTAATCAAAATCTGGAGTTTGGGCTAAAGAGAGATATGTTCTGGTTAAGGTAGACAAAAATGTTGGAGAAACTCTGCGGGTGAGGCAGCATCTATGGAACGAATGAAATAAGCGACGTTTCCGTTCGAGACCCTTCTTCAGACTGCTCTGATTAAGGTGATGCCAAAAAATAAACAATTAATGTGTTTAAGAAGGAACTGCAGATGCTGGAAAATCGAAGGTACACAAAAATGCTGGAGAAACTCAGCGGGTGCAGGTGGGGAGTCATCATCCTGGTGGCATGAACATTGAATTCTCACAATTCTGTTCGCCCTTGCTGTCTCCTCCCCTTCCTACCTCTCCCTCAGCCCTCGGGCTCATCCTCCTCCTTTTTCCTTTCTTCCCCCCGCCTCCCCCCACCCCCCATCAGTCTGAAGCCCGAAACGTTACCTATCTCCCTCGCTCCATAGATGCTGCTGCACCCGCTGAGTTTCTCCAGCATTTTTGTGTACCTGTAAACAATTAATGTCATGGTGACAGAATATATGAAAGAGAATGTTTTAAGACAGTTTATGTACAGCAGAGACTGAGGCATAGACCTGTTTCCTTCAAAGGCTGCTCGCTGAAGTGGTTCAAGCATCTATCCAACAAGTTGGCATTTAAAGCACAATATGTCTCAACAATGAACCCATAACTCTGCCTTACAGCACCCGAGATGCTGGTTCGCTCCTGACTATGGGTGCTATCAGCAGGGAGTTTGTACGTTCTCTCCTCAACGAAACTAAACAACAGGAACTCAAGAGTTGAGGAATCTAATGCATACGTGGCAGCAATGGAAATGCAAAAGAACCGAAGGCTGATTTCAAACATGTCATGTCATTTCAGTTGTTGGCAGCAACAGCTGTGCAAGCCAAAACCCATTTTGCGATTTAGAATTCACAATTCATGACAGAACACATACCGTGTTCAAGCTAGTTGTAGGTATCGGTACATTTTATCTAAAAAAATTGATCACAATGTTTGATTGAAAATCTACTTCAAAAGGACTCGGGTGTATAAAAGAAGGACCTGTCGCTAGTCTAGAACTACTTGTTCTCACAAACCTTTGAGTTACAGAGGCACTCCATGGCATCACGTATGCTTTGAGCAGGGGAAACATACTGCACCGGTAGCAATGCTTTGAGAACTTTGTTTAGCACAAAATTTTCACTTTCAGGTAAAGCCTTTGAATAAGGTAAGGATACATACATCAAAGTTACTCAAAAACAAAATATGACATCATTCCAATGAAAGATCATTGACCAGAAGTGTAATTGCATTTTTCCCCCTTCATTAATAATACTTCTTTTGATTTTTTTTAGTTCACCATAGTTACATTTTAGATTAGAGATACAGCCCTTCGGCCCACCAAGTCCATGCCAACCATCAATCTCTGTTCACACTATTTTCGTGTTTGTCTAATTTTTTCATCCAATCCCTACACACTAGGGGCAATTTACAAAGGGCGAATTAACCTACAGGTGGGCAGAAACCGGAGCACAAGGAAAACATGCAAACTCTACACAGACATCACCCAAGATCAGGTTTGAACCCGATTCTCTGGAGCCATGAGGCAACGGCTCTACCAGCTGCGCCACTCTGCGGAATCAATACCTCAACACCAGTTAAGCCCGGCTTTCACATGAATATGAAATATACAGGTAAGTTTGAAGCATTGCAATGTCAGGATTTGCACATGCGGTACATTACCCACCACATGTAGACAAACACCAGCAAGACTGCGGATGCTCGTACAAGTGTGGTGGGTAACACACACTTGGCATTATATTATATTTCCATGGTTCATTGAATTTAACTAGTCTTAAGTTGGCAGCTGCTCATGTTTTTTTCCTCAAATTACTCATGCTTAATCAGATATTTAGTGGACTAGTACAATATGCTACATTTCCTACAATGCAAGCACACTTCAATAGTATTTCAACCATGGCAAAATACTTTCTGACATATCGAAGCCATGAAAAAAAATACAAATACAGGTCTATGTGGGAAGGAACTGCAGATGCAGGTTTACACTGAAGATAGACACAAAATGCTGGAGTAACTTAGCGGGTCAGGTAGCATCTCTGGAGAAAAGGAATAGGTGACGTTTCGGGTCAAGACCCTTCTTGAGACTGGTGACTGACAAATACTGGTCTACTTGTTCTCAAGCAGATACTTTTTATCTGTCCCAATAACATCCCCTGTACTTCATTCTGGCATTATCATGTTTTATGTATTGGCCAATATAAATTAACCAAAGCATCTGATTAAGCCTCAATGAAAGTAGGTTGTCTCTCACAGGACAAGCAGCTGACCATCACTTTAGTTTAGTTTCGAGATACACCGCTGAAACCAAACCTTTAGCCCACCGAGTCCACACTGACCAACGGTCCCCGCACATTAACACAACCCTACACACACTAGGGACAATTTTACATTTACATCAAGCCAATTAACCTACAAACCTGTACGTCTTTAGAGCGTGGGAGGAAACTGAAGATGGCGGAGAAGAACCCTGCAGGTCATGGGGAAAATGTACAAATCCTGTACAGAGCAGCACCCATAGTCAGGGTCTCTGGCGCTGTAAGGCAGCAACTATACCACTGTGCCGCCCTTAGGGAACTACACCTTGACATTTTAATTTTATTTTGGCTGAAGGTAGCAGCAAAATCTCAGCCGAAAATACTCGTTAAGCTCGAAATGCAGATCTGGGCACGTAGGGAGGAAAGCAAAATTACCCAAGCAGTGAGAGATTTTACAATGCAACTACTAATGTACACTAATGAAGTAATAATGCAGTTTGTGTGTCATTATCCTCCTGATCACCACTTTTGTGCAGCTGACTCAGAGCAATCATTATAAATCTAGTTTAAGATACATTAACCACACTCATGCCCAAGGAAGTCTCTGTACTGTCACAATCAAATTTATGTGAACCATCAAGTGTTGTGATGTGAGCTGTACTTTGATCAGTGTTGCCACAGTTACACTCTAATACACCATTTGAAAATAGTGTTTCCAGTGGCCATGCCTTGTTTGAGTTACAAAGACATCGAATCAGAGAGTTATGTAGCACAGAAACAGGCCCATTGGCCCAACGCATCCCTGCCGACCAAACATGCTTTCTTGAGCTAGTCCCATCTGTCTGTTTTTGACCCAGCTCCCCAGAAACTTTTATCCATGAACTTGTCCAAATATCTTTTAATTCTTGTAATTATACCAGTTTCTATGACTTTCTGGCAGCGCATTAAATTTAACCACCGTGCTATGTGTGAAAAAGTCGCCTTTAAATCTTTCCTCTCTCACTTTTCAATGCATATAATTCTTCGGCAATTAGATTGCTGACCTAGTTCCGTGGGCTAATTCCAGCTGTGAAATATATCTGGTCTTAAAGGATCACTTTCTACCATTTTAACGATTTTGAACAAGCCCATTGTTGCCTCACATTTTGTGAGGTTATATATCAATGGAAGGCAAATAGGACAGCAGTTGGAATACCCGGTTCAGGTGTTGAGCAGAGCATCTCAATGTACACACAATTGAGTAATTATAAAATCAGAAGACACTTTTGCACTCACCTGATGCTGAAATTTCAAATTAGAAATGATAATAATTTCAAAGCAAGAGATACTAAAATACAATAGCAGGAAATAGGGAAGAGATATGGACTAGTCTTGTGTGCAGTGCATCAGCAAAATAAGTGTCTGGCTCTTGTAGCATCATAGTTGATTAACCTGAAAAAATTGTGCCCTCGTATGAGTGAAAAGGGCTTGCTCCAGTCATCTGCCTTGTTTGGTGCATCATTTTCATTTGGAAGATGATAATGATGCATCTCTACCCCCCCCCCCCCCCCCCCCCCCATACCTCAATGACCCCTTTCCCCACTATTATTTAGAGACCATCCTTTCATTAATCGAGACACCACTACCTCACAACCTCTGATGATTTCGTGGCCAAGCAATACAAATTGTTTTAGTGTGACTTGCAATGGAAGATTGGGAAAAGCATGCCCAGTCAAAGTTGCTTCAGCATTAACTTCAGCTCTGCATTTCTACCATATCTAGAATGGTAGTGAGCAATTAAACAGAGAAGGGGAGGAGGAGTTTCCACGATCATTCCCATCTTCATTGATGGTGGAGCCCAGCATGTGAATGCTGGACATAAAGCAGAAACATTCACACCTGTGTGCAGCCAGAAGGGCCAAATAGATGGCCAATCTACCAAATGGCAAATAAACTGATGAAGGGACAACCCAAAAAGTCACCCACTCCTTCTCTCCAGAGATGCTGCCTGTTCCACTGAGTTACTCCAGCATTTTGTGTCTGTCTTCAGTTTAAACCAGCAACTGTAGTTCCTTCCTACACAGTGCCAAATAGATGATGCATCTTGGCTTCCTTCCAAGATCCCCTTCATCACAGAAACCAAAAACAATGGAATACTCTTCGCTTGGCTGGATGAATGCAGCTCCAATAGCTATTCAGAATCTTGACATTATCCAGGAGAAAGCGGACCGTTTGATTGAGTTTAGTTTATTGTTACACGTACCGAGGCACAGTGAAAAGCTTTTGGTGCGTGCCAAACAGTCAGCGGAAAGACAGGGTGGAAGATGCAACCTTCACGTGGTCCGCCCCGTTTCGACTAATGCAATCAACTCGATGTGCACAAACGGTAGATCAAATAGAACAAGTTGTCCAACAACTTTAGGCTTTAGAAGGAGGGGAAAGACAATACATGATTATAATCGGGCGTTACACAAATAATCGGGCCATCCACACAGTGCAGATACATGATGAAGGGAATAATGTGAATAACGTTCAGTGCAAGATAAAGGCCGCAAAGTCCAATCAGAAATAGTCCAATGGTCTCCAATGAGGTAGGCAGTAGTTCTGGACTGCCATTAGTTGTTGGCAGGATAGTTCAGTTGCCTAATAACCCTATCCATCACCAGTACACATTCGATGCGGGGTACACCATCTGCACAATCCACTGCTGTTACTTGCTTAGGCTATTCTTCCAACCCAGTCTCTAGCACCAGGAATGGAGGGAGGCAGCAGATACACAGGAAGACCACCACCCTCAAATTGCACGCCGACCCCTCTTGGAATTATATCCTTTATCATTGCTGGATCTAAATTTTGGAAGTCTTCGCTACGTTTAGGTATAGGATTAGATTTATTATTGTCACATGTTTTGCATGTCACATCATTCTAGACATAAATACAATCAAGCCAAACTCATGTACAATAGGTAGAACAAAGGGGAAGATGCAGATTGCAGAATATATTTCTCAGCATTGCAGCGCATCAGTTCCACATACAAAGTCCAATGTCCATGCTGGGGTAGAGGTGAATCAGACAGTAGTCTAGTTTATGGTTGGACCGTTCAGAAGCCTAAGAACCTAATTTGAGGAAGGACATCCTTGTGATTGAGGCAGTACAGCGTAGGTTCACGAGATTGATCCATGGGATGGCGGGACTGTCATATGAGGAAAGATTGAAAAGACTAGGCTTGTATTCACTGGAGTTTATGAGGATGAGGGGGAATCTTATAGAAACATATAAAATTATAAAAGGACTGGACAAGCTAGATGCAGGAAAAATGTTCCCAATGTTGGGTGAGTCCAGAACCAGGGACCACACACAGTCTTAGAATAAAGGGGAGGCCATTTAAGACTGAGATGAGAAAAAACATTTTCACCCAGAGAGTTGTGAATTTGTGGAATTCCCTGCCACAGAGGGCAGTGGAGGCCAAGTCACTGGATGGATTTAAGAGAGAGTTAAGGGTCTGTCCCACTGTACGAGATAATTCAAGAGCTCTCCCGAGTTTTAAAAAAAATCAAACTTGTGGTAAGCACGTAGAATGTACGCAGCGGGTGCGTCGGAGCTCGGGACGTCTCTTAGTGGCTCGTAACGCTAACGGCAGGTACTCGGGAAACGCGGTAGGCTCGTGAAGATTTTTCTGTCCACATGTCTACAAGAGCCCTGAGTACCTATGAGCAGCCATTACCGTAATTCTCAGAGTTCGAATCAGGGAAAACTGGGGAGAACTCTTGAATTGGCTCGTGCAGTAGGACAGGCCCTTTAGATAGAGCTATAGGGGCTAGTGGAATCAAGGGATATGGGGAGAAGATATGCTCAGCCAACCTTGAGTTCCTCTTGGTTAAGTGCAGACCGTTCTATCTGCCCAGAGAGTTTACCTCCACTGTTGTGACTGCAGCCTATATCCCTCCTGATGCCAATGCCAAGCTTGCAATGAAAGAACTGCATATTGCCATTAGCAAACAACTGACCCTCAATCCAGACACAGCCTTCATTGTTGCGGGTAGCTTCAATCACTCCAACCTGAAGACTGTGCTCCCCAAATTCCACCAACATGTCTCCTTCGCCACTAGAGAGGACAAGACACTGGACAAAGTCTACACCCACATGGCTGAAGCGTACAAAGCCATCCCCCTCCCCCACCTTGGTCAGTCTGATCACTTATCATTGTTCCTGCTCCCTAAGTACTCCCCAATCATCAGACGCGTTAAACCCACAGTGAGAACAGTCAAGGTTTGGTCAGATGAAGCGGACTCCACACTCCAGCAGCGTTTTGGTAACACTGACTGGGATGCGTTTGCAGCTCAGGCCACCCTTGACTCCCACAATGACATTGACGCCAATACTTCCTCTGTTCTGGACTTCATCAACTCCTCCATCAACAGTGTTACCACTCTCAAACAAATCACCACATACCCGAATCAGAAGTCATGGATGAACAGCGAGGTCAGGCTACTGCTGAAAGCACGGGACTCAGCTTTCAGGTCAGGCGATGCCCATGCCTACAGCTCATCGAGGGCCAATCTGAAGAGGGGCATCAAGAACGCCAAACATAGATACAAGCTGTGGATCGAGGAGCACTTCGACAGCAACTCCGACCCCCGACGCATGTGGCATGGCATCCAGGCCATCACTGACTACAGAACCACCAACTCCACCCCCACTTCCAGCGACGCATCCTTCCTTGAGGAACTCAATCACTTTTATGGCCGCTTTGAAAGGGACAACCAAGAGTTGGCCATCAAGACTGGGCTCCCCGATGACCACCAGCCCCTCACACTCAACCCCTACGACGTGCACATGGCACTGAGTAGGATCAACGTACGCAAGGCTGTCGGCCCTGACGGCATCCCCGGGCGCGTCCTCAGGACCTGTGCTGCACAGCTGATAGACGTCTGGACTGACATCTTCAACCTGTCACTTGCCCAGGCAGTTGTCCCCATGTGCCTTAAAACTACCTCCATCATGCCAGTGCCAAAACACTCCACTGCAGCGAGCCTCAACGACTTCCGCCCAGTTGCACTCACCCCTATCATTGCCAAGTGCTTTGAAAGGCTGGTCATGGCACACCTCAAATGCTGCCTACCTCCCACTCTGGACCCCTACCAGTTTGCATACCGCAAGAACAGGACCACGGAGGATGCCATCTCAACGGCACTCCACTCCGCCCGCTCCCACCTCGACAACAGAAACACTTATGTGAGAATGCTGTTCATCGACTACAGCTCAGCATTCAACACCATTATCCCCTCTAAATTGATCGCCAAACTCGATGACCTGGGCATCAACCCTTCCCTCTGCAATTGGTTACTGGACTTTCTAACCAACAGACCACAGTCTGTCAGGTTGGATAACCATTCCCCATCTACCCTCACCCTGAACACTGGCGTACCCCAGGGCTGCGTGCTGAGCCCCCTCCTCTACTCCCTCTTCACCTATGACTACACACCTGTACATGGTGATTGGCCTCATCAGCGACAACGATGAGTCAGCCTACAGGGAGGAGGTTCAGCTCCTAACAGCATGGTGTGCCGACAATAACCTGGCCCTCAACTCCAAGAAGACCAAGGAGCTCATTGTGGACTTCAGGAGATCGAGAGGCTGCACGCAGAACCCCATCCATATCAACGGGACGGCGGTGGAACGTGTCTCCAGCTTCAGGTTCCTGGGGGTCAACATCTCCGATGACCTCTCCTGGACCCACAACACATCCTCGTTGATCAAGAAGGCTCACCAGCGTCTCTTCTTCCTGAGGAGACTTAAGAAGGTCCACCTGTCTCCCCAGATTCTGGTGAACTTCTACCGCTGCACCATCGAGAGCATCCTTACCAACTGCATTACAGTATGGTATGGTAACTGTTCTGTCGCCGACCGGAAAGCTCTGCAGTGGGTGGTGGAGATCGCCCAACGCATCAGAGGCTCCTCACTCCCCTCCATTGAGTCTGTCCATAGTAAACGATGCCTGCGCAGGGCGCACAGCATCGCCAGGGACAGCTCACACCCGAACCATAGACTGTTTACCCTCCTCCCATCCGGGAGACGCTACAGGTCCCTCCGCTGCCGGACCAGCAGGCTCAAGAACAGCTTCTTCCCTGCGGCTGTCACACATCTCAACGCTGTACCTCAATGACTGCCTGTCTCCACCCCTCCCCCCTCCCCCCCCAGACTATCCAATCACCAGCAAATTGCACGGATACCACTGTATATGTATAGATGTATATACTCATACTACTGCGGAATTAATTGTTTATTCGTAAGTTCGCCCTTCGGAGATACCAACTGCATTTCTGTATTGTACACTGCACAATGACAATTAAAGATTGAATTGAATTGAAGGCAGGCACAGTTTATTGATTGGGGACAATCAGCCATGATCACAATGAATGGCGGTGTTGGCTCGAAGGGCCGAATGGCCTCCTCCTGCACCTATGTTCTATGTTTCTATGTAACAGTGCAGAAGACGTTGTTCCTAGGGCTGGTGGTGCGCGGCAGCAGGGATAAAGGGATGGGTGGGACAAGTCTTTGACCGGAGTGGGTCAAGCTAATTGGAAGTCACGTTATCAGAAAGAATGCTGTAATTCGAGAAGCAGTTCATCTTATGGAGAATGACAGATAGACAACAAATGCTGGTCTTGCCAAATCCCAGAAAATCAATTAAAAATTCTTACACCAATCTTACTGCCACCAGAGGGACTATTTTTCAGAATCCCATTTCATTTCCTGATAGAGGGATAGTTACCCAAAAGCACAACCATGAAAATTAAAGTTTATAATATCCAAAGACTAACTTATTGGTTACCTGAGCTTTGCATAATTATTTGAAATTCACGTAATGCACACTCCCTTGCACCAGAGATGTCAAGTTCCCTCCGTGCATTATGAGCAGATCCTACTGCTTCAAGTAACAGAGTTTAATGGAGATGTCTGCATGAGGCCTCAATACTAAAACAGAGTTGCGACATTTACCGACATGGGAGGGTTCTTTTGGCACTATCCCAAGAGTTATTGCTACGGACCAGGTCTATTCAATATGCATTTTATATCCTGTGGCAAGGCTCAAATCTGCAGCAAATTTGCTTCAGTGGATTGGCAAATTTTGATTTAAGCTTCAACTGTGACCCAAATACTTCAAAATAATATCCGTATGAAAGGTTTGTAAAGGAACCGCATTATTGATGAACGCTAGCCGCATGTTCCAGAAAAGCAATTGCTAACACTGAAACAAATACCATTATACTCCCAATGATGGTCTGACAAGTGCTTGTGTTGCGTGGCAAAGAGAATATCAGATAATATCTGATATCATGGGCCCCAGCTATGCCTGCCTCTTTGTAGGGTATGTCGATCAATCCTTGTTCGAGGCGTACCGTGACCCTATCCCCGAACTTTACCTCTGCTACATTGACAACTGCATTGGTGCTACTTCCTGTACCCATGCAGAACTCACTGACTTCATCCATTTCACCACTAACTTCTATCCGGTACTCAAATTCACCTGCACCATTTCCGACATCTCCCTACCGTTTCTAGACCTCACCATCTCCATCGCAGGTAGCAGACTACTGACCGATATCTACTACAAACCCACTGACTCCCATTGCTATCTGGACTACACCTCTTCCCACCCTGCTTCCTGTAAGGACTCTATCCCCTACTCCCAATTCCTCCATCCATGCCACACCCAGGATGAGGTGTTCCAAACCAGTGTTCCTCACTCTTTAGGGAACTGGGGTTCCCCTCTTCGACGATAGATGAGGTTCCCACCAGGGTCTCCTCTATATCCTGTAACTCCGCTCTCACTCCCCATCCCTCCACTCGTAACAAGGACAGAGTCCTCCTTGTCCTCACCTTCCACCCCACCAGCCGTCACATACAACATATAATCTTCCAACGGGAACCCACCACTGGCCACATCTTCCCATCTCCTCCCCTTTCGGCTTTCCGCAGAGACCGTTCCCTCCGTAACTCCCTGCTCAATTTGTCCTTTCCCACCCAAACCACACCCTCCCCTGGTACTTTCTCTTGCAACCACAGGAAATGCTACACTTATCGTTTTACCTCCCCCCTCGATTCCATCCAAGGACCCAAGCAGTTCATTCATAAACATCAGATAATATAATCATTCTCAAAAGCTAAAGAGAAATTCTAAGGTCCTTAACATAACTTGCAAAACTGCTAGTGCAGATAAAGTTCCTTATTTCATTGATGTATACATTCCATTATCTATTGCACTTGGGATTAAGACACATCACAAACATCGGTTTCATTCCTGCTACTTAAACGTCACGCTAAATAATATCAATAAGAAACACGGGGTCAAGGAAAGAGCGTTCACGTCGCAGCCTTGTTTCCACCAATCTTTCCACCACCACGCACAAGACACCATTGTCTCCAGATGCCGAGAAGTGTGTTCAGCTCTGGCTGAACAATTTCTCATCTTCTAATGTAGGCTCGATAAGAAGAACAATAAGAAACACTAGCATTGACTGGTCACAATTGAGATGTTAGCAAGGAAACTGTAATGCCCCTCTGAGTGGAAACCAGAGAGACTTGCATGTGACCTTTGGAGATAAAATGTCTGTCATTAGACTTAAAGATGCATAATCCATCTAGTACCTGCAACAAGTTGGGAACTTCACAGTAGTTCATTTTACTTCTACACTCAGTCACTGTACACCAAACTCCAAAAAGGCAGGAACATCAAAACTGGTTATAGTTCAGGATAAAAGAAATGATAAAAGATAAGTTTAAATCACATTTTCAGTTGAAAAAGTGACAAAAGATTTCAGCATTTCAGCACAATGCAGCGCCGGAGACCTGGGTTTGACCCAACTACGGGTGCTGTCTGTGTGGAGTTTGCACGTTCTCCCCGTGACCTGCATAGGGCTTCTCCGAGTTTCTTTTCTTCGGTTTACTCCCACACTCCAAAGATGTACAGGTATGTTAATTGGCTTGGTAAATGTAAAAATTGTCCCTTGTGGGTGTAGGATAGTGTTAATATGCAGGGATCGCTGGTCGGCGCGGACCCGGTGGGCCGAAGGGCCTGTTTCAGCGTAGCATCTGTAAACTAAAGTAAACAAGGATTATTTGTTCTAGAAAAATACTATATTATTTCCGTTCATTTAATTTAGGGAGCATTCCAATAACAAAGACACAAGGAACAGATGGAGGAATCTGGAATAAAAAACAAATGGTGGAGTAACTCAGCTGGTCAGGCACCATCGGTATAGGACATGGACTATTGTCCAGTCTGAAGTCTTAAGAAGGGTCCCAACACGAAACGTCAAATCTGAAGAAGGATCCCGACCTAAAACGTTGCCTATCTATTCCTCCGGAGATGCTGCCCGAGCTGCTGAGTTACTCCAGCACTTTGTGTTTCAGTAACAGTACCAGCATACAAACATTTACTCAGTCACATAATCTAAGAATAATTTGTCACTTTGCAATAAAAACACTTTAACTCAAAATGGTTTCGCCAAATGAAACGATTCTGGCAAGCCACATATTAGAGCTGAAGTCTAAACATGCTGCTCAGCATGACATTACATCGAGTTCCATCATTCAGGCTCTGTTGCAATGTTGTTAATTTGTATTGGATTCCAGTAAATTAGTCGCTGCCTGACATCCTCTGCTCCCCAGTTAACACTACAAAACCTAGTCCACGCATCCCGACAGCTGAAATCATAGACCACGGAGACCGAAGAGGAATGAGAAGTGTTCTTCTTCATTTTAATTTAACCTATATAATCAGCATAATTGTGACCGCTGAGATTGCAGACACAGAGTCTGGTATTTTGATTGGATTGGGCAAACAAAAGACCTTCAGGTTTTTAGACTGGGAAAGAACAGGAGGACTGAAACCTTCTCGATATGAGAGAGTAGAGGTAGTGATCAACCCCTTCAAAGGAAAAAAAAGGCTAAGATACTCCATATAAAAGCAGTCATTAACTATTGAATATTTACAGACCCATTGCATCCTTCCTATCTTTTCTTCCCAAAAATGTATTTCCGAAAGCAATATTCAGTGCTAGAAAAGAAAAAGCTGGGGATGTCGATGGGACTAACTAACTGTTCAGTTACATGATGATCATCTTTCGTCATAGAATGTGTACTAAAAAATTAATTCCTCCGAGTTAGTTCATAATAGATCAACGTCCGTTCCATCACAGTCTGCAATGCCCTTCATTCTCTTTATCAGGTCATACTTACTGTAAGTGCAAGTTTGAAACATTATACTCATCAGAAGGCATCTATTTTAGGACTAATCAATCCGTTTAAAAATAACAATGCTACTATTACAACAGGATGTCTTTTCTTAATCAATAAAGGATTGTAACAAGACACAAACACGAGGAGCGGGCGCCCTGCGTGTTCATCTGTGTTGCAGAATAACAGTGCTCATGTACAAAGTGGTTCAATGTAGGAATAATGCATAATTGGTGTTGGTACTCTGGCAACTTCTGCTAATCTGGTACAGATTCTAAATCAAAAAGATGCAGAAGCCCAAAATCTGAAATTATAACAAAAAAATAAAATAGTCATCAGAACATGCAGAATCTGTGAAAAAGTCAACGGAGCTGACATTTTAAGTCAATGGTGTACCATCAAAAGCATTTCGGATCTGGTGAAAAGTCACCAAGCTAAAACATTATCTTATTCCCTCTCCAAGGATTTTGCCTGACCTACAGATTGTTACCTTTTTTTTAAAATGCAAAATAGATTATTTTATCCTGATCAGAGAAAATACAATAACACTAAAATTATTTAGCACTGTTACCCAACAAACACCAGACTTACGAGATAGCATAGGAATAAGAAGCAATGGTCCTTCCTTGCTCACTAAATTATTATAGCATGAAAGGTGGTCATTCTGCCTGGTGAGTCCATAGCAGTGCAAGAAGGACCAGTGCAGCCAGTCCCATCTCCTTGCCCTCTCCATGTAGACCTGCCAATTCTTTATTGTACCCACAACCATTATCCCTCTACATCCCCTCCCCTGCAAATCTCCCATTCCTAAAATGTGGTGCCAAGATTTAAACCCTCAAAATGAGGGCAAAACAGAGAATTATATAACCAATGTAACTCCCATACCTTCATATCCGAGCCCTTTGGTGATAAAGGCCAATGCAACACAGACCATATCTTTAAATAGACAAAAAAGTACTGGAAGCCCAATAATAACAGCGCTTTCTTTACAGAACAATTTCTAGGCAGCGGATTCTATGAAAAGTATACTTGAAAGACTGATCGCACCTCTGAAGTCAGATCACATCAACTATAAAGCTTTATTCTCCTAAAAGCTAAAATGCAGAGAGATCAAGCAAGTTACAATTTTGACAATGAAAGAATGAGATGTTAATGCATTAGCAGAGTATCATGAACCACATGCACTGCAGGTCTTAGGTCTGTAACCTGTGACTGTATTACACATAATATTGTACCAATCTATAACATTTTCCTGCACTCCTAGAGTCATAGTCATGGTGATACAGTGTGGAAACAGGTCCTTCAGCCCAACTAGCCCATACCGGCCAACAATGTCCCAGCTACACTATTCCTGCGCTTGGTCCATATCCCCCCAAACCCGTCATATAAACGTACCTGTCTAACTGTTTCTTAAACAATGGGATAGTCCCAGCCTCAACTACTTCCTCTGCAAGCACGTGCCGTGAGTAATTACTCAGGGTAGGCACTCAGTCGGCTTTTAAAAAAAAATTAAACCGCGCATGCGCAGATAGTTCTCTCCGTAAAAATAAAAAATAAAAACAGTAACAATTCAATTAGTCTCCTTTATTCTGAATTGCTGAATGGGTGGGTGGTGAAGGGTAATGGCAGGTGGAGAGATGGTGGGAAAAACGGGAGCACAGGGAAAAGTTGAATCAGTTGTCATCTTATTGAAAGACAACACTTGTTCAAGGGACCAATTGGGGGTAGAGTTCCTTTCACAGCATGTGGGAAGTCTAGCCAGGGGTAAAGTTGCAGGGGGAGCTGGAGTGTTGAGGAGGAGGGGGTCGGGGATAATGCCAGTGACTCACTCACTCACCGCTGCTGCTGCAGTGCTCCGGGCGCGAAGCCATGCACTGTAGCCAGTGATAGAAGCAGCTCGGGGAGCTGCGAGCGGCCGCTGGGCCCCGACAGCAGAACTGGTTGCCGCTTCAGCGCCTTCTGCCGGCCCGCTTACTTCTGGCAGTGCTCTCCGCCTGAACACCTCTCACCTGCTGCTCGCTCATGTCAGCGGCTTCCTGCAAATCCTTAAATTCCCACAGCCGAGTAACCTCAATAGCGCTGTCGGACATTTAAGGACATGAGTGAGGCCAGCGAGCGGCAGGAGAGAGGTTTTTAGACGGAGAGCTGCCAGAGGTGAGCAGGGACGGCAGAAGGCGCTGAGGTGGCGGCGATTCTGTCGGGTCCCGGCGGCCACCCGAGCTATTTCTCCCCCCCCCCCCCCCCCGGCCTCAATGCGGTGGCATTGCACGCCTCCGTGCAAGGAGCGTGTCGCAAGTGGCATTATCCCGATCCCCTCCTTCACAACATTCGTGCCCTCCCCGCAACTTTACCCCGGGCCAGACTCCCCAAACGCTATGAAAGGAGCTCTCCCCCCACCCCCACACCCCGGGAAATACAGTATTTAAAAACATCACCAAGAAATGTACTTACTACATTATTGGTACATGAGCTCCATTCTTCTCTCCCAGTTTCCAAAGACACACTTAAAATAATGCCAATCCATATTTGAAAACCCCGCCAAGAAACTAGCGCTGCGCATGTGCAGTAGGCTGCTGTGCATGCGTAGTGCTGCAAAGGCAGAATTTCTGCTGCCTTCAGCCCCGATTGAAATTGATGGCTTGAAGCAGCGCCGACGGCACGTGGGCTGCACAGACCTTCAAGGGTTACAAGCGCTGCGGATGAAAGGCACGGAGAATTATGCCTACCTAAGAGATCGATCTCTTAGATAGGCATAATTCTCCCATGCCTTTACTATTTATATTTAGTAATTACTATGCTATAATTTTAGTCAGGGTAGGCAGTGCCTACCTTGCCTACCCTGATGGCATGTGCTTGCTCCTCTGGCAGCTTGTTCCATACACACATCACCCTTTGTGTTAAAAAGTTACCCCTCGGATTCCTATTAAATCTTTTCCCCTTCACCTTGAACCTATGTCCTCTGGTCCTCGATTCCCCTACTCTGGGCAAAAGACTCTGTGCATCTAGCCAATCTATTCCTCTAATGATCTTATACATCTCTATAAGATCACCTCTTATCCTCCTTCGCTCCATGGAATAGAGGCCCAGCCTACTCAACCTCTCCCGATAGCTCACACCCTCTAGTCCTGGTAACATTATCGTAAATATTTTCTGAACCCTTTCAAGCTTGACAATATCGTTCCTATAACATGGTGCCCAGAACTGAACACAATATTCTAAACGTGGTCTGTCTCACCAACGTCTTATACAACTGCAATATGATGTCCCAACTTTAATACTCAATACTCTGATGAAGGCCAAAGTGCCAAATGCCTTTTTGACCACCTTATCTACCTGCAACTCGACCTTCAAGGAACCATGTACCTGTACTCCTAGATCTCTCTGCTCTACAACACTACTCAGACAGTAACAGGCCAAGCACCGAACCCTGAGGCACACCACTAGTCACAGGCATCCAATCTGAGAAGCAACCTTCCACCATTACCCTTGTGGAACCTTGTCGAACGTCTTACTGAAGTCCATTTACACAACATCTACAGCTCAGCCCTCATCGACCTTTTTGGTCACATCTTCAAAAAAAATCAGATTTGTGAGACACTTCACATTTTCATGGGAATACCATTGATATCCTGAAAAAATATTTGTCCCTTACTGACCAGTTCCCACAAACCACTCCCCATCTCAAGATGCTTTCCCATGCAGTCTAGTATGCAACACCTATCCTTTCACTTCTTCCCTTCCCTCCATCCACAAACCCAAACACTGAAACAGCAATTCATTTACACTTCTTTCAATGGACACAGGAGACTCCGGATGCAAGAATCTTGAGCACAAAAAGTGCTGGAGGAACTCAGCAGGTGAGGCAGCATCTGAACAGACGATATTTCGGGGTAACACCCTTCTGCAGTCCGAGTTCTTACCCTTCCCGCCTCGTTCCTCCAGCACCATTTTTTCCCCAATGTCATGCACTGTTTATGCTGTTCATAATGTAGTCTACTTCCTATAGTAGAAGCCAAATACACATCATGTATTTGCTTGGCGTGCCACTTTAATTCCCCGTCCCACTCTGACCTTTCTGTCTGCAGCCTCCTGCACT
Source organism: Raja brachyura (assembly GCA_963514005.1). The sequence goes on along the minus strand of OY740803.1, from coordinate 43,662,512 downwards.
GTTTCAATAAGGTCCAACACAAACATAGAAACATAGAAATTAGGTGCAGGAGTAGGCCATTCGGCCCTTCGAGCCTGCACCGCCATTCAATATGATCATGGCTGATCATCCAACTCAGTATCCTCAGTATCCTCAGTAAAGTGCAAACATGAAAACCAAACTCCTGATCACTAATCTACATCTAAAAAAAAAGGAGCATTCCCAGTACTGGAGTGGTATATGTATGTACGTATATAAGTGTATATGTACATATACACACACTGAACTTTTAATGCATTTCGTTGTCTCTGAATCTGAATCTGAATCCTGTACCTGCCTTCTCTCCATACCCCCTGATCCCTTTAGCCACATCTAACTCCCTCTTAAATATAGCCAATGAACTGGCCTCAACTACCCTCTGTGGCAGAGAGTTCCAGAGGCCCACCACTCTCTGTGTGAAAAAATTTCTTCTCATCTCGGTCCTAAAGGATTTCCCCCTTATCCTTAAGCTGTGACCCCTTGTCCTGGACCTCCCCAACATCGGGAACAATCTTCCTGCATCTAGCCTGTCCAACCCCTTAAGAATCTTGTAAGTTTCTATAAGATCCCCTCTCAATCGCCTAAATTCTAGAGAGTATAAACCGAGTCTATGCAGTCTTTGTTCATAAGACAGTCCTGACATCCCAGGAATCAGTCTGGTGAACCTTTGCTGCACTCCCTCTATGGCAATAATGTCCTTCCTCAGTTTTGGAGACCAGAACTGTACGCAATACTCCAGGTGTGGCCTCACCAAGACCCTATACAACTGAAGTAGAACCTCCCTGCTCCTATACTCAAATCCTTTTGCTATGAAAGCTAACATACCATTCGCTTTCTTCACTGCCTGCTGTACCTGCATGCCTACTTTCAATGACTGGTGTACCATAACACCCAGGTCGCACTGCATCTCCCCTTTTCCTAATCGGCCTCCATTTAGATAATAGTCTGTTTTCCTATTTTTGCCACCAAAGTGGATAACCTCACATTTATCCACATTAAACTGCATCTGCCAAACATTTGCCCACTCACCCAGCCTATCCAAGTCACCTTGCAGGCTCATAGCATCCTCCTCACAGCTAACACTGCCTCCCAGCTTAGTGTCATCCGCAAACTTGGAGATATTGCCTTCAATTCCCTCATCCAGATCATTTATGTATATTGTAAATAGCTGGGGTCCCAGCACTGAGCCTTGCGGTACCCCACTAGTCACTACAAGGAACAACACCTCAGCTTCCATCTGAACACACTGCAACCTTACAGACTCAATATTGAAGTCTCCAACTTCAGATAACTCACTCGTCTTTCTGTATCAGAACTGGCCATTTCTGTTTGCCATCATTTTGACTCCGTTTTTCCTCTTCAATAGGTATGGTCTGGCTTGCCACAGCCTTGTTAATAACAGCATATCACACACATAAAGCAGCGTAATATGCTTCTAATCACATTACTTCATTTGGTCAACCGTCTGAAGAAAGGTTCCGCCCCGAATCATCACATACTCCTTTTCTCCAGTGATGCTGCCTGACCCGTTGAGTTACGACAGCTTTTTGTGTCTATCTTCACTACAGTTCCTTCTTACAAAATTCACTTGGTCCCACATGGTCAGAAATATCCCGTTTGTTCTACCCATCCTTACCCCACCTTGACTGCTATTGAAAGCAAACTTTATTTCTTTTCCCAGTTATAACAACATATCATGAACCTGAATGCATTAACTGTTTCTCTTTCCATATACACTGCCTGACCTGCTGGGTGCTTGCAACATTTTCTGTCAAGGTAAAAAAAAGATGATGGACCTGCACTGGCATTGCTTCTTTTTATATCACTTTCAGCCAACCAAAAAAGTTTTGAAATGTAATGATTATTTAATGTAGAAACAAGCTGCGTCAAGACTGCAAACTTAACAGCTACATTTTGAATCAAACAAAAATGTCCTTGGCAGCAAATTGTTTACTGCTCAGTCAAGTGGGAAGAGCAGGTGGAACACATTCAGGTGAAGAGCAGATACAATGGCTCAGCAAGTGAGCTGCTGCCTCCGAGCTCCAGTGACCCGGGTTCCATCCTGACCTCTGTTGCTATCTGTGGGGAGTTTAAACTTTCTCCTTGTAATTGCTCCGGTTTCCTCCCGCTTCCAAAAGGCGGTGCAGCGATAGAGTTGCTGCCTTACAGCTCCAGCGACCCGGCTTCGATCTTGACTGCGGCTGCTGCCTGTGTGGAGTCTGCACATTCTCCCAGTGACCGCGTGGGGTTGCTCTGGGTGCTCCCATTTCCTCCCACACTCTGGGTCTGTAGGTTCATTGGCTTCTACAAATTGTCCCTAGTGTGTAGGATAGAACTAGTGAATGGGTGATCGATGGTCGGCGTGGATTCAGTGGGCCAAAGAGCCCGTATCCACACTGTATCTCCAAAACTAAACTCTAAATAGGTTAATTCTCCAATATAAATTTTACCTAGCATGTAGGTGAGTGAAATAATCTGGAATAGGATGATAAGAATGCTGAAAGAATAAAATGGGGTTTCATCAAAAGCATTTCTGATCTGGTGAAAAGTCACCAAGCTAAAATATCTTCTTATTCCCTCTCCAAGGATTTTGCCTGACCGAAAGATTGTTGCCTTTTTAAAAAAATGCAAAATAGATTTTATCCTGATCAGAGAAAATACAATAACACTAAAATTATTTAGCACTTTTACCTAACAAACACCATGGACTTACAAGATAGCATGGGACTAAGAAGCAATGGTCCTTCCTTGCTCATTAAATTATTATAGCATGAATGGTGGTCATTCTGCCTGGTGAGTCCAGTGCAAGAAAGACCAATGCAACCAGTCCCATCTCCTTGCCCTCTCCACGAAGACCTGCCAATTCTTTATTGCACCCACAAGCATTACCCCTCTACATCCCCTCTCCAGGAAATCTACCATTCATAAAGCGTGGTGCCAAGATTTATATAACGAATGTAACTTCCTTACCTTCATATCCGAGCCCTTTGGTGATAAAGGCCAATGCAACACAGACCATATCTTTAAATTGACAAAAAAGTACTTGAAGCCCAAAAATAACAGCACTTTCTTTACAGAATAATTTCTAGGCAGCGGATTCTATGAAAAGTACACTTGAAAGACTGATAGCACCTCTGAAGTCAGATGTGACAATAGCGTTAGATTAGTGTAGAGGGTGCTTGATGTTCAATGTGGACTAAAGGACCTATTTAAATACTGTTTAACACTGTGACTCCAAAGCATATTACCAGGAATAAGCATTCTTGGACAAGGTAAATTACTTTAAGAATGATTAATGATATTTTTAGAAAAGGAACAAGAAAATCTAGCAATTAGATATGATAGCATGATATATTTCATTCCCTCATACCTCAAGATACATTGTGTCCAGGAAGAATCGTTTCAATTGGCACCTAACTATAAGAGCTTTCATGGCAAACTATTTTGTAAAGTAGCACATTAGAGGTAGAATTCTAATCCACAAGCAATTGGTTTTAAATCAAGAGTTGGTTACAGCTTGGAGTTAAGTACATTGGCTGCCTTAAAATTATTATTTTGGGCTCTTGTTTCCACTTTCTATTTCTGCCTCCTTATATTTTTAATCCTCAAATTGTAGTCACTCATGTTTGAAGTTTAGTTTAGTTTCGTGATACAGCATGGAATTGGGACCTTCGGTCCACCGAGTCCATGCCGAACATCGATCACCTATTCACACTAGTTCTATGTTCTTCCACTTTCCCATTCCATACACAGCAAGGACAATTTACAGAGGCTAATTAACCTACAAATCCACACGTCCTTGGGGTGTGGGAGGAAACCGGAGCACCCGGAGGAAACCTGCATGAGCACAGGGAGGACGTGCAAACTGCCCACTGCCAGCCCCTGAGGTCAGGATTAAACCCGGGTCACTGGCACTATGGGACAGCAGCTCTACCAGCCGCGCCACCGTGCCGCCCATTTATTGGATAAAGATAAGAGGATCTCTTGAAGGTAGACACAAATGCTGGAGTAACTCAGCGGGTCAGGCAACATCTCTGGAGAAAAAGGAAGAGTGACGTTTAGGGTCGGGGACCTTTCATCAGACTCTTCTCAGGTCTCTGACAATCCAACTTTAGCAATGAATTTAACTAAAATGTTCATATCTGCCTGAAAAGTGGTGAAATGATTAAATTGTGAATTTCAACACAAACCCTCCCCCACTCCCCCACAAAAACTGAGAGCCTGAATTGAGAGTAAACATTCAGTTCAATAATACCTCCATAAGTATGTTCATTGCCTGAAGAAGGGTCTCGACCCGAAACATCGCCCATCTCCTTCGCCCCTTAGATGCTGCTGCACCCGCTGAGTTTCTCCAGCCTTTTGTGTACCCTAAGTTCATTGCTTTACAGTTTTATAATGTCAGTGTTGAGAAGATGTTTTAAACTTTTGACATCAGTCTCATGGAAAAAGCAGAGCCAACTGAATGCAGATTCTGCATTTCATTAAATAATTCCATCTAGTTTCAAACAGAGATATATTCAATTAATCCAATTAACTTGTAACATAACACCTCGGTTCCAACAGAGCAAAAGGATATGAAACAAGAAAACCCTGCAGATGCTGGATCATTTCACCAACTAATTAGTTACAGCACTTTATATTTTAATTTATGAACAGTTCACAACCTTGCATTTTCCTCCATCACCAAATTTCTAAAAAGTTACAGAATCCCGAAGATATTCAACGTGAATTTTGCGATTTGTAAAGAAGAGTGTGGGATTTTTATTCCTTCTCAGTTGGGTGTTAAGCATTGCTTGGCTCAGCATTGAAGTGACTACACACATCCATATGGAGATTCAAAATTTCCTTCCATTAAAGTTCAATCATCCCTCAGTCAGGTTGTTGCTCAATACACCAACAATAACATTAATATGGGTCGCATCAATCTGAGGAATAATATTTCATTTGAGGAAGGATATTTCCATGTAGTATTAAAGATACCTCATAGAATTAAACTTTCAAAAACCATAACACACTCCTAAGAAGCTACATGTCATACTAGGGCTCACCTGCATAACTAAAGGTTCACCGTCTTTAACCTGGACACAACAGTACTTTATTGGAAAAACAGGACACAAAGTGCTGGAGTAACTCAGCGGGTCAGGTAGCATTTGTCGAGAACTTGGATAGGTGACATTTCGGGTCAGGACCCTTCTTCAGACTACTCTATTAGTACTGAAAAATGTACCAAGCTGTAGAACTGACTGTCAAAGTAAACTACCTGTTTACAAGTGCTACCATGGGCAATAAATAAAAGCAATGAATGTTCGGGCTTGTTGTGACCCCAATGCTTGTGGCATGTTGCTAAATAAAATAAATGGCCTCAGAAAAGAACAGGATTAATACCAATGAACCTTACTTTACCAAGCATCGTTGAACAGAACTGTTTAAGTATCTCAACATTATCACCATTTCACTTAGAAACACATGATTTAAGGCTGCCAAAGTTCAGATATTTATGACTATGTCCCCATTATAGCATCATTCTCACTTATTAAAATAAAAATTATTAAATATCAAAATAGAAAATTTGCCTTCAGACACTTCAGACCTAAAAAGTATTCGGTGCTACAATTTCAATTAAATGCTAATGGGTTCTATTAATGCCTGAAAGCTCAAAGTAACAGTGATAAATTTTAATTAAATGGCCAAGGAAAAGTACAATAACGCACTCCAAATCATTATAATCTGACTGCATAAGTACAAAAAAAAATCAAATGCACAATTAGAGTCATCGAGTCCTACAGAACAGAACCAAGTCCTTCTGCCCAACTTGTCCATGCTGCCCTAAATCAGCTAGTCCTATTTGAGTGTGTTTGGCCCGTATCCCTCAAAACCTTACATACCCATGTACCTGGCCAAGTGTCTTTTAAATGCTGTTATAGTTCCTGCTACCACTAGCTTCTCTGGCAGCTCTGACCCACCACCCTATTAGATGTAAAATTTGAAAATATTTGTAACTGAGCATAGCACAGTGTAAGTTGTTGTGGAACACAGGCCAAGCAAAGATGAATTATTAAAGTTTAAAAGAGGACTATTCAAATTAATTATAATTATCGTATTTTCAGGCAATGAAGACGCTATTTTTTACCCAAAAATAAGGCCTGAAAATTTACCTGCGTCTTGGAGGCTGAAGGTTAGGTTGTTAGCCAAGAGAGATAGATGTGGCTATCCCTCAGTACCACAACATCAAGAACAATGTTGCTGAACTGAGGGATAGCCAAGTCTATCCCTCATTGCTGGCAGCTGATGGGGAGCGGCTGTAAAGTGGGAAGCAGCTATAAAAGGACAGCGCCGCTGGGGGGGGTGACTTCCATTCACAGCATGTGGGGAGTCTGGATCAGTGAGGGAAGTAGCTCGAGTGGCTGCGAGCGGCCACCGGGACCGGACAGTGGAATCGGCCGCCACCTCAGTGCCTTCTGCCTGCCTGCCACGGTGTCCTTTGGCACAGGCGCAACCAGTGGAGGTGGTGGATGGCGGGTAGCTACTGGGCGGAAGGCTAGCTGCTCCGTCCCGGGCTCTCTCTCCCTCAGCCCCAGGGATGGCTACCTGGGCGCTATAGCCAGTCCCGGGGACGCGAGGAATCTGCAGCCAGTCCCGGGGCACGCAGGCGATGTTGCCGACCCCTGGACTAAAACAAACCCTTGATCCTATCCTGCCATCCTTTTTTCAATATTTAGTAACTTAACTTGGGGGTGCGTCTTCATTGCCGGGAAATACGGTACTGTATTTTTCTTCCTGGGTGAAATGTGTGAACATGGACTGTGTGAATAATTGAACATTATTTCCATAAAAACATCTTCTGCATTTTAATTAAGAAAGTTGATTCAACTTGCAGTATAAATTATGCTGGCAGTTTTCCTTTGCACTTTCCCCAGCAGTCTGTCCCTCACTTTCCTGATATCTTAAGATGTTTGCTGCAATTAATCTCTTGTATTTATTTTCATTACAGAATCTATAGGACAGCCAAGGTTCTACAGAGGGTACATTTCTAAAGGATTAGTTTTATTCTTTATGGATGAACAATTCTACTCAATTCACAGCAGGAGCAAGCAACGGCAGGAAACCTGGTCAGGGTGCAATCCCTGCAGGCATATGAAGGGAATGAATGGGATTTAGTTGCATTAAGAAACAATGATAAAGGGTGTGCTGGCGACATGAAAGATATAGTTCTTCCCACATTTAGACTGCAGACCTGGACGCACTCCTGGAAAGAATTATCAGCATCTTCACAGCTCCCATCACCGTTGTCTTGGCCTTGCAGTAATATGTAGGAATGAACTGGGTGGGGGGAGCCAAGATATGAGGAGACATGAATGGTTCATTGTAGGAAAGAACTGCAGATACTGGTTTGCACCAAAGATAGAGACAAAATGCTGGAGTAATTCAGCAGTGCAGGCCGCATCTCTGGATAGAAGGAATGGGTGCCGTTTGGGGTCGAGATCCAGAGATGCTGCCTGTCCCGCTGAGTTACTCCAGCATTTTGTGCCCATCTTCCTTACAGTAATATTCTTGGTTAAGAGTTCAATTACATGGCATAGAGGTGGCATCTTTTGCGTGAGATGTCACGTTAGGACCCTGACTGGTTTCTCGCAAGTGAATGTTAAGGTTCCCGTTGAACTGCCTGAGAGGCAAAGTCAAAGTCAAAGAAACTTTATTGCAAAGGTTTTTTTGCTTTGAGTCCGTGACTGACATTCATCCTTCAATCGACATCTCAAAAATTCTCTGTTAATTCATTTCATTGATGTTTTGTGGAAACTTGATGGATACAAGTTCACAGAATGAGGAAAGGGTCCCAACCCGAAAGGTCACCAATCCATTTTCTCCAGAGATGCTGCCTGACCCGCTGAGCTACTGCAGCAATTTCTGTCTATCATTTCAGGTATATTCTATGCAACAATGTCTCAATTCTGACTGACTCTCCCAAGTCAGATTGCAAGGCTTGGAATTTTTTTCGATGGATGCTTCTTAGCAACTGGATTTGGGCCAAGTTATATCAAGAAAATTTGTGGCGTCTCTAGATGCAACTGCTTCGCAGAAATGATCCTAAATCCTTGAATCCCTCTTACCTAGTTATTAAAAAATGTATATGATTAAATGAACGAGCAAGTTATTCAGACAGGACAAAGAACAGAATAGAAAAGCAAAAGAAATGGAAGGGAAGAAAAATCAGAAAAGTAATTTGGAAGGTATTTAAATACTGGACTAGAAATTGAATAAGTCCTTTACATACATAATAGTCATGTATCGCAGAAGCAGGCCCTTCAGCCCAACATCTCCATGCTGACCAGGTTTAATAGCTGCACTGGTCCTATCTTCCTGCATTTAGTGCATATTTCTCTGGGCACTGGGGTGGGGGGGGGGCACAGCAGTGGAGTTGCTGCCTTACACCACCTGAAACCCGGGTTTAATGCTGACCACATGGTGCTGTCTATTCTCCCTATGACCATGCGGGTTTTCACCGAGTGCTCCGGTTTCCTCCCAAATTCCAAAGATGTGCAGGTTTGACGGTTAATTTGCTTATGTAGATTGTCCCTAGTGTGGAGGATAGAATCGGTGTATGAGTGATTGATGGCAGGCATTGACTCGGAGGGCCAAAGGAGCCGTTTCCACCCTGCATCTCTAGAACTACAACCTTTCCTATCCATTGTAACTGGTTTAAAATGTCTTTTAAATGTCACTTTTGAACCCGCCTCTAGAGCTCGTTATTTTTGAATGAATCTTGGATGGCCCCAATCTACTGATCTGTAATACTTATGAAGATTTTCTGTTTGCTATCCTGGAATTGTTCTTTGATTGTGTTGGTGGACAAGGCTGACCTAATTTTTTTGCCTCAACAGTAAGCAGTTGTATCGCGATTATCCAGCAGCTAAGTTGCTGATGTACAGGTTGGCTGTGCAGTGGGGATCACATTTCCAAGCAAAAAGTGACCTCCAGAGAGCCTCCAAAGAAAACACCAATAAGAGCACAGAAATAATTTTAATATTATCTTTCGTGTATAGTAGGTTTGGGAAATAACTACAGAGGCACAACATGTTAAAGGCATTTGCAAATATTTGTAAATGTAAATAAAAATCTGTAATAAAGAACTGCAGATGCTGGTTTAAATCAAAGATAGACACAAAATGCTGGAGTAACTTAGCCAAATAAAAATGTGGTTTTGTCTATTGAAGATAAACTAGTGCTTAAAAAGCTGAATAAAGGTACTATTTATAAAAAGGTTCTCAACAGAATACTGTAAAAATGAGCAAATGGTTCATGACTTAAACAAGCATTACTGATCTCTTACACAATTAGCTCTTCATGTGATGGATCGATTAGCAAATTCAGTGAAGACAGCAACCTATGAGGATTTAGACAAGGCAACAGGGGCACGGTGGCATAGTGATAGCGTTGTTGCCTTCTACCACCAGAGACCCAGGTTCGATCCAGACTCCGGGTGCTATCTCCATGGCGTGACCGCGTAGGTTTTTCCTGGGTGCTCCGGCTTCCCCCCACACTTCAAAGGCGTTAAGGTTTTTAGGTTAATTGGCTCAGTAAAGATCGTAAACGGTCCCGAGTGGGTAGGATAGTGCTAGTGTAGGGGATAGCGGTCGGCTCGGACACAGTGGGCCGAAGGGTCTGGTTCCGCACTGTATCACTAAACAAATGTGGGAATGATTCAATTACCCACAAGGTCAAGCTACACCAGCATCTGAACAGGCCAAGATTTCTTTCTGACATTCCAGGGGTGCAGACAAATGTTAACACTTCATCCAGATGGCTGACTTAAACAAAAATGTTACAACTGGACAAGTCAGCTGTTAACAATTCTGGATGTTGTTCATAAAATAGTTACAGAAATGTTGATCATGCTGATTATGGGGCAAAAGCTCTGCCGAAAGAAATGATAAACTCAGTGAAAAGGAAGAAGTTGACAATAGGTGCAGGGGCAGGCCATTCAGCCCTTCGAGCCAGCACCGCCACTCGCTATGATCATGGCTGATCATCCACAATCAGTACCCCGTTCCTGCCTTCTCCCCATATCCCTTGACTCCACTATCTTTAAGTGCTCTAGCTAACTCTCTCTTGAAAGCATTCAGAGAATTGACCTCCCCTGAGGCAGAGAATTCCACAGATTCACATCTCTCTGGGTGAAAATGTTTTTCCTTCATCTCCGTTCTAAATGGCCTATCCCTTATTCTTAAAATGTGACCCCTGGTTCTGGACACCCTCAACATCGGGAACATGTTTCCTGCCTCTAGCGTGTCCAATCCCATAATAATCATATACGTTTCAACAATATTCCCTCTCATCCTTCTAAATTCCAGTGTATACATGCCCAGTCGCTCCATTCTTTCAATATATGACAGTACCGCCATCCCGGGAATTAACCTCGTAAACCTTCGCTGCACTCCCACAATAACAAGTTTCAGCAGCAGGTCTGGCAGAAACGGCAGCAAACAGAGGTGAAAACCTGAATGCTGACAATATTGAGGAGCAGCTGAACATGAGGAAACATAACATTGAATAGGAGTAACGTCTGAAGAAGTTGTCTGAAGAAGGGTCTCAATCCGAAACGTCACCCATTCCTTCTCTCCAGACATGCTGCCTGTCCCGCTGAATTACTCCAGCATTTTGTGTCTACCTTCGATTTAAACCAGCATCTGCAGTTCTTTCCTACACATATTTCCAGGATGGTCTGTTGGATAAACCATGCTCCTCACCGAAATGGACATTTGGAAAAAATGTTTTTAAAAGCTAAAGCTTGAAGTGATATTTCCACAACTACAGAAGCTGTTACATAGAAACATAGAAATTAGGTGCAGGAATAGGCCATTCGGCCCTTCGAGCCTGCACCGCCATTCAATATGATCATGGCTGATCATCCAACTCAGTATCCCGTACCAGCACTCTGTTCGCTTAGAGTGCTAGATTCTGAAGTATACTGAACTAAATAACACAAATACTAGAACTTCTTTCACACCAGGAAAGAAGTGACAGTACATAATGCCAAGATTTATGTGCATTTTCAGAAAAAAAGCTCTTGATACAGTGAACATCTTGCATTCTGCAAATGCAGCACAGTGGTAGAGTTGCTGCCTTAGAGCGCTTATAGTGCCAGAGACCCGGTTCGCTCTTGGCCATGGCTGCTTGGCTGTATTTTTGTCTGGAGTTTTGCACGGAATCAGGCCCTTCGGCCCACCGTGTCAGCGTCGACCAGCGATCCCCGCACACTAACGCTATCCTACACGCACGAGGGACAACTTGCATTTATAACAAGCCATTCAACCTACAAACCTGTACTTCTTTAGAGTGTGGGAGGAAACCAGAGCACCCGGAGAAAACCCGCGCAGATCACAGAGAACATACAAACTCCATACAGACAATCACCCGTAGTCAGGATCGAACCAGGGCCTCTGATGCCGCGAGGAAATAGCTCAATCGCTACGCCACCATGCCGCCCTGCTTGTACCTTCTCCTCGTGACCCGAGTGGATTTTCTCAGAGAACTTCAGTTTCCTCCCACATTATAAAGGAGTACAGGTTTGTAGGTTAATTGGCTTGGTATAAATGTAAAAATTGTCCCCAGTGTAAGAAACTGTTAAAGTGCGGGGATCGCTGGTTGGGGTGGCCTCGATGGGCTGAAAGGCCTGTTTTCGCGCTGAATCTCTAAACTAAACTCTGGATTTCATCCATCGAAGGCAAGAAATAATGCATCGCCTCATACCAGTTTCCAGTTTAAAATCTCACTTGGCAGGTCAATAATTAAAAAGTGAAAACAGTTATTTCATCAACATAATGAAATATTCAATTACCATGCAAGCCTTTTTTATGAGTGAACGTGAAAAATGTGAACGTTGCACTTCATCTTACGCAAAAAAAACTCTTTAAAATAACCCATCAAGGTCAAAATCATTGTGCGTATATGGAGATGTGTTGAATGTATTACTTAATGTAACAAGTAAAATTTGTCAACCACAGTTGGTTGCTTGTGGTAGTATCAAAATAGCTTTGACCCCGTTGTTCACACTTCATTTAAATGATTTTTGAAGGTCACTCCAATTCAATTTTGTAGATATTTCTATCCGAATAACACCTTATGCAAAAGGGAACGTTTTCCTTTATACTCAGTAAAAATAGATTGCTTTCTTTACAACATTAATTTTCACCTAACTAAAAAAAAATTAAAGAACAAATTTTGCCATTAATACTTGCACTTCCTTGTCACATAAATACTTATCTGAAGTTAAATCAACACTGTAAAATATTAGAACCGAATGTACCAATCATAAATTTCACCACTTTGTTTAAATGCAATACCAAGTTTGCCCTCAGATAAGCTTACACAGTTTCTGAGTTAGAAGTAAAAGAGTTTATTTGGAATTCGACAAAGTAAACTTTAACTCCTCCGGTAGCTGGCTGTCGGGTACATTAATACAGTGCCCTCCATAATGTTTGGAACAAAGACCCATCATTTATTTAATTGGCTCTGTGCTCCACAATTTGACATTTGTAATAGAAAAAAATCACGTGGTTGAAGTGCACATTGAGAGTTCTCTTAAACCTGCATTGAGGCGGCAATGAAACACACTTGAGCAACTACAAACTCCTGTGAAGCCATGTCCCCCAAACATTATGGTGCCCTGAAATGGGGGGGGGGGGGGGGGGGGGACTATGTATAAACACAGCTGTAATTTCTACATGGTGAAACCAAAATGTATAAAAATACCCTTTAATAAAGTTTGGGATTCAAAACCCTTGAACCTGCTCATCCATTTATCAATAGCGCAATACACCTTATTAACACATTTACCTAGATACAGTGGAGTTTTTTGTTTTGCATACAATTTTAAATGTTCATACTATATAAGCACACTCATACGTAAGTATAAAGTACACCGGTTGTAGTGCAAAAATAGTAGACTTCACCCAGGCAGAATTTAGAGACGCCTGGAGGCAGCACTAAGTCGCCGTTGCAGGGATTGACCTGGTGATATTGTTGGTGTCCTTTACCACCACTCCGTGCCGTGTCGGATCCCACCGCTTGGCCTTTGCAGAGCCTCCAGCCGTGCCCAATCCAAGCAATCCCCCGGCTACTGGGAGTTTATTTGAATAACATCGATGGGATTTGTTGAATTCTAATCCCTCCATTTATTTTTTTTTTAAATCAGATATATTCATGAACATATATTTTTGATACTTAGGTATCTGACTGAGTTGGATGATAGGAAAGAAATGCAGATGCTGGCTTATAACGTATATCGACACAGAATGCTGGAGTAACTCAGCTGGTCACGCAACATCTCTGGATCAGGGTCGTTTAGGGTCAGAACCCTGGTTAATAGGTATGGCTTCTCCAATTATTTCATTCAGCGGTGGCGGGGGTGGGGGGGCGGGGGGGGGGTGATGGGGGAGGGGAAAGGAGGGTAGATGGTGAAAATATAGTTATTTTCCTGTCTCCTCTCATGCATTCTACCATGCGGCAGGATTGTATTACATGTAACCTGACTACTTTATAAGACCATTGGGGATAAGAACAGCTTCTTAACAGGAGAGACAACAAACATACCAATACTGGAAGAATATTTGCCGCCAGGCTTAGTCCTGCCCCTCTTTACTTCCAGCTTTATTTCCCTCACCACCACTCGTAAGGGTCCAAAGAAACGTTTTCCACATGTGCTGCCTGACCCGCTGAGATAATCCAGTACTTTGTGTCTTTATTGTAAACCTTGTTCCTTCAGCTCTAATAATTTATTTTAAGCAGCAGGGTAGGTAGAGCTAATGTGTCTTGATGTTTCAATCCCTGTAGTAAGTCGTCACTCTCAACATTGGCAGTGGGATTGGAGTGGGGAAAGGTAGGGTAGGTACATCATGGGAACTCTATAACAGCAATAAAGTCGGTCTTGCAAAAGAGCAGGTACATTTATGTGAACTAATTGAAACATCTCTTCTCAATTCTACTAGATTACAAGGAGGAAAATCACAAAACAAAACTAGGAAATGAACACATCAATAGCAGAAAGAGACAGGTGAGTAATTGGCTTTGAGGCAAAAAACAATCCACATGATATGGACTACAGCTGCACCAATGATAAAATTATCATTTTTAATTGGTTTGGATGGCATTAAAAGACGTGCAGTCCATTTAATTTCAGCTTTATATTCTACAGTCATATTTCACTGGTGCTGAGACTTCAGATTAAGTATAATCCCAAGGTAGACAGAAATGCTGGAGAAACTCAGCGGGTGAGGCAGCATCTGTGGAGCGAAGGAATAGGTGACGTTTCGGGTCAAGACCCTTCTTCAGACTGATCCCGAGATTTTTTTGAGTACATTCTAGAGATACAGATTGTGGCTTTATTTCTACATTAAGAATGCTTTATTAAGTGGAAACGATCACTTTAATCTGAATGACCCATGGAAAATAAACTAGTTGCGCTTCTACGCAATAAAAAAAGGCTTTATTGCCTCCCTAAACTATCCTGCTGTTAGAAGTTGTTCTTGATGGTGGAAATAAAGAACTGTAGATGCTGGTTTATACCAAAGGTAGACACAAAGTGCTGGAGTAACATGGCGAGTCAGGCAGCATTTCTGGAGAAAAAGGATGGGTGACGTTTCGGGTCGGAACCCTCTTGAAGGGTTTTCTCTCCAGAGATGCTGCCTGACCTGCTGAGTTACTCCAGCACTTTGTGTCTATCTTGAGCCTTGAATACAGGGAAAAACAGAGCACCCACACCCCTCTGGGATAGAAGACAACATTGCAATATTTACAAACCTCTACTCAAAAGAACTTCTCCCCATCTCAGTCTTGAACAGTTAACTCTTTATTCAAGACTATGCCCCCTCACCTTTAGCTGTCTAATTGGTCCGATGGCTCCTGGAATTTAAGACAATGGTGAGACCAATCATTTCCTGCACCTCATTTTTAATGTGCAGAAATTTACTTTATTGCTGTTTGCTTGTACATTAAACTGCTTAATAATTTTAGCAATATGTGCCAATATGCATCCTAATCTTTCATCTCATTTACACCAACAGATCTCTGCCATCGCCTAAATTAACAGTCAAGTCCATGTGCATATTTGCAACGGCTTTACGTTCTACTTAGCAACTAAACTAAGCAGAAGATAAGACACAAAATGCTTCAGATTAAGTATAATCCCAAGGTAGACAAAAATGCTGGAGAAACTCAGCGGGACAGGCAAAATCTCTGGAAAGAAGGAATGGGCGACTTTTGGTCGAGCCACTTCATCAGACTGAAAGTCACGTCCCACTGAGTTATTCCAGCATTTTGTGTCTACCTTCGGTTTGAACTAGCATTCGCAGTTCCTTCCAACACAACTAATCTAAGTGCTTTAACTGAGCTCATGAAACTGCGATCTATTCTCATTTGATGTAACAGGAACACTTGGACACGTCAGCCCTTTACATCCCTTTATACCAGTACATGCATTCTTCATGACCTTAGTGATGATCAAAAGACAGTACCACATTGAAAGATGATCCACTGAATGAATGGCAATGTAGAGCATGCTCCAGGATGCACAGAAATTAATCCATAGGGGAAAATAGAATCTGGAGGGGCGGCGTTTGCACGTCAAGACTGTGATGCTGGTAACATGCGTGCCTTTCATGTGTTTCAAGAACTCTCAAAACCTAATCATTAGGCCAATTTATCAATAACACATTCTGAATTATTCAATTAAAAAAATGCTGCCCAATAGGAACAAAGAACACTCTCTGGCTATGTCAGTGGCAATCTTACAGCAGAATGCAATATTTAATACTTATTGCACGTATTTTGTATTTTATCATGAATAAAATATACTATTGAGCATAATGCAATGCTTATTTCTCCCATACCCAAACAGAAGTTTCTTAATCATCACCTAATATCAAAATTGAATTGTCGCTCAGCTAGTCAGTAATTAGAGGTTGCACAAACACAGATTTAACAGATTCCAACTGTGCTTTAGATCTGGTATAATGAATGAACGCCTGAAATTTACTCAATCATAAAGTAATTTCCTTTGCAGAAATTATCCTTTTTAAGTACAGTACCCAGCAAGGAGGTTGGCAGTTTAACATCTCCCCAATCCTTCAAAGAGGAAACTGATTTCCGGATGAAAAACTATGCTGCATACAAGTTTCTTTCATTTTCAATAGTTCTTTTGATGGCGTGCACATCTTCTGCAAGCTGTCTGGAGACATCAGACCAAGCCCACTTCTGTAGATTAAGATGTCTGTTTCACAATCTGTTTGTGCAAGTTGAAAGCTTTAATACGATAACGAACATTGATGGCTGTCTCACTAAGACTTTCACACTAATTAAAAATGTTTCTATTTTCCATTCCGAAGGGTTACTTCTCCACCGAGTATAAAATGTCAAATCCTGAACAGAAAAACATTTTGTACTTTTTCCCCATTTCAGCATGAAAGCTGAAATTATCAAAATAGAAACCCATCAGCAAGACCTAATTAGAATTTGAAAACCCAACTACTTTTTCTACCTTGTTACCAATCTCTTCCCACCTATAACAAACGCCTTCCCTTATTTTGATACTTCTCTATTTCAAACGCTGCCATCTCTTTATCACCTAAGGTGTCATGTCATGAATGATTCATTGTCAGAAGGAACTGCAGATGCCAGTTTACGCCACAGATAGACACAAAAAGCTGGAGTAATTCAGAGGTAGACAAAAATGCTGGAGAAACTCAGCAGGTGAGGCAGCATCTATGGAGCGAAGGATATGGGCGACTTTTCGGGTCGAGACCCTTCTTCAGACTGATGTGAGGGTGGGGGGGGGAAGAAGAAAGGAAGAGGAGGAGACAGTGGGCTGAGGGAGAGCTGGGAAGGGGAGGAGAAAGCAGGGGCTACCTATAATTGGAGTAGTCAATGTGCATACCGCTGGGGTTTAAACTGCCCAAGCGAAATACGAGGTGCTGCTCAGAGTGTCAGGTAGCACTCCGAGCAGTGTGCTCACCTCCCCAGATATAAAGCATTGCTTGCCTAAATCATGCAAATGCTAACTATGCCCATCTCTCAATGTGTTATTTTGCAACACTTTGTTCCAGGCTCCGTTCTGTTGTGATTCTCCCTTGACTGTATAAGTAGCTCTCCCAAACTTGGAAATGTCATTACATTTTTCAATCAATGTTCAGCATTCCATCAATGCAAAAAATATAGTTATTGTTTGAGGTCAAAGATCCCTCGTCATCTGTGGTCTTTATTTTTTATGATATTATAATTCACATTCACACTCCTCTTTCCCAGCTCACCCCCCCTCCACCCCTCCCCTCACAAGCTGTCTGAAAGGTCCTATCCCTGTTCTCCGGAGATGCTGCCTGACCCGCTGAGTGACTCCAGCACTTTGTGTCCTTTTTGTGCAAACCAGCATTACAGTTCCTCGTTTACTTTAGTTAAGAGATAGTGTGGAAATGGGCCTTTCCACATTGCCGACCAGCAATCATCTGTACATTAATTCTATCCTACACACAATTTATAGAAACCAACTAACCCACAAACCTGCACGTCTTTGGAATGTGGGAGGAACCTGTGGCTCCCGGAGGAAACCCACATGGTCAGAGGAAGAACGTACAAATCTCTGTACAGACAGCACCCGTAGTTAGGATCGAACCTGGGTCTCTGGCGCTGCAAGGCAACAACTCTACCGCTGTGCCATTGTGCCGCCCTTTCTTTCTCACATTCAGGCTTTGATGCTATAGCTGACCAATTCGAGGAGAGATATCAAATTAACTTGACTACCACTGATTTTTGCGTAGTTTACCGTTGTTTCACTCCTGCGCATTTCATGGTTAGAGATATTAATATTTACTATTTTTGTAATGTAACAATATATTCCCTGCTCTTGCACTGCTTAAATGCACATTAAACTGCAGGAATTCCAGTAAAATATAATGCTTCAGAGCAATCTCTGTTCACATCACCTAATGGGAATTCCATTTTCTGCCTGAAAGTGCTGATGCATAATTTTTGGCAGAAATTTGTTTTCTGATTTATGCACAACAAATCAACCCACTGCAGGCCTTATTGTTTGCCTAATTCTACTTTCTTTTTGCTCTTCCACGAATTGCATTAAAAAATTAATCTATTTAAATCTGCCCCTGTACACATTATTCCCCCTCGAACAACAATATCAGGCCTTAGAGTGGGGAGAGAAAAAAAAGTATTTCCCTTTAGAGATTAATACCATTGCAATCAAACGCCTGGTGTTCTCTCCCTGGGCAACTCTACTGATCTCTATTTTAAGCCCACGCTGAGCACCAGCCCTCATGCTTCCCCATGCAAGTCTGTCAAATTTTGCTTAATTCATCTGCGAAGCACCCGAGGGCATTTCATTGTAATTAAAACTGCAAGTTTTGTTGTTGAATATTGTTTGTAGTATGAATTTTCTGAGATTCCTAGGCTGTAGACTGGCTTACAGTTCCAACAGTTTCCATCCCCGCTACCCCATTGTCCTTTTATCCCTGCACTTTTCCCTCCCCTGTATCCTCTTCCTCCTCCTGACCGCCTCCTCTTCTTTCCTCGTGTGATGTCCTTTTGTCTCCTTCTCACTTCTAGCCTTTGTCACCATCTCCATCTCTACCCATTACCCCCTCACCCACATCCACATATCTTGAGCTACCTCACCCCCCTACCCTCCACAACCCCCCCTCCTCCCAGCCTGACCTGTTGGGTTACTCCAGCACTTTGTGTCTATCTGTGGTACAAGCCAGCATCAGCAGATCTTTATTCGTACTAAAGGTTTCCCCTTGCTGTAGACTTTCTCAATCTGGAAAACACCTTGCTTTGATATTAGAACTCAGTCCACATAACCAAGCTCAAAAAGCCAAAAAACAAACACACTGGGAATTACACTGAATCTTTTTGAGACGCCAACAGGAGAGTAGGCTCCAATGAGCTCAAACACAGAGAACACCAGTCTGCAAAGGAAAAGATTGCCACAAATGTGGAGATTGCACTTCTGAAAACAAAGCTGCTAGTGCCAACTAGTTCTAAAAATCCAATCAATTGGCAAAATCCCAATTTCCACATGGACTTGTAGCAGATGTTTAAGAATTGCATTATAAAATTCAAGAAGAGTACAATGCGATGGTCACCCACAGCAAAATATGCATTTGAGCCCGTCAAGCACAACTTCATACTACTTGAACATTATGCCATAGATAGTCTTCAAATACTCAAGTAGCCAATTATTATAAGCAATAAAATTAAAGCTCAAAGGCACGGAGGTTAAGTGCTAAGGTTTGAGCCACTGTTTTACACAACTGAATGGGTGGTCAGAAAATAGACAGCACAAGGCTGAACATTACAGAACACTTTTACCCATACGTTCATATGCAATAAGGCACACTAAACAAATGACTTAAGTGTTCACAATCACTCGTCACAGTAAAAGTTGAGTGTTGAAAGAATGAATCCCTATCTCTGAGGATTTATAAACTGAAATCTAAAGCCCCAACTATGACACAGCTTACTTGCAGACTATCTGAATGATGCAGAGCATGATCAAACATTCAAAAATTATCAATTCATTGTTCCTTAAAGAATATTTAGAAGTCAAAGTGTATCCAGCGAGTCCATGAGTCACATGGATCATTGACCTCATCTCCAGCTCATGGAATAGTTGAACTTTCCTCATGAACATAGAACATAGAAACATAGAAACATAGAAATTAGGTGCAGGAATAGGCCATTCGGCCCTTCGAGCCTGCACCGCCATTCAATATGATCATGGCTGATCATCCAACTCAGTATCCCGTACCTGCCTTCTCTCCATACCCTCTGATCCCCTTAGCCACAAGGGCCACATCTAACTCCCTCTTAAATATATCCAATGAACTGGCCTCAACTACCCTCTGTGGCAGAGAATTCCAGAGACCCACCACTCTCTGTGTGAAAAAATTCCTTCTCATCTCGGTCCTAAAGGATTTCCCCCTTATCCTTAAGCTGTGACCCCTTGTCCTGGATTCACGCACACGCACATTCACGCACACTAACGCCCACTCTGCTCCTCTAACCCGTGCCCCAATGTTGCCACAGTTGAATGAGCCATGCACAGCTCCAACTAGCTCTTTGCTCCTCAGAAAAGATACATCACAGAAAAGATATCCATTGAACTGCTTTACATTGTTAACAGTGGCAAGATGGGTTTGATACTCACCTGATTTACTCTGAGTATTACATTAGCTAGGCCATTATGACAATTCTGATGACATTCCACAATTTATCAGATACATTTATTCTTAGAATGCACCACGGTCAATTTGGCAGCAGCTCCAATGTTATAGCCATTAGATATTCATCACTCAATACATAAAACCAGTCATCTTTAATATGGAACGTCAGAATCTGTATTTATACTAAGATTTAATGAAATTAATATGTTAAACAGCAGGAGGAACAGTCCAGGAATTGAAAGCCCCCCCAGAAATTAGAAGCAGGAATACGATAAATTGAAGACATCCAAGGAACTAAACACAATGGTATTGGAAAAGTAGAAAAAAATGTAAATGCAGGGAATTTCAAACTGAAAGACAAAATGCTGGAAAAACTCAGCAGTTCAAGCAATTTCTGTAGAGGGTAACAGAGTTAACATTTCAGGTTGATGAAACGTCTGACCATTTTCGATAAGCATTAGTTTTGTTTCTCACTCCTCAGATTCTGTCTGACCTTCTGCGTACATCCAGCATTTTCTGTTTTATCACCAAGTTGTAGGGAACGAGCTACAAACAAAAATTTGCACTTGGAAGGGTCCAAAGTTGAAAATGAAATAGCAGCAAATGACTTTTGTGCTAAAAATGAGAATAGAGTTGTCCCTGGAGAAAGCTGGTGGTGGGGAACGTGTTCTTTGCAGCAGCCAAGCGCAGCAATGATAAACAGATAGTGGAGGAGAGTGAGTGATAGAGCTTATGATAATGCAGAAAGGTCATAATGCTGGTCTGAGGAAATGGACTGATACATTCAACTAGGAAAGAAAGGAAGAAAATGCACACTAAAATGGCAAAACTCAAAAGAATTAATTCAGATACATTGATCTTTAAGTACACGTTAATCAAGTTTAGAAAATATAAAAAGGAAATGCGTGCGCTTCGAAACGAAACAATGGAAATGAAAATGTTTGGTTAACAAAAATGACAATATCAAAAATACATATAGTACATAATCCAGAGCAAGTTTTCCAAAGTATCACCACTCATAACTGTTTATTTCAACAAAAATAAATGTTAAGCATTTTGTGTTTAACTGTGATTCATGCAGTACTTCAGAATCAAGTACTTCCACCAAATGTCGCAAACTTCAATTAATCGGCTCTGAAGTAGAACACCTCAGGGAAATCAGATTACCCTAGCTAAATCCTCACCAGTCTCAGAATGAATCAAACTCTTCAAGATTTAGAGAACTGAAGGACAGAATAGGATCTAGATCAGTTTTTACTATTTATGTAATAATGCCAAAAGATCAATTTGAAGGAATATCAAAAGTAGTTAAAGGACGGTACTGAATTAGTTAGGAAAAAGCTGCGGTTGAAAAATCAAGAGACTTATCAAGTCAGATGAAAGAGAAACAAGAACTGATCCAGGATGCAACAAGCCAGAGAGTCACGACACTTCTAATCCTTAGTGAGCTGAGCTCTTGCAAAATAAATTTCCCAGAAGGATAAAATGCAAAACTGTGACAAATGTATTACCAATAATAAAAAATATCTACATCCTTCTACATCCTTTCAAGAACAGTTGGAGTGGATTGGAATCATATTAACTGCTCCTAGAAAGTGCACTGCAGCCCTTCCCCAGAATTGCATGGCTGAATTTCCAACCCCCCCATATATATGCAGGATGACAATCTAAATGAGGTGCGACAGTTGAAAGAGTGCACAATTATAGTTCATCGCTCTAGTTTCTTCTTGAATTCAATGTACTTGCACAAAAAAGTTATCAGTATCACTAGTAATTCAGAAATCATTTCATATCCAACTCCATACTATTTGGGCTTGGGACAGGGGTGGTCAGGTTAGACGAGAGCTGGCACCAGAGAGAAGACACAATTTTTACTTTAATGTAATGACAATGGAAATGTAGAAATTGCCATTACAGTAAAGTAAAAACTGTCTTCTCTCCAGTGTCAGCTCTCATCTGACCCGACCACCCGTCGTATCACTTGGTCCGATGTAAGTCACGCCCATCTACATAAATCCACGCCTACCAAGGTATCAAAATCCCACCCCAAAGCGTTCAAAATGATACAATTAGAAATATCTGGACAAAATACTATAGTATACTAACAGTAGCTAACTTAAGCATAAATGGCTCCAACAGACATAGTCAGCAGTTGTGGATTACAAAATGGCATGGCGCAATAAATAAGTGTAGCGCAATTTTTGCAAACAAACGGAAAATGTACATTGAATGGTAAAACTCAAAAGAATTACTTCAGATACATTTACCTTTGAATATGGAACATTATGGCCATGCAGTTGATGCCTAATTGAGACTTAAGTAGCTCCCATTTTATCACCAACTTCAATGATACATTATATAAACTCAGGCATTTCTAAAGCCACCAAACATACAATATCGTTGAACAAAAATGACTTGCTGTCTAAATTAGAAATTGATGAAATAATGGAATGGTACAAATACTTGCAAAAACACAAATAGAAGCAATTAAAAGAGATGGACAATGAGGTTAGAAATAGCTTATTTCCATCAGGAAGTACATACATAGCCGGCTTCTCATCAACATCACAGATGCAGAATGATAAAATCCAAGAAAATACAAGAATAACTCTTCTTCAATAAAGTATTTATTTTCCCATAGAATTCCATTTCCAATTTTGCACTCTAACATTTAAATGTACATTTCGTGAAATAAAAACAGAAAATGATGAAAACATTGGCGAGGTCCGGCTGGATTGGCAGAAACTGCTCTTTGCGTGGATGCTACCTGATCTGCTGAACATTTCCAGCATTTTCTCTTTTTATTTCAGATTTCCAGCATCTGCAGGATTTAGATTTTCATTGAGTAAAGCCGTTTTGTTTCCTTGCATTACAACTGGTGAAATATATTCACAAACTTTGTAAACTCACCCTTGGCTGCCAGTTCTCATACTGCTTTTGTAAGTTTGCGCCAATGCTTTCCAAAGCTTTTTGAGGGCTCATGGATAGCGGATCTGTAAGATTTTAACAAAATAGACATTTCAGAATGTAACACAAATACCTTCCCCACACATGTGCAACAATAACTCACCAAGAACTTTGGGCTTACAGGCAAACTAACATTACCTTCAATTAATATTATTAAAGAAGATGACCTGGTCATTAGTGTATTTCTACAGTGGCTTGCAAAAGTTTTCATACCCCTTGAACCTTTCCACATTTTGTCACGTTATAACCACAAACGTAAATGTATTTTATTGGGATTTTATGTGATAGACCAACACAAAGTGGCGCATAATAGTGAAGTGGAAGGAAAATGATACATGGTTTTCAAATGTTTTTACAAATAAAAAACTGAAAAGTGTGGTGTGCAAATGTATTCAGCCCCGTTTACTCTTATACCCCTAAATGAAATCCAGTGCAACCAATTGCCTTCAGAAGTCACCTAATTAGTAAATAGAGCCCACTTGTGTGTAATCTAATCTCAGTATAAATACAGCTGTTCTGTGAAGGCCTCAGAGGTTTGTTAGAGAACATTAGTAAACAGCATCATGAAGCCCAAGGAACACACCAGACAGGTCAGGGATAAAGTTGTGGAGAAGTTTAAAGCAGGGTTAGGTTATAAAAAAATATCCCAAGCTTTGAACATCTCACGGAGCACTGTTCAATCCATCATCCAAAAATGGAGAGTATGGCACAACTACAAACCTACCAAGACATGGCTGTCCACCTAAACTGACAGGCCGAGCAAGGAGAGCATTGATCAGAGAAGCAGCCAAGAGGCCCATGGTAACTCTGGAGGAGCTGCAGAGATCCACAGCTCAGGTGGGAGAATCTGTCCACAGGACAACTATTAGTCGTGCACTCCACAAATCGGGCCTTTATGGAAGAGTGGCAAGAAGAAAACCATTGTTGAAACAAAGCCATAGGAAGTCCCGTTTGCAGTTTGCCACAAGCCATGTGGGGGACACAGCAAACATGTGGAGGAAGGTGCTCTGGTCTGATGAGACCAAAATTGAAGTTTTGGCCTAAATGCAAAACGCTATGTGTGGTGGAAAACTAACACTGCACATCACCCTGAACACACCATCCCCACTGTGAAACATGGTGGTGGCAGCATCATGCTGTGGGGATGCTTTTCTTCAGCAGGGACAGGGAAGCTGGTCAGAGTTGATGGGACGATGGATGGAGCCAAATACAGGGCAATCTTGGAAGAGTCTGCAAAAGACTTGAGACTGGGGCGGAGGTTCACCTTCCAGCAGGACAACGACCCTAAACATACAGCCAGGGCTACAATGGAATGGTTTAGATCAAAGCATAGTCATGTGTTAGAATGGCCCAGTCAAAGTCCAGACCTAAATCAAATTGAGAATCTCTGGCAAGACTTGAAAATTGCTGTTCACAGACGCTCTCCATCCAGTCTGACTGAGCTTGAGCTATTTTGCAAAGAAGAATGGGCAAAAATGTCAATCTCTAGATGTGCAAAGCTGGTAGAGACATACCCCAAAAGACTTGCAGCTGTAATTGCAGCGAAAGGTGGTTCGGCAAAGTATTGACTCAGGGGGGCTGAATACTTTTGCACGCCACACTGTTCAATTTTTTATTTGTAATAAAATTTGGAAACCATGTATCATTTTCCTTCCACTTCACAATTATGCCCCACTTTGTGTTGGTCTATCACATAAAATCCCAATAAAATACATTTACGTTTGTGGTTGTAACGTGACAAAATGTGGAAAAGCTCAAGGGGTATGAAAACTTTTGCAAGCCACTATACATGTCGGATCTTGCTGTGTGGGAATTGGCTCCATTTCCTATAACAGTACATACGAGTATACTTCAAATATATGTCTATAAAACATTTTGGAACATCTAAAGGTCAAAAAAGCCACTGCGTGAATGCAAATCTTTTCCTTTCACAATTAAAATTCAAATACAATTGGAGAAAGAATAGTATACTTATTTTGCACGGGTTGATTAAACTGATGAAAAGTTTGATGAAAAGTATAACAGTTCATCCCAAAGACATCCCCCACCAAGCATGCAATATTCGTTAAGCACTTTAATGAATTACTATCCTTGATTAGCAGTCCAGGCACTAAAACAGAGCTTGAATCAACCATCTAATTCAGGGACCAATGTGCTACACTCATGCTTCGAGAATCACCCTGCATCTTGATGAAAGCTGAGTAATTAATCTGGATAAGGCTCAAAACCAACTTGAAATGGGGTAAGATACCATAATGCATAGGAGCAGAATTATGGGCCTGTCCCACTTAGGCGATTCGGGCGACTGCCGATGACTATCAAGTTGCCGGCAGTCGCCTGAAAAACCGGCAACTGGAACGGCGACTGTCAGAGTGGAACACACACACATCACTTCCTTTACCAGCCCGTTATGCAGGCGGGGGACAGGGAAAGCGGAGGGAGCGCTGTCTGAGTGAAATTCACACGGTGCAAAGCTAATGTGATACAGACACACACCGCGATGAACAGGAAGATTGGCATCGTAATTAAGAAGCTAAAAAGCACAGTGTACGGCAAGTCCTTTCGGGGGGGGGGGGGGGGGGGGGGAGTGGGGAGGCAAAGGGGGGAGAAGGAGTGGAGTGAAAAATTTGCGGCAACCATAATGAGGCTACAACTAGTTCCCAGATTGCGGGAACATCATGACCATGAAGGCGACTCCCCGGCAACCACCCGCAAACATGTGGCGATCATGTAGCAACTGCATAGTCTCCTGCAGTTGCCTAAAAAATCGCCTAAGTGGGACAGGCCCATTAGGCCCATCAATAATGGTTGACCTATTTCTCACTCTCAACCCCATTCTCCTGCCTTCTCCCTGTAACCGTAGATGCCCTTATGCCCCTACGGAAACCTCTGGCGACATTGCGCCCCACCCAAGGTTTCCGTGCGGTTCCCGGAGGTTTTTGTCCTCCAGCAACCACCTTCAACTAGCATCGCAACCGGCTTCGGCAAAAAAATTACTGATTTTTTAAAGGGAAACCACTTTCAACCATTAGGGAGACTGACAAAAACCTCCGGGAACCGCACGGAAACCACGGGTGGGAGCAAAGTCTCCAGAGGTTTCCGTTCAGGTTTCCTAAGTGGGACAGGGGCATAACTAATCAAGAACCTATAAATCTCCACACACAATTACAGATTGACCACCTGCTGACGAAAGAAAGTCCCCCTTATTTCCATTTCTTAAAGGTACATCCTTTTATTCTGAGACTGTGCCCTCTGGTTCTAGCTACAAACAATGCAAGTACAATCTTATTTTTTTTAATTGTTCTGACAAAGCAATTCGGAGTAGTAAATAATAGGAAATCTTGCAAAAGAAATAGAAAAGGCTTTTAAAAATTGCACAAATGGATAATGTTTAACGAAAGGGAAAAACATAATGGTTTCTCATTACACCCCAACACGCCGATTGCAATAAAGAATAAATCATAGTTCCAATTAAGCTGAAAGACAATCTTAAGTTTTCAATAATATGAAGAAACTGAACTGCACCCGACTTCGTGTATTCACTGTTGTCAATGAAAACAGCCAACATGTTTCATATTTGTATACAGTGTAGCTTATTTTTAAAAGAATGCTGTTCCAAAATTAGTACATCAATAGAATGAACAAAAAAGGTGATCTATTCTTCATTTATATTGGTCTCTTCTTGAATTACCTGAAACACACTTCAACTTTTATCCCGTGATCTTTTACCATCTTCAATTAATTTCCTGTTTGAGACTGATGTCAGAGGTTCCTTGTATTATTTGAACTGATTTTCATTTACCAAATATCAAGTCACCACAGAAGAATACCATAGTTTCAAGATTCAATTTAATTGTCAATTTAGTTGTGTTATTGTTCTGAATAAATTTCACGGTTTTCAATGATTGCCGAGACATTTGCAACATTAGCAAATATGTAAGAAAACCACTCAAGGAACAGGTCAGAACTTACAATTGCCTTTGATTCAACAATGGCTAGAAAGGAAAAGAATCATAAGTACTTTTAATGGAAAATTGTTCAGTATAATGAAGAATATTAAAACCACAGAAGATACCCAGAGAATTACAAGCACTTGCTTTGTGGCCTTGCCACTCCATGAAGAATGATGGAAGTGGAAATTCATTAATAATATAGCAGAAATAACAGATCATTTGGAACTTGTGAACAAGACCAACAATGAACATTCTTAAGGAACACTGTGGGTCAGGCAGCACCAAATTCTTTAAGCCCGACCCACTAAGTTCCCCAAGTACATGGAATCAAGAGCCAGTAAACATACTGTGCCCTCCATAATGTTTGCGATAAGGACCCATCATTTATTTATTTGCCTCTGTAATCCACAATTTGAGATTTGTAATAGAAAAAAAATCACATGTGGTTAAAGTGCACATTGTCAGATTTTAATAAAGGCCATTTTTACACATTTTGGTTTCACCATGTAGAAATGACAGCAGTGTTTATACATAGCCCCCCCATTTCAGGGCACCATAATGTTTGGGACGCAGCAGTGTCATGTAAATGAAAATAGTCACGTTTAGTATTTTGTTGCATATCCTTTGCATGCAATTACTGCTTGAAGTCTGCGATTCATGGACATCACCAGTTGCTGGGTGTCTTCTCTGGTGATGCTCTGCCAGGCCTGTATTGCAGCATCTTTAGCTTATGCTTGTTTTGGGGCTAGTCCCCTTCAGTTTTCTCTTCAGCATATAAAAGGCATGCTCAATTGGGTTCAGATCGGGCGATTGACTTGGCCACTCAAAAATTGACAATTTTTTACCTTTGGAAAACTCCTTTGTTGCTTTAGCAGTATTTGGGATCATTGTCTTGCTGTAGAATGAACCGCCAGCCTATGAGTTTTGAGGCATTTGTTTAAACTTGAGCAAATAGGATGTGTCTATACACTTCAGAATTCATTATGCTACTACCATCAGCAGTTGTATCATCAATGAAGATAAGTGAGCCAGTACCTTCAGCACCCATACATGCCCGGGTCATAACACCCCCACCACTGTGTTTTAGGCAGTTCCTTCTCTCCTCCATACTTTGCTCTTGCCATCACTCTGAAATAAGTTAATCTGCGTCTCATCGTCTCATCTGTCCACAAGATCTTTTTCCAGAACTGTGGTTGCTCTTTTAAGTACTTCTTTGCAAACTGTAACCCGGCCATCCTATTTTTGCCGCTAACCAGTGGTTTGCAACTCGCAGTGTAGCCTCTGTATTTCTGTTCATGAAGTCTTCTGCGGACATTGGTCATTGGCAAATCCACACCTGGCTCCTGAAGAGTGTTTTTGATCTTTAGCTTTTTTTCTTTATTAAAGAGAGAATTCTTCTGTCATCAGCTGTGGAGGTCATCTTTGGCCTGCCAGTCCCTTTGCGATTAGTAAGCTCACCAGTGATCTTTTTCTTCTTAATGTTATTCCAAACAGTTGGTTTTGGTAAGCCTGTTTGGCTGTTGTCTCTAACAATTTTATTCTTGTTTCTCAGTCTCATAATGGCTTCTTTGACTTTCATTGGCACAACTTTGGTCCTCATGTTGATAAACAGCAATAAAAGTTTCCAAAGGTGATGGAAAGACTGGAGGAAAGACTAGGTGCTGAGAGCTCTCTTATACCTACATTAAGGAGGCAATTAAACACACCTGAGCAATTACAAACACCTGAAGAGCGAATCAGCCACTTTAATGCAGCATCAAATCAGGAAGGGAAAGACAGAAATGAATGGAAAGATGAAAAACTCAGAAATGTAGAGAGAGAGAAGAAAGGAAAAATGAAAGAGAGAGTGAAGTAAATAGAAACGGTGCCCAAAAGCAGGAAAAAGGACAGTGGGGGAAAAAAGGACAATTTTCAACAATTCAGAATAGGAAATATTAGTCCACACTTAGAACGGTTTACTTTTCTGAGCAGGAAAGGCTGATTAATAATAATTTTACTTCGGAGTCACGTGAGTGACTACGTGAAGAAGGCCCGCCTGGCGCTGGATCGGCATTACGTCGACGCTATCGGCAAAGGAAGAGCTGCAGAGGCAGCTCCAGCACAGCAGTAAGGAAACGGCCCGCAGGTAAGTAAAATTATTTTACTTCCAGGGCGTTTTCTTAAAACTCCGTAGGCTGGTAGGAAACCAGCAGGAGTTTAAATAAAAATAAAAATGTTTTTAAAAAATCGCGGGTAAAACGTGCGTCCCGGGGTGTAAAAAGTCAGGACAGCAGACTATTGCGGAGCCGGTTCCGATACCGGTGGCCGATTGAAATACCCGTTAGTGAGCCTTTAGTTGCTCCACAAACAAAACTTGAAAACCCAGTGCCTAAAAAGTAAAAAGAGGCTTGAAAGGCCTGAGGTTTCTAAAAGATCCTGTAAGGTAAGCCTAAAATTGGCTAAGTATGGATCTAATGGAGGAAATACTCCAAATAATATCAACCAAGGGTCTAAGTACCCAGAATATTCCCAGGCAGCCCCTGAGGGGGTTCCATATCGTGAATATGGTGCCAATTCGAATTGGGAATTTGAAACCCCAGTGCCTGGGTATGGACTGGAGGAAGTCTCCTTGAACGAGTTTCAGGAGTACCAGGGCTGTATGAGACAGACCCTGAAAGTGGTGTTTGTGGTCAGAAGTACCCACCACAATGCAAATCCAGGTGTGTCTGAGGGGCACAAAGTTACTATACCTGGTGGAGGCGGTGAGGCCATGGAAGGAACCTGGCGGCCAATGTTAATTATATGGTCTCTCACCTGCCTCAAGAAGCTGTTATGGTTGAAACAGCAGATTTGCATTTAAACATGTGCTCGCTTCGGCAGCACATATACTAAAATTGGAATGATACAGAATATAAGAAACATTAGGATGTGCAAGGATGACGCAAATGCATGAAGCATTCTAAAACACCTTTAAGAAGGTACCTGGTAAATCCGGGTTTTGGGCGCCAATGTCAGCAATTATGCGGGCGCAGGAATTACGATTAAAAGAATCCTCAAACTAATTGGCATCACTGTCTTTTAAGACAAGCTGGAAGGTTGTGGAATGACTAAAGTTCAGAATAAAACAAAATATGTTAGGTTTATTCTGCAAACTCATTTGAGTTAAATTATATAAATGGAAGATTGCCATTCGGCCTCTTTTACATCCAAAGATTTACAGGACAAGCAATGTTCAAACTCCTGGTTATTGATTCGGAGGAAATCTGTTTAAGCAAATTAAGTATGGATGAAGGGGAAAAAACTGTTGGTCTTATGGAACCCTTCAGTTGGCCAGTAGGCTGGTCATATGGAAAAGGGATTTCATTTGAGCCGAGGCAGGAGTATGATAAGGAAGAATTTCCAGCCAGCAAATCGCTTCTCGGCTTTTTGGCTAAGATTAAGTATGGTATCTGTTCTTATCAGTTTAAATCTGATACGTCCCTTATCTAGGGACCATATATTAAATAAAATAACGAATGTACACCCATATTTTGGGTAAGGAGGTAATTTCGTCAAACAGTTGGAGAGGTACAAAACTAAATCCTATTAAAGAAGGATGTTTGGATGAACCTCAGATTGGTGGTAGACTCCAAATGTTGATGATGAAGAGGTATGGATCCATTGGGACACAATAACCTTATCATTCTTCATGTTTATAGTCTTGTAATATTCAAATTGACAAAGACGTAAGAATTTGTGTGAGGAAGGAGGTATTGAGAAACAGGAAAGGATCCACAACAATTGTATCAAATATTTCCCCAGACCGTAGAAGATGGGGTTGTAGAATCATGTTAGATCTCACACAATTAAATATATTGTCCAGTTTAAATTTTTAAAATGGACACATTCAACACTGCAATACAGCAGGTATCAACAGGTGGTTATATGGCTACAATAAATTGAAGAGATGCATATTTCGGTCCCAATTCACCATAATTTCGTAGGTAATTAAAGTTTATGGATGAGACAGTTTGTGGTACTACAAGCTTTGCCTTAAAGGATTAAGCCAGCATTTGTACTGCTTTAGGCACAAAAGTACATCGTTATGGCTTATCTAGATGACATTTAATTGTCAATGCTAATCAGGAGCCAGGTGGAAAATTAGTCTCAGCAACTACAAGTTGTTTAAGAAGTTGGGTTCCTGATCCATCCAACAAATCTAAGTTACAGCAATCCCAAACCATTGAATATCTGGGGTTTGAGATTAACTCAGTTACCATGTTGGTAACTTTACCAATGGATAAGTGTTGGATTTGACAAATGTGTGTCAAGACCTGATTTACAAACCTTATCCCTCCATCCGAGAGGTTGCCAAGGTTATTGGTAAATTGGCAGCAGCATTTCCAGACAGTAGAGTTTGGTCGTCAACATTACCAAAATCTTCAAAGGGCAAAAACTCAAGCGCTTATTCAGCGAGCAAGCCATTTGATAGGCCAATGCAATTGCCTAAGGGAACTTTATCAGAATTACATTGGTGGATTGAGAATGTTCCATAAGCTGCTAAGAACTTTGTAGTTCATCAGCCAGTAGTGTTTTTGCAAAATGACGAAGTTCTCTCGGATGGGGGGGGGGGGGCTACGGATAATGAGACCAGCTGTAGAGGCCGATGGGCTGTCCAAGAGGATTTATTGTTCCAAACATATGGTATTAATTATTTGGAGCTCTTGGTAACATTTTATGTATTAAAAGCTTATTGCCCTTCATTAAAGGATTTGCATGTCCAAGTACAAATAGATTATACCACAGCTGTGGCATATATCAATCACATGGGTGGTGTCAGATCAATATCATGTGATCATCTGGTAAACCAGATGTGGCAATGGTGTATGGCAAAAAATATTTGGCTTTCAGCTATTTATCTCTCGGGGAGAGACAATGTTGTGGCAGACAAAAGATCACGAATATTTAAAGACAATACAGAATGGATGTTAATCCACAAAATTTCAAAATATTGTCAGTCGGTATGGAGTGCCGGACATTGATCTGTTTGCATCTAGATTGAATCACCAATTGCCCAAATACGTGTCTTGGGGAACACGATCCAGGGGCAGTAGCGGTGGATGTTTTCTCGCTACACTGGGGAATTTGTTCTTTTATGAATTTCCCCATTCTGTCTCATTGGGCAATGTCTCAATAAAAAGCGCAAGACGCTGTCGAAGGCAATTTTGGTGGTGTCAGATTGGCCCACGCAGTCATGGTTCCCATTGATGCTAATATGATTATTGAACCATGTATGACAATTCCCAGTTGCGACAATCTGTTGACACAACCAGTAACAAAAGGAATTCATCCATTGCATGATCATATGTATTTGTTAATCTGCAGGTTCTGACCAGACCATTGCAAGAGTTGTACTGTGGGACAGGACCATGGATGTTATAGTTGCAGCTTGGAGGAATAGCACTAAAACAATATAAGTCGCATATAAGGAAATGGGAAGTTGTACACAGTCAAAGATATCTTATCATACTGCAAACATTTCAAATGTATTAGAGTTCCTTGCTGGGTTACAGTTTGATGAGCATTTGAGTTATAGTGCCATTAATTGTGCTCGTAGTGCATTGTCATCCTATTTAGGACAAATTTCAGGTCGGAATTCAGTTGGGTCTCACCCATTAGTATCCCGATTCATGAAAGGAATTTCAATAAAAATCATCCTAAACCCATATATACAGGGATTTGGGATGTTAGCATTGTTCTCACTTTGTTTAAACAATGGACTCCAATTAATTCAATGTCTTTGCAGAAATTAACATTCAAGGTGGTAAAGTTAATGGCATTGGTATCAGCTCAAAAAGAGTACAAGCTTTGCAGTTGTAACGGTTGGATTGCATGCATGTGACTACAGATAACATTATGTTTTATGTTTATGACTTGATCAAACAAAGCAGACCAGGAAGAACTGGAATGAAGGTAATGTTTAAAGCATATCCTATTGATGAAACATTGTGTGTGGTTAAGCATTTAACTCAATACATTGAGGTAACCAAAATCTCAGAGGTTCTGAGAAAGTGTTATTAATAACACACAAAAAGCCACATACAAAAGGTTTAGTTCAAACTATTTCTGGATGGTTTGTGTCTAGCAAGAATAGATACTGATGTGTTTAAATTTCACTCCACTAGGGCGGCAGCTACGTCCGTGGCAAAGGTACAGGACGTGCTACTCGATAAAATTTTAGAGGCCGCAGGGTGGTCTAGAGAAGAGATTTTCAAAGTTCTAGAATAAACCTGTTGTCACGGTGCCAGGTTTGGACACACAGTAATGGGTTCTCTTTAATGCTTGCTTTGTTTTATATTATCGATTTATATTATCGATTTATGTTACCATTGACAACATTTATCAATTTATTTTGTAATTTTCCCCTAAGATAGAGGGGTTATTATTAAAAAATTGTTCTTTTTTATGCTTAAAGGACTTATTACATAAATTGTAACAATGTCCTAAAAATACTATTTACTCACTACTGTTTTGACTAAACAGAGTCGTATGAAATGAATTTACGACATGAAAGACACAGAGCTTCAAAATCTTCACGTAGTCACTCACGTGACTCCGAAGTAAAATAGTGAGATTAAACGAGAACTTACCAGTTCGAAGTTTGATCTTTATTTTATGAGGAGTTACGATGAGGGATTACGTGCCCTCCACTCCCAACCCTCATAATGTAAATGATCATCTGGTAGTTCTAGTCTATTTTGAGCCTTACTATTTTACTTCGGCTATTGGTTTCTGTGTTTTTCATGCCGCTGCTTTGAAGTATGCCGATCCAGCGCCAGGCGGGCCTTCTTCACGTAATCCCTCATCGTAACTCCTCATAAAATAAAGATCAAACTTCGAACTGGTAAGTTCTCGTTTAATCTCACTATTAATGATGACTGTTTTGTCATTTATTAACATTAATTATTCAGCCAGCTTAGTGGCAAGTTATGCTCACGTACAGCCATTTTATGCAAATCACCAGAAAGCCAAGCGTGAGATCCTGTTTTTAAAAAGAAAATGGTGGAACTGTGCAATATGGCCATAAAACTGCAGTGAATTGTAATTAATGGACCCTCTCTTCCTTACCAATGGTTGCAGTGATTTCCACACTGATAACGTACAACGCTGACGTTATTTTTAAAGCAAATTCTGAGCACATTTTTTCCCTGACGCAGACAGACCAGATGTGTATTCCTAGTGCTTTGTTTAATTGTGAGTGCATTATCTCATTCAAGTATCTTGGCGCAATCAAGATTTAAAAATTAAAGCCCCGTTAACAACTGTCAATTGGTCAGTGGGGGAGAAATAAGCAAGTCACTTGTCTTCTCATTGATAGCTGAAGGAATTTACAAATCTGTAAGCACTTGCTTCAAAATAAATTTTAAAATCCCAATACCTACAGTCAATGCACATTTTTTTAAAGTTAGATCACCTACAGAATCAAAGTCCTCGTTGATCACAATGCCAAGTGCATAACTACAATGACATAGTGCGTCATTTATACCAACAATTCACATCCATCACTTGCACATCGATGACTACAATACCGTCAGCTATTTAAAGTTTTATTGCACCTGCAGGACACAAGCAAGAGACCTGGGGCAAGATCTACCACTTTCTCAATGTGGTAGATTTGAGACCGTCACATTTGAACACGCATTGTCACATTTCACCTATTTTTCTTTCTTCTGTCAGAGTTGATAGGCCCTTCAGCCCAACTTGCCCACACCAACCAAGATGCCCCATCTACACTAGTCCCACCTCCTCACATTTAACCTATGTCCACCCTCTCCCCACAGCTTAGGGCTCCAAGTACTGGCAACATCTTCTTCTTGCACTCTTTCCAGTTTAACCATATCCTTCCCACAGCAGGGTGACCAAAACTGAACACAATACTGAAAATGCGGCCACACCAACATCTTGCACAACTGTAACATAGCATCCCAACTTCTGTACTCAATACCCTGACTGATGAAGGCCAATGTACCAAAAGCCGCCTTGATTACCCTATCTACCAGCAACACCACATGATTGATAATTAACCAGGTTCAATTCAACAGTGATGGAACTGAACCCAATTTCAAAGGCACTCATACTTTTCTAGCAAGTTGTTAGATTTTTACCTCAATTTTCAATGATTCTCACAAAAAAAATCAATTTGATAGCAGAATATTTAGCGTTGAATAATTACTTTTCTGCCTGGTGTATGGCCTAACTACTGAAATATCTTTCACTCTATTGGTTCCCCTTCACGTCTTAGATAAACAGTACCGAGCAACAATTTCACATCTTTCATAGGTTAAACTTACAATGCTAATTTATAATGGCCAAGATCAGAGCAACAGGTAGACATACATATGACTGGAATGAATTTGCATTCGAGTATTTCTGCTACAATGTGATAGTTGGGTTCTTTTACAGAAAATCATATTGGAAAACAATTGCGTCAATACGGAAAGAGGGGTTAGGGGCTCGTGTTTCAGACTCACAATAACGTGTTATCCTGCAAGATTTTCATAATTAAAGGTCTTTTTTTATAGCCATAAATTTATTCACGTTACTGCCAAAAATAAGCTAAAAATTACTGCATTAGCTAAAAATACCGAAGGCTGTAGGTTACATTATTGAATGGAGCAAGATTGCATCAGTGTCAATAGAAGTGATTGCTTGTCAATTTCAATAACCACATGCAGTGAAACGGAGACTGTGTTCTTAAGAGACTATGGTGTCCGATTACTGCAGAGAGGTTACATGAAAACAGATTTCTTCAGACTGAAACAGACTGTTTTTTCCATCCTGTCAGCTTTTTTTCTGCTTGTCAATTTGCAAAGTAACTTTTAAATGGTTCTCCAACTCCCCATCCAAATCAAATTATAATCAGTTTGGCACACGTAACACAGTGTTCACTAATACATCAATCATGTTACATCCAATTAGCGTTACGGAAATGCGTGTTATAGCGGAACTACCTGTAGTCCATTAAATGGAAATTAATTACAATTTCAAGATCTAATGCTTAGCCATTCTTTTTTTTACTATTGCATCTTATATTCCTTGCAGTATTTGGGAACTGTCAATGGCGTAGAGCATTCTCTTGGTCACACCAAAGTGCAAGTACTAAATTTCAACATATTCCTAATTACATCCAAGAACAGTCGATAGAATTCGAGGAACTGCCAGTTACATTTCAAAGATAAATGACCACTGCATGGCCCCAAATAATTTCAGAGTTTGTTCACAAGTAGCTTGTGTTCTCCCTCACACAAAATCAAACTGTAGTAGAGTTAAAGACAGTGCAAGATTCTGACAGTAGATGGTTGCAGAGCACTGAGTTAGGCTTTGATGTGGTACCCAACAATTCATGTGTGTTTTAAAATGCAAATTGCTTGCATTTCATTTGATCAAATCGCTATTCATTACAACTCGTGCTCAACCCCGTCTACTTCAGTAACTCCACAAATTAAATGCACAGCCCAAACTATCAGAGTAAATCTGTTTACATTATTTTAAAATCTATTATAAAATATCAGGACTGAGATAATTGAATTGGCAATACCATTGTCGCAGGGAGAAAACCGAATCTACCCCTCGTTAATTAGAATGCCAATAATATCACAGGGTGTGTAATTATGTGAAAATAATCCAATTGCTTGCTGATTTGCAGTCCACAATCTACAAACTGTGCTGAACAGCCATGCAAACAAGGGTTCACTTTAATGAAATTATTAAACTCCATAGAGATGGATATCCATTTGACCTAATTGATCTTACCCAGGACAGTTATACACCCTATCTTTCTTTTTCTAAAAAAAAACAATTTCAGCACAGGCACTACAAAAATAACTACAGTCTGTGCTTTGCACTTCCCAATTCTAAAACTCAAATATTAATATCCCCCAGTCATAGAGCACTCTATGTGAGTTATCCTATCCTTTCATACATTTAAATACTTGTCACATTGGCCCATGATCTGCATATTTATCATTAGAGTGTTTTTAATTCTTCCTTTGAAATTAATTTCCCTCAATCCCGCTTCTTTACTGTGCAGCAAAAGCTTCACAAGGCACTCTTGGCTTTATCGCATTCATCATTACCTATGGGCTTCACGTTCTGTGGCTCAAAAGACCCAAAATTCCAATTACCTTTTTTAAAATCGAATACAAAAGTATAATTTTATCAACGTGAAATGCTGCCTTTAATGTTTTTTGGCACTGGCTTTAAGTACCTGCACTCTTCCAAACCACAGAACATAATACCAGAGACTATTAGAATTTTATTTTACGAATAACATTCACAGAATTTCATTGCCATTTTTAATCCGTTCTAATATCCTGCCTTTTCTCTTAGTTTCCTACATTTTGACACCATACTCATGATACTAGAGTGTAGAAACGAAATGGAGATGCCGGTACATACCGAAGATAGACACAAAGTGCTGGAGTAACTCAGCAGGTCAGTATTTTGTTTTTCTCTAGAGATGCTGCCTGTCCCGCTGAGTTACTCCATGATACTAGTCTATCATGATACTAGTGCCTGGGTATCTCAATCGGTAGAGCATCACACATTTTCTCTCTATCTAGACTCACCTTCTGACTTCAGTTTTCTAAGCAGCTTCATAACAAAAACAAAAGGATGAATGTGTTCTTCGTCAGACTGGAAAAATCCCAACCCAAAATGTCACTCATCCTTTTTCTCCCGAGGTGCTGCCTGACCCACTGAGTTACTCCAGCACTTTGTGTGTCTAACCACTGATCAAATATCTCTATTTGAATAACAACCCACTACCAACACCTTCTGACTTTTTCCACCAATCCAATTTTGAATCAAATTGGCTAGCTCACCTTGGATCCTGTGCAATCTACCCTTCCAGACTTGTCTACCATGCAGGACCTTATCAAAGGCTTCACTAAAGTCCATTTGCCTAAGCCTGAGGACATAGCCTTTCAATTTTATTCACAGCCTTACCTCCCATCCTCCTAAACTTCAGACTCCATAAACATACTGGAAAATTGAAACAAAACCACAATAGTTTGGAAAGTATTCAGCAAAACAGGGGTAGGCATCTAAGAAGTTAATCTTTCAGATTCAATACTATTCATCAAAATTGGCAGGCATTAACACAAACGGTCTCGGCTGGTTATCTGAAATTGTTGAAACCAATGTTATGCCCCATGGGCTGTAAGTTTTCTCAGACCGTGAATAATGTACCACTTAAACCTTCCGGCCTATTATGCAATGGTTTAAAAGGGATTTCAATCTAAGCACTGAATTTAAGGGAGTGCAGTAGTGACTTTTCCAATAGATTACTCTGGCTGCTTTCTCAAAGCAGTGAGAAGCGTAGATAGAGTCAATGGTGGCGTTTCTTTGCAGTGTTGTGAGGTTACTGAGTAGAGCAGAGATAGAGATACCTGGAATTGATCAATATCATCAATGCCCTTGCCAATATCAGGAGTGGGATTCCTATGATAACAGCCCACGTATGGTTCCCCTATTCACCTCCCACACCATTATCCCTGCTACTTTCCTGCAACTTAGAATCTGGCTTTGGCAAAGTAGCACAAAGGGAATGAGACTTGCAGACTCTGAACTTATACTCAGACTGATGACCGAGAATTGGGAAAAGCTAGGGGTGAATCACTAAAATGGCCCTGGAGCTTGCTCTTCCCAGAGCTACTACTACAGAGCAGGATCTACTACTATTCTGAAACCATCACTCTACTCTCAGATAGACAATCGTAGAGTTGGAGGAAAGGGGGAAATCACAGTGAGAGAGGAGGTTGCTAAACTGTCTTCGGAGAGAGGAGAAGAACTTCTTCAAAGTAGGCATACCTTGAGGAGATTTTGCAATTCTATTCTTCTAAATCTTTTTCATCTCTTGTAGTTGAGTTTGAATGTATTGTATCTATGTATACAAGATACAAGATACATTTATTTGTCCCATGTGCCAGTTGGCACAGTGCAATGTTATCACCATACAGTAAAAGAAAGAACACAACACACACACGATAGAGTTCAACATAAAACATCCCCACACAGCAGAATCAAACGTTTCCCACTGTGAGGGAAGGCACCAAAGTCAGTCATCTTCCTCTGATGTTCACCCGTGATCGGGGCCTCCAGAGCCCTCCGCAGTCGCCGCTACGGGCAGCTCGCCGCTCAGGCTCGCCAACCTCAGCGGCTTGGACCTCCAAAACGGCCGCTTCCTACCAGAGTCCGTGGCTCCCGACGTCCCCAGGCCGCGCCGGGCGGTGATTCACGCTGGCGGCCCTCGGCAAAGGACCCCAGGACTCCGCGATGTCGGTCAGTGCCGCCCGCGCCTGGAGCTCCACGTACCACATCCCCGCGATGTTGGAGCAGTGGGCCCAACGCTCCGGAGCTTCAAACGGCGATCCAGGTAGGCATTGCCCGCTCCGTGGTGATTCCAGCGCCACGCTGTCGCTGCCGAAACTCTGGTCCAGTCCCCGGTCTCCGGTAGGAAAGGCCGCTCCGATCCAGTGGTATGCCGCGAGAAGAGAGGGGGCGAGGCCGCGAGTAGGGGGGGGGGCGAGGACGCGACACGGAGAAATAGTCGCATCCTCCCCAGGAATCGACTAGGAAACAGTTTCCCCTTTACCCTACACCACTACCCCACATAGAAAAACGAAAGAATCCCCAAAACAAAACTGTTAGACAAACTAATATAAAAAAAGATGGGGAAAAAATGGACAGACTGTAGGCAGAGGCGCCTTCAATGCGACGTCCCTAGTGGACAAGGCATATCTGGTCTGTTTATAAAGAATGCAAAACAAAGTTTTTCACTGTACCAAGAGAATTTTCGATCCAAGAGATTTGTGGAGCCAGTCAGTACTTTCAAGACAGATCAATTTTTTATTTTTTTTTACAATTACAATTCAAGTGATATGGAGTATGTAAAGTAACGAGTAAGCAGGTATAAGGTTATGAGAGGCCTACTCCAGCTTCTATTTATCATCCTAACAAAACAACAACCAACATGCTAGGGTGGAAAACTGAACATGTACAGTGCATTCAGAATGTATTCAGCCCCCTTCACTTTTTGTTTCGTTACAGCCTTATTTTGAAATGGATTATATTCTTTTTTTTTAAAATCATCAACCTACACACATTACCCCAGAATGAAGAAGCGAAAGAAGTTTTAGCGAGGTAATTAAAAATAAATAACTGAAATATCACATTTACATAAGTATGCAGACCCTTTGCTATGACACTCAAATTTGAGCTTGGGGTTCATCCTGTTTCCATTGATTATCTTTGAGATGTTTCTACAACTTGAGTGCACCAGTGGTAAATTAAATTGATTGGACATGATTTGGAAAGGTACACGCTTGTCTATATAATATCCCACAGTTGACAATGCACGTCAGAGCAAAAACCAAGCCATGAAGACGAAGGAACTTTCCGTAGACCTCTGAGACAGGATTTGTCGAGACACAGATCTGGGGAAGGGTATAAAAAAATTTCTGCAGCATTGCAGGTCCTGAAGAGCACAGTGGCCTCCGTCATTCTTAAATAGGAGAACTTTGGAACCACCAGGACTCTTCATAGAGCTGGCCACCCGGCCAAACTGAGCAATTGGGGGAGAAGGGAATTGGTCAGGAAGGTGACCAAGAACCCAATGGTCACTCTGACAAAGCTCCAGATTTCCTCTGTGGAGATGGGAGAAGCTTCCAGAAGGACAACTATATCTGCAGCGCTCCATCAATCAGGCCTTTATGGTAGAGTGGTCAGACAGAAGATACTCCTCAGTAAAAGGCACATGACAGCCCACTTGGAGTTTCCAAAAGCCATGAGAAACAAGATTCTCTGGTCTGATGAAACCAAGATTGAATTCTTTGACCTGAATGCCAAGCGTCATGTCTGCGGGAAACCAGGTACTGCTCATCACCTGGCCAATACCATACCTACGGTGAAGCATGGCGGTGGCAGCATCATGCCGTGGGGATGTTTTTTAGCGGCAGGAACTGGGAGACTAGTCAGGATCGAGGGAAAGATGAACAGAGCAAATGTACAGAGAGAACCTTGATGAAAGCCTGCTCCAGAGCATTCTAGACC
Organism: Raja brachyura; assembly: GCA_963514005.1. The sequence continues at coordinate 43,621,282 of OY740803.1, read as the reverse complement.
TCAGACTGGGGTGGAGGCTCACCTTCCAACAAGACAACAACCCTAAGCACACAGCCAAGAAAGCGCAGGAGTGGCTTTGTGACAAGTCTGTGAATGTCCTTGAGTGGTCCAGCCAGAGCCCAGACTTGAACCTGATCGAACATCTCTGGAGGGACCTGAAAATATCTGTGCATCGACTCCCCATCGAGCCTGACATAGCTTGAGAGGATCTGCAGAGAAGAATGGGTGAAATGACCCAAATACAGGTGTGCCAAGCTTGTAGCGTCATACCCAAGAAAACTTGTGGCTGTAATCACTGCCAAAGGTGCTTCAACAAAGTACTGAGTAAAGGGTCTGAATACTTATGTAAATGTGATATTTCAGTTATTTATTTTTAATTACTTTGCAAAAGTTTCTAAACACCTGTTTTTGCTTTTTTGTTATGGGTATTGTGTGTAGACTGATGATAAAAAAAAGACGTTAATCCATTTTAGAATAAGGCTGTAACGTAACAAAATGTGGAAAAAGTGAAGTGGTCTGAATACTTTCTGAATGCACTGTAATTAGGGGGAAAGTATCAAATACAGTAATAAAGATTACAAAGTCTTATTTGAAATGCAGCAGGAAAGCACAACCACACTGAGACAACACAGCTGCAGTCTGTTGAGCTACGAGAAACACTAACATCTCGGATTTCATTTCTGGTAGCTGCCGAGTTAATTAAGCTCGGCTGTGTTGGTGGTGCTGGTAATTAATCACTATGGTCTACTTCGAGGAAAACAAGTACGTTTCTAAAGTGGCTGAGATTCAAGTTTTAATCAGAATTCAGAAATCGCTGCTGGAAGCATGTGAACAGAGGGGGAAAGACAAAATCTACTATACCTGTGATGCCTGTGGGCAATTAAAACAGACAGGCAGTACTCACATTCTGGAATCACTTTAGGAAAACACTACGCTTCAGGAAAGAATCAATAGTCAGAATTTTAGGAGAACACTAACAATGTTTTTTCTTCTTAAAAAATAGCTTCAAGGTGTTTCTGTCCCTCCCTAAATAATAATGTACAATAACTTTACTGTACTGAACTTGTTTGTGTGACTGAAAAAAATCTAAACTTTCAGCTGGAATAACACACAAACACACACACTTTATTTCCTTACCACCTTCAACCGGTTCCTATAGGTATATACAAATAACCTTTGTAATAAAGGATCATGGGGGGGGGGGGGGGGGGGGGAATGTTGACTGTTATTGCCAATTGTCCCTTATAACCGAGCTCCAACCACCGTCACTTTATGAGATGAGTTGCTTTCAAATACAAAGTTCTTATTAAGAGCTAAAACATTTATTTTTGTCACCCCAAGGTAAAAATACTATAGGCAACAGTTTGTTACATTGTTTAACAGAGTATCAATGCACAAGTGTCGATCCAAGCAATTGCTTGACAAATTCAATAACCTGCCACACTGCAACTAGCGGCCTGTGTTCTTAAAGAGGCAATGGTGTCTGATTACTTTGGGGGCACTCAGTCTGTTATAACCAAAATCTGTTATAAAGAGGTCAGTAATAACGAGGGTAGACTGTATACATTAATTGTTCAGTTAAATTAATATATACTAAAGCATTAAATAAGATGCCGCAGGGCAATCCCAAGAAAAAAATCATATTTATTTAGAACAGACTAAATATCCTATTCTTTACTTTTTTTTTACTACATTCTCCTTTATCCCCTTCCCAGCAAAGGTTCATAAATATGACCATTATAACTACCGCTTATTAACCTACATTTGGAAGTTTGGAAAAGGAACCTGGATTTTGTTTTTCTTTTGAAGGCCTTTCCTCAATAGCACTGCTTGGGCAAGGCACCTTGTCTGTGGTTTGAGGAACCTCCACTACACTCTTCCTGTACACTATGCTATTGTTGTTTGGTTGAATGTCAAAGGGTAAACTCTTAAATAATTAAATAAGAAATAAGAAAACATTATAATAGGCTCATGGCTGCATCTGAATTCTAAACCAAAAGACATCTTTTACCACAATAAATGATACATTTAAACTGGAATATGCGTGCATCAGGCTAGACTCTAAAAGCCAATATATTTTTGCCAAGTAACTTGGTGTTTTGTCTGAACAGTGGGCTGAACTAAACCGCTGGACAAATCACTAATTGAGTTTTGAAATTCAGTACACTAGGAGATTGTTGGATGTACTGCAATCCATTCATCGGCAAAAATCTGTTTCATGGATTATTATTCCTATAAAACTTTCCACACTTTGAAGTATGTAATTAAGATATATCTATTTTACACTTCAATAATGTGATATGCTGCATCACCAGACACAGCAACTGACTTAAAAGCAGAAGCTCCTTAATGCTTGTAGGCCAAGGGTGCGTTTTTGTACAAAGGAGTCAGAAAATAGGTTAGTAGTATTTATATATCTTAACTGTTTTAGTTCCGTTTTGTGAAACAGTCCTTTCAGCCCACTGAGTCCACGCCGACCATCGACCCATTCATACTAGTTCTGTATTATCCCACTTTCACATCCACTCTCTTCACACTCGGGGCAATTTACAAAGGCCAATTAACGTACAAACCCGCACGCCTTTAGGATGTGGGAGGGAATCCAGGCGGTCTCAGGGAGAACGTGCAAACACCACACAGACAACACCCAAGGTCGAGATTGAACCTGTGTCTCTGGCACTGTGAGGCAGTGGTTCCACCAGCTGCGCCGCCTCAAACTAATTATGCATTTGCAATTAACAAATGGTCAACATCGAGAAATGATTACATTGGGTAAAGAATACATCTTCCAAAGAGTACAAGAAGCTACTCACCTATCCAACATTCCAAACGAGCACAGGGGGTCGTTTTTACCACATCAGGGGGATCTACACCAACATTCAGGCAAAGAACCAAGGCAACACTGACAGTTTTCATCTAAAAAAAACAAAGAAACAAAATAATTTGCAAGCTTCCATTGAACCCTTCACTTAATAAATAAATGATTGCAATATTTTAAAAGTGTTATTTTTTTCTTCAATGTGTGGCAGCCATCTTAAAACATTACATTATTCATTTTTTGATTGGCGTTAGATGGCAACAGGTAATACTGAGAGTGTATCTGTGTGGATTTATACTTTTGACTGATCGAAGACCTCACTATGGAATGGAAATAATCACCAACAGTATTCACATCAATCACGTTTAAATATTCTTTGGCTTTTAAAAAAAAACTTTTGTCACTGGCAAGCTAGCATTTTCTGCCCTTCTCTGATGTGATATTATTAGCTATACTAACAATCCAGCATTTTTTTTTAAACAACAGACATAAATTTTGTAGAAAATAGAAACACATTTAACGTTGTAGTTAAACCGGAAAAGGATTCAGTTCCCAAGCAAAAGAAAGTTAAATACGAATAGACAAGTTACACTATCCATTTAGTACAAATAACTAATAACATTGATATTGCTTGCTTTATATCGCTGGACATATTGTCACTGGCTTTTGAAATTATAGTTTCTTTGAAACTTTTATCTTATGGGTCATCCAACTCATTCCCATAACTATTTTGTTCCTCTCCTCGCCACCACTGTGAATATTGGCGTCAAGAAATTACTTTTCCACCAATATTCCAACTTAATAACCAGTCATACATGCACAAAAACATGCAAATGTCACCTCCCAAGCAATAACAAAATTAGGCACCGACAAAAAAATCTTGCCCCTAGACCCAATACTGATAAAAACCCATCATCTTTGATTGCATTTCTATTTTCAACTCTTTGCAGTAAGTGTAGCAGACAGCACACAGCCAAGGATTGCAAGATGCATCTAAACACTGACATATGATAGGGTGTATACTTGGCACAAAATTACAAAGAGACTTGGATGAATAAAAAGTGATCAATCAGACTATTTAATTTCTTAAATCCCCACTCCGAGATCCTTGCAAAAAACTCAGGTGAGAGGGGAGATATTTAAGAGCGACCTTGGGGGCAACTTTTTCCACGGAGAGCAAGCCATATTTGGAATGAGCTGCCAGAGGAAGCTATAGAAATAGATACAATTAAGAATGTTAAGACATTTGGACAGATATACATAGGAAGGGTTTAGGGGGCTATGAGCTAAATGTAGGGAGATGGGGCTAGCCCATTCTGCCAACATGGTTGTCAAGGACAAGATAGACCTGTTTCCGTGAGGTATAGCTCTATGACAGCTGTGCTTGCACAACAGATAGAAATGACACTTTGCCAATTACAGAGTATTCTGCTTTTTATTATAGCATAGCAGCAATGTTAGCAACCCCGGCATTCATGGAGCATCCCTGGAGACTGCAATTAAACTGAATGCTGATCCTTCTCATCGGACAGTTAAGATTTCAAAACACTGATTTGCCCTCAGCTTTCCCAATAAGGATGCTGGAACAAATCCAAGATGGCCCTCTAGTAAAACATCAGCTCACCATCTTAAGATCCAGGAGTGGTCAAAAAGCTCATCACATTAATATTGGGTCTGAGGCAGAACTGTACACTGCTGTTTCTGCACAATAACTTGAATTCCCCTTCAGTAAGTCATCTAATTCCCTTTTTAAAAATATAACAAAATCTGCTTCCATTACAGAGACATACAGTGCAAAAACAAGCCCTTCGGCCCAACATGCCCACACCAACCAATGTGCCTCATCTACACTAGTCCCACCTGCCTCCGTTTGGCCCATATCCTTTAAACGTATCCTATCCATGTCAAAATGCTTGTTAAATAGAACCTGGCTTAAGTACCTCCTCCTGTCTTTATGATCTATTAAACTACCCAGCATTGTGAATACTGTATTAACTATTTTCTCAACCTACCCTGCTAGTTTCAGTGATATGTGTTCACCTCTCCTAGGTCAAATTTACGCTGCACCATTAGAATAGTATCCTTTATTCCAAGTTGCCTCTCGTCATTTTTCATACCAAAATACACCATCTCACATTTCTCTGCACTAGAAATCCCCTGCCATGCACCGGCCTATTCCACCAACCTATCTAACCACCACTGCAATTCATCACCATTCCCTCAGTTGAGAATACTGGCACAGGGATGGCACAGTGGCAGAGTTGTCGCCTTACAGCGCCAGAGACCTGTGTTCGATCCTGACTATGGGTGCTGTCTGTGCAGTGTTTGTACATTCTCCCTGTGACTGCGTGGGCTTTCTCACGGTGCTCCGGTTTCTTCCCACATTCCAAAGATGTGCAGGTTTGTAGGTTAATTGGCTTCTGTAAATTGTCCTGAGTGTATAGGATAGAACTAGTGTATGGGTGATTGCTGGTCGACATGGACTCGGTGGGCCAAAGGACCCGTTCACTCGATGTATCTCGAAACTAAACAATACTGTCGTTTGGTGGCATTAGAGAACATTTTTACATTCCAATGTATATTGGCAACTAAATCTTCTCATAAACGTCCTTCAACTTGTTGATTTTAATGTCCACTTTCCTCCGATTTGTTCACAATAAGCCTGGTTCTCGTTGGTATCTGCAACCCAGCCACAATCAACCTTTATTTTCACCTTTCCCTTCCTCTGTATTTTTTCCATCATCCAGAGAGCTCTGGATCTATTTGTTATTTTTTTTTAATAAAAGGTCCCAGGTGAATGTGCCTCAGTGCACCTGAACCATCTCTTCCATAAAAGGCAGCCCATTGTTCTAGTACAGTTTTGTCCGCCAATTTTCGGCTCCAATTTCCCTGGGGTTAATTCATTCTCATCCCAGTGAAATTGGTCTTTGTCCAATTTTTCTTGCCTTGGATCCTCTTAATTTGCTCTTTAATTTAAAAAAATCCACAACTGCCTCAAATGTTAAATAGTCAAACAAACAAATAGAATTATATGCATAGGTGATGTTTCGGGTCCGAACCCTTCTACAGACCTCTGAAGGGTTCTGACCCGAAACGTCACTTGTCCATGTTCTCCGGGAATGCTGCCTGACCTGCTGAGTTGCTGCAGCATTTTGTGACTATCTTTGGTATAAATCAGCATCTGCAGTTCCTTGTTATTACATTACAAATAGAATTACATAGCCTGTCAGCCTCTATAAAGAGAACTTCCATCAAAATTAATTTGCACTTTGTTTTTCAACTAAGTTATTTAAGCACCTTCCTTCTAAAATCCAAAAGGCTGCAAAATTATCAGGTCTGCTTTTTAAGTCATTACTCCATCTGCAGCAGGAACCGAAGAAATCAAAATGTTAATTCCAATATCTATACGCAGGGCGAACAAATTCAGAATTCAAAGCATCTCTGATCAAAACATTGTTTGCAGCTTGTTTAAACATAAATCAACTGCCGTCGTTCAGAAAGCACTCATCCCAAATAATGAATAGCATGCTCGCTCTTTTAGCATCGCTAACTAGAGAAATTGCTGTTAATCTTACTTATGTCACTTTGATGGTGGTTACAGTGTTTCAAGCAATTTAATACTCCACTTAACCAAGGTCCTGTAAGATTTCTGGCTGTCTTCCTTCCAGCTGCCATAGGGTTGCAACCAAACACAATTATACCCATTGGGATATCAGATCAAGTTCAAGGTCACATTTATTGTCACATGCACCAATTGGTACAGTGAAATTTGAGTTGCCACACAGCCATATGAATAAAAAGAACACAATACACAACAGAGTTTAACATAAACTTCCACCACACAGCGGAATCAACGTTCCCCACTGTGAGGGAAGGCAATAAAGTTCACTCATCTTCCTCTTGGTTCACCCGTGTTCGGGGCCTTTGAACCCTCCGCAGTCGCCGCTACGGACGGCCCGATGTACAGGCCCTCTCGCCGGATTGATCGAAACTCCGGCGTCGGAACAGAGGGACACACTCTGCGGCTTGGAGTTTCCGAACCAGCCGCTTCCTATCGGAGACCGCGGCTTCCTAAGTCACAGGCAGAGCTGGATGGAGTTCCAACACTGGCGATCCTCCGCAAAAGATCCCAGGCTTCCGCGATGTTAAAGTCAGCGCCGTGCATGTGGCTAGAAGCTTAGCAGTCCCCAGCTCCATGGTGTTAAAGTCAGCAGGCCCAACACTCCGGGGCTCCAAAACTGGTGATCCCCGGCAAGGGATCGCCCCGCTCCGCGATTATAATTCAGCACTGCACCCTCTGCTGAAGCTCTGACCGGTCTCCGGTAGGAATGGCTGCGCCAATCCGGTTGGCAGGCTGCGGGGGGGGGGGGGGGGGGGGGGGGGGGAGGGGGGATGCGACACTGATAAAAGATGCAGGTAAGTGACTCCTTCTTCTTCTTACGTTTGAGGCAGCAGAAGTTATGTAACGCCTTCCAGGCGATGTAGCCAGTTAGGCCTTCCGCATTCAGCTGCCGCAGGGTGATGCCATCCGGTACGACATCCGTAGATGCCTGCCCTAAAAACGGCGCATGCTCCAGGTTGGCGCCAAGCTGCGATGACTGAGGTTGCATTATTTCTGCTGCTATCTCAGACAGCAGACAGGTAAGTGACTGAAAAACGGTTTTCCACTCTCTCTCTATCCCTCCCCCACCCTAGTCATTGAACTAGTTTCGCTGTCGTCCTGCTGAGTTTCACTGTTTCCCTCGTTGTCACCTTCTCCACAGCCAACAATGGACCGTTGTGGGCTCCACCTTTCCTTGATCATCGTTGCTGGCTTTGATTTGTCCTTTTGCATACCTTTCATTCATTTTTCATTCCTTTACATATCTCGGATTTCCCTCTCCCCCGAGTCTAAAGAAGTGTCTTGCCCTAAAACGTCATCTCCAGAGATGCTGCCTGACCCGCTGAGTTACTCCAGCTTTGTGACCATCTTTGGTGTAAACCAGTATCTGCAGTTCCTTACTACACAGGAAGGATGTAGTTGCAAGAGGTTCACCAAGATGTTGCCTAGAAGAGGGCTGCAGTTATAAGGAGAAACTAGATAAGCCATGTTTATTCCCACTTAAACACTGGAGGCTGAGAGGTGACCTCATAGAGATGTATAAAATTATAATAAACATTATAATAGGCATATTTGGAATAGAAAGTCATATTTTTATTCCTCGGGGCAGGAGAGTCTAGAACTAGAGGGTAGACACAAAATGCTTGAGTTAACGCAGCAGGACAGGCAGCATCTCTGGAGAGATGTTGCCTGTTCCGCTAAGTTATTCCAGCATTGTGTCTACCTTCGATTTAAACCAGCATCTGCAGTTCTTTCCTACTAGTACTAGAGGGCATAGGTTTAAGGTGGGAGAGAAAAAAGGAGATTTGAAGGGTATTATTTCCACACAAAGTGTGGGGAATATCTGGAATGACCCGACAAGATTTTTAGGGCACTGGAACCATTTCTGGGGGAGGTGGGACCAGTACAAACAGGACGGTCTGCACCTGGGCTGGAATGGAACCAATGTCCTTGGGGGAGTGTTTGCTAGTGCTGTCGGGGAGGATTTAAACTAATGTGGCAGGAGGATAGGTACAAGAGCAGAGAGGCAGTTGGTTGTAAAATGAGGGGAGAAGCAATAGGGAGCAAGGTGAAAAGTAAGTGGCAGGCAGACAAAACCAGGGCAAAAATCAAAAAGGGCCACTTATCAACATAATTGTATAAGGGGAAAGAGCGTTGTAAATACAAGCCTGAAGGCTTTGTGTCTCAATGCAAGGAGTATTCGTAATAAGGTGGATGAGTTGAACGTGCAGATAGCTATTAATGATTATGATATAGTTGGGATCACGGAGACATGGCTCCAGGGTGACCAAGGCTGGGAGCTGAACATCCAGGGATATTCAATATTCAGGAAGGATAGAGAGAAAGGAAAAGGAGGTGGGGTAGCGAGATTAACGCAATGGAAAGGAAGGACATTAGCTTGAAGGATGTGGAATCGGTATGGGTAGAGCTGCGAAACACTACGGGGCAGAAAACTCTGGTGGGTGTTGTGTACAGGCCACCTAAAGGTAGTGGTGAAGATGGGGATGGTATCAAACAGGAATTTAGAAATGCATGCAACAAAGGCAAAACAGTTATAATGGGCGACTTCAATCTACATATAGATTGCTTGAATCAAATTGGCAGGGGCGCTGAGGAAGAGGATTTTTTGGAATGTATGCGGGATAGTTATCTAAATCAACATGTAGAGGAACCAACGAGAGAACAGGCTATTTTAGACTGGGTTTTGACTAATGAGGAAGGGTTAGTTAGCAGTCTTGTTGTGCGTGCCCCCTTGGGCAAGAGTAACCATAATATGGTTGAGTTCCTCATTAGGATGGAGAGTGACATTGTTCATTCAGAAACAATGGTTCTGAACATAAAGGTAACTTTGAGGGTATGAGACGTGAATTGGCCAAGATTGACTGGCAATCAAAGTATCCCAGAGTACTTAAGGAAGTAGCTCCGGAAATAGTGGATGCACTAGTGATAATCTTTCAAAACTCTTTAGATTCTGGAGTAGTTCCTGAGGATTGGCGGGTAGCAAACGCAACCCCTCTTTTTAAGAAGGGGGGGAGAGAGAAAACGGGGAATTATAGACCAGTTAGTCTAACATCGGTAGTGGGGAAACTGCTAGAGTCAGTTATTAAAGATGGGATAGCAGCACATTTGGAAAGTGGTGAAATCATTGGACAAAGTCAGCACGGATTTACAAAAGGTAAATCATGTCTGAAAAATCTTGTGGAATTTTTCGAGGATGTAACTAGTAGCGGGGATAGGGGAGAACCAGTGGATGTGGTGTATCTGGACTTCCAGAAGGCTTTCAACAAGGTCCCACATAAGAGATTAGTATACAAACTTAAAGCATACGGCATTGGGGGTTCAGTATTGATGTGGATAGAGAACTGGCTGGCAAACAGGAAGCAAAGAGAAGTAAACGGATCCTTTTCACAATGCAGGCAGTGACTAGTGGGGTACCGCAAGGCTCAGTGCTGGGACCCCAGCTTTTTGCAATATACATTAATGAACTGGATGAGGGAATTGAAGGCAATATCTCCAAGTTTACTGATGACACTAAGCTGGGGGGCAGTGTTAGCTGTGAGGAGGATGCTAGGAGAATGCAAGGTGACTTGGATAGGCTGGGTGAGTGGGCAAATGTTTGGCAGATGCAGTATAATGTGGATAAATGTGAGGTTATCCACTTTGGTGGCAAAAACAGGAAAGCAGACTATTATCTAAATGGAGGCCGATTAGGAAAAGGGGAGATGCAGCGCGACCTGGGTGTCATGGTACACTAGTCATTGAAAGTAGGCATGCAGGTGCAGCAGGCATTGAACAAAGCGAATGGTATGTTAGCTTTCATAGCAAAAGGATTTGAGTATAGGAGCAGGGAGGTTCTACTTCAGTTGTATAGGGTCTTGGTGAGACCACACCTGGAGTATTGCTTACAGTTCTGGATTCCAAATCTGAGGAAGGACATTATTGCCATAGAGGGAGTGCAGAGAAGGTTCACCAGACCGATTCCTGGGATGTCAGGACTGTCTTATGAAGAAAGACTGGATAGACTCGGTTTATACTCTCTAGAATTTAGGAGATTGAGAGGGGATCTTATAAAAACTTACAAAATTCTTAAGGGGTTGGACAGGCTAGATGCAGGAAGATTGTTCCCGATGTTGGGGAGGTCCAGGACAAGGGGTCACAGCTTAAGGATAAGGGGGAAATCCTTTAGGACCGAGATGAGAAGGACTTTTTTCACACAGAGTGGTGGGTCTCTGGAACTCTCTGCCACAGAGGGTAGTTGAGGCCAGTTCATTGGCTATATTTAAGAGGGAGTTAGATGGGGCCCTTGTGGCTAAGGGGATCAGAGGGTATGGAGAGAAGGCAGGTACGGGATACTGAGTTGGATGATCAGCCATGATCATATTGAATGGCGGTGCAGGCTTGAAGGGCCGAATGGCCTACTCCTGCACCTAATTTCTATGTTTCTAAGAGTGTATTGGAGGCAGATACAATTACAACATTTAAAAGATTTTGGAAGGTACTTGGATAGGAAAAACAAAGAAGAATACAGGCCTAACATGGGTAAATGGAGGTGGACATAGCGGTATGCATGGATGAGGCGGGCTGATAGAGCTAGATTTTCGGCTGTATATTTCTATGATTCTATGAACAAGCCTTGCAAAAAAAAAACAAAAAAAAAATCGAAGCTATAATAAATCAGTTCTGCAGAAATTTCTATCTACCTATGAACCTATCAATAGAAGTCCTCCAAGTCTCATTATCTCTGATATGACCTCTACAGACATTTGACATGGGCAGGTAATTCTCCGTTGATAGGTCTGCCACTGTTAACCCGCACAAGTCTAGCCAATGGACAGATCAAAGGATCATTTCTAGATGAATTCCATGGTCAAAATAAAAACAGTAAAGTGCAAAGTGGTTTAAATTCATCAATTAACTGCACGTGCAAACGAAGATGTTTGAATACAAAATTAATCGTGAAGTAATTTTATTTAAAAGTGACAAACCCAACTCATCCTGGCACCTGTGACAATGCACTTCACGAGAGCTCCAATTAGGAAATCCACACATCTGCATAGCAGCCTGGCAATGAATAATTCATGGAAATATGAATTTCTCTACCCACTGAATACATCTGATTTTATATGGGCTAGAAACATAGAAATTAGGTGCAGGAGTAGGCCATTCGGCCCTTCAAGCCTGCACCGCCATTCAATATGATCATGGCTGATCATCCAACTCAGTATCTCGTACCTGCCTTCTCTCCATACCCTCTGATCCCCTTAGCCACAAGGGCCACATCTAACTCCCTCTTAAATATAGCAAATTAGAAACTGAACTTCTACACACTCTTGCTTCGTATTAAAGAATGTAAAACTTGTTGCTTTTTTAAAAAAAAGATTGAAACAATGGTTTCAGAAGCAATTGCAATATTTGCTACCGCACTGGGTTACATGAGCAGAAAAACAATCATAGCTTTAATCTCCAGTGTGGGAGTAATTGATAAATAGGTAACATGTTTTGTATGCTGAGCTCAGCAAGGATAATGCCGGGGGTTACACAAAAAGCTGGAGAAACTCAGCGGGTGCAGCAGCATCTAAAGAGCGAAGGAGATAGGCGACGTTTCGGGTCGAGACCCTTCTTCAGACTGGTCAGGGATCAGGGAAACGAGAGATATAAACAGTGATGTGGAGAGATAAGGAACAATGAGTGAAAGATATGCAAAAAAGTATTGGTGACAAAGGAAGCAGGCCATTGTAAGCTGTTTGTGGTGTGAAAATGAGAAGCTAGTGCGACTGGGGAGGGGGGGGGTGGGGAGATGGAGAAGGAATGTCAGGGCCAGAGGGCTGAGGGAGAGGTGGGGGGGGGAGGCAGTCTGGGTTAACAGAATTGAGAAAATTCAATGTTTAAGCCCAGAGGATGCAGACTCCCCAAGCGGAATATGAGGTGCTGTTCCTCCAACTTGCGGTGTTGATCACTCTGGCCGTGGAGGAGGCCCAGGACCGAGAGGTCGGATACGCAGTGGGAGGGGGAGTTGAAGTGCTGAGCCACCGGGAGGTCGGGTTGGTTATTGCGGACCGAGCGGAGGTGTTCGGCGAAACGATCGCCCAGCCTCCGCTTGGTCTCACCGATGTAGATCAGCTGGCATCTGGAGCAACGGATGCAGTAGATGAGGTTGGAGGAGGTGCAGGTGAACTTCTGTCAGACTTGGAATGACTGCTTGGGTCCCTGAAAGGAGTGGATGGGGGAGGTGAAGGGACAAGTGTAGCATCTCTTGCGGTTGCAAGGGAAAGTGCCCGGGGAAGGAGTGGAGCGGGAGGGAAGGGAAGAATTGACGGGGGAGTTGCGGAGGGAGCGGTCTTTGCGGAAGGCAGACAGGGGGGGAGATGGGAAGATGTGGCGAGTGGAGGGGTCACGTTGGAGGTGACGAAACTGGCGGAGGACTATCTGTTGTATGCGCTGGCTGGTGGGGTGAAAGGTGAGGACCAGGGGGACTCGGCCCTTGTTGGGAGTGGGGGAATGGGGAGAGAGGGCAGTGTTGTGGGGTATGGAGGAGACCCTGGTGCGAGCCTCATCTATAGTGGGGGAGGGGAAACCCCGTTCTCTGAAGAACGAGGACATTTGCGATGACCTGGTGTGGAACACGTCATCCTGGGAGCAGATGCGGCGTAGACGGAGGAATTTGGAATAGGGGATGGAGTCCTTACAGGAAGCAGGGTGGGAGGAAGAGTAGTCCAGGTAGCTGTGGGAGTCAGTTGGTTTGTAGTGGATGTCAGTCAGGAGTGTATCACCTGCAATAGAGATGGTGAGGTCAAGGAATGGTAGGGAAATGTCGGAAATGGTCCAAGTATATTTGAGTGCCGGATGGAAGTTGGTGGTGAAATGGATGAAGTCAGTCAGTTCTGCGTGGGTGCAGGAGGTGACACCAAAGCAATCGTCAATGTAACGGAGGTAAAGGTCGGGGGTGGGGCCCTGGTACGCCGAGAACAAAGATTGTTCGACGTGCCCGACAAAGAGGCAGGCGTAGCTAGGGCCCATGCGTGTGCCCATAGCTACGCCTTGTGTTTGGAGGAAATGGGAGGAGTCAAAAGAAAAGTTGTTGAGGGTAAGGACCAACTCTGCTAGGCGGAGGAGGGTGTCAGTGGATGGGTATGGGTTGCTCCTCTGGTCGAGGAAGTACCGGAGGGCTTTGAGACCATCCTGGTGGGGGATGCAGGTGTATAGTGACTGGACGTCCATGGTGAAGATGAGAGGATGGGGGCCTGGACAACGGAATGTGCGGAGCCGACGGAGAGTGTCTGAGGTGTCTTGAACATAGGTGGGGAGGGATTTAACAAAGGGGGATAGGATGAAGGATAATGCCGGGCTGCCTTCTTGCATTTGACCACTCCCCAAGTCATCTCAGCTGATAAAGGCCCTGTCCCACTTCCCCGAGTTACTCACGAACTCTCCCGAGTTTTCCCCTTGATTCGAACTCGGGGAATGTCGGGTAATGTCAGTAGCAAGTCCGTAGATGTTTCTGTAGTGGCTCGTAATGCCAGCCATAGGAACTCGAGGCATCAGGTAAGTCGGGATGTTTTTTCAATATGTTGAAAAATGTCCATGAGTTAAAAAAATAGCCCCAAGTACCTACGAGCGGCTGTTACCGTAATTCACCGAGTTCGAAACAAGGGGAAAACGCGGGAGAGTTTGTGAGTAACTCGGGAAAGTGGGACAGGACCTTAAGAATCCTCACCGTTGTAAATGAAGAGCCCTTAAAGGCTTTCACAGTTAACAACTTCAGTCCGGTTTCAAAGCTGAACAGTAGCAAATCAGATGAAGTATAACGGGCTACAATTACTGTAGCTTCTCTGGAGAAAAGGAATAGGTGACGTTTCAGATCGAGAGCCTTCTTCAGTGAGAGTCAGGGGACCTTTCCATGATCATTGTTGCTGGCTTTGATTTGTTCTTCAGCATCAGAATTTATTCACCAAGTATGTTTTTCAACATACGAGGAATTTCACTGGCCAGGTCAGTCATACAATTAAAAGCAACAGACTCAAAAACACATTTTAACATGAATATCCACCACTGTGACTCCTACACATTCCTCACTGATGGAGGGCGAAATAAAGTTCAAGTCCTTCCTTTTGTTCTTCCTCGGTCGGGGGCCTCGAGCCCCCGTTGACGGGATGATCTTGACTCCCGTAGCCAGCGGCGTTCAGGCACTCCGCGTCGGGGCAAGTTGAACCTTCTGCGGGGTTGGAGCTCCCAAATAGCCTCTCCCGTGACTGCGAGCCCTTGATGGTAAGTCCGTAGGCAGAGTTGGGAGCGATCCCAGGCAAGGGAATTGCTCCGATGTTAAGTCCGCACCCCGCGGTGGGGCTCACGACAGTCCGAGGAGGCCTCCAGCTCCAGCGATGGTAGGCCGCAGAGCCTGGAGAATGTGATCCGAAAATTGGTCACATCTCCAGGAAAGTAAGAACTTGAAAAAATGTTTCCCCCGATCCCCTCCCCCCACGTAAAACAAACCAAAGTATATTAAAACAAACTTTTAACAAACGCTAAAAAACGAACAGACTCCCGGCAGGGCTGCCATCTCCCCGGCGTCCCTGGTGGTCTTTACATACACTACCTTTCATTCCTTTTCATACTCTAGTTTCCCTCTCCCCTGACTCTCAATATGAAGAAGTCTCAAACCAAAATGTCACCTATTCCTTTTCTCCAGAGATGTTGCTTGACCACTGAATTACTCCAGCATTTTGTGTCTATCTTCCGTGTAAACCAGCATCTTCAGTTCCTTCCTATACAAATTATTGTCGCCTTTGATTGAATTTTGAAGAATCAAAATTTGTCATGTAAATACCAAATTCTTTAATGTGTTCACTTAGACAGTTGTGCAAACAATCATTTTTGGCCTTTGTGAACTTCTTTGTTCCAAGTGCTCACAAAATCTATGTAACTAAAAGTCTCATCTTGACCACTTCCTGTCCATGCTGCATATTGATTTTAGAAAAAAAAACCTGCCATATATCGCTGTGACTTTTGGCCATCTTACTCAGTCCTCCTCCGCTGGGGCAGCCCCAAGGATTTTTCCGAACGATGAAAAATAAAAAAGTCATGAGTGCTTAAAAAAAATCTTGAGATCAGCTGATTGGTCCTCGCGCCTGTCAATCACCACAATGAAGGTAATGCCCTCCCGGGGGTGGGGGGTGGGGGGGGGAGAACTATAAAACCCGGATGCCTGGACACGAGTCAGTCACTCTGGAAGATCACGAGGGAGAGTCCACAACTGTTATTCTAAGCTGTGAAACAACTGAACTGTGAGTCTGCAATGTACTTGCAATAAATTATTTGTTAGCCCTTAGTGGCAATGTAATGAGTTCTTTGGCAATTTGGTGGCCAGCACTCTGCTTGAAATGCTACAAAACTGAATTTGGTGGCCTGCACTCTGGAATGTAATTTCAAGGAATAGCTGTGAGTAAACTGCTAGCCCACCAGCCCTGAGTGACTGAGCTGCCAGCCCGCCAGCCCTGAGTGACTGAACTGCCAGCCCACCAGCTCCAAGTGACTGAGCTGCCAGCCCCCAAGCCTGAGTGACTGAGCTGCCAGTCCAAAAAATCCACAGCCCACAGTGTCCATACTAGCTCTCTGGAACCCAGTCCCTTCGGCCCACAACACCAATACTAGCACTCCAGACCCCCACCACCCCCACACTGGCTACCAATATTGGAATTGGTGGAGAGGTGGAATATTGCGTTGGGGACCAGCCCTCCCGTGTGAACATGGGACGCAACGGGTCCACCTTAGTCTAGTTAGGTTATAAAGATGTACTGGAACTTATTTTTTCCAGAAATGCCAACGTTTATTAAAACACAATGACTTCAAAGTAAAAATTTGTTATATCCAAAAGTTGTGTGCATCTAACATTACTTCAGAGCTGTCAATGTAAAGGAAAAAAAAGCATCCAAGCAGTCAGCAGTTTTTTTAGGGAACACACAAGCATTGCAAACAAATAGAATTGTGACATTTACAATGCTGACTGTGGGTTTCTTACTAGGGGAAGGATAAACTATGTTTTCCAGTTGATTTAACAGAATGCATTAGATTGTGATAATTTAAATCTGAACCCAATGGCATTCTCCATTCCAATGTCAAATCTCAATGTGTCCATATCAAACCAGCAAAGTGCAAGCTTCTGCAACTTTACATTACAGGCACAAATGCTACAAAGCACCGATGTAGAAATATGTCAGGTGATTCAACTCTAAAGCCTTTCAACCACCAAAAATCTCAATATGTTTAATGCCAACATTTGCCAGAGTCCAAAGGGCCAAAACTCAATTCCAATCATAAAGGAACATGTTCTGGTGGCCTTAGTCACAATCAAGTCACAGGGGCCAATTATTATATGCACAATCCCCTGATACAAGTATATTAAATGTGAGGCGTAGATAGGGTAAACAGACAGAAACTTTTTTTACAAGGAGGAAATGTCAAGGATGAGAAGGCATAGCTTTAAAGGTCAGAGGGGCAAAGGGCAGGAAGATGTACAGGGCAAGTCTTTTTTACACACGAGTGGTGGATGCCTGGAAAACACTGCCGGGGTAGCGATGGATGCAGATATGATAGTGGTATTTAAGAGGCTTTTAGACAGGCACGTGGACATGCAAGGAATTGAGTGATGTGGATCATCTGCAGGAAGAGGAAACTAGTTTAATATGGGCGAAAGAGCCAATTCCTATGCCATACTCTTCTGTATTTTATTACATGCAACAGAATAAAATCGCAGTTATACTCAAGAACAGAGTTATTTGAACATTTTTCCAAGGTGATGACAGTTGTATTTTACTTGCCAGACTTTACGCAGGTCTGCTATTTAATGATGGATGTTAATGTCACCCTACCATCTATGCGAGATGATGAATAAAGCACCATCAATCACTGAAGGTAAAGCATTAAGGTGAATAGTATTGGGATTTACACAATCCAGAAATAATTTATTGCACTCAGAACTATTGCTTGGATTCATTAATCCTGACTGCAGAAAATACTCTGGGGGAAAAAATACGCTTCCTTGGACATCAACAGGACACAAAGTGCTGGAGTAACTCAGCGGGTCAGGCAGCATCCCTGGACCACCTTCCCCATGATGTCAGCAATCCATGTTCTCAGAGCCATGCTGCCTAGCCCGTTGAGTTACTCCAACTTCGAGTCTGTTTGTATAAACCAGAAATTGCAGTTACTGGTTTCTATCAATTGATAAATACGGTGTTTGTTCCACCACTATCATTCTGTGACAATTTAACATAGAAAATGGGTGCAGGAGGAGGCCATTCGGCCCTTCGAGCCAGCACCGCCATTGATTGTGATCATGGCTGATCGTCCCCTATCAATAACCCGTGCCTGCCTTCTCCTCATATCCCTTGGCTCCACTAGCCCCGAGAGCTCTATCTAACTCTCTCTTAAATCCATCCAGTGACTTGGCCCCCACTGCCCTCTGTGGCAGGGAATTCCACAAATTCACAACTCTCTGGGTGAAAAAGTTTCTCACCTCAGCCTTAAATGACCTCCCTTTATTCTAAGACTGTAGCCCCTGGTTCTGGGCTCACCCAACATTGGGAACATTTTTCCTGCATCTAGCTTCTCCAGTCCTTTTATAATTTTATATGTTTCTATAGGATCCCCCCTCATCCTTCTAAACTCCAGTGAATATAAGCCTAGTCTTTTCAATCTTTCCTCATATGACAGTCCTGCCATCCCAGGGATCAATCTCATGAACGTACGCTGCACTGCCTCAATCACAAGGATGTCCTTCCTCAAATTAGGAGACCAAAACTGTACACAATACTAAATTTTGGAATCAATTTATGATTGCTTCTAAATGACACTCATATCAGCTGCAACATCAGAATTATGAGAACGTTAGAAGTATGTATCACAGCAAGGACAAAAGACTTAAGTGCTTATGGAAGATCCACAGAAATTTTTTATATTTTCATTCACAACCGATACCTCCAGAAATGTCTTCTAATGGTCCAGTGATTGAGCTGAAGCCAAAACAAGGATTCAAATTTGTTCCTGAAATCAGTTATTGATCTGACATGCACGTAGTCAGCTGTTAGTTCTGCAGAAGAGCTGATGGATGGAAATATTTGAAGCAGAGCAAAAAAAGGGTATATGGTCTAACTGCTGATAGTAACCATTTTAAACAAGCTTTTGTATATCCACTCAGGCTGACTGTACCTTCAAATACATGGCAGCATTGACTGTATCAGTTAATCCACATTCCATATACCGACAGTTACAAAGGTATATCAAAGTATTAGTCCTTGTGTATTCATTACATTTGGTCACACAAACTGTCACACCAGCATCAGATCGACAAATTAGTTCCCTGGACTTAGCAGATAGATTGCATTTTAATAAAAAGGTCAAAAGGTGCCTTATTATAAGCAAGAATCAGCAGTTAAATGACTAGCAATGAAGAGGAAATAATTGTTTTAGTGATTCACTGATTCTAGGAGAAAACATTATTTACCCACCCATTGTAATACATTATTTGCTCCCCCCCCCCCGGAGTATGCTGGAGTAGCAGCGGGTCAGGCAGCACCTCTGGAAAACACAGATGGCAGCTTAACTTTTTTTCCCTGTTGCCAGCTGGGCAACTTTGACAGCTTTTTAGGTTAACAAATGACAGTTTAGGTGGTCATTGAAAACGGTTTGCATGACGCGTGCGATAATGTGCTCGGATGTAGTGCGTAGTTACCAGTCCGAATTATGCTCAATGAAGCATTCACATATTATGTTCAAGAAGGAACTGCAGATGCTGGAAATTCAAAAAGACAAAAATGCTGGAGAAAATCAGCGGGTGCAGCAGCATCTATGGAGTGAAGGAAATAGGCAACTTTTCAGGCCGAAACCCATCAGTCTGAAGAAGGGTTTTGGACAGAAACGTTGCCTATTTCCTTCGATCCATAGATGCTGCCGCATCCGCTGAGTTTCTCCAGCACTTTTGTCTATATTCACATATTACTTCTGCTTCAAATAACTCACAAACTAAACATATTCACCAATCAAGACATGATATATACCACAATGACATGCGGCAAAATTATAATACAATATCTCAACTCTTTTTGTACATTGCAATTAATGCAATTTCTATTATTTCTTTCCACTTCCAAACAAAAATGTGGTTGGATAATTCAGCATATGATCAACCAGTGTCAATAAATCCTGGACCATGGTAAGATATATGCTTAACCATGCACACTACAGATTGATGCAAGCATGTTTTCAGGAAGGTCAGCGCTCCTCGGACAACATCCTTGGCCGGCCCTGTCTAATGCCAAAGGGGGAGGCGGTTGGGACCACCTCCCCTCCTCCGCCAGCCGACAGGTAGGTGCGGGGCCGAGCGGTGCAGCTCAAATATCCTATAGCTAAAGGATCTTTAGTGCAGTTGCTTCCCTCCGCCTCCCCCGCTCCCTCTCCCTCTCCCTGGCGTGCGAGAGGGATTGTTTTGAAAGCACAAGCAGCGACCGTTATCAGGGCGATAGCGGCCGCTGCTTGCACATCCGCAAAAGGCGCTTTCAAAGTAACCCCCCTCGCACGCCCAGGCCGGGAGGAGGGGGGGAGGGAGAGGGAGGTCTCCTTCCGCTGGGCGGGGTGCAGGAGGAGGAGGAGATGGAGCCGCTGTCGAGGCCGCTGTTCGGGGCCCATCATTCGCTCCGACCCTTCGTCACCCCGCTCCTAGTATCTTTGCCCCGCAATCAAAGATACTGGAGGAATACAGCCGCCGCCGTCGACACGAGACGTCAGTTCCAATCCCTGCTTTATTTCATCCCAGACAACTGCTTGGAAGCAGAATCGCATGGCAATCCCACGTGATTTCCCTCACTTTGGGAAATCCGACCATTCAGCGGTGCTGCTTTTTCCTGTATGCAGGCAGCAACTGAAGAGCAACCCCCCAGGAGTGAGATCTGCACAGAGCTGGTCTGGGGAGGCAGAGGAACAACTACAGGATTGCTTGGAGTCTGTAGACTGGTCAATGATCGTGGACTTGGCAACGAACCCGAATGAATTCACCAGTGGTTACAGACTTCATAAGGAAATGTGTGGAGGACTGTGTTCCGAGTGTTTCCTAACCAGAATCCTTGGATGAACCATGAGATAATCATTCTGCTTAAGACCAGATCCCGGGCATTCACGTCTGGTGACGCAGAGGTCTATAAGATGTCCAGATACGACCTTGACAAGGCCATCAAGAAGACTTCTGCTCTAAGCTGGAGGATGATGCAGATGTTCGGCAACTGTGGCAGGGCTTGAATGTCATCACCTCCTACTTTGATTCAAAAGAGAAACAACAAGTTGGAGTAACTTAGTGGGTCAGGCAGCATCTCTGGAGAACAGGGATAAGTGATGTTTCGGGTCAGGACTCTTCTTCAGACATTGATTCCTACCCAAATTACCCTTTTCCCCAGGTACTTTCCCCTGCAAGCACCAGCTATACCGTGCCCTCCAAAATGTTTGGGACAAAGACCCATCATTTATTTATTTGCCTCTGTACTCCACACTTTGGGATTTGTAGTAGAAAAAAATCACCTGTGGTTAAAGTGCAGTGTCAAATTTTAATAAAGGCCATTTTTATACATTTTGGTTTCACCATGTAGAAATTACAACAGTCTTTATACATAGTCCCCCCCCTCCCCATTTCAGGGCACCATAATGTTTGGGACACAGCAATGTCATGTGAGTAAAAGTAGTCATGTTTAGTATTTTGTTGCATATCCTTTGCATGCAGTAACTGCTTGAAGTCTGTGATTCATGGACATCACCAGTTGCTGGGTGTCTTCTCTGGTGATGCTCTGCCAGGCCTGTATTGTAGCCATCTCTAGCTTCTGCTTGTTTTGAAGGCTAGTCCCATTGTTTTCTCTACAGCATAAAAGGCATGCTCAATTGAGACCTAATATCAGATCGGGTGATTGACTTGGCCACTCAAGAATTTACCATTTTTAGCTTTGAAAAACTCCTTTGTGGTTTTAGCAGTATGTTTGGGATCATCACTCTTGCAGTAGAAATGAACCGCCGGCCAATGAGTTTTGAGGCATTTGTTTGAACTTGAGCAGATAGGATGTGTCTATACAGAATTCATTATACTACTACCACCATCAGCTGTTGTATCATCAATGAAGATAAGTGAGCCAGTACCTACAGCAGCCATGCATGCCCAGGCCACAACACCCCCTCCACCGTGTTTCGCAGATGAGGTGGTATGCTTTGGATCTTGGGCAGTTTCTTCTCTCCTCCATACTTTGCTCTTACCATCACTTTGATATGTTAATCTTCGTCTCATCTGTCCACAAGACCTTTTTCCAGAACTGTGGTTGCTCTTTTAAGTACATCCGGAAGTGGCGGCGCTGCCCAAGCTCATCTGTCTTTCCTTTTTTTGTTTTCTTTTTGTCTTGTTAGATATATGTTTTACACTATTTTTAGTTGTGTATATGTGGGGGGGTGGGGGAAACTTTTTTAAAATCTCTTCCTTGAACGGGGAGGCGACCTTTTCCTTGTCGTAACTCCGTCTCCGTCTGCGCTGAGGCCTAAGATCATGGAGCTGGCGGCCTCCAACTGGAAACGACCTTGGGGGCTCCGGTGGCAGAGACTGTGGGCTCACCATTGTGGAGCTGGCTGACTTCGGAGGCTGTGGTGACGCTGTGGCTGCGACCCGACTTCGGAAGCTTCGGCCGCAGGCCCTGTGGACGGTAACATCGGGAGCTCGCAGGTCCCTGGTTGGTGACCGATTTTCAGGAGCTCCCGCAGCAGCAGCTGCATCCGCCCCGAGTCGCGCAGTTTGAATCGGTCCGTTCGCGGAGCTTAAAAACGGTCGCGGGATTTACCATCGCCCGGCGGGGGCTTCAACATCGAGAGCCTCGATCACCTCGACGCTGCGGGAGAATAAGCAAGGAAGAGATAAGACTTTTTGCCTTCCATCACAGTGAGGCGTCTGGAGATTCACTGTGATGGATGTTTGTGTTAAATCGTGTTAATTGTGTGTTTTGTTGCTTTTTTCTGTCATGACTGCATGGTACGAAATTTCATTCAAACTTGTTTGAATGTCAATAAAGGAAATTCAATACAATTCCTGGCAAACTGTAACCTGGCCATCCTATTTTTGCAGCTAACCAGTGGTTTGCATCTTGCAGTGTAGCCTTTGTATTTCTTTGGTATTTTATTTAACTTAGGTCCTCATGTTGATAAACAGCAATAAAAGTTTCCAAAGGTGTTGGAAAGACTGGAGGAAAGACTCGGTGCTGAGAGTTCTCTTATACCTGCATTAAGGAGGCAATTAAACACACCTGAGCAATTACAAACACCTGTGAAGCCATGTGCCCCAAACATTATGGTGCACTGAAATGGGGGGGGGGGGGAAACTATGTGTAAATACAGCTGTCATTTCTACATGGTGAAACCAAAATGTATAAAAATGGCCTTTAAAAAAATCTGACAATGTGCACTTCAACCACATGTGATTTTTTTTCTATTACAAATCTTAAATTGTGGGGTACAGAGGCAAATAAATAAATTATGGGTCTTTGTCCCAAACATCATAGAGGGCACTGTAACACCTGCTCCCTTACATCCACCCAGGGACTCCAGCAGTCCTTCCAGGTGAGACAGAGGTTCACGTGCACCTCCTCTAACCTCATCAACTGAATTTGGTGTTCCTGATGTGGCTTCTTTTACATCGGTGAGACCAACCATAGACTCAGTGATCGTTTCACTGAGCATCCTGGGCCTCCTCCATCACCAGAGTGAGGCCACATGCAAACAGGAGGAACTGTACCTCATATTCCAATAACAAGAAACTGCAGATCCCTGTTTATACCAATCTCATATTTTGCTTACATCCTAGCTTAGTGAAAATGCTTATCCTTGACTGTGACATCCCTCTCCTCGCGGGTCCACCGTTGTGCCCTGGGGGTGCCTCCCGCAGCCCACCTAGAGGGAGCGGTGGGCCAGATCCTGTTCACTCTTGTACCAGCCTTGCAACTCACCCGTCACTCCAATCGTCATCATCACCGGCTTCTTTGTCCTGGTCCCTCTGGTCTTCGGGGATGAACAGGGCTCAACGGCCTCCTGCCCCCTCCCACCCCACAGTCCACCAGGTTTGGCATTTGGCCGCGGGGAAAGAGCACCAAGATCAAAATCAAATCATTCTCACAAGATCCTCACTGTGCCACAAATTGCTCTTCACCAGATCCACACGACTTAAGTTGCAAAACCAAACAATGCAGTTTTCATTGTACTGTATATCCAACCTTCGCATTGCATTCAATTCCATGCTCTGTGTACAACATAACTTGTGATGCACCCCAATATTTTCTGGAGAAATTGTAAAAATCACTGGAGTCGTGCCCAATTTCCTTAAGAGAGGAGAACCAAGGAATTGCAGACGCAGGTTTACAAAAAGTAAACAAAGTGCTGGAATAACTCAGTAGGTTCGACGGCATCTCTGGAGAACATGGATAGGTGATGTTTCAGGTCAGGGTCCTGCCTCAGACAGTTTCCAATTTTGTTAACCTTCTGAGCAAGTAGTGGCATTGATGTGCTTTCTTCCATAGCTATATGGTTGTGTTAACTTGTTAGTGGTATTTATACCAAGGAACTTGAAGCTCTAGATCATCTCCATTTCAGCACCATGGATGCAGACTGGGCCGTGTACTCCACCATGCATCTTCACTCAATGAACGGCTTCATTATTTTTACTGACCTTGAGGGAGAGGAAGTTGTCTTGACACCATGTTACAAAGCTCCTTCCTGTGCACCATCTCATCATTGTTAATGATACAGTGCACTGTAGTTACAGCATCTACAAACTTGTAAATTGAGTAAGAGTTGAATTTTGCTGCACCGTTGTGAGTATATAGCCAGTACAGGGCTCTTGCTTAACTTTTTTTCCCTGTTGCCAGCCGGGCAACCTTGACAGCTTTTTAGGTTGCCAAATGACAGTTTAGGTGGTTATTTAAGACGGTTTGCATGACGCGTGCGATAATGTGCTCGGATGAAGTGCGTAGTTACTAGTCAGAATTATGCTCAATGAAGCATTCACATATAATGTTCAAGAAGGAACTGCAGATGCTGGAAAATCGAAGGTAGACAAAAGTGCTGGAGAAACTCAGCGGGTGCAGCAGCATCTATGGAGCGAAGGAAATAGGCAACGTTTCAGGCCAAAACCCATCAGTCTGAAGAAGGGTTTTGGCCCGAAACGTTGCCTATTTCCTTCGCTCCATAGATGCTGCCGCGTCCACTGAGTTTCTCCAGCACTTTTGTCTACATTCACATATTATTTCTGCTTCAAATAACTCACAAACTAAACATATTCACCAATCAAGACATGATATATACCACAATGACATGCAGCAAAATTATAATACAATATCTCAACTCTTTTTACATATTGCAATTAATGCAATTTCTATTAGTTCTTTCCACTTCCAAACAAAAATGTGGTTGGATTATTCAGCAAATAATTAACCTGTGTCAATAAATCCTGGACCATGCACACTACAGATTGATGCAAGCATGTTTTCTGTGAAGGACCGAAAATTACCATGACATGACCGTAGCATGGGTCGTTATTGCTATTGGCACAGAAACACTCTCGCTTCCCACATAATTTATCCATAACAAAATATACAGGTTGCAAGGACATTTCTTAAGGCATTTTATGATAATAGCTGTTAAAACCGACTATACCCAGCTGACAGGTTAAACATTACACTAACTGACAAGAGATGACCAAAGGACATAACTGCAGCAAATGTTCTTTTGGTAATATGTTTAAAGGTGTCAAAACAAATAATAACATTGGGAATTAAAACACATTTGATTTAATTCCGTTATCAAACATAGTCAATGTTCGCTCTGAAGACCATGAAGCACAATAGGGTCATGGGGTGTGTGAATCAGTGCGGGGTGGATGGTTGGCGGGGGGGGGGGGGGGTTGAGAAGGCAATCGGTGCGGAATGGATGGATTGAGGCAGGTGAATTAGTAAGTGTTGGTTGGAGTATGTAAAATTGTGAGGGGAGAGCACGGGGGACGTCAGTGGTGTTGAATGGGGGGATCAGTACTGGATGGATGGGGGGGATCAGTACGGGATGAATGGGGGGTTCAGTACAGGATGAATGGGGGTAGACAGAAATGCTGGAGAAATTCAGCGGGTGAGGCAGCATCTATGCAGCTAAGGAAATAGGCAATGTTTCGGGTCGAGACCCTTCTTCAGACTGCTCCCCCCATTCTTCTTGAATCGGGGGAGGGGGGGGGGTCAGTACAGGATGGATGGGGGGGGGGCAGGACAGTGTGGATCGGAGGGTCTGTGCAGGATGAATGGCGAATCACTACAGGATGAATGAGGGGGTACAGTATAAGATGAATGGGGGATCAGTACGGGATGAATGAGGGGATCAGTACAGGATGCATGAGGGAATCAGTACAGGATGGATGAGGGGGTTTGGTGCAGGGTAAATGGAAGGTGGGTCGGTACGGGATGAATAGGTGGCTCAGTGCAGTATGAATGGGGGGGAGAAGTGCAGGATGGATTGGAAGGGGGGGGTCAGTACAGGATGAATTGGGGGACAAGTGTAGGATGGATGGGGGGGTGGCAGGAGAATCAATGCGAGGTGGGTAGGGCGATGAATAGATTGGGGGGGTAGATAGGGAGGGGAGCACAGGGGATGTCAGTGAGGACTGAATAGAGGGATTGGGGATCAGTGCAGGATGGAGAGGAGGGGTCCCAGAATAAGAGGGGTGGAGGGGGGCGTACAAGAGAGAGAAAGAGGAGGGGGGGGGGGTGGAGGGGCAGAGGAGGTCGGGAGGAAGAAAGGTCAGCGCTGCTCGGACAACATCGCCCCACTGCCTTGACCGTCCCTGTCCACCGCCAAAGTGCCACCGCCTCCCCTCCTCCGCCAGCTGACAGGTAGGTGCAGGGCCAAGCGGTTCAGCTCAAAGATACGATAGCTGTAGGATCGATCTTTGGTGCAGCTGCTTCAGACGGCAGAAGGAGGCCTCTCCCTCCCTCTCCCTCTCCCACCCTCCGGCCTCAGCGTGCGAGAGCGGTTATTTTGAAATTTTAATGGGGTTTGCAGGCAGCGACCGTTATCAGGGCGATAGCGGCCGCTGCTTTCAAAACAACCCCTCGCGCACGCCGAGGCCGGCAGGTGGGAGGAGGGAGGGAGGGGGAGGCGGTAGAGCCGCTATCACCGCTGTTCGGGGCCTGTCATTCGCTCCAACCCTTCGTCACCACGCACCTGGTATCTTTGCCCCGCAATCAAAGATACTAGAGGAATACAGCCGTCGACACGTAACATCGCGCTCCTATTCTCCAGAGATGCTGCCTGACCCGCGGAGTTTTCCGTTTTTTGTGTCTTTCGGTATAAACCAGTATTTGCTTGCCAAGCCGGGCAAAATGAGTCGGCGTTTAGGTTGCCCGGCGGCACTTTGGGTAGTCATTGGCACCCGGGCAACCACTAATTTCAAGTCCTGCAGTAGAGCACAGGGTTGAGTACACAAATGGTGTTGAGAATTACCGTGGAGGATGTTTTGTCACCTATCCTTACTGATCGCAGTCTATGCTTCAAGATCTCAAGGATCCTGTTGCAGAAGGGAGAGCCGAGTCCTCGGTCCACGAGTTTGGGAATGAGTTTGGCGCACTGTTTGTATTTCACTACAAACTGTTAGAAATTGCAAATAAAAACGTGAAATCCTGACAATATGTAGAGTTAGCTCTGTTTAAGAATCATAAGCAATGTTAATATTTCTCCCTTTTCACATTTCTGCAACTTAATGAAGCTCGAATAGTGGTAACTAGACACAATATCCTGGAGTAACTCAGCGGGTCAGACTAGATCAGCATCTCTGGATAGAAAGAATCGGTGACGTTTCGGGTCTCTCCAGAGATGCTGTCTGACCCGCTGAGTTACTCCAGCTTTTTGCATCTATGTTCAGTTTAAACCAGAATCTGCAGTTCCTTCTTATACAAATGGTGGTAAATCATTCTCTAAATATCATTTCACACTTAACAATAAAAATATAACATATCAAATCAAATTATTGCATATTTTGGACAATCTATTCTCCACAGAGATACAGCATGGAAAAATGTATTTCAGCCCATTGGATCCTCAACAATCATCTAGCACCCATTTACACAAAATCAATATTGAGTTACCACACTTCGGAAACTATTCAAAAAGTGTACTTGATTCACATTTAATCATTAGTAGACAGGAACTTTCTTAGACGTTATAATCTGCCAAGTATATCATTCTGATAAAGACAGCAATGCCCCATTTATAGAAACGTGAAAAATAGGTGCAGGAGTAGGCCATTCAGCCCCGAGCCAGCACCGCTGATGGCTGATCATCTAAAATCAGTATTCCATTCCAGCTTTTTGCTCATATCCCTCGATTCCTTTAGCTCAAAGAGCTAAATAACATCGAGTGAATTGGCCTCCACTACTTTCTGTGGCAGAGACTTCCACAGATTCATAACTCTCTGGGTGAAAAGGTTATTCCTCATCTCAGTCAGAAATGGCCTACCCCTTATTCTTAAACTGTGACCCCTGGTTCTGGATTCCCCCAACATCAGGAACATTTTTCCTGCCTGTCCAATCCTTTAAGAATTGTATATGTTTCTATAAGATCGACTCTCATCCTTTTAAATTCCATGTGAATACAAGCCCAGGCGACTCATTCTTCCATATTTCGTTTGCTGAATTGTTAAAATTAAAATTAAAGGCTTAGCAAATCCCAATTTAATCACAGCAAAACAATGTTACAACCAATTGTTTAAGAAGGAACTGCATATGCTGGAAAATCGAAGGTAGACAAAAGTGCGGGAGAAACTCAGCGGGTTAACCCTAACCCTAACCCTAACCCTAACCCTAATGCAGCAGCATCTATGGAGCGAAGGAAATAGACAACGTTTCAGGCCGAAACCCTTCTTCAGACTGATGTTACAACCAATGTTCAAAACACAAAAGGTTTTGGTCTAAACTTAAAGCTACTCTACCAATATTTACAAGCAAGTATGATAACACAATGGTCTGAAGAAGGGTGTCGACCCGAAACATCGCCCATCTCCTTCGCTCCTTAGATGCTGCTGCACCCGCTGAGTTTCTGCAGCCTTTTGTGTACCCTATGATAACACAAAGTTGTTTTATTGAGTCAACGGTGGGGAAGAATAAAACAAAATCATTATGAGATGGAAGGAACTGCAGATGTTGGTTTACACAGAAGAGAGACTCGAAATAATGGAGTAACTCAGTGGGACAGGCAGCATCTTTAGAGAGAAGTATTGGGTGACGTTTCAGGTGGAGACACTTCTTCAGTTTTGTTTTAAATGTGTACCTGTGTTTAATACTGTACTGTGAGAGCTGAACCCATGCGGATTGGGTTGGGAAGTTTTATGCTGCCTCCCCGGGGAGAAGTTTGGGGTCGATCAGCCAGCCCCAAATTCTGTCAGGACAGGGTGAGTGAGTGTGGCTGCTACCTCCAACAGGTCAGGTGGGCCGCAGCCATCTCCTCCGCCCACAGGATCAAATGGGAATGAATCAATGTTGGAATGAAACCAAACTCACTCACTCTGTCCTGAGAGTTTGGGGTTGGCTAAACTAAACGACCCCAAACTTTGTGAGTACAGGCACAGCATAAAACCTCCCAAGCCTACCCGCATGTGGTCATCTTTTTGCGGTCGAACATAAAGCACAGGTACACGTTTGAAACAACACTGAAGAAGAGGTCACCCATCCCTTCTCCCCGGGGATGCTGCTGCCTGTCCCGTTAGTTACTCCAGCATTTTGTGTGTCCATCTTCGAATCAATGTCGGCGTTTTACCCGGTCTTTCATGCGCCAGCTCTGCGTGACCGCCTTGGAGCCCTCGATTTTCTCCGAGTGCCGCTTCTTGGTGAAAGCCACGAGCAGGTTCCAGTCGGTCATGTCGCCCTGGTCTTCCTCCAGCAGTTCCTCCAGGAGGCTGACGCCGGCCATGCTGCTGCTGCTGCCGCTGGCTGCTGGCTGCGGGCCCCCCCCGGACAGGGGGTAGGAGAGGAGGGACCGCCCCGGGTGTAGATGAGGCGGGCGGGGGGGGGAAACCTCTCTATTTCAGCCGCGAAAGGCAAGGTTAAGGGCAGCCAGCGCTCCCCGGCTCCCGGCCGCTCATCGCACCCTGACGGAGGACGCCGCCATCTTGAGCCGGACCAACAGCCACCGCGTCCCCCCCCGGGCGGCCGGCCGGCGCCGCAGCGCGCATGCGCGGGGTGGACTCCTCGCCTCACCTCCAGCACAAATGGGGACAGAAACACCAAAAAACTCCCGAATAAAAGTAACCCAGCCGGCCGGGAGACACGGGATACACGGGCAATCGGGTCGGCACCCTTCCTCACGCTGGGAACCAGAGGAGAGGTATGAAACGGGTCCAGAACAAGTCACCCCGACAACCTTGACAACCAGGCCTTGAATGCACTTCAATCGCCCTTCTCTTATCTGTGATGTATCTATAGTAATATAACATATAATATACCGCCAGAATATCACTAGATACCGAATTTCACTAGATTTTTTTTCTCTTTAATATAATTATTTTAAAAAGTACTCTTTTTTTCTGTTGTGCTACATGGAACAGACATTACAGTGTAACTACAGACTCAGATTCAGATTCAATTTTAATTGTCAGTGTACAGTACAGAGACAACGAAATACATTAAACAATGTGCAGAGCAAGACAACGAACCAGGTAGGGGTTGAACCTACAATCTTCTGATTCGTAGTCAGACGCGTTATCCATTGCGCCACTGGCCCAAGCTGGCATATTCTGTTGTGACAAGACATATTCAAGACATATTCTGTTGTGCTGCTGCAAATTTATGAATTTCGTTGTTCTATCTGGGACATATGACAATAAAACACTCACAGACCACAGGAAGTGGTGGAAATGTGTCAGACTCGATAACAATCAGCACGGGAGCACCTCAAGGCTGCGTGCTCAGCCCGCTGCTGTACTCACTCTATACTCATGACTGCGTAGCCGGTCATAGTGCGAACTCCGTCATCAGGTTCGCTGGCGACACCACTGTTGTGGGATGTATCACTGATGGGGATGAGTCGGAGTATAGAAGAGAGATCGAGCGACTGTCCATATGGTACCAGCACAATAACCTGGCCCTCGGCAACCAGCAAACCCAAGGAACTGATTGTGGACTTTGGAAGGAGTAGGATGGGGACCCACAGCCCTGTTTATATCAGCAGGTCGATGGTTGAAAGGGTCAAGAGCTTCAAATTCCTGGGCGTGCACATCTCTGAAGATCTTTCCTGGTCCGAGAACACAGATGCAATTATTAAGAAAGCTCATCAGCGCGTATACTTCCTGAGAAGATTACGGAGAGTTGGTCTGTCAAGGAGGACTCTCTCTAACTTCTACAAGTGCACAGTAGAGAGCATGCTGACCGGTTGCATCGTGGCTTGGTTCGGCAACTTGAGCGCCCTGGAGAGGAAAAGACTACAAAAAGTAGTAAACACTGCCCAGTCCATCATCGGCTCTGACCTCCCTTCCATCGAGGGGATCTATCGCAATCGCTGCCTCAAAAAGGCTGGCAGCATCATCAAGGACCCACACCATCCTGGCCATACACTCATCTCCCTGCTACCTTCAGGTAGAAGGTACAGGAGCCTGAGGACTGCAACGACCAGGTTCAGGAATAGCTACTTCCCCACAACCATCAGGCTATTAAACTTGGCTTGGTCAAAACTGAACATTAATACCACTTTATCTGTTATTTGCACTTTATCAATTTATTTATTCATGTGTGTATTTACATATATAATGGTATATGGACACACTGATGTGTTTTGTAGTCAATGCCTACTATGTTCTGTTGTGGTGAAGCAAAGAAATAATTTCATTTTCCTGTCAGGGACACATGACAATAAACACTTTTGACTTGACTTTGACTCTTGAATGTCGTGTCTTAAGCACATGTACACATACTTTATATGAGGTCAATGAAGGTTAAGTGTTGCATCTGACAGAGAACTAATAAAATAAGGAGCATCTTGCATTTTTGCACCACCCCTCCACAACTGGCAACTTGAACCAATAAATGGATCCAGGGTGTTGGTGTTTGTTTGAAATGTATTTTTTGTCCAACGTCATGTCAATAGCTAGCACACATTACAGTATAGAAACAAGGAATTGCAGATAGACACAGAATGCTGGGTTAACTCAGCTGGTCAGACAACATCTCTCGGGAAAAGGAATAGGTGATGTTTCGGGTCAACCTTTCCTCAGATTGAGAGTCAAAGTAGGCATATCTTGATGAGATTTTGCAGTGGAGCAGACACAATGTGTTTGAATGTAGGATGCTGGTTTACACAAAAGGAAACAAAGTGCTGGAATAACTCGGACAGTATCTCTGGAGATCATGGGTAGGTGACGTTTCATGTCGGAACACTTCTTGAACTAGTTTATTTATTTATTTATTGAACCAAGGAGCACCATTGATTGGCCTGCCAACATTGGGTGAGAGATGGGAGTGAGAAATTGCGAGAATAGCGTAGCGACTGAGGGGGGTAGGGGGTGTCCCCCCTCCTATTGGTATGGAACTTTAGCATTTTTCAGTTTGTAATTGTGAAACTATAGCGAGTCTGGTGCATACTGTAGCGAGTCTTTTAACTTACACTCGAATGCAATATTTATGCTTTAAATTAGATTAGCTATGAATAAGGTTAGGCTAAATTACAGTACTAATTACATTCCTCAGTAGAGCCATGCTCTGACCAACATGCTCTACCAATAATCTTAGTATATTCATGTATGGAAATCAGATTATAATCAAACACTGGGTCTCACTGCACACCTGGTACTACTCCTGACCCTGAATCTAGTTGCATACCTTCTCTCATTCCTGACCCTGAGTCCAGCCTGAAGGGCCTGTCCCACCAGCATGTGACTGCATGTGGCGAGCGCGACCAAACATGGTGGTTGAGGTCGGGACCAGCCCCGCGCAACTCCATACGGCTCCGGCGATCGAAGTGGGACCCCGCGAGGCCGTACGGCTCAAGCGACCACTTTAGGTCGCGCACACCACATGCAGTCCCATGCTGGTGGGACAGGTCCTTTACACCTGGCCCC
The DNA here is from genome assembly GCA_963514005.1 of Raja brachyura. Next base: position 43,588,720 of record OY740803.1, on the reverse strand, counting down.
CTATTCTACCCTGATCATAGCTGCTTACCTGCTTTGGTTCCCAGTGCTGAACACTCCCATCGTCCCAGCTTTGACTGCACACCTAGTACTATTCCAGACCTTGACTCTGGATGCACACTTGGCTTTGCTCCTAACCCCTCTGCACTGAAAATATATCTGGCCCACACATAAAGCCCCATATCTGACCCCCTGGACTGAACCTATTACATTCAAGTTCACAGGTGCTTATCTAATGCGGTAATCTTTTATGGGGCACTTCATATACCAAATTTTGTATAACACAATTTGCTACATCCATTGGCTTCCTTGTTATCTAACACGCTAGTTTGTCAAATAAGTAATCAATTTGGTGAACACAATGTCTTATCCATAAAATTATACTCACTCAGCTGTATAAGTATTCTGTTACCATTTACTTCATTTTCCTAACAAACTGTCCTGAAGTCATTTTCACCCCCAATATTTTCAATATTTTTCTGTCTTCCTCTCAGTTGGGACTTTTCCGAAATGCAAAGTCCAATAACTATATTTTAGCAATATTATTATATTAAATGTGATCTTGAGAGTACATTATATTTTCTGTGGTATTCATAACACAACAATGATAAAAATATCTTTGTTTTGATTGCACCTACCAACATGCATACATTATTATATTACATAATATGTACTGAGGGCAAATTTCTGTTCCAATGCTCCCCATTCCCAATTACCTTTACATTCAAGTGATTGAAATCCAAGCGAAGTTTAATTTGCATCAGAAAAATAAAACCTCTGGAATGGATGATATTCATTTTATGGTTGGTTGGAGTCAGTATCAGCACAATTACCATATTAAACTTTGAATCTTCAGATGTCAAGCTAAAGACAAATAATAACCTCCTCACACATTCCCCTGCAAGTATCTCTGTCACTCCTTTAAAATATGCCCCTTCTTTGAACAAGGTCTTAAACATCGCATCTGAATCAGTTTCTATCTGATTACACTCCTTGAGGATGTTCATCTACGTGTTCAATTAATAAAACAACGAGATTGGGGACATTTCTATTCAACCTGCCAAAGGAATTTGGGGTGGGGGAGGGGTGTTTAGAAATAGTGATGTAAACAAACATAATCGTTAAGTGGCAAATGACAATAGTACTACCTTCCCAATATTTAACTGAAGGAAATAATGGGATATCGGTGCTGTATGTTGTGACAGACAGCCTGACACCCTGCATGTCGTTTTAATATTACACTTATCCCATCCCCCCTGGATATTCCCGATTAATAGACACAAAGGTTTTGTCAACTGATTGCAAATCAGGCTAATTACAAATCAATAACATTAGCCACCTCCGAAACACGAAGCGCTGAGCATTGGGATTCTGAGAGCGTGAGAGTTGGCAGCCCTGCATTGAACTTACAAAAGTGTCTGTGACCATTGAAATACTATTGTGACCAATAGAAATAAATGTCACCATTTGGGCACTATTATTGGACAAATGGCAGATATTTTTTTACAGAGTCAACTATCCACAAACAGGAATGGTCTGTTTGGATGATGCTGATTGGTGGGGAAATAATAATGGAGGCTTGCGCTGCTCATCCTTGAAAAACACCACTAGATCCTTCATTTGTACACCTGACATTAGAAAGAACCTTGCTTTAATGCTACATGGAAAAGACACTACAGTGTAACCATATAACCATATAACAATTACAGCACGGAAACAGGCCTTCTCGGCCCTTCCAGTCCGTGCCGACCATTTATTTTCCCCTAGTCCCATCTACCTGCACTCAGACCATACCCCTCAATTCCCTTCCCGTCCATATACCTATCCACTTTACTTTTAAATGTTAAAATCGATCTTGCCTCCACCACTTCTGCAGGAAGATCATTCCACACAGCCACCACTCTCTGAGTAAAGAAGTTCCCCCTCATGTTACCCCTAAACTTCTGTCCCTTAATTCTCATGTCATGCCCTCTTGTTTGAATCTTTCCTACCCTCAATGGGAAAAAATTGAACACTCCATCAGTAAGACAAATCAAATCAAATCAAATACGTTTACTTGTCATTGCACATCAACTGTACAACGAAATTTCATGTGCATCCCCTTCAATGGTAAACAATAAAAAACACGGGATAAAAAGTTTTAAAAAAAGAACAAAAACACAATAACACAAACAACCATTTAGTCTTACATTTACATTTACTACAAGATCAATGCATAAAATAAGTAATAGATAATAAAAAATGCACATTATATTGCACATTCTAGCAGACAATTTTTTATTTGCACCCCGAATTGTGTAGTGTTGCCCGTAGTGTTATCTGTTTGAGTTAAGTTCTCTAATGGCACGTGGGTAGAAACTGTTAGTTAGTCTGCAAGTGCGGGCCTTCAAAGACCCGTATCGCCTCCCAGAGGGGAGCAGATTGAAAAGGTGGTTGGCAGGGTGGAATGAGTCCTGTGTGATGTTTCTCGCCCTGCGTAAACATCGGGCCTTGTAAATGTCTTCCAGGGAGGGTAGTTGAGTGTTTATGATGCTCTGTGCTGTTTTAATAACCCTCTGTAGTGCCTTCCTTCCAGCCACAGTGCAGCTAGCAAACCACACCAGGATGCCATAGGAGAGGATGCTTTCCACGGCGCACCGGTAGAAGGACAGCAGCAGCTGCTGTGAGACGTTTGCTCTCCGCAGAGTCCTCAGGAAATATAGCCGCTGCTTTGACTTCTTTACGAGAGTGATGGTGTTCACTGTCCATGTAAGGTCCTTAGAGTATCAACTTGATACTCTAAATTATTACTCTAAATAACTTGAATTATTTGCTCAAATATTTGGATGAGACCAAGGCCAACAAAGTTATCGCTCAAGGTGAAAATTAAATTAAGCCAAATTGGGCAAAATGCCAGTCCAGTTCATATTAAGGCTGTTATGTATTCTCACCTAATTATATTTAACTTTGATAGGAATCTTAATGATTCTTACAATAATGAGCAGGCGAGTAGATCGCAAAGAAGGGATTGTTAAATTGGAATTTCCCTGGATGTCCATAAAGGGCAGAAAGTAGACAACTCTACTCGCCTTAAGCTTTTCATAATAATTGAAGTTTGTCTCCATGTTACCCTGGGACCCGATACTTCCACAAAGGGTCTTAGCTGGTTCCAGAAAATTGGTCAGGTGACTGTAGAAGATTATGGGGGTTGTAATTGTGACTTGGAAAGGAGCTTGGTGCATGTGCTGTTCCTCATAACACTGCTAGTGATGTTTTGCTCTGTAGTGGAGGTTGCAGGAGGCCACTGTTAAAGTAGTCTGAATAATCCTGGGGCATCCTTTCAATTGTACACACTGCAGCCACAGGGAAACTGGTTCCAGTGAAATTTGCAGCTCTGCCTGGCACTCCATTGACCTTCTTCAGTGTTTCCATCGTTGAAATTTAGATTAGATTAGTCTAGAGATACAGCACGTAAACAGGCCCTTTGGCCCACCAAGTCCATGCTGACCAGTGATTGCTGTACACTAGTACCATCCTACACACTTGGGACAATTTACAGAAACCTATTACCCTACAAGCCTGCACTTTGTTCGAGTGTGGGAGGCAACCGGAGCACCCAGAGTAAACACATGTGGTCACGGGGAGAACATACAGACTCCTTACAAACAGCACCGGTAGTCAGGATCTAACCTGGAACTTAGCAACTCTACCACTGATCCACTGTGCCCACTCTACTGATCCACTAAATCTCCATATGTGACGTGGTAGTCATTCCATCGAACTCTAAACGAGATCTGTCGATGGTTGGTAGTCTTTAAGAACTTAAGAAATGAACTGACGTTGAAGAATGGCATTGTAAAATCCTTTGACATTGGAGTAAACTAATCAGGTGATGCTGCTTTCAGAAATCTTTCAAATTAGTTTTTTCTTCTTACCCTTCAAGTATCGCCTTTGTATTTATCCAATATTTGACAGTGAAATCTACTTCCGCCATTCTTGCAGATCACGACAACTCTGCTTGAAAACAGTCATTGTCCACATTATACGCGGATGATATACTTTTATATATTAGAAATTCAGAAACGAGTATCCCAAATTTATTAAATGTAATAGAGGGTGGCTGGAGACCGCCACCCGACCCGTGGAGCTGGAGACCGCCACCCGACCCGTGGAGCTGGAGAACGCCACCCGACCCGTGGAGCTGGAGACCGCCACCCGACCCGTGGAGCTGGAGAACGCCACCCGACCCGGGGAGCTGGAGAACGCCACCCGACCCGGGGAGCTGGAGAACGCCAGGTAAGCCCCGGGGCTGGAGATCATCAGCAGAGCCGTGGGGCTGAAGACCGCCTGCGGAGCCACGGAGACGTAGACGTAGACGCGGTGCAACGGAGCGGTAGAACACCAGCGCGCACCAAGCCAGCTCGGCCGACCAGAAGCACCAACAGACGGCGACGTGGACGTAAACACCGCCGGGGATGCAGAGGGGGGTTAAAGGCCAGGTTAGAGCTAGCCCCGCACAGGGTAGCGATTCCTAGCCTTTTCCTCGCCAACGTGCGCTCACTGGCAAACAAAATGGACGAACTCCGGCTAAGGATCACCTCCCACAACCGGATCAAGGACTGCAACATCCTGATCCTCACGGAAACTTGGCTGAACACTGACGTTCCTGACAGCGCCATCCAGCTATCGGGGCGTCACTTACTCCGAGCGGACAGGACATCGGACTCCGGCAAGACCAGAGGTGGGGGTCTGTGCATTTATGTAAATAAAGCATGGTGCACGGACTCCACCATCATCGAGAGTCACTGCTCAGCTAACCTTGAGTTCCTCTTGGTTAGATGCAGACCGTTCTATCTGCCCAGAGAGTTCACCTCCACTGTTGTGACTGCAGCCTATATCCCTCCTGATGCTAATGCCAAGCTTGCAATGAAAGAGCTGCATACTGCCATTAGCAATCAACAGACACTCAACCCCGAGGCAGCCATCATTGTTGCGGGTGACTTCAATCACTCTAACCTGAAGACTGTACTCCCCAAATTCCACCAGCATGCCTCCTTCCCCACTAGAGTAGACAAGACACTGGACAAAGTCTACACCAACGTGGCTGAAGCTTACAAAGCCATCCCCCTCCCCCACCTTGGTCAGTCTGATCACATCTCATTGTTCCTGCTCCCTAAGTACTCCCCACTCATCAGACGGGTTAAACCAACTGTGAGGACAGTTAAAGTCTGGTCAGAGGAAGCGGACTTCACACTTCAGCAGTGTTTTGGAAACACTGACTCGAAGGCGTTTGTAGCCCAGGCCACCCTTGACTCCCACACAGACATTGACTCCTACACATCCTCTGTTCTGGACTTTATAAACTCCACCATCAATAGTGTCACCTCCCTCAAACAGGTGACCATATTCCCGAATCAGAAGCCATGGATGAACAGCGAGGTCAGGCTACTGCTGAAAGCACGGGACACCGCTTTCAGGTCAGGCGATGCTCGAGCCTACAGTTCAGCCAGGGCTAACCTGAAGAGGGGCATCAAGAAGGCCAAGCACTGCCATAAGCTCAGGATTGAGGAGCACTTCAACAACAACTCCGACCCCCGACGCATGTGGCAAGGCATCCAGGCAATCACGGACTACAGACCCGCCAACACCACCCCCACATCCAGCGACGCCTCCTTCCTTGAGGAGCTCAATCACTTCTATGGCCGCTTCGACAGGGACAATCTAGAGACAGCCATCAAGGCTGTGCTACCTGCCGATCACCAACCCCTCACACTCACCCCCTACGACGTATACGTGGCACTGAGTAGGACTAATGCACGTAAAGCTGCTGGCCCTGACGGCATCCCCGGGCGCGTGCTCAGGGTCTGTGCGGCGCAGCTGGCAGACGTCTGGACTGATATCTTCAACCTGTCACTTGCCCAGGCAGTTGTCCCCACGTGCCTTAAAACCACCTCCATCGTGCCAGTGCCAAAACACTCCACTGCGGCAAGCCTCAACGACTTCCGCCCAGTTGCACTTACCCCCATCATCACCAAGTGCTTCGAGAGGCTGGTCCTGGCACACCTCAAAAGCTGCCTACCCCCCACACTGGATCCCTATCAGTTTGCCTACCGCAAGAACAGGAGTACGGAGGATGCCATCTCAACGGCACTTCACTCCGCCCTCTCCCACCTCGACAACAGAGACACTTACGTAAGAATGCTGTTCATCGATTACAGCTCAGCATTCAACACCATTATACCATCAAAATTGATCGCCAAACTCGGTAATCTGTGCATCGCTCCTTCCCTCTGCAACTGGATACTGGACTTTCTAACCAACAGACCCCAGTCTGTTAGGTTCGACAAGCACACCTCTTCAACCCTCACCCTGAACACCGGCGTTCCACAGGGCTGTGTGCTGAGCCCCCTCCTCTACTCCCTCTTCACCTATGACTGCACACCTGTACATGGTACTAACACCATCATCAAGTATGCAGATGATACAACGGTGATTGGCCTCATCAGCAACAACGATGAGTCGGCCTACAGGGAGGAGGTCCAGCACTTAGCAGCATGGTGCGCTGACAACAACCTGGCCCTTAACTCCAAGAAGACCAAGGAGCTCATTGTAGACTTCAGGAAGTCCAGGGGCGGCACGCACACCCCCATCCACATTAACGGTACGGAGGTGGAACGTGTTTCTAGCTTCAGGTTCCTGGGAGTCAACCTCTCCGACGACCTCTCTTGGACCCACAATACCTCAACTCTGATCAAGAAGGCTCACCAGCGTCTCTTCTTCCTGAGGAGACTGAAGAAGGTCCATCTGTCTCCTCAGATCCTGGTGAACTTCTACCGCTGCACCATCGAGAGCATCCTTACCAACTGCATCACAGTTTGGTATGGCAACTGCTCTGTCTCCGACCGGAAGGCATTGCAGAGGGTGGTGAAAATTGCCCAACACATCACCGGTTCCTCGCTCCCCTCCATTGAGTCTGTCCAAAGCAAGCGTTGTCTGCAGAGGGCGCTCAGCATCGCCAAGGACCTCTCTCACCCCAACCATGGACTGTTTACCCTCCTACCATCCGGGAGGCGCTACAGGTCTCTCCGTTGCCGAACCAGCAGGTCCAGGAACAGCTTCTTTCCGGCGGCTGTCACGCTACTCAACAACGTACCTCGGTGACTGCCAATCACCCCCCCCCCCCCCGGACACTTATTGTTATTTATCCAAATCATTTGCTGTGTCGCTCTTCCAGGGAGATGCTAAATGCATTTCGTTGTCTCTGTACTGTACACTGGCAATGACAATTAAAATTGAATCTGAATCTGAATCTGAATCTGAATTTGGCTCCTTTTCTGGATATAGAATAAATTGGAATAAAAGTGAAATTATGTCATTACAGCCCCAGAAAGCGAATCATCCATTAAAATTGCAACGGAAAAATTTCAGTATTTAGGTATTCAAGTTACCAGAAGATATAAATCATTATTTAACGCTAATTTTAGTCCTTTGTTAAGTAAATTGAACGCTCTGATTAAATTTTGGAAAACGCTACCATTATCATTAATTGGCAGAATAAATGCTATAAAAATGATAGTGCTACCACAAATAATATATTTATTTCAATCCATACCAATATATATGCCAAAATATATATATTTTAAACTAGACTCTAATATTACTAATTTTATATAGGACTACAAAGCACATAGAATTAAAAGAAATCATTTGTGTAAACCTAAAGATGTAGGGGGACTTGCACTGCCTCATTTTTTATATTATTATTGGGCAGTGCATATTAAGAATATTATTTATTGGTTGGATTGTCCTTCTCAACAGATGGAATGGATAAGAATGGAGAAAGAGGATTGTTCTCCTTTACGATTTAGGAGCGACCCTCTTCTCCCCGATAAAATTGAATAATATATTATACAAGAAGAATCCAATCATACACAATATAATTCGAATTTGGAAACAAATAAAATTAACTTTAAAATTAAGAAACTTATCATCATTAACTCCAATAGTGAATAATCCAGTACTTAAACCATCTTTTATGGATAAAACATATAGACAATGGGAAAGATTGGGAATTAAAAAGTCAGGTGACATGTATGAAATGGGAAATTTATTATCATTTCAACAATTAAAATCAAAATTTAATTTCAAAACTTTGCCCTGACCCACCTGGACAGCAACAACACCTACATCAGGCTGCTGTTCATTGACTTCAGCTCCGCCTTTAACACTGTCATACCCGCTAGCTTGATCACCAAACTCAGCGGGCTTGGCATCTCCACCTCCCTCTGCAATTGGACACTGGATTTCCTCACTAACAGACCACAGTCTGTTAGGGTCAACAACCTCACCTCCTCAACTATTACACTGAACACCGGCGTGCCACAGTGCTGTGTGCTCAGCCCTCTCCTCTACTCCCTCTTCACCCATGTCTGCATCCATAAGTATGACTCCAACAGCAGCATAAAATTTGCCGACGATACCACGGTGGTAGGACTGATCAGCGACAACGACGAGTCAGCCTACAGGGAGGAGGTCCAGCACTTGACTACCTGGTGTGCCAACAATAACCTCGTCCTCAACTCCCAGAAGAGGAAGGAAATCATTGTTGACTTTAGGAAGAACAGAGGGGGCAGCCACACCCCCATCCATATAAACGGGACTGAGGTGGAGCGGGTCTCCAACTACAAATTCCTCGGGGTACACATCTCGGAGGATCTGTCCTGGTCCCTCAACACCTTCAAGCTGATCAAAAAGGCGCAGCAGTGCCTTTACTTTCTGAGGAGGCTCAAAAAAGCCCACCTGTCCCCCCAGATCCTGACCAACTTTTACCGCTGTACCATCAAAAGCATCCTGACCACCTGCTTTACGGTATGGTACAGCAGTTGCACCGTGGCAGATAGGAAGGCACTACAACGGGTGGTGAAAACCGCCCAGTACATCATCGGTGCCCCGCTCCCTGCCATGGATGCCCTCCACCGAAAACGGTGTCTGAAACGGGCCGGGAAGATCATCAAAGACCCCTCACACCCTAACCATGGACTGTTTGCCCTCCTACCATCAGGGAGGCGGTACAGGAGCCTCAGGTCCCGCACTAGTAGGATGAGGAACAGCTTCTACAATAACACCATCACACTGCTGAACTCGGAGTCCCACCGATAGATTTCTCCAGTCTCTCCGTCCACATTGTCTGCATTCTGTCTTTATTCTCTATATTGCTATCACTACAAACTGACGCTAAACTGCATTTCGTTGTACCTATACTTGTATCTGTGCAATGACATTAAAATTGAATTGAATTGAAATAATCTGAATAATAACCAATACTTTAAATATATACAGATATGTGACTTTATAAAAAAATATACACCAAGATTACAGAATATAACAATAGAACCACAGGAAGAAACAATGAATATTAAGGCAGACTCACAAAAAATAATATCACATCTATATAACAGTATTCTTAATAGAGAATTGCCATCAACAGAGGCAATTAGAGAAGATGGGAAAAAGATTTAATGATAAAAATTTCTAAAGAAACATGGGAGAGGTATTTGATATATATACATAAATGTTCGATTAACACTAGACATAACTTAATTCAATTTAAAATATTACACAGATTATATTATTCAAAAGTTAGGTTGAATAAATTTTATTCAAATATTTCTCCCATCTGTGATAAATGCCTTTCTCAAAATGCCAACTTCACACATTCTTTCGTTTCTTGCACAAAACTTCAAAGTTTTGGTGTGATATATTTGATATATTCACTGGTTTATTTAAGATAAAAATGGAACCTAGCATGGAAATTATTATCTTTGGCGTATTAGGAGATGGAAACAAATTAAATATCTACCAAATCTCATTTATTAATTATGGTTTAATAATAGCGAAAAAACTCGTACTCAAATTCTGGAAAAAGGCTACTATACCAACACTCAAAATGTGGATGGGTAATATGTTGGAAACGGCCCATTTGGAAGAAATGAGACTCCTCCTAATAGAAAAAAAAGACCAATTCTTAACGAGTTAGTCTCCATTGATTGATCTTGTGGATTCATGGGGTGTAATAACATCGTCAAATTAAAAATTCTGGGTTTGAGTGAAAAATGATTAAGAACAAAAAAAAAAGACATCGACTTGTGGCGTGTGAGAATCTCCTTTCTGCTTCACTTTCCCACTTATCTCTTTCTTTACACTACACTCGCTAGACTATTCTTCACTCTTCGATACTTCTTTCTCATTTCTTTCTAAAAAAAAAGGAAGTTGTACAAAGAATGTTTTAATAATTGGGAACTGGTAAAAGGTACCATTGAAATGTAATGTACTTACTTCTAATAAATAAAGAAAAAAAGAAAAAAAAACGAAAACAGTCCTTGTCCCCTGTGATTCCTTTGACAATTATCTTAAATGTATATATGTATTCTTCAGTTAATTTGTGCTTGGCCTTTCTACAGCAACGGAGAAGGCCAAGGACAGGTATGTAGGAGTGCGAGTGGGCGGGCAAGTCAAAAGGGCAGGGAAGCTCGAGATGGCTTCTGCTTCCCACTTCCCACGCACCGACCTATCTGTCCTCAGCACCCAACTATCCACGATCTATATCAATGACGTGTCTGAGAGGATCATAGTTCTGACTTTGCGCGATGATAGAAAACCAGGGGGGACCATGAATAAGTCGGAGGATGTAATATGTGTCCATAGGGAAATAGACAAGTGGAGTGAGTGGGCAAGAACATCACAGATGCAATGCAGTGTTTAAATAAAACATGCAGCTAACCACTTTGGGGCACAAAACAGAAAAGCAGAGTATTTTTAAAAGGATGAGAAACTGAGTAATGTACTGTAGATACTTGTCCCAAGTATGTAGGATAGTACTCGTGTACAGCGATCGCTGGTCAGCGCGGACTTGGTGGGCTGAAGGGCCTGTTTCCGTGCTGTATCTCTAAACTAAACTAAGTTTCAACAATGGAAACACTGAAGAAGGTCAATGGAATGCCAGACAGAGCTGCTCGTTTCACTGGAACCAGTTTCCCTGCGGCTGCAGTGTGTACAATGTGGAGTAATGTAGACCTAAGTGTCCTTTGCCTGTACGTCACCGGATGCCAACACAAAAATACACAGCAAGCAATTAGGAAGACAGAAGCTATGAGAGCAATTGGAACCAGGAGTAACGATGTGTCACTTCAATATTGAGCAGCAGAATGGCGCACTTCGTAGAGATGCTGCCTCACAGCGTCAGATACCCTGGTTGGATCCTGTCCTCGAGTGCTGCCCGTGTGGAGTTTGCACATTCTCCCTGTGACCGCATGGGTTTTCTCCAGCTGCTCCATTTTCACAGAGCTAGACAGCACAGAAATTGGCCCATTGGCTTAACTTCCCCACACCGACTAAGGTGCTCCATCTATGCTCGACCCACCTGCCTGCGTTTGTCCCACATCCCTCTAACCCTGTTCTATCCGTGTACCTGTCCAAGTGTCTTAAAAGATTCCTCTCAAATCCCATAGACATCAAGAATGTGCTATTAAGATGAAAGTTCAGTGCTGACTTTATTCAATGGTGAATTGGTCTTGAAAGGTTAAATGGCTTATGTTGCAGCAGTTGTCTATTGTCTATTGACTATACCACCTCCCACCCCCATCCCAGGCATGTAAAGACATAGATAATATGTTACATTTGAAAAAAATCAATACATATAAACCCGTATACTGCTGCAGTGAGCCTAAAGTTCCTTGTGTAACCAAAACAGCTCACAGTTCATAGCAGTGTATTCTAGAGTTCAGGAGGCCAATTGTTGTTGGGAAGAAGCTCATCTAGAACCTCTTCTCTCTGTATCTAACACCCTTTTTATTTGATGCAATAATGCAGGAAAATTAGTTACTTCAATGGAATGACTGTACTCACCTGCACTTGTCTTTGTGAAATTCATCTTGTATTAAGAAAGAAAATCGTTGATTAAAGTTTGAAGATGTGACCTACTTTCTTCACTTCAACAGCTTTCAACATGAGACAGGTTCTAGCTGTGATATTCCCAATCATGAGCTCATATTCAGCTTAGCTGAGAGCTCCAAGATCGTCTGGATGCACCAAGCTGTGTGTATTACCTCACTCCACAGGAGATAGTGAAGTGGTGCCAGCACGCTCTTCCCTTCATTAGCCGTCCTTCTTCATCTTCAACCCCTTGTTCAAACCTTCATTTGCTTCATTGCAGGGGAGGAAGAATTAGTTGAAAGCCTAATGCTCTGTCACACACTGCCTGGCAGAGTTTTCACAGGCAAGATGAAATACTCCTGAACCACCTTACAGAAAATGCAAAGAGATTCAACAGCTAATGTTCAAATGGAAGGGCAGTACACATCTTATGCATTGGCTGGGACATAATTAATTTGCAATGCAAGGAAGGAGATGAGGAAAATTTTCTTTAGTCAGAGGCAGGTGAATCTGTGGAATTCTTTGCCTCAGAAGGCCATGGAGGCCAAGTCAGTGGATATTTTTAAGGCGGAGACAGAAATATTCTTGATTAGTACAGGTGTCAGATGTTAAGAGGAGAGGGCAGGAGAATGGGGTCAGGAGGGAGAGATAGATCAGCCATGATTGAATGGCGGAGTAGACTTGATGGGCCGAATGGCCTAATTCTACTATTCCTTATGAACACAAGTCTCTCGGGGCCAGTACATGGTTGGGTTCCTTGTTTCCACCACCTGTGGCTTAGTTGCCGTGCACACCTTGCTTTGGATTGAAGAAGCCTGGTGGATGTACAAGAGAACAAGCCCTTCAGCCCACCATTGAAGCTAACCATTACACCCTTCTATACATTGATCTGCAGTTTTATTACCCGAATCAATCTGAAGGATCCCAACCCGTAACGTCAAGTCCATTCCCAAAATGGCCATCTATACCAGTCCCACCTGCCCACGTTTGGCCCATATTCATTTAAGTCTGAAGAAGGGTCTCGATCCGAAACGTCGCCTATCTCCTTCGCTCCTTAGATGCTGCTGCACCCGCTGAGCTTCTCCAGCCTTTTGTGTACCCTTCATTTAAATCTTTCCTATCTAAGTATCTGTCCAAATGTATTTTAAATGATATATTGCCGTATAGTGTTGTATAGTATTATCTGACTTGATTGGACAGCATACAAAACAAAGCTTTTCACTGTACCTCTTGGAGCGCAGAAGGTTAAGGGGGGACTTGATTGAGGTCTTTAAAATGATGAAAGGGATAGACAGAGTTGACGTGGATAAGCTTTTCCCATTGAGGGTAGGGAAGATTCAAACAAGAGGGCATGACATGAGAATTAAGGGTTTAGGGGTAACATGAGGGGGAACTTCTTTACTCAGAGAGTGGTGGCTGTGTGGAATGATCTTCCAGCAGAAGTGGTGGAGGCAGGATCGATTTTAACATTTAAAAGTAAAGTGGATAGGGATATGGACGGGAAGGGAATGGAGGGGTATGGTCTGAGTGCAGGTAGATGGGACTAGGGGAAAATAAATGTTCGGCACGGACTGGAAGGGCCGAGAGGGCCTGTTTCCGTGCTGTAATTGTTATATGGTTATATGTGATAATAATAAACCTTAACCATCGATTCAATTGGCCAAAATGACAGCCTTCTATATCAAAGATAGACACAAAAATGCTAGAGTCTCAGTGGGACAGGCAGAATCTCTGAAGAGAAAGAATGGGCGATGTTTTGGGTCAAGACCCTTCTTCACCCATTCCTTTCCTCCAGAGTCGGTGCCTGTCCCGCTGAGTTACTCCAGCATTTTGTTTCTACCTTCGGTGTAAACCAGCATCTGCAGTTCCTTCCTACAGCCTTCTTTGTCATAAGGAAATATGGATCCATCTGTTCTATGGCCTGTGGTTTTTCAGCAATCAAGGGCGAGCCATCATTTCTTTCCACTGAAGCGTCTAATCAATTAACAGTCACGTTATTTATATATTATATTTTAAAAGTTTTTAATCTAACTTTGCATTCCATCAAACAGTTTTTAAAGTGCAATGATCAATCAAGCAGTGTGCACAAAGCTATAATTCCCTATAAGCAAGGTGCATCGTGCTTGCTGTGGATTCATTAAAGCAAAGGCAGAACCCTAGCACATTTTAATTTATGTGTTTTCAACAGTGAGTAAGATGTGAGTAATTTGACTTTTCATTTGTGATTACCGATTCTCAAATACACACGAAGACAAAGGCTATTCATTTGCCCTTCAATCAAAACTGTGAAGTTGGTGTTCATATCAAAAAGTTACTTGATAAATTAGAATCATTAAAAAATCCTTTTAACCTCTGGTGGTAGGTTGCAATGTTCAGTCTTGAAATTGTATCCCTACACAAAAATATGCATTGTTTTGAATATTTTACCAATGATACCCTAATCAAGTTAGGTTAAATAAAACTAAAATACACACAAAATTCTGGAGTAACTCAGCGGGATAGGCAGCATCTCAGGCAAGAAGGAATGGGTGATGTTTTGGGTCGAGACCCTTCTTCAGAGTCAGGGAAGGGGGGGATATAGAGATAAGGAAGTGTAAGGTGTGGGCACGAGACATCAAAGGGGGTGGAGATTAAGGAACGTGTAGAATAGATCTTTGTTAGCTAGGAGAAGGTAACAACAAAGCAAACAGACAAAATGTAATCAGGGACAGTTAGACTGTTCAGAGAACTGGGAAGGGGGAGGGATGGAGAGAGAGGGAAACCAAGGGTTACTTGAAGTTAGAGAAGTCAATATTCATACCGCAGGGGTATAAGATGCCCAAGTGAAATATGAGGTGCTGTTCCTCCAATTTCTGCTGAGCCTCACTCTGACAAAGGAGGAGGCCCAGGACAGAAAGGTCAGTGTGGGAATGGCAGGGGGAGTTAAAATGTTCAGCTACTAGTAGATATAAATAACATTTACAGCAAAGATCTCACAACTAATGCTACAGATGACCAATTAAAACAATTACCGTTAATCATGATGCGTTTTCCATTCTAATTTACCGAATTAACTATTTCCTCCTTACTCAGAGCGCATGTATTTTAATCACGTCCCTTGTGGGATACCTTATCATGTTTTCAAGAGAGAGTTAGATTTAGCTCTTAGGGCTAAAGGAATCAAGGGATATGGGGGAAAAGCAGGAACGGGGTACTGATTTTAGATGGCCATGATCATATTGAATGGGTGCTGGCTCAAAGGGCCGAATGGCCTACCCCTGCACCTATTTTTCTGTCTTTCTTTGTTTCTCAGACAATAGGATATATAAAGTTCAGATTATTGACACATTCGGATATCCTATTATATCTTCAACAAATTCCAGTAACTTGTCTGACGTGACCGAGCTTTTCAGAATTCACATGGGTTTAAATTATATTGTGCTTGTTAAATTATCTTAAATTGATTATAACTTCTCAACTTAAAAGGCTTATATTTCCAATTAAAAGCCTATATCTCTCAGGATTAGGTTGCTCACTGATTGGAACATTATTTATTTACCAATCTTCCTCTGCAATCTCTGTGATAAATGGAGTGCATTACCTTGCCCCATCTCACTTTAATTCCATACATCCGACAATCTTCGCCTTGTCCCATTTCCTGTACAATTCTCCAGGTTTCTTCAGCTTTCTCCCTATTTATTTCCTTTCAATCATTTCCTTTCAACTGCAAGAGTCATAGTCGACATTGATCGGAAAAAATATAAAGCCTTGCATTTTGTTTTTATGTTCTTAGAATGGCCTGAAAGGATTTGCTACATTTGAAATAGAGCCACTATGGTAATATAGCGAGTATTGCAGCCAATATCAAACTCAGTTTAGGTTTGCAAACAGCAAAGTAATAATGGAACAGGTAATGTTTTTATATAGTGGTATTGGTGAAGACAGTAATATTAGCCTGATGTGAAGAAACCTCTTTATCCTCTGGGTAATGGATGTTTGGAATTATCTTTCCAAGAGGTCTGTAGTGGTTCAATCACAGAGAATATTGAATATTGAAGTAATGCTCAATAGATTTTAGAATATTAAGCGAATCAAGGGAAATGGAGTTAGTTCATGAATTGGCACTGAGGTAGAAGTTCAGCCAAAGTGTTATTGGATGGTGGAACAGGCATGAGGAGATAAATGGCCAACTCCTGCACAGGACATAGAACAAGCCCTTCGGCCCACAATGTCTGTGCCAAAAATTATGCCAAGACCGTCCCTATTCTCCCTGTACATAATCCATACCCCTCCATTTCCTGCATGACTATGTGCCTATCTTAAGCTTTCTTAAATGCCACTATCATTTCTGCCTCAACCACCACCCCCAGCAGAACGTTCCAGACACTCACTCCACCCTGTGTCAAAAAAGTCGCCCTGCACGTCTCCTTTAAACTTTGCCCTTCTCATCTGAAATGGGACTGTCTTATGCTGAGAGAATGGAGCAGCTGGGCTTATACACTCTGGAGTTTAGAAGGATGAGAGGTGATCTCATTGAAACATATAAGATTGTTAAGGGGATTGGACATGCTAGAGACAGGAAATATGTTCCCGATGTTGGGCGAGTCCAGATCCAGGGGCCACAGTTTAAGAATAAGGAGTAAGCCATTTAGAACGGAGACGAGGAAACACTTTTTTCACAGAGAGTGGTGAGTCTGTGGAATTCTCTGCCTCAGAGGGCGGTGGAGGCAGGTTCTCTCGATGATTTCAAGAGAGAGCTAGATAGGGCTCTTAAAAATAGCGGTGTCAGGGGATATGGGGAGAAGACAGGAACGGGGTACTGATAGGGGATGATCAGCCATGATCACATTGAATGGCGGTGCTGGCTCGAAGGGCCAAGTGGCCTACTCCTGCACCTATTGTCTATTGAAGCCCTCTAGTATTTGACTTTTCTATCCTTGGAAAAAGGTTCTGACTGTACCCTATCCACACCTCTCATAATTTTATATAGTTCCCTATATATCAGTTCTCTCATTAGCCTCTGGCGTTCCTATATTTTAAGTTTGTTTTTGAAAAGTGTTGTGGGCTATTTTACCTCCATGGATCCTCCCTTTAACATGCAAAAGTGCACTGAGTGCTGGAGTAACTCAGCAGGTCAGACAGCATCTCTGGGGAACAAGGATGGGTGACGCTTTGGATTGAGTCCCTTCTTCAGACTATTTGAATTTTAAACTTCACACAGACGCTGGTGCATACATATATATATATATATATATATATATATATATATATATATATATATGAATGAGCTGCCAGAAGAATTGGCTGACGCGGGGACAATTCCAACATTTTGAAGATATTGGATCGGTAAATAGATAGCAAAGGTTTGGAGAGATATGGGCCAGGCGTGGACAAATGGGACTAGTTTAGTTAGGAGTTTGTACGCTCTCCCCGTGACTGCGTGGGTTTTCCCCAGGTGCTCCGGTTTCCTCCCTTACTCCAAAGACGTACAGGTTTGCAGGTTAATTAGCTTCGGTAAAAATTGTAAATTGTGTATAGGATTGTCTTAGCGTGCGGGGATCGCTGGTCGGTGTGGTCTCAGTGGGCCGAAGGGCCTGATTCCGCGCTGTATCTCCAAACTAAATTAAACTAAACCTGGGCACATGTTAAAGTTGGGTCGGAGGACCTGTTTCCATTGCTCTGTTAAGGGCCTGTCCCACTTGGGCGTCATTTGTACGTCACGCAGATGGCGCGTGAAATTTTGTACATCCCAAAATCCTGGGGGGGGCCGCGCGTCACTGCCTATGTCACCACGCACCATGTACACGTAATATGCACCATGCGCACATCGTGCGTTGTGACACGTAAATCATGTCACGTAAATTGGCCCTTAACTCTTTGTCTATCATAGTGAGTGTATTCAGACCAGGCTCCTGTGGGCAAATCCTGTTCTCATGTGATGAATGCAGGCGCAAAAAACTGGAGTAACTCAGCAGGTCAGAGATAAGGAATAGGTGATGTTTCGGGTCGACACCCTACTTCAGTCTCCACGCGAAACGTCACCTATTCCTTTTTTCCAGAGTTGCTGTCTGACCCGCTCCAGTTTTTTGTGCCTATCTTCGGTTTAAACCAGCATCTGCAGTTCTTTCCTACACATGGTGAATGCAAGCAGCAGGCTGGATCCCAAGGGACCTGGTCGGTTGTTTCCTGCAATATCTCATCAGCCTGAGATTTCTGAGTTCAGTTGGATCACTGCCAAACCCTGCAGTGCACCTTCCCAATGAGAATTAAGGACAGATTCATAACCAAATTCACAATTTGTTCCTCCTTCCAATTCAGTCTTTTGGTTTTCAACACTCATTGATTCAATTCTGGTGCATTAACTCAATAATTGGTCTCATTGTGTCATAATATCAATGCTAATTATTAGCACCAATACTCCAAAATCTTAGTCTGGAATTTTTCCAATGCTAAGTCAGGCGTTCTTATACAAGGATGTTGCCAGGACTCGAGAGATTGAGGAAGCTAGGACTTTATTCCTTGGAGCACAGGAGGCTGAAGGGTGACCTTACAGATGCGTATAAAATCATGAGGGGAATTGAAAAAGTGAACGCACAGTCTTTTAGCCACAGAATTGAAAATGAGAGGACGTACAGTAGGTTTATGGTGAGAGGGGAAAGATTCGATAGGAAACTGAGGGACGACTTTTTGACACAGAGGGTGGTGGGTATATGGAACAAGCTGGCAAAGGAGTTATTTGGGGCAGGTACCATAACAATATTGAAAAGACATTTGGACGGGTACATGGATAGGAAATGTTTGGAGAGGTATGGGCCAAATGGAATTAGCTTAGATTGGGCATCTTGGGTGGCATGGGCAAGTTGTTCTGAAGGGCCTGTTACCATACGGTATGACTTTAAATGGGACAAGTGTAGATGGAGCATTGTGGTCGGCATGGATAGGTTGGGTCGCGTAGTGTATGACTCTATGAAAATAAATCCAGTTCCAACGTTCCTCTTTACCAGGCACAGTGTGTCTTAGCCCTTTACTCCATTTAGAGACAGAGTCTTACTACCTCTCACTCTGGTAGCCAAGCAGTCTACCATGCGGAACCATATGAAAGGCCTTAACCATGCATTTGTTGCTGTGGCATCTCAACCCGCTAGCACAGGCTGAAATTATCGCTAATAAGCACAAGAACAGCAATATAACCATATAACCATATAACAATTACAGCACGGAAACAGGCCTCCTCAGCCCTTCCAGTCCCTGCCGACCATTCAATTTCCCCTAGTCCCATCTACCTGCCCTCAGACCACACCCCTCCATTCCCTTCCCGTCCATATACCTATCCACTTTACTTTTAAATGTTAAAATCGATAATGTGGTGCGATGGTTCAGAATCGACAATATAATAGATGTGGGTAGACAAAAATGCTGGAGAAACTCAGCGGGTGAGACAGCATCTATGGAGCGAAGGAACAGGTGACATTACCTATTCCTTCACTCCATAGATGCTGTCTCACCCGCTTCTCAGAAGGGTCTCGACCCAAAACGTCACCTATTCCTTCGCTCCATAGATGCTGCCCCACCCGCTGAGTTCCTCCAGCATTTTCGTCTACCTTCGATTTTTACAGCATCTGCAGTTCTTTCTTAAACATATAATAGACGTGATGCAGTTAAGATTTCAGCTGCATGCAAGAGCAAACAACTGGAGAATCACTGTAGCCATGCTCACAAAAATATAGATATTTTGTAAGACAGCAGGATTATCTCTTTAGTTCCCAATATTGCGATCACTGAATTGTGCCAAAGACACATCTAAGTGAGCTGTTATTGCCCATTTAGTTTCACAAGACTGCTCATCTTGTTGTCAAATTGCATTGATTTCTATTTGCAGAGGCATAATGGGCTGCAGAGTCGCTAATGCATGGCACTCAGAGGGATGTTATCTGGAGGGTGCTGGTTGGTACCATCATCCCAAACACAATATTTTGCCCTCAAGGACCTTGGTCAAGACATGAGCCAGGTTGGCAAGTGTAAACTTGATAACAAAATGAGTTGGGGGCAGAGATGGAGTCTGCTGCCTCGGTGGCTGTGGGTGTTGATATCCTGCATTGTGTGTGAGTCGCCAGATTGATTCCCGGGCTGGTGATGTGGGGGTTGCTGACTTGTTAATGGAGATTGAGTAGAATTGGCCGCTATCCATTCGGGTTCAAAAGAATGAGAAGTGAACAGTGAGACATATAAGATTCTGAGAGGAATTGACAAGAGAGTCAAAAGTATTTATTTGTCATATAAGTACTGACAAAGGAACAATGAAGTTCTTATTTACAACACCATTACAGGCCCGTATACACAGTACACATAGATGATATATGATAAATTTAAAAATCTATAAATTTACATGGTACTACTACAAAAAAGCCCAAAGTCTTTTGTGCAACCAGAGATAGACCATTGTTACTAGTTGGTGCTAGAGTTGTGCAGTTGTTCATTTATTCAGGAACAATGCTGGTTCAGAGGAATCAAATTTCCAGTTGGGTGGTTTGTAATCTGAAAGGTTTGTCATTTCCATGATGTTAGGGTTGGCATAACTCAGCGAGTCAGGCAGCATCGCTGGAGAACATGGGTGGGCGACAATTCAGCTTGGGACCCTTCTTCAGCCTGAAGCGACCCCGAAACGTCACCTATCCATGTTCTCCAGAGTTACTCAAGTCAAGTCGAGTCACTTTTATTTCTAAAGCACATTTAAACAACAACTCTCGTTGACCAAAGTGCTTTACATTGGTGGAGGTACTAACGTTATACAACAGTGGTTCATAGATTAAGTACACACATAAATACACACATATACCCCTCCCTCAGAGGACGTCAAGAAAGGCTTGAGAATAAAGATGAGTTTTAAGTCTCGACTTAAAGGAGTCGATGGAGGGGGCAATTCTGATGGGGAGGCGGATGCTGTTCCACGGTCTAGGAGCTGCAACCGCAAAGGCGCAGTCGGTCGCCCCTGAGCTTATGCCTAGACCGCGGGATGTTCAGTAACCCCAAGTCGGCCGATCTGAGGGACCTGGAGGTGGTGTGGTGGGTGAGCAGACTTTTGATGTAGACTTTTGAAGTTACTGCCTGACTCGTTCAGTCACTCCAGCATTTGTGTCTTTTTCAGCTGGACACATGATTGGACAGAAGGCTATCAGTTTAGTTTAGTTTAGAGATACAGTGTGGAAACAAGCCGTTCAGCTCATCGAGTCCGCACAACCAACGATCCCTGCACGCCAATACTACCCTACTCACACTAGGGACAATTTACATTTATGCCAAGCCTATTAACCTGTACGTCTTTGGAGTGTGGGAGGAAACCAAAGATCTTGGAGAAAACCCACTAAGGTCACGGGGAGAACGTGCAAACTCCGTACAGACAGCACCCGTAGCCAAGATCGAACCCGGGTCTCTGGCAGCCACTCTACTGCTGTGCCACCGTGTCGCTTTTCGGTGAAGGTGCTCATGAAACGACCAAATTGTCCTCAAAAGCACTCTGGTGCACTCTTTCCCTTTATCTGTGTAATCTGCTATCCTTACTCAGTTTGGCACATGTGTGATTCTAAACTCCCGGCTGATTCTTAACAGCAAATCACTCAAATCAAGGTCACATAGGGATGGACTGGCCTTGTCAATTATGCTCAGATTGCATGAATGAATATGAAGAGGTTTTTCCGGGACTGATATCTTCAACTCAAGTGACACCGAAATCGTCAGAACTAAGTGAACAAATTAAAGTCTCGAATGTCAATGCATCAATTTTCAGTAAGCTCATAGATTTGTATTTCACGTTCCGTTGGTTGGTACTGTGGTTACATTCCCTACATCGCTACAATGCTACGCTTTGGGGCGGCACGATGGCGCAGCGGTAGAGTTGCTGTCTTACAGCGCTAGAGACCCGGGATCAATCCTGACTACGGATGCTGCCTGTACGCAGTCACTAAGTGGGTTTTCTCCAGTTTCTCCGGTTTCCTCCCACACTCCAAAGTAGTACTGGTTTGCAGGTTATTGTAAATTGTCCCTAGTGTGTAGGATAGTGTTAGTGAATGGGGATCGCTGGTCGGCGTGGACTTGTTGGGCCAAAAGGCCTGTTTCCATGCTGTATCTCTAAACTAAACTAGACTGTCCACTGCCACAGCTGATTTCATGACGTGATGGCAGTATCCAATGTTAAATTGTGGTAGTGTTCAATGGACAACCAAGCTGGATTTTACATGTCAAAGCTCCTTGTGCAGTGCAACATAGTCTGGGAATGCAACAGTTTTTTCAACTATCAGTACAAGGCTGAATTGCGGGTGTGGTTTAATGTGAACTTCAGTGATGAAACTCTGATTAACACAAATCCACCCAATGTGGTACACATCTTTGCTGAATAACATCATCATTATATCTACAAAATGGAAAAGAAAGTCATGTCCAATAGTTAAAGATAGAATTAGATAATGACACAGACCAGAATCCCCACCATTGACTCCATCTACACTTCACGCTGCCTCAGGAAATCAGCCAACATAATCAAAGAAGACAGAAAGTGCATCTCTGGATCTTTGGAGAACATGGATAGGTGACGTTTTTGGGTCAGGATCCTTCATGCTGAGGGTCTCGAGCCAAAACGTTACCCATCCATGTTCTCCAGAGATGCTGCCTGACCCGCTGAGTTACTTTGTGTTTTCTTTTTAAACCAGCATTCAACATAATCAACGACCTTTCTCACACCAGTTATTCCTTCTTCTGCCCACTCCCATCGGGCAGGAGGTACACAAGCTTGAAAGCGCCCACCACGAAACTCAGGAACAGCTTCCTCCCCTCTGTTGACAAACTTATGAATGGTCTCTCCATAAGCTGGGGTACTGTCTGATTCATCTCTACTCCATTCGACATTGTCTTAGGAATTATTGTGCTGCAATGCTGCACTCTGTATCTTTTCCTTCTTTCTACATATTGTACTTGATATATATGTAAAGTATATAGTACATATTACATGCATATTATCTATAATATTAAATATACATCTATATTATTATACAGATTATCTACACATTACATAGAACATGGGAAAAAAAATATTATATGTAAATAAATGTTCAATTAATGTAAGACATAACCTAACTCAATTTAACATTTTACATAGATTATATTATTGTAAAACTAGACTGAATAAAATATTCTCAAATGTTTCCCCCATCTGTGACAAATGTCTAACTCAAAATGCCACTATAGCACATTCCTTTGTCTCTTGTATAAAACTGTATAAATTTTGGAATGACATTTTTGGAATTTTTACAAAACTATTTAACACAAAATTGAACCCCAATACAGAACTGATTATCTTTGGATCAATGGAAGAGGGAAGTAAACTAACTATATTCCAAGAAGCTTTTCTTAATTACAGTCTAATAACAGCAAAAAAACTTATACTTAAATTTTGGAAAAACGCAACCACGCCAACGTTCAAAATGTGGATTTCAAATATGTCGGAAACGCAAGATCTTGAAGAAATGAGATTTCTCCTACTAGGCAAAGTAGACCAATTCTCAAAGACTTGGTCTCCTTTTATCAACTTTTTGCAAGCACAAGGTGCTACATAACATAACCTCAGAAATTAAATGGTTTAGAACCGGGTGACAGATGGGCAAAAATACGAAATAGGTGGATCTCTCCTAATCTCTCTTTTCTTTACTTTCTCCTTCTATTTCAATCTTTTCAGCTTCTCTTCTCTGTCCCTTATTTATTTTGCTATCTGTGTCTACTCGCTTGTCTATCTATTCCCACACTCTTTATTTCTTTATTCTTCCACTGTTCTTTTATTATTAAATCAAAAGTACGAAGTTGTACAAGAATGGAAATATGTATGTATGTATGTATTAGGTACTCAAGTACCACACTATTGTACTTACTTCTAACAAAAATAAACAAAAAAAACAAAAAAAAGAAATTATCTATAACATTTCATATTATTCATACATATCATTGTACATATTATCTCTACATACTGTACGTATGTATGGTATTATCTGATTTGATCGGATAGCATGAAAAACAAAGCTTTTCACTGTACCTCAGTATACGTGACTATAATAAACCTAAACATGCATCAGCAATGTTGGATGATAGATGAAAGATGATAGATAATGCTGGCTCTAATGGAACACATTCCTTGTCAGTATGAGAACATGAGATATTTTAGTCAAACTTTAAAGATGAATGTTTGTTCCGTTGGCTTCCGCCTTCAGGTCCGGGGGGGGTTCCGATCTACTCTGGGCTACAGACCTCATCACAGCTGCTGTCAATAGTATTCTAATCTTTGCTGACAGGAGGTGTACTGTTAAGGTTAGCGTTGCCAATTATTGACAATGGCACGGATTACCCACTTCCGCACAGCTCTCCATCTGTTCATCTGGATGGAGACGTGTGAAACTCACCCAAAAAGGACAGGTGCCTTTGCATGTCAGGTCAAAGCTGAGATTCAAACCGACTGCGATTAGTTGAATCATCTTGCTTGTTTTTGCCCCCGTATAGTTCTTGTGTCAGTCAAGTCGGGTCATTGTCTCTATTTAACATGGCACCAAACACACCGGCAATGCAGTCGAGATTACAGGTATGGGATTGCTAAAGGACAAATGTTTTCATGTGCATTCCTCCAATCCCTTCTTCAGCTGAGACAATAATCAATTGAAATTAAAAGTGTTGCTGCCATAATTAAAATAACACATAAATGACATGTGGTGTTAAATGAAAATATAAAGTGCTTCTTTTGCGATGAACAAATCCCTGGATTATCTGGTCTGTCTACATATATTTATTCAATGGAATACATAAGTAGTTGGCTGTAAATTGTAGAAAGCAATATAAAATAGGCTGCTGCTTCAAAGATCCTAGTTTCTTTCTTCCAACTGGTATGAGAACCAAGGGCGATGTATTTCCATAATTCTATTCTTATTCTCTTGCCAATATTGGGTGTTCCTGTTCTCCCCATCTGTTTTTAGGTTTGCTTCATTTGCTGCAAGCTCTCGGGGTGTTTTTGGACAGTTCTCTTCCGGTTGGGGAGGGGGTGGGGGAGACGAGAGGAGGCAGGCAAGCTGTTCCAAGATTGCTTCATCGACTAACCTGGGCTTCAGCTGCTGGAAGAAATGTGACGGCCAGGCATTTGATTTCATACGTCCTAGGAGCATAATTAGGCCATTCGGCCCATCAAGACCAGTTGGCGCGGCACAGTGGAGCAGCAAGGGAGTTGGTGCCTCACAGTGCCAGAGACCCCGCGTTTGATTCTGACTACGGGTGCTTGTTTGTACGTTCTCCCTGTGAGCTGCATGGGCTTTCTCCGGTTTCCTCCCACACTCCAAAGACATACAGGTTTGTAGGTTAATTGGCTTGGTATAAAATGTAAATTGTCCCTAGTGTAGGATAGTGTTAAACAGTGATCGCTGGTCAGTGCGGACTCGGTGGGCCGAAGGGCCTGCTTCTAAGCTGTATCTCTAAACTAAAATTCAATCACGGCTGAGCTATCTTTCCCTCCCAACAGCATGCTTCACCCTTGAGAATGGTTGAGAAAGTGGGATAACATAGAACTAGTGTGAACGTGTGATCGCTGGTCGGCATGGACATGGTGGACCAAAGGGCCTGTGTCTATTTCGTAACACTACAAAAATACACCTTCACTCTTGTACTCAGATATTCTTGTTGTCGAGTCCACACACAAGATTGGAAGTTGTTCAGCCAGAGCTGAACACACTTCTCGGCATCTGCACAAAGGTGTCTGTCTTGTCGTTTCTTGTGCGTGGTGGTGGAAAGATTGGTGGAAACAGGGCCGCGATCGACGTGAACGCTCTTTCCTTGACCCCTGTACTCAGATGCTCTCAGTAGAAAGACCTTCCTAATTGTTTGCTGCATTTTGTACGTCAGCTTTCATTGACTTGAGTACAAGGACACCTAGATCGCTTTGAACATGAAAACAGTCGCCAAATAGTCACCATTTTAAAATCGTGCTGCTTTTCTGTTTGAAGCACCAAAATGAGCAACCTCAGAATTTTCTACATTACAGCCCATTTGTCTTGTTCTTATTCACTCCCTCATTCACATCCATTCTTGCTATTGAGGGAGTGCAGCGTAGGTTTACAAGGTTAAATACCAGGATGGCGGGACTGTTATATGCTGAGAGAATGGAGCAGCTGGGCTTGTACACTCTGGAGTTTAGAAGGATGAGAGGGGATCTCATTGAAACTTATAAGATTGTTAAGGGCTTGGACACACGAGAGGCAGGAAACATGTTCCCGATGTTGGGGGAGTCCAGAACCAGGGGCCACAGTTTTAGAATAAGGAGTAAGCCATTTAGAACGGAGACGTGGAAACACTTTTTCTCACAGAGAGTGGTGAGTCTGTGGAATTCTCTGCCTCAGAGGGCGGTGGAGGCAGGTTCTCTGGAAGCTTTCAAGAGAGAGCTAGATAGGGCTCTTAAAAATAGCGGAGTCAGGGGATATGGGGAGAAGGCAGGAACGGGGTACTGATTGGGGATGATCAGCCATGATCACATTGAATGGCAGTGCAAGCTCGAAGGCCGAATGGCCTAGTCCTGCACCTATTGTCTATTGTCTCAACTTGTCTACATCCATTTGAAGCCTCTTTATATCCTCGTACCTGCTCAAAGTCCTCACTTATTAATCATGAGAGGAATAGATCGGGTAAAGACACAGAGTAGGGGGAATCGAGAACCAGAGAACATAGGTTTAAGGTGAAGGAGAAAAGATTTAATGGCAACCTATGGGGTAGATTTTTTACACAAAGGGTGGTGGGTGTAATGGAATGAGCTGCCGGAGGAGGTAGTTGAAGCAGGTACTCTTGCAGTGGTTAAGAAACATTTAGACAGGTACATGGATAGGACAGGTTTAGAGGGTAATGGTCCAAAAGCAGGCAGGTGGGTCTAGTGCAGATGGGGTATGTTGACCGACTGAAGGACCCGTTTCCACACTGTATGACTCTATGACTCTATCTTATAACCAACGAACTTGTGAATATTTTATTTTGTCAAATCAGCTCAAATTGTTGATATGGATTGTGAATAGTTGGTATTAATAGCTCGGTAGTAATGGTTATAGCTTGCTGTGATTTCTTAGTGGAGATGTATTTTCAGAACTGCAAGGGCGTTTTGAAATCACCTTGAAGGTTTCACATCATAAACCACAATTAATCACGAGAACAAGCAAAGCAGAATGGCATGGATGATATGAAGATGTACTGTTGGTGGGATGTGGGGCACTATAGTGAGAAACACCTTCTCTAACTGAAGATGCCTACTGTAGGAGATAATGGCACAACAGCAAAGATTCATGAATAGAACGTTTGTAAATTGTGATATAACTCTATGCTATTTAAAACATTTTCACACTCTCTTACTTCCTTCTCCTGCTAAACACTTTATACTTAACTACTGAATTGCACCTGAATATCTTTAACCAGACTTTATCTTGCACTAAACATTATTCCCTTTATCCTGTACCAGTGCAGTGTGGGTGGCTCGATTGTAATCATGTATAGGCTTTCTGCTGACTGGTTAGCATGCAACGAAAAGGCTTTTCACTGTACCTTGATACACGTGACAATAAACAAAACTAAACTCATTACAAGCTCTTATTCTGTTTAATGCCCTCCTTCACAAAGGCCTTCTGGATGTCCAAGTACGTTACCCTCGCCTGTTCACCTTTATTCTGTAATTACAAAACTCAAAAACAATTCGAACAGATTTGTCAAACATGATTTCCCTTTCATCAATCCATGTTAGCAATGCCCAATCCTATTGTGGTTTTCTAAGTGTTCTAAGTGTATCATCTTTTTTAATAAATGGTGACAGCATTTCCCTTCAAACTGATGTCAGGTTAACTGGTCGGTAGAAAGCTGCAACGTGCCCAGTCAGAAGATGAAGTGCGGTTTCATGAGTGCACATTGCTCATCTCGGGAGCAGTAGAGAGGACCCATGACAGACAGGACCGAGAGAGACCAAAGGAGAATTCAATGTTTTCTTACCAAACAAAGTTGCACTGCAATGCAGTCACCCAACCTGCCGCTGAAGTATTCTCCAGCACAGTCATCGTCAGACAGCACACAAACATGTCCTTCAGCCAAATTGTTCATGCCCACCAGTCCGATACCCCATATACGCTAGTCCTGCTTGCCTGTGTTTGGCCTATATCCCTCTAGGTCGTTCATTTCCATGTACCCGTCCAAATATATTTTCTCATATTTACTTATGACGTAGGAGGAGGCCATTTGGCCCCTTCAGTCACTGCCATCATTGATTAGTGGTATCCCAACACAAGGTTTCCGTTCAGGTTTCCTAGGTGGGACAGGGGCATAACTCTGCAGTTCAGGCAGTATCGCTGGCGAACATGTGGATAGGTGATGTTTCTTCAGTCTAAGAAGAGTCCCAACCCGAAACACCGCCTACCATGTTCTCCAGAGATGCTGCCTGACCTGATGAGTTACTCCAGCACTTTGTACCCTTCCTTGATAAACCAGCATCTGCAGTTCCTAGTTTCTATGTTTATTTTCTTGATTCCTGCGCCAAAGAGACTGAACGATCGTTTATTTCTCATTGTTTGCATCCATGTCCATGCAGAGTAAGCGACACATGTGTGGCACAGGGGCACAGCGATAGAGTTGCTGTCTTACAGCGCCAGAGACCCGGGTACGATCCTGACAACGGGTGCTACTTGAACGAAGTTTGTACGCTCTCCCCATGACCGCGTGGATTTTCTCCAGGTGCTCCAGTTTCCTCCCACACTCCAAAGACCTACGCGTTTGCAGGTTAATTGGCTTTGGTAAGAATTGTAAATTGTCTCTGGTACGTAAAGTAGTGTTAATGTACGGGGATCGCTGGTCGGCGCGGACTCAGTGGGCCGAAGGGCCAGTCTCTACAAAAAAAAACTGAAACTGAGAAAAATGAGATTTAATATTTTGAATCTTGGAAACTATTTGGACATTTCCCGACAGGGTGAGTACAATGTCCCTGGGTTGGACCGATCCCTTCACTATTGTGATGGAGAGACGAGAACATGGTCATAGAAACATAGAAAATAGGTGCAGGAGTTGGCCATTCAGCCCTTCGAGCCTGCACCGTTATTCAATATGATCATGGCTGATCATCCAACTCAGTATCCTGTACCTGCCTTCTCTCCATACCCCCTGATCCCTCTAGCCACAAGAGCCACGTCTAACTCCCTCTTAAATATAGCCAATGAACTGGCCTCAACTACTTTCTGTGGCAGAGAATTCCACAGATTCACCACTCCCTGTGTGAATTTTTTTGTTCTCATCTCGGTACTAAAAGACTTCCCCCTTATCCTTAAACTGTGACCCCTTGTTCTGGACTTCCCCAACATCGGGAACAATCTTCTTGCATCGAGCCTGTCCAACCCCTTAAGAATTTTGTAAGTTTCCATCTCCCTGAGACCAAACTCTATCCAACGTTGCCTCCTGGAACGTCTGTGCGTGGGCAGTGGGCTTGGATGTAGCTCTACCTCCACCTTTACTGTTCCCCTGTTGCTACACTTCCTCTGGTCAGCCCCCACTCATTCTGGCTCACACAGCAGGAGTACCTGATGTCGCCGAGGAATTGGGCTTCAGTGTGAGTCATTACCTGCATAGGGGAGAATCAAGTTGGAAGAAGCAACAGTGTAGTTAGAATCATATCCTCATATGGTGCTTTGCCTATTTACAAGGCAGATTGAAGTCAATGTCCATATGGTCAGCACCACACTAGCTCCCACTCTGTCCTCAGGAAGCCTGAAGTGATTTCAAAAAGAATTTCTTTTTAAACTTTCCTTTTTTTGTGTTATGCTATTTGTTTTTTCTTTGTTGAGACGGATGCAGGTCAGGTCGGGAGGAGTTCCCGCCGCCACGGGTACCATGTAATCCCATGCTACCTGCTCCAGGGTCGGATAGTCGGCGACTAAACCGTCTCCCCCACCTGGTTTGCCAGGTGAAGAGGGGGGCTGTGGACCCCCAGCAGGACCAAAATCAAGACCTGTCAAATGGCGGAAGAGCTTCGAGCAGGCCAACGGCCATCCGCACTTCAGTAGAAGTTGCGATCACTGTCGTACACGGCATTGTAAGGAACGATGATAAAACACACACACACACCAAAATCCTAGGCTTCCAGCGGCGGAGATCCGCAGGAACTGGAGGACAGAGATGTGTGGTGCGTCCGTCACCGTTCCCGTTGGAAACCAGCGCCACTGTGTCGCTAATGGTTTCAACGACGATGAATGAATGAATGAGACGGATGCAAACAATGAAGGGGGGGAGGTGGGGGGGTGCACAGTGATGCTTCTGGTAGTGCTGCTGCCTCAGAGTACCAGAGAACCAGGATCGATCCTGACCTGCTATTGTCTGCGTGGAGTTTGCACGTTCTCCTGGTGCGCTGGTTTCCTCTCACGTCCCAAAGATGTGTGGGATTGGTAGGTTCATCGGCTTCTGTAAGGACACACCAGCGCCAGAGACCCGGGTTCGAACCTGACCATAGGTGCTGTTTGCGTGGAGTTTGCACGTTCTCCCTGTGACCGCCTGCGTTTCCTCCATTTGCTTTGATCTCCTCCCACATGTTTAATGTTTATTCATGGATAACCCCTTGAGATGGACAGTCATCTCGTTTTCGAGGGGGTCCAACATGGAACATACAGCACAAGACATAACATACATAGAGGCTCTCATTGGCCCACCTACCCACACACCAATCCCAAAACCCCTCCATCTCCACTTGTTGTAGTTTATAACAATTGTCAATTGACTTTACATATCCAATAATAATAAGTTATGTGTTACAGCATAATGTTGATGCATAATACCATATACCACCTATCATACATCGTACGTTAATACATACTATCAACATTATTACATGATATATTATTTCATAGTATTGTGACATAACACAATATAAGACCTTGTTACACTATGCAATACAGTAATACATAGGTGTACTGGCCATGTATATACAATAGCTATGCCAAATGATCACACACAGAGCAAGCTAGATAAAGGAGCTCGAAGACTCTAATACTAGAAACAGGTACATGGTTTTATAAGTAAGGGTAAAAGTGTATTTTTAAATAGACGAAATGAGCTAATAGTTCTTATGGTACTAGGCAGAGTGTTCCAGTCAGAAGGAGCTTGGAATTTAAATGCACGTCTCCCAATTTCTTTGTTAGTTCTTGGAATGAAAAAGAAGGGTTGCTGAATATGTCTTAGTGAATATGAGGGCGTGTATGGTAATAGGTCTTGTTTTAAAGAAGAAGGGTAATTGAGATGGATTCATTTAAAGATGAACTGGAACCAGTGGTGGCATCTTCGAGCATGGGTGGATAACCAGTTTAGAGTTTCGTACATAGACTTGCAGTTTTGTAGGTTAATTGGCCTCTGTAAAATTGTTTCTACTATGTGGGGAGTGGTTTAGAACCAGTGTGAATGGGTGATC
Source organism: Raja brachyura (assembly GCA_963514005.1). Next base: position 43,557,351 of record OY740803.1, on the reverse strand, counting down.
GAAGGACAGCATGGACTGGATGGGCTGAATTCCATGCTGTATCTTTCAACCAATTCAATGAGACTCTAGAGAGTTTGAAGAAGGGTCCCGACCCGAAACATTACCCATCCTATTTCTCCAGAGATGTTGCCTGACCCGCTGAGTTACTCCAGCACTCTGTGACTATCTTCAGTATAAACCAGCATCTGCAGTTCTTGCAAACACAATCAATTTACAATTGTTTTGGATTCTGAGCTTTGACTCCATAACTGACCCAGTTTAGTTTAGTTTAGTTTAGTTTAGAGATACAGCGCAGAAACAGGCCCTTCGGCCCACCGAGTCCACACCGACCTGCGATCCCCACACATTAATGTTGCCCTACACACACTGGGGACAATTTACAATTATACCAAGCCAATTAGCCTCCAAAGCTGGATGTCTCCAAACCACACTATCTTTGTAGTGCGCGAGGAAACAAGAGCGTCCGGAGAAAAACCCACGCGGTTACGGGGAGAACGTACAAACTCCGTACAGACAGCACCCGTAATCAGCATCGAACCCGTGTCTCTGGCACTGTGAGGCAGCAACTCCTCCGCTGCGCCACCGTGCCGCACATTTGTAGCCCTCTTATCTGCATGCGACTTGTGTGGGCACCAAGCTCCCAGGCAAACACTTCAGTGTGACACTAAATGCTGCATTTCACAAGCCCGTTTGCTGTTCAGATGTCATGCTGTTACATGGAGAAAAGAAGAGGGTTCTGCAAATGTACTGTTCAACATTACTCTACCAAATGTAATTCACTGTTTGAAGAAGTGCCATGACATATTTTGATTAGGTGATAAGCTGCAATATAAAAAGCCCAGGTGTAGACATGCAAAGAAACATTGAGATTACAAGACTCATTTTTAAATGTCAGCCCTGCATATATAAATAATCCAACTTTTCTATAAAGTGTAATTTTGTCTTAAACGATACTTCAATCCATGTTATCAGCAGATAAAGGTGTCGTCATAATATTTTTTATATCATTGAGGACCATTGATAACTTTTGCCAATGGACTCCTAGAGATAAAGAAACAAGGAACTGCAGATGCTGGTTTATTTTTTAAAAATCACAAAGTGCTGGAGTAACTCAGTGGGTCAGGCAGCATCTCTGGAGAACATGGATAGGGGACGTTTCAAGTTGGGACACTTCTGTAGACAACGTCACCTATCCCTGTTCTCCAGAGATGCTGCCTGACCCACTGAGTTACTCCAGCACTTTGTGTCCTAAGACAGGGGGTTGATATTTATTTTTCCGTCAAACGTTTCACATTGTTCTCTTCTGCTTTGAGACACTATGCTCGCATCTGACCATCAACCCCAGGAACATCTTTCTTCACCCCTGCCTGCCCCAGTATCTGTGAAGTTGTAACCTGGATAGACACAAAATGCTGGAGTAACTCAGCGGGTCAGGCAGCATCTCTGGAGAAAGGGAGCTAGTGGCGTACTGGGTCAAGACCCATCTTCAGACTGAGAGTCAGGGGAAAGGGAAATGATAGAATAAGACGGTGATGTAGAGAGATATACAACAAAGGAATGAAAGCTATGCAAAAAGTAACGATGATCAAGGAAAGGTGGAGCCCACAATAGTCCATTGTTGGCTGTGGACTAGGTGATAACGAGCTCAACAGACAGTGAAACTCAACAGGACAACTTTGAAACTAGTGCAGGGATGAGGAACCTGCGGCCTTCTAAGCCATTAACTGCGGCCTTTGGAATGAATCCAAATTTTGAAGAACAAATCGTTTTATTTTAATTAATATGTTTTTGTTCATCTTTTATTATTTTTATTTAAATCTTAAAATGGACGTATTTAAAATACCAAAGCGTAAAAGAAGATTCAACGAAATAATCCTCCCCGACTGACGGCCACAATTCAAACATTAGTCAGTCATGAGGGCTATTTTAGCACCTGTTATGTTCATGATTTAGTCTCTAATGCGACTCTAGAATGTACGTGAACCTCTCTGCCTGACTGGCACCACCACCGCCTGAGGCTGGTTGACGAGAGGGAAAATGTCGGCGAGTGTCCGCTGGCCGTCCAGTCTTCAGTATTATCAACTCTTGATAGCGGTGCTCGGGGATTTCCGTTTGAAGTTGAATTTGAGAATAGTTAAACAGCGTATTTGTTTGACAGTATTTTTTATATTCTGTCTGCTTAACAGCCCATCATGTCACAAAATTTTACAAATTAATGTACATATTGAAGTATATCTAATTGAAATGTCTTGGATGCGGCCTTGTTAGATTACAGCTAACTTAATGCGACCTTCCAACATGGTTCCCCTGCCCTGAACTAGTACTATGACCAGGGTGGGGGAGGGACGAAGCGAGAGGGGATGCAAGGGTTACTTGAAGTTAGAGAAATCAACGTTCATATCGGTGGGGAGTAATCTCCCCAAGTGTAATATGAAGTGCTGTTCCTCAAATTTGCGCTGGGCCTCACTCTGCCAATGGAGGAGGCCCAGGACAGAAAGGTCAGTGTGGGAATGGGAATGGGCAGGGGAGTTAAAGTGTTTGGCAACCGGGAGATCAGGTAGGCCAAGGCGGACCGAGCGCAGGTTGTTCAGCGATTACATGCAGGGTGTTCGATTCCACCCACAACCAAAACCACAAAAGTCATTCCGATAAATTCCGTGACATTCACCTAATTCATGTTAGAATATGAAAAGGAATCGAATGCTCAGTAATCAGTCAGTTTCAGCATTTAATACCCTCGGGATCCCAAACTAGCCCCTGGCTTCAGCAAATATATAGGCTTGAACGAGTGTCATTCCAAATTTACAAAAGTTTTAATTTTAATTGGTAGCAAATTAAACCTGTCAGTAGAGAGGGGGGAGAGAGAGAGAGGGAGAAGGAGAGGGAGAGAGAGAGGGAGAGAGAGAGGGAGAGGGAGGGAGAGAGAGACAGCTTCTAATACAAATATTATTCCACTATTATTGTTTGTTTTTGTCTGTAGGTAAGTGTGTGTGTGTTTATAACTCAGTGTGTATATATATGTGTGTGTGTGTGTGTGTGTGTGTGTGTGTGTGTGTGTGTGTGTGTTTGTGAGTATGTGTATATACACACACTGAACTTTTGTTTCTCTCGTTTATTACATTGTTTACAGAGAACTATGTTTACATATTCTGCTGTGCTGCTGCAAGTAAGAATATCTTGTTGTATCTGGGACATTTGACAATAAAACACTCTTGGCTCTTGACAGGAGAGTGTTGAGAATGACAGGTCGTTAATTGGATCCTGATAAATTTAATTCGTTGCGGCATCAACATTTTTTTTAATAGAGTTTGCTGATTGAATCGGCTTTTCAAATGACTGGTGGATTTGCAAAGATGCCTCGAGGATGTCAACTATGTGAATGCAGTGGCTGTGAATGGGAAATCCAGCTCGACAGGGCGTGGGGGAGAATTGAGAGGTTGTCACAGCCGGATTCCCTCTCGTCTCTTGAGCTGTTGAAATGCCGCTGCGGAACTCTTAAACTTGGTGGAACCACGATGAACCCACGCTCGACCCTAAAGATAGACACAAAATGCTGGAGTAACTGTCTCCGCGGGACAGGCAGTATCGCTGGAGAGAATCTGGTCAACCTTACCTTTATATCCGGAGATGCCGCCTGACCCGCTGAGTTACTCCAGCATTTTTGTGCACATCTTCGTTTTAAACCAGCCTCTGCAGTTCCTTCCTGCACCTTGAATCCACGCTGATAGATAGATAGATGGATAGTTAAAGAAGGAACTGCAGATGCTGGAAAATCGAGGGTCCATAGATGCTGCTGCTGCTGCAGCCGCTGAGTTTCTCCAGCATTTTGTGTACCCCAGATGGATAGATAGATTCCCGCCCGACCCTTCACTTCCACACCTTCATTGCGTTGGTATCTTTAATAAAAAACCGACTGGACGTACTGACTGGCTGCAGGTACTAATGTATTAATGAGCTCTGTGTATCTTTGTGTGGACCAATGCTGCCTCTGATCATTCCCTGTGTTCTCTATCGCCTTATAGATTCCGCCAGGTCCTGATGCCCGCCGGACCACTAGCACAAACCCACGCAACACACTGGAACAAAACCACCGAGGCAAAATTAGTCACTTTATCGACGGTAAAAAATACATCCAGCCGCCTGGAATCCTTGGTCCGGCGCCCACCCCTCCTTGGGATCATTGGAGATGAAACAGGAAGCATTTTTTTAAAGTTAGGAGTTTTTTGGGGGTAATATATGTTCTGATGTTCACATGTCCCTTTCACCCCCCCCCCCCCGCCTTTTATTTTACTAGTAGTCATCTTTATAATTCCCCAAGAACATAAATGTTATGGTAGATAGATATATTTTTAATATCTATTTTTATTAATATATATTTGGAAATATTGTCTGGTGGCCAAACACCAGCCAGGGCATCGCCGATACCTCTCTCGCTCTCTGTAATTCGCACCGCTGTGATATTTCCCGAGCATTTTAGTGGAAATACGACTATGATTTCATATTCACTACTCGTATCATGACCTCCAGTTCACCTGGGTCTTTTATTTATACCCACCTCAGCTCCCATTGATAATCTATATAAAGTTTCAGGTTAATACAGGATCTTCTAAGACCATACCCACAACGTTTAATGTATGGGGAGGAACTGCAGATGCTGGTTTAAGCCGGAGATAGGTACAACATGCTGGAGTAACTCAGCGGGGACAGGCAGCAGCATCTCCGGAGAGAAGGAACGGGTGAGGCCCTTCTTCAGACTGAGAGTCAGGGGAGAGGGAGACGAGAGGTATAGACGGCGATGTAGAGAGACACAGAACACAGGAATGAAAGATGATGAGAAAGGAAGCAGGCCATTGTTAGCTGTTTGCTGGGTGAGAACGGGAACCTGGTGCGACTTGGGGAGGGGAGAGGATGTAGAGAGAGGCCTTGTTCGTTCAGTGTCCCACAAGAATCAGGGTAATTTCTGTCTGAATAGACCCGCGGGTTCTGCAGCGGCCCGTTGCAAGCTCACGAGTTATCTACGCACACACTGACTAGAACCGCCCACAAACATTACGCTGCCGCCCAGTCATTCAGTCCCAAGCCACCAGCCCACAAAACATCACGACTTTTCCCAAGATAGACGCGAAAAAGCTGGAGTAACTCAACGGGCCAGGCAGTATCTCTAGAGAAAATGAACAGGTGACGCTTCAGGTCCAGACCCTTCTTCAGACCCCAAACATCAAACCCATTCCTTCTCTCCTGAGATGCTGCCTGTCCCGCTGAGTTACTCCAGGTTTGTATCCATCTGCGGTTTAAACCAGCATCTGCAGTTCCTCCCCACACAACGAGTACTCCTAGACCAGCTCCCCCCAACATTGTAAGGGACCAACCTTAATCTCCCGATAATTACTCTGGAAAAAGGAGAGAGGTGGCCACATCTAGTCTTTCTGCAAGAGACCGCCTGGAGTGCTAATGTTATTTTTTACAACCCATTCCCCGGCCGCATTGACGGTATCATTCTTCAAACATGTGCACCATCTGTAGCTGCACTGTGTTGCTGTTTACTTAGTATAACCCATCATTTATAGTATATTTATGTGTTGTTGCAAGGAAGATGTCCATTATACCGGTGCTGGTGCCAATGGCATAAAAACACTCTAGACCCTCGTAGAGTCTCACAGCGAGAAAACAGGCCCCTCGGCCCAACTTGCCCATACCGGCCAACATGTCCCACCTGCCTGCGCTCGGCCCATATCCCTCTAAATCTATCCTAACCGCGTACCTGTCAAAATGTATCTGACACGTTGCGAAGGTACCTGTACTGCCTCAACGACCCGGTCCGACAGCTCGTTCCATACGCCCACCACCCTTTGCGTGATAAAGCTTCAGGTTCCTATTAAATCATCCCCGCCCCTCACTTTAAACCGATGTTCTCTGGGATAGTTCAGCACCTCCTCTCCCATTAATTGACAGTTCGGAAAACGACACAAAGTGCTGGGGTTGAGTCTGAGGAAGGATCTCCACCCCAAATCTTATCCAGGATCCCAACATCTTATCGACCAGTAACATTGCCCATTCCTTTTCTCCAGAGATGCTGCCTGACCCGCTGAGTTACTCCAGCACTTTGTGTCCACTCCGGTGCAAAGCAGCATCTGCAGTTCCTTCCTCAAATTTCAAACTCAACTCAGATGTCAAATTTCACTGCACCAATTGGTGTATGTGACAATAATTGCCCGTTGTCCTTTCCTGCACACGTTGCGTCCTCTTGTGCATCAACCAACTTCTCCAGATGTCTATCCAGCTTTAGATGGAGCTGAGAAGATGGTTAGGATTGCCCCAGGTGATGTGTGGATGGGGGCAAGTTGCAATCGGAACACATGCGTGAAATTGATTGTGCAGGAAGGAACTGCAGGTGCTGGTTTACACCGAAGGTAGACACAAAATGCTGGAGTAACTCAGCGGGACGGGCAGCATCTCTGGGAGAGAAGGAATGGGTGACGTTTGCGGTCGAGACCCTTCTGCAGATTGGTTGATTTAATCGGTGTCAAGAACCGTTGGTGACCATGAGATCTATTAACAACCGGGAACTATTACCGCTGGGGTGTGTGTATGGGGGGTGGGGGTGTTTATGTGTGGGGGTGTGTGTGTATGTGTATGTGTGGGGGGGGGGGTGGTGTGTGTGTACGGGGGTGTGTTTATGTGTGGGGGGTGGTGCGTGTGTAGGGGTGGTGGTGGTGTGAGTGGGAGGGGGGGTGGTGTGTGTGTGGGGGGGTGGTGTGTGTGTGGGGGGGGTGGTGTGTGTGTGGGGGGGGGGGTGGTGTGTGTGTGGGGGGGTGGTGTGTGTGTGGGGGGGGTGGTGTGTGTGTGGGGGGGGGTGTTGTGTGTGTGGGGGGGGTGGTGTGTGTGTGGGGGGGTGGTGTGTGTGTGGGGGGGGGGTGGTGTGTGTGTGGGGGGGTGTGTGGATGTGTGTGTGGGGGGAGTGGTGTGTATGTGGGGGGTGTGTGGGGGGTGTGGGTGTGTGGGGGTGGTGTATGTGTGTGTGGGGGGGTGGTGTGTGTGTGGGGGGGGTGGTGTGTGTGTGGGGGGGTGTGTGGATGTGTGTGTGGGGGGAGTGGTGTGTATGTGGGGGGGTGTGTGGGGGGTGTGGGTGTGTGGGGGTGGTGTATGTGTGTGTGGGGGTGGGGGGGAGTGGTCTGTGTGTGGGGGGTGTGTGGATGTGTGTGTGGGGGTGGGGGTGGTGGTGGTGGTGTGTGTGTGTACGTGTGGTGTGTGTGTGTTTGGGGGAAGTGGTGTGTGTGTGTGTGGGGGGGGTGGTGTGTGTGTGGTGTGGTGTGTGTGTGTGGTGTGTGGGTGTGTGTGTGGTGTGTGGGTGTGTGTGTGGTGTGTGGGTGTGTGTGGGTGTGTGTGGGTGTGTGTGGGTGTGTGTGTGTGTGTGTGGGTGTGTGTGTGTGTGCGGGTGTGTGTGTGTGTATGGGTGTGTGTGTGTGGTGTGTGTGGTGTGTGTGTGCGTGCGTGTGGTGTGTGTGTGCGTGTTGTGCGTGTGTGTGTGTTGTGCGCGTGTGTGTGTGGGGGGGTGTGTGTGGTGTGTGTGTGTGGGTGTGTGTGTGTGGTGTGTGTGTGGGTGTGTGTGTGTGGTGTGTGTGTGGGTGTGTGTGTGGGGGGGGGGGTGTGGTGTGTGTGTGTGTGGGTGTGTGTGTGTGTGCGTGGGGGGTGTGTGTGTGTGGTGTGTGTGTGTGTGTGTGTGGGGTGTGTGTGTGTGTGGTGTGTGTGTGGGTGTGTGTGGTGTGTGTGTGGGTGTGTGTGTGGGGGGGGGGTGTGGTGTGTGTGTGTGTGGGTGTGTGTGTGTGCGTGGGGGTGTGTGTGTGTGTGGTGTGTGTGTGTGTGGTGTGTGTGTGTGGGTGTGGTGTGTGTGTGTGGGTGTGTGTGTGTGTGTGGGGGGGGGGGTGTGGTGTGTGTGTGTGTGGTGGGGTGTGGGTGTGTGTGTGGGTGTGTGTGTGTGGGGGGGGTGTGGTGTGTGTGTGTGTGGGGGGTGTGTGTGTGTGTGTGTGGGGGGGGGTGTGGTGTGTGTGTGTGTGGGGGTGTGTGTGTGTGGTGTGTGTGTGGGTGTGTGTGTGTGGTGTGTGTGTGGGTGTGTGTGTGTGGGGGGGTGTGTGGTGTGTGTGTGTGTGGGTGTGTGTGTGTGTGCGTGGGGGGGTGTGTGTGTGTGGTGTGTGTGTGTTGTGCGTGTGTGTGTGTGTGTGGGGGGGGTGGTGGTGTGTGTGTGGTGTGTGTGTGGGGGGGTGTGGTGTGTGTGTGTGTGGTGTGTGTGTGTGTTGTGCGTGTGTGGGGGGGGGGGGTGGTGGTGTGTGTGTGTGTGCTTTACTGGAAACAGTGGCAGCTGGTGCAACATTGGAGGCACGTGTTTGCTTAGCAGGAATATCAGTAATTATACATGAGGCAGATGGGGAAAAGGCCCAACGTGAAAAGCGCATCGTTTATAGCGGCTGGAGCGAGGCCGCCAGTCTATTAGTCACAACAAGGATCAAAGTAATGAATGGCCTTTCCCCGCGAGGTGCAGCAGCTGCCTGTACAGTGATCACTCTATGAATGGGAATGGCGTTCACATTCCCATGTGGGAAAGAACTACAGATGCTGGTTTAAACCGAAGCTAGACGCAAAATATTGTAGCCCCAGAGATGCTGCCCGACCCGCTCGCTGAGTTGCTCCAGCTTTTTGTATGTTTCTTCATATTCCCAATGTTTCGGTGTCCCACCTAATTAGTGCAAATTAGTGCGCCCACACGCCCTAATGTGTGGGAAGGAACTGCAGATGCCGGTTTACACCGGAGATAGAAGCAAAGCGCTGGAGGAACTCAGCGGGTCAAGTAGCATCTCTGGAGAAAAGGAACAGGTGAAACGTTACCCGCTCCTTTTCGCCAGAGATACTGCCTGACCCAATGAGTTATTCCAACATTGTGTGTCTACCACACGTCCTAATGTCTGGTTGATTAATATTTACATGCGTTTACTAATCACACACACGACCTAATAGCGAAACTTATAAGAAGGGTAGCGACCCAAAACGTCACCCATTCCTTCTCTCCAGAGACGCTGCCTGTCCCGCGGAGTTACTCCAGCATTTGTGTCTATCTTCGGTGTAAACCAGCATCTGCAGTTCCATCCTACACATTGTATCGTTCAATGTTTATTCTTAAAAATGATGCATTTTCCTCCCCACCCAGCAAATCAACTTCCCTTTAAATCCGGCACTGCATTATGTGCCAAGTTGTAACTCGCTATCTCTCTCCGGGATGAGCCTCGCATCTATGGTGGACCTTTATGAACGAAATACAGCGGAGTAAAATGAGAGAGGGGCGGCTCAGGAACAGCCGCAACTAGCGGTGAAAAATGAAAGGCTTCAGAGGATAGTGTCTTCGAGGTATTCGCTGCCGGGGAAGTTACAAAGCACAAGGTTTGTTTTCCAAAGAGCTTCCATTTCATCTTCCCCGTGGTCACAAAACTAATCTGATCCGCGAAACTGATATTAACTAATATGTGCAGCACTTTGATATCTTTCACAGGAACCGCACCGGCCTCCTTTAAAAATATATATATCTTCCAAACTGCAATCTGAAGTCCCGCAAAGATTTTTAAAAACTTGCTGCTCCAACGTCAGATTGATAAAGAATTTATATTTCCGCGGCGGGGTGCACATTCCCCCCTAGTTCGTGTAGAAACGCGCAGAGAAGTCTCGCTCCACTCTCCGCCGAAGTGAAGGCGATATTAAATGTCTGTGCGATTGCCGTGGTTGGCTGGGCATGAAATGGACCATTGACAGTGGGCTTCCACCCATTTGTGACGCAGGGTGCGCTGGGCTGGGCTGGGCTGGGCTGGCGGCGGTATAAAGAGTGGCTGTGGGTTTGAGCGCCGCGTCAGTGTTGGCGGACGGGCGGTCGGACAGCTCCGTGGTGCTGAAGTAGCTGTTTGTAGAGCTCATCCCCAAGCAACGCTTCACTCCCTCCCTAGTCGCCGTCCTCTCTCTCTCACTCTCCCTCCCCATTTCCTTCCTCGCTCAAACCCCGGCTCGAACACACACACACACACACACGCCTCGCAAGATGTCCCGCGGAGCTTTGAGCAGATTCCTTGTCCTCTTTCTCCTGCTGGCCGAGGCGGCGGCTCAGGAGTTCGCCCAGACTCGCTTTATCTGCACTTCAATCCCGCTGGAGATGGACCCCTTGTGTTCTGCCCCGATGCAGAACAGCGGGCCGGTGGAAGACATCAAGGGAACCATACTCCAGCTCCGGGAGACCATACTCCAGCAGAAAGAGACGATCATGAACCAGAAGGAGACCATCAGGGAACTGACCGCCAAGCTGAGCCGGTGCGAGAGTCAGAGTCTGTCGGAGCCCACGGTAAGTGAGCGCAAACACGGGCTGGGGGTTCGGCGTGGAACAGTCCCGGGCTCAATAGAAATAGACCTCTGGCTAGAATAGATCAAGCAAATAAACCTCCGGCGAGAATAGATCAAGCGGGCGCGATAAATCAACCCGCACAAAGTTTACAAAAAAAAACAACTCCACCACGCTTGGAGAATTTAACATCCTAATAATTTAAGATAAATAGGCTGCCTGTCCCGCTGAGTTAGTCCAACATTGTGGGTCTAACTAGGAGTTACACCGCTGGACATCGCCATGTCAAATTAGAAAGCAATTGTGAAGAACGTCGAGAGTGCAAATAATCTAGTTTACAAGATTAAGTCCCGTTGTTTATTTAATGTGTATTTAAAGAGTAGATTAAATAATGCAGTAACTGGGAATTAAACTTCGGGCCTGATTGTATTAAAAGTGACCTATTAAGCAGCGCCGGCTCATGGGGAAACTAGCGACAGGCGGGCAGGCAGACAGACGCATTGTAACTGGGAGGCGAGCTATAATGCGACGCGCTTACTGAAAGCTCTGGCCCGGCTAGTGATCAGCTTCTCACGCGGTTGTGTTCTCTGTGTGTGTGTGTGCGGTGTGTGTGTGTGTGTTTGCCCGACTGACTGGCTGACTACAGCAGTACAACCGAGCCAACACCACCGCTCAGACCAACACCTTGAAAGATCTCCTGCAGAACAAGATAGACGATTTGGAAAAGCAGGTTCTGTCCCGGGTCAACAGCTTGGAAGAGACAAAAAACATCGTGCGGAACGACACGACGGAGAACAGGGGCAAGATTGAAAACGCTCTTAATTCCCTGCACCAGAGGATCAGCGATCTGGAGAAAGGTATGTAGCACATTTGGGGGAACTCTGAACTCCAAGCTTTAACTGATGAAGTTGCATTCCGTCCGGAACAGGCGATTTTAACGCTCGCTCGCTGTAAAATCCCCAGTTATAAAGCAAGATATAAATCTAGAGTGTTTGCTTGTTGGTGGAAGGCGGGTGTCTAATGGGAACTGGTAATATCTTATCATTGTACTCCGTGAATGATGCTCTTAAATATTAATGAATGATGTCAACCACTTGGAGGACAAGGAGGTCGAAATGCAGGTGTAAACATTAAGGGGGGGAGGGGGGGGGGGTTAAGAGAATGTGACAATGCCTGTGCAGAAACCCCGCTAAACTCCTGCCCGCTAGTTCCCGCCGCCTATCTATTTTTATTTAGCAAGTTGGCCGCAGTCGCGGGCGCTGTGTTTGTGTTAGTTGGGGACGGAGGAGCTACCGATGAAGTCCGTCCCACAAGCGCATTAGGACCGCAAGGAGCAATTGGCTTGGGTGAAATTTCCTCCGGATGGGCGAGTGTGGAGACCGCCCCCCCCCCCCCCCCCCCCTCCACACGGCCGCGTTACTGCAATATGATTTGCGCAGCAGAGTGTCCCATTGCCATGAACGGGGCCCCAGCGCGGCGCTCACATGACTCGGATTAGACTGCGGGATGCGCTGTCGGGGATTAATCCTGGTGTCAGTTATGTAAGAGATGGTCCCGATCCAGTATCCCGATCATCTTCAACACGCAGGAGAGCCCCATTTCCGTGTCCACTCATCCAAACCAACCTTTGCCTCGAATAATAAATACACCCCTTCAGCAATAATCACACAATCAATTTAACGCGAAGAAGTGTCCCGTCGCCCATCCGTGTTGTCCGGAGATGCTGGAGATAGACACAAGATGCTGGCGGGACTCAGCGGGTCACTGCAGGAAGGGATTGGGTGAGGTTTCGGGTCTTCAGTCCGTTGAAACGTCGCCTATTCCCGTCCTCCCGAGATGCCGTTTGAGCCGCCGAGTTACTCCAGTGTCTATCTTTGGTGTAAACCAGCATCTGCAGTTCCTCCCTACACTTCTCGAGAGATGCTGCCGAACCCGCTGGGTTACTCCAGCACTTTTTGTCTTTGTTTTTGCACCTGCAGTTCCTTGTGCCTAATACCGTCGTGTTGTTATTTGTTACATTGTAGGGCAAAAAAACTCCAGGCCGACTGATAAATTCCAGATCACGTTCCCCTTGCGGACAAACTACATGTATGCCAAGGTGAAGAAAAGCTTGCCCGAGATGTATGCCATGACTGTGTGCATGTGGCTCAAGTCTAACGCCTCTCCCGGCGTCGGAACTCCCTTCTCCTACGCCGTCCCGGGACAACCGAACGAACTGGTTCTCATCGAGTGGGGGAACAACCCGATGGAGATCCTCATCAACGACAAGGTAGAGGAACGGCGAGCGGAGTCAAACAGTGCGGAGACAGGCCCCTCGGCCCATCACAACTTCATCAGTGATAGGAGCGCCAAGTCCACTCCGCCATTCAATCACGGCTGATCTATCTCTCCCTCCTAACCCCATTCTCCTGCCTTCTCCCCATAACCCCCCGATACCGTACTGATCAAGAATCTATCAACCTCTTCCTTGAAAATATCCACTGACTTGGCCTCTCCAGCCGTCTGTGGCACAGATTCACCACCCTCTGCCTCAAGAGATTCCACCTCATCTCCTTCCTCAAGGAACATCCTTTAATTCTGAGGCTGTGACCTCTGGCCCCAGATTCTCCCGGCTAGTCCGGGGGTTCCCAACCTTTTTCGTCCAGTTTACCCCAGGCAACTTTAACAGCACATAACAATGTCATTTCACTTATTATGGACAACTAATGATGAACAGAAACTGGCACACCAGAACCAAACACAGTCAGTCAATGAGAACAAATATGTACAGATCCAAAATCAACAAATGTACCCCCTGGTAGGTGAGATTTACCCCCTGGGTAAATACCTCAGGCTGGGAACCCTGGCACTAGTCCATATTGATCATCCTCCTTACCTGCAATAGTGCAATTCCACACAAACCCCCTTCACTTGTATCACATGTCTCTTCCAGCTTTCTACGCCCCCCCCATACAATCACTCAGAAGTTTCCCAACCTGAACTTGCCCATCTTCCAGAGTTGCTGCCTGACCCACTGAGTTACTCCAGCACTTGTTCCCCCCCCATAAATCAGCATCTGCAGTTCCTGTTGTCTTCAGCTGTCACTTGCCAGTTATGTCCCCAGGGTTTAACTTCTCATGAGTGATAGGAGCAGTATTAGGCCATTCGGCCCATCGTCTACTCTGCCATTCGATCATGGCTGATCTATCTTTCCCTCTTAACCCCATTCTCCTGCCTTCTCCCCATAACCCCTGACACTCCTTTCCAGCTTTCTCCAGCCTCCCCCCCCCACCCAGCCCCACCCAGCCCCAGTGGGGGGGGGAGGCTGGAGAAAGGGTCTTCAGCCCCAACTACAACGGGTTGAAGACCCGAAATGTCATCCGTCCACTCTCTTCCTAGATGCCTCCTGATCCGCTGAGTTCCTCCAGCACCTAGTGTCGTGCTCAAGATTCCAGCATCTGCAGTCTCCTGTGCATCTTGCTTCCTGTGTCCTTTACCGTTCCCCTAATACGTGCGCACACATGGGACATTCCACTGAAAACCTTTGCAACGGATAAAGACTTTTCTTGCTGAACACGGGATCCGATTCTCTCCTTCGACCCTGAACTGACGATTGTTATATCTACCGGCCCTCTGGAACGCGAGGGAATACAGAGACCTCGTGGTTCAGGGGTAGGAGAGAACCGAAATACCCTTCCTTCACCCCCCTTCCCCCCCCTCGCCCACTGCTGATAGAACATTGAACAGTATAGCACAGGAACAGGCCCTTCGGCCCACAATATCTGTGCAGAGCATGATGCCAAAATAAACTAACCTCCAATGCCTGCCCATGTATTCCCCCTGTATCCATGTACATTCCCTCTGGATCCATATACACATCTAAAAGTCTCTTAAGTGTCCCTATCTAGCCTGCCTCCACCACCACGTAACCTGTTCCAGGTACCCACCGCCCTCTCTGTAAAAATAATACTTGCCCCGTTTAAAGTCTCCTTTCCACTTTTCCACTCTCACCTTAAAGCGATGGCCTCTAGTCTTTGGCATTTCCCGCCTGGGGAGGAGGGGAGGGGGGTTCTGACTGTCTACCCTATCTTGGCCTTTCAGAATTTCACATACTTCTATCAGGTCTCGCCTCAGAGGTAGACAGAAATGCTGGAGAAACTCAGCGGGTGAGGCAGCATCTATGGAGCGAAGGAAATGGGTGACGTTTCGGGTCGAGACCTTTCTTCAACACATGGTCTCTCCCTCCGCCTCGGGCATTCCAGGGAAAACAGTCCAAGTCTACCTGTTCTGATGGGGGATATCTGAAATCACAATAGATAGTATCTGAAACACACACATCAAGTCAGGCAGTAGTCACGGTGAGATAAACAGTGTGACTGTTTGAGATTACAGAAAGGCCATCTACCTGAAACGTTCAGTGTTTCTCTCTCTACGGGTGCTGTCCGACCTACCGGATGTTTCCAGTATTTATTCTGGGCCAATATTACTCCAGTTCAATCATCACTTTAATCAATTGACATGTTAATCTAGCATTAGACACAAAGTGCTGGAGTAACTGAGTGGATCAGCTGCCACCTACTCCAGCTCATGGAGTTCATCTGCAGATACATATAGCTTCCTAATGGCCATTAGACACATGGATAGGACATGTTTAGAGGGCTAAGTGGCAAACGCAGGCAGATGGGACAAGTGTAGATGGGACGTGTTGGCCAGTGTGGGGTCTGGACAAGTTGAGCCGAAGAACCTGTTTCTACACTGTAAGACTCTATGACTCTATGTCAGACGTGACCCATTGAATCACTCCAGTACTCTCTATTTTGCTTAAGATTTCAACATTTGCTGTGCGCCAACCTAGCATTAAACATTGACTCCAGAAAGTTGATTAGACGACTTGACTGATGCGGATGTCAGGGGTTATGGGGAGAAGGTGGGAAGAATGGGATTGAAGGGAGAAATATACATTAGGTATGATTCAATGGCGGAATAGACTTGACGGGCCGAATGGCCTAATTCTTCCCCTACACCTATGAACAGCGATGGGAAAAGCAACTGTTTAATGTGTCACTTTTACAGGTGGCGAAACTACCGTTCGTTATCAATGATGGAAAGTGGCACCATATCTGTGTCACCTGGTCTACAAGGGACGGTGTGTGGGAGGCGTACCAAGAAGGCCTGAAGAGAGGGAACGGCGAAAACCTAGCGCCCTGGCACCCCATCAAACCAGGCGGCATCATGGTTCTGGGCCAAGAGCAGGTGGGTGGACAAATGAAAAATAACAACACTGTCGGTCAAATGGCCATTCGGATCCAGAACTGCCATGTTGTCCAATGCAATGCTTGACCCAGGCTTCCTAAATGACCTCCATAATCAAGATGGACCGAGCTGCCAAAGGCAGTTCACTGGAGTTTAGAAAGATGAGGGGGGATCTTATAGCAACATATAAAATTATAAAAGGACTGGACAAGCTAGATGCAGGAAAAATGTCCCCAATGTTGGGCGAGTCCAGAACCAGGGGCCACACAGTCTTAGAGTAAAGGGGAAACGTCCCTTGTTCGGCACGGACTGGAAGGGCCGAGAGGGCCTGTTTCCGTGCTGTAATTGTTATATGGTTATATGGGAGGCCATTTAGGACTGAGGTGAGAAAAAACTTTTTCACCCAGAGTTGTGAATTTGTGGAATTCCCTGCCACAGAGGGCAGTGGAGGCCAAATCACTGGATGGATTTAAGAGAGAGTTAGATCGAGCTCTAGGGGCTGGTGGAGTCAAGGGATATGGGGAGAAGGCAGGCACGGGTTATTGATAGGGGATGATCAGCCATGATCACAATGAATTGTGGTGCTGGCTCGAAGGGCCGAATGGCCTCCTCCTGCATCTATTTTCTATGTAGTTGAGACAGAAACAATCGTAGCGTTTAAGACACATTGATAGGTACACAGGTGGGATAGGT
This sequence comes from Raja brachyura, assembly GCA_963514005.1. The sequence goes on along the minus strand of OY740803.1, from coordinate 43,541,057 downwards.
GTAGAGGGAATGTGTAAGAAGGAACTGCAGATGCTGGTTTACACTGAAGATAGACACAACATGCTGGAGTAACTCAGCAGGTCAGGCAGCATCTCTTTCCTCCATTTTGTGTCTATCTTCGATTTCCAAAGATATTGGCCAAACACGGGCAGGAGGGATTAGTGGAGTTGGGGCATGTTGGTCGGCGTGGACAGGTTGGGTCGAAGAGTACGAAGAGTTTCCAGCCCAATGACTCTGTGACTCTAAGACCAAACCGACGGTAGAGGGCAGTTGCTGCACAGAAAGCTGCAGAATGAATGGTAGAAATATAACAATGAATCAAATATTAGCGCTGGTCTCGGGAAAGGGCGACAAGGAGCTGTCCGCCAATGTGACTAATTCGACCAACTACTGGAGCCATCAGCTTGTGGCGTGTGTGTGCGCGTACACTAGAGTTTTTATTTGTTTGTCTGCATGTATGGGGTTTCCAGGCTACTGTATTTACACACCTGCTGTGCTGCTGCAAGTGAGAGCATCCTTGTTCTGTTTCGGGACATATGATAATAAAACACCCTTGACCCTTAAATCTTCACCCTTGACTCAAAAGACCAGTAAATGAGATGTAACTCCTGCCGCTGACAGCATTACCTAATTCTCAATATTACCCATTCATTGTCGTGTTGTTTCAATATGAAACAAGCTAGTGTTTATAAACTAAGATTACTGGAGTGCTGTGTAAATCTAACATATTGCCAGCGCACCTGCTTAGAGAGGTCAATAGAAATGTTTATAGGGGCTTTGATGTGCCAACATTTACCATGGTGGGATTTTTCCAGCCACGACCACAGCAAACAATAACTCCACCTGCCCTTCTGTTCAAAAAATGAATGGATTCTTGGACAATGGAGTATAAAATGATGTTTTGACATTATCTCTCTAACAGCGATTGAGATTCATGATCTAACATTATACACATACCTGCATTTCGCCACCTGCAACATTAATATTTTAAGAGCAGCCCTCAATAACTGATTTATAATAGTCAGTTATAACTATAACTGAACTCCCGGCTTATGCAAGAGGAAGCAGTAATGTGTAATTAGTCATAGAGTACGCGTTATACCAGCATGGAAACAGGCCCTTCGACCCAACTTGCCATGCTGGTCAAGGTAGACTAACCACGCCTGTCCCACCTGCCTGCGTTTGACCCATATCCTTTTAAAGCTTCCTTGTCGACAAACCTACCTTTTGTTCCAATGTAATTGTTCCGAAGTTATTCTTGCGCGCCTGATAAACAGCGTTATGAGGCCCAGGATCTTATCGACCCGTAACATTGCCTATCCCTTTTCTCCAGAGATGTTGCCTGACCCGCTGAGTTACTCCGGCATTTCGTGTCTTATCTTAGGTGCAAACCAACATGTGCAGTCCCTTCCTGCACATTGTGAGGTCCAGGCTGTGGTTAGTCTACTGAATGGAGGTAGATCCCTGCGTCTGAAGAAGGGTCCCTTGTCCATTCCCTCCACAGATGCTGCCTGAGCCGCTGAGTTACTCCAGCACTTGGCGCTTGCTGCAAAATTCCCAAATTTCATGCTGTTCTATTCTAATCCTTGATTTTTTATTTTTTTTTGTTGTGTGTTTCTTTTCCTAAACCAGGACATGTTAGGAGGAGGTTTCGATGCCACCCAGGCCTTTGTGGGCGAGATGTCGCACTTCCACATGTGGGACAGGGTCCTAACTCCCGGGGAAGTCTACAGCCTGGCCAACTGCAGCGCCAAGAACCTGATTGGCAATGTCATTGCCTGGACTGAGGCCAATGTGGACATCTACGGCGGCGCCACCAAGTGGACATTCGAAGCCTGCCGCCAGATCAATTAATTCTCGTCGAAGAAGAAGAGACTCTCTCTTTGTCGACTCCAAAATCAAATTTCTTTTATCAGGAATGAAACTTAAAGGAATTTCGTGCAAAAAAATTACTTAAGTTCGTAAAAAAAAAAATTTACAAATCCTTGCCATGACAACTGGATCATGCTTCTCAGGCGTAATATAGAGAGTGTATCAAAATATTCTCTTGGGACTTCAACTGACAGCAGTCTGTCTACTCGAGGAAAAGCAGTTTGCTTTCAGTATCCGATGATGTGTTTACTTGATGCCAATTAGCCCGAGTGCCTTTGATGGGTACAAAAATGCAACAAGTAGTTTTTTTTTCTCTCTCTCTCCTCGTTTTTCCTTTTGCATAAATCAAAACACATTAAACAAAAAAAAACCCACACGTTATTTGAGATAATTGCGTTATAGGAATACATCTTGTTTAAAAAAAAAATAAAGTGCTGTGACTATGTATGCTACTGAATACACACGAGTATGAACGAAGATACGGATTAATATGTGGAACATGTACTGGTCAATTGAAGGTGTAGAATAAAATGGATGTTATTTTTAAGGAACACCTCACCCTATCACGTCATTTGCTTATAGCATGGCGACTCAGAATAATATGTGCGTTTATTTTGAAAAGCAGTTCTTACAGCAGGTGATCGCCAAGGGGGAATGAATAACAAGTATTTTTTACCAAAAAATAAATAAATTTTGCAAATGTATGAGGATTTTTATCGAATTTGATTGTTGAATGAGGATGTTTCGCCCCCCCCCCCCCCCACCAAAACAAAAATATTTAGGTGATAAAATATTGATTTTGTCAAACATTTGGTTCTTTGCAAGTAAAATATTTATAAATGTAAATATTGTACACTAGGAGGAAGTTCTATAATACCAGAAACTATCACACTGAAGCCAAAGCTTTAAATATTCCAACTCCAGATGCACATTCAATGGTATATCTCATTTCTGGACAGTGTAAGGTTAGAAATTACATAAAGCAACCATTTCTTAATAAAGCGCCGTTTTTATGTCATTAATGCTTTTTCATTTGATGCAAATGTGACATGTACTGTCAGTTTTATTTTTACACAATAAAGAAAAAGGGAAAAAAATTTGACTGGAATCAACCATGATTTATTTAGTCCTGCTGCGATATGTTTTTCATAAGTTATACGTGATAGCAGCAGAATTAGGCCATTCAGCCCATTGAGTCTACTCCGCCATTCAATCATGGCTGATCTATCTCTGCCTCTCAACCCCATTCTCCTGCCTTCTCCCCATAACCCCTGACACCCGTACTAATCAAGAATCTATCTCTCTCTGCTCTAAAAATATCCACTGACTTGGCCTCCACAGCCTTCTGTGGCAATGAATTCAACAGATTCACCACCCTCGCCACTAAAGACATTTTTCCTCATTTCCTTCCTAAAGGAACAACCTTTAATTCTGAGGCTTGCGACGTGGGGATTGGTTTTAGACTAGAACATTGGGAATAATGCCGTTCCCCTGGGATACAGAGTGGAAACAGGCCTTAAAAATATTACAATATCACATAAATGTTAAGGTGCCAACTGTGTGCATGCTACCCCCCCCCCCCCCCCGCCCCCCCCCCCCCCAACCTGGATATGATAAGTTACTATCACTTATTGTGTACCACAGAATCTATCGTACTTACTTGAGGCTGGAATGTGAGCAAATTTGTAAATACAACATGAATATTCCATTACACACCATTCAAGGTTTGCGTTTTGACCGTACAACCGTAGAAATGTATTTGCCACATCGCGAAGGTGGACTGAGTGATCTATATCCCAATGTGTGATAGATATCAGACCAACAATATTTCCCATATTGTAGCTCTGGATGCAGATAACTAGTGGAAATCAGAGAGAAATTGACCAGGAGCGATGGACTAACTTCGATTCCAGATGCTAAGTTGCCACTACATAAGGCCCCATCTTCCTGCTGACTAGACTGGAGTGGTTCTGGCCTCTCTCCTTGTACACCCACCTTGTAATAAAGGTCATTCCCTTTCCATGTATCTATACACTGTAAATGACTCGATTGTAATCATGTATTGTCTTTCCGCTGACTGGATAGCACGCAACAAAAGCTTTTCACTGTACCTCAGCTCACGTGGCTAAACTAAACTAAACTAAACTAAACCCACAGTTGATATAAAAGCACATTTTGGGGTCACCACCTTTCATCACATCCCACAATTAGTTTCTTTCTTGGATGTCTTTATTTCTTAAACAATATCCATATCAATCGGCAGCAGAAACACTCAAAAGTCTCCGGGGAAATAACACTAATTGATTATCGATTATCAGAAAGATCATCACATCAATTGATGCCTGGGAATCGGTTACGCTTTAAATAAAGTTCTCCATCTAGTGGTCGCATCGAGGAGTGCGAACGTCCTCTTCCCCCAGAAATTTGACAGACAACAGGTCACTTAAGGTAGACACAAAATATTGGAGTAACTCAGCAGGACAAGGCAGCATCTCTGGATAAAAGGAATGGGTCTATCCTTTTATCCAGAGATGCTGCCTGACCCGCTGAGTTACTCCAGCAGTTTGTGTCTATCTTCGGTGTAAACCAGCATCTGCAGTTCCTTCCTGCATAGAAACATAGAAACATAGAAAATAGGTGCAGGAGGAGGCCATTCGGCCCTTTGAGCCAGCACCACCATTCATTGCGATCATAGCTGATCGTCCACTATCAATAACCCGTGCCTGCCTTCTCCCCATATGCCTTGACTCCACCAGCCCCTAGAGCTCTATCTAACTCTCTCATAAATCCATCCAGTGACTTGGCCTCCACTGCCCTCTGTGGCAGGGAATTCCACAAATTCATAACTCTCTGGGTGAAAACGTTTTTTCTCACCTCAGTCTTAAATGGCCTCCCCTTTATTCTAAGATGACCTCCCCTTTATTCTACGAACTAGTCTCATATTAGTCACTTAATTTGTATTGAACAGCAGAGTATGTTGTATTAAACAAAAATAAACCCTCTTCTTTTGCAAAGAGTTCAAAAAAACGTTCTAGTTGCGATGCCGTAAAGGTAACGTTTGCAAAATATTAACTTTTTAAGATTCTAATCCCAATTTCAGGGATTTTTCCTTCATTTTACCTAACAACTCCCAAAATCAGTCCATCTGATTACAATTACAGAACTAATGAATTCTTGCCCATGGAAAAGAGACAAAGGAATTAGTTCTCGGTTTTAACATTCACACCGCCCCCCCTCTCTCCCGTGAAATACTATTTTATCATGAATGTGTTTATTAAAGCAATGTATAACTGTTGAAGGGAATAGTTTAAAGAGCCTCGCTGTGTGTACAAAGATATTCCAGTATTGTAAATCTAATTGATAAATTCTAGATTTCAATGGTGTATGCGAAGAACAATGATTAGTGAAACTCTTTGCTGACCCAGATGAGCAGAATATTGCACACATCAACCAAACATTGCAGCCTTTGCAACGGGCACGCCATTAATCTCTGTTAAACCAACTATCATTTTATTCGTGACAAAAAACAAACATTCAAGGGGAACAGGCACTCTTTGAACCAAATGGAGCATTTAAATGAGCATTTTACTGGAATGAATTATTTGCAAAGTATAATATGGACAAGATGGGCCGATGGGACTGTTTCTGTGCTGTACACAATGGGCGGTAGGAAGTGGAAGAACAGAGATGGAGGCAGATCACTGAGTGATGTAAAAGTATTAGAGTTGCAGGACTGGAGGATTTTAACATTGACTGGGATTACATTAATACAAGGAGTTTAGGTGGTTGGAGGGGTGGTGATAAAAAAGGCATTAGGGCCCGGGCATTGTACACGAGAGTTGAAACGTCATGTTACAATTGTAAGATTACTCTATAATTTAGCGTATCGCCAGGGATTGGGAGATCGCAACCTTCGTGTGGTCCACCCTGTTTCGACTAATGCAATCAACCCGACGTGCACAAACATATAGATGTGCTTTGGTGTCCACAACTTTAGGCTGTGCACAGCGCCACGGGCAGGAAGAAGAAACGCTTCGCCAAGGCAAATCCAAGTACTGTGTGGGAAAGAACTGCAGATGCTGGTTTACACTGAAGATAGACACAAAATGCTGGAGTAACTCAGCATTTGGGTCAGGCAGCATCTCTGGAGAAAAGGAATAGGTGACGTTCTGGGCCAGAACCATTCTGCAGCCTGAATGTAGAGATGGGAGGAGGGGGTGGGGGGTGGTGGGGGAATGGAATAAACTGGAGGTGAGACCAGGGCTGGCAACAGATGACGATAGACCTCAGGTAAGGATGGGGATACAGAGAAACATAGAAGTGTTAACATAGACAAGTAGCCATAGTCACACCGTCTGAATGTTTTCCCCAGGACGGAAATATAGAATAGTCATGGAGTAACACAGTGTGGAAACGGGCCCTTCAGCCCAACTTGCCCACACCAGCCACCAATGTCCCATCTACCCTAGTCCCACTTGCCTGATCTTGGTCCATAACCCTCCAAACCCTGTCCTATCCATGTACCTGTCCTATTCCAGCCTCAACTACCTCCTCTGGCAGCTTGATCCGTACACCCACCACCCTCTGTGTGAAAAAGTTACCCCTCGGATTCCTATTAAATCTTTTCCCCTTCACCTTGAACGTATGTCCTCTGGTCCTCGATTCCCCTACTCTGGGTAAAAGACTCTGTGCATCTACCCAATCTATTCCACTCATGATTTTGTATATCTGTATAAGAACTCCCCTCATCCCCCTACGCTCCATGGAATAGAAACCCAGCCTAGTCAACCTCTCCCTAAAGCTCACACCCTCTAGTCCTGGCAACATCCTCGTCAATCTTAACTCAGCAGGACAGGTAGCATCTCTGGAGAGAAGGAATGGGCGATGTTTCAGGTCGAGACCCTTCTTCAGCCATGATCATATTGAATGGCGGTGCAGGCTCGAAGGGCCGAATGGCCTACTCCTGCACCTATTTTCGATGTGTCTATGTTTATATGTTTCAGACTGAGAGTCAGGGGAAAGGGAAACGAGATAAGGAAATGTACAAAGAACATGAAAGGGGTTTCATTTCCAGCATGGACATTGTGGGCCGAAGGGCCTGTTCCTGTTCTACGTTCTTAGGGCTGGACTGTTCTATGTTCGTCCAGGGCCGCAAGATGTTGCAGCGAATTGTGGACGCAGCCCAGGCCATCACACAATCCAACCTCCCTTCTATCAATTAGATTTATACCTCACGCTGCCTCAGCAAGGCCAGCCGCATCATCAAGGACCAGTCTCACCCCGGCCATTCCCTCCTCCCCTCTCCCATCAGGCAAGAGGTACAGAAGTGTGAAAATGCACACCATCAGATTCAGCAACAGTTTGGTCCCAGCTGTTATCAGGCAACTGTATCATCCTACCTTCTTCTCCTTGTGTATGGCGTGCACAACCTAAAGTTGTCGGACAACTTGTTCTGTTTGATCTTACTTGATTGTGCACGCCGGGTTGATTGCATTCGTCGAAACAGGGCGGACCATGTGAAGGTTGCAATCTCCCCACCCATTATCCTACCAACAACTAGAGTAGTGCTGAACTACCTCTTTGATAGCCCTCGGACTGACCTTGATCAGACTTTGCTGGCTTTACCTTGCATTAAACGTCATTCCCTTATTATGACAGACACAAAAAGCTGGAGTAACTCAGCGGGACAGGCAGCATCTCTGGAGAGAAGGAATGGGTGACGTTTCGGGTCGAGACGCTTCTTCAGACCCAAAACGTCACCCATTCCTTCTCTCCAGAGATGCTGCCTGTCCCGCTGATTTACTCCAGCTTTTTGTGTCTATCTTTGGTTTAAACCAGAATCTGCAGTTCCTTCTTACACATTCCCTTATCATGCGTCTATACTCTGTAAAGTAAACTAAACTGCCAGTAGGTTGAATTTCATGGAACATGATGCTAATCTCTAAATGCAGTTGAAGATGAGACTGGGGCCATCGAGTAATGAACCAATCTGCCAAGGTACCATCCACATGGCAAGCTCCCGATATATTGCACTGAAACTGTCATCTCTCTCCACTGCACTGTATTCCAAATGAGGACTGAAAGAACAGGACGTCTTCCACTTGTTTTAGCACTGTGTCCCAAAGCACTTTACAGCCAATATAATGTATTTTAAAGTGTCGGAAGATTGCAATGTTGGAAAAATGGTAGTTAATTAGCACATAGTAAATTCCTATGATTGGTGATAAGATCGAGCAGATTGCCAGATTTTGTGATATTACAGCCATTGACAATTCTCAGATACTTTTTGGGAATAGACCCATGGTAGGAGATAAGTCTTCAGTTTAAGGTCTCACCTTCAAGGCAGCGTCTCTGACAATATATGCAGGAAGGAACTGCAGATGCTGGTTTAAACCGAAGACAGACACAAAAAAGCTGGAGTAACTCAGCAGGAATGCGTTCCTTGTCTCCAGAGATACTGCCGGTCCCGCTGAGTTACTCCAATTTTGTGTGTCTATCTCTGACAATATAGTTGGGCGGCGCGGTGGCACAGCAGTAGTGTCGCTGCCTTACAGCGCCTGAGACCCGGGTTTGATCCTGACTACGGGCGCTTGTTTGTACGTTCTCCCTGTGGCCCGCGTGGGTTTTCTCCGGGTGCTCCAGGTTCCTCCCACACTCAAAAGAGTGTACAGGTCTGTTGGCTAATTGGCTACGGTAAAATTGTAAATTGTCCCTAGTTTGTGTAGGATGGTGTTAGTGTGCCGGGATTGCTGGTCAGCACGGACTCTTTGGGCCGAAGGGCCTGTTTCCGCGCCGTATCTCCAAAATAAACAAAACTAAAGTTTACCCCTTAGCACTGCATCAGAGCGCAAGTCTAGACATCTGAGGTTAAGTCTCTGGAGAAGCTTGAACCAGAAGCAGTTCAGAGCCAGAAGCAAATGTGTTTTGCACTAAGTTACAGCTAACACTAGGATCGCTTAGATGGGGTCAGACTGAAGACCTCCCAGTAGTCTGTAGGATCTGGAAAAACAGAGATGTAGACAGATTACAGAAGGGTGTAAAACTAATGGAGTTGCAATAGCGGAGGATTTTAACTTTTTTTAAATTTCAAGTGTTTAGGCACTGTGCACATGGGTTGAAACGTCATGTTGCATTTGTGCAAAACGTCCATTAGAAACATGCTGGGCTTCAACTCCTGCTGAAGCAAAGAGCAACAGGCGCAGGACTGGAGAAAGAAAGGCAATGGCTTTCTTCCAGGTGCTCCGGTTTCCTTCCACACTCCAAAGACGTTAGTACATTGAACGACCCAGCAATTCGTCTGGATCAGACAATAGACAATAGACAATAGGTGCAGGAGTAGAGGCCATTCGGCCCTTTGAGCCAGCACCGCCATTCAATGTGATCATGGCTGATCATCCCCAATCAGTACCCCGTTCCATATCCCCTGAATCCGCTATTTTTAAGAGCCCTATCTAGCTCTCTCTTGAAAGCATCCAGAGAACCGGCCTCCACCGCCCTCTGAGGCAGACACCGCTCCATAAAACTTAGCGCGCAGACTGGACTTTAGAAATGGCGTCAACTCTGGCGACTCAAAAAGAATTTCACCGTGCTTTGCACCTGTGAAAATAATGCACTATTGACTTCTCTAGAGATACAGCACGGAAACACGGCCCGACAGCCCACCGCGTCCGTGCTGCCCCGTGATCCCCGCATAGTAACACTACCCTACACACACAAGGGACAATTCTACATCTATACCAAGACAAATTAACCTACAAACCTCCACTTCTTTATATATATATTTTTTTAATTTAAAAAATGTATTCAATTATTAAAAAATGATATTTACAATACAATAAAACTCTGGATGCTTTCAAGAGAGCTAGATAGGGCTCTTAAAGATAGCGGAGTCAGGGGATATGGGGACAAGGCAGGAACGGGGTACTGATTGGGGATGATCAGCCATGATCACATTGAATGGCGGTGCTGGCTCGAAGGGCCGAATGGCCTACTCCTGCACCTATTGTCTATTGTCTATTGTCTTTCAAACAGAACCCACCACCATAATACAAGACACACAAATATACTAAATAAACTACTATACAACTCTGATACAATCCTTGTCAAGGATGCACTCAACCCCCCGCGGTGCCCAGCGGTCCCGGGAATCCCCCAGGGCGCGGACGTAACCCCGGAAGAGCGGCAGGCAGCCGTCTCGGGCTGAGCCCTCTCCCGCCTGGTGCCGTGGCTCGCAGATGTCCAGCTTGGCCAGGCCCAGGAGCAACCCAACCAGGACATCTGCAGCCCCCGACCCTCTCCCACAGGGGGTCCAAAGATGAGGATGGCGGGTGAGAAATGCAGCTGGAAGGCACGGAGCAGCCCGTTTAGATCATGGAACCGGGGCAACCAGCACGTCTTTGGAGCGCGGGAGGAAACCAAAGATCTCGGAGAAACCAAAGACCCCCGCAGGTCACGGGAAGAACGTACAGACACCGTACAGACAGCGCCCGTAGTCGGGAATGAGCCCGCGTCTCTGTTGCTGTGAGGCAGTAACTCTACCACTGCCGTACTATCGATCTATTGATCTATTATTGAATGTTTGGTTTCCAGTTTCATGCTTGCACCGTACATTGTTAACTTTGCTTCTCCTTCCTGCAACAATAGATTTTACTTCATCTGATCCTCTAAGAGGCTCACATCGCCTAGATCTGAACTCCTGTCATCTGCTGTTTTGATCTTGCAGGGCACTTCTGGAATTAATTATAAATGAGTACAGTTCTTGCTGAGAGCATGGTGGATGATACATATTTGATGCCACAGTCACAGCTCTGTCTTAAGAGTGTTAACACTGGGCAGAACCTCACTTATTGTGTAATTACGTTTTCTTGTTGTAGGCATGAGTTTGGTCCGTTTCTTCGTTGGTGAGCTAGTACACTTTATGGTTCCACGTTGATTTAGATCTTCCTGATCTGGAGGAACGTGTGAGACTTTAGTTAGTGTGTATTGGCATTCACCCAGCTGTCTGCTGTCAGATAACAAGGCAGAAAGAATCTAGCGCGGGCACTAAGGTGATCAAGGTGCTAACTTCTCAATCGTAGCAAGTATCGATGCTTTTTAGTTTAGTTTAGAGATACAGCGGGGAAACAGGCCCTTCGGCCCACGAGTCCGTGCCGACCAGCGATCCCCGCACACTAACACTATCCTACACACACTAGGGACAATTTACACTTTAAACAACCAATTAACCTACAAACCTGTACGCCTTTGGAGTTGGGAGGAAACAGAAGACCTCAGAGAAAACCCACAAAAGTCACGGGGTGAGCGTACAAACTCCGTCAAGACAGCACCCGTAGTCGGGATCGAACCAGGGTCTCCGCCGTGGTAAGCGCCGTCAGGCAGCAACTCTACCTTTACAGGAACAGGCTCTTCAGCCGCGAACACGATGGCAAGTTAAACTGATCTCATCTGCTTGTACATGATCTCGCTATTCCCCGCACTTCCATGTGTCTATCCAAATGCCTCTTAAACATCACCATCGTACATGCCTCCACCACCACGACTGGCAATGCGTTCCGAGCCCCAACCACTCTCTGTGTACAAAATACCTGCATTAAACTTCCCTCATCTCACCTTTTTGCTCTGACCTCTAGAGCTGGACATTCCCACCTTGAGAATAAAGGTTCTGACTGTCTACCCTATCTATGCCAGTTATAATTTTATATTCTTCTATCGAGCCCCCACTCAATCTCTGTTATTTCAGAGAAAACGATTCAAGTCTATCCAACCTCTCCCTGTAGCTGTAGCCCTCTAACCCGGAAACATTCTGGTAAACCATCTTCAAAGCCTCCTCGTCTTTCCTGCGATGGGGTGACCAGAACTGCATGCAATACGACCCATGCAGCCTAAACATAGTCCTCTGCAGCTGAATCACTCTTATATTCAATGCCCCCTTGCAATGAGGGCAAGCATACCATATACCATCTAACCACTCAATCTCCTTGTGCTACCAAGGCAAACTGATGCAGGTGGGGAAGCTGAAGAAGTGCCCTATTTTCAGGCACACTGTTTTCCACACATGCTCCCGACTATTCATTTAACTGGATGTAAAATAGTTCTACATAATTATTCAATGCAAGGAGAATCAGTCCTGCCCTGGCCTCATGTACTCTACAACACACATGGATTTACACTGGGCAGATGGATTGCAATGGGGCATCTCCAACTTCCCTCGATTACCATATGCAAAGAAAAAGCTAAACACTTTAAGTCCCCCTCCCATTCCCACACTGACCCTCCTGTCCTGGGCCTCCTCCATTGTCAGAGTGAGGCCCAGCACAAATTGGACGAAGAACACTGAAGACCTTGTCCTATCTCTATAGATCGAGGAATCTTTTCAAAGGCAATTAATTGCAGTATAAGTGCCATTTAGGATGTGAATGCATTGCTGTTTGGGTTTGTGCTTCCACTAATAAATCACATTTTCAGCACGTGAGTCCAATATTAGGCTTAGGACTTTTCTTATCCAAGGTTGTCCCAAAAAGTATGGTCACTAATTTAATGCAGGAACGCCATTGTGAGCCATTTTGATTGCAATTAATATTAGCAGTAGTTTTAGAAAATAGTGGTAATGCGGTGAAATAAAATTTGATGAGAATTTGCAATGGAAAAGACTTCAGCTCATAAGCAGGCTATCGGGCGGCACGGTGGCGCAGAGGCAGGGTTGCTGCCTTACAGTGCCAGAGTCCCGGGTTCGATCCTGACTACGGGTGCTATCTGTACGTAGTTTGTATGTTCTCCCGTCACCAGTGTGGGTTTTCTCCGGGATCTCGGGTTTCCTTCCACACTGCAAAGACGTACAGGTTTGTAGGCTAATTGGCTTAGATCAAATTGTAAATTGTCCCTAGTGTGTGTAGGAGAGAGTTAGTCTGCGGGGATCGCTGGTCGGAGCCAACTCAGTGGGCTGAAGGACTGTTTCCGTGCTGTAGCTCTAAACTAAACTATATTCTCTTGATCCCGTATCTGTATTCTGTGGACGGCTCAATTGTAATCACGTGTTCTGCGGACTGCTTAGCAGGCGACAAATGCTTTTCACTCGATCTCATTACACGTGACAAAAAACTAAATTTCAACTTCTATAAGGAAATATGATCAATTGGTTTTTTTCCTCCTCGTCTTAGGCAGAATCTTGGAATGATTTGCTTCCACAAAAGGACACAATGTGCAGGAGTAACTCAGCGGATCAGGCAGCTTCTCTGGAGAACACGGATACGTGATGTTTCAGGCCTGAAGAAGAGTTTAGTTCAGTTTAGAGATCCAGCCCGGAAACAGGCCCTTCAGCCCACCCAGTCCGTGCAGACCAGTGATCCCCGCACACTAACACCATCCTACACACATTAGGGACAATTTACAATGAAACAAAGCAGATTACCCTACAAACCCGTACGTCTTTGGAGTTCAGGAGGAAACCGGAGCTCCCGGAGAAAACCCACTCTGGTCACGGGGAGAACGTACAAACTCCACACAGACAGCACGCCATAGTCAGGATCAAACCGGGGACTCTGGCGCTGTAAGGCAGCAACTCTAACGCTGCGTCACTGTGTCGTCCGAAGAGCCTTGAGCTGAGACATCATCTATCCTTGTTCTCCAGGGATGCTGCCTGACCTGCTGAGTTACACCAGCACGATGTGTCCTTTTGTGCATTAACCAGCATCTGCAGTTCTTTGCTTCTACGCTACGATTTTTATCCATTCTATTTTTGTGACTTCTGGAGTCAAATAGGCCGCTGTGTGAACTTTTGACTTCCACGGAAGCGGGCAAAGTGGTGCCAGATAGGTCGGGTAAGGAGGTGGGCTTGCATACCAGCTAGAACAATTTTGATGCTCATTATCCTCTGTAAAATTGGCAGAATAAAATTGCTTCAGAAAGCACTGACAGAAAGGGTTCAGAGAATTACGAGGATGTTGCCAGGACTAGAGGGTGTGAGTTATAGGGAGAGGTTGAGTAGGCTGGGTCTCTATTCCTTGGAGCGCAGGAGGATGAGAGGTGATCTTACCGAGGCGTATAAAATCATATGAGGAATAGATCGGATAGATGCACAGATTCTCTTGCCCAAAGGGAATCGAGGACCAGAGGACATATATTCAAGGTGAAGGGGAAAAAATTTAATAGGAATCTGAGGGGTAACTTTTTCACACGAAGGGTGGTGGGTGCATGGAACAAGCTGCCAGAGGAGGTATTCCAACGTTTAAGAAACAGTTCGACAGGCACAAGGGCAGGACTGTACTGGATAGTTTGGAGGGAAATGTACCAAGCGCAGGCAGGTTGGACGAGTTTAGCCGAACTGGGCAAGTTGGGCCGAAGGGCCTGGCTCCACATTGTATCACACTATGACTCTAATAAGTTTATGATAATTTACCACGCAATAACATTCAGATACAGAATCTGCCTGCTTTTGGCCCGAGGTGTCTCTTATTCACGGTCCCATAAAGATTTTATTCTTCTTTGGTGATGAGAAGTCCTTTGTACCTCTTGTTCAGACAGAAGTTAACAACTGCAATGACATTTTCTTGGCTGGAAGGGATGATTTTTCTGAGGTCACATCTCATAAATCACAATCTACATAAAGAAAATATAAATGAGTAAAGGGGATAGTTATTTCTTACTGTTCCTTATGACCAGGAGATAGACTTTTGCAGCCAATCAATCCATAACGTGACTTTCCATTATTAAATATCAACAATAGATTATAGCAATTAAATCTCGCAATTTAATAGCACCGTCAAACAAAGGTTTTGTACATAACTTTACTCTCCTTGCTTTAAGGAACTAAACAGATTGTTTTATCTTAACTCAAAGATATTCAGCGGTAGAGTTGCTGCCTCACAGCGCCAGAGACCAGGGTTCGATCCCGACTATGGATGCTGTCTGTACAGAGTTTGCACGTTCTCCCTGTGACCGCGTGGGTTTTTCCTCCGGATGCTCCAGGTGTCTTCCCACATTCCAAAGACGTGCAGGTGTGTAGGTTAATTGGCTTCTGTAAATCGTCCCTTGTGTACAGGATAGAACTAGTGTACAGGTGACTCGATGGGCCGAAGGGCTTGTTTCCATGCTGTATCTCTCAATATGTGTGGGGGTCAATTGGAAATTTGTTCAGGTATAAAATCAAACCCTGACTTGAACAATGGGACTTCTAATATTTTTTGATTACAACACAACCAAAATCCAACACACACTGTTGGATAGACACAACATGCTGGAGTGCTGGATCGTAAATGGTTATCCTTTTTCTACATAGATGCTGCCCGACCCTCTGAGTTACTCCAGCACTGTGTCTATCTTTGGTATAAAAATTCTTAAGGGGTTGGACAGGCTAGATGCAGGAAGATTATTCCCGATGTTGGGGAGGTCCAGGACAAGTGGTCACAGCTTAAGGATAAGGGGGAAATCCTTTAGGACCGAGATGAGAAGGACTTTTTTCACACAGAGAGTGGTGGGTCTCTGGAACTCTCTACCAAGTCAAAGTCAAACAAAGTCAAAGTCAAACAAACTTTATTGTCATTTAGAAATACATCGATATATGCAGTTCCAAACGAAATTCCGTTGCATTTGGCTCCCTGTGTAACACGATAAATTAACAGAAGGATAGACATGGATAAAAAGGATAAAATGGATAAATAGACAATGGTGGCAGCCCATTACATGGCATTCAGGAGTCTGATGGCTCGTGGGAAGAAGCTGTTGCAGAACCTTGATGTTCTGCTCCTTATGCTGCGATATCTTTTGCCCGAGGGCAGCAGAGTGAACAGTCCGTGATGGAGATGTGTGGGGTCTTTTATAATACTGCTGGCCTTAGACACGCAACGTTTGGTCGTAATATCCCCAATTGAGGGGAGAGATGTCCCGATGATTTTTTCCGCTGTCCTCACCACTCTCTGCACGGACTTCCAGTCGGAGGCTTTACAGTCCCCAAACCAGACAGAGATACAGCTGGTGAAAATGCTCTCTATGGTGCCCCTGTAGAAAGTGGTGAGGATGGGATGGGGGAGGTGAGCTCTTCTCATCCGGCGCAGAAAGTGCAACCGCTGCTGCGCTCTCTTAACTGTTGATGAGATGTTATTCGACCAGGTCAGACTGTTAGTGATCTGCACCCCCAGGAACTTTGTGCTACTGACCACCTCCACATCGCTGTCGTTGATGTGAAGTGGGACTGTGCCGGGTTTTCCTGAAGTCGGGTGTGGGACTGTGCCGGTTTTTCCTGAAGTCGACGATGACCTCCTTTGTTTTTTCGACATTCAGGATCAAGTTGTTCGTATTGCACCAGTCCACCAGTTGTTTCACCTCCTCCCTGTAAGCCAGCTGATTGTCGTCCCTGATGAGGCCCACCACTGTTGTGTCATCTGCGTACTTCATGATGTGGTTTGTACTAAACCTGGCACAACAGTCGTGAGTCATCAGGGTGAACAGCAGTGGACTCAGGACACAGCCCTGAGGGGAGCCGGTGCTCAGAGAGATGGTGTTGGAGGTGTTATTTCCAACCCTCACAGACTGGGGTCTGTCAGTGAGGAAGTCCAGTAGTCAGTTACACATGGGGGTGCCGAGGCCCAATGGAAGCAGTTTGCTTATCAGGTGCTGGGGGATAATGGTGTTGAATGCTGAACTGAAATCCACGAACAGCATTCGCACATAGGTGTTCTTCTCCTCTAAATGTTCCAGGCTCAGATGGAGTACGGAGGATATAGCGTCCTCTGTGGAGCGGTTTGGCCTGTAAGCAAACTGGTATGGGTCAAGTGTGGAGGGGAGTCTGGAGGTAATGTGGTCCCTGACCAGCCTCTCGAAGCACTTCATCATTATGGGGGTGAGTATTACAGGGCGGTAGTCGTTGAGACATTGTATGTTGGATTTTTTTGGCACTGGTATGATGGTGGCAGTCTTGAAACATAATGGGACGACAGCCTGGTTCAGCGAGGTGTTAAATAAGTCCGTAAGGACATGCCACAGAGGGTAGTTGAGGCCAGTTCATTGGCTATATTTAAGAGGGAGTTAGATGTGGCCCTTGTGGCTAAGGGGATCAGAGGGTATGGAGAGAAGGCAGGTACGGGATACTGAGTTGAATGATCAGCCATGATCATATTGAATGGCAGTGCAGGCTTGAAGGGCCGAATGGCCTACTCCTGCACCTAATTTCTATGTTTCTATGTTTCTATAAGATGACCAGAATCTACAGTACTTTGTTTCTACTATCAAGAAAAACGTCTAATTTAGGGAATGAGATGTCCTTTGTACTTTTTCGGACTGAAGTTAACAATGGTCATTACATTTCTTGGCAGGGAGAGGTAATTTCTCTGAGGTCATTTCTCATATATCACACATACGATAGAACAAATATAATGAGCAAATGGGGTCGTTACTTCATCCTCTAACAGAAGGTTGTGAAGGCCAAGTCAATGATTGTGTCAAAAGAGATGAGGAGGAATTTCTTTAGTCAGAGGGTGGTGAAGTTGTGGAGTTAATTGCCACGGATGGCAGTAGAGGCCAAGTTAGTTGATATTTTTAAGACGGAGATCGATAGGTTCTTGATTAGTAAGGGTGGCAGGGGTTATGGGGAGAAGGCAGGAGAATGGGGTGGAGAGGGAGAGGTAGATCAGCCAGGATTGAATGGTGGAGCAAACGTGATGGGCCGAAGGGCCTCATTATGCTCTGAGAACCTATGAACTTTCTATGAACCTCTAAGCTGGAGAATCTCCCTTGAGCTAGAGTCTAGCCACTATCTCTGCATTCTACTGAGCTACTAATTCAACATTGTTCCATTATTTATACCAGTCTCAGCACAATGCTCCACTATTGAAACCTACATGAATTGAGTCAAGAAAGTGGAGAATTATTTGATGGTTGAGTTCCTCTCTTGCCAGTCTGGGTTATTAAAATCCGGTAGCTTGGAAAGGCTGCATACTTCGAATAGCAAGAGACACACAGAGCATCTTGTACTGGGATGGTTTCCATTGTGTATGAATCTTATACACCCATTACATTTCTGTATTAGGCATACATTTTTTTTTAGCTTAGGCCCCCTTCGGTCATGGGTGTCTCCAGGGTGCTATTCCCTAATTGGAGGACGCCTGTGCATGACTTTGTTTAACGTGGGGAGACTGGTGCACAGACAGACACCCCACGGTCCTTGACAGATCTGGGTCAGGATCCAGTGGCATGGAGTCCAGGACAACCGGAGATCCTTTCCTGCCGCAGCCTTCATCCGCCTTCCCAGCCGTTGTGACGCTCCACTAAGGTCAGCCATCGTCCTCCGCCTGTTCCACTGTTGAGGTCTTGGCTGGATTGGCTCTTTGCCAGAGACCTCCCCCTCGACCTTACCGCCATGGGTGGCCCTACCAGGAGCATCGCTCCAGACGGCATCGCTCTCAGGATCTCAGGTCCACACAAGCTTCTCCACCACGACACGGTGACAATCCACGGAGAAGAAGGCATAAATGCTTGGTACGTATTTCCATGTTTGAGTAAGTAAGTAAGTTTATTAGCCGAGTATCCACAGACAAGGAATTCAAGAGCGTACAAACTCCGTACAGGCAGCACCCGGAGTCAGGATTGAAACATGGTCTCTGGCGCTGTAAGGCAGCAACTCTACCGCTGCGCCACTGTCTTTGGGATGTGTGGAAGGAAACCCACAAGGTTTAATTGTAACAAAAGGCATTGATAGCAAAAGCACAACATCTCTGCCAGATAATTGCTCACAAACCCATCTGGAATGCACAACAAAACCTCTATATTACGAGTTATTTTCCCAGTGTTTTGTGTGGCTCGGTTAAGGGCATTGACACGCATGTCAGCAATAGCTCGGCTGGAAGTATTCTTGTTCTCAGAGTCTCTGGGTCAGAATAGTGCCTCCTTGCTTCCCCCCGGTCATCCGGAACTGCACATAAACACAACAGGCTGGAGTAGCTCAGCGGGACAGGCAGCATCTCTGGAGAGAAGGGATGGGTGATGTTCCCTGTCTGAAGAAGGGTCTTGACCCGAAACGTTACCCATTCCTTCTCTGCAGAGATGCTGCCCGTCCAGCTGAGTTACTCCAGCCTGTTGTGTTTATCTTCGGTTTAAACCAGCACCTGCAGTTCCTTCTTACACATCCAGAACTGCACACTCATTCGGCAGCCCGTGGAGTGACTGGGGATAACAATACATGGATGTGATTTTCCTTTTGCAAGTGAAAGGTTCCCGTGCAAATATTCTGCTGGAAAAAGAGGGGGACAGCCTGCTTTAGTTGTCAGCTTGGAGACGCATGACGGAAACAGGCCCTTCGGCCCACCGAGTCCGTGCCGACCAGCGATCCCCGCACACTGACACTATCCCACACACACACTCAAGGGACAATTTACAATTTTACGGAAGCCAATTGTGAACTATAAACCTTACGTTCTTTGTAGTGTGGGAGGAAACTGCAACTTCCCGGAGACAACCCAGGTGGATTGTAGGAAAAACGTACAAACTGCACCTGTGGTCAGGATGAAACCCGGGTCTCTGGCGCTGTGAGGCAGAAACTCTACCGCTGCACCACCGTGCCTCCCTGGGGTTTTCCATATCTCTCCCAATCAGTATCATAAAGATATTCAGTAGGAACAAGGAACTGCAGATGCAGGTTTACACAATTAGACGCAAAGTGCTGGTGTAACTCGGCGGTTCAGGCAACATCTCTGGAGAACATGGATTGGTGACGGTTTGTGTCGTGGCCCTTCTCCAGAATGAACAGTAAGGTGGCGCAGTGGTAGAGTTGCTGCCTTACCGCGCCAGAGACCTGGGTTCGATCCTGACTACGGGTGCCGTCTGTACCCTCTCCCCGTGACCGCGTGGGTTCTCTCCGGGTGCTCCGGTTTCCTCCCACAGTCTAAAGACATATACGGTTTTGTAGGTTCATTGGCTCTGGTAAAATTGTAAATTGCCCCGAGCGTGTGTAGGATAGTGTGAGTGTGCGGGGCTTGCTGGCCAGTGCAGACCCAGTGGGCCGAAGGCATTGTATCACTCAACTAAACTACAGGAACAGGCCCTTCAGCCCACAATGTCTGTGCCGAACACTATGATGCCAAGCTAAACTAATCTCATCTGCCTGCTCATGATCCATTTCCTGCCATGCCTGCTCATCCCTGTGCCTGTCTAAAGGCCCCTGTTATACCTGCTTCCACCAACACCCCTGGCACCCACTGCCCACGATGTAAAAAATAACTTGCCCCGCAACATCCCCTTTAAACTTTGCCCCTCTCGTCTTAAAGCTGTGCCATCTTGTATTTGACATTTCCACCCTGAGAACGAGTGTGTGCCTCCAGAACAATATCCAATTATTTATAAAGACAACTCTGTGGGAGACCATTAGCAGCAGAATGGCAACATTATCAACTGCACCGCTATCTGCATCAAAGTAAATAACATTTCTTACACTCAGGTGAATGCTTTCTGCATCATCTGGCAGTTTATTGCTTCAACCTGTTGCTCTCAATTTCATTAATGCCTCACTTGACAGCCAATTAGTGCTTTTCAGCTTCCAATCTAATTATTAGACCCAAGACCCGAGTTCCAAATTGTGTGTCCTCGTGAATGCTTGGAATGGCTTTGAAATAATGCATTATAATGAAGTGGTGACAATCTTGTCACCAACAGCAATAGACTGGAGGCGTGAGAATGCAGTGGAGCTAACCATCAAAGCTCTGTTGCGTTAATCTGTGGAAAAATTGCACATTAAATTGGAAGGTGTCAAAAAATTATTTTAATTTCCAAAATCTAGTGCCTATTAAGCCTGAAAAACACATACACACACACACACACGCTACACTTTGGAGATGCAGCGTGGAAACAGGCCCTTCAGCCCACCGGGTCCATGTTGACCAGCGATCACCTGTGCACTAGCACTATTCCTCCATCTAAACGAGAGTAAGTCTGAGGTCATCCTTCTCGGCCCCTCGACTCCATCAAAATGATAGCAGGCAGCCTTGGAAGCCTTACCCCACTACTCACACCTCACGTCAAAAACCTTGGCGTGATATTTGACTCAGCACTGAAGTTTGACAAACAAGTCAATGCCGTGGTAAAAGCTAGCTTCTTCCAGCTTCGGACGATAGGTCAGATAAAACAATTCCCCCAGTTTGACGACCTCGAAAAGATCATCCACACATTTATCACCTCCCGCCTAGATTACTGCAACTCCCTCTACACTGGCATCAGCCACTCTTCCCTGTCCCGCCTGCAACTGGTCCCAAACGCCGCAGCGAGACTCCTGACGGGCACCCGAAAAAGGGACCGCATCACCCCGATCCTGGCCTCTCTCCACTGGCTCCCTGTGCGGTTCCGAATAAATTTCAAGACCCTCCTCTTTGTCTACAAAGCCCTCAATGGGCTTGCACCCACCTACATTAAAAGTCTACTCACCCTCTACACCACCTCCAGGTCCCTCAGATCGGCCGACTTGGGGTTGCTGAATGTCCCGCGGTCTAGGCATAAGCTCAGGGGCGACCGACTGCGCCTTTGTGGTTGCAGCTCCTAGACTGTGGAACAGCATCCCTCTTCCCATCAGAACTGCCCCCTCCATCGACTCCTTTAAGTCTAGACTAAAAACGTATCTGTTCTCCCAAGCCTTTCCTGACGTCCCCTGAGCGAGGGCTATTTGTATATATGTATGTAGCCTGCTTGTGTATACTACTCTTATAACAAATGTAAAGCACTTTGGTCAACGAGAGTTGTTTTTTAAATGTGCTCTATAAATAAATGTGACTTGACTATTCTACACACTGGGGACAATTGACAATTTCTAGAAGCCAATTAACCTACAAACCTCTCTCTATAATACCGGATATCTCTCGTTTCCCTCCCCCCTGTCTTTCAGTCTGAAGAAGGGTCTCGAACCGAAACATCACCTATTCCTTTTCTCCAGAGATACTGTCTGACCCGCTGAGTTGCTGCAACTTTGGGAGTCTATCTACAAAGCTTTATATCTTTGGAGTGTGGAAGGAATGCGGAGAACCTGGACAAAACCGATGCAGTCACAGAGAGCACATACAAACTCCGCACAGACAGCACAGGCAGTCAGGATCGAACCAGAGTCTCTGGGGCTGTAAGGCAGCAATTCTACCACTGTACCATTGTGACACGCACACACTAATGTTGAATCAACCAAGTTATAACTGTAGCTGGATAGGTCTACACACACCGAGTAAGACACAAAGTGCTGGAGTAACTCAACGGGTCAAGCAGCATCTCTTCAGAACATTTATAGGTGACAGTTCAGATCAGGACCCTTCTTCAGACCAGTAACGTCATCTATCCATGTTCTCCACAGATGCTGCCTGACCCGCTGAGTTGTTATCCAGCAGTTGGTCTCTAATTTTTGTAAACCAGCATCTGCAGTTCCTTGTCTCGACCCACAGTGAGATTAGCTGGCGATATCAAAGTATCTTACACAGTAAATACGTCAGAGTTGGTAGGGACCAACACACAAGAGAACATTGGAGGCTGGAAGGGAAATGAGGACAATTGGTTAACTAATGATTCCCAGGCACAGTTTTCTGTGCTAAATATAAAACCAATTAAGGAGCAGCAAAAATAGGTTTCATAACTGTCTCCTCTCTATGGAAGTGATTTAGTTTAGAGATGCAGCGTGGAAGCAGGCCCTTCGGCCCACCGAGTCCATGCTGACCATCGATAACCCATGTTATCCCACGTTTTATCCAACTTGACTTTGACCTTACAGAGGGCCAATTAACCTACAAACCCGCACGTCTTTGGGACGTGGGAGGCAAACGGACCGTCCGGATGAAACCCATGCGGTGACAGGGAGAACGTACAAACTCCACAAAAAGAGCACCCGAGGTCAGGATCCAAACCCGGGTCTCTGACGCTGTGAGGCAGTGGCTCTACCTGCTGTGCCGCCCATTCCGTGGTTGATCAGGCCATCGGCAGAAGCCAACACTGAGGAAAAGTGATTGCGGGGACTATTGCAATGTCGAAGAAACATTTAGACAGGTACATGGATAGCATGGGTTTACAGCGATGTGGGTCAAACACAGGCAGGTGGGACTAGTGTAGATAGGTCAGCATGGGCAAGTTGGGCCGAAGGGCCTGTGTCCACACTCTATGAGTGGTCATAGTCCACACTCGATGACCACGGAGCTGCGGATAGCGGGCGGCTGTCCGAGTCACCTTCCAGGCCACTGGCTGTGGAACCTGCGGCAGCAGACTTGGTGCCTCAGGAGAGCACCGTGGCTCATATGTCTGCCAGGGCTCAGATGTCTGCCTGGCCCGTAGACTCAGACGTGTCCGGGCCGGAGGGATCCCCCCCAACACTGGGAAGCGTCTGCGGGTGCATCTCCCAGATGGAGCGCCTATTGGAGAGGTGGCTCCAGACCGATCTGCTCCAGAGGAGGGAGCAATATCAGCCCTGGTCTCCACAGGAGCCCACGCAAGCAGCACCGTACACAGGGCTGTGAAGTGTCTCCCTCTCTGGAGAGGGGAGTACACAGAGTCAGTATTATCCTGACTCAGAGCAGGGAGGCACATCAGGTGAACACTCTCAGGGGCATGGGGCCGAAGTGGCTTCCAAATTTGCCATTCCTACTCCTACTGGAGCACCCCTAGATGAAGAGCTGGCCACCATTATCAATTACCTGGCTTCGCACCAGCGCAAGGACCTTGGAGGAGACCACCGGCAGATACAACGCACCTGCCAACTGTGCCTCCCTCAATGTGCCGGCCGTCAATCACGCCATCTGGGGTCATATTGGAGCTCAGGAGGTCAAACTCCAAAAATGTTTTAAATTATTGGCCTCAGGCGTAACAGCCTTTGTGAGGTCCGTAGATGGGGGGCTGCTGACGGAGACACAGCGGGACGCTGTGGGGCCCCTCTGTCATGCCCTTTTTGAAATTAACTGTCTGCGTAAAAACGCAATACGGCCGGCACTCAAGCCAACATTTGCTGTGCTGTGCAAGACCACCAACGTCCAACCGGCCAATTATCTATTTTGGGCTGACCTGCGGAAGCAGGTCCACGAGCTGGATGATGATGAGGCCAAGACCGTTCGCCTCATGAGTCGAGCCCCAACTACACCCAAGGGTTCATCACAACGGGCTCACCCCTATGCTGCCTTCAACACCAGGCGAAACGAGCCTAGGGGCCCCAGGACAAGAGGAAGACTCGAGCTGGAACCACCAAGATCTTTTTTAGGTGTAGGCCCCTGCCGGCCCATGGCTCGGATGTGGGGGGGAGGGGGGGCGCAACCACCATCAGTCCTCCTTCCCAAGGCATGAGGACGGAAGCCAGGACCACACCGGCAGTAACATCCAAGGTAGGAGAACCTAGTTCCTTGTGGAACAACTTACACATCCCTAACTTACAAGTTGGGAGGAGATTGCAACATTTTTTGAATTAATGGAATTGGATCACAGCAGACCCGTTCATACTGCACAGCGTACAAGGGTTTAAAATTCAGTTCCTTCTTGATTCGTCACCACCCACACAAAATTTACCAAACCGCACATATGTGTTCTCACAACAGGAAAGATTTGAGTTACAAGCTGAAATTCAGGCTTTACATACAAAAGGGGTGATTCAGAGGTCGAACCAGGAATCACACCAATTTGTATCCAATATATTCCCCAAGCGAAAGAGGGATGGAGGAAGTCTAGGTATCATCCTAGACTTGACGGAACTCAATACCCATGTGCAGTATAAACATTTTAAAATGGATAACTTTGGCACAGCCATCCAACTGGTTTCCAGAGGATGTTATATGGCATGCATAGATCTAAAAGATGCATACTACTAGGTACCCATTCACAGGGATCACAGGAGATATTTGAAATTTAACTGGATGGGGCAGTTGTGGCAATTCAAAGCATTGCCAAATGGGCTGACTTCAGCTCCCAGATTATTTACAAAATTAATAAAACCAGTTCTGGGGCTACTACAAGCTCAGAATCACATGGTGATGGCTTATTTGGATGACATTCTAATAATTGGGGACACTAAGGAATCAGCTAAATCATCTGTTTCAGCTACCAAACTCATGTTTGAGAGGTTGGGATTCCTAATCCATCCAGTTAAGTCAAAATTGACTCCAATCAGAGTAATTGATTACCTGGGGTTCACAATCAACTCAATTCAAATGTTGGTGACACTGCCAAGTGGTAAGCAATCAGACTTGATGGAAGCCTGCAATAAGCTAATTGCTAACCAGCAGCCAACAATCAGACAAGTAGCAAGTGTAATTGGCAAGCTTGTGGCAGCCTTTCCAGCTGTACGCTTCGGACCTTTGCACTACCAAAATCTACAACGTGCAAAGGAATGGGCTCTCAAATCCCATGCAGGCCAATTTGGGAAACATATGCAATTACCACCAGACGCCGTGGCAGAATTACACTGGTGGGCTACGAATATACATCACTGCTCGAAGAAAATTCAAATTGATACTCCATCGGTAATATTACAAACCAATGCAAGTGGCCTGGGCTGGGGAGCAACAGATACTATCTCCAGTTGCGGGGGCAGATGGAATGTGCAGGAGTCCTTAATACTACAGCAATATGGCATTAACTACTTAGAGTTGTTGGGAGCTCGCTATGGCTGAAAGGCTTATTGCAGCAAAATGCATCATGTGCATGTTCAACTGCAGATTGACAACACCATGGCGGTGGCATATGTCAATCACATGGGTGGAATAAGATCTGTATCATGTGACAGATTGGCAAACCTTCTTTGGCATTGGTGTATTGCAAGGAACATTTGGGTCACGGCTATTTACCTACCAGGTAGATATAATATGGTGGCAGACACTAGATCACGGAAATTCAATGATAACACAGAATGGATGTTGAATCATGTCGTGTTTACCGACATTGTCGCCCGATATGGCATGCCGGATATTGACTTGTTTGCCTCCAGACTGAATTACCAGTTACCCAAATTTGTCTCATGGGAGCCAGACCCAGGGGCAGTGGCAGTCTATGCATTCACACTGTATTGGGGGGGAATGTTCTTGTATGTTTTCCCTCCATTTTGTCTCATCAGTCGATGCTTGGTTAAAATAAAGCAAGACAATGCCACAGGCATTTTGGTCGTGCCAGACTGGCCTACGCAATCTTCATTCCCATTAGTCCTGGGAATAATGACACAGCCGTTCATGGCTGTCCCCAACAGCAGAGATCTGCTGGTACACCCAATAACGGGGGCTGCCACCCACTACATGACCAAATCAATTTGGTTTGCAGATTCTGAGGAGACCATACCTGGGTCTCGGACTGGCTGACTGGACAGTGCATGCCATAACAGTGGCCTGGAGGGACAGTACACAAAGGCAGTACGTCTCTCACATCAAGAAGTGGGAGATGTACTGTCATGCCTCCAACATCTGATATGACACAGTGAGCATCACGGATGTACTGGAGTTTCTGTCAACCTTATATTATGACCATAAATTAGGCTACAGTGTCATCAACAGTGCCAGGAGTGCACTGTCCTCATATTTAGTGCTGGGAACAGGGCCCCACCTGGCAGGAACGCATCCCCTTATTACCAGGTTCATGAAGGGAATATACAACAGTACACCCCCCAGGCCACGGTATACGGACACATGAGATGTTAGTGTAGTGCAAACGCTACTTTGTCAGTGGGCCCCAGCCACCGCACTACCCTTAACAAAGCTCACCCTCAAGGTGGTCATGCTGATGGCGTTGGTAACGGCGCAACGAGTCCAGACGTTGCACAACATGACCACCACTGTAAACACCATAACCTTTGCCATCTATGACATAGTTAAATAGAGCAGGCGGGGGTACCAGGGCCCAAGCTTGAGTTCCTGGCCTACCCCGAAGATCCACGATTATGTGTAGTCGCACACTTGCACCAGTACATCAAAGTCACCAGGAGCCTCAGAGACTCTGAGTTAGCTGTCCTAATCAGCCATGAGAAACCACACCACAGGGTATCAGCACAAACCATCTCCAGATTTTTAAAAGAGGTACTGGCGGGTGCAGGAATGAATACTGACACTTACAAATCTCACTCTACCAGGGCTGCATCAACGTTGGCAACAAGGGCTATGGACGTGCCCCTTGACAACATCCTAGCGGCTGCAGGATGGGCCAATGAAAGGATGTTCCACCGGTTTTATAATAAACCCATTGCCGGACCGGGGGTGTTTGCACGTACCATTTCAAATTCTGTTTTATAGTTTTCCCCCAAGTTGGGCGGGGTCACTATCATTTTGTTTTTCACATTAAAGCATCAGTATTGTTACCTAACTATGTTATGTCTGAATGCATTAATTTTTTCTCTCACTCATCCATGGTCAACCCATTCAGTGTGTGACACCTGGACTCGAACCGGCGTGAAATCACAGAGCTCTGAAATCTTCACGTAATCACTCGCGTGACTCCGAAGTAAAATAGTAGGATTAAACGGGAACTTACGAGTTTGAAGTTTGATCTTGATTTTATGAGGAGTTACGATGAGCGATTACGTGCCCACCGCTCCCAACCCTCATATTATCAGGTCATCTGGTAGTTCTAGTTCTCCAAATCTTACTATCTTCAGCACAACTTGTCTTATCTGTGATTACACGCCGCTGATTTGAAGATTGACGCGCATGACGACTGAAGGCCTTCTTCACGTAATCGCTCATCGTAACTCCTCATAAAATCAAGATCAAACTTCAAACTGGTAAGTTCTCATTTAACCTTACTATTTTCCAGCACCCTTGGTTCCAGAGCCCAGCTGGACCAACAGAGGTCACATGAAGTTCTATTGTATCATATTGTTTGATGATACAACATTTCTACCCCTAAAGTGTCTCGAAGCCACCATGAACGCCTAGAAACTTAAATAAAGCAAATATACGAATAGGACTGAGATGAGGATAAACGTTTTCACCCAGAGAGTTGTGAATCTGTGGAATTCTCTGCCACAGAAGGCAGTGGAGGCCAATTCACTGGATGTTTTCAAGAGAGAGTTAGATTTAGCTCTTAGGGCCGAAGGAATCAAGGGATATGGGGAGAAAGCAGAAACGGGATACTGATTTTGGATGATCAGCCATGATCACATTGAAAGGCAGTGCTGGCTCGAAGGGCCGAATGGCCTACTCCTGCACCTATTTTCTATATTTCTGAATTAATTGTAAATTTAATGTGCTTGTGCTTGACACCACGACTGTCACTTAGACCTTGCTTAGAAGCCACGGCTCGGGTTAAATGTGAACAATTTAAGCTGGCAATCTCGCAAAACCGCCAACAACTGCAGGCGTAAACAATTAGCTCTGAATTACCTCTTAACAATTAATGCACACCCCAAATCAGCGAGTGCCACACACAGCACCCTCGTAATTCTGTCCGGATTAAAGGATTTGCCGGACCACCAGTTGCTGGAATATCAGTGGTGGACCTGTATCCACTTGTACTGTATCTAAGGTGCTTATATAAAATGTATCCGCGTGCTTCTGCCCAGTGATTCTCCAACTTGGGTCTGAAGAGAGTTCTCTGCCGCCTGTCTGTCCCGCTGAGTTACTCCAGCATTTTGTGTATGTCATCGGTTTAAACCAGCATCTGCAGTTCATTCCGACACATTTCGGATCCACCTACTGAACTGTATACAAAAATTAATTTCACAGTATCTCGGTACAGGTGCGCAACGGTAGAGTTGCCGCCTCACGGCGCCAGATACCCCGGGTTCGATCCCGACTACGCTTGCAGTCTGTACGGAGTTTGCATGTTCACCCCGTGACCTGCATGGGTTTCCCCGACAGCTCCCACACTCCAAAGGTGTACAAGTTCTCAGGTTAGACACAAAGCGCCGGAGTAACTCAGCGGGACAGGCAGCAGCATCTCTGGAGAGAAGCAATGGGTGACGTTTCGGGTCGAGACCCTTCTTCAGACTGAGAGTCAGGGGAGAGGGAGACACAGAGATAAGGAAGTGTAAGGTGCGAAAACGAGACATCAAAGGGGTTGGGGAATCAAGGAAAATGTACAGCTCGGAGAAGGTGACAACGAAGCATCCAGAGACAAAATTCAATCACAAATCTTTGTAGGTTTATTGCTTGGTAAAATTGTTAATTGTCCCTAGTGCATGTAGGATAGTGTGAGTGTGCGGGGATCGCTGGTCGGCACGGACCCAGTGCGCTGTTTCATGCGTTGTATTTCCGAAACTAAAAATTAAAATGTGGTAATAAAGTGCCAGTGATCAACAGACAATAGACAATGGGTGCAGGAGTAGGCCATTCAGCCCTTCGAGCCAGCACCGCCATTCAATGTGATCATGGCTGATCATCCCCAATCAGTACCCCGTTCCTGCCTTCTCCCCATATCCCCTGACTCCGCTATCTTTAAGAGCCCTATCTAGCTCTCTCTTGAAAGCATCCAGAGAACCTGCCTCCACCGCCCTCTGAGGCAGAGAATTCCACAGACTCACCACTCTCTGTGGGAAACGCATCTCTCCTCTGCATCAACCGAGCACATCGTTGAGGCAAAGTTTCTCTGACTTCCAACTCGCTGGAGGCACCAGCGTTCCGGAAATAAATGATGATTAATGTTTGTCAGTGCGGCTCTGAAGTTCAAGACAGTGTGGCACAGAGAGGAGCCATATGTTGCCGGCGTTCAGAATGACAGCAAATAGGGAAAAGGATGATCACTCTCAAGGAGGATTAGAAAGTCTATTAAACTTTTGCTCATGGCCCAGTGGGGAGTGATTGGGCAGGGAACTAGCAGTGAGAGTGGAGGTTGGTGATTTCAGCAGACAGCAACAGCCAACACCAAATGTGTTTCAAGTATATCTACCATGTGATAGGTTATGGATCAGGATAAAAACTTTTAGAAACGTAGACAATAGATGCAAGAGTTGGCCATTCGGCCCTTCGAGCCAGCACCGCCATTCAATATGATCATGGCCGATCATCTTAAATCAATTCCCCATTCCTGCTTTCTCCCTATATCCCTTGATTCCGTTAGCTATATTTAACTCTCTCTCTAAAACATCCAGTGAATTGGCCTCCACTGTCTTCTGTGGCAGAGAATTCCACAGATTCACAACTTCCTGGGTGAAAACGTTTTTCCTCATCTCAGTCCTAAATGGCTTCCCCCCTTATTCTTAAACTGTGCCCCTGGTTCTGGACTCCCCAACATGGGGATCATTTTTCCATAATCCAATCCCTTAAGAGAGAGTTCTGTGGTTTGTAGACTTTAGACACACAGTGTGGAAACAGGCTCTTCGGCCCACCGAGTCCGCGCTGACCATTGATCAGCCCGCTATACTAGCACTATCCTACACGCTAGGGTTAGTACTGAGTAACAGTAAAATGCTTTAACCATATAACCAAATAACAATTACAGCACAAAAACAGGCCTTCTCGGCCCTTCCAGTCCATGCCGACCATTTATTTTCCCCTAGTCCCATCTACCTGCACTCAGACCATACCCCTCCATTCCCTTCCCGTCCATATACCTATCCACTTTACTTTTAAATGTTAAAATCGATCCTGCCTCCACCACTTCTGCTGGAAGATCATTCCACACAGCCACCAATCTCTGAGTAAAGAAGTTCCCCCTCATGTTACCCCTAAACTTCTGTCCCTTAATTCTCATGTCATGCCCTCTTGTTTGAATCTTCCCTACCCTCAATGAGAAAAGCTTATCCACGTCAACTCTGTCTATCCCTTTCATCATTTTAAAGACCTCAATCAAGTCCCCCCTTAACCTTCTGCGCTCCAAAGAATAAAGAACTAACTTGTTCAACCTTTCTCTGTAACTTAGTTGCTGGAACCCAGGCACCATTCTAGTAAATCTCCTCTGTACTCTCTCTATTTTGTTGACATCCTTCCTATAATTAGGCGACCAAAATTGTACATCATACTCCAGTATTGGTCTCACCAATGCCTTGTACAATTTTAACATTACTTCCCTACTCCTATATTCAATGCTCTGATTTATAAAGGCCAGCACACCAAAAGCTTTCTTTACCACCCTATCTACATGTGCTAACCAGTCAGCAGAAAGACTATACATGATTACCATCGAGCCATACAGTGTACAGACACATGATAAAGGGAATAACGTTTAGTGCAAGATAGAGTCCAGTAACGTCCGATTTAGACTTCACAGAAGGCAATTGACCTACAAACATGGACGTCTTTAGTGTGTTTGTGTGTGTAGGTGTGTACGTGCGTAGGTGTGTGAGCATAGGTGTACATGTGTAGGTGTACGTTCATAGGAGTGTGTGTGTACGTGCATAGGTGTGTGTGCATAGGTGTGTACGTTTGTCGGTGTGTGTGCATAGGTGTACTTGCGTAGGTGTACAGGTGTGTGTGGGTAGGCGTGTGTATATGTGTGTAGGTGTGTGCGTAGGTGTGTTTGCGTAAGCATGTGTGTATATATTTGCTGGTGTGTATAGGTGTGTGTGCGTAGGCATGTGTGTTTGTGTGCAGGTGTGTGTGTGTAGGTCAATGTGCACAGGTATGTGTGCGTAGGTGTGTGTAGGTGTGTTTAGGTGTGTGTGTATAGGTGTGTGCGCATAGGCGTGTGTATATGTGTGTAGGTGTGTGAGCGTGTAGGTGTGTGTAGGTGTGCGTAGGCATGTGTAGGTGTGTGTAGGTGTGTGTCGGTGTGTGAAGGCTTGTATAGGTTTGTGCACGTAGGCATGTGTATATGTGTGTAGGTGTGTGAGCGTGTAGGTGTGTGTGCGTAGGCGTATGTAAGTGTGTGTAGGTGTGTGTGCGTAGGCGTGTGTAGGTGTGTGTAGGTGTGTGAGCGTGTAGGTGTGTGTACGTAGGCGTGTGTAGGTGTGTGTGTGTAGGCGTGTGTAGGTGTGTGTAGGTGTGTGTGTGTGTGTGTAGGTGTGTGTAGGTGTGTGTAGGTGTGTGTAGGTGTGTGTAGGCGTGTGTAGGCGTGTGTAGGTGTGTGTAGGAGTGTGTAGGTGTGTGTGTATGTGTGTAGGTATGTGAGCGTGTAGGTGTGTGTGTGTGTGTAGGTGTGTGTAGGTATGTGTGTGTGTAGGCGTGTGCAGGTGTGTGTAGGTGTGTGTAGGCGTGTGTATATGTGTGTAGGTATGTGAGCGTGTAGGTGTGTGTGTGCGTAGGTGTGTGTAGGTGTGTAGGTGTGTGTGCAGATGTGTGAGCGTGTAGGTGTGTGTGTGTGAGATTGACATTCCCCGCTGACTGACACCGGCTGCAAACTCACCTGAGTGATTGGGCACACAGGCTGACATGCACCTGGTGAACCTTTCTGTGGACCACAGTGGAAAGGCTCGAGGCGTTAACCACTTTGTGTCTGAGCCCGAGAATCTGAACAGAAGTAGAAAAGAAAGGCTATTAAAATTGATGCCACATGGTGGTTTTTGGTACCACATTCTGCAAATCTTATTGAGCTGTGATTGTGAATAATTTAAGATGCTGGAAAGTATTTTGATTATGAATTAAATTATTTACAGAGTAATATTCATGGGCATCACTGGGAAACAAGGCTCAGCATCTCGGAGGCTCCAAGCTCAGACCTGGTCTGCAGTTTTGTATGAAGCAGGGCTATGGCTTTGGGGGGGGAGGGGAGGGGGGGGGGGGGTGGTCGTTAAAGTCCAAACTCCAAATAAATGATTCGGTCCTTGGCACTAAACCAATCCAAACGGGAGGGTGGAACCAGCCCTCGGGAACACATCTTGTCAGAATACTTCTACAAATAAATCATTATAAATAGAATCAATGCGTTCAACAGCTCCAGACTGTTGTTCGTTCTATATCGGTTGAATAAAGTTATTTATGGCCGGTTTGATTTTTCCTCTCACTCTATTACGAGCTAAGCTGGGGCTTAACCAACTCAAAAATATGTTCTGGAGGGTGTGGCTACTCTGCTTAATTCTCTACACCCCTCCTTCAGCCCTCCCCCTCACCCCACCCCCCGCCACTCATGCAGTCTGCACCTGTACAGGTTACCCTGGGGGATGGGGGGGGGGGGGGGGGGCTCTATTTCACTGTGGAGGCATCTCGGTCACTTGGATTTTCTGGCAAAGATCTATTCCTTGGAGCACATGAGATCTTATAGCAGTTTAAAGATACAGTGTGGAAACAGGCCCTGCATCTCACAGAGTCCACACCAACCATCGATCACCATACATTAGTTCTGTGTTCTCCCACTTGTGCATCCCAGACCTTTAATCAGACGATATCTGGCACTAAACTTTATACCCTTTATCTTGTATCTGCAAACTGTGGACGGCATGATGGTAATCATGTATTGTCGTTCCCAGTGACAGTTTCCAGCACACAACAGACAAAGCTTTTTAACTCTGCCTCAGTGAACGTGACATAGAAACATAGAAACATTGAAATTAGGTGCAGGAGTAGGCCATTCGGCCCTTCGAGCCTGCAACGCCATTCAATACGATCATGGCTGATCACCCAACTCAGTATCCCGTACCTGCCTTCTCTCCATACCCCCTGATCCCTTTAGCCACAAGGGCCACATCTAACTCACTCTTAAATATAGCCAATGAACTGGCCTCAACTACCTTCTGTGGCAGAGTTCCACAGATTCACCACTCTCTGTATGAAAAAAAAAATCTCATCTCAGTCCTGAAAGACTTCCCCCTTATCCTTAAACTGTGACCCCTTGTACTGGACTTCCCCAACATCGGGAACAATCTTTAACCCTAAACTGAACTAAAGGAGCAATTTACGGAAGGCAATTAGCGTGGGAGGAGACCAGTGCACCCGGAGAAAACCCACGCAGTCGCGGTGAGAACGTTCTGATTCCATACAGACGGCACCCGTAGTCAGGATCGAACCTGGGGTATCTGGCGCTGTGAGGCAGCAGCTCTACTGCCACGCAGGTAGACTGATGAGTGTGAATTAGGTGTCTGTTGGGACCCAGCAAGATACAGAAACGTTTTATTATTCAGAGGCGGGGGCAGAGAGGACAATTCATTCCCAGCGCCTGCCGTTCTTCACTGTAGCCATGAAAATGGAAACACTTTCATTCAGCTCCTCCAGAACAACCTGCAGAAGGCTGGAGGGAGGAACTTGCAGATAACAGGCAAGATTTATTTTCCTGCCGTGTTTGAATAAGGCACCAAACACAGAAACATCTGGCACTAGATAGTATGCACAAGACATTAAGGCTAAATTGGCTGTTGCTCACTTTTATGGATGCACTGAATCAATGTTTCCATTGTAAACAAATGAGTTGCATGTTTACAAATTGTATTCTAACAATAAGTGGTAACTTATAAATCCAACTGTTCAATTGGTAAAGGTAGTGAAAGGTGTAGCACCTTTAAGGGCCAGTCACGGCCAAACAGGCGTCACCCCGCGACATTTCACCTGTATGGTCGTGAGTAGTCGCCCAAAGAGTCGTACCTTTTTCTGCTCCATGCTGGATTTTCAACATGTTGATGGGGTCGAGCGAGTGAGATAGGTCAATAAAAACACATTCACAGGATATTACGGGATGCCAAGATTACAGAAACAGTACTGATGTGCCCTGGAAAGCATTTTATCGGGATGCATCACAGCTTGGTTTGGGATCAGCTCCATCCAAGACCGCAAGAAATTGTAGCAAATTGTGGACGCAGCCCAGACCGTTGCACAAACCAACCCCCCTTCCATCGACTCCATCTACACCTCACGCTGCCTCGGCAAGGCCAGCAGCATCATCAAGGACAGTCGCAACCCGGCCTCTCCCTCTCCCATCGGGCAAAAGGTACAGAAGTGTGAAAACGCACACCTCCAGATTCAGGGATAGTTTCTTCCCAACTGAACCACCCTACCACAACCAGAGAGCAGTCCTGAACTACTATCGACCTCATTGGTGACCCTCGGACTATCTTTGATTTGACATTACTGGCTTTACTTTGAACTAAACGTTATTCCCTTATCATGTATCTGCACAGTGTGAATGGCTCGATTGTAATCATGTATTTCAGCTGACTGGTTAGCACACAACAAAAGCTTTTCACTGTACCTCGATGCATGTGACAATAAACTAAGCTAGCTGGTTAGACAAGGTGTTTGTTTAAGAAGGAACTGCAGATGCTGGAAAATCGCAGGTAGACAAAAATGCTGGAGGAACTCAGCGGGTGAGGCAGCATCTATGGAGCAAAGGAAATGTTTCGAGCCAAAACCCTTCTTCAGACAAAGCAACTGGTGTGACACTGATGCTGTTCAGATGCATCTGCCAATGCTACAGATGTTGTGGACACATTGTCTGCAAATTA
The DNA here is from genome assembly GCA_963514005.1 of Raja brachyura. The sequence goes on along the minus strand of OY740803.1, from coordinate 43,505,980 downwards.
AAAAAATTGTGAAGCTCATAAATTTCTCAGATTTTTAATTCCAGTTTGAGTCCTGGATTAATTATCCAGAAACAGGAATTTAATTCCCATTGAAACTGCCTGGTAGTTAAAGTTCCATCTATTTGAGGCAGTCGTCCAAGAGACTGCAGTGTTTCAGTCTAGACAGTTACACACCGAAACTTTCTTGTAGTTTACTTTAGTTTAGCGCGGAAACAGGACCGAGTCCGCACTGACCAGTGATCCCTGCACATTAAGACTATGCTACACACACTATGGACACTTAAAAAAAAAGTTTACACCAAGCCAATTAACCAAAAAGGCTGTGCGTCTTTGGAGTGTGGGAGGAAACCGAAGATCTCGGAGAAAACCCACGCAGGTCACGGGGAGAACGTACAGACAAGCACCCGTAGTCAGGATCGAACCTGGTCAGGCAGCAGCTTTACCAGCTGGAAGAAATTCGGAAATTTCTACTCGAACTTGAGTGCAAAGTATTTTTTTACCACTGGAATAATTTTTAGCAATAACTTAATGGCAAAAAAACGTGACTAAAAGTTAGCACGCGTGTTGACTTTTAGTGTGTAAGAAGGAACGCACCATCCTGGCCACAGACTCATTTCACCATTGCCATCGGGAAGGTACAGGAGCCTGAAAACTGTAATGTCCAGGTTCAGGAACAGCTTCTTCCCCACAGCCATCAGGCTATTGAACACAACAAATAATAAGCTCTGAACTGCAACAGACTATTATCACTATTACTGCTCTATATTCATTTATTTATTGAGTATGTGTGCATGTGTGTCTACACACACTGAACCTTTTTTCTTCTCCCGTTATGTACATATTCTGTTCTTTAAAATAAATTGCGTTTGCCGTGCACAGCCTAAAGTTGTAGGATAACTTGTTCTATTTGATCTTATTTGAATTGTGCACGCCGGGTTGATTGCATTCGTTGAAACAGGGTGGACCGCGTGAAGGTTGCAATCTCCCACCCCACATATTCTGTTGTGCTGCATCAAGTAACAATTTCATTGTCCTATGTGGGACATATGACAATAAAACTGTCTTGACTCTTGACTCTAGACTCGAACTGCAAATGCTGGTTTCTGAAGAAGGGTCTCGACCCGAAACGTCACCCATTCCTTCTCTCCAGAGATGCTGCTGCCTGCCCCGCTGAGTTACTCCAGCGTTTTGTGTCTAAGTTGAGTTTTAGTGATTGATCATCAACCAGTGTAGTTGTGTAGTTTGGATCGGTTGGGTAAAGCCTTTTGGAATTGCCATGTGAAGGAAAGGTTGCGAATGTCAAAGATTTTGCGTAATTCTGCTTCACATCACGGCCCACATTAAAGGATTTATTTATCCTTCGGATGAATGAATTCAATATCTCCAGACTCAGGAGAAACTTATCAGCTGCCAGGCAACATCAAGGTGTTAGTTTCAGATGCAATGCTTTGAGGTCTCAAACTTAAAAAAAAAAATTCCGTATAAATTTTTAATGAAATTCATTTTGAGTCATCGAGTCAGAGTGATACAGAGTGGAAACAGGCCCTACAGCCCAACTTGCCCCATCTGCACTAGTCCCACCTGCCCCTGCTTGGCCCATTGTCCAGGAGTAGAATTAGGCCATTCGGCCCATCAAGTCTACTCCACCATTCAATCATGGCTGATCTATCTCTCCCTCCAAACCTCATTCTCCTACCTTCTCCCATAACCTCTCACACCCGTACTAATCAAGAATCTATCTACTGTATCTCTGCCTCAAATATATCTACCGACTTTGCCTCCACAGCCTTCTGTGGTAAAGAATTCCACAGATTCACCACCCATGCACCTGTCCAAACGTCTCTTAAATATTGTGATCGTTCCTGCCTCAACCACCTCCTCCGATAGCTCATTGCATATGACACCACCACTCTATGTGTAAAAACGTTACCCCTCAGGTTCCTATTAAATCTTCCTCCTCCCCCCTCATCTTAAACCAGTGTCCTCTGGTTCTCGATTCCCCTAACCTGGGCAAGAGACTCTGTGCATTTGCCCTGACTTTGCCTCTCATGATCTTACACACACCTCCATCAGATCACCCTTCATCCTCCTGCTCTCCAAGGAATAGAATCGTAGCTGGCCCAACCTCTCCCTATAGCCCAGGCACTCGAGTCCTGGCAACATCCTCGTAAATCGAGTAAAATCTGGGCAATGCAATGATGAAGTTGTTTGAAGAGTGGGTTTGGGATTCAAGGTTGAAAGATTCAAAGGTTCATTTATTGTCACAATTGGTGTAGTGTAATTCGAGTTGCCATTGCAGCACTTTAATAAGAATAAAACATAACATTATAAAGAAATTTAACATAAAACATAAAAAACATCCCCCCACAATGGTTGCCACTGTGAGGGAAGGCCCAAAGTCCAGATTAGGACGAGTTGTTCCAATGCTCCACCAATTACGGAAGTCATAGTTACTCATCCCCTTTATCCTGTATCCGTACACTGTGGACGGCTCGATTGTGATCATGTGCAGTCTTTAAACTGGCTGAAGCTTTTACGTTGAACGTTGGTACACATGACGATAGGCTAACCCAAACACTCTCTTGTACTAACCCACCATTGAGTACAGTCTTGAGGCAGTGTGTCAATAGACAATAGACAATAGGTGCAGGAATAGCCATTCGACCCTTTGAGCCAGCACCGCCATTCAATGTGATCATGGCTGATCATCCACAATCAATACCTCGTTCCTACCTTCTCCACATATCCCCTGACTCCGCTATCTTTAAGAGCCCTATCTAACTCTCTCCCTCCACTGCCCTGATAGCAACCCCTCCCCGCATCCACTCCATGGGAGGGAGAGGGGATCTTATTGAAACATATAAGATTATTCAGGGTTTGGACATGCTAGAGGCAGGAAACATGTTCCCAATGTTGGGGGAGTTCAGAACTAGGGGCCCCTTACAGTTTAAAAATAAGGGGTAAGTCATTTAGGACTGAGATGAGGAGAAACATTTTCACCCAGAGAGTTGTGAATCTGTGGAATTCTCTGCCACAGAAGGTAGTGGAGGTCAATTCACTGGATGTTTTCAAGAGAGAGTTAGAATTAGCTCTTAGGGATAGTGGAATCAAGGGATATAGGGAAAAAACAGGAAAGGGGGGGAGATACAAAATGTTGGAGTAACTCAGCGGGACAAGCAGCATCTCTGGAGAGAAAGAATGGGTGATGTTTCGGGTCGAGCCCTTCTTCACTCATTTATAGCCAATAGACAATTGGTGCAGGAGTAGGCCATTCGGCCCCTCGAGTCAGCACATTTAAACCAGCATCTGCAGTTCTTTCGCCAGCAGGGACAGGTACTGATTTTGGATGACCATCCATGATAATATTGAATGACGGTGCAGGCTCGAAGGGCCGAATGGCCTACTCCTGCACCTAGTTTCTATGTTTCACCTGTACAGTAGTCCTGTCCTACATGCTAGGGGCAATTTACATAACCCAATTAACGTACAAAGCTGAACATCTTTGGGATGTGGGAAGAAACAGGAGCACCTGGAGAAAACCCACGTGGTCACAGGGATAACGTGCAAACTCCATGCAGACAGCACCAGTCGTTAGGATCAAACCCAGTTCTCGGGCGCTGTGAGGCAGCAAGTCTACCGCTGTGCCACTGTGCTGCCCACAGCTGTGTTTTGTTAATTTTCGGGGGAAAACTGTTGTACTGAAGAACATAATTCTTCAAGGAACTAACATGAGTTCCATGCAATGAATTGATGAATAAATCAAAGCACCTTTCACACCTTGACCCTACATCAGTCTGAAGAAGGGTGTCGGCCTGAAACGTTGCCTAGTTCCTTCGCTCCACAGATGCTGCTGCACCCGCTGAGTTTCTCCAGCACCTTTGTCTACCTTCACAGCCTTGTGTCGGTCTAATCCTTGCTAAATGGTGCGCAAAATGAAATCGAAGAAACAACATTATTTTGGTCAATGTTAATGGAACACAGCTGTTAAAGACGGACTCCAGAGACTACAGATGTTGGAATCTGGAGCAAAAACCAAACTGCTGGAGGATGTTGGCGAGTGGAACTACGTCAGTGGGGGGAGAGGCGCTGTCGACATTTTAGGTGGGGGCAATGCATCAAGACCTGATGCAGCGGCTTGAAGCAAAACGCAATGATTCTGCTCCTCCACACACAGCACTCCCCGGCTCAATCCCTACGGCAAAAACGTAAAGGGAACTGGCAGAGAGAGAGTGAGACACAGAGAGAGACAGAGAGAGAGAGACACACACACACTGGCACATACACACAGCTTAAGAGGGAGCGAGACACACATGCAGACACACACACAGACAGAGACATGCAGACACACACACACAGACATGCAGACACACACACAGACAGAGAGACAGGCAGACACACACACACACACACACACAGACACAGAGAGAGAGAGACACGCAGAGAGCGAGAGAGGGAGAGAGAGAGACAGACAGAGAGACAGGGAGAGAGAGGGAGAGACAGTGCGAGAGACAGAGACAGAGAGAGAGATAGACAGAGAGAGAGACACACACAGAGAGATGGAGAGAGACAGAGAGAGATGGAGAGAGAGAGACGGAGAGAGACAGAGAGACAGAGAGACTGAGAGACAGAGACAAAGAGACAGAGAGACAGAGAGACAGAGAGAGACAGAGAGAGACAGAGAGACAGAGAGACTGAGAGACAGCGACAAAGAGACAAAGAGACAAAGTGACAGAGAGAGACAGAGAGAGACAGAGAGACTGACACTGACACAGAGACATAGGGAGGCACAGAGGGGAGATAGAGAGAGACCAAGAGACACACACACACAGATGGAGACACAGGGAGGGAAACAGAGATTCATTCTTCTGCTTTGGAGAATGGGAACTTTGTGTTGGAATGTTGAATTTTAAATATTAAAATAAGAAAAAGATATTCCCACGAATCGGCACAATGCTGCGGGACCATCGCCAGGGTGCTGGAGGACAAGTTGTCATTCACTGCAAGCTCAGTGAAAGCAACTTCAAGCAGACGCCAACCTTTGGCTGTCAACTGGGACTTCCCTTCAGCTGCCTCAATTACCGCAAAAAAAAAGTTCAATGTTTATTTTCCTGTGGGAGCATCTTTTTGTTATTTACATCCCAGAAGATCTCGCTGGGGATTAATGCCTCTCCCCGCATGTGAACGGATGCCCGAGCAACATTGCAGTTGACGTCCAATTTCTGTGGGTGCAGGAAGGATTTTTTAAAGTCATAGCATTATGGGCCTGCCCCACTGAGACGATTTTGTAGGAGACCGCCGGTGAGTGTCACAGCCGTAGCAGGTTGCCGAAAAATCGGCGACTGGACTGGACTAATGGGCCTGTCCCACATGGGCGATTTTTTAGGCAACCGCCGGCGAATATGACAATGGAATTCACCGAAGTCGTAGGTTGTCGAATTCACCGGCGACAACCTACGACAGCACCTACGCCCATTGTCTACGCTCAAACCCACTGTCGCCGAACAATTTTCAACATGTTGAAATTACAGCTGCAACCAGAAATGTACTATGACTCTTTGGGCGACTGAGGAGACGACTCACGGCTGTACAGACGACATCTCAGCGACCATGTGGCGACAGCCCAGTCGCCTGTAGTCGCCTACAAAATCGTCTAAGTGGGACAGGGGAATTATACAGCACACAAACAGGCCCTTCGGCCCAACTTGTCCAAGCTGACCCACAAATGCCACATGGGACCAGCTTAGGTGGCTTTATGACTGTGTCACATCTGAGCTAAACCTTTTTGCCTTTGCCGTTTGGCCCATCTCCTTCTAAACTTTTCCTATCCATGTACCTGTCTAAGTGTCTGTTAAATGCTTTTTCCAATACAGGCCTCAACTACCTCCTTACATATAATCACCACCAAAAAAAAGTTGCCCTTTGGCTTCCTGTTTAACCTTTCGTCTCTCCTTGAACCTGCCTCTATTTTTATTTGGATGCAGTTGCTATTTAGACTCAGAGTGACCAGTACGGAATCAGGCCCTTCAGCCCACACGGACCAACATGTCCCATCTCCACTAGTCCCGCCTGCCTGCATGCGACCTTTATCCTTCCAAACCTGTCCTATCCTCGTACCTACCTAAATGTTTCTTAAACATTGTGATAGTACTTGCCTCAACTACCTCCACCGGCAGCTCTTTCCATTCACTAACAACCCGTTGTGTAAAAACGTTCCCACTTGGAATCCTATTAAATCTTCCCCCCACTCCCCGCATCTTAAACCTATGTTCTCTAGTTCTTGATTTCCCTACGCGGGGAAAAAGACTCTACCCGATCTATTCCTCTCATGATTTTGTACACCTCTATAAGATCACAACCTTGTCTCCTGCACTCCAAGGAATAGAGTCCCAGCCCGCTCAACCTCTCCCTATAGCTCAGGCCCTCTTGTCCAGGCAACATCCTCGTAAGTCTTCTCTCCACCCTTTCCAGCTTGGCAACATCTTTCCCACAACCACGGTGCCCAAAATAGAACACAATACTCCAAATGCTGAAGGAGGGTCTCGACAGTTGGGCATCTGCAGTTGTGCAGAGCCCTAGTGAGACCACACCTGGAGTATTGTCTGCAGTTTTGGTCCCCTAATTTGTGGAAGGACGTTCTTGCTATTGAGTGAGTGCAGCGTAGGTTTACAAGGTTAATTCCCGGGATGGCGGGACTGTCAAATGCTGAGAGAATGGAGCAGCTGGGCTTGTACACTCTGGAGTTTAGAAGAATGAGAGGGGATCTCATTGAAACATATAAGATTGTTAAGGGTTTGGACACGCTGGAGGCAGGAGACATGTTCCCGATGTTGGGGGAGTCCAGAGCCAGGGGCCACAGTTTAAGAATAAGGAGTGAGCCATTTAGAACGGAGATGCGGAAACACTTTTTCTCACAGAGAGTGGCGAGTCTGTGGAATTCTCTGCCTCAGAGGGCGGTGGAGGCCGGTTCTCTGGAAGTTTTCATGAGAGAGCTAGATAGGGCTCTTAAAAATAGCGGAGTCAGGGGATATGGGGAGAAGGCAGGAACGGGGTACTGATTGGGGATGATCAGCCATGATCACATTCGATGGCGGTGCTGGCTCGAAGGGCCGAATGGCCTACTCCTGCACCTGTTGTCTATTGTCTATTGACCCAAAACTTCACCCATTTGCCTTATCCAGAGATGCTGCCTGTCCTGCCGAGCTACGCCAACATTGTGTGTCTATCTGCAGTGTAAACCAGCATCTGCAGTCCCGTCCTGCAGTCTGAGTGCAGCCTCACCAACCTTGCTTGGTGCCTCAATTAAGTTCAGAATAAATATTTAATGCCGTTCTCAGCCAATTCTGATCTGAAGACTGTGAGCTGGACTGTTTGGGAATAGCTTGAAGCATGGAGCATGAAGCGTATTTACAGCCACAGCTCATCATTTCTCACAGTGGGGGGGACGGGGGTGGGGGGGGGGGGGGGATGGAGCAGGGTAATCTCTCTCGGGAGGTGGATGTGGTAATTATTCCACCAAGGATCAGACTGAAAATCCTTACTCACGGCCCGTCTAATTTAAAAGGAGGAATGTTGCTTCGAGGTGTCAATTCATGGTCGCCCACGCATTCTTGACGATGTCTTTTCAGCTTTTTTTTTAAAAGAATGGCGCTTTGACAGTCCAGTCAATGAGTGGGTTAAGTAAAGGGGGAGGGGGGTTTGACAAGTGGAACAGGGAGATGCAAGGAAAAACAGAAAAGCTTGCTTAAATGGTGAAGGATTGTGCAGAGTGCAGAGGTACAGAGGGACCAAAGCGTTCTTGTCCGTGTGTGTGTGTGTGTGCGCAGTAAAAATAACTAAAAATTAGGTGTATCCTGCTTTTATGATTAATTTCTGTGTTACAACTATGGTCAGTATGGTGGCAAATTGTGCTGTTAATTACTTCCATGCATCTGAAGTAAAAAAATATGATGAAAAGCACCAAATTTCATCCATAAATCTTATCTGCTTCCCCTCAGTCATATTATGACCTTCCTTTTATTAGTTCCGTTTATTGTCACGTGTACCGGGGTACAGTGAAAAACCTTTGTCGCGTGCTAACCAGCCAGCGGAAAGACTATACATGATTAATCAAGCCAGCCACAGATATACGACAATAGACAATAGACAATAGGTGCAGGAGTAGGTCATTCGGCCCTGCGAGCCAGCACCGCCGTTCACTGTGATCATGGCTGATCATCCCTAACCAGTCGGAAGAAGGGTCTCGACCCGAAACGTCGCCTATCTCCTTCGCTCCTTAGATGCTGCTGCACCCGCTGAGTTTCTCCAGCTTTTTGTGTAACCATCCACAATCAGTACCCCGTTCCTGCCTTCTCCCCATATCCCTTGACTCCGCTTACTTTAAGAGCACTATCTAACTCTCTCTTGAAAGCCTCCAGAGAATTGGCCTCCACTGCCCTCTGCGGCAGAGAATTCCACAGATTCACAACTCTCTGTGTGAAAAAGCTTCTCCTCATCTCCGTTCTAAATGGCTTACCCCTTATTCTTAAACAGTGGCACCCGGTTCTGGACTCTCCCAACATCGGGAACACGTTTCCTGCCTCTAGAGTGTCCAAACCCTTAATAACCTTAGATGTTTCAATAAGATCCCCTCTCATCATACATTCTGGAGTATACAAGCCTAGTCGCTCCATTCTATCAACATATGACAGTCCCGCCATCCCTGGAATTAACCTTGTTTAATGTCTGTGTTATGGCTAGTCAGTATAACCTAACCTTGCAGCTGACCTAAGGTTTAGTGCGAGATAAAGTCCAGCAAAGTCAGATCAAATATAGTCTCCAACGAGGTAGATGGTGGCTCAGGACTGCTCTCTAGTTGTTAGGATGGTTCAGTTGCTTGAACCCAAGATATTCCCTTCATTGTACCCATCTGTCTAGGCCAGAGACAAGTTTCCCGCTCTGTGTGGCAGCGGTTTTACCAGATATCTTTCTTGCAATGTCCTTCGTCTCTTTGGTAATATTATATCTTCGAGTTTCTTAAAGATGATGGCGAACAACCTGGTCATTTCAAGTTTAGTTTAGTTTATGGATACAGCACGGGAACAGGCCCTTCAGCCCACTCACGCCACGCCGGCCAGCGATCACCTGTACACTAGCGCTGTCCTACACACTTGGGACAATTTACAATGTTTACCCGAAGCCAATTAACCAACAGACTTGTACGTCTTTGGAGTGTGGGATGAAACCAGGAGTGCCCGGAGAAAACCCACGCAGGCCACGGGGAGAAAATACAAACTCCCTACAGGCAGCACCCGTAGTCAGGATCGAACCCGGCTCTCTGGCTCTGCAACGTAGCAACTCTACCGCTGCGCCATCGTGCCGCAGCATGGCGTTGATTCCGGGAGTGTTTGTATCCTCCATGAATCATTCTCCATGAGGTCATCTCTTACTCCCGCTGCCGGAACTCCTGAAACCCAACTGAAGCAAATTGCCGGAAACATTGGTCTTATTGTAGGAGCTGGAGGGAAGCCACGCATTGTGCCAATACCAGGTCTGCCCGTTCCGTTTCTGTGCCACCGCCCCGCTCCATCCCGGAATCAACCCATCTGCTGCTGAAACCCTCGGCTAGTGCATGGTTATCTCAAGGCCTGATTCCGCCAACACATTAGGGCAGCACGGTGGCGCAGCGGTAGAGTTGCTGCCTTACCGCAAATGCATCGCTGGAGACCTGGGTGCGAACCTGACCACGGGTGCTGTCTGTGCGGAGTTTGCACGCTCTCCCCGTGACCTGCGTGGGTTTTCCCCGTGTTCCTCGGTTTCCTCCCACACTCCAAAGACTTGCAGGTTTGTAGGTTAATTATCTTGGTAAATGTAAAAAAGAAATTGTCCCGAGTGGGTATAGGATAGTGTTAATGTGCGGGGATCGCTGGCCGGCGTGGGACCAGTGATCCCCGCATGGGCGGTAGGTCCTGTTTCCACGCTGTATCTCTAAACTAAACTAAACACTCCTGGCTGGGTTTCCTCGTACACAGTCTTCAAAACAAGTGGAGCCCCTTCAGGCACTTCATTTCACGCTCAGCTTTCACTCCTGGACTTGTAGCTTTCAGATCAGCAACAGGTTGCTTTTTATATCCTTGTCCTCGATTTTTTTTAAATAGTTAAGTAGAGTGGATGTGGAGAGGATGTTTCCACTGGTGGAAAAGTCAAGGACCAGGGGCCCCAGCCTCAGAATAAAAGTATGTAACTTCTCTCTCTCTCTCTTTTTTACTTTCTATCTATATAAAAAAAATATTAGAAGCAGAATAAATCCTCAATTGATAATATTAATAATGTATGATTGATACACATGAAATGTTTTCACCATAATATGTGTTTGCTTCTAATAAAAATATATTTAAAAAAAAATGTAACATAGACACATAGAAAATAAGTGGATGCGTAGGCCATTCGGCCCTTCGAGCCTGCACCACCATTCAATATGATCACGGCTGATCATCCAAAATCAGTACCCCATTTCTGCTTTTCCCCATATCCCTTGATTCCTAAGAGCTGAATCTAACTCTTTGAAAACACCCAGTGAATTGGCCTGCACTGCCTTCTGTGGCAGAGAATTCCACAGATTCACAACTCTCTGTGACGTACCTTTAGAAAGGAGACGAGGAGGAATTTCTTTCGTCAGAGGGTGGTGAATCTGTGGATTTTATTGTCATTTTTAAGGCAGAGATTGACAAATTCTTGATTAGTACAGGTGTCAGGGGTTACGGGGAGAAGGCAGGAGAATGGGGTTGAGAGGGAGAGATAGATCAGCCATGATAAAATGGCGGAGTAGACTTGATGGGCTGAATGGCCTAATGTTGCTCCCATCACAGATGAACGTTGACATTTCATAATGCTCTGTAATGCAGACAAATTCAATTCTGTGACTTGTCATAAATTGGAAGGCCAAGAATAACCCTTATCACACTCAGCAACTTTAATATCCAATTATAGCTCCAACAATTTGGAAATCTCTGCCTTATTCCCACTGTTAAGGGCCTGTTAAGGGGAAACTTTTAAATCTCTTCCCTGCACGGGAGACCCAACCTTTTCCCTGTCAGGTCTCCGTTGTCGTTGGGGCCTAGCACCGTGGAGCCAGCGGCCTCCGACCAGGACGTCCTGGGGGCTCCAGTCACGGAACCTGCGGAGCTGCGGACTCACCGTCGTGGGGCTGGCCAGCCTTGGAGCGTGGGGAGCGGTGGTGGCTCGCCGCTGCGGCCCGACTCCGGAGCTCCAGCTCCAGCTGCAGCTGCAGACCGGTGGACTGTCGGGATATCGGGAGCTCGCGGGTCCGTGTGGGAGACCGCTCTCCAGAGCTCCAGCAACGCAACATCTCCCGCCCGTGTCGCGGGGTTGGAGCGACCCGGAGCGGGGCCGTACATCGCCCGGCCCGGCGCGGCTTCAATGGCCGAGGGACTTAACACCGCCCGCCTGGGGCTTGGACATCGGGAGGGAAATGGTGCGGGAGTTAGAGAAGACTTTGCCTTCCATCACAGTGAGGAGGAGATTCACTGTGATGGATGTTTGTGTCAATTGAATTGTTGTGTGTTTTTTTTTGTGAATTGTTCTGTTTGTACGGCTTGTAGAAACAGAGTTTCGTTCGAGCCTCTCTGAGGTTCGAATGACAAGTAATAAAATCAAACCAGCGCTATCCCACTCACTAGGGACAATTTACAACTTTTATCAATGAAACCAAATGGACTGACAAACCTGCACGTCTTTTGCGTGTGAGAGGAAACCGGAGCACCCGGAGAAAAGCCACGCGGTCACGGGGAGAACGTACAAACTCCGTACAGGCAGCACCTGTAGCCAGCGACTCTACTGCTGCGCACATTAACCAGATTCTAGTTAAACTAGTTTAGTTTAATTTTCTGATGCAGCGTGGATACAGGCCCATCGGCCCAGGCAGCTAAATCATCCTACCACATCCGAGGACAGAGCTGAGGGCGGTGGAGGCAGGTTCTCTGGATGCTTTCAAGCGATAGCTAGATAGGGCTCTTAAAAATAGCGGAGTCAGGGGATATGGGGAGAAGGCAGGAACGGGGTACTGATTGGGGATGATCAGCCGTGATCACATTGAATGGCAGTGCTGGCTCGAAGGGCCAAATGGCCTCCTCCTGCACCTATTGTCTATTGTCTATTGAACAGCTGTCTACCTCTTTAATGTCCCTTGGAAAGTCTGAAGAAAGGTCTCAACCCGAAATGTCACCCATTCCATCTCTCCGGAGATGCTGCCTGTGCCGCTGAGTTACTCCAGCATTTTGTATCTATCTTGACTGGACTTTGCTGGCTTTACCTCACACTAAACGTTATTCCCTTATCATGTATCTATACACTCTAAAGAGATTGATTGTAATCATGTATTGTCTTTCTGCCGGCTGCTTAGCTCGCGACTAAAAGCTTTTCGCTGTACCTCTGTACACGTGACGATGAACTAAACTGAACCAAGTCCGCCCCAACCAGCGATCCTCGCATGCTAACACTATCTATCCTACACACACTGGGGACAATTTACAAATTTACCAAAGCCAATTAGCCTACAAACCTGTACGACTTTGGAGTGTGGGAGGAACCAGAGCTCTCGAAGAAAACCCACGCGGCCACGGGGAGAACGTACAAACTCCACACAGACAGCGCCCGTAGTCATGATCGAACCCGGGGCTTTGGCGCTGTGAGGCAGCAGCTCCACTGCCCGCCACCAGCACTATGAAGGCTGCGCTCCATTAGACTACAGATGAAAAGATTAAAACAGTATAACATGGCCTTTGGCCTGATTTAGTAGCAAATATAGTTCTGTCGGCATCTCTTAAGAGATTATCTTGAATTTGGACATTAGTTGTGCAGATATTACATGAACTACGCACCAGGGTTTCAGAATTGATTTATGATACAGATGGATATGTAAATGTTAGCATGTATGGATTATCTAGATAGATGGCAGAATGTGATTTTATGTCTGAAGTCTGGCGATTATTAAAATGATACTCTCACGAATCAATGCTCCCCCATGCCAGTACAACACATGGTTAGAAGATTATTTAGCGTGTGCTTGTCATCTTTTATTATTGCCAAAAATGAGACAGAACAGTATCCATTGTTAGGGGAGGGAAGTGAGGAGACAGAATGTGAGCATACGGACTCCACAGGTGAAATGTACAGGTCATGTACTACGCTCCCCACATGCCTGCAGGAGTACAGCTCCAAAAACATTGCAAACACAAGTGTGAACAGGGCTTTGCATTTCTGCTTCAGCATTCATTAAGATAGCAGCTGATCTCCGACTTTAGCTCCATTTTATTTAGTTTAGTTTCGAGGTACAGCACGGTAACAGGCCATTCGGCACACTGGATCCGCGCCGATCAGCGATCTCCGAACATTAAAGGGCCAGTTCCACTTTCACGAGCTAATTCACGACCTTTTTTACTCGTGGACATTTTTCATCAGGCTAGAAAAATGCCCCGACCTACTTGATGCCACGAGTGCCTACGACTAGCATCACAACCTACCTACGACCTCGTGACGACCATTCTGCGAGTATGAGTCAAGGGCAAACTCGGCAGAGGTCGTGAATTAGGTCGTGAAAGTGGGACAGGCCCTTAACACTATCCTATACACACTCGGGGCAGTTTTTACAATTCTTATCGAAGCCAATTAACCTACAAACTTGGACGTCTTTGCAGTGTGGGAGGAAACCGGAGCACCCGGTGAAAACCCCCACGGTGACAGGGGGAACATACAAATTGTGTACAGACAGGACCCGTAGTCAGGATCAAACCTGGGTCTGTGGCGTTGCAAGGCAGCAACTCTACCGCTGCGCCACCGTGCCGCCCCGGAATTGCCGTCCAGTAGATGTGGCTCACAGTGGATTCCATCAGCTCCCAAGCATATTTCCAAGGTGGTGCCCAATCCAGGCGACCATTTGCGTGCTGGCCACAGAGCTACAGATACTACAATTGCCCCACACTTTGATATCCCTACTCTCACAGCGAACTTTACTGGCTTTATGCTACAATACGATAAACACTTTATTAATCCCCAGAGGGATATTTGCCCACCGACAATCACAACACACAAGGTACACAAATAAAAAGAAATTAAAAGTGAAGACAAAAAGAAAAAGGCAAATGACAGCACCTTCACCGGAACGAACGAACAAACAAACAAACACAGACTTAAGGGTTAAAGAAAGAACTGCAGATGCTGGAGAATCGAGGGTTACACAAAAAGCTGGAGAAACTCAGCGGGTGCAGCAGCTTGTAAGGAGCGAAGGAGATAGGTGACGTTTCAGGTCGAGACCCTTCTTCAGACTTAAGGGTCTGTCCCACCAGCATGCAACTCCATGCGATGAGCGCGACCTAACGTGGTCGCTTGAGCCGTCCGGCGTCGCGGGGCCGGTCCCACTTCGATCGCCAGAGCCGTGCGGAATTCTGCGGAGTTCGTCCCGACATCGCGCGGGGCTCCGAAAAACTGACCATGTTCAAAAATTCCGCGCGGCAACGGCTTGTCGGCTCGCAGTCGCCTCGACGCATTACACACCGTCTCAACATCGTGCCTCTGTGACCCTCTCTGTAGGTGCCTCCGTGACCCTCTCTGTAGGTGCCTCCGTGACCCTCTATGTGTGTGGCTCCATGGCCCTCTGTGTGTGTGCCTCTGTGCCCCTCTCTGTCCTGGCGAACTTACCTTGAAGACTTTGCTCCAAGTTCGCCTCACTTTGCGCCGCGTTGCGCCACTCACCCGACCTCCGGGCGGCCCTCGCTGCCGGTTTGGTCGCTTGCCGCATGCAGGCGCATGCTGGTGGGAACGGCCCTGTACAGGGATCACCCGACCTCCGCGCGGCCCCTGCTTCTAGTTTGATCGCGCTCATCGCATGGAGTCGGATGCTGGTAGGATAGGCCCTTTATCCCCTGGGCAGAGGATTCTAAACTAGAATGCACCCCCCCCCCCCTCCACACCGTGTCCCCCTTTGATCCCCCACCGTCCCTGACAGCGGTTTCCCCCACGCCGGGTTCCCATTGTTCTTCATGGTGGTCCCCCCACCCTGGCTCCTCCATTGTCTTCCCCCCCCCCCATCATCGACCGCGAGGCCCCTCCATCACCGAGACTCCCGCTGCTGCCGAGGCCCCCATCACCGCCACCGCTGAGGCTCCTCCGGTCTCGCTGCCCGGCTTCTCCAGCCCTCCTGGGGCGCATTCCGGTCTTCGGTCATCGTTTTGATCAGCGGCGGCGGCGCGGTTGTTTGGCGTGTGGATCGGGCCCTCGCAGCTCCCCGGGACACTCCCACCGTGCGCGCAGGCTCTGCGGGACACTGAACATTAAACAAGGTATCCCCGGGATACTTTGCACTAAACATTATTCCCTAATCATGTATCCATACGCTGTAGATGGCTCGATTGTAAACGTGTGTCGTCTTTCCGCTGACTGGATAGCACGCAACAAAAGCTTTTCACTGTACCTCGGTACACGTGACAATAAACTCAACTGAACTCATACTGCAACTGCAACACATCACCTGTCCTGATGCTACCATCATTATTTAACTAATTATGTCATAAATCAGTTAAATTAATCTTTTAATACAAAACTGTTATTTCGCCCGTGCATCACCAAAATCCCTTCTGATCCAAAGTTCACCATTTATAGACCCTGCAATCCATGGCCATTACACACTTTGGTTAAAAAATACACCACACCTTAATAGACAATAGACAATAGGTGCAGGAGTAGGCCATTCAGCCTTTCAAGATAGCACCGCCATTCATCAGTATTAATATAACATATGTTCCCAGGATAGTCAAATGATTTCAATTAACCAATTCAACCTCAGGTTATCTAATTACCTGGCACTTCAGGCTGAAATTCAGTCATAAGAGTGAGTGGGTGACTAGTGTCTAGTCGCAGTGACTAGTGGGGTACCGCAAGGCTCAGTGCTGGGACCCCAGCTATTTACAATATACATAAATGATCTGGATGAGGGAATTGAAGGCAATATCTCCAAGTTTGCGGATGACACTAAGCTGGGGGGCAGTGTTAGCTGTGAGGAGGATGCTAGGAGAATGCAAGGTGACTTGGATAGGCTGGGTGAGTGGGCAAATGTTTGGCAGATGCAGTATAATGTGGATAAATGTGAGGTTATCCACTTTGGTGGCAAAAATAGGAAAACCGACCACTATCTAAATGGTGGCCGATTAGGAAAAGGGGAGATGCAGCGTGACCTGGGTGTCATGGTACACCAGTCATTGAAAGTAGGCATGCAGGTACAGCAGGCAGTGAAGAAAGCCAATGGTATGTTAGCTTTCATAGCAAAAGGATTTGAGTATAGGAGCAGGGAGGTTCTACTTCAGTTGTATAGGGTCTTGGTGAGGCCACACCTGGAGTATTGCGTACAGTTCTGGTCTCCAAATCTGAGGAAGGACATTATTGCCATAGAGGGAGTGCAGCGAAGGTTCACCAGACTGATTCCTGGGATGTCAGGACTGTCTTATGAACAAAGACTGCACAGACTCGGTTTATACTCTCTAGAATTTAGGAGATTGAGAGGGGATCTTATAGAAACTTACAAGATTCTTAAGGGGTTGGACAGGCTAGATGCAGGAAGATTGTTCCCGATGTTGGAGAGGTCCAGGACAAGGGGTCACAGCTTAAGGATACGGGGGAAATCCTTTAGGACCGAGATGAGAAGGAATTTTTTCACACAGAGAGTGGTGGGTCTCTGGAACTCTCTGCCACAGAGGGTAGTTGAGGCCAGTTCATTGGCTATATTTAAGAGGGAGTTAGATGTGGCCCTTGTGGCTAAGGTGATCAGAGGGTATGGAGAGAAGGCAGGTACGGGATACTGAGTTGGATGATCAGCCATGATCATATTGAATGGCGGTGCAGGCTCGAAGGGCCGAATGGCCTACTCCTGCACCTAATTTCTATGTTTCTATGTTTCTAAGAGTCTGAAGAAGGGTCTCGACCCGAAACGCCAACTATTCCTTCGCTCCATAGATGCTGCCTCACCCGCTGAGTTTCGCCAGCTTTGTCTACCTGGCATTTCAGGCCGGGGTCTTTTTCATGGCATTAACTGTTTGTCTCTTCCCTGACTTACTGAATATTTCCAGCATTCTCTTCTTTTCATTCTACACTATCTATCTTCTATCTTTCTATGTGTCTATGTTACGTCCTTTTATCAATGGAACATTGTCCCTCTTGTCCATGCCAACAGATTGGTCTTACTTATGTGATCTGGACGATGTGTGTCTCCTAACCCAAATGGTGCCTGATTTTTAATTGTCCCCTTGGATCAGACATAAGTATAGAAGGACAACAAATGTCCACACTGCCACATAGAGTGATGCAGTGTGGACACAGGCCCTTTGGCCCAACTTGCCCACACCGACCAACATGCCTCATCTACACTAGTCCCAATTGCAGCGTTTGGCCCATATCCCTCTAAACCTAACCTATTCATGTACGTGCCCAAATATTTAGCTGTGATAGTACCTGGTTCCACTTTCTCCTCTGGCAGCTCATTCTACCTACATACCACCCTTTGTGTAATAATATTACCCCTCGAGTTCCTATTAAATCCTTTCCCCCTCACCTTAAACCTTTGTCCATTGGCTCCTGATTACCGTACACTGGGTTAAAAACAACCTCAGTGCATTCTCCCTCTCTATTCCTCTCATACATCTCTATAAGATAGCCCCTCATCCTCCTGCGCTTCGAGGTATAGAGACCACCCTCTGCTGGGGTGGCAGAGTGGCACAGCAGTAGAGATGTGGCCTTTGAGCCCTAGAGACCCTGACTACGGGCGCTGTCTGTACAGAGTTTGTACGTTCTCCCTGTGACCGTGTGGGTTTTCTCCGGGTGCTCCGGTCTCCTCCCACACTCCAAAGACGTGTAGTTTTGTAGGTTAATTGGTTTGGGTAAAATTGTAAATTGTCCCTAGTGTGTGTAGGATAGTGTTGGTGTACGGATTGCAGACTGGGCGGGCTGGCGGGCCTGTTTCCAGGCTGTATCTCTACATTCTAAAGCCTAAAGTCTAAGGTAAAGTGCTCGACGTCTCCCCATAGCTCAGGTCCTCAGGATTTGGCAACATCCTCATCGGAGAAACCCAAAACATCCAAAAAATAAAAACATTGAAATAAAAATCTGTCTTACAAAGGGGAAACATTGGCAAGTGATAAAACAGAATATGTACCAGCCAGACGTTTTGTGATTCATTGACCAAAACTGATTCCAGGGGCTTAATCTGGCACAGGAATCTAATACAGAATATATAAAGATGACACTAAAATAGAAGTGGTGGGGGCACAGTGCCTGTGTGGTTCTACCAGGCGGGATTCCCCATCAGAACAAATGCTTGTTGATGTCGACGCACCTTATGTTTATGTCAGTGAAGGTACTAAAACAGGTTTCCAAACCAGGTCACCACAAGGGACACATATACAGGTTCTAAACAGTATCTCTTCAACCTTTCTGAGATTAAAGCAGGAAGGAGACAAGAACTGGTATTGAATATAATTTGGGCACTGACCTAACCTGGGGCAGCACGGAGGCACTGTGGTAGAGTTGCTGCCTTGCAGCACCAGAGACCAGGGTTCGATCCTGACTATGGACGCTGTCTGTACAGAGTTTGAGTACAAACGATGGGATATCATATTGTAGGTGTAAAAGACTTTTAAGTTCTCCCGGTGACCTCGTGGGTTTTCTCCGGGTGCTCCGGTTTGCTCACACACTCTAAAGATGTAACGGTTTGTAGGTTAATTGGCTTGGTGTAAATGTAGAATTGTCCCTAGTGTGTGTAGGATAGTGTTAATGTGCAGGGATCGCTGGTTGGGGTGACTTGGTGGGCTGAAGGGCCTGTTTCCACGATGTATTTCTGAACTAAACTAAATTTGTTTAATTTGAGGAAGGACATCCTTGCTATTGAGGCAGTGCAGCAGCGTAGGTTCACAAGGTTAATCCCCGGGATGGCGTGACTGTGATATGAGGAAAGATTGCAAAGAGTAGTGAATCTGTGGATTTCTCTGCCACAGAAGGCAGTAGAGGCCAATTCACTGGATTAATTTAAAAGAGAGTTAGTTAGAGCTCTATGGGCTAGTGAAATCAAGGGATATGAGGCGAAGGCAGGCACGGGTTACTGATTGTGGATGATCATCCCAGGAACCAGACTGATTCCTGGGATGGCAGGACTTCCATATGAAGAAAGATTGGATAGACTCGGCTTGTACTCATTGGAATTTAGAAGATTAGAAACATAGAAACATAGAAATTAGGTGCAGGAGTAGGCCATTCGGACCTTCGACCCTGCACCGCCATTCAATATGATCACGGCTGATCATCCAACTCAGTATCCCGTACCTGCCTTCTCTCCATACCCCCTGATCCCTTTAGCCACATGGGCCACATCTAACTCCCTCTTAAATATAGCCAATGAACTGTCCTCAACTACCCTCTGTGGCAGAGAGTTCCAGAGACTCACCACTGTCTGTGTGAAAAAAGTATTTCTCATCTCGGTCTTAAAGGATTTCCCCCTTATCCTTAAGCTGTGACCCCTTGTCCTGGACCTTCCCAACATCGGGAACAATCTTCCTGCATCTAGCCTGTCCAACCCCTTAAGTATTTTGTAAGCTGTCCAACCCCTTAAGGGGGGATCTCATAGAAACTTATAAAATTCTTAAGGGGTTAGACAGGCTAGATGCAGGAAGATTGTTCCCGATGTTGGGGAAGTCCAGGACAAGGGGTCACTGTTTAAGGATAAGGAGGAAGTCTTTTAGGACCGAGATGAGAAAATCATTTTTCACACAGAGAGTGGTGAGTCTCTGGAACTCTCTGCCACAGAAGGTAGTTGAGGCCATTTCGTTGGCTATATTTAAGAGGGAGTTAGATGTGGCCCTTGTGGCTAATGGGATCAGGGGGTATGGAGAGAAGGCAGGTACGGGATACTGAGTTGGATGATCAGCCATGATCACATTGAATGGCGGTGCAGGCTCGAGGGCTGAATGGCCTACTCCTGCACCTATTTTCTATGTTTCTATGTTTCTATCAGCCATGATCACAATGAATGGCGGTGCAGGCTCGAAGGGTCGAATGGCCTACTCCTGCACCTATTTTCTATGTTTCTAAACTAAACCAAACTCAAGGACCATAGATAAAGCGGTGAAAGATAGTGCAGAATGCCTGATATGGATACAAGTTCAATAGGCTTGATGGCCAGCCTTCGTTTTGGTTCCATTTTATAATACTGCTCTGTGACCCTCTCACAATGAGGAGGTAAACTTGGTTACACAGAGGCAGCTTCTGCTGTACGCAGCAAATAATTACTGTCGTCAGTTTTGATTGATTTTTATTTATTTCAGCGCATTTCATGCATTTTGCATTTACAAGAAGGAGTTGGAAAGGCAATGGGACCGGTAGCAATAAAGATGAGCATCTGTTTCTGGGATGAGAGGAACAGCAACAGTGGTTTAATGGATCTGTGGCAGACAGAACTCTGCCTTCATTTAAAGACTGAGTCTTCCTTTCTCTCCCGTGCTTTAATGGTGGGCTCGTGAATTGCATATACACCTACACTCCACACCACTGTATCACTCATAGAGGCCCTTCGGCCCAACTTGCCCACGCCAGCCAACGTGTCCCAGCTACACTAGCCCCACTTGCCTGCATTTGATCCATAGCCCTCCAAACCTGTCCTATCCATGTACCTGTCGAACTCTCTTAAACGTTGGGATAGTCCCAGCCTCAACTACCTCCTCTGGCAGCTTGTTCCATACACCATCCACCCTTGCGTGAAAACGTTACCTATTCAATCTTTTCCCCTTCACCTTGAACCTATGTGCTCTGGTCCTCGATTCACCTACTCAGGACAAGAGACTCTGTGCGTCTACCCGATCTATTTCTCTCATGATTTTATACACCTCTATAAGATCACCCCTCATCCTCCTGCCCTCCAAGGAATAGAGACCCAGCCCACTCAACCTCTTCCTGTAGCTCAGGCCTTCCAGCCCCGGCAACATCCTCTTCTCTGTGCAGACTTCAATTGTATTGTGCAATTCCATTGTATTCACATACAGGAGGTTTACAATTAAAATCTTCTGCTTGTCTCCCTGCCTCGTCTGTATCGATACTGGCAGCTCGTGTGCATGATGCACGGAGACTGGTGTTTATGTAACACCTTTCATGTCTCCTTCGAGATGTCTCAGTGAGATTCACAGACAACAAAGTCCTTTTGAAAACTTTATCAGGTTTATTTCAGTTTGGTTTCGAGACACAGCGCGGAGACAGGCCCTCCTGCCCACCGACCAGCGATCCCCGCACGGTAACACTGTCCGACACACACTTAGGGACATTTTACATTTATACCAAGCCAATCAACCTACAAACCTGTACATCTTTGGAGCGTGGGAGGAAAACGGGAATCCCGGGAGAAAAATCCACGCAGGTCACAGGGAGAGCGAACAAACTCCGTACAGACAGCACCCGAGGTCAGGATCGAACCCGGGTCTCTGGCGCTGCAAGGCATTCGATTCCACCGTTGGCGCGATTGGGTATAGGGTGGCACAGCTGGTAGTGCTGCTGCCTCACAGCGCCAGAGACCCGGGTTCGATCCTGACCTCGGGTGCTGCCTGTGTGGAGTTAGGATGTAAATTAACATTGGGAACATGGCTACTCTTGTGTGGTGTCTCAGTGTAATTTACTGTTCCTGCACTCTTGTTCTTAAGTATGAGAGCCAGAGGTCACAGCCTCAGAATTAAAGGGTGTTCCTTTAGGAAGGAGATGAGGAATTTCTTTAGTCAGAGGGTGGTGAATCTGTGGAATTCATTAGCACAGAAGGCTGTGGACGCAGTGATAGCTAGATTTGTGATTAGTACGGGTGTCAGGGGTGTCTGCTGAGAGAATGGAGCGGCTGGGCTTGTACACTGGAGTTTAGAAGGATGAGAGGGGATCTCATTGAAACATATAAGATTGTTAAGGGCTTGGACACACTAGAGGCAAGAAATATGTTCCCAATGTTGGGGGAGTCCAGAACCAGGGGCCACAGTTTTAAGAATAAGGATTAAGCCATTTAGAACGGAGACGAGGAAACACTTTTTCTCACAGAGAGTGGTGAGTCTGTGGAATTCTCTGCCTCAGAGGGTGGTGGAGGCAGGTTCTCTGGATGCTTTCAAGAGAGAGCTAGATAGGGCTCTTAAAAATAGCGGAGTCAGGGGATATGGGGAGAAGGCAGGAACGGGGTACTGATTGGGTATTGAATGGCGCTGCTGGCTTGAAGGGCCAAATGGCCTACTCCTGCACCAATTGTCTATTGTCTATTGTTATGGGGTGAAGGCAAGAGAATGGGGTTAGGAGGGAAAGATGGACCAGCCATGATTGAATGGCGGAGTAGACTTGATGGACCAAATGGCCTAATCCTGCTCCTATCACTAATGAACTCGTGAATTTTTGATTGTGCTTAATTAGACTAAGATTTTTCTTCAGCTGCATGCAAAAAAGGAGTGTCACTCACCTGTGAAGTACATGTGACAACAAAGTACCATTGACCCAATAGGTTTACACGTTCTCCCTGTGACCGTGTGGGTTTCCTCCGGGTGCTCTGGTTTCCTCCCACATCTCAAAGATGTGTGGGTTTGTAGGTTAATTCCTCCTCTGTAAATTGCCCCTAGTGTGATTCGGGAATGGGTGGGAAAGTGGGATTGAAGGTCGGCGTGGACTCAGCTTAAGGTGAGTGGGGAAAGATTTAATTGGAACCTGAGCGACATCATTTTCACACAGAGGGTCGTGGGTATATGGAACAAGATGAGGTAGTAGTTGAGGCAGGTACTAATAATAGCATTTAAAACACTTTGGGACAGGGAAACGGACAGGAAAGGTTAAGAGGGATGCACAATGCTGGAGTAACTCAGCGGGACAGGCAGCATCTCCGGGGAGAAAGATTGGGCGATGTTTCGGGTTGAGACTGGTTGAGGGATATGGGCCAAGCATAGGCAGGTGTGACTAGCATAGAAGGGGCATCTTGGTCAGCATGGATAAATTGGGCTGAAGGGCCTGTTTCCATGCTGTATGACTCTATGACTCTATGACCATCTGGGACTAAGCCAGACATTTACTCACCACAGCTACTACCTTAAATATTCACTCCTTCCACCACAGAGGCACAGTTTTAGGTAATGTTTTGATGCGGTGGAGCCTCATTGAGTTTCGTAGAGTCTTACAGTGTGCAAACAGGCCCTTCGGCCCAACCTTCCCACACCAGCCAACATGTCCTAGCTACACTAGTTCCACTTGCCTGCATTTGGCCCAAATCCCTCTAAACCTGTCCTATCAATGTACCTGTCTAAATGTTTCTTAAACATTGCGATAGTCCCTACCTCAACTACCTCCTCCGGCAGCTCATTCCATACACTGAGCACCCTTTGTGTGAAAACATTACCCCTCAGGTTCCTATTAAATCTCCCCCCCCCCCCCCAACATCATGGACAAGTTGGGCCGAAGGGCCTTTTCTCTGCACTATGACTTACTCTGATTGAATAGAATCTTATTAAATATAATGCAGTGACTAGTAGGGTCCCACAAGGCTCAGTGCTGGGACCCCAGCTATTTACAATATATATTAATGATTTAGACAAAGGTAACATCTCCAAGTTTGCGGAGGACACAAAGCTGGGTGGCAGTGTGAGCTGCAAGGAGGATACTATGAGGCTGCAGGGTGACTTGGACAGGTTGGGTGAGTGGGCAGGTGCACGGCAGATGTAGTATAATGTGGATAAATGTGAGGTTATCCACTTTGGTGGCAAGAACAAGAAGGCAGATTATTATCTGAATGGTGTCAGATTAGGAAAAGCGGAATTACAACGAGACCTGGGTGTGCTTGTACATCAGTCACTGAATGTAAGCATGCAGGTACAGCAGGCAGTGAAGAACGCTAAAGGCATATTGTCCTTCATAGTGAGAGGATTTGTGTATAGGAGCAAGGAAATCCTACTGCAGTTGTGCAGGGCCCTGGTGAGACAGTACCTGGAGTGTTGTATGCAACTTTGGTCTCCTGATTTGAGAAAGGACATTCTTGCTATTGAGGGAGTGCAGCGTAGGTTCACCAGGTTAATGCCCCAAATGGCTGGATGACATGTGATGAAAGAATGGATCGACTGGACTTATTGTCACTGGAATTTAGAAGGATGAGAAGGGATCTTATAGAAACATATAACATTCTTAAGGGATTGGACAGGGTAGATGCCGGAAAAATGTTCCCGATGTTGAGGGAGTCCAGAACCAGGGGTCAGAGTTTAAGAATAAGGGGTCGGCCATTTAGGACTGAAATGAGGAAAAACTTTTTCACCCAGAGAGTTGTGAATCTGTGGAATTCTCTGCCACAGAAGGCAGTGGAGGCCACTTCAGTGGATGCTTTCAAGAGAGAGTTAGATTTAGCTCTTACGGCTAAAGGAATCAAAGGACATGGGGAAAAAGCCGGAACGGGGTACTGATTCTGGATGATCAGCCATGATCATATTGAATGGCGGTGCTGACTCGAGGGGTTGAATGGCCTACTCCTGCACTTATTTTCTATGTTTCTACTGTATGTTTCTATGTTTCTAATCCTAGCAAGACACAGTAGCTGACTCAGTGACTGCTCTTTGAAGAACTTGTCCACATACTCTCACCACAAGGCCTGCAAACATTTCTCCTTCAGGTGCTTATCCACTTTCCTTAAAACAATTATAATTGAATCTGTGATCATCAACCTTTCAGGCAGCCAAGGTAGACAAAAGTGCTGGAGAAACTCAGCGGGTGCAGCAGCATCTAAGGAGCGAAGGAAATAGGCAACGTTTCGGGCCGAAACCCTTCTTCAGACTGATGAAGGGTCTGTTTTTAGGATGGAGTCAAGGTATGTGGAAATGAGTTTGGTAGGGCACGAACAGGCAGAGACAATGGGTCTACCGGGACAGTCAGGTTTGTGGATTTTGGGGAGAAGGTAAAATCGGGCCGTGCGGGGCTGGGGAACGATGAGGTTGGAGGCTCGGGGGGGGCAGGGAGTCGGAGTTGATGAAGTCGGTAATGCAGCCAGCCTGCTTCATAAGGGCTCGCTGTGCTGGAGAAAACCTCTTTCCTCTCCCCTCTGTTTCTTTTGTCAATTACATTAAAACTGTGACCTTGGTCCCTGGACGTGAACTTTTCATGTGGGAATAACATACGTAGGTAGAACATTCTCAACATGATTAAGTAAGCAAAGTCGCGTAGTGCAACTAAACGCTAATGGAATCAGTGAATGAGATTCATCAGGGCAATATTTTAGAGAATATGGCATTAAGATTTTTATTAAAAATAGCACAGCGGGAAATTTCAATCATTTATTGCTGAGAAATACTCTGTAACTAAGCAGCAAGTAATTGTGGCTGGAAGCGAATTCATCAATGGAGTGGCTGTTAGTCTAACAGTGGAGGTGCTGCTTAACCAGTTCATTCTGATTCAGGCCGCAGGGGACAACAGAGTCTTTATGTTTCGGTTCGGGATTCTTATGATCACGCGGGGCAGCACGGTGGCTCTGCGGTGGGGTTGCTGCCTCACAGCGCCAGAGACCCAGGTTCCATCCTGACCACGGGTGCTGTCTGTACGGAGTTTTGTACGTCCTCCCTGGGGTGGGGTTTCTCCGGGTGCTCAGGTTACCTGTACGTATCTCTAAATTAAACTCAACTACACTAGACTCACTGTTGGTACACAAAAGGCTGGAGAAACTCAGCGGGTGCAGCAGCATCTAAGGAGCAAAGGAGATAGGCGACGTTTCGGGCCGAAACCCTTCTTCAGACCTAGACTCACTGTTATTGAGTTGAGGTCATGGGGTGGAAGATTGCAACCTTCACGTGGTCCGCCCTGTTTCGACTAATGCAATCAACTCGACGTGTACACACAGAAGATCAAATAGAACAAGTTGTCCTACAACTTTAGGCCGTGCACGTCGTGGAAGGTCTATACCACGTTGTTGAGGTCGTGGAATAGACCACAGAAGGCTGTGGAGGCCAAGTCAATGGCTATTTTTAAACCTAGAGATTGATAGATTCCTGATTAGTACAAGTGTCAGGGGTTATGGGGAGAAGGCAGGAGAATGGGGTTGAGAGGGAGAGATGGATCAGCCAGGATTGAATGGCAGAGGAGACTTGATGGGCTGAATGGCCTAATTTTGCTCCTATCTCTTATGAACTTAAATGTGTGTTTGGCCTCGCATCTCCCTGTTCAGCCCTAATTATGCTCCTATCACTAATGGACATGAACTTATGACCACAGAGAGCCAACCAGGGATTGAAAAGAGAGAACCAAAGGATTGCAAAAGACCAGGGTGGGGATAGGGTTGTCACATGGTGTGTCCCAAGTAAACTCTGTGGATGTCAAGGGGCAACACAGGGCCGTTTTTTAACTGGTGCAAGGAGTGTGGAGAACCATGGGGTCAGCTGTTGGTAGTGAGGATGGTTTGCTTTCACTAATGCCTGTCGGACATCTGCATTGCAGTGAGCAGAGATGCTGCTTGCCCAGTCTGGGAGCTGTCACTTGCCCCAATGTGCCAGACTGACAAAGTGACCACAGTAAAGGGCCTGTCCCACCAGCATGCAACTCCATGCGATGAGCGCGACCTAACGTGGTCACTTGAGCCGTCCGGCGTCGCGGGTCCGGTCCCACTTCGATCGCCGGAGCCGTGCGGAATTGTGCGGAGTTCGTTCCGACATCGCACGGGGCTCCGAAAAACTGACCATGTTCAAAAATTCCGCGCGGCAACGGCTTGTCGGCTCGCAGTCGCCTCGACGCATTACACACCGCCTCGATGTCATGCCTCCGTGACCCTCTCTGTAGGTGCCTCCGTGACCCTCTATGTGTGTGGCTCCGTGGCTCTCTGTGTGTGTGCCTCTGTGCCCCTCTCTGTGTGCCCCTCTCTGTCCTGGCGAACTTACCTTTAAGACTTCGCTCCAAGTTCGCCTCACTTTGCGCCGCGTTGCGCCACTCACCCGACCTCCGCGCGGCCCTCGCTGCTGGTTTGGTCGCGCTTGCTGCATGCAGGCGCATGCTGGTGGGAACGGCCCTGTACAGGGATCACCCGACCTCCGCGCGGCCCCCGCTTCTAGTTTGATCGCGCTCATTGCATGGAGTCGGATGCTGGTAAGACAGGCTCTTAAGGGTCCTTCCTCTGGAAGGCGTCTCCAGTCCCTGTGGAAGGTGACTCCGGACTGTCAAAGCTGCCAGAGCCAGACATAAAAACAGTTTTTATCCACGAGTAGTTGCTCTACTCAACAGCCAAAAATCTGTAGCCTTGCTTTGATCTGGTATTGTGTTGGTTCGCATGCTTGATCAATGGTGTTTTATCATTAATGTCTTATTATTATTAATGTTTAGTGTTTTCCTAATTCGTCATTTGGAACTGCAACACTGTATGTCATGTTGTTACTTGTGGGCAGAGCACCAACGCAAATTCCTTGTATGTGAATGCTTGGCCAATAAACTTACGTACTTCCTGTCCCACAGCGACTGATGCTGAAGCAGCAACTTCAGGGTTTATTATGTACAGACAAACGAGATGATAGAACTTTATTCATCCCCAGAGGGAAATTGGTCTGCCAACAGTCATAACGCACGCACAGCCAGGAACACAAAAACTTTAAATTAAAATTAAATTAAAAGTGGAAAAAAAAGAATGGTTAGCTGGCTACCATGCATGGATAGGTTCCACTGTCGGCCTGCTGAGTTTCACTGTTTGTATCCACTCGTTATCACCTTCCCCACAGCCAACAATAGACCATTGTGGGCTCCACATTTCCTTGACCATTGTTGCTGGCTTTGATTTGTTTTTTTTGCATATCTCTCATCTATTTGTTCTATTTACCCTTTCATATCTTCTGTTTCCATCTCCCCTGCCTCTCCGTCTGAAGAAGGGTCTCGGCCAGAAATGTAAACCAGCATCTGTAGGTCCTTCCTACACATCTTAGGCACAGTAGTTTAGTTCAGTTTAAGAGATTCACCTTCCCCACAGCCAACAATGGACCATTGTGGGCTCCACCTTTCCCTGATCACCCTCACTTTTTGTATATCTTTCATTAATTTGTCCCGTGTACCGTCTATGTCTCCCATATTCTGTTTCTCTGACACTCTCGCCCTTAACGCCACCAATTCCCTTTCTCCAGAGATGCCACCAGACCCGCTGAGTTACTCCAGCACTTTGTGTCTATCTTCCATTGCTAGTTATTGGGAGTTTGCCTCCCATCTCCACCATCACACCCGATCTTATAGAGCTGTATAAAATCATGAGAGGAATAGATCCACAGTGTCTTGCCCAGAGCAGGGGAATCGAGGAGCAGAGGACATTGGTCTAACGTGACGGGCAAAAGATTTAATAGGAACCTGAGAGGTAACTTTTTCACACGAAGGGTGGTGGGTGCATGGAACGAGCTGCCAAAGGAGGTAGTTGAGGCTGGGACAATCCCAACAGTTTAATAAACAGTTAGACAGGTACATGGACAGGACAGGTTTGGAGGGATATGGACCAAATAAGGATAAGGGGGAAATCCTTTAAGACCGAGATGAGAAGGACTTTTTTCACACAGAGAGTGGTGGGTCTCTGGAACTCTCTGCCACAGAGGGTAGTTGAGGCCAGTTCATTGGCTATATTTAAGAGGGAGTTAGATGTGGCCCTTGTGGGATCAGAGGGTATGGAGAGAAGGCAGGTACAGGATACTGAGTTGGATGATCAGCCATGATCATATTGAATGGCGGTGCAGGCTCGAAGGGCCGAATGGCCTACTCCTGCACCTAATTTCTATGTTTCTAAATGCAGGCAGGTGGGACTAGTGTAGCTGGGACATGTTGGCCGGTGTGAGCAAGTTGGGCCGAAGGGCCTGTGTCCACACTGTGTGACTCCATCATATCCGTGATACAACTTTAAAACCTTCGCCTCTGCAGCTCCGTGACCTTGTGCACATTTGCCGCAAAGCTCTCGGAAGCTGCCAGTGGGGGGTTTGCAGAAAAGATAATCATTGTGGAAATCAGGTGCAAGTTTCAATTGTAATAAAGGATGCTGGAGCTGCAGCCAGTGTACAGGGGGGGAGGGGGGGAGTTTAGAGGAAGCCGAGGATTATTGGGAAGGCTGGATATTTTTTTATTAACGTTGCGGTGGCTCCCCGGGAGACTGGTAAATTAATCGCGAAAGCCTGTGCGATGAAACGAGACCCTCGGGCTCAGGCAATGGCTTGGCATGGTGTAGCTAACAGCTGGGAGGGGGGAGCGCTGGATAACACAGCTGTGGTGACAAGAGGTTGGAAACAGCGGCTCCGGCTCAATGCCTGCGAGATGGATCTCTCGGTGATTTACACCAACTGTGGGGACGGGAATTAACCTGTCACGGGTGATATAGGCTGGAGGGGGTGGCTATGGTGAGGGGAGAGGCAGCGGACAGCAGATAATACCCCCCCCCTCCCCCTCCAACACCTGCCTCTCCATTGCACAGAAGCCCCCCCCCCCCCAGGGGGTTGTTATTCTCGGCCGGTCATTACTTTCATTATATTTTATTAAACACTGTGGTGCCTCTAACATGCCGGGCTCGGTATCCAGGGGTTGCAGGACTTCACATGGCTGAACAGACCCTGAGGAGAATCGCAACACGTGGGATCTCTCACACTCACACACACACCAAACACACACACTCACACCAAACACACACTCACTCCAAACACACACACGCTCCAAACACACTCACTCACTCCAAACACACACACACACTCACACCAAACCCACACACTCACTCCAAACACACACACTCACACACACACACACACACTCACTCCAAACACACACACACCAAACACACACACACTCACAACAGGTATCCATAAGAGGGTTACACAAAAAGCTGGAGAAACTCAGCGGGTGCAGCAGCATCTAAGGAGTGAAGGAGATAGGCGACGTTTCGGGTCGAGACCCTTCTTCAGACTGGTCAGGGATCAGGGAAACGAGAGATATAAACAGTGATATGGAGAGAGAAAGCAAGAACAATGAGTGAAAGATATGCAAAAAAGTATTGGTGATAAGGAAAGCAGGCCATTGTAAGCTGTTTCTGGTGTGAAAATGAGAAGCTAGTGCGACTTGGGGGGGGGGGGGGGGGGAGATGGAGAAGGAATGTCAGGGCCCGAGGGCTGAGGGAGAGGTGGGGGGGGGGGGGGGGGGGGGAAGGGAGCAGTCTGGGTTAACAGAATTGAGAAAATTCAATGTTTAAGCCCAGAGGATGCAGACTCCCCAAGCGGAATATGAGATGTTGTTCCTCAAACTTGCGGTGTTGTTCACTCTGGCCGTGGAGGAGGCCCAGGACCGAGAGGTCGGATACGGAGTGGGAGGGGGAGTTGAAGTGCTGAGCCACCGGGAGGTCGGGTTGGTTATTGCGGACCGAGCGGAGGTGTTCGGCGAAACGATCGCCCAGCCTCCGCTTGGTCTCACCATAAGACATGGATAAACTGCTACCGGGAAAGACAGACACCCCAAACCGCGCACATATCAAATGTCTCAATTTCATAAATGATAGGAGTAGAATTAGGCCAAAGAAAGTGGGGAGGTTGTTGGAGGTTTCCTGAAATTGTGGAATTCTATTGTCCACACCACCGGGTTGGATACGAGGTGCTGTTCCTCCAGTTTGCACACCTGCCCACACTCTCTCACAAGTCTACGAGAAGACACACATACATACCTGCACACACACTCTAACACACTCAAGATCACCAGAACATACGCATGTGCTCACTCACATGGACGTTTAGAGGTGCATGTACATTAGTTACAAGCACAAGCTGAATGACAGCAATTGCTGCAAATACTTCCGTGGGGCAAGAGGTACAGAAGTGTGAAAATACCCACCTCCAGATTCAGGGACAGTTTCTTCCCAGCTGTTGCCTCACACACACCTACACACAACCCCCTTCACACACACTTACACACCCGCACACCCACAGCCCACACTGAAACTCACACACATGCAAACACACCTCTCCCCGACCCTACACGCACAAGCTTAACCCCCCCCCAAACACATACATACCCCTTATACACACCACACAGACACATCAGACACCCTCTCCACATTCACAGGCACTTCCTACAAACACACACACACCCTCTGCACACACACTCACCCTCTCCAAACACACTCAACACACACACCCTCTCCAAACACACTCACCACACACAAACACACACACACACACTCACCACACACACTGGACAAACTGGGCAGACTTAAACAAAGAAACGGGGGAGAAGGCAGAATGAGGCCGTGAAAGAGCCGCCAGAAACGCACACACAGGCAGACAGAAAGAGACAGAGAGACACAGAGTGGGTGACAGAGGGCGGAAGTAGGGGGTGTGACACAATGGGAGACGGAGAGAGACATCTATTTCTTCACAACCCGTGCGCTCCTGCTGCGATTCCGCGCTCTGCTGCATTGCAGACCGGGCTTTGCAGACTTGATCTCAGCCTCTGACAATCCACCTCGCCATAAAACAGTGCAGCCATCCTCCCCCTCCTCCCCCTGTACCCAGCGTGTTTACAATTGGGGGGCTAATCCCTCCGCCCCCCCCCCCCCCCCCCCCCCATAGACAATAATTAAAAAAGGGGTGTTTAGTTTTATTCTGAAGGCTTCCCTTGAGCTTGAGGATGAGCTGCGGGGACCGGCGCGGCGCGGCGCGGCGAGGGTTAAACACACTCCTGCTGCTTTAGCCAGAGAGCAGGGGGACTTTTCCTGTTTACTGCCTCCGCACTTGTCACTGCAGGCTCCACAAACGGCTCCATTAACTGCTGTGGGTGGGAGGGGAGAGAGAGAGAGAGAGAGAGAAAATAAATAAAACGGTACAATTGCCGAGTGACTGAAATAGATTGGAATGGAAACAACCAAGGCGGCAGTAACCAGCCTCACTGGACGTGGCGGCCGGCTTGCATGCATGCATGAATGAATGAAGTGTGTGGGAAGGAGGTGCAGATGACGGGAGAGGCACAAACAGCGGGACAAGCAGCATCTGTGGGGACAAGGATGAATGGGTGAAGCCTTCTTCGCGTTTTGTTTTAAATGTGCACCCCTCGTTTTAAGCTCTGCCGCAAACGCTGTATCATTTGCAAAAGCAAAGGAAATGTAAAAAAAAACGCAGGTTTCATCTGCTGGGAGCAGTGCAAATGTTAAGAGAAACACTGAATGCAGCTTGTTAGAACTGGGGAGAGAAGATTTCAATTAAAACATCAGTCAGGGTGGGTGGTACAAATGGCCGAGTGAGTGAGACCAGATGAATTGTGTGGGAAGGGAACTGCAGATGCTGGATTTCAGCGACGATGGACAGACACACAATGCTGGAGCAACGCACTCAGCGGGTCGGCGCTGAAGTGTCCGTTTGGTCGCCACAACGCGCTGTTGTAGATCACAGCAGTGAATGGACAGGACCTCTCTGGGCTCTGTGCCACACACACCAAGCCTGGCACAGTGCCACACACGGGTAGTGAGTGCCACACTGCCGCATCTGCTATTGCAGCAGATCGGATGCGGGGAATTTAATGTGGTCTGCACCACTGCGGTCTCTTCCCCTGCCTCGCGAACTACTAAACCGGCTCTGCTTGCTAGAATATGGACACGACAAACTCCGCGGGACAGGCAGCATCTCTGGAGAGGAGGAATGGGTGACGTTTCCGGGGTCCAGACCCTTCCTCAGTCACCCATTCCTTCCCTCCGGAGATGCTGCCGGTCCCGCTGAAGTTACTCCAGCTGTTTGGTGTCTAGTTTCGGAGTAAACCCAGCATCTGCGGTTCCTTCCAACACATTTCGTCTGCTTCGACCAAACGGCAACCTCTTTTTAGTCGAGGCCGGTTTAGATTTTGTTGAAAGAATCGAAGGAACATAGAAGAAGCCTCGACCACGCGGAAACCACTTTCGACCATTAGGGAGAGTGACCAATACCTCCGGGAACCTCACGGAAACCTTGGGTGGGTTGCAAGGTCACCAGAGGTTTCCGTTGAGGTTTCCTAAGTGGGACAGGGGCTTAAGGGGCAATCACCCGCTTCTCGCATTTCGCCATCAGAGTGGGACACAGAGCCACAGGCAAAATGTGTGGGAAGGAACAACAGATGCTGGTTTAAACTGAATATAGACACAAAATGCTGGAGTAACTCAGCGGGACAGGCAGCATCTCTGGAGAGAAGGAATGAATAGGTGACTTTACGGGTCGAGACCCTTCGTCAGACTGAGAGTCCGGGGAGAGGGAAATGAGAGATATAGATTTTACCGTTCATTATTCTAAGTTTGCTCTTCTGGGGAGATGCCAACTGCATTTCGTTGTCTCTGTACTGTACACTGCACAATGACAATTAAAGATTGGATTGAATTGAATTGAATTGAAGAGAGATACAAAACAAATGAATAAAAAATATGCAAAAAGTAACGATGATCAAGGAAAGGTGGAGCCCACAATGGTCCATTGTTGGCTGTGGGGCTAGGTGATAACGAGTTACACAGACAGTGAAACTCACCAGGACGACAGTGAAACTAGAACGGTGACTAGGGTGGGCGAGGGGACGGAGAGAGAGGGAAAGCAAGGGTTACTTGAAGTTAGAGAAGTCAATGTTCACACCGCTGGGGTGTAATCTGCCCAAGCGAAATATAAGGTGCTGTTCCTCCGATTTCAGTTGGGCCTCACCCTGACAGCGGAGGAGGCCCTGGACGGAGAGGTCAGTGTGGGAATGGGAATGGGAGTTAAAGTGTTTGGCAGCCGGGAGATCGCCTAGGCCAGAGATACTGCCTGACCTGCTGAGCTACTCCAGCACTTGGTGTCCTTGTGTACATCTGTTTATCCCTGCCTGAATGTCCCAAGGAGGTTTACAACCAGATTAGTCACCCTTCTTCTTAGATCGTCCCTTGGTGTCCAAATGTCTTGTTTCCAGTTCCGAAGAGTGCGAGATGACAGTCTAGCTTAATGTTGGGTGATCAATATTCAGTTAAGGTAAACAGTGAAGGTAATCAATACCCAGCTGAGATAATCACTCCAGATCCAAGAAGTAATAGATGCCCGTATACCTTAACCCGGGGTAATCAATACTCACTGAATATCACAGCGATGTTAGTCAGTGATGTTGAGTTTTTTAGTTTAGAGGCACAGCACGGAAACAGGCCCTTCGGCCCACCGAGTGTCCGCCAACAGTCTGTGGAATTCTCTGCCTCAGAGGGCGATGGAGGCCGGTTCTCTGGATGCTTTCAAGAGAGAGCTAGATAGGGCTCTTAAAGATAGCGGAGTCAGGGGATATGGGGAGAAGGCAGGAACGGGGTACTGATTGGGGATGATCAGCCATGATCACATTGGATGGCGGCGCTGGCTCGAAGGGCCGATTGGCCTACTCCTGCACCTATTGTCTATTGTCTATTGTCTAACCAGCGATCCCCGCACACTAACACTATCCTACACACACACACTAAGGACAAATTACAATTTTACCAAAGCCATTTAGCCTACAAACCTGCATGTCTTTAGAGTGCAGGAGGAAGCCAGGGCACCCAGAGAAAACCCACGCAGGTCACAGGGAGAACGTACAAACTCCGTGCAGACAGCACCCATAGTCGGGATCGAACCTGGGTGTCTGGTGCTGTAAGGCAGCGACTCTACCGCTGCACCGCCGTGCTGTCCCTACGTCAACCTCTGGGAAGAGGTTCACGGTGATTGGAGAGCAGCATTAATGTAGCACAAAAAAGAGACCCAAAGTGCTGGAGTACCTCCATGGGTCAGGCAGCATCTCTGAAGATGAGTCCTCACCCGAAGATTCGCCTATCCATGTCCTCAGGAGTTGTGCCTGACCCGCTGAGTTACTCCAGTACTTCCGCACAAGGTTCCAGCATCTGCAGTTCCCTGTGTCTCCACACATGTGTACATAGACATCTAAAGATGCTCATGCTAAGCACACGCTACTCGCACAGGCATGGACACAAACACATATGATTTCCTCTGCACCTGAATGTAAAATACTCCTCTGCAAAGTGCCCTGGTCATACTCCATGTCCATGTGACAACACAAGGAGATATCAGCTGGAGGGAAAACAAGATACAAGGAACGTCAGACGCTGTTTACAAAAGAAGATTGAACGCCTCCGCTCAGCCCGCCTAAACCTATCTGATCTCCCGGTTGCCAAACACTTTAACTCCCCCTCCCATTCCCACACAGACCTTTCTGTCCTGGGCCTCCTCCACTGTCAGAGTGGGGCCCAGTGCAAATCGGAGGAACAGCACCTCATATTTCGCTTGGGCAGCTCACACCCCAGCGGTGTGAACATTGACTTCTGTAACTTCAAGTAACCCTTGCTTCCCCTTTCTCTCCAACCCCCCCCTTTCTAGTTCCACGACTGGTCCCCCGGTTACATTCTATCTGTTTATACATCATTGTCACTTTCTCCGAGCTGAATATGATCTATTCTAGGGTTACACAAAAAGCTGGAGAAACTCAGCGGGTGCAGCAGCATCTAAGGAGCGAAGGAGATAGGCGACGTTTCGGGTCGAGACCCTTCTTCAGACTCTACATTTTACATTTCTACTATTATACATTTTCCTTGACCTTCATCCCCTTTGATGTCTGGTTTTCACACCTCACACTTCCTTACCTCTGTGTCACCCTCTCCCCTGACTCTCAGTCTGAGGAAAGGTCTCGGCCAGAAATGTCTCCCGTTATTTCTACCCAGAGATGTTGCCTGTCCTGCTGAGTTACTCCAGCATTTTGTGCCTATCTTAAGTGATAGGTGGATACAGGTGAGGGGAGGTGGGTTGGAGAAAGGCCTAGTGATGAAAAGACGAAAGGCGTGAGATAAGATCAAAGAGAAGTGAATTGTGAAGCCAGAGAAAGGAATGTAGGGGGGAGGGGACATGGGCCGAGTCCCGGTTGCAGACAGGGGAGAGGGGGAAGGAAGGTTCCACTTCCTGGCACGGATTGCAAATGCTTCAACACAATTTGAGAACAGTTTGATATTTATTCTTGGTGAAACCTGACAGTGATTCAGAAAATTGAGTACACCGAGGCCAACGGGTTCGTGGTTGGAAAGAGATAGATCATTTTTTTCATTATTGCAAAGGTTTGCATATTTCCCTCCTGAGATGCTGCCTAACCTGCTGAATTTATACGGACATGGAGCTGTACACAGCCTGGAAACAGGCCCTTCGGCCCAACTTGTCCATGCTGACCAAGTTGACATTCTGGGCTGGTGCTATTCGCCTGCGTTTGGCCCATATCCCTTTAACCCTTGTGCAGGAAGGAACTGCAGATGCTGGTTTACACCGAAGTGACACAAAACGCTGGAGTAACTCAGCGGGCCAGGAAACGTCTCTGGAGAGAAGGAATAGGTGAAGTTTCTGGTCCAGACCCTTCTTCAGCCTTCTTCAGCCAATCCGAGGAAGGGTCTCGACCCGAAACGTCACCTATTCCCTTTCTCTAAACATGCTGCCTGACCTGCTGAGTTACTCCAGCATTTTGTGTCTATCTTCTCTGTAACTCTTCCTATCTATATATCTGTCCAATGTATTTTGAAGGTTGTGATTGTATTCGCTTCTGCAGCTTCATCTGGCAGCTCATTCCATTTACGGACAACCTTCTGTGTGAGAAATCTGCACATAAAACCTTTTTAAATCTCCCCCCTCTCAGCTTAAGTCTATGCCCTCTAGCTTTAGAGTCCTCTACCCTAGGAAATAGAAATCGTGTAAGCGGGTGCTGATCGGGCTGCACGGTGGCACAGCGGTAGAGTTGCTGCCTTACAGCGCCAGAGACCCGGCTTCGATCCTGACTACCACTGCACGGAGTTTGTATGTTCTCCCTGTGACCTTGTGGGTTTTCTCCGGGTGCTCTGGTTTCCTCCCACACTCCAAAGACGTACAGGTTTGGAGGTTAATTGGGGTTGTTCAAATTGTAAATTGTCCCGAGTGTGTGGAGGATAGTGATGGTTTATGCGGGATGGATGGTCGGCATGGACCAGGTGGGCCGAAGGGCCTGTTTCCATGCTATACCATTCTAAAGTCACTGAAGTATAAAGAAGTGAACTTGCTGGGCTGAAGGGCCTGTTTCCATGCTGTACCTCCCCGGAGAGGAGCAATGAAAATCTAGCTTGCAGCAGCATCGCAGACACCTAGACTCAGACAACACGCCAACACATAAATTATACACAAACTACACGTAGCCTCTACTGGACTGTGTAAGGAAAGAGGCTGTGCCTGTAGTGTGTGGCACAGCGGTAGAGTCGCTGCCTCACAGCGCCAGAGACCCGGGCTCAATCCTGACCATGGGTGCTGTCTGTACGGAGTTTGCACGTTCTCCCAGTGGGTTTTCTCGTTCTGATGTCAGGTTTTGGGCTCAGTTATTTCCTTTGATCTGCTGAAATATTCACCCTTCTTCCTCCAGCTAAGTGCAACTGAGTCAGCCCCTTGCTGGCCTGCATAATTTAAACTGTGCGATGTAAAGTGAATGATGATAATGGTCAGAGGATGGAACCTATTAGCTCAGCTCCAAGGGTTCAGTGTTGTTTATTAAACCGACAACAATAAACATTGCAGGGACACCGTGATTGAAATTATTATCCAGGCTGCCAGAGGGATATATAATGTTGCTTTATGCTTGACCATGCATACAGACACCTTCTCTAATCTATAAACCATGGTTAAGGGCCTGTCCCACTTACGTGTCCTTGGCATGCAAATAACGCAACCTTGTGGTCGCATTGAGGCGTGACGGTCCCGCGAAGGTCGGGCGCGATTACATTCGCCCGCACAGCCATCTGTCATTTGATGATGGACACAAAGCTGGAGTAACTCAGCGGGACAAACTCTTCTTCAAGAAGGGTCTTGACCCGAAACATCACCCATTCCTTCTCTCCAGAGATGCTGCTGGTCCCGCTGAGTTACTCCAGCATTTTGTGTCTATCTTCAATTTTCTTGGCCCCGTTCTGGGAGTAGAAGTGGGGCCGGATCCGGATCTGCAACGGCCGTGAGCCCCAGGCCGAGTTCGGCGATCATTTGCCGGCTTCTGCTGCTGTTGGAGGCGAGACGTTGCGTCGCGCCAGGGTCGTGTGCCTGTCCCACTTTGGCCGTCAGTTCCGCGACAGGCCATTGGCGCGCGAAGATTTAGTTCAGTGCAAGAATTTCGTAGCCTCGCGCGATGTCGTGCACAACTACATACCCCTCCGCGCTTCTCAGTGGGACCGGCCCCGCAAGGCCATACGATGCCCGTGTGCCTCAACGCGACCACGAGGTCGCGTAATTTGCATGCCAAGGACACGTAAATGGGACAGGCCCTTTAGGTGTGGTGCGTGTATGAAAACAAAATATGAATGGCAATGGACACCATTAAGAACAATTCACTTTATCTTCTTGGAGGCATCTTGGACTTGGCAAACAAAAGGACACAGAGTGCTGGGGCAACTCAGCAGGTCAGGCAGCATCTCTGGAGAACATCCTGCTCAGGCCTTGCTGAGGCAGCGTGAAGCATAGATGGAGTCAATGGAAGGGAGGTTGGTTTGTGTGATGGTCTGGGCTGCGTCCACAATTCTCTGCAATCTCTTGCGGTCTTGGATGGCGATGTTCCCAAACCATGAAGCCCGAGATGTGGATACAAAAAACTGCAGATACTGGTTTGCAAAAGGCTAGTGTAGAAACAAAGAACTGCGGACGCTGGATAATACACAAACGGTCCTGAAGTGCTGCAGTAACTCAACATGTCAGGCAGCACATCTGGAGAACATAGATAGGTGATATTTTGGGTCAAGGCCCTTCTTCAGATCTAAGCAGGTCAGGCAGCATTTCTGGAGAACATGGATAAACCATGGATCTGTCTGAAGAAGGATCTCCACCCCGAAACGTCACCAATGAACATCCCTATCGCTGTACCTCAGTACACGTGTACCTCAGCTGCAGATATTGGATGTTAAAATCCCCTGTGTTCCTTTAATTGTAGCTGAACCAGAAGGGCATTTTACATGTAGGAGCGGCACGGTGGCACAGCGGTAGAGTTGCTGCTTTCAGCGCCAGAGACCCAGGTTCGATCCTGACCATGGGTGCTGTCTGTACGGAGTTTGTACGTGACCTGAGCAGGTTTTCTCTGGGATCTCCGGTTCCCTCCCACACTCCAAAGACAATACAGGTTTGTAGGCTCGGTATAATTGTAAATTGTCCCCAAGTGTGTGTGTAGGATAGTGTTATTGTGCGGGAATCGCTGACCGGCGCAGTCTTGACGGGC
The DNA here is from genome assembly GCA_963514005.1 of Raja brachyura. The sequence goes on along the minus strand of OY740803.1, from coordinate 43,466,737 downwards.
CGAAGGGCCTGTTTCTGTGCTGTACCTCTGAAGCTAAAAAACAAATTCAGCTTCGAGAAAGGTCCCGATCTGAAACACCGTCTGTCTGTTTCCCTCCGCATAGGCTGCCGGACCCACTGAGTTCCTCCAGCAATTTGTTGCTCAAAAGCTATATATATGCTTTGCTGATAAGAGAGCTAAGTGAATTGATTTCATTGGTAACCTCGGAGGAGACAAGGAAACAGCCTGGAGCGGATAGAGAGCTTGTACTGTAGTGCAGTGTAGTCGTGCTGGAGATAGAAGCATTCCTGCCGATTATTACCAAGCTCAAATTTCCATCTAGTTAGAGACTTAAATGGCGTGGAATCAAGTGGGATGGATTTATTTTTGAATAGGTGCAGGGAAATGGAGAATAATTTATAAATACCATGGAAATAGCACAAAAAGTAGGTACAGCTAATTGGTAGGTATAAGTTATACAGGAATATAATCTCTCTACTTTTCAGGCTCATGGCTGATGTGTTTTGAAGTGCTTCAAGACTGGAGGGCCTGAGCTTTCTGGAGAGGTTGAGTAGGCTGGGACTCTTTTCCTTGGAGCGCAGGGGGTTAAGGGGTGATCTTGAAGAGGTGTGCAAAATCATGAGAGAAATAGATCGGGTAAATGCAAAATGATGAAGTGCTTTTGTAGCCAGAGTCCCTTGCTCAGAGTAGGGGAATCGAGAGCCAGAGAACTTAGGTTTAAGGTGAGGGGGGAAAGATTTAATAGGAACCTGAGGGATAACATTTTTACACAAAGGGTATGGAACGAGCTGCTGGAGGAGGTAGTTGAGGCAGGTATTATCACAACTTTGAAGAAACATGGATAGGACAGGTTTAGAAGGAGATAGGCCAAAGATAGGCCGGTGTGGCTAGTGTAGATGGGACATGTTGGTTGGTGTGGGCAAGTTGCTCTGTGGCCAGAACAAATCAGGGGCAGCAACAGATGACCACAGGAAGGGTGGAGTCCATTGTGGCCCATTATTGGCTGAGGAAGATGTGCTAATGAGAGGGGTACGAGGATGTGAACAGTGGAACTGGTGGGATGGCTTGGGTGGGGGGTGGGGGAGAGAGTGGCAGAGAGGATGGAATGCAGGAGTTATTTCAAATTAGAAAAATCAACGTTCATACAGTTGTGTTGTATGCTGGAACAGCTTTGTGGCAGATTTGTAACAGATATATGTATATCCATTATATATATATTACTAAAACACTCATCTTCTATCTATCTATCTATCTATCTATCTATCTATCTATCTATCTATCTATCTATCTATCTATCTATCTATCTATCTATCTATCTATCTATCTATCTATCTATCTATCTATCTATCTATCTATCTATCTATCTATCTATCTATCTATCCTCCCTATGAAGACAGTTTCACAACCTCCTCTCTAACTGCTCCCCCTCTGTGATTCCCCCTTCCCTCCAACTCTACGACCACATTCTCACCCAGACTCGATACCACAGCCACATCTGCTTCCTCGGGGCCTGCCTGCGCCTCCCCCTCATACCCCGTGGATTCCAGCTCCAATTCCCTGCCTCCCAGTTCGGACCCCAGCCGGACTATCGGTACCGACTGGCCATCCGCCGCCACACTGTACAATTCTCCAACCGGGCATTAAGATCCACCCTGGTTGCAATGCGCCGGCACCAGCAGGACCTCGCATTGGCTCTCCCGAATCTTCGGGCCTCACTCACCCAGACCTGCAACGGATCCCAACTACACTACATCCTCCGGAAGATCCACCGCTTCAATCAACAATTCCTGTCCCACCTTACCTCCACCAAGGACCTGAAATTAGCCGCCTCCAGGCCGTTCCAGCCATCGACAATCCCCGACTCGACCGCCCGCAGGCCCCGGGCCCCAACTCTGGCCCGAGCCGCCGGCCTGAGTCCCCCAACGCCATCTTGGCCACAAGGAGCGCCTCCAGGACTCACCAGGATGCCGCCTTCACCAACCTCCACGTCGATGCTGCCGCCGACCTCCACCTGCCTACCGGTGACGCCCAGCCCCGCTGCCTGCACGGTAACTCTGTGTATCTCCCCCTCCCCGATTCCACCGCCCATCACCAGCATAACGCGACCGACGAACCACGCCGCCCCCCGGGACCACCCAACCTCATCACCGCACCGGGCCCATCCAGCATCGCCAAAAAATTTATTACCAGTCTGAAGAAGGGTCTTGACCCGAAACGTCGCCTATCTCCTTCGCTCCTTAGATGCTGCTGCACCCGCTGAGTTTCTCCAGCTTTTTGTGTAACCCCCATCTATCTATCTGTCTGTCTGTCTGTCTGTCTGTCTGTCTGTCTGTCTGTCTGTCTGTCTGTCTGTCTGTCTGTCTGTCTGTCTGTCTGTCTGTCTGTCTGTCTGTCTGTCTGTCTGTCTGTCTGTCCGTCCGTCCGTCCATCTATCTGTATGTGATCTATGCCAAAATGGTACATGATAGCATGAAAAAATTTCTTCCACCTTACTTACAATTGTCCTGTGGTGGTTTGTGTTAGGTTCCGTTCAGATTGATGTTATATTTCACGTCATTTCACATTTTTTAATTAAAAAAAATCAAAATTTGAGAAAAAAATCTTCCCGCTGCAGCTATGACTTCACAATGGGATTTTAACCCTACCAGCTACAATGGTGCAATCCCTTTTTTAAGAAATATTCCTGGCAGGATGGAGGGAGGGTGCATACAAAAAAATATATTTTAAAGTCACAGTACACTGAATTTTTTTAAAGTTTCAAATGAGGGAGGGTGAATAAGACAAAATGAGCAGCCCCTGCGCAGTTGGGGGCTATCGGTGAGTGGTGGAATATTGCGTTGGGGGAACGGGTTGCGTTGGGGAACCAGGCCTCCTGTGTGACAGGGACCCAATGTGTCCTCTTGTTCTAGTTTTAGATAAATGTCTACTTAGAGTTGCGTTTTCATTGTCATTTTGTACCTGTAAATAAAACTACTTCGGTAAAAAAAGTGTGGCCTGACCAATATTTTGTACAACTGCGATATTGACCTGTGATGCATCACTGGTCATTTTTGGCAGACTTATTGGAATCTAACTTCTTAGTCCAAAAATTAATCCATTAATAATATGAATAGAGTTGATAGAGTGGATATAGAGAGGATGCTTCCACCAGTGGGAGAGTCCAGGATCAGAGGTCTTAGCCACAAAATTAGACTTCCTTTAGGAGGTGATGAGGGGGAATGCCTATAGTCAGAGGGCGGTGAATCACAGAAAGCATTGGAGGGCAAGTCAATGGATAATTTTGAGGTGGAGATAGATAGTTTCTTGATTTGTACGGGTGTCAGGGGTTATGGGGAGAAGGCAGGAGAATGGGGTTAGGAGGGAAAGATATATCAGCCATGATTGAATGGCGGAGTAGATTTAATGGGTCGAATGGCCTAATTCTGCTCCAATCAGTTTAGTGTTTTAGTTAAGAGATACAGCGCGGAAACAGGCCCTTCAGCCCATCGAGTCCGCACCGACCGACAATCCCCGCATATCAACACTAACCCTACACACACTAGGGACAATTTTACACCTATACATTTATAACCAATCCTACTAACCTACACACCTGACGTCTTTGGAGTGTGGGAGGAAACCGAAGATCTTGGAGAAAACCCCACGCATGTCAGGGGGAGAATGGACGAAGTTCGTACACACAGCACCCGTAGTCAGGATCTAACCCGGGTCACTGGTGATGCAAGGCAGTAGCTCTACTGCTGTGCCAACGTGCCGCCCTTATCACTTATCACTTATGAACGTGAATATTTACAGCGAGGTTCTGATGGTTTTGCAAAGTTGAGGGAGACCCAAATACCTCCCTTGTTACATTTGCATAATTTACTGCAAATCGATTAAACAAACATCCAAAGACTTTAATCTACTTGTCATGTCTGCCATCAAAATCCAGACGCACACACACCACGCAAAATGGTTCTTTTTGTGATTATCACTGATGCTAGTCTTTTGTTTTTTGATAAGTTCCAGATTTATTCATTTCAGCTTGGAGGTACAGAGTGGAAACAGGCCCTTCGGCCCACCGAGTCTGTGCCGACCAGTACCGTTCACTTGTTGTACCCTACACAATAGGGGCAATTTACAGAAGCCAATTAACCTACAAACCCGCACGTCTTTGGAGTGTGGGAGGAAACCCGGAGAAAACCCACGTGGCCAGAGGGAGAACGTGCAAACTCCCTGCCGGCGAGCACCCCTGGTTAGGATTGAACCCGGGTCTCTGGCGCTGTGAGGCAGCAACTCTACCGCTGCGCCACCGTGCCGACCCAGTAGTCTTTTTCTTTGCACAGTCCAGCAGACGTTATGTGTAATTTATGTACGATATCAGTTATTGTTTGTTGCCTAAATGTATTTGCACGTGAAGTTGCCACAAGCAAGTTTTTCATTCAAGTTGTCTATTTTCCACAGTGGGATTACAATACCTATGAATGGAGCCACAAGGAGCTGCAGGTGCTGGAATATTGAGCTGAACTGGAAGCGCTGGAGCAACTCAACGAGTCAGGCAGCATCTGTGGGGAGGGAATGGGCAGACAACGTTTCAGGTCGAGACTCTTCTTCGGACTCATAGTCAACAGATCAATGGTCTCGGAGTTTGGTTTCTCGGTCTTTAACCTAACCACTATGGTACCACGATCTTTGCCCCTGCTACGGTTGAAATTCTGCCATGTAGTGAATTGTGCTGTTTTGTTATCTTCTAAAAGGAGCATGAAGTGTGATGTTCATAAATGATAGGAACAGAATTAGGCCATTCGGCCCATCGTCTACTCCACCATTCAAGCGTGGCTGATCTGTCTTACCCTCTCAACCCCTTTCTCCAGCCTTCTCCCCATAACCCCTGACACCCGTACTAATCAAGAATTTATCTATCTCTGCCTTAAAAATATCCACTGACGTGGCCTCCACAGCCGTCCGTGACACTTAGAAGCGTGTAGCTCCTTCGTCTCTCTAGCTCACAGACAGATAGTGATGAGCATTCAATTCTGAGCTGCCTGGGTTCCTTTAGGTATAAAGGGAGACACAACTGAAAACTCTCAGCGGGTCAGGCAGCGTCTGTGGAGAGAGAGAAAAATGAAATGAAAAGCAGAGAAAATACTGTTTGGTTTGCAGAGAAGGTGAGGGTGTGATTGGTACCACAATGCATTATGGGCGGCACGGTGGCGCAGTGGTAGAGTTGCTGCCTCACAGCGCCGGAGACCTGGGTTCGATCCTGACCACGGGTGCTGTCCGTATGGAGTTTGTACGTTCTCCCTGTGACCACGTGGGTTTACTCCGGGTGCTCCGGTTTCCTCCCACATCCCAAAGACGTGCAGGTTTGTAGGTTCATTGGCTTCTGCAAATGGTCCCTGGTGTGTGGGATAGAGCTAGCGTACGGGTGATGGTTGGTCAGTGGGGACGCAGCGGCCTGAGGCCGTCTGGTCCCAAGCTTTGTCTCTAAATTAAACTGGACATTGTATTTGTGAATAGGATGACAGGGAATAGTTGCGATGGGATGTCAGGGTTGGTGCGAGAATAAGTTGCAGGACCTTCCGTGGATGGGTGGGTTCTTGGGGGCAGTTGGAAGGGGAGAGGACCAATACAAGGCTATGACGTAAGGGTAATGAGCGAGTGAGAGAACAGACAAAAAAACATAAATAGTTGCAAAACGCTGAGTTGTAGGCCAAGCTCGGCAGGTAGAGGTAAACGGAGCCAACATCACAGATGGGTGACACAAAGCAGATTACTCAAATACGGGCAGAGCAAGTGAGCAAGTGTGGCATTTAATATTGAGTCCAGAAAGGTGAAACCGGTCCAGACAGAAGATGGAATCAAAATGACCTGCAGATGCTGGTTTGTACCAAAAATAGACAATAGACAATAGGTTCAGGAGTAGGCCATTCGGCCCTTTGAACCAGCACTGCCATCCAATGTGATCATGGCTGATCATCCCCAATCAGTACCCCGTTCCTGCCTTCTCCCCATATCCCCTGACTCCGCTATTTTTAAGAGCCCTATCTAGCTCTCTCTTGAAAGCATCCAGAGAACCGGCCTCCACCGCCCTCTGAGGCAGAGATTTCCACAGACTCACCGCTCTCTGTGAGAAAAAGTGTTTCCTCGTCTCCGTTCTAAATGGCTTACTCCTTATTCTTAAACTGTGGCCCCTGGTTCTGGACTCCCCCAACATCGGGAACATGTTTCCTGCCTCTAACGTGTCCAAGCCCTTAAGAAATCTTATATGTTTCATATATGGTGGATAAATGGTAGATGGTATGATGGATGATGATATTAGGTGGCTATTAGGGCCGGCACGGTGACGCAGCATCAGAGACCTGGGTTCGATCCTGACTACGGGTGCTGTCTGTATGGAGTTTGTACGTTCTTCCCGTGACCAAGTTGGTTTTCTCCAGGTGCTCCGGTGTCCTCCCACACTCTAAAGATGTACAGGTTTGTCGGTAAATTGGCTTTGGTAAAGATTGTAAATTGTCCATAGTGTGTAGGATAGTGCTAGTGTACAGAGTGATCGCTGGGCGGTGTGGACTCGGTGGGCCAAAGGGCCTCTTGCCCCGGTGTATCTCTAAACTTAATCCAAACTAAAAATAGACACAAACTGCTAAAGTAACTCAGCGGGTCAGGCAGCATCTGCGGAGAAAATGGGTAGATGACATTTTGGATCGAGACCTTTCTTAAAGACCCTTCTTGAAAAAGGGTCCCGACCCAAAAGGTCACCTATCCCTGTTCTCCAGAGATGCTGCCTGACCCACTGAGTTACTCTAGCACTTTGTGTCTATCCTGGACAGAAGGTGTACTGTACGCTGGGTCTCATCTTGATCTTCACTACTTGCTACTATCTTGGAAGTCTTCCTTAATGCAGAACGCCAAAGTGCTGCAGGAACTCAACGGGTCATAGAAACATAGAAACATAGAAACAATGCAGGAGGAGGCCATTCTACCCTTTGAGCCAGCACTGCCATTCAATATGATCACGGCTGATCATCCAAAATCAGTACCCCGTTCTAGCTTTTTTCCCCATATCCCTTGATTCCGTTAGCCCTGAGAGCTAAATCTAACTCTCTCTTGAAAACATCCAGTGAATTGGCCACTCCTGCCTTCTGTGGCAGAGAATTCCACAGATTCACAATTCTCTGGGTGAAAACATTTTTCCTCATCTCAGTCCTAACTGGCCTACCTCTTATTCTTAAACTGTGTGACCCCTGGTTCTGGACTCTCCCAATATCGGGAAAAAATTTCCTGCATCTAGCCTGTCCAATCCCTTAAGAATTTTATATGTTTCTATAAGACCCCCTCTCATCCTTCTAAATTCCAGTGAATATAAGCCCAGTTGACCCATTCTTTCATCATATGTCAGTTCCTTTCATCATATGCCAGTCGGCATCTATGGGGGGAATGGAGAGGTGAGCCATTTTTGGGCGGGGGTCCTTCTTCAGACCGGGGATTAAATTTGCGACCTCGAAAAAAAAAGACGTGATCTCAGACTCGATTGTCAAGAGAATACAGCTAACACTCCACTTGCTTGTGACAGCTATTTTGAGCAGGTGTGCTGCACTATTTTTAAAACTGGCCAATTAGTGGAGCATAACTGTTGACAATTTGAAGTAAATAAGCACCATATCGCAGCCACTTGGATGTGTTCCAAAGAAAGCAGGAGAGATGCCGGCTGGTGTAGTCAGGACAAGAAATAAGGAGCGATGAACAGGGACAGGGTGCTGTGTAACACCTGTGTCTCAGTAGAAAGCTTCCTGTCTCTGACTCATGAAGTCGTATGTTCAAATCCCCGCTGAAACCTCCAGGTAATCCATGTCCACGGAGTTGTCGTCATAGGATACAGAAGCAATTTAAAATTCTTTAAAAATATATATTTTTATTAGAAGCCATGTAGAGTAGTATAAACCGTAACGTTTATGTACAACTTCTTGTTTTAAATATAATAATAATAGAGACAATAAGAGAAGGAAGAAAAAGAGAGAAAATAAAATAGTAAGGAAAGTAGTGACGTGTAAATCCCTGGAGTACCACTCCCGCAGTTGACAATTGAACGTTTGTGGAAAGATAGAGAAGTGTAAGGTGTAAAAATAACGTTTTTTTACCCATGAATTTGTAAAAATAAAAGGGGAAAAAAAACACAGGAAAACAAAACAAAAAAAAACACAAAAAGGGGATCTACCGACTTCATATCTTTCCACACCCCTCACCCAGTTCAGAAACGGTGGATTTCCAGAGTTGTGTTGCACCATATTATACTTGTAATAAATCGATGAAAGGAGACCATATCTATAAGAATTGCTCTGATTTTCCTGCTAGGACGAATCTCATATCTTCGAGATGTAACGTTTCAGACATGCTTGTGATCCACATTTTAAGCGTTGGGGTGGGTGCATTTTTCCACAATTTGAGTATAAGTTTTTTCGCCGTTATCAAGCCATAGTTAAGGAAGCGACTTTGAAATGAAGTTAGCTCGGGGCAGGCTTCAATTGTTCTGAAAATAATCAATTCTATGTTTGGGTCCAATTTTATTTTAAATAGTTTTGTAGTAAAGATTACAAAGATTTCTTTCCACAATTTTTGAAGTTTTATGCAGGAGACGAAGGAGTGTGAATCGCACCGTCGGATTGACTTTTAAATTTTGTTGCACCGTGTGCAATGACAATAAAGAGATTCTTCTTCTTCTTCTTGAGATAAACATTTATCGCAGATGGGGGAAACATTTTTTATTCAGTTTGGTTTTCGAGTAATATAGTCTATGTAAAATTATAAATTGGATTAGGATATGTCTTACATTAATCGAGAATTTATGTACATATAACAGATATTTATCCCATCTATCTTTAGAAATTTTTATAGTAAGTTCATGTTCCCACTCTCTTCTAATTGCATCTGATGATGGCATTTCTATATTTAGAATGGAATTATACAAGTGTGATATTAAGTTATTTACCTCAGCCTCTCTGTTCATACCTTCATCTAATATACCTGACGTCAGAGTTTGTTATTCTTGTGTATGTTTTTTCAAATAATCTCGAATTTGAAGGGATTTAAAATAATGATTACTTTTCAAATTGTATTTGAATTGTAATTTTTGAACTGATAAATGGTTTCCCATTTCATACATATCTCCAAACGTTTTAATTCCTATTCTTTCCCAGTGAGGAAACGTTTTATCAATAATAGATGGTTTAAACGACGGATTATTAGCTATAGGAGAGAGAAGAGATAGGCTTCTTAATTTAAGAGTAGATTTTATTTGTCTCCAAATTCGTATTGTGCTGTGGATAATCGGATTTTTCTTGTCGATTGTATTCTTCAATTTTATTGGGGAGAGAAGGATCGCTCCGATGTTAAAAGGACAACAATCCTCCCTGTCCATTAGTTTCCAGTCAACCTGTTGGGCTGAATTGTCCAACCAGTAAATTACAGTTTTAATATTCACTGCCCTGTAGTAATACAAGAAATTGGGGAGTGTCAGTCCGCCAAATTCTTTGGGTTTACGTAAGTGTCGTCAGTGGATTCTATGGGATTTACAGTCCCAAATAAAATTTCTGATGTGGGAATCGAGTTGTGCAATTTAAAATTCTGTTCAATTTTATTTTCATTGTCCATATGGGTGGCATGGTGGCGCAGCGGTAGAGTCGCTGCCTCACAACGCCAGAGATCCCGGTTCGACCCTGACTACGGGCGCTGTCTGTACGGAGTTTGTTCGTTCTCCCCGTGACCTGCGTGGGTTTTCTCCAGGAGGGATCTCAGATTCACTGTCCTCCTGATTAAATGTTACTGTTTCTACGCCTCGTTGTCACCTTCCCCTCAGCCTATAAAGAACCAATCTCCATTTTCCTTGATCATCACCGTCCCCTTTTGATCTGTGTTTTCACACCTTGCACTTCCATATCTCTAGACTCCCTCTCCCCTGACTCTCAGTCTGAGGAAGGGTCTCGACCCGAAACGTCACCCATTCCTTCTCTCCAGAGATGCTGCCTGTCCCGCTGAGTTACTCCAGCTTGTTGTGATATGTCTATCTTCGGTGCAAACCAGCATCTGCAGTTCCTTCCTGCACACGAAGCATCTGAATGGATGCTTTCTATATAAAGAAAAGGATCTCAACAAAAAAATTGTTGCTGCCGATTTCTGCAAACAAAGCAAAAATATTTGGACTGCCAGCCATCCACTTTAAATCAAAGGGATTGGAAGAGATTGTCGAGTTTTAGAAAATAATAACCATTTGACCATATGCTCCAAATTATATGAGTTCTTTATCTCCAAAAAATAAGCAGGCAATTGTATAATGAGCGCGGTGAAATGCGGCTCGCAGTCTCTGGCAACCTAGTTCTGTCTTTTACTGAGCAGAGAGAGCCCTTCTAATGGCTTATTACAGAGTCTCTCCTCAACTGTTTCCACCCAGCCTTCTGAATGAATGGTGTATAAAAGCAATTTAGACAATCAAAGCTGACATCCGCTGAGGCACAAATTGCGTTGAGGACTATTATAAACAAGGTTTATGCATTCAAGAGAATTTCATATTTTTCAATATATTTTGCTGTGATTTTCTGGGGCACAGCGCAAGTGTGAATGCAGAAATATCATGGACTAAGCAATAATGCAGGTTGGGATGTCCTTGCAAGAGTCTGACGAGTTGTACACATCTGCACAGAAACAGGCCCTTCAGCTGTAGAGTACGGGCAGTTCACCATTTACCCACATCTTCCCGACACTAATCCCATTTTGGTGTTCAGAAAGTGTAGGAGTGGAATTAGGGTTTAAGGTCATAAGGTCATAAGTGATAGGAGTAGAATTAGACCATTCGGCCCATCAAGTCTACTCCGCCATTCAATCATGGCTGATGTATATTTCCCTTCTTCTTCTTGAGTGTGGCGTGAGCAGCCTAAAGTTGTAGGACGACTTGTTCTATCTGATCACTCCGGGTTGATTGCATTCGTTCAAACAGGGCGGACCATGTGAAGGTTGCAATCTCCCACCCCATCTTTCCCTCATTCTCCTACCTTCTCCCCACAACCTCTGACACCCGGACTTTCGACAATCGATCTCTCTCCTCTACCTTAAAAATATCCACTGACTTGGCCTCTGCAGCCTTCAGTCGCAAATAATTCCACATATTCACCACACCTTTGTAGATAGATTTCCCTGAGTAAAATCTGGATAACATAGAAGTAATGCAAACATGGGAACAATTCCGTGTCGTGGCCTGGATAGAGTGGAGGTGGAGAAGACGTTTCCACTAGTGGGGGAGTCTAGGACCAGAGGGCACAGCCTCTGAATAAAAGGATGTACCTTTATCTCCAGATGTGCTGCCTGACCTGCTGAGTTACTCGCACACTTTGTGTCTATCGTTGGTTTAAGCCAGCATCTAAAGTTCTTTGATTTTGATCCCATCTCTGGTCATTGCAGACTCGATGGGCCGAAGGGCCTATTTCCATGCTGTATCCTTCAGTCAATCGGAAAATCTGCTTATTCACCTCTTCTGTCTGTAAGACCAATTTTCTCTGATGTATTCACAAAAACAAGTCTCTCTTAGATCCCCCTTCATCCTTCTTTACTTGAAGGAGAACTCCCACCAGTGTTTATCCTCCCTCCTGCATTCCCGGTGCCTGCCTTAACCTTTTCTGCTCCCAGAAAAGCAGAAAGAGATGGGAGGGGGGAAGGCCGACAGGTCATAAAGTCATAGAGCGTGGGAACAGGTCCTTCGGCCCAGCTTGCCCACACCAGCCAACATGTCCCATGTACACTAGCCCCACCTGCCCGCGTTTGCCCCTTATCCCTCTAAACCTGTCCTATCCATGTACCTGTCTAAATGTCCCTTAAATGTTGCAATAGTCCCAGCCTCAACTACCTCCTCTGGCAGCTCATTCCATACACCCACCATCCTTTGTGTGTAAAAGTTACCCCTCAGCTCCCTATTAAATATTTTCCCCCCCTCACCTTAAAACTATGTTCACTGGTCCTCGATTCGCCTACTCGGGACAAGAGACTTTGTGCATCTACCCAGTCTATTCCTCTCATGATTTTATGAGATCTATGGATTGCATCATTATATCCACCTGTGCTCCTGCTCTCCAGGGAATGAGGGCGACATGATGGCGCAGTGGTAGAGCTGCAGCCTTGCAATGCTAGAGACCCTGGTTCGATCCTGACTATGGGTGTTTGTCTGTACGGAGTTTGTACGTTCTCCCCATGACCTGCGCAGGTTTCCCCGGGTGCTCTGGTTTCCTCCCACGATTCAAAGACAATAGACAATAGAAAATAGGTGCAGGAGGAGGCCATTCGGCCCTTCGAGCCAGCACCGCCATTCAATGTGATCATGGTTGATCATCCCCAATCAGTACCCCGTTCCTGCCTTCTCCCCATATCCCTTATAAGAGAGCTCTAACTCTCTCTTGAAAGCATCCAGAGAACCAGCCTCAACTGCCCTCTGAGTCAGAGAATTCCACACAGCCACATCTCTCTGTGTGACATTTTTTTCCTCATCTCCGTTCTAAATGGCTTACCACTTATTCTTAAACTATGGCCCCTGTTTCTGGACTCCCCCAACATTGGGAAGATGTTTCTGGTCTCTAGCGTGTCCAAAGCCATAATAATCTTACATTTCGAATAATAATATCCCCTCATCCTTCTAAATTCCAGAGTGTACAAGCCCAGCCGCTCCAATCTATCAACAAATGACAGTCCAGCCATCCCCGGAATTAACCTCGTGAACCTTTGCTGCACTCCTTCAGTAGCAAGAATGTCCTTCCTCAAGTTTGGAGACCGAAACTGCACACAATACTCCAGTTGTGGTCTCACTAGGGCCCTGTACAACTGCAGGAGGACCTCTTTGCTCCTATACCCAACTCCTCTTGTTATAAAGGCCAACATGCCATTCGCTTTCTTCACTGCCTGCTGCACCTGCATGCTTACTTTCAGATGTACGGGTTTTGTAGGTTAATTGGCTTGGTAAAATGGCAAATGGTCCCTAATGTGTGTAGAATAGTACTAATGTGCGGGGATCGCTGTTTGGCGCGGTCCCGGTGGCCCGACGGTGCCTGTTTCCTGACTGAACTAACAATGGAGTCCTAGTCTGCCAACCCTCTCCCTACAGTACAGCCCCCTCGAGTCCTGTTTCAGGGGTTCAGGTAGCAGTTGGCCAAATACTGTCGTTGTCTCCGTCCCTGACTGCAGCTTTGTTCGCTAAAAGGTGTCCCCTTTACCTGCAGTTCGTTTCAGTTTCAATAACTCCACAATCCTGCCGAGCGTGGGAAGTAGCTAAGTGAGGCGTATTGGCGAGTGGACTCGATTGTGTGCACTGCGGTAATGATTATAAAGAGGCCTGCTTCCCCGCTGCAGCTTACTGTAGGATCTTTGGGCAACAACCTTGCTGCCTGTGGCTTGATATCACTGCCTGCTAAAATGCAGGGCGTGGTGAAGGAAGGGACACCTCTGGGGATTCAGAGAGACAAAGAGCAAAGAAAGGTCGCTGAACGATGGAACTGTACCGACAAGCGTTGAAATGGATCCAGCATTAATTAACGCCACGTTGGAATTCGCCCACAGCTCATTGAATATGTAATGCACCTCGCTCTCTTGTCAGCTATCGACAAGCTTTCTATACAGCCTCTGATATTTCACTTCATTACGGCAATCCTGCCGTAGCAGGGTTATTTATGCAATGTTTTTTCTGCTACTCTGCGCATGCAGATAACGAGACAGGTTTAGAATCAATTTATATTCAGATGCTAGGAGGACATCAGAGCAAACTAAATTTACACTCGGGAAACCGACATATAGCCGGGGTCAAATTCTAATCAAGTCCCCGGGGAAATCCAGCTTTCTTTCATTTTCTGTGGGTGATTCCCCCGTGAGTGAGCTGGTGCCGACGGATTATGTCTAAGTTTATTATTGCCGGGTGTACCAGGTGAGCAGTGTGTAGGAAGCAAGTGCAAGTGTTGGTTTATACCCAAGACAGACACAAAATGCTGGAGTAACACAGCGGGCCGGGCAGCATCTCTGGAGAAAAATAGGTGACTTTTCGGGTCGGAGGCCTTCTTGAGTAGATGGAAAGTAGTGAAGGGGAAGGGGGCGGGGGGGGATAAATTAGAGGTGAGAAAAGGCTAAAACAAATCGGAAGGAACTGCAGATGCTGGAAAATCGAAGGTAGACAAAAATGCTGGAGAATCTCAGCGGGTGAGGCAGCATCTATGGAGCGAAGGAAATAGGCAACATTTCGCGCTGAAACCCTTCTTCACACAAAGCTTTGTTTTGCATACGATACAGTTAAAATCAGATAATATTATACATAAAATTAATCAACCTAAACTCGTACAAAAGGTAGAGCAAAGGGGAGTATATATAGGGTGCAGAATGGAGTTCTCAGCATTGGAGCGCACCGGTTCCAGAGACAAAATTCAATGTCCACAATGGGTGATCAGATAATACCCCAGCTTCTTGGTTCTTGGTTACTTGGTCCTCCAAAATATTCCAACTGGAATTTAAACTGGGGGTGGTGAAGGGAGGGGTTTAGCCAGAGAGGGTTATTGGGAAGAAAGTGCCACTTTAAATTTAGTTGCATCTGGCCAATTGAAGGACCGTTCAGAAACCTGATGACAGAGGGGAGGATGCTGTTACACAGTCTGGTGGTGCGTGTACCATCAAAGATGTTGTACTGTGACGGGGAGGCAGGAGAAGGAGGGAGAATCTTGGTGAGACAAGTCCTAGATTATGTTGGCTGCTCTTCGGAGGCAGCACGGAATGTAGATGGAGTCAATTGGTGGGAGGTCCGGTCTGTGTGATGGACTGGGCTACACATATAACTCTCTGTGATTTCCTGCGGTCTTGGGCAGATCTGTTCGCAAACCAAGCATCCTGACATACGGTACATCTAGAGAAGATTGTAACGGTCATTGGGGCCACGCCAAGTTGCCTCCTGAGTAATGATGGGCATTCCTGAACACACCAGTGGACCCAAGCCCGGATTTGAATCTATGGACAATTGAGGAGTTGAATGACCAAAACATGCTCACTTGAGAATCTCTGGTCTTTGTGGCAATGTGATGTTATTTTACCTAAAGTTGTTTCTGGAAATGGCAGGTGGTCATGCTAGTTCAGTAGACACTGATCTAAGGAAGACACACAATGCTGGAGAACTCAGCGGGTCAGGCAGCATCCATGGAGAACAGGGCTAGGTGATGTTATGGCTCTGGACCCTCCTTCAGACTTCAGATAGTCTTAGAATAATACAGTTTGGAAACAGGCCTTTCGGCCCAACTTGCCCATGCCGACCAATATCCCCCATCTACACTAGTCCCACCTACCTCCAATTGGCTTGTATCCTTTTAACCCTATCTTATCCATGTACCTGTTCAAATGTGTTTTAAATGTTGTGACGTCTGAAGAAGGGTCCCAACCAGAAATGTCACCAATCAATGTACTCCAGGGATGCTGCCTGAACAGCTGAGGTCCTCCAGCACTTTGTGTCTTTCTTAGTAAACCAGCATTTGCAGTTCCTCGTTTCTACAGACGCTAATCAAAGTTGAGTTGGAATACATGGGACCTGGTGGCTATTGGGTCTGGAATGTACTTAGAATTCACAGCTGATAATGTTAATATTTATGATCGACACAAGTCTCTTTGCAACTTACTACACCTGTGCAAACCTCCCTTCCCTCCTCCCTCTTGCACCTGTCTGGGACTCCCTTAATAGAAACATAGAAACATAGAAAATAGGAGCAGGAGTAGGCCATTCGTCTGATCATCCAGAGTCAGTGCCCTGTTCCTGCTTTCTCCCCAAATCCCTTGATTCCGTTAGCCCAAAGAGCCACATCCAACTCTCTCTTGAAAACATAGAAACATAGAAATTAGGTGCAGGAGTAGGCCATTCGGCCCTTCGAGCCTGCACTGCCATTCAATATGATCATGGCTGATCATCCAACTCAGTATCCCGTACCTGCCTTCTCTCCATACCCTCTGATCCCCTTAGCCACAAGGGCCACATCTAACTCCCTCTTAAATATAGCCAATGAACTGGCCTCAACTACCCTCTGTGGCAGAGAGTTCCAGAGACCCACCACTCTCTGTGTGAAAAAAGTCCTTCTCGTCTCGGTCCTAAAGGATTTCCCCCGTATCCTTAAGCTGTGACCCCTTGTCCTGGACCTCCCCAACATCGGGAACAATCTTCCTGCATCTAGCCTTAAACATCCAATGAATTGGCCTCTAATGCCTTCAGTGGCAGAGAATTCCACAGATTCACAACTCTCTGCCTGAAAACGTATTTCCTCATCTCAGTCCTAAATGGCCTACCCCTTATTCTTAAACTGTGACCCTGGTTCTAGACTCCCCCAACACCGAGAACATTTTTCCTGCATCTAGCCTGTCCAATCCTTTAAGAATCTTATATGTATCTATAAGATCCCTTCTCATCCTTCTAAATTCCAGTGAATAAAAGCCCAGTCAATCCATTCTTTCATCATACGTCAGTCCTGCCCTCCCGGGAATTAACCTGGTGAACCTACGCTGCACTCCCTCAATAGCAAGAATGTCCTTCCTCAAATTAGGAGACCAAAACTGCACACAATACTCCAGGTGTGATCTCACCAGGGCCCTGTACAACTGCAGTAGCACCTCCTTGCTCCGAAACTCAAATCCTCTTGTTATAAATAAGCCTCTATCTTCTCAATCCCGGTGGGAGTGACTGCCACCTTATCACCTTGCTCTGGATAAAGCGAGTTCTCCAGAATTCCTTGTCGGATTTATTGGTGGCAGTGAATATTGCGCTCTTTAGTTTTATGCTGAATTCCCTCGCTTTGAAATGTGTAAAAGAAAAAAATACAGTGAGAATAAAATAAAAGAACTTCGAGTGCAGACAAACACAGTCTTCAGAAATTGCCTATTGATATTGAAATCCTATTATTTACAATTCACGGTGTGCTGTTATTAACCTTTCAGTCTGTTAGCGGATGCTTTAATACACGGTTCAACTCTTGTCAGAGTTATTATACGAAGCTGAGATACAATAAGCAGTGGAGGCTGGAAATCTCAAATGACAAGAGAAACTGCCAGAGAAACACGGCAGATCAGGCAGCATCTGCGGAGAGAGAAACAGACCTGAAGTGTCCACTGATGCTGCCTGAACAAATGTACAAAGTTTCCTTCACCTAAGACCAGCAACCTGGTGGTTTCCTCCCACAATCATAATGTGACAGTTTGATTTTAGTGTTAAGGGCCTGTCCTACCAGCATCCGACTCCATGCGATGAGCGCGATCAAACTAGAAGCGGGGGCCGCGCGGAGGTCGGGTGATTCCTGTACAGGGCCGGTCCCACCAGCATGCGCCTCACTGCAGCAAGCGCGACCAAACTGGCAGCGAGGGCCGCGCGGAGGTCGGGTGATCCCCTGTACAGGGCCGTTCCCACTAGCATACGCCTGCATGCGGCAAGCGTGATCAAACCGGCAGTGAGGCGAACTTGGAGCGAAGTCTTAAGGTAAGTTCGCCAGGACAGAGAGGGGCACACAGAGAGGGGCAAAGAGGCACACACACAGAGGGCCGCGCGATGTCGGGACGAACTCCGCACAATTCCGCACGGCTCCGGCGATCGAAGTGGGACCGGCCCCGCGACGCCGGACGGCTCAAGCGACCACGTTAGGTCGCGCTCATCGCATAGAGTTGCATGCTGGTGGGACAGGCCCTTTAGAGATACAGCGTGGAAACAGGCCCTTCGGCCCATCAACTCCACACTGACCAGCGATCACCCGTCCACACTAGTTCCATGTCACCCCACTTTCTCATCCACTCCCGACACACTTGGGGCAATTTACAGAGGGCCAATTAACCCAGAAACCCGCACATCTTTGGGATATGGGAAGATACTGGAGTGGAGAGAGGAAACCCACACAGTCACAGGGACAACGTGGAAACTCCGCACGGACAGCACCAGAGGTCAGGATTGAACCTGGGTCTCTGGCGCTGTAAAGGCCCTGTCCCACTTTCCCAAGTTACTCACGAATTCTCCCGAGTTTTCCCCTTGATTCAAACTCGGAGAATGTCCGTAGCGAGTCCGTAGATATTTCGTAGCGGTTCGTAACGGCAGCCGTAGGTACTCGGGGCATCAGGTAAGTCGGGACGTTTTTTCAGCATGTTGTAAAATGTCCACGAGTACCTACGCCTGGCTATTACCGTAATTCTCCGAGTTTGAATCAAAACTCGGGAGAATTTGTGAGTAACTCGGGAAAGTGAGACAGGGCCTTAAGGCAGCAACTCTACCGCTGCGCCACCATCCCAACGCATGTTCTTAACAGGTGGACACTAATAATATTGGAGATATCTTCTGCAAATCTTTACCATTTACATCTCACCATTTACCTGTAAATTGCCCCCAATGTTGTAAATGGAAACCCCTTTTGATTGTTAAGGTGGAAAAAGTGGAATCAAATTATTCAGAAGCAAAGTCAGAAAACAAAGTCCAATACCTAGATGAGTGGAAGTTGGGAAATCACGTCAGGTGTCAGGGGTTATGGGGCGAAGGCAAGAGAATGGGGTTAGGAGGGAGAGATAGAATGGCGGAGTAGACTTGATGGGCCGAATGGCCTAATTCTACTCCTTTTCCTTATGACCTTATACTTTTGGCCTGGATTATCAACTAAGGAGGGGAGCAGTGGGATTGGCATCCCACCACATATTACAATAGGCGGGCTGTTTAAGAAGGAACTGCAGATGCTGGAAAATTGAAGTTAGACAAAAGTGCTGGAGAAACTCAGCGGGTGCAGCAGCATCTATGGAGCGAAGGAAATAGGCAACGTTTCGGGCCGAAACCCTTCTTCTTCAATAGGCGGACTATTCTGTGAGTTACATTAACCAGATACCACAAGCTGTTTAGCTGCCACGGTCAAAGTAGACAGATGTCAATAATATGCTCAGTAGGTTTAACATGTACTTGGAACATTCAGCTCGCCAAACTGCCACAGACCGTCAAAATGTAATGATCATCAGAAAAGCATTAAAAAACACTCCTTTTTAAATAATGAGCAACCGGGGACTGTGAACTTCATTTAATCGGCCTTTTGTTGGAGAACGAACCTGAGGATAACACAACACAGAGGTAAAATGCCAGTCAGGTACTCCTGCAGGTGCAAACCTATTGACTCTGTGGGTCAGGCATCGATGGAAGGAATAGAGTCATAGATAGCCATAGCGTGGAAACAGGCACTTCAGCCCAGCTTATCCACAACGCCCAACATGTCCCACCTACACTCGTCCCACCTGCCCGTGCTTGGTCCATTATCCCTCCAAACCGGTCCTACCCACGTACCTGTCTAATTGTCTCTTAAATGCTGGGATAGTACCTGCCTCAATTACCTCCTCCGGCAGCTCATCCCACACACCCACCGAAACATCGCCTATTCATACCCTCCACAGATGCTGCCTGACCCGCTGAGTTACTCCAGCACTTTGTGTTTTATTTGAGATCGCAACACCTGCAGTTCTTTGTTTTTCCCAGCCTATCTCGTTTATTCTTTACTCTTCTAATCCCTTTCCCAGCCGTGGAACTGGCTTAAAACCTGTTACATTATTATCCCTTTTTAACGCTGATTAAACAACATGAAGCTGAAACAGGGACGCAAAAAGCTGGAGTATCTCAGCGGGTCGGGCAGCATCTCTGGAGAAAAATAATAGGTGCCGTTTTGGGTCGAGACCCTTCTTAAGTTCAGTCTGAGACTCAGGGGTAGGGGGAAGGGGAGATATAGAAAGTACATGGGACAAAAGAATGAAAGATATGCACAAAGCAACGATGAATAAGTAAAGGTGGAGCCCACAATGGTCCATTGTTGGCTGTTTGGCAGGTGATAATGAGTTACACAGAGAGTGAAAATCAACACGATGACAGTGAAACTAGTGCAATGACTAGGGTGGGGATGGGACGGGGAGAGAGAGAGAGAGGATGCAAGTGTTACTTGAAGTTAGAGAAATCAATATTCATACTGCTGGGGTGGAAGCTACCCAAGCGAAATATGAGGTGCTGTTCCTCCAACTTGTGTTGGGCCTCACTCTGACAGTGGAGGAGGCCCAGGACAGAACGATCAGTGTGGGAATGAGAGGGGGAGTTAAACTGTTTGGCAACCGGGAGATCACGTAGGCCAAGGTGGACTGAGCGAAGGTGTTCAGCGAAACGATCGGCCTCTCAGCGCTTGGTCTCGCCGATATGTAGTAGAATATGTGTTCTACTCTCTCTCTCTTTCCTACTAGATGCAGGAAAAATGTTCCCAATGTTGGGTGAGTCCAGAACCAGTGGCCACAGTCTAAGAATAAAGGGGAGGTCATTTAAGACTGAGGTGAGAAAAAACTTTTTCACCCAGAGAGTTGTGAATTTGTGGAATTCCCTGCCACAGAGGACAGTGGAGGCCAAATCACTGGATGGATTTAAGAGAGCGTTAGATAGAGCTCTAGGGGCTAGTGGAGTCAAGGGATATGGGGAGAAGGCAGGCACGGGTTATTGATTGGGGACGATCAGCCATGATCACAATGAATGGCGGTGCTGGCTCGAAGGGCCGAATGGCCTACTCCTGCACCTAATTTCTATGTTTCTATGATCACAATGAATGGCGGTGCTGGCTCGGAGGGCCGAATAGCCTCCTCCTGCACCTATTTTCTATGTTTCTCTGCTTCCACAGATGCCGCCCGACCTGCTGTGCACTTCCAGCATTTTCTGTTTATTTCAGATTTCCAGCATTTACAGCCTTATGGTTTGTTTTTTTCCGAGTGCCTTCTGTTTCTAATTCCATGTAATTAATAATTGACTGCTGTATAACTTGATTAACCGGTCATTTGTTTCAGTGGCACCTTGCCATGGATGGAATTGATGCTGCGTCGGGGTGCTTGGCAACTGCTCCTGCTCTTCAAAGTTATTCATTGTCTGAGGCGCACTTTAGAGATTTGATAAAAGCTTATATAAGTGCAAGATTTTCAATGCTTTCTTTATAGATGTCGCAACCACATAGCCAGCGGCCTGTTTCCAATAGCAACGTGACATATTCCTTGCTCCGACAGTTATAATTTTACATAGATTTTTAAGTTTGTTGTAAGCCAACTCAATGTACAATAACATTTTGGCAACAAAAACATTTGAAGTGAATATTGAGATGTGCATTATCAACTCTGATGTAGTGTTTCAGTCAAATCCATTATTCAGCGAGCAAACCCAGCTTTCAGGCAGGCACGCACGGCAAATTGTAAACCAGAAGGGGAGAATGGTGTGTATGGAATGGGCTGCTGCAGGGGGTAGTTGAGCTCGGTACGATCGTAACGTTTAAGAGACATTTGGACCGGTGCAGTACATGGATAGGATGGGTTTAACATAGAAACATAGAAAATAGGTGCAGGAGGAGGCCATTCAGCCCTTCAAGCCAGCACCGCCATTCATTGTGATCATGGCTGATCATCCCCTATCAATAAGCCGTGCCTGCCTTCTCCCCATATCCCTTGACTCCACTAGCCCCTAGAGCTCTATCTAATGCCCCTGTCCCACTTAGGAAACCTGAACGGAAACCTCTGGAGACTTTGCGCCCCACCCAAGGTTTCCGTGCGGTTCCCGGAGGTTTTCGTCCTCTGGCAACCACCTTCAATTAGCATCGCAACCAGCTTCGACTAGAAACTTACCGGTTTTTAAAAGGGAAACCACTTTTGACCATTAGGGAGACTGACAAAAACCTCCGGGAACCGCACGGAAACCTTGGGTGGAGCACAAAGTCTCCAGAGGTTTCCTTTCAGGTTTCATAAGTGGGACAGGGGCACAACTCTCTCTTAAATCCATCCAGTGATTTGGCCTCCAATGCCCTTTGTGGCAGGGACTTCCAAAAATTCACAACTCTCTGGGTGAAAAAGGTTTTTCTCACCACAGTCTTAAATGACCTCCCCTTTATTCTAAGAAGTTTAGAGGGATATCGGCCAAACGCAGGCAGGTGGGGCTAGTGTAGATGGGGAGCATTGGCCGGCATGGGCAAGTTGGGCCGAAGGGCCTGCTTCCATGCTGTAACTATACGGTTCAGTGCTCAGCGTCTTGGGGACAGAAGGAACAATTGCTGGTGTGAGTTGTGTTTGAGCTTAGGGAGGCGGAGGAGGGGAGAATAGATGGGGTGCAGAGACCAACAGACAGGGCTTCTGCAACTGGGCGATGCCACATATTGGGCGCTGAGGGAAAAAATCTGTCAGGATTTCAATGATTCAATGGCACGTTATTGTCACATGTACCGAGGTACAGTGAAACGCTTTGTTTTGTATACAGCCCGGTAAATTCTCATCGCAAACCTGAGCTAGGCAGCGCACGCAGAGACGCCACGTGTCTGGCCCCGGCAAAGTTACATAAAGTTCACCGAACAGTCCCATCATTGCCTCCCCCCCCCCCCAACGCCAGCCCCGCCAGATAGCTCTCGCCATTGTGGGAGCCCCTCCTCGCTCTTGGCAGCGCGGGTCTCCCTACGTTCCCGGCGACCCTCTGCTGTCGCCCCTCCTTGCTCTCGTCGGCCCTCCTACTCTTCGACCATCATCACCGGCTTCCTGGGGACGAGTTTGGAGTTCGTGGCGGGCAAGCCGGGCTTGCCGAGGGGGTGGGGTGGGTGGGGGGGACCTCCACCCCTGTCGGCCTACAGCGGCAAGCCAGTCAAGAGACAATAGACAATAGGTGCAGGAGTAGGTCCTTCGGCCCTTCGAGCCAGCACCGCCATTCAATGTGATCATGGCTGATCATCCCCATTCAGTACCCCGTTCCTGCCTTCTCCCCATATCCCCTGACTCTGCTATCTTTAAGAGCCCTATCTAGCTCTCTCTTGAAAGCATCCAGAGAACATGCCTCCACCGCCCTCTGAGGCAGAGAATTCCACAGACTCACCACTCTCTGTGATAAAAAGTGTTTCCTCGTCTCCGTTCTAAATGGCTTACTCCTTATTCTTAAACTGTGGCCCCTGGTTCTGGACTCCCCCAGTCCTGCCGGTGAGCTTGGCCGCTGCTTGCCGGGGCACTGCCGACCATTCTACGCAGTTTCTCTACGAGAGTGGCTCCCTCGCTGGGTTTGATCACGAACACGAGTGTAGTCTGTACCATCTTTGGTCTGTACGGAGTTTGTACCTTCCCCCGCCCGTGACCACGTGGGTTTTCACCGGGTGCTCCGGTTTCCTCCCACACTCCAAAGACGTGCAGGTTTTCTCCAAGCAAACATTTGTCTTTGTAAAATCCAAATAAGAATTCAGTCATTTGGTCGTCATAACCAACTATTTATTATCTCTGGTAAATAATGTGTAACTGAAGCAAGCAGCAGCCCGCAGGGGCAAGTATTGACTATTCGAACAATCACGATCAATGGGATCTTTGAGGTCTTTTATGGGACCACAGTGACATGTGGAATTACATCCAGTGTTAGTCACAAGAACATTTAATTTACCACGATGCAAAGTCATTTGTTGCCAACAGTCGTAACTCATCCACACTAGTTTCTCCACACTGCAACCTTCAAATGCTGTAATTATTCAGCTTCTGAGCATTTGGATGTAAAAGGTAGTTGCTTGGAGATCACCCAATACAAGAGTATGCAGGGTGGGGCTTACTGATAGAGCTGCTGCCTCACAGAGCCAGAGACCCGGGTTCGATCCCGACCTCGGGTGCTGTCTAATGTGTGGAGTTTGCACGCTCCCTGTGAGAACCTGCGTGGGTTTTCATAGGTTTGTACATTATAGCAGCCGAATGAGGCCATTCGGCCCGCTCCATTCAATCATGGCTGACCCATCTTTCCCTCTCGACCCCATTCTTCTCCCTTCCCAGTTTTCTCCGGGAGCTCCGGTTTCCTCCCTGCATCCCAAAGACGCAGGGAGTGGATGAGAAAGTGGGATCGTTCAGAACTAGTGTGGACGGGCGATAGATTTGTTGGTGTGGACTCAGTGGACCAAAGGACTTGTTCCCATGCTGTGTTTCTAAACTAAATCGTCTTCATTGTGCATGTACCACATGTCAGTGGAAGCAAAGACACTGAGAGCGATGCCGTCTGGAGCGATGCTCCTGGTAGTGCCACCCACGGCGGTAAGGTCGAGGGGGAGGTCTCTGACAAAGAGCCAATCCAACCAAGACCTCAACGGTGGAACAGGCAGACGACGATGCCTGACCTTAGTGGAGCGTCACAACGGCTGGGAAGGCGGATGAAGGCTGCAGCAGAAAAGGGTCTCCGGTCGTCTTGGACTCCATGCCACTGGATCCTGACCCAGATCTGTCAATGACTGTGGGGTGGCTGTCTGTGCACCAGCCTCCCCACGTTAAACAAAGTCACGCACAGGCGGCCTCCATGAGAGGACGGTCATGCTTGTTTCCAGTGATGATGACTCTGTTAAACTTGGCATAAAGAGGCTTTGGAAGGAACACTGGTCATTACATGTAAGCTCCTACATGTAATGAAGAACTTACTGCAGTTGTGGGCAACTTGAGTTGCCACAGTTTGGAAATACGGCACGGAAATGAGTCCTTCAGCCCAGCGAGTCTGCACCGACCAGCGGCCACCCACGTACGCTAGCTGTATCCTACACACCAGCGACAATATGCAGTCTTACCAAAAGCCAAATTAATCCCCAAACCCGTGCGTCTTTGGAGTGTGGGAGGAAACAGGAGCAGCCGGGGAAAACCTACACGGTCACAGGGAGAACGTACAAACTCTGTACAAACAACCCCCGTAGTCAGGATGGAACCCGGGTCCCTGGCGCTGTGAGGCAGCGATTCTGCCGCTGCACCACTACGCTGCCATGTCCGCTGCTACCTCCCCCCCCCCCCCCCCCCCCCCCCGTAGAAACTCTCACTCCATTTCTGCCGTTTCTCACTTATCTTGGCCTACTTTAGCTCAACTTCTTGGCCTTCTTTTGCTGGGATCCAAGATGCTCCCAGTCCGCAGGCCCTCTTCTATTTCTGGCAAGTTCCTAAGGTTTTTCCTTGGATTCAATGCCATCTTTAATTTGTCCTGGCAGCCACAGATAAATCACGTCTCCTTTTGTTTTTTTTGTGTGTCTTAAAGAAATGAATTTCCTTCCTACTTATGCATTATTTCTTCAAATGTAAGTCCTTGCCCTTTCTCCGACAAACTTTTCAATGTGTTTTTCCAAAGAACTAGAGCCAGACTTGCCATCCACACTCTGATAATATGTAAGAGAAGTGAGATGAATTGTCCACACAATATTTCCTTTGGAGACGGGTAGACTAATATTTGAATCAACACAATAGAGAATGGCATACAGTATGGAAACAGGCCCTTCGGCCCAACTTGCCCATTCTGACCAACATACCCCATCTACACTAGTCCCACTTGCTTGCGTTTGGCCCCGATCCCTCTAAACCTATCTTATCCATGTATCTTAGGTTAATTTAATTTAGTTTAGAGATCGTGTTAGTGTACGGGGTGATGTCTGGTCAGCACGGACTCGGTGGGCCGAAGGGCCTGTTTCCACGCTGTACCTATAAAGTTTATGGTGAAGAATGCAGTGGTGTCTTGGTTGTGGGCAGTAAGCAGGAAGGTTTCTCAGGCTTAAGCCCAGCCAGTAAAACACTCTGGCAAGTTTAAGGAAAAAGAACCTGCACTGCAGTACATCCTCCGGAGAATTCAAAGCACTTTTCACCGATGGAATTACTTGCTGTATCCTAGTTAATCTCTCTTCTCGTGGCTTAATTTACAGGCAGCAAGGTTTATCAAAGAGCAAGAGAAATGTTTGCTTTAAATTTAGTTTAGAGATGCAGTATAGGGACAGGCCCTTCGGCCCATCGTGGCCCGTGATAGCCTGCTCACACGGATTCTGTGTTATCCCACGTATACCCCCTACTACACACAAAGGGGCGATTGTTTTTACGGAGGCCAATTAACCCACAAACCCGCGCGTCTTTGAGATGTGGTTGGAAACCAGAGCACCGTGCGGTGACAGGAAGTACGTTCAAACTCCACACACACAGCACCCGAGGTCAGGATCGAACCCAGTCTGAAGTAGGTTCTAAACCCGAAACATCACCTGTCCATGTTCTCCAGAGATGCTGCCTGACCTGCTGATTTACTCCAGCACTTTGTGTCCTTTAATGCCTTTTACAGTTGAACCTTTACGCAATTTAGTTTAGAGATTCAGCGCAAAAACAGGCCTTTCGGCCCACCAAGTCCGTGCCAACCAGTGATCCCACACACACTAGTTCTATGCTATCCCACTTTCTCATCCACTCCCTACAGTTAAAGTGTTTGTTTTGGAGATCTTCTAGTTTTTTATGTGGTGGGTGGGGGGAGGGGAAGGGTGAAACTTTATTTCCTCGTCCCTACCTGGCGTCCCTCCAAGCTGCCCGTTCGCCCCTTCCTCGCGGCCTATCATCGGACTGGAGCGGCGCTTCCTGTCGGGACCGGACGGAAGCCCAGCTCCGGCACCGGCGGCGCAGCGCTGGAACACCGTCGTGGAGCGGGCGATGCCCTCCCCGGGTCTCCGTGCGGTAAGCTGCGGACTGCTGTGACCGCCGACTCCAACATCGAGGAGCAGCATCTGCGGAGCGTCCAGCCACGGGCGGCCCTGGATTTAAAACGCCACCGAGCCTGAGGTCCAAGATCGCCAGAGTTGGAGCTCCAACCAGCGCGGCCTGAGGACTTCGGGAGCCGCGGCCTTCGGGGAGCGAGCGGCCGCTCCAGGCATTCCAAGCCACTGAGGAGCGTTCACCCGACGCCGGAGTTTCCATCTCCCCAGCAAGAGGGCCTGAAGCATCGGGCTGCTGTAGCGGTGACTGCGGAGACCACAATGGGCCCGGCTATGGGTGAACAGGGGACGGGACTGGACTTTGCTGCCTTCCCCCACAGTGGGAACCATTAAGGGCGGATGTTTTTATGGTTAATGTTAAATTCTTTAACGTCGTGTTTTATCTTTATTGGTGTGCTGCATGGCAAGTCAAATTTCACTGCACCAATTGGTGTACGTGATAATAAATGTCCTTTTACACCTCAGAGGCAACTTTTTCTTCTTACAGAGGCCAATTAACCTACAAACAAGCACGTCTTTGAGATGTGGGGAGTAACCGGAGCAAGTTGCTGCCTTACCAGGCCAGGGAACCCGTGTTCGACCCCGACTACGGGTGCTGTCTGTATGGAGTTTGCATGTTCTCCCCGTGACCGCATGGGTTTTCTCCGAGATCTTCAGTTTCCTCCCACACTCCAAAGACGTACAGGTTTGTCGGTTAATTGGCTTGGTGTAAGTGTAAATTGTCCCTAGTGTGTGTAGAATAGTGTTCATGTGCGGGGATCAGATGTCGGTGCGGACTCGGTGGGCTGAAGGGCCTGTTTCTGCGCTGTATCTCTCAACTAAACTAAACTAAAACCCACGCGCTCACAGGTAGAACGTGCATACTCTGCACAGACAGCACCTGAGGTCAGGAACAAACCTGGGTCTCTGGTGCTGTGAGGCAGCAGTTCCAAAGAGCACAAATATACCTTAAAAGTGTTAGAAAAGAAATTGAAAGACATTAAGACCAATAATTAAGTAAGTGGTAGAAAGCAGCTTTTTACAAAAAAAATCAAATTAGGGTTTCATGCAGTTTACTTATTAAAATAAAGCAGAGGCATTGTTACTGCAAAGCTTACGTGGTATTGATTTAAGTAGCGCAGAACAAACATAAACATCTCAATCTGAATCATTAATGCAACCATTAACACAGCTTGCAAGTCAGCAAACTAACTAGTCCTGATGGATTACAGCTTTAACTCATTGGGAGATGACTCATTAAAAAAATCTGTTTAAAATATATTTTCCCCGAGAAAATATGACCTTGTTTTCTCTCAACGAAACAGCCTAGAGATTTTTAATTTAGTCAATTTTTGCTAGTTGGATTCAGAATTGGCTTACTCATAGAAGGCAGACGGTTTTAGTTTAAGTTTAAGTTTAGAGATATTGCATGGAAACAGGCCCTTCGGCCCACTGATTCCGCGCCGACCAGCGATCCCCGCACATTAACACAAGCCTACACACACTAGAGACAATTTACACTTATACCAAGTATACCAAGTGTCTCCGAGGATCCTCCAGTGCTTCTACTCTGCGGCTGTGGAAAGCATCTTGTCCGGAAACATTACAATCTGGTTTGGGAACTGCTCTGCCCAGGACAAGAAAGCTCTGCAGAGAGTAGTGCGTTCGGCCGAACGCACTATGGGGACTTCACTCGCCCCCCTGCAGGAACTATACATCAGGAGGTGCAACTCCAGAGCCAACAAGATCATGGGAGACCCCTTCCACCCCTGCAACGGACTGTTCCAGCTGCTACGGTCAGGCAAACGCCTCCGTTGCCATGCTGTGAGAACGGAGAGGATGAGAAGGGGTTTCTGCCCATTGGCCATTCGGACTGTAAATTCCTATCTCACCAGCGACTAACTCTACAACAGTTACTGTACCACAATACTGCCCACTATATTTTATTATGGAAAAGAACGTGATTCTGTTTGTAGTATGTTGGTTGTTTGTATGTTTGTTTGTTTGTTTTTTGCGCAAAGTCCGCAGGTACGGCCACTTTTCATTTCACTGCACATCCCGTATGTGTATGTGACGAATAAACTTGACTTGACTTGACAAACCCAAGCCAATTAAGATACGAACCTGTACATCTTTGGAGTGTGGGAGGGAACTGAAGATCTCGGAGAAAACCCACGTGGTTACGGGGAGAGTGTACAAACTCTGTATGGACAGCACCCGTAGTCGGGATCAAACCCGGGTTGCTGTGAGGCAGCTGTGCTGGGACTGTTCGTGATACTACAAATAAATGACTTGGACATCAATGTAGATGGGTCGATTAGTAAGTTTGCATTCAACGGCAGCATTGGTGGAGTTGCAGACACTGATGCAGGCTGTCTAAACTACAACGGGGTTTAATCAGTTACATCTCTGGAAGGAGAAATGGCAGATGGAGTTTAATACGAGCAAGAGGGAGGTGTTGCACTTTGGGAGGTCGAATGTAAGAGTCAAAAGTGTTTTATTGTCAATAATAGACACGAAATGCTGGAGTAACTCAGCGGGACAGGCAGCATGTCAGACTGAAGAAGGGTCTCGACCCGAAACGTCACCCATTCCTACTCTCCAGAGATGCTCCCTGGCCCATTGAGTTACTCCAGCATTTTGTGTCTATCTTCGCTTTGCACCACCTTAGTCATCAGGCACCATCGGGAAGGCCAAGGCGGACTTAGCGGAGGTGTTCAGCGAAACGATCGCTCAGTCTGCGCTTGGTCTCGCCGATATATCGGAGCCCGCATGATATAGTCGATGAGAATGGAGATGGTGTAAGTGAACGTCTGCCTGCCTGCAAACAAGGGAAAGGACAGCACTCGCAAATCAATGTGGGGCTGGCCAGTGAAAGTAAGTTCAATGGATCAATGGCCAAGTACTTTCAAGAGTCAAGAGTTAAGAGAATTTAATTGCCATAGACACGGGGGCTGGGACAATGAAATTCTTACTTGAGGCAGCCTTTTCGACTTTTTTTAGAGAGCTACAACATGGAAGCAGGTCGTTCAGCCCACTGGTTCCGATCACCCCGTACACTAACACTATCCTACACACACACTAGGGACAGTTTTGCCGAAGCCAATTAACCTACAAGCCTGCAGGTCTTTCGAGTGTGGGAGGAAACCGAAACACCCGGAGAAAAACCAGTGACAGAAACCCAGGTTCGATCCCGACCTTGGGAGCTGCCAGTGTGGAGTTTGCAACGTTCTTACCGTGACTGGGTGGTTTTCTCCAGGAGCTCTGGTTTATTTCCACACCTTAAAGAGCGTGGGTTTGTAGGGTCTGTAAAACTGCCTCTAGTGTGTCAGGACAGGATGAGAAAGTGGGATAACAAGAACTCGTGCGAGCGGGCGATCGCCGGCCAGCAAGGACTCGGTGTTCCCACGCTCAATCTTTCAGATTATGGGAGCCCATCGAGACTTAGGTGCATCCTGTATATCTTCAGGAAACATTGCAGAGAAAAGGGTCTCTGATTTTCCAGGCAAAACTTCTGCCGGCATTGTGTTTCTCTCCTGTCTTGGGATTCATTATTGGCAGTCAAGTTATTTTCTGGGCCATCACTACAGCATTTATTATGTGAGCTGCATATTAAGGGGATTGGGAGAACAGTCCGCACCTCTCTGTACATTAAAGGCTTTTTACAAGTCTCAACGTGAGAGTGGGGAAATCAGGCAGAGGTTTAAAGAGCCAATATCTCCACTCAATAATTTACATTGTGCTGCCTCCGCTTCAGCATTTGTCTCCTATCTTTGGTGGTGGTGATGCTATGTGTCGGCGATTTTTTTTTTTAGTTTAGTTTAGAGATACAGCGCGGAAACAGGCCCTTCGGCTCTCCGGGTCCACACCGACCAGCGATCCCCGCACAGTTACACTATCTTACACACTCTAGGGACAATTTAAATTAGTACCATAGTAATCCCATAGTTCAAACAAATGTAGGTCCCTTGCAGTCAGAAACAGGTGAATTGACCATGGGGAACAAGGACATGGCAGACCAATTGAATAACTACTTTGGTTCTGTCTTCACTAAGGAAGACATAAATAATCTGCCGGAAATAGCAGGGGACCGGGGATCAAATGAGATGGAGAAACTGAGTGAAATCCAGATTGGTCGGGAAGTGGTGTTAGGTAACTTGAATGGATTAAAGGCCGATAAATCCCCAGGGCCAGATAGGCTGCATCCCGGAGTACTTAAGGAAGTAGCTCTGGAAATAGTGGATGCATTAGTGATAATTTTTCAAAACTCTTTAGATTCTGGAGTAGTTCCTGAGGATTGGAGGGTAGCTAATGTAACCCCACTGTTTAAAAAGGGAGGGAGAGAGAAAACGGGGAATTACAGACCAGTTAGTCTAACATCGGTAGTGGGGAAAATTAGCATTTTCCCCACTACCGATGTTAGACTAACTGGACTAACTGAGTCAGTTATTAATAGGGATAGCAGCACATTTGGAAAAAGGTGAAATCATTGGACAAAGTCAGCATGGATTTATGAAAGATAAATCATGTCTGACGAATGTTATAGAATTTTTCGAGGATGTAACTAGTAGAGTGGATAATGGTGAACCAGTGGATGTGTTATATCTGGAGTTTCAGAAGGCTTTCGACAAGGTGCCACATAAGAGATTAGTATGCAAACTTAAAGCATACAGTATTGGGAGTTCAGTATTGATGTGGATAGAGAACTGGCTGGCAGACAGGAAGCAAAGAGTAGGAGTAAACGGGTCCTTTTCAGAATGGAAGGCAGTGACTAGTGGGGTACCGCAAGGCTCAGTGCTGGGACCCCAGCTATTTACAATATATATTAATGATTTGGATGAGGGAATTGAATGCAACATCTCCAAGTTTGCGGATGACACTAAGCTGGGGGGAAGTGTTAGCTGTGAGGAGGATGCTAGGAGGCTGCAGAGTGACTTGGATAGGCTGGGTGAGCGGGCAAATGCATGGCAGATGAAGTATAATGTGGATAAATGTGAGGTTATCCACTTTGGTGGCAAAAACACGAAAGTAGACTATTATCTGAATGGTGGCCGAATAGGAAAAGGGGAGATGCTACGAGACCTGGATGTCATGGTACACCAGTCATTAAAAGTAGGCATGCAGGTGCAGCAGGCAGTGAAGAAAGTGAATGGTATGTTAGCATTCATAGCAAAAGGATTTGAGTAGAGGAGCAGGGAGGTTCTACTGCAGTTGTATAGGGTCTTGGTGAGACCACACCTGGAGTATTGTGTACAGTTTTGGTCTCCTAATCTGAGGAAAGACATTCTTGCCATAGAGGGAGTACAGAGAAGGTTTACCAGACTGATTCCTGGGATGTCAGGACTTTCATATGAAGAAAGACTGGATCGACTTGGCTTGTACTCACTAGAAATTAGATGATTGAGGGGGGATCTTATAGAAACCTACAAAATTCTTAAGGGGTTGGACAGGCTAGATGCAGGAAGATTGTTCCTGATGTTGGGGAAGTCCAGAACACGGGGTCACAGTTTAAGGATAAGGGGGAAGTCTTTTAGGACCGAGATGAGAAAAACATTTTTCACACAGAGCAGTGAATCTGTGGAATTCTCTGCCACAGAAGGTAGTTGAGGCCAGTTAATTGGCTATATTTAAGAGGGAGTTAGATGTAGCCCTTGTGGCTAAAGGGATCAGGGGGTATGGATAGAAGGCATGTACGGGATACTGAGTTGGATGATCAGCCTTGATCATATTGAATGGCGGTGCAGGCTCGAAGGGCCGAATGGCCTGCTCCTGCACCTATTTTCTATGTTTCTACCAAGCCAATTAACCTACAAACTTGTCAGTCTTTGGAGTGTGGGAGGAAACCGAAGCTCACGGAGAAAACCCATGCAGGTCACGGAGAGAACGTACTAACTCCGCACAGACAAGGACCCCTTCGTCAGGATCGAACCTGGGTCTCTGGCGCTGTAAGGCAGTAGCTCTACCGCCGTGCCACCGTGCCGCAAGCAAGATTTCCACTGTACCTGGAGGAAACCCATGCGGTCACAGGGAGAATGTACAGACTACACACAGACAGGATCCGAGGTCAGGATCGTAAGCGGGTTCCATATCCTAACAACATGCAGCATGAAGGAATCACCTCTTCTCACCTGCACTTTGTTGTCCGGTCACTCGAAACCTCTTGCTTAGTGGTTCTGTCCCCTCTGCCAACGGAGACAGACGTCCTTGTGCAAGAGTGTTTCATTGTCATATGTCCCAGGCAGAACAATGTCATCCTTACTTGCAGCAGCACAACAGTATATGTAAACATAGTGCACTGTAGACAATATAATCAACGAGAAAAATAGTTCAGTGCGTGTATATACACTTATACACACATATATAGATATATATATATATATATATATATATATATATATATATATAATATACACACACACACACACACACATATACGTACACATAAAAAAACAACAATAATAGTGCATATAGACTAAACCAATGCCCCCAAGTCTGTAAGTCCAAGTCTATTCTCACAGAGAGTGGTGAGTCTGTGGAATTCTCTGCCTCAGAGGGCGGTGGAGGCAGGTTCTCTGGATGCTTTCAAGAGAGAGCTAGATAAGGCTCTTAAAAATAGCGGAGTCAGGGGATATGGGGAGAAGGCAGGAATGGGGTACTGATTGGGGATGATCAGCCATGATCATATTGAATGGCGGTGCTGGCTCGAAGGGCTGAATGGCCTACTCCTGCACCTATTGCCTATTGTCTATGTAGTTTGGAGCTGATGTGGAGGTTGTAGTGTTTATTAGCCTGATGGCTGTCGGGAAGAAGCTGTTCCTGAACCTGGGTGTTCGAGTTTCCGAACAAACATAGGTAGAACAACAGCTCAAATAAAGAAGCCCCAAAGTCGCTGGTGTTGCGATGAAATTCTTAAAATTACCACAGCTTTTTAATTAGGACCTTTAGAAAGATGTGGAAGATTAGATCCCTATGAGTATCCAACATTTCAAAAATACTTTGCTGTGCATTAATCAAGATCTGCGTATGTTTAAATTTGTGAATCAAATTATCTTTCCTGTGAATGTGGTATTCAATCATATAGTTTTGGCAAACAATTTTAAAGCAATTCCTTCTTAATAAATCATAGGATATCAGACTTCAACCTGTTCAGCATATTGATCCCTGCTGCCATTATTAGAAACAAAGAAATTCTATTACAAAACTTCCAGTAATCCACGTTTCATAGGGAATCTGCATTGACCTATCCATTTTAAAGGTTATGTTGCATACAGTCCATTAGCGCTTTTTTTGAAATGTTACTTTACATTAAAGCCTTAGATGGTGGCGCAGCGGTAGAGTTGCTGCCTTAAAGCACCAGAGTCCCGGGTTCATTCCTGACTGCGGGTGCTTGTCTGTGCGGGGTTTGTACGTTCTCCCCATGACCTGCGTGGGCTTTCTCCGGGTGCTCCGGTTTCCTCCCACACTCCAAAGACGTGCGGGTTTGTAGGTTAATTGGCTTCGGTAAAATTGTAAATTGTCCTTAACATTGTGTATGATGGTGCAGGTCGGCGCGGACTCGGTGGGCCGAAGGGCCCTGTTCCCGTGCTGTATTTCTGCACTAAGCTAAACCAAATTAAAGTTGGCCATTGCCGTCAGCTCTCTAATGAGAATCGCTGGTCTTGGATTTAGTTGTCAACCAGATGTTGACCCAGGTGCGAGTTCCAGGCATTCAGAAGGAAGGGAAATCTCGGCATCCTTGAAACTTGGCCCCTTCCAAGCAGTCAACTGATGAGCTGCTTTAGAGAAGGGGAATCTCTTAACATAGAAATTAGTAGCAAGAGTATAAGGGGAGTTACGTGGCTTGCCGATACATGATAGCCATGTGTAAGATAAGCACATGCGCATGCAGGGAATGGAGAGATGCAAGTCATATACAGGCAGATGAGAATAGCTTGAACAGGTATCAGGACAAACTTGGATTGGTTTATCTGGAGCATTGGCATGGACACTGCGGATCAAAGAGCGCGTTCCTATACTATACTCTTCTATGTTCTATGTCAACACCATTTGCCCTTCGAGCTCACTCTACCATTCAATACAATCCTTTTATTTCAACGAGTGAGGCCCAAACGCAAATTGGAGGAACAGCACCTCATATTTTGCTTGGGCAGTTTACAATCCAGCGGTATGAATATCGACTTTACTAACTGCAAGTAACCATCGCTTTCAGTTCAGTTTAGTTTATTGTCACGTGTACCGAGGTACAGTGAAAGGCTTTCGTTGCGTGCTATCCAGTCTGTGGAAAGACAATACGTGATTACAATCGAGCCATCTACATTGTGTACAGATACATGCTAAGGGAATAACGATGGCAAGGGAAACATGATAAGGGACCCCCTCTTCTCTTAGAGCACATGGTATTGGGGGTAGGTTGTTGACATGAATAGAAAATTGGTTAGCAGACCGGAAGCAAAGAGTAGGAGGGAAAGGGTCCTTTTCAGAATGGCAGGCAGTGGCGAGTGGAGTGCCGCAAGGCTCAGTGTTGGGGCCGCAACTGTTTACCATATATATTAATGATTTGGAAG
This sequence comes from Raja brachyura, assembly GCA_963514005.1. Next base: position 43,431,672 of record OY740803.1, on the reverse strand, counting down.
AGGGAATTAGGAGCAACACTAGCAAGTTTGCGGATGACACAAAGCTGGGTGGCAGTGTGAACAGTGAAGAGGATGTTAGGAGGATGTTAGGTGGTGACCTGGACAGGTTGAGTGAGTGGGCAGATGTGTGGCAGATGCATTATAATATAGATAAATGTGGGGTTATCCACTTTGGCGGCAAAAACAAGGGGGCAGATTATTATCTCAATGGGTTTAGGTTAGGTAAGGGTGAGGTACAGCGAGACCTGAGTGTCCTTGTACACCGGTCACTGAAAGTTGGCGTGCAGGTACAGCAGACAGTGAAGAAAGCTAATGGAATGTTGGCCTTCATAACAAGAGGATTTCAGTACAGGAGTAGAGAGGTTCTTCTGCAGTTGCATAGGGTTCTGGTGAGACCACATCTGGAGTATTGTGTACAGTTTTGGTCTCCTAATTTGAGGAAGGACATCCTTGTGATTGAGGCAGTGCAGCGTTGGTTCACAAGATTGATCCCTGGGATGGCGGGACTGTCAAATGAGGAAAGATTGAAAAGACTAGGCTTGTATTCACTGGAGTTTAGAAGGATGAGGGGGGATCTTATTGAAGCATATAAAATTATAAAAGGACTGGACAAGCTAGATGCAGGAAAAATGTCTTAACATAGGATTGAGGTAAATAGGTGGCTATGGTCAGCACAGACTCAGTGGGCCGAAGGGCCTCCTCCTGTGCTATAACCCTCTATGACTCCATGGTTAAAATTCCTAGTGCAGGGTCCAGACCCGTTGTGTCGACCATCGCACTGCCTCCACAGATACAGACGGACTCGTTGAGTTCCTCCAGCAGTTTGTCTTTTGCTCCAGATTCCAGCACCTGCAGTCTCTAGTGTCCCCTCTTCATTTTCTTCTACCTCCTTCAATATTCTCCCTCTGGTGCAATGCCTAGAACTGTTTGTGTCTCTCCATTCTCCAGCCTCTTTCTCAGACATCATTCCCATTTAAACGTGACACTTTTGCCATACAAAAAAATATATATTTTCATGTTTTAAGCTATCGCTCTGAAAGCAATTCTGTGCCAATTTAACAATCTATAGGAAGATTTATCTAAATATTTTTAACGGATAATAAGAGTCATTTTATTACCTAGGCAACGGGCTGACTGAAAAGCTGGAGTTTGCTTCTTTCAAAGTCACTCATTCTATTTCTTAATTTGCTTTCATTTACTTCAAGGGGAAATATATGAACATGGTGCAGGAAGGAACTGCAGATGCTGGTTTAAACCCCAGATAGACACAAAATGCTGGAGTAACTCAGCGGGTCAAGCAGCATCACTGGAGAGAAGGAATGGGTGACGTTTCGGGTAGAGCCCCTTCTTCAGACTGTGAGTCAGGGGAGAGGGAGACACAGAGATAAGGAAGAGTAAGGTGTGAAAACGAGACATCAAAGGGGACTAAGTGCACGGAGAATGTTAGCTAGGAGAAGTTGACAACGAGGCATACAAAGATAAAATGTAATCAGGAGGACAGACTGGTCGGAGGGGATGGGGTAGGGATGGAAACATAGAAACATAAAAACATAGAAAAAAGGTGCAGGAGGAGACCATTCGGCCCTTCGAACCAACACGGCCATTCATTGTCATCATGGCTGAACGTCCCCTATCAATAACCCTTGCCTGCCGTCTCCCCATATCCCTTGACTCCACTAGCCCCTAGAGCTCTATTCAACTCTCTCTTAAATCCATCCAGTGATTTGGCCTCCACTGCCCTCTGTGGCAGGGAATTCCAGAAATTCACAACTCTCTGGGTGGAAAAGTTTTTTCTCAACTCAGTCTTAAATGACCTCCCCTTTATTCTAAGACTATGGCCTCTGGTTCTGGACTCGCCCAACATTGGGAACATGTTTCCTGCCTCTAGCGTGTCCAAACCCTTAATAATCTTGTATGTTTCAATAATATATCCTCTCATCCTTCTACGAGAGGAGCCTTCACCTGCCAACCTCGTCACCTGTCTGGTAAGGGAGGAAACAGGAGCACCTGGAGAGAGCTCACGTGGTCACATGGAGAACCTGCAAGCTCCACATAGAGGTCGGGACTGAACCAGGGTGCAGTGCGGTTGCAGCTCTACCAGCTGAGCTAAGGCACTGGGCCCTCAAGGAAAAGTGTGCAGATAGAGTATGTTTCTCAGAAACGAAGGAGATATTTAACATGTACATGGACAGGACAGGTTTAGTGGGATATGGGCAAAGCACATGTAGGTGGGACTCGTGTAGGTGGGACATGTTGGTCGGTGTGGGCAAGTTGGGTTAATAGGCCTGCTCCCATGCTGTATCACTCTATGATTCTATGACTCAGATATCAAGTCAAATCAAGTCAAGAGAGTTTACTGTCATGTGTCCCAGATGGGACAATGACATTCTTGCTTGCTGCAGCACAATGGAATATTGTAAGCATAAGTACAGAACACTTCAGTTCAATATACACATAACTAAGCATATAAAGAGCAATAGGCTATTGTTCAGTTCAGAGTCTGTTTGTTGGCGAGTTTAATAGCCTGATGGCTGTGGAGAAGCAGCTGTTCCTGAACCTGGATTTAACAGATTTCAGGCTCCTGTACCTTCTGCCCGATGGTAGCGGGGAGATGAGTGTGTGGCCAGGATGGTGTGGGTCCTAGATGATGCTGCCAGCCTTTTTGAGGCAGTGACTGCGATAGATCCCCTCGATGGTGGGGAGGTCAGAGCCGATGATGGACTGGGCAGTGGTCACAACTTTCTGCATCTTTTTCCACTCCTGGACGCTCAAGTTGCCGAACCAGGCCACGATGCAACCAGTCAGCATGCTCTCTACTGTGCACCTGTAGAAGTCTGAGAGAGTCCTCTTCGACATACCGACTCTCCGTAATCTTCTCAGGAGTGGAACATCTATGTTCCAAAAACGGGAATCTCTTACTAAATTGGAGCAGGAGTATAAGGAAAAATTGGACAAACTTGGATTGTCTTGTCTGGAGTGTCAGAGACTGAGGGGGAGACCTGTTAGAAATATATGAAATGATGCAAGGTATGGATTGGGCGGACAGTCAGTCTTTCTCCAAGGATGTGGAGGTCAAGGCAGTAAGATTGGAGAAAACAAAAACACAGCGCAGGAGTAGCTCAGCGGGACGGGCAGCATCTCTGGAGAACAGGTGTAGCTAACTATTCTGCTTTGTTCTGGCCTTTTCATCTCCAGTTTCCTCCCCTCTACTTTCAGTCTGAAGAAGGGTTTTGACTCAAAATGTCACGCATCCGTTTTCTCCTGAGATGCTGCATGACTAGCTGAGTTACTCGAGCACATTGTGTCTATCTTCAATATAAACCAGCATCTGCAGTTCCTTTCTACACATGGATAGGTGACCTGTTTTGGTGGGCACGCTTCTCCAGACTCTGAAGAAGGATCTCGACTTGAAACATCACCTATCCATGTTCTCCAGAGATGCCGCTTGCCTCGCTGAGCTCCTCAAGCACTTTGTACCCATGTGTGGACAACTAACCCCCTGCCCAGAAACTGCCCGTGGACTCTTGAAAGTCAAAAAAAACTAAGGAGCTGATCGTGGACTTTAGGAGGGCACAACATCCGAGGACGTATACACCATTGAGGATAAATGGGGATACTGTGGATAGGGTGAGCTGCTTTAAATACCTGGGAGTCCACATCTCAGAGGATATGACATGGACATCGCACGCTGCAGCACTCGTAAGGCAAGGCAGCAACTTTACCACCTCAGGCAATCGACTGGAAGGTCATGTTTGACAAACCTTCTTGAATTTTTTGAAGAGGTTATTGGTAATAGGGAAATTGATGAGGGTAAAGCAGTGGATGTTGTCTATATGGATTTCAGTAAGGCCTTTGACAAGGTTCCCCATGGAAGGTTGGTTAAGAAGGTTCAATCTTTCGGTGTTAATGGTGGAGTAGCAAGATGGATTCAACAGTGGCTGAATGGGTGATGCCAGAGAGTAATGGTGGATGGCTGTTTTTCAGGTTGGAAGCCGGTGACCAGTGGGGTGCCTCAGGGATCTGTGTTGGGTCCACTGTTGTTTGTCATGTACATCAATGATCTGGATGATGGGGTGGAAAATTGGATAAGTAAGTATGCAGATGATACTAAGATAGGTGGTGTTGTGGATAATGAAGTAGATTTTCAAAGTCTACAGAGAGATTTGGGCCATTTGGAAGAGTGGGCTGAAAGATGGCAGATGGAGTTTGCCATCTTTCAGCCCACAGGGAAGTGTGAGGTGCTACATCTTGGCAGGACAAATCAAAATAGGACGTACATGGTAAATAGTAGGGAATTGAGGAATGCTGTGGAACAGAGGGATCTAGGAATAACTAGAATGCTCTTCAGAGATGCTGCCTGTCCCTTTGAGTTACTCCAGCTTTTTGTGTCTACCTTGCATTAGTGTAAACTGGAATGAATGCAGCAGGTGAGGCAGATACATGGTAAATGGTAGGGAATTGAGGAATGCTGTGGAACAGAGGGATCTAGGAATAACTGTGCATAGTTCCCTGAAGGTGGAATCGCATGTAGATAGGGTGGTAATGAAAGCTTTTGATGTGCTGGCCTTTATGAATCAGAGCATTGAATATAGGAGTAGGGAAGAAATGTTAAAATTGTACAAGGCATTGGTGAGACCAATTCTGGAGTATGGTGTACAATTTTGGTTGCCTAATTATAGGAAGGATGTCAACAAAATAGAGAGAGTACAGAGGAGATTTACTAGAATGTTGCCTGGGTTCCAGCAACTAAGTTACAGAGAAAGGTTGAACAAGTTAGGTCTTTATTCTTTGGAGCGCAGAAGGTTAAGGGAGGACTTGATTGAGGTCTTTAAAATGATGAAAGGGATAGACAGAGTTGACGTGGATAAGCTTTTCCCATTGAGGGTAGGGAAGATTCAAACAAGAGGGCATGACATGAGAATGAAGGGACAGACGTTTAGGGGTAGCATGAGGGGGAACTCAGAGAGTGGTGGCTGTGTGGAATGATCTTCCAGCAGAAGTGGTGGAGGCAGGATCGATTGTAACATTTAAAAGTAAAGTGGATAGGTTTATGGATGGGAAGGGAATGGAGGGGTATGGTCTGAGTGCAGGTAGATGGGACTAGGGGAAAATAAATGGTCGGCACGGACTGGAAGGGCCGAGAGGGCCTGTTTCCGTGCTGTAATTGTTACAATTGAGGAAATTCAGAGTGTCTCTGAGGATCCTCCAGTGCTTCTACTCAGCGGCTTGCATCTTGTCCGGAAACATTACAATCTGGTTTGGGAACTGCTCTGCCCAGGACAAGAAGGCTCTGCAGAGAGTAGGGCGTTCGGCCGAACGCACTATGGGAACTTCACTCGCCTTCCTGCAGGAACTATACATCAGGAGGTGCAACTCCAGAGCCAACAAGATCATGGAAGACACCTTCCACCCCTGCAACGGACTGTTCCAGCTGCTACGGTCAGGCAAACGCCTCCGTTGCCATGCTGTGAGAACGGAGAGGATGAGAAGGGGTTTCTTCCCAGAGGCCACTAGCACTGTAAACTCCTATCTCACCAGGGACTAACGCCACTGGACCAATTTACTGTTGTGTGGTGTCTTTTTAAAATTACTGTTTTTTTCTTTTTTCCTCCCACAAATATGTAATACGTGAATATGTGATTCTGTTCCATTCTGTTTTGTAGTTTTTTGCACAATCCGCACGCATTGCCACTTTTTCATTTCACTGCACATCTTGTATACGTATGCGTATGTGATGAATAAACTGCACTTGACTTGAATATATAAATGCGTCAGAACTGGAACATCTGTATTATTCTGTCTCCACAGATTCTGTCTCCACAGATGTTTGCACAGGTCGTATGTTCTCCCCGTAACAGCGTGGGTTTTCTCAGGGAGCTCCGGTTCTTTCCCACACTCCAAAGACGTTCAGGTTTGTAGGCTATTTGGTTTGGTAAAATTGTAAATTGTCCTGAGTGTGTTTAGGGTAGTGTTAAAGCCCAGTCCCACGGTACGAGTTCATTCCAAGAGCTCTCCCGAGTTTGCCCTGATTCATGGAGATTTACGGTAATGGCCGCTCGTCGATACTCAGGGCTCTCGTGGACATTTTTCAACATGTTGAAAAATCTTCACGCGTCTTCCCGAGCTTACCTGCCGTTAGCGAGTCTTCCCGCATACCTGCCGTTAGCCTCACGAGCCACTAAGAGACGTCCCCAAGCTCCGACGTACCCGCTACGTTCATTATCCGTGCTTACCACTAGTTTGATTTTTTTAAAACTTGGGAGAGCTCTTGGAATGAACTCGTACCGTGGGACAGGGCTATTAGTGAGCGGGATCACTGGTCAGCGCAGACTTGGTGGGCCGAAGGGCCTGTTTCCGCGCCTTATCTGCAAACTTGAAGATTCCCATGCATGGATCTGAACTTCTTACACACACTGCAACTCCTTACTGGACTCGGTTGAAGGGTATTCTTCCGATATCGCATTTGGTTGCCTGCCATACAACATGCTTCTTTTTCTGAAGTCTGCCAATAAATTTTAAGATGCTGATAAAATTGCAATTCAAGTGGTGTAAGGGTTTAACCTGAGGCTTCTAACTTTGGCAGTCTTAGCGTCGATAAATCTCGACAGTCTGCCATGTATCCTTACTTATAATTTAGCAACTGCTTGTATCTACATCGTGCCATCGACTTGATGCATTAACTTCCTAAAACATCACAAGAGCATTATCAATCAAACCTTTTGGGTTAATAGACTTTTGGTGTATATCAGGGTTGAAGACCGAGGATGTGCAATGTAAGACAAAGCAGGCCATTTGGCCTATCAAGCCTACCCTGCCATCATGGCTGGTCTTCTCCAGGCCCAACTCCTCTTTGGTGCCAGTTCTCCATCGTTCTCAAGTGTCTGAAGTTTCAAAAATGTATCAATACTTTCCTAAATACCCCTGATGATCTAACTCTCAGTCGTGGAGAACTCCAGAGTGTGGGAGGAAACCAGAGCACCCGGGGAAAACACACGTGGTCACAGGGAGAATGTACAAACTCCGTACAGAAAGCACCTGAGGTCAGGATCGAACCCGGGTCTCAGGTGCTGTGAGGCAGCAACCCTACCAGCAGTGCCACTGTGCCATCCAATACTTATTCTTACAAGAAGATGTTCAAGAAGGAACTGCAGATGCTGGAAAATCGAAGGTAGACAAGTGCTGGAGAAAGAGATGCTGGAGCGAAGGAAAGAGGCAACATTTTCAGGCCGAAACCATTCTTCAGCCGAAGATAATTGTTTCCACGTTGCCTTTGCAACTGATGCCAGTTCAATGTGATGGCGGATTTATGGTAGCGCAGTTCACACTAAACCACATTTGTTGTGATGATCAGTGGTTTCTTTGAATGGAATTGATCAGAGAGAATACAAAACAGAATCTGGTGTCTTCATCAAGTCACTCAGTGTCGGTCTGACAATTGAAGGCCGAGTGACTGAAGAGTCATCTTTCAGCGGTGGTACGATGCTGAGCAGGAATAATAAATGAGCAAACCCCTCGCTCTGTAACACAGACTCGCAGTGAACATCAGCTGCAGAATCCCTGTGAGTCTAATGCCAGATGTAGAGGTGAAATCCAGTGCTTCACCTGCACCCATATCAGACACCACATCATTACACATTTATAAAGCCACCAGCTTGAAGCAGGAATGTATTTAACTCCCTGTTAGGATCTTGGATCACACAGTGGCCATGTGCCAATGGAGAGTAGACACAAAATGCTGGAGTAACTCAGCGGGACAGGCAGTCTGAAGAAGGGTCTCGACCCGAAACGTCACCCGTTCCTTCTCTCCAAAGATGCTGCCTGTCCCGCTGAGTTACTCCCACATTTTGTGTCTGTCTTCAATTCAAACCAGCGTCTGCAGTTCTTCCCGACCCCTGCTCGTTCCCGACGACCGGGAATCGGTGGCGGGAGATGGCAGCGGATGCTGGACAAAGTAAGAAGAACCAGCGGAGGTCTTGTTGTCCGCGCCCTCAAGGCCGGCTGTGGGGGCATCCCCAGGGAACAAGGGCCGTGCAAGGAGAGGGACCACGGCCTGAATGGAGGCGGCGGCTGCAACAGGCCTTTGTGGCCAGATGCAGCGCGGACTATAAGATGACGCCAAAACGGCACCTCCTGCACAGAGATTCACACAGAGAGTTGTGAGCAACGATACTAGCGAGCTCCTCTAGTATCTTTGGTTGTGAGTCTGTGGAGTTCTCTGCCTCAGAGGGCGGTGGAGGCCGGTTCCCTGGAAACTTTCAAGAGAGAGCTAGATGGGGCTCTTAAAGGTAGCAGAGTCAGGGGATTTGGGGAGAAGGCAGGAACGGGGTACTGATTGGGGATGATCACATTGAATGGCGGTGCTGGTTCGAAGGGCCGACTGGCCTACTCCTGCACCTATTGTCCATTGTCTATTCAGTGGGCTGTCCTGTACATTCTGTACTGACCTGGGGGTTGTGCTTATGCACACGGATAGTCTTGCTGATCTGTGTGCAAAAAAAGTGTTAAATTGCACCTCGGTACATGCAATAATAATGGAATCATTGAACAAACCTGGTACTTGAAGCAACACAAACTCTTGCTGCTGATACTATTCCATGTCCAGCAATCCTTCATCTGCAGTCCATCCCATCGGAATTCCTTTTGAAGGAATTCTGCAGCATCCCGTAGCAGGACGACTGAAACTGAATGCAATACTCCAAATGGCGGCCTCACCAACGTCTTGTAGAACTGTAACTAACATGCGAATAATGTAATAACAAGGAACTGCAGATACTGTTTCATACCAGAAAGACTCAACATGTTGGAGTAACTCAACAGGTCAGGCAGCATCTCTGGAGAACATGGATAGTTCATGAGTGACAGGAGGAAAGTTAGGCCATTCGACCCATCAAGTCTACTCCGCCATTCAATCATGGCTGGTCAACCCCATTCTCCTGCCTTCTCCCCATAACCCCCGACACCCTTGCTAATCAAGAATCTATCAATCTCTGCCTTGAAAATATCCATTGACTTGGCCTCCACCTCGGTCGGTGGCAATGAATTCCACAGATGCATCACTCTCTGGCTAAATAAATTCCTCCTCATCTCCTTCCTAAAGGTACGTCCTTCTATTCTGGGGCTGTGACTCATGGTCCTCGACTCTCAAATAGACGCCGATGGACATCTATCTCAGATAGACGGTGTTTTGGGTCGGGACCCTTCTTCAGAATTTGGTGTCTTTCTTTAGTTACTGTAAATGTACATGCAGAGGTCCTAACCTCCTCTTACAGGGATACCCAGCTTAACAATTCTAGTCACTCCAGTGGGCCTGTCATATGAAATAGGTTCACACTTATGAAATAGAGCACACATTACAAATGCTGCTACTTTCAGTTATATACAGAGAGAAGCTGATGCTATGTGTTATTTACAGCCTATCCCTTGTTTTGAGTGCCACCATACAGCAGAAAGGCAAGAGTGGCTCTCTTATATAAAATGCAGTGAATTATGGCTGGTGATTTTACACATTTGACACCACAACTTATTTATCGTCATTTTTACAGCTTTCCCAGTCCTGGAATCCTAAAAGCAGCAGATACCTGATCTCTGGGCATCAGAGTGGTGCCTTACAGCACCAGAGACCCTGGTCCGATCCTGACTGCAGGTGCTGGCTGAATGGAGTTTGCACGTTCTCCCTGTGACCTGCGTGGGTTTTCCCCGGGTGCTCCGGTTTCCTCTCACATTCCAAAGACGTACAGGTTTGTCCACTAGTCGGCTTTGGTAAAATTGTAACATTGACCCTCGTATGTAGGATAGTGCTAGTGTACGGGGATCGCTGGTCGGCACGGACTTGGTGGGCCGAAGGGCCTGTTACCGCGCTGCATCTCCACACTAAACTAAGCTAAGAAACAAAGTACTGGATTAACTCAGCAGGTCAGGCAGCATCTCTGGAGAACATGGATAGGTGACGTTTCGAGTCGGGACCCTTCCTCAGATAACATAGAACTAGTGTGAATGGGTGATTGATAGTCAGCATAGACTCTGTGGGCCGAATGGACTGTTTCCTTGCTGCAGCTCTAAAAAAAAGTATATCGTCAACTTGCTTTTGTACTTATGAATCTTGATATTGTTCTAATTCACCAGCTTCAACAAAATTGAATGCTCAAAAGCATGACAAGGTCACAAAGCAAACACTGACATTCTGGGAATCTCTGTTGTCAGCATAAGGCATATCTTTCTTTCCCAGTGGGATTAGAGGGTTTCACTTCTCAGAGTATATGAGGAGATAGTACCAAAGGCTTACTCTGTTAAGCAAAATGACTTTGTATTTAAAAACCTGTAGAAGTTGGATAATGAATGCATTCTATATATTTTTAAATAATTATTTTCACAACTTGATATGTCTTGTGCATTTCCCTCCTTATTAACCGTAACCAAATATAACAATTAGTGCTTCTCATTTCATTGAATTTCTGCTTTTCCATAGTTTAGTTCAGTTTGTTTTTAGACATACAGCATGGAAACAGGCCCTTCGGCCCATCGAGTCTGCGCCGACCAGCGATCACCGGTATACTAGTTCTACGTTATTCCACTTTTGCACACTACACACACTAAGGGGTAATTTACAGAAGCCAATGAATCAACATGCCTGCAGGTCTTTGGATTATGTGAGGAAACAGGAGCACCCAGGGAAAATGTGGCCCACGTGGTCACAGGGAGAACGTACAAACTCCACACAGACAGCACCCGAGGCCTGGATTGAACCCGGGCTCGAACTTGGTGCTGTGAGGCAGCAGCTCTACCTCAGCGCCACTGTGCTGCCTGGTCACTCTGCATTGCCCTGCATGTGATGGAGTAACATGTGTGAATACATTTCCATGAACAGGTCGGTGAAGCCAATTCTTAAGCATTTCAGTTCCACTAAGCCAAAAAATTCCCCTTAGCCCTGACTAGTCTGAAGAAGGGTCTCGACCCCAAACGTCACCCATTCCTTCTCTCCAGAGAGGCTGCTGCTGGTCCCGCTGAGTTACTCCAGCTTTTTGTGTCTATCTAAGCTAAAGAAGATGTTTTACACAAAAGCATCCCGTCTGGATTGTGAAGGCAAAGTCTCCTTACAGAAACAACCAACAAGATGGGCAAATTGGGAGCTTGATTTGGTTGAAACATTCTTGGTAAGAGTTATGGACATTTTATGTGACAATTATTAAAAGAGTAGTAGTCTGGCGCAGCTGGGAAAAGCTGATGCCTCACAGCTGTAGAGAGCCGGGTTCGATCCTGACTATGTCCGTATGGAGTTTGTACGTTTTCCCTGTGACCGCGTGGGTTTTCTCCGGGCGCTCTGGTTTCCCACATTCCAAAGACGTGCAGGTTTGGACGTTAATTGTCCCCAGTGTGTAGGATAGAACCTGTCAATGAAAAGCCAAATGTTCAACTTTATACTTAGGGAGAGATACAGCACAGAAAAAGGCTTTTCGGCCCATCAAGTCCACGCCAACTAACGATCACCCTTTCACACTAGTTATCCTACTTTCTCATCCACTCTCTACACATTAGGGACAATTTACAGAAGCCAATTAACCTACAAACCCGCACGTCTTTGGAATGTGGGAGGAAACCACATCCGAACTAGTATCTGCCTCTGATATCCCTCGGATTATCCTTGACCAGACTTTGCTGGCTTTACCTTGCACTAAACGTTATTCCCTTATCATGTATCTATACACTGTAAATGGATTGATTGTAATCATGTATTGTCTTTCTGCTGACTGGTTAGCATGCAACAAAAAGCTTGTCGGTGCACGTGACAATAAACTAAACTGAAACCGGAGCACCCGGAGAAAACCCTCGCTGTCACAGGGAGAACGTGCAAACTCCGTACCGACAGCACCCGTAGCCAGGATCGAACCCGGGTCTCTGGCGGCGCCACCGTGCCATCCACAACGGTTTCCCTTTCTGTCTGCTCTCCCCTTAGCAGCAGCTTCCTCAAGATGTTTCAACCTCTCAAGAGCCTCAGTATCTTTGAAGCCGAATACATTGAGTATGCTAGATCGTCCTGAAACATCACCTGCAGTATGCCTGTTCTGCAGAGACGCTGCCTGACCCGCAGAATTACTCCAGTATTTTGTGTACAAACCAGCATCTGCTGTTCCTTCCTACACACTTTGAATAAGGTGGCTGTTTCAGTCTTATATAAACATCATTACCTCCTGTTATTCCTAACCAGAGTCTCTGGAGATAGAACCAAGACTATGATTGACTTTTTTTTTTACAGTCTTATCCACCTCAATTGAAAGCTTTAGTGTGCTGAGAAACTGCGCTCTATTCCACAGTATGGAACGTTGGTCTATTTAGAAGGCAATTAAGGCTTTCCTTAACCACTGCGTGTCCCTTTGCACTTATGGAAATTGAATTCCATTTTCTACTCAAGAGTGGCTTCTTCCCAACAACCATCAGGCACTTGAACGCTACATAACACTAACCTCAGCTGTGAGCTATCAACTAAAGGACGAAACTCTTTGGTTGCACTAAGGACTACTGTACAAAATCACGAGAGGAATATATCGGGTAGATGCACAGAGTCTTTTGCCCAGAGTAGGGGAATTGAGGACATAGGTTCAAGGTGAAGGGGAAAAGATTTAATAGGAATTTGAGGGGGTAACTATTTCCCACAAAGGGTGGTGGGTGTATGGAACAAGCTGCCAGAGGAGGTAGTTGAGGCTGGGACTATCCCAACGTTTAACAAACAGTTAGACGGGTACATGAATAGGACAGGTTTGGAGGGATATGGACCAAGCGTGGGCAGGTGGGACTAGTGTAGCTGGGACATGTTGGCCGGTGTGGGAAGGTTGGGCCGAAGGGTCTGTTTCCACACTGTATCACTCTATGACTAAGATGCTGCAACTCTATGACTAGTATTGTGGTTAATTATTAACATTACAGTTGCATAGAAATAAAGCGTGGAAACAGGCCCTTCGGCCCACTGAGTCCATGCCAACCATTGATCAGCCGCACCTACACACTCGGGTGCAATTTACAGAAGCCAATTAACTAACAAACCGCACGCCTTTGGAATGTGGGAGGAAATTCCCACCCTGAGCACCCGGAGAAAACCCACGCAGTCACAGGGAGAACGTAAAACGCCGCACAGACAGCACCCGTAGTCAGGATCGAACCCGGGTAACTGGCGCTGTGAGACAGCTGCTCTACTGCTGCGCCACCGTGCCAGTGAAGTAAATTAATTGAATTCTTGTTTATTATATATTGTCAATGTGTAGCATTTACGAGCAGGCTCTCACTTCACTCCAACCATTGAAGCACCCGCGAAGCCCAGGGTCAAGGACAGCTTCTTCACAATAACTATTGGGCTCCTTAACGCTGCACAACACTAACCTAGGAACCATGGGCTGTCTTTGGTTGTACTGAGGACTTTCTTGCAGGAGTATTGTGCTTTTATATGTGTTGATATTTTGATTATTATATATTATCTATGTGTATTGTGTTTACAGGCCTGTTTTGCTGCTGCAAGGAAGAATTTCATTGTTCCATTGTCAGAGCATACGGCAATTAAGCACTCTTGACTTTACGCCCCTTTTAATATCCTATCCTCATTTTCTTGACAGGGGCTAACGTTGTGATGTATTCACCTGTTATCTTGCAGCACATCCGTAAAGAGAGAGACTTAAGGTAGACACAAAATGCTGGCGTAACTCAGCGGGCCAGGCAACATCTCTGGAGAGAAGAAATGGGTGACGTTTCGGGGAAGAAAAGTGTCTTCCTTCAGGTGAAACCAACATCTGCAGTTCCCTCTTGCACAAGAGAGACTTATGGGCCTGTCCCACTTACGAATAATTCACACCTCAATTCTCCAGCATCACAATTCACAACTCTCTAATCCTTCACGGGCCTGTCCCACTTACGCGACTTTTTCGGCGACTTCTGGCACCCGCCGTAGGTCGTTGCAGGTCGGCAAAAATTGTCAACATGTTGAAAATTCAGCGGCGACCAGAAAGACGCTTCGACTCTTTGGGCAACTGAGGAGACGACTCACGACCGTACAGGCGACGCCCAGGGTGAAGCCCGTGTGGTCGCGAGTAGTCGCCCAAAGAGTCGTACCTTGTTCTGGTCGCCGCTGGATTTTTAACATGTTGAACATTTTCGGCGACCTGCAATGACCTATGACGGGTGCTGGCAGTTGCCGAAAAAGTTGCGTAAGTGGGACAGGCCCATTAATGTCCGATCAGTACTTCATACTGATTTGAGATTCGGTTTATAGACTGTCAGAAATTTCTGTCCTTGAAATGACTTCTTTTTGGCACAAACCAGATGGTTCAGCAGGCTATTCATCATCCCGCATCTCTACCTAGTTGGACTGGCACAAAGGTCCTTATAACTTTGCAGCATTTCAATTGATGACAAAAATGCAGAGTTATAAAGAAAACAACTTTATTTCATTTCAGTGTTGAACATATGCTGTTATTTTTCCAATCCAAAAAGGACTTAAATATTAATGCTTAAAGCATTACATCCGACAGGCAGCATGAAATATTGAACTTGGCATGGTATTACATGCTGAAACAGCGCAGTCTTGATGACTGAAGATCACTGCTTCACTGCGACTTTGGCCAAAAGCCCGAAAGTGGCCATAACTACTTGAAAGCGATGATATCTGAACTACTTTGTGTTACGAGATGTTGGTGAGGCTGCATTTGGAGAAGTGTTGGTCACACTGCTGTAGGGAGGATGTCGTTAAACTGGAGAGAGCGCAGGGAAGATTTATGATTATGTTGCCACTGCCTGAGCTGTAGGGAGAGGTTGGGCAGTCTAGGACATTTGGAGCGCTGGAGGCTGAGGGGTGATCTTATAGAGTTGCGTAAAATCATGAGGGGGATAGACAGGGTGGATTCACAGAGTCGTTTTCCCAGAGTAGGGCGATCAAGACCAGACGATGTTGGTTTTAGGTGAGAGGGGGACATTTTAATAGGAACCTGAGGGGTAGCTTTCTCACACTGAGAGCGGTGGGTGTATGGAATGAGCTGTCAGAGGTTAGACAGAAAGTGCTGGATTAACTCAGCGGGACCGGCAGCGTCTCTGGAGAGAAGGAATAGGCGACGTTTCGGGTCTCAAAAACTGCCTGTCCCGCTGAGTTACTCCAGCATCTTGTGTCTATCTTCGGTTTAAACCAGCATCTGCAGTTCCTTCCTCCACGAGCTGTCAGAGGAGGTGGTTGAGGCAGATATTATCATAACATTCAAGAATCATTTAGACAGGTACATGGACAGGATAGGTTCAGTGGGATGTGGGCCAAATGCAGGCAGTAGGACTAGTGTAGACGGGGCAGGTGGATGCAGCATGAGCAAGTTGGGCCGAAGGGGCTGTTTCCACACTATATGACTATGACAATATTAAAATGACAGGTACATGGTTAGCAAAGGCTCAGATGGATATGGGCCAAACGCATGCAAATAGTACCAGCTTAGATGGGACATCTTGGTCAGCATGGGCATATTGGGCCGAAAGGCCTGTTTCTGTGCTGTGTGACTCCATGAACATCGATGACTCTGCTTTCATTTGGCTCTGCTAATGTGCTCAGAGTCTGGATTTCTAAACTATTCCCCAATCCCACTAAAGTGCAGCAGGGATGACCCTTTTCGACAGTGGGCACGTTTTAACTTCTGATGCCTTTGTGATATTTCAGCCAGAAACCTTGACATTTCGGTTGGCATTTTAAAAAGAAAGAGCACTTCACCCTTCGGTTTGTACACCAGGCATTAAATATGAAAAACAAAATCTATTGCATTTGGTATTACGGTTCTTGGTATGCTGACTTCTCAACGCTTCTAACTCATAACTTACTTTCAAAATCTAACGCCATATGGAAAATGGCCCGTCCCAGAAATGGTGGGTCTGATCAGTACTTTAATGGTGACCAGCTGAAGATTTCTATTCAACATTAATATGTGTGTGAGCGAGAGAGAAAGGGAGGGAGAGAGAGAGACAGAGATGAGAGACAGAGAGAGAGAGAGAGAGAGAGAGAGAGAGAGAGAGAGAGAGAGAGAGAGAGAGAGAGAGAGGAGAGGGAGAGGGAGAGGGAGAGGGAGAGGGAGAGGGAGAGGGAGAGGGAGAGGGAGAGGGAGAGGGAGGGAGGGGGAGAGGGAGAAAGATAGAAAGAAAGAAAGTGGGAGAGAGAGAGAGAGGGAGAGTTGTTTCTTCACGTCAAATAACAGCTCTTTCAGGCATAGATGGGGTGGACAATCAGAACCTTTCTCACAGGATGGAAAGATCAAATACTAGAGGGCATAAGTTTAAGATGAGAGTCATAGAGCATGAAACAGGGCCTTCAGCCCAGCTTGCCCACGCCGACCAACATATCCCATCTACACTAGTCCAACCTGTCTACGTTTGGTCCATATACCTCTAAACCTGTCCTATCCATGTACCTGTCCAAATGTTTCTTAAACGTTACGACAGTCGCTGTCTCAACGATCCCCTCCGGCAGCTCGTTCCATACACCCACCACCCTTTGTGTGAAAAAGGTACCACTCAGGTTCCTATTAAATCTTTCCCCCCCTCACCTTAAACCTATGGTTGCCGATTCCTCTACTCTGGGCAAGCGACTCTGTGCATTTCCTCTATCTATTCCTCTCATGATCTTAAACACCCCTCATCCAATGGATAAACCTCTGGCCTGCTCAACCTCTCCCGTGCATCTACCGAATCTATTCCTCTCACGATCTTGGACACCTAGAGGGAAAATTCTTATTCAAGGAGATTTGCTGGGCAATTTTTTTACACAGAGGATGCCTGGGAAACACATGGCCTGGTGTAGTGGTGGAGGCAGATATACGATTGTGCTGTTTAAGCAGTTTTTGGATAGGCACAAAATGCTGGAAAAACAGCACTATGGGATGAGACCGGCATGAGACCCTTCTTCTGAAGAAGAGGCACATGTATGTACATGCAGGGAATGGCTTATGTGGAGGGTAAGCGATAAGGGTTGGTGTTGGCATCATCTTCAGCACAGACACCTGCAGTTCCTTGTGTCTCTATCGCTCTTGACCATGTTATGACAATAGACAATAGGTGCATTTGGCATAGTAGGCCATTTGGCCCTTCGAGCCAGCACCGCCATTCAATATGATCATGGCTGATTATCCCCAATCAGTACCCCGTTCCTGCCTTCTCCCCATATCCCCTGACTCCGCTATCTATAAGAGCCCTATCTAGCTCTCTCTTGAAAATATCCAGACAACCAGCCTCCACCGCCCTCTGAGGCAGAGAATTCCACAGACTCATCACTCTCTGTGAGAAAAAGTGTTTTGTTCTAAATGGCTTACCCCTTATTCACAAACTGTGGCCCCAGGTTAGATCGAAACATAGAAACATAGAAAATAGGTGCAGGAGTAGGCCATTTGGCCCTTCGAGCCTGCGCCGCCATTCAATGTGATCATGGCTGATCATCCAACTCAGTATCCCGTACCTGCCTTCTCTCCATACCCCCTGATCCCTTTAGCCACAAGTGCCACATCTAACGCCCTCTTAAATATAGCCAATGAACTGGCCTCAACTACCTTCTGTGGCAGAGAATTCCAGAGACTCACCACTCTCTGTGTAAAGAATGTTTTCCTCATTTCGGTCCTAAAGGAATTCCCCCTTATCCTTAGACTGTGACCCCTTGTTCTGGACTCCCCCAACATCGGGAACAATCTTCCAGCATCTAGCTTGTCCAACCCCTTAAGAATTTTGTAGGTTTCTATAAGATCCCCCCTCAATCTTCTAAATTCCATCGAGTACAAACCGAGTCTATCCAATCTTTCCTCATATGAAAGTCCTGACATCCCAGGAATCAGTCTGGTGAATCTTCTCTGTACCCCCTCTATGGCAAGGATTTCTTTCCTCAGATTTGGAGACCAAAACTGTACGCAGTACTCCAGGTGTGGCCTCACCAAAACCCTGTACAACTGCAGTAGAACCTCCCTGCTCCTATACTCAAATCCTTTCGCTATGAATGCTAACATACCATTTGCTTTCTTCACTGCTTCACTGCCAGAGGTTCTGGACTCCCCCAACATTGGGAACACGTGTCCTTCCTCTAGCGTGTCCAAACCCTTAATAATCTTATATGTTTCAATAAGATTCCCTCTCATCCTTCTAAACTCTAGAGTATACTCTAGAGTATACTCTTCTCTCCAAAATATACCTACTTTTGTAACTAAATGTCCTTTATTCAATTCTGATCGTGCTCCTTTATTCTAGAGTGCCCCACCAAAAGCAACAGTTCCTCCACAGCCACCCTGGTAAATGTTTAATGTGTTTTAAGCAAGATGATCACTTCAGACTTCAAACTGCAGCACTGGGGAGAAAGTGAATCAAGTTTATGCAGCTTGTCCCATTTGTTTAACGTGCTAATTATATGGAGGAAATAGCTACAAGAATGTTTCTGTGTTACGATTGCCTTTTTAGCAGTAAGGGTGGCACAGTGACACGGCTGGTAGAGCTGCTGCCTCACAATGCCCGAGACCCAGGTTCGATCCTGGCCTCAGGTGTTGTCCGCGTGGAGTTTACACGCTCTCACTCTGAAAATGCGCCTTTTAAAACGTTTGTTTAGTTTACTTTATCGTCACGTACCAAGTACAGTGGAAAGCTTGTTTGTTGTGTGCTAACCAGTCGGCGGAACGTCTATACGTGATTACAATCGAGATGGCCACAGTGTACAGCTACACAATAAAGGCAATAATGTAAGGTGCAAGAAAGTCAAACAGAAACGTCACCTATACCTGTACTCCAGTCATGCTGTCTGACCTGCTAAGTTACTCCAGCTTTTTGTGTCCATCCAAATCTCCAGTAAAGTCTGATTAAAGATAGTCCAAAGGTCTACGATGAGGTAGATGGTAGCTCAGGGCCGCTCTCTAGTTGGTTCAGTTGCCTGATCACAGCTGGGAAGAAACTGTGCCTGAATCTGGAGGTGTGCATTCTCACACTTCTGTACTTCCTGCCTGATGGGAGAGGGGAGAAGAGGGAGCGGCTGGGGTGAGAATGGCCCGTGATGATGCTGCTGGCCTTGCCGAGGCAGCGTGAGGTATAGATGGAGTCAACGTGTGGTTGATTTGTGTGATGGTCTGGCCTATGAGGGGCACTCTCTAGTTGGTGACAGGACGGTTCAGTTGTGTGATCCCAGCTGGGAAGAAACTCACGCTTCTGTACCTCTTGGTGGATGGGAGATTTTAGCCAGGATATATGAATGGACCAAATGTGTAGGAAGGAACCGCAGATGCTGGTTTAAACCGAAGATAGACACAAAAAGCTGGAGTAACTCAGCGGGACAGGCAGCATCCGTCCGATCTCTGACATCGAGACCTGAAACGTCACCCATTCCTTCTCTCCAGAGATGCTGCCTGTCCCGCTGAGTTACTCCAGCTTTTTGTGTCTATCTTCTGTATGAATGGACTAGCTTTGTTCTGGGTTTATTCCAGGCTAAGTAATTTCTTCCAGTAACTTTTCAATTAATCTTGTTTAAGGGCCTGTCCCACCAGCATGCAATCCATGCGATGAGCGCGACCTAACGTGGTCGCTTGAGCCGTCCGACGTCGCGGGGCCGGTCCCACTTCGATCGCCGGAGCCATGCGGAATTGTGCGGAGTTCGTCCCGACATCGCGCGGGGCTCCGAAAAACTGTCCCGTGTTCAAAAATTCCGCGCGGCATCGGCTTGTTGGCTCGCAGTCGCCTTGACGCATTACACACCGCCCCGACATCGTGCCTCCGTCACCCTCTCTGTAGGTGCCTCCGTCACCCTCTATGTGTGTGGCTCCGTGGCCCTCTGTGTGTGTGCCTCTGTGCCCCTCTCTGTGTGTCCCTCTCTGTCCTGGCAAACTTACCTTTAAGACTTCGCTCCAAGTTCGCCTCACTTTGCGCCACGTTGCGCCACTCACCCGACCTCCGCGCGGCCCTTGCTGCCGGTTTGGTCTCGCTCATCGCACGGAGTCGGATGCTGGTGGGAACGGCCCTGTACAGGGATCACCCGACCTCCGCGCGGCCCCCGCTGCTGGTTTGGTCGCGCTCACCGCACGGAGTCGGATGCTGGTGGGACCGGCCCTTTACTCATCACCCTCTGAGATTCATGAAGTTCTCCAAAATCAGACCGGCTCCCTAAACATTGCACCAAACCTTCCACTGATGGGCATACTGACTACTGACATACGGCCACAGTTTAAGAATAAGGGCTAAGCCATTTAGAACGGAGATGAGGAAGCACTTTTTCTCACAGAGAGTGGTGAGTTTGGAATTCTCTGCCTCAGAGGGCAGTGGAGGCAGGTTCTCTGGATGCTTTCAAGAGAGAGCTGGATAAGGCTCTTAAAAATAGCGGAGTCAGGGGATATGGGGAGAAGGCAGGAACAGGGTACTGATTGGGGATGATCAGCCATGATCACATTTAATGGCGGTGCTGGCTCGAAGGGCCGAATGGCCTACACCTGCACCTATTGTCTATTGTCTATCGTCCTCTCCTTACCCCATTTACAGTGATTTTTTAAAAAAACCTCAATTCATGTTTAATTGATTTCTTATCAATAATTCAGGCCAACAGCAAAATCTTCATGAGTCATTTAAAAAAAATATATCATTGAAAGAAATGATTGAGCAAGTCCCCACGAGCGCGGGTTCTGATGTGGATCAAAGTCTGCAAGATCAAACACAGTGGTTGGAAAACAGACCCTTTAGGATTTTCTCCGACATCAGAGCGGTGACGAAGGTCTGATGGACGTGACGCGGGGTGGGTGAATGGCACCGTCAAGCAGCATCTGTCACGGCCATGAGAGGATGAGGGAAGGAGCTGCACGTGCTGGTTTAAACCGGAGAGAGAGCCGGGCAGATGTTTTAAACTGTAAAGAAGCAAGCACTTTCATCCCCCTCCCAGCCTTGTGGCCCCGACTCATCATAACGCGGAGGAGCTGCTCAATTGAAATAAAAAAGGATACCCAGTGACATGATGTAGGTTTGACTGCAGCACGCCGTCAATCTGCGCACATAAACCATCTTCACAAAGCAATTAAAACAATCGAGTGATTATGTTTGTTAAAGCTTTCATCACACAATGTTGAGCACACTTCAACGCTAATTAAACCTCCTCTCAAAGCTTCCTGAACACTGATTGTCATCCCCCACCCCCCCCCCCCCCCCCACCCTCCCCAAAGTTTTTTGATTCAGTCATTCGGTGAATTTGTTGTCCACTTTGTTCCAGCTTTATAAAAATATCAAATATCACCGATCGTCGATCGCCATTTTGGAAATTTTCCTCATCGAACTGGGCGGCACGGTGGCGCAGCGGTAGAGTTGCTGCCTCACTGCACCCGGTACCCGGGTTCGATTCTGACTACGGGCGCTGTCTGTGCAGAGTTTGTACATTTCCCCCGTCAGAGGTCGAGGGCAGTCTTGACAGAAGTATATAAAATTACTTTAAAATTACGAGAGGAATAGAGAATATACAACTTTTTCCCAGCTTCTAGATGTCAAGACTAGAGAGCGAAGCTTTAAGATCAGAAGGTTTAAAGTGTGAGGCAAAGTTTTTACACAAAGTTGTGGGTGCCTGGAACGCGCTGCCAGCGGTGTTGATCGAGGAAGATGTGGCTTTTAAGAGACTTTTGGACAGGCACATTAAATTCTTTTCCGCATTAGGCTGTGGAGGCCAAGACAGTGGATATATTTAAGAGCAGAGATAGATAGATTCTTGATCAGTACGGGTGTCAGGGGTTAAGCGGAGAAGGCAGGAGAATGGGGTTATGAGGGAGAGATAGATCAGCCATGATTGTATGGCGGATGGGCCCACCTGATGGGCCGAATGGCCTAATTCTGCTCCTAACACATGTGATCTTATGATGTGCAAGGAATGGAGAGATATGGATCACTTGCGGGCAGAAGAGATTAGTTTAACTTGGCATCATGTTTGGTGCAGACATTGTGGGCCGAAGGGCCTGTTCCTGCCCTGTGCTCTAAATTCCAAATCAGAAACTCATAACCAACTCTAATAGACAGTAGGTGCAGGAGTAGGCCATTTGGCCCTTCGAGTCAGCACCGCCATTCAATGTAATCATGGCTGATCATCCCCAATCAGTACCCCGTGCCTGCCTTCTCCCCATATCCTTCTGATCCTTCTGAATTTTGCAGTCGGCTGGGCAGGATCGCCAACTTGGACAATTTACATTTATACCAAGCCAATTAACCTACAAACCTGCACGTCTTTGGAGTGTGGGAGGAAACCGAAGATCTCGGAGAAAACCTGCGCTGATCACGGGGAGAACGTACAAACTCCGTACAGACAGCACCCGTAGTCGGGATCGAACCCGGGTCTCTGGCGCTGCATTTTTGCTGTAAGGCAGCAACTCTACCGCTGTGCCACCGTGGCTATCCCCTGACTCCGCTATTTTTAAGAGCCCTATCTAGCTCTCTCTTGAAAGCATCCAGAGAACCGGCCTCCACCGCCCTCTGAGGCAGAGAATTCCACAGACTCACCACTCTCTGTGAGAAAAAGTGTTTCCTCGTCTCCGTTCTAAATGGCTTACTCCTTATTCTTAAACTGCCCCTGGTTCTCAGCAATGTCTTTGCAAATGTATGCAATTACAAACCTATTCACCTGCTCATTTCTCATTAAGTAGTCAGGAAGCGAGAGACCTAGAGGATATGCTTTAGCATCACAGTGAGTCCAAGAGTGATACAGTGTGGAAACAGGCCCTTCGGCCCAACTTGCCCATACCGGCCAACATGTTCCAGCTACACTAGTCCCACCTGCCCACGTTTGGTCCATATCCCTCCAAACCTGTCCTATCCATGTCTAACTGTATCTTAAACGATGGTATAGTCCCAGCCTCAACTACCTCCTCTGGCAGCTAGTTCCATACACCCACCACCCTTTGTGTGAAAACATTACCCCTCAGTTTCCTTTTAAATCTTTTCCACTTCATCTCAAACCTATGTCCTCTGGTCCTTGATTCACCTACTCAGGGCAAGAGACCCTGTGCATCTACCCGATCTATTTCTCTCATGATTTTGTACACCTCTATAAGATCACCCTTCATCCGATGCAGTATAATGTGGATAAATGTGAGGTTATCCACTTTGGTGGCAAAAATAGGAAAGCAGACTATTATCTAAATGGAGGCCGATTAGGAAAAGGGGAGATGCAGCGTGACCTGGGTGTCATGGTACACCAGTCATTGAAAGTAGGCATGCAGGTGCAGCAGGCAGTGAAGAAAGCGAATGGTATGTTAGCTTTCATAGCAAAAGAATTATTTTAGTATAGGAGCAGGGAGGTTCTACTTCAGTTGTATAGGGTCTTAGTGAGACCACACCTGGAGTATTGCGTACAGTTCTGGTCTCCAAATCTGAGGAAAGATATTATTGCCATAGAGGGAGTGCAGAGAAGGTTCACCAGATTGATTCCTGGGATGTCAGGACTGCCTTATGAAGAAAGACTGGATAGGCTCGGTTTATACTCTCTAGAATTTAGGAGATTGAGAGGGGATCTTATAGAAACTTACAAAATTCTTAACGGGTTGGACAGGCTAGATGCAGGAAGATTGTTCCCGATGTTGAGGAGGTCCAGGACAAGGGGTCACAGCTTAAGGATAAGGGGGAAATCCTTTAGGACCGAGATGAGAAGGACTTTTTTCACACAGAGAGTGGTGGGTCTCTGGAACTCTCTGCCACAGAGGGTAGTTGAGGCCAGTTCATTGGCTATGTTTAAGAGGGAGTTAGATGTGGCCCTTGTGGCTAAGGGGATCAGAGGGCATGGAGAGAAGGCAGGTACGGGATACTGAGTTGGATGATCAGCCATGATCATATTGAATGGCGGTGTAGGCTCGAAGGGCCGAATGGCCTACTCCTGCACCTAATTTCTATGTTTCTACGTTTCTATCCTCCTGCGCTCCAGGGAATAGAGTCCCAGCCTACTCAACCTGTCCCCATAGGTCAGACCCCCTAGTCCTGGCAACATCCTCGCAAATCTTCTCTGTACCCTTTCCAGTTTGACAACATCTTTCCTATAACACGTTGAAATGTGCTTTTGCGCTTTTATTATGTAAGAGGTAAGTGCAGTATGAAACGGACTGTTTTTAATATTACTGGATGCAAAAATCTTGCTGGCATAACTCAGCTATAGTACGTTTATGACCTACTTCATAACACCAGAGCAGATTATTTGATGTAAAATTAGTCAGTCCCTTGAATGTACGGCAGTTTTAATTACGTGATGGTGGAAGATTTAGGCACCACAAAATGTTCAGAAGAACAGGCGGCTGCAGATCCGTCGATATCTCACCTCAAAGCCATTTAGATTAGAATTGCTGCAACCTACTTCAGCAAACCATCATGCAGAAAGTATCCCTTCAATATTATGGACTGCTTCTGTGAGAGCACTTATTAATAACAAGCGGGGCTAAAGTAACAGGTTAAATAATTTGTCTTCTCCAAATAAGGCCATTGCTTTCCTTCAAATTACAAATCCCTTCAGAAGTGATAGGAGCAGAATTAGGCCATTCGTTCCATTAACTCTGCCATTCAATCGCAGCTGATCTATCGCTCGCTCCCTCTCAACCGCATTCTCCTGCCTTCACTTCTTAACCCCTGACGCCCGCACTAATCAAGCATCTATCCGTCTATCTCTGCCTTAGAAATATCCATTGATTATTGTCTATTGTCTATTGCCTCCACAGCCTTCTGGGGCAATGAATTCCACAGATGCAGCACAAAATAAATTCCTCCTAATCTCCTTAGTAAAGGAATACCCTATAATTGAGGCTATGACATCTGGTCCTAGACTCTTCCATGAGTGGAAACATCATGTCCACATCCAGACCTTTCACTATTCGGTGTGTTTCAATGAGGTCCCCCCTTCATACTCTACTCCAGGAGAGGCCCAGTGCCGACAAAAACTCACCCTAGGCGCAACTACTCATTCCCGGGATCATTCTTGTCGACCTTCTCCGGACCCTCCCCAGAGCCAGCAAATTCTTTCTCAGATATAGGGCCCAAAATTGCTCACAATACTCCAAATGCGGCCTGCCCAGCGTCTTAAAGAGCCTCAGCATTACATCCCTATTTTTGTATTCTGATCCTCTTGCGTTTGCCTTCCTTTCTACCGGTTTGACTTCCAAATTAACTTTTTGGGATTGGGTGATTAACAAACGCAAGGCAAGGATCCTGATTTGAAACATCGCCTATCCATTCTCTCAATAGACCTGCTGGGTTAAACCTCCTCTGGACCCCATCCAGCACCAGCACATCTTCCCCAAATTACAGTGAGCATGTGTATCTTCAGAACATTAAATAAATCTAGGGGGGGGCGTCCTGTATGGGTTTGGCTGCCAAGCCTGCAGCTGTCCGTTTTCTCACATCTTTTTTTTATTTTTAGTGAGCTAAGTGTTTTGTTTTTGGAGGTCTATTCTTTTTTATGTGGGGGGTGGGGGGGAACTGCTTTTCAGGGTCCCTACCTGGTCGGAGAGGCGGCTTTCCTTCGACCCGTCCTTCCAGCGGCGTTTCCTGAGGGGACCGGCCAGAACCGCGGCTTCAGTGGCGGCACAGCGCTGGAGCGTTATCGCAGAGCGGAGCGGGCGATGCCTTGCCCAGGTCGCCGTTCTGGAGCTCCGGTACGCTGGGACCGCCGATTAAAACATCGCGGAGCTGCGGGTCTGTGGAGCGGCCAGCCACGGGCGGCGGTGCTCAACTTTACATCGGGAGCCTGGGATCTCTCGCCAAGATCGCCAGTGGGGGAGCTCCATCCAGCGCGGCCTGTCGGCTTCGGAAGCCGCGGACTCCGGTAAGGAAGCGGCCGTTCCAGGCGTCCCAGGCCGCTGAGAGGATTCTCCCGACGTCGGAGCACCATCACCCAGCAAGAACGGCCTGGAACATCGGGCCCCGTAGCGGCGACTGCGGAGGCCTCAATAGGCCCGACTATGGGAGGACATGGGGATGGGGACTGGACTTTGTGCCTTCCCTCACAGTGGGAACCATTGTGGGGGGATGTTTTTATGTTTACATTTCTTTATTATTGTTATGGTGTATTCTCTTTAATGTGCTGCGATGGCAATCCGCATTTCACTGCACCAATTGTTGTATGTGACTAATAAAGAACCTTTGAAATGTTAGCAATGTACTGGAAACTCTCGTGAGTTCCAGTTTAAGATATTGAAAATGATTAGCAGTAAGTTATTGCCCCCAATCCAAGAAAGAAAAACTATTTTATAACGCTGCAGCAATTTCTGCCTTCCCAAATGAATTAATGATCCGCTTTGCTAAATTATTAATTTGCTGGTGGGGGTTTGCCTTATTAGTGTAAATAACCCGCATATTATTACACAGAAATACCCTTTATTTCAGAAAATTACATTAAATAGAGAATGTTTACACACTGGGAAGATTAGAAAGCAATAAAGTAATGCTGGAGTTTGCATAATATAAGTAGCTGCAATTTCCAACTTGTGTCTGAGGTCTGAGATGAAATGGGTGAGGTAAATTTTACAATTAACATTGTTCCTGCAGAAATATTTAGTGGATTCAAATGATTGTTAGTTTCAGAGATGGTCTACATTATATATAGATAGGCCTAGGAAGTTATTTGGTTCATTTCCAGGGCAGGGCTACACATTCAACTTTAGTTATCTGCTGCATGCATCAATTAGGTGTAGGAGTAGGCCATTCTGCCCCTTGAGCCTGTCCTATCATGAATAAGGTCATCACCGGTATTATTTGCACCATTCTATGCTACTGCAACTACAGTAGTAGCCTTGGTTTTTTTTTAGTTTAGTTTAAAGATACAGCACGGAGACAGGCCCTTCGGCCCTCCAAATCCGTGCCGATCCCCATGCACTAACACTGTCCTACACACTAGGGACAATTTACGATTTTTACCAAAGCCATATTAACCAACAAACCTACATCTTTGGAGTGTGGGAGGAAACCGGAGCACACAGGGAAAACCCACGCAGTTACGGGGAGAACGTGCAAACTCTGTACAGACAGCACCCATGGTGAGGATCAAATCTGGGTCTATGGTGCGGTAAGGCAGCAACTCTACCACTGTGCCATCCACCCTACATTCAAAATGCATTTAGAAAGAAGATTATATTAAAATATATACATAGTCCGTTACATTTCAATTCATAAAAAGGAAGAATATTACCAATTTGGTGTTGGCAGTGGAAAAGGTGAATACAATTCTGATCACGGGTTGCTGGTGAATCAGCCATTTGCTTCTTGTGACGGAGACACAACTGAGATAGAGATACGTACGGAGTTTCAGAGTTTGTAGTCCGTTAAAAATCAGAAGTATAACCTGTGATCTTCGGCCCGGACGGTTTCTGACCCAAACCAGTGTGTGCAGAATCCAAGGAAAATCAGGTGGTCATCATTACTGGAAAACTAATGGCTTCCATTCCCTTGCATATTCCAAACAACCAGTTCCAGAGGTAGAATTGACAGACCTTTGGGAGAAAGTCCTTTTTTTCTGGGCAGGAAAGATAACAAAGAGTACATTAAATGAGTTAATCGTATGTTTAGTTTAATTTAGAGATACAGCACGGAAACAGGCCCTTCGGCCCACCGGGTCCGCGCCGACCAGCGATCCCCACACATTAACACTATCCTACAGCCACAAGGGACAATTTTTACATTTACACCAAGCCAATTAACCTGCAAGCCTGTACATCTTTGGAGTGTGGGAGGAAACCGAAGATCTCGGAGAAAACCCACGCTCTTGACAGTTGTATGCAAATTAGCTGCTCTGTTTCCTGCGTTACACCAGTCACTGCCCCTCAGAACAACCTCACTGGGAGGGAAATGTCTCTTAGATGCCCCGAGCATCACCAGATACCCAGCTCTTTGCTCTCCTTTGATGATAAAACGGTGCCATTCATGCCACAGTTATGTGTGGAAACAATTGAAAGGAAATTCACCAAAGATTTCTGCACAAAATGTTAAAAACATGTCTGACTTTTTTAGTTCACACAAATCAACTGTTTCCACTAGGCAGAATTAGACTGCGAGTTGAGATGTATCTTGTCTTTCCTGTAATCTCCTGATAGTCACTTGTTCTTCAGACATCGTTTCATGGGATCCGTCGGAATGTTCTTCCCTTTTCTGGCCACCTGCTTGGAATTCTGACGTTCCTTATTCTGACGATTCTCCTTTTTCTTTTATTTCAGAAATATCCTTGCGGCCTCCTCACTGCAGGCGTCCCAAGTCTAGCTTGTTTCAGAGTGGCATTGATCTGACAAGTTTGTTTGTTGCTGCCAGAATTGGTGTCAATCCGACCGCCTCACATTCTCCATGTTGCATTAGTGTCAGAAGGAACTGCGGATGTTGGTTTAAACCGAAGATAAACACAACAAACTGGTGCAACTCAGCGGGACAGGCAGCATCCCTGGGGAGAAGGAATGGGTGATGTTTCGGGTCAAAACGTCGCCCATTCCTTCTCTTCAGAGATGCTGCCTGTCCCTTTGAGTTACTCCAGCTTTTTGTGTCTACCTTGCATTAGTGTAAACTGGAATGAATGCAGCAGGTGAGGCAGATACATGGTAAATGGTAGGGAATTGAGGAATGCTGTGGAACAGAGGGATCTAGGAATAACTGTGCATAGTTCCCTGAAGGTGGAATCGCATGTAGATAGGGTGGTAATGAAAGCTTTTGATGTGCTGGCCTTTATGAATCAGAGCATTGAATATAGGAGTAGGGAAGAAATGTTAAAATTGTACAAGGCATTGGTGAGACCAATTCTGGAGTATGGTGTACAATTTTGGTTGCCTAATTATAGGAAGGATGTCAACAAAATAGAGAGAGTACAGAGGAGATTTACTAGAATGTTGCCTGGGTTCCAGCAACTAAGTTACAGAGAAAGGTTGAACAAGTTAGGTCTTTATTCTTTGGAGCGCAGAAGGTTAAGGGGGGACTTGATTGAGGTCTTTAAAATGATGAAAGGGATAGACAGAGTTGACGTGGATAAGCTTTTCCCATTGAGGGTAGGGAAGATTCAAACAAGAGGGCATGACATGAGAATTAAGGGACAGAAGTTTAGGGGTAACATGAGGGGGAACTTCTTTACTCAGTGAGTGGTGGCTGTGTGGAATGAGCTTCCAGCAGAAGTGGTGGAGGCAGGATCGATTTTAACATTTAAAAGTAAAGTGGATAGGTATATGGACGGGAAGGGAATGGAGGGGTATGGTCTGAGTGCAGGTAGATGGGACTAGGGGAAGAAAAATGTTCGGCACGGACTGGAAGGGCCGAGAAGGCCTGTTTCTGTGCTGTAATTGTTATATGGTTATATGGTTAGATGCCTTGATCACCAATAACACAAGCTCCAACAGTGCGCCGTGGAAAGCATTGTATCGGGATGCATCACATCACGGCTTGGGAACAGCTTCATCGAAGGCAGCAAGAAATTGCAGCAAATTGTGGACGCAGCCCAGACCATCACACAAACCATTGGTTCCATTTATACCTCACGCTGCCTCGGCAAGGCCAGCAGCATAATCTAGGACATCCTGGCCACTCCCTCTTCTCCCCTCTCCCATCAGGCAAGAGGCATAGAAGCGTGAAAAAGCACACCTCCAGATTCAGGGACAGTTTCTTCCCAGCTGCTATCAGGCAACTGAATCATCCTACCACAACCAGAGAGCAGTCCTGAACTACTATCTACCTCATTGGTGACCCTCGGACTATCTCATCATACTTCATTGGCTCTACCCTGCACTTATCATGTATCTGTACACTGTGAATGGCTCAATTGTAATCATGTATTGTCTTTCTGCTGACTGGTTAGCACGCAACAAAAGCTTTTCACTGCACCTCGGTACACGTGACAATAAACTAAACTAATCTGAAATGAAACTGGGAATACTGCTGAAACATAGAAACATAGAGAAATAGGTGCAGGAGTAGGCCATTCGGCCCTTCGAGCCAGCACTGCCATTCAATATGAGCATGGCTGGTCATGCCAAATCAGTACCCCGTTCCTGCTTTTTCCCCATATCCCTTGATTCCTTTAGCCCTAAGAGCTAAATCTAACTCTCTCTTGAAAACATCCAGTGAATTGGCCTCCACTGCCTTCTGTGGCAGAGAATAGTAAGATTGAACGAGAACTTACCAAGTTTGAAGGTTGATCTTTATTTCATGAGGAGTTGCGGTGAGGGATTTCGTGAAGAGCCCGCCGGCACGCATGCGCGACATTCTTCAAAGCAGCGGTGTGGAATCACAGAAACAACAACAGAAATGACTTGGCATAGTAAGATTTAAAGAGACTCTGATTACCAGCTGAAGATGATCGAGGGTTGGGAGCGGAGGGCACGAAATCCCTCACCGCAACTCCTCATGAAATAAAGATCAACCTTCAAACTTGGTAAGTTCTCGTTCAATCTTACTATTTCATTTCGGAGTCACGTGAGTGACTTCGTGAAGACTTCAAAGCTTCTGTGATTACACGCCCTGGACAACGTCCATGCGGACACACCACTAGCAAGGATGGATTGGAGTAAACAAGTTGATGAAACGAGGTTATACTGAAACAAAAAGAAGATTTATTAATAATATAACAAATAACGCCCTTTTAATCAGGGACATCCCCACGTTCACACCCGGCGTTCAGCACGGCCTCTGCAAACTGAAGGGGAGCAGCAACAGGCTTATTATAGAAACGCTGGAACACAGCTTCATTCGCCCATCCTGCTGTGGCGAGGATATGGTCCATGGGTACCTCCATGACCCTCGCCGCCGACGTAGATGCAGCCCTGGTGGAGTGGGATTTAAACACATTAGTGTCAATACCTGCCTTAGCCAGGACGATCCGGAGCCACCTGGAGATCGTCTGGACTGTCACTCGATGGTGAGGTCGTTTGTGAGTGACAAGCAGGTACAACTCCATTCCTCTGATGCTCCTCGTCACCTTGATGTAGTAACGGATGTGAGTGGCTAAACATAGCCGAGCATCTGCAGGGTATGCCGGGAACTTCAGCTGCAGCCCTGTGCACCCAGGTCTATGCTGCTTAAGTAGCTCATCGATGAAAAAGACTACTTCTCCAGGGGTCGACGTCATCCTGTCAATACGTAGTTTGTGGAGCGTCTGAACCCGCTGTGCTGAAGTCAGCGCTAGTAACATCACCAATTTCATAGTGAGTTGGTCCAGCTGTAACCCTTCCATGGGTGACCACGACCTGAGCAGGGTAAGCACATCCCTGACATCCCAGGTGATGTTGTAGCGTGGTGTAGGCGGATTGAGATTGAATATTCCCCGCATAAGCCTGGACACTAGCCTGTTCGATCCAACCTCGATGTTGAGGTAGAATGATAGCGCACTCCTGGCGCTGTTGATGGCACTATAACTCAAGTGCTCATCATGGTGCAACCCCGCGAGGAATTCCAGGACGTCGGCTATGGAGACATCGTCATAGGTGATATGAGAGCGACTGCAGTAGGCTTCCCACTTGGTGATGTGGGAGAGATATCTCCGCCTGGTTGACTCTCGACAGGATGCTCCAATGGTGTTCATGGTCCGGGTGGTAAGGCCATACTGCATCCATGGCCTGGTCAGAACCTGCAAGCCAGTAATTTTAGATAGGCATGGCAGGGGTGTAACTCCCCTGAGACAGGGTGAGAAACCACATGCGGGCAACCCTCTAGAGGGACCCAAGGTTGACTAATCATGTCAGAGACCACCGGATACCAAGGCTGTGTAGGCCAGTCGGGTATGACAAGAATGCCTCTGGCAGAATCCATCCTGATTTTTTGTAATACCCGACTGATGAGGCAAAACGGGGGGAATGCATAGAAAAACCACTTCCCCCAGTCTAGCGAGAATGCATCAATCGCTAATGCCCCAGGGTCTGGTTCCCATGAAACATATGTCGGTACCTGATGGTTCAACCGGGACGCAAAAAGGTCGATATCCGGTTGGCCAAATTTGGCTGTAATTTGGGCAAATATTTGAGGATGCAGCATCCACTCAATACTATCATTGAATTTGCGTGACCTGGTGTCTGCCACAGTATTAAGCCTACCTGGCAAATAGGTGGCTGAAATCCAAATATCTCGATTAATACACCAGCACCAAATAGTATTAGCCAATTTGTCACAAGAGACTGACCTGGTACCGCCCATATGGTTTAAATATGCCACCGCTGTGGTGTTGTCTATTTGGAGACGGACATGAGTGCCACTAAGATGAGCACAATATGCCCGCAGTCCGTGAAATGCTGCAAGCAGCTCCAAATAGTTAATCCCTTGTACTAGCAACATGCTAGCTTCAAGGGGATCCCACCTGCCTCCACAACTAGAAGAGCTGTCCGCAGCTCCCCAGCCTAGAGAGCTTGCGTCAGTTTGCAAATATACCACCGGATTGGGCACAACAATGGGTTTGAATGCCCTGCCAATATTGGACACCCACCATTGGAGCTCAACCTTAGCATCAGAAGGCAGCTCCATAGGTCTGTCAAAATGACCAGCGTTCTTTTTTAACGCAATAATTTTGGCCCTTTGCAGGTTTTGATAATGTAAAGGCCCAAACCGGGCTGCCGGAAATAAAGCTACGATTTTCCCAATTATCTTAGCTGTATGCCGAATAGATGGTATACTGGCGGATGCGAGATCCTGACATGCAAGGGAGACATCCTCCACCTTGTGAAATGGAATGGTGGCCCTCATTTGAATAGAGTCCACCGTGAAACCCAAATAATCCATAACCTGGGATGGGTGAAACTTCAATTTTTCTGGATGAACTATAAACCCCAGTTGCTGAAATATAGTAACAGTTGCTAAAACAGCGCTTTCAGCTGCTTCCAGAGTATTGCCAATAATCAGAATATCATCCAAATAAGCCATGACAATATGATGTTCTATGCGTAATTTGGCCATAATAGGTTTAAGTAATTTAGTAAAGAGCCTAGGGGCAGTAGTAAGCCCATTTGGTAAGGCTCGATATTGCCAGAGCTGATCCATCCAGACAAATTTCAAAAATTTCCGGTGATGTTTCCGGATGGACACTGAATAGTATGCATCTTTTAAATCAATACATGCCATAAAGCAACCATGCGAAATCAGTGATTTGGCTGTCTCAAAAGTGTCCATTTTGAAATGTGTATATGTTACAAAGGTATTCAACTGGGTCAAATCAATAATCACCCGACAACCTCCATCCTTTTTTGGTCTAGTAAATATATTGGAGACGAATTCAATGGGCTCGTGAATAGTTTTCTCTATCACGCCTTTTTGTTCCAAACGAAAAATTTCAGCCGTGCCTGCTGCCTGCTCAACAGCAGACAGCGTAAACTTCCGTTTAGGCATATGCTGGGATGGAGGAACTTTGCCGTCAATAAATTCAATAGAATGACCCCGAACATTTTGTAACACAAATTTATCCGAAGTAACTGATACCCAAGCTTTAGCAAAGAACCGGAGTCGCCCTCCCACATGTGAAATTAAAGGGGCAGAGGAAAGAAACCCAGACCGCCTTACCTCCATGGTCACCGGCGGTCCCTGACATACTTGGGTGGCCGAGGAGGTGCTGGGTTGGGCTGACGATAAGATGGCTTCATCTTCCACTGGGGTCGCTGTGTGCCTGACCCTAAAAAAGACCGCTGCTGCTGGCCCTGTTGGTAGTAGTGCTGAGTAGTAGCA
This sequence comes from Raja brachyura, assembly GCA_963514005.1. Next base: position 43,398,051 of record OY740803.1, on the reverse strand, counting down.
TATGGTCTTGATGCTGATGCGACCGGACCTCGCGGTCGAGCAGGGGGAGCTTTTGGCACCATCGGTCTGGGGGCGATCTGAGATCGCATAAGTCCCACCGTTTTGGCTACCTCGTCCAGCTCCTTGACCCTCTTCGGAAGGTCTTCCCCGAAGAGTTGTCGGGGCGGTGGGGGCGGCGGTGGCTTACACAACCCTGCAAATTTTGGGTTGATAGACGGACGGATGCTGTTCTTCCGGAAATCGTTAATTTCATGTTGGGTGGCACATAATAGTGCTAACGCATCCTCCTGATCCAATGACAGGTCCGTTCCATCGACCGACCGCGCAAAGGCGGTAATACCGGCCGTGAGGAGTTTGAGGATCCGCTGGAGTTTAACCTCCTGATGGCGGACAGCCACGCCGATGTTGCCCCATATGGGCGTATTGACCAGTGGCACGTTGAGGGCATTACAGTTGGACGGGGCCTTGTGGCGCTGAGTGGCCTGTGAGAGTACTTCCTCCTGCAACCGATGATTCGTGAGAAAGTCCACTGTTGCTGCCAGCTTTGGCTGGAGCGGAAGTCCAGTTGTAATTGGTGCAGCAAATTTGGCTGCCACGTCCAGTAACTCAGCTGTCGGTGGCTCCGACGGTGTTGGGGTGGGGTCAAACCCTTCTTCCCCTTGTGGCTCGCTGATGAGGGAAACCGGCGAGGCGGCCCTGTGCCTGACGATATCCGTGGGTGCGTACTGCTGTTGATTATGGAGTACCAGCTCCAGCAGCCGCTCGATGCGGTCAATACGCCCCCCATCCTGAACACTCGGATGGTCGGAGTCCTCCGGCTCAGAAAACATGCCGGGGCTCCTATCATCGGCCCGCACCTCAGAGAAGTGATCTCGGTGCCGGAATGGATCGCTTTCGGCCGCCGCAGCGAAACCGTGCGAGTCCCGTGCGGGCAGGGTGTCCAACCGCCTCTTCTTGGCAGGAGTAGAAGCCGTTGCCACAAAGGGCCCTGACGGCTTGGGGTCGACTCCAGCAGAAGCATGGAGCGACGCCCGCACAGGCTTGCCGGCTGTCCGCATTTCGGACGGTGCCGACGCATGGTCTCGTCCTCCCATCCATGGGGGACTCGGCGACCGAGGCGGGACCGTACCCAAGCCCCCCGTCCCGGCGGCGGGGGTTGGGAGTTGGGTAGCAGACCTTAACGACCCAGGTCCCGCCGTTGCACCAGACCGCTCCATGGCGGCTGGTGGAGCCTTGGCCCGGACCGGGTTAGGCTTACGGGCGCCTCTGCTGCCTTTTAATGAAGGGCTAGCGGAGGGGGGTCGGGCCGCAGCACGAAACCCCTTCCCCGTTGTCGCCAAAGGCGAACTTGTGGCAGGGTCCACCCTTTCAGGAGGCACCCCGACGTCCTCCTCCACGCACTCCTCCTCGGAGCTGTGGCGACTCAGCGGGTCCCGACCTGCAGCAGCAGACGGCAATGACTTCCCCGCCTTCTTCCCGGCCCCAGGTGGAAACGATGAGGGCGCCGGGCCACGACTTCTTCGTCCAGACATTCTGAACACTCCAATCCGCACCCTTGCTGAAAGACAAAACCGACAGCAAGGGCCAACCAACTTAAGGTGAGTTTAACTTACCTAAGCGGCTCCTTTTGAAGGGCTGGCGAGGAGCGCGCCCCACCGCCAGCTGTCGGCAGCATATGTCGCGCATGCGTGCCGGCGGGCTCTTCACGAAGTCACTCACGTGACTCCGAAATGAAATTCCAGATTCACAACTCTCTGGGTAAAACATTTTTCATCATCTCAGTTCTAAATGGCCTACCCCTGTATTCTTAAACTGTGACCTCTGGATCTGGACTCCCCCAACACCGGGAACATTTTTCCTGCATCTAGCCTGTCCAATCCTTTAAGAATCTTATATGTTTCTATAAGATCCCTTCTCATCCTTCTAAATTCCAGTGAATACAAGCCCAGTCGACCCATTTTTTCATCATGTGCTGGTCCCGCCATCCTGGGAATTAACCTGGTGCACCTACACTGCACTCCCTCAATAACAATAACGTCCGTCCTCAAATTAGGAGACCAAAATTGCACACAATACTCCAGGTGTGGTCTCACCAGGGCCCTGTACAACTGAACTAGGACCTCATTGCTCCTGAACTCAAATCCTCTGCACTGAAGGCCAACATGCCATTAGCTTTCTTCACTGCCTGCTGTACCCGCATGCTTATTTTCAGTGACTGGTGTACAAGCACACCCAGGTCATGTTGCACCTCCCCTTTTCCTAATCTGACACCATTCAGATAATGTTTAAGAAAGAACTGCAGATGCTGGAAAAATTCAGATAATAATCTGCCTTCCTGTTCTTGCCACCAAAGTGCCAGGGAAGTTGCAGGAAAGACATCATGCGGACAAACTTATTACATAAAACAATTATCTGAGCAATTCAGTGTAGATAATATGTATAATGCATGGATCATGATTAAACCTACTTTTATTTCAATGCTATTTCTTTCAGAAATATTGCAGAACTAAATTCCTTTATTTGCTGACATTTTTATGTGACATTTCAAATTGTTGATATTTTTTCTTCGTGATGAAACATGACTTTGATCTCTGTGAGGTTGGATGGGTGAATCATAGACAAGGCGCATGTTCTATAGTACTTCATCTCCGGGAATGTTGCCGTTAATGTAAGTTTACACATGACGAATGAAGGTTTACAAGAATGATCCCAGGAATGAGTGGGTTAACCTATGACGTGCGTTTGACGGCATTGGGCCTGTACTCGCTGGAGTTCAGAAAGAATGAGGGGGGACCTCATTGAAACGTTCAGAATAGTGAAAGGCTTGGATAGAGCGGATGTAGAGAGGATGTTTCCACTAGTGGGAGAGTCAAGGACGAGGTTATAGCCTCAGAATTAAAGATGTTCTTTTAGGAAGGAGATGAGGAGGAATTTCTTTAATCAGGGTGGTGAATCTGTGGAATTCTTTGCCACAGAAGGCTGTGGAGGCAAAGTCAGTGGATAGGTAGAGATAGGGGAGATTAACAAGCTCAAGGCAGGATCCTGATTTCCAACGTCGCCTATCTATTCCCTCAACAGATGCCGACTGTCCTACTGGATTACCTCAGCACCTTGTGTTTTTGTTCAAGGTTCCAGCATCTGCAGTTTAATGTTTTATGTTTTATTCTTAATGGTTTACTGTATGTCGTGTTGTTACTTGCGAGCGGAGCACCAAGGCAAATTCCTTGTATGTGTACATACTGGGCCAATAAACGTATTCATTCATTCATTCATTCATTGTGTCTCCCATGCAATCTCTCTGGCTTCATGTTAAACTGGCCAGGCCAGCTCCTAATGGTGCCAACAAGGAAGCCCCACATACCCTCCTCTACGTTCGATGAGAACAAGGAATTAGAAATACAGAAATAAAAGTTAGTTTTAACTTCTTTAAAAAGTTTTGTGTATCTTGAGTCTCTTATGTGAGCAAGAGTGTGTTATACAAGATGTTCTGTTCTATCCTCTACATTTATTGATTGAACAGCACCAGAGGCAGTGGGTTCAAGAATGCAATCCAATAAGATCTACAGTTTGCCCATTGTCCTATATTTCAGCAGTACAATTAAACACATCTAGTTTAGTTTAGAGATACAGCGTGGAAACAGGCCCTTCGGCCCACCGAGGCCGCACCGACCAGCGATCCCCGCACATTAACACTACCCTACACACACCAGGGACAATTTTACATTTATACCAAACTATTTAACCTACGAACCTGTACGTCTTTAGAGTGCGGGATGAAACCGAGGATCTCGGAGAAAACCCACGCAGGTCACAGGGAGAACGTGCAAACTCCGTACAGACAGCACCCGCAGTCAGGATCGAACCTGGGTCACTGGCGCTGTAAGGCGGCAACTCTACCGCTACTCCACCGTGCCGCACTAGTTATAGATAATGTCTATTATCCAATTTTAAAACATTTTACTAGAAACTTAACCAAAAGGTGGTGAATTTGTGGAATTCTTTGCCACAGAAGGCTGTGGAGGCGAAGTCAGTGGATATATTTAAGGCTGAGATGGATAGATTCTTGATTAATACGAGTGTCAGAGTTTATGGGGAGAAGGCAGGAGCATGGGGTTAGGAGGGAGAGATAGATCAGCCACGATTGAATGGCGGAGTAGACTTGATGGGCCAAATGGCCTAATTCTACTTTCATCACTTATGACCTTATGATCTTATGAACCGGGTTGTTGAGATACTAGACTCTGGGGAGTGTTTCCTTCTATCAATATGCTTTTTCTGCGCTCTGACAGATGACAATCAGAGGATGTACAGCTCTGTCCATTTGCCTGTCAGTAGCGCTGATTTAATCTGCTTCACCTCTCACCCTGCCACATTTCAAGTTGTTCCGAGCAATACATTAGTAGTCAGATTTTGTTTTAAGTTCCAAAGGTCAATGCCTTCCATCTTTTACCTGATTGAAATTTAGAAATAGAGTTGAGACTTTAGAGATACAGCGTGGAAACCGGCACCTTTGCCCCACCGAGTCGGAGCCGGCCAGCCATCACCTCACACCCCATCACCGGCCTACACACTGGGGACAATATTCAGAAGCCAATTAAACTACAAACTTGTACGTCCTTGGAGTGTAGGAGGAAACCGGAGCACCCGGAGGAAACCCACACAGGTCACGGGGAGATCGTACAAACTCCGTACAGACAAGCACCCGCAGTCAGGATCGAACCAGGGTCTCTGGCGCTGTAAGGCAGTAACTCTACCGCTGCGTCACTGTGCCGGTCCTAAATTAAAATAGACTGATCTGGGAGTGGGCACTCGAGTGCGTCGATGAGAAAACGTCAAAAGTGAAGCAAAGGTTGTGAGTTCAAGTCCAGCACCAGACCCTCCCTGACACTGCAGGGACGGGATGAAGCAGTGTTTATAGAAACATAGAAAGTAGATGCAGGAGGAGTCCATTTGGCCCTTCAAGCCAGCACCGCCAATCATTGTGATCATGGCTGATCATCCTCAATCAATAGCCCTTGCCTGCCTTATCCCCATATCCCTTGATTCCGCAAGCCCCCAGAGCTCTATCTAACTCGCTTTTAAATTCATCCAGTGAATTGGCCTCCACTGTCCTCTGTGGCAGAGAATTCCACAAATTCACAACTCTCTGGGTGAAAAAGTTTTTTCTCATCTCAGTTTTAAATGGCCTCCTCTTTATTCTTAGACTGTGGCCCCTGGTTCTGGACTCTCCCAACATTGGGAATATTTTTCCTGCATCTAGCTTGTCCAGTCCTTTTATAATTGTATACGTTTCTATAAGATCCCCTCTCATCCTATTAAATTCTGGTGAATACAAGCCCAGTCTTTCTAATCTTTCCCTATATGACAGTCCTGCCATCCCGGGGATTAACCTCTTGAACCTACGCTGCACTGCCTCAATAAGCAAGGATGTCCTTCCTCAAATTAGGAGACCAAAACTGCACACAATACTCCAGATGTGGTCTCACCAGGGCCCTGTGCAACTGCAGAAGGACCTCTTTGCCCCTATACTCATGATGAGGCTGGCAGTGTCCTGTCTGCCCTCTCAGGCTGAGGTAAAAGTAGTGAAGGGGATGTGCTGTGGGATTCACTCGTCACTTAACATCACTTAAAATGCTTGGCATTCACCACAATGCAGTTTGCAGGGGTTTACTTTATGCAAGCTATTGATCTGATTCCAATTCATGATGGTAATTATACACCAAAAATACTGCATTGTCTGCACATCCCAACACCCTGCAAGGAACGTGAAAAACGTTGGATAAATGATATTTATTCTTTTAAAATTGGCCTTACATTAGAATTTAGCTCCAACTTTTCTTTTCTGTTTCAACCCTGGTTTGTAAATTCCCAGCATTTTGCAAATTGTCTTCTTAACGTTAAGGCAATGGTCAACATCCCTTGTGTGACTGTGTAAGAAATGCTGACTCATGTTCAGGGTATTCCACACTCTTGCAGCGGGCTGCCTGAACTCTTAACCGGGTGCATCCGTCCCAATCCCCCGTCCTGCTCCGGATGTGTGCATGCCCTGCCATCTCTTGTTTGAAACTGGCTTTACATCACAAAGAAAAATAAAACGAATACAACCACAAAATGCTGCAGTAACTCAGCGGGACAGGCAGCAGCATCTCTGGAGAGAAGGAATGGGTGGCGTTTCGGGCCGAGACCCTTCTTCAGACTGAGAGTCAAGAGAGAGAGAGAGACACAGAGATGTGGAAGGGCAGGATGCAAGGGTAAAAATAAAACGAGTTTGTCTGCTCTCAACGTACGAGCGGACAAAATCAACGCCAACAATATGAGCGAGCGGTTCTTTGTAGCATCGTGATGCAATGAAAGCACCGTGTTGACTCACAATGTTTATTTAGTTTAGTTTAGTTTAGAGATACGCCGCGGAAACAGGCCCTTTGGCCCACCACGTCCACGCCAACCAGCGATCCCCGCACACTAACGCTATCTTACACACACTAGGGACAACTCTACCAAGCTAATTAAACTGCACGTCTTTGGAGTGTGGGAGGAAACCGGAGCACCCGGAGAAAACCCGGGCAGGTCACGGGGAGAACGTACAAACTCCATACGGACAGCGCCCGCGGTCAGGATTGCACCCGGGTCTCTGGCGCTGTGAGGCAGTGACCCTACCGCCGTGCCGCTTTATGGGTGGAAGTAAAAAGCAAGCGTTAAAGGCGGTCCTTCAACTAATTTCTCTGCAACTAATCGCTCTTAAGCCGCTTCCACTGACAATATTCTAAAAAAATTTGCTGCATCCATCTCGGGTTGGCTTCCAATGTTAGCGCGCTGGGTCAGGACATGCCCGCACACAGAACCGTGCCAAATCGCAGGCTTGAATCTTTATTACATTTGGAAATATTGCTCTCGGAAGAATCAAGTGTTGTGTTGTTTTGTCCACTCAGCGAGTTTCTGCAAAGCAATACCTCTGTAATCATAAGGGATGGTACAGGAGAGCTGCAAATAGTGCTCCCGTATTCCTATTTATTGCTGGAACACAACACTGATGGATTGGAATGGATTTCTGGTTTGAGTCTGCAAAAAACATAATAAAGAAAATACATTATATGCTAGAAATTAGAGGGTAAAGAGAGCCCAGAGGGAGCAGTTTCATACAAAGTACTCCTACATCTGTATAATTTACAAATAAAATTGAGCAATGTGTTTGTTGCCCACAATGTACTGACATTTTGCGTCTGTAGACTGTAAGGGAGGCAGGTTAACAGGCATGGTTTTAAAGAGCACTCTGCAACAACTCCGCGCAGTTTATAATGGAATTGCAGTGTTTCAGACTGACCTGCAAGACCTCAGCCAGACAATGGCAGAGTGGCGCAGCTAGATAGAGCCGCCACCTCACAGAGCCAGAGACCCCGCGTTCGACCGTGACCTTGGGCGCTGTATGCGGGGAATTTGCTCATGAGGGCTTGAGTGGTAGGAGTGGGATTCTGTTTACTCCGCCATTCAATCGCGGTTGATCTATCTTTCCCTCTCAACGTCAGCTATTCCTTCTCTCCAGAGATGCTGCCTGACCCGCTGAGTTACTCCAGCTTTTTGTGTCTATCTTCGGCACCGACACAGGTCACAGAAGGTCTCGCAGTCAGTGGCCCCAATGATTGCTGTGGCCGGGCCAGGGATAGGGCTCTTAAAGATAGCGGAGTCAGGGAATATGGGCAGAAGGCAGGAACGTGGTACTGCTTGGGGATGATCAGCCATGATCACATAGAATGGCAGTGCTGGCTCGAAGGGCCGAATGGCCTACTCCTGCACCTATTGTCTATTGCCACAAGAGGTTTGAACCCACCATTCTACAGTGTTGGGGTCTCATAAGATCATGTGATAGGAGCGGAAGTCTACTCCACCATTCAATCGTGGCTGATCTATCTCACCCTCTAAACCCCATTCTCCTGCCTTCTCCCCATAGCCCCTAACACGGATACTAATCAAGAACCTATCTATCTCTGCCTTAAAAAGATCCCCAATATTTGCACGTTTTCCCTGTGGGGGCCTGTTTTTCAGAGTGCTCCGGTTTCCTCTCAGCGGGTGCAGCAGCATCTAAGGAGCGAAGGAGATAGGCGATGTTTCGGGTCGAGACCCTTCTTCAGACTGGTCAGGGATCAGGGAAACATTGAATTTTCTCAATTCTGTTAACCCAGGCTGCCTCCTCCCCTTCCCACCTCTCCCTCAGCCCTCGGGCCCTGACATTCTTTCTCTCTCTATCTCCCCCCCAACCAAGTCGCACTAGCTTCTCATTTTCACACTACAAACAGCTTACAATGGCCTGTTTCCTTTATCATCGATACTTTTTTGCATATCTTTCATTCATTGTTCTTTATATCTCCACATCACCGTCTATATCTCTCGTTTCCCTGATCCCTAACCAGTCTGAAGAAGGGTCTCGACCCGAAACGTCGCTTATCTCCTTCGCTCCATAGATGCTGCTGCACCCGCTGAGTTTCTCCAGCTTTTTGTGTAACCTTCGATTTTCCAGCATCTGCAGTTCCTTCTTTAACAAGGGATTGTAGGTTAATTGGCTCTCTGCCAATTGTCCCCAGTGGGGGGAGTGGACGAGAAAATGGGATAAGATAGAACTGGTGTGAACAGGCAATTGATAGTCGACGTGGATTCAGTTTGCTGAAGGGCATGTTTCCATCGACGATAGACCCAAATTGCTGGAGTAACAGCGTGTCATGCAGCATCACTGGAGAGAAGGAATGGGTGACGTTTCAGGTCAAAACCCTGGTTTACAAGAACGAACACAAAGTGCTGGCGTAACTCGGAGGGTCAGGCATGGACAAGCATGGACATCGAAGAATGCATGTGTGAAATAACAACATCAATTGTTTTTAATGCCATTTTCAAAGTCTTTAACAATATATCAACCTAATATTCATTTTTCTGCAAAAATATTGATCCAATGTTAATTTTTCACAAAACTATTAATGGTTGATAGATGATGAATAGGTGATTCTGAAATGTTTGTAGAATTATATGACCAGTTACTCTCTGCAGGAATTAATTAATGCCAAAGGGCCTTCATCGTCCAGCAGCCTAGACAACTGACTTGTTTGGTTTTCCTCAGAATTAGGCCACATTTGTAACTGTCAACATTTCTAAGACCTTCCATCAGACGTTGCAATATTAATATTTAATGAATGTTTCATTATGACGGGCAAAGGAATTTTCCATCATAAATGTTCATTGTGTTCAAAACGTTGCCTTACAGCGCCAGAGATCCGGGTTCGATCCCGACTACGGGTGCTGTCTGTATGGAGTTTGCACATTGTCCCCGTGACCGTGTGGATTTTCTCCGGGTTCTCCAGTTTTTCTCCCACTTTCTAAAGGGGTGGAGGTTTGTAGGATCATTGGCTTTGGTATATTTGTAAACTGTCCCTAGTGTGTAGGCTAGTGCTAGTGTGCAGCGATTGCCGGTCGGAGTGGTGTACGGGGTGATCACCGGTCGGTGCGGGCTCGGTGGGCTGAAGGGCCTGTTTCTGTGTTGTATCTCCAAAGTCTAACGACTAAAGTGATGCAAACCTTTCAGAACATTGACTAGAGAGTCTCACCACAATCATTTCTCTCTCTTCCCTTAACAAGCTGCAATGAAGTAAATCGCGCTAAAAACTGGCTTTGATTACCCGATTCACCACAACTCAGGAGTACTGAACATGATGTATTCATTGACTGGACCACTGGGAAACATAGGCATTTTCAAAAACCAATTAAACCACTGATTCCTGGAAACTTTCTCTGGAAGATATTCTTTGAGGCGGGACATATTGCCAAAGAGCTGGAGTAATTCAGTGAGACCCGAAACATCACCCACTCCTTCTCTCCGGAGATGCTGCCTGTCCCACTGAGTTAAGGGCCTGTCCCACTGAGGCGATTTTTTAGGCGACTACAGGTGACTAGTCGGGCGCCGGGCTGTCGCCTGTATGGCCGTGAGTCGTCTCCTCAGTCGCTCAATGAGTCGTAGCGATTTCCTGGTCGCCGCTGGATTTTCAAAATGTTCGAATATTTTTGGCGAATATCGGCGACAGTGGGCTTGACGCCAATGAGCGTAGCTTTTCTTCTCCTGACGTAGGTTGTCGCCAGTACTGACTTCAGTGGCGACTACACATGTCAATCAACGTCAACCGGCACCAGGTACCGGCGTCAAGAGGCCAAAATGACGTGAATTGTCTTCAGTTGTTGCCGACAGGGCCGCAGCTTGTCGTGGGTGGACGTAGGTTGACTTCGGATGTCGCAGGTTGTCGCCTGTGTGATCGTAGGTGGACGTCCTAAGTCGTGATGATTGGGTCGCCGGTTGTCGGTAGCTTGCCGTAGCTTGACATTGATTAGGTGGTAGGTTGCCGTAGACATTGTCGTAGAGGGGTCCGGTCGCGACCTGCTACGAACGTGACAGCTGTCTGCGGTCGCCTGAAAAATCACCTAAGTGGGACAGGCCCTTTACTTTTTGTGCTAATTTTCAGTTTAAACTAGCATCTGCAGTTCCTTCCCACACATTTCACTTACCAACTTATAGTGGTCTACTGTGCTCATTTGACATTATATTGGCGTGAATTAACAATCGTTTACAGCAGTAATTCTGTACATCTGCAAACGAGAACAGGCAAAGAATGTTCAAGTTATGACAGTAATTCACATTCCAAACTTTTCCTGCATCCTATTCTTTAAATGTGGCAGACTCGATAACAATCAGCACGGGAGCACCTCAAGGCTGCGTGCTCAGCCCCCTGCTATACTCACTCTATACTCATGACTGCGTAGCCGGTCACAGTGCAAACTCCACCATCAAGTTCGCTAACAACAATACTGTTGTGGGACATATCACTGATGGGGATGAGTCGGAGTACAGAAGAGAGATCGAGCGACTGTCCATATGGTCCCAGCACAATAACCTGGCCCTCAACACCAGCAAAACCAAGGAACTGACAGTGGACTTTGGAAGGGATAGGATGGGGACCCACAGTCCTGTTTATATCAACGGGTCGATGGTGGAGAGTCAAGAGCTTCAAATTCCTGGGCGTGCACATCTCTCCTGGTCCGAGAACACTAATGCAATTATTAAGAAAGCTCATCAGCACCTCTATTTCCTGAGAAGATTACGGAGAGTCGGTCTGTCAAGGAGGACTCCCTCTAACTTCTACAGGTGCGCAGTAGAGAGCTTGCTGACCGGTTGCATCGTGGCCTGGTTTGGCAACTTGAGCGCCCTGGAGCGGAAAAGACTACAAAAAGTAGTAAACACTGCCCAGTCCATCATCGGCTCTGACCTTCCTTCCATCGAGGGGATTTATCGCAGTCGCTGCCTCAAAAAGGCTGGCAGCATCATCAAGGACCCACACCACCCTGGCCACACACTCATTTCCCCGCTACCTTCAGGTTGAAGGTACAGGAGCCTGAAGACTGCAACGTCCAGGTTCAGAAATAGATTCTTCCCCACAGCCTTCAGGCCATTGAACTCAACTGAAACAAAACTCTGAACATTAATAGTAAGATTAAACGAGAACTTACCAGTTTGAAGTTTGATCTTTATTTTATGAGGAGTTACGATGAGGGATTACGTGAAGACCCCGCCAGCACGCATGCGCGACATTCTTCAAAGCAGTGGTGTGAAATCACAGAACAAACAGTCACAATGACTAATATAGTAAGATAAAAAAGAGAACTTTCATACCAGGTGATCTTTATAATAGAGGGTTGGGAGCGGAGGGCACGTAATCCCTCATCGTAACTCCTCATAAAATAAAGATCAAACTTCAAACTGGTAAGTTCTCGTTTAATCTTACTATTTTACTTCGGAGTCACATGAGTGACTACGTGAAGATTTCAAAGCTCTGTGATTTCATGCCCTGGAAGCTCCATGCTCACACACCGCTAAAGTTGGGATAAGAGGATGAACGTAATTCAGACAAGACACTGGCTGAAAAACAAAAACAGGTATTTATTCATACCAAAACAATATAGTCCCAAAAGGGTACTATCTGGCAGTACTTAAAATCCTCCCTGCAAAAGTATCAGGGGAGGTCACGGGTTTAAAGTAAAAGCGGTGGAATGTCTTTTCGTTACTCCAACCCGCTGTGGCCAGGATGTGATCCAGAGGTACTTCCATCCTTCTGGCCGCCGAGGTGGATGCTGCCCTGGTGGAGTGAGATTTATAAATGTTAGTATCCACCCCCGCCGCATCCAATACCACCCTTAACCATCTGGAAATGGTTTGCACCGTGACTCTATGATGGGGTTTCTTGTGACTGATGAGCAATGCTGTCTCCGTGCCCCTTAGATTTTTAGTAACTGTAATGTATCGTAAAATTATGTAACGATACAGAGGCGAGAATCTGTTGGGTAAGCCAGAAACTCTAATGTATGACCAGACACTCCGGGACGATCTTGTTTCAATAGTCCCTGCACATAAAAAGTGACTTTATCACCGGTGGAGGTCATTGCATCCAAATTGAGTTTGTGCAGGGACTGGACCCGTTGTGCCGTGATAAGTGCCATAATCATGACCATTTTGTACGTGAGTTTGGCCAAAGGGAGTCCCGTGATAGGCGTCCATCCTCGTAGCATGGTCAAGACCGTGCTGATATCCCAAGTATGGCTGTATCTAGGCCTGGGGGGATTGGAATTGAATATTCCCCTCATAAATTTGGACACTAGGGGATGTGATCCAATGCCCAATTGGTCACTTCCCTGGCCCAGGTAGGATGATAGGGCACTCCTGGCACAGTTGATGGCACTGCAACTCAAACCCTCATCGAAATGAAGGGTAGCCAAAAATTCCAGCACTTCCGTGATAGTGGCAGTTTCATAAGTGGTGTTGGCTGAGACGCAGAATCCTTCCCATTTTCTGATGTAGGTCAGATACTGCTTCCTTGTGGACTCTCTGCAGGCTGCTGTGATGGTGTTAATGGTCCTGTTGGAGAGTCCGTATCCATGAAGTGGCCGTTTTAGAATCTGCAAATTAATAGATCCATGCGATCATGACATGGATGATGTTCCCCTGTAACAGGGTGAATGAGCAGACTAGGTCTTTTGTTCACCCTGATGCAGGGTTCTGTGGCCATCTTCCGTACCATAGGGAATCATGGTTGGGTAGGCCAGTCGGGCACCACCAAAATTCCCGATGCGGAGTCTTGCTTAATTTTCTGCAAGACCCGACTGATGAGGCAGAAAGGGGGAAAAGCGTAGCAAAAAAGATCTCCCCAATGTAGCGAGAATGCATCCATCGCTACTGCCCCCGGGTCTGGTTCCCAAGCAACATATGTTGGTAGTTGGTGATTAAGCCTGGACGCGAAAAGGTCGATATCTGGTGTTCCATACCGTTCTACAATATCTGAAAACACACTCCGATCCAACATCCATTCTATGTTGTCGTTGAATTTACGTGATCTGGTGTCTGCCACTGTGTTTAGCTTACCTGGAAGGTAAGTAGCTGATATCCAGATTTCTCTTTGCAGACACCAGTGCCAGATATTGTTTGCCAATTCATCACATGATATCGACTTAATACCGCCCATGTGGTTAATATAGGCTACCACCGTGGTGTTGTCAATTTGTATCCTTATATGGACTTTGTGCATATTAGTGCAGTATGCTTTAAGGCCGTGAAATGCTGCCAGCATTTCTGAATAGTTAATCCCCAAGTTTTTGAATTGGGTTAACTCCTGTGCACTCCATCTACCTCCACAACTAGAGGTAGTGTTAGTAGCTCCCCACCCTTTGGCACTGGCATCTGTTTGTAAGGTGACCGAGGGATTGATGATAGTGATTGGTTTAGAGCAGTTTTGGGCATTGCCCATCCACCAATATAGTTCGGCTTTTGCCTTCTCCGGTATTTTCATTGGCCTATCAAAATGGCCAGCCTGATTTTTGAGCGCTGTAATTTTTGCTCTTTGTAAGTTTTGGTAATGTAAAGGCCCAAACTGAGCTCCCGGAAATGCAGCTACTATCTTCCCAATCACCCTGGCCACCCTTCGAATGGATGGATCCTTAGTGCCAAAGAGGCCCCTGCAAGCCTCTATCAGGTCCTCCACCTTGCTTGGTGGCAACGTGATAGACATTTGCTCAGAGTTGATGATGAACCCCAAGTACTTCATGGTGGTAGAGGGTTCCAATATAGATTTATCTGGATGTATGATGAAACCCAGCTTCTGAAAAAGCTGTTTAGTGGCTGTTACCGCCAAAGTGGCCGTTTCCAAATTTCCCCCCACAATGAGGATGTCGTCTAGATAAGCCATAACAGTATGGTTCTGTTTCCTTAAACAGGCCAAAGCTGGTTTCAATATTTTGGTAAACAATCTGGGTGCTGATGATAACCCATTAGGCAAGGCTTTGTATTGCCATAATTGTCCCATCCAGATAAATTTTAAATATCTCCTATGATCCTTGTGTATGGGTACTGAATAATATGCATCCTTGAGGTCAATGCATGCCATGTAGTACCCATGACCTATTAACTGTATAGCAGTGTCGAAAGTGTCCATTTTGAAATGAATATACTGGACAGAAGTATTCAGTTCAGTTAAGTCAATAATGATGCGGCAACCGCCATCTTTTTTATTTTTGGTGAATATATTGGACACGAACTCCCGGGGTTCCTTAGTGGCTTTCTCCACTACCCCTTTCTCTATTAACCTATGAAGCTCTGCATGTCCTGCTGCCTTCTCTTGTTGAGAAAGGATAAATTTCCGGCTAGGAACATGCTGAACCGGGGTAGGGAGTTCGTGAATAAATTCAATTTTGTAGCCCTGAATGCTTCTGAGTATATAAGGATCAGAGGTAACAGTGAGCCAATTCTCGTAGAACAAGTGCAACCTGCCCCCCACATACAGTGAATTTAGATAAGATGTGTTCCTGGGGACTCCAGACCCACCTACCTCCATGGTTACTGCCGGTGTTGAGGTCTCTGCCCTTGCTTCCTTGGCTGGTTGGGAGTGTTCTGGGAGTGGCGCATCTTCCAAGAAGGCCGGCCTGGGCCATGGCCTAAAAAAGACCTTTGTGCAGGATTGCCGGCCTTCGAGCTTTCACCACCTGCAGACCTGGAATGGTAACTCTGCCTGGTGGATGTGTAGGGGTGCTGTCTTTGCGGGTAGTGGGGTTTAGGGAAACCCGGTATCTTTATAAGGCCCAAAGCCTTTGCCTCCTCATCCAGGTCTTTAACCTGCTTAGGGAGATCTTCCCCGAACAGCAGGCTAGGAGGCTGAGTCTTCCCAGGCTTACACAACCCCGCAAATTTGGGGTTAAGCGCCGGCTTTATGATGCTTTTCCGAAAGTTGTTAATCTCGTACTGTGTGTTGCACAGCAGAGCCAATGCATCTTGTAGTTCCTCCGGCATATCTACACCCACTGCAGTTCTTGCCACTGCCGTAATTCCCGCGGTTAGGAGCTTCAGGATCCTCTGAAGTTTAATCTCCTGTCCTCTGCTCGATGGACTCATATTCCCCCAAATAGGGTTGTTTACCGCAGGGACATTTAGTGAATTGCAGTTTTCTGGTGCCATGTATTTATCTGCCGTAGCATTTATGGCCTGTTCCTGCAGCTGGTTTGTTGCCATGTAGTCAATACTGGCAGCCAGTTTGGGGTGGATGGGTAAGCCCTTCTGTTCGGGCATGGCATGCTTGTTCACCACATCCATAAAGCCTTCACACACCCCTGACACGGTCGGTGATTCAGCCAACTCCCCTTCTTCTGGGTCAGCCCAGTTCTGACCCTCAATGCTCCCCTGTATAGAGGGGGAGACATTAGGCAGTCCCCTGTAGGAACCTGCCGTGGGCCTACTGGTAGGCCTACTGTGATCCTGCCCCTGCATTAGCAGGTCACGTTGGAGCAACTGCTCCATCATCCGCTCCATGCGGGAAAGACGACCTCCGTCGCTGTCCGCGAACGGGGTGTCCTCAGGACCGGACTCCGCTGAGTCGGTCCCGGCCGACTTCCGGGTGGCTTTCCCGCCTGACCGTGGCGTACCAACGATCCCAAATGGCGAAAAGTCGGGAGCTACAGGTAGAACCTGTAGCTCTGGAGAGGCGGCTCTCTGCTGGCTGCTTTCTTTTGCAGTTGCTTTGGCCGCAGCTCTTTTTGATTTTCGTGCTTCCATCTCTCTCTGTGTCGACGACTCACTCCTCCGGTGAGACTTACCTGGCGCAAGCTATTTAACTTGCGCTGGAGGAGCCCCGCTCCTCCCGACCGTCGCTTCCGCATGCGTACGACGATATGTCGCGCATGCGTGCTGGCGGGGTCTTCACGTAGTCACTCACGTGACTCCGAAGTAAAATAGCCCATTAGCTGTTTATTTGCACTTTATCTGCTTATTTATTCATGTGTGTATATATTTATATAAAGGTATATGGACACACTGATCTGTTCTGTATTCATGCCTTCTATATTCTGTTGTGCTGAAGCAAAGCTAGAATGTCATTGTCCTATCTGGGACACATGACAATAAACTCTCTTGAATCTTGAATCTTGAATCTAATTTGAGGAAGGACATTCTTGCTATTGAGGGAGTGCAGCGTAGGTTCACCAGTTAATTCCGGGATGGCAGGACTGACATACAGTTCATTCAGAAAGTATTCAGACCCCTTCACTTTTTCCACATTTTGTTATATTGCAGCCTTATTTTAAAATGGTTAACATTTTTATTATCATCAATCTACACAGCAAATGTTTTTCTCCAAGTCACTGCTTTTGTATTTGCAAACCATCTTAAATCTGTCCTTTCCAGCTGCTGACGTTAAAGACTTTCAAAGTAATTTAGTTTAGTTTCGAGATACAGCATGGGAAAAGGCCCTTCGGCCCACCGAGTCCGCACCGACCAGCGACTGCCGCACATTAACATTAGTTTACAATTTACTCTCCAACTTGTGGAAATATCCTCTGCGCATTCAGTCTATTCACTGGGGACAATTTACATTTATACCAAGCCAATTAACCTCCAAACCTGGATGCCCTTGGAGTGTGGGAGGAAGCCGGAGCACCCGTAGAAAACTCACATGGTCATGGGGAGAACGTACAAACTCAGTACAGACAGCACCTGCAGTCAGGATCGAACATGGGTCTCTGGCGCTGTGAGGCAGCAACTCTATTGTTTGAGTTTGTGACGCTCTGTATTTTGTCTGCACCACTATTTCAAACACCTCCTTGCTAAAAAACATTCTCCTTGCTAAGAAAGCTTTGAACTGAGTGACTGTAATCCCTCCTTCTTGGAACTATTCTGGTAAATCTACAGACGTCTTGTCAAATGTCTTCAAATCCTTCTTGAAGTGTGGAGCCCAAAACTATTAAAAAACACTCCAGATTGAGGGATTTTTTTAGATTTAGCACAACCGCCGGATTTTGCACTCTGCTTATAAAGATCAGGATGCAATGTTACTTGTTAATGATTTGTTAACCTCTCTTTCAACCTTCAAAGGATTTGGGCCTGTACTCACTGGAGTTTCGAAGGATGAAGTGGGGCCTCCTCGAAAGGCCCGAATATTGAAAGGCCTGGATAGAGTGGTGGAGTGATGTTTCCATAGCCTCAGAATAAAAGGACAAATTTTTAGAAAGGGGATGAGAAGAATGTATTTTGTCAGAGGATGTTGAATCACTGGATTTCATTGCCATAAACAGCTGTGGAGGTCGTCAATGGATATTATTAAGGCAGAGATTGACAGATTCCTGATTAGTGCGGGTGTCAGGGGTTATGGGGAAAAGGAAGGAGAATGGGGTTGAGAGGGAAAGATGGATCAGCCATGATTGGAGTGTGTGGAATTCTCTGCCTCAGAGGGCGGTGGAGGCTGGTTCTCTGGATACTTTTAAGAGAGAGATAGATAGAGCTCTTAGGGATAGTGGAGTTAAGGGATATGGAGAGAAGGCAGGAACGGGCTCGAAGGAACGAATGGCCTACTCCTCCACCTATTGTCTATTGATTGAATGGCGGAGTAGACCTGATGGGCCGAATGGCCTAATTCTGCTCCTAGGGCTTATGAACGTTTGAACTTGTGCACCTACCCTAGTACTTCACCAGCCCCACACCCCTTTAAACCGGCTCCACATGGCATGCAAAGAATATCCTCACTCTTCCTTGGATGATGAACATGCAGGTACTGTCATGATATTTAAGAGCCATTTGGCCAGGCACATGGATAGGACAGGTTTCGAGGGTTATGGGCAAAGTATCGACAGGTAGGACTAGTGTAGACGGGGCATGCTGGGCAGCATGGGCAAGTTCAGAAGTTCAGAAGCTCTAGGAGCAGAATTAGGCCATTCGGCCCATCAAGTCTACTCCACCATTCAATCATGGCTGATCAATCTTATCTCCGGGTGCTCCGATTTCCTCCCACATCCCAAAGATGTGCGGTTACTTGGCTTCTGTAAATTGTAAATTGTCCCTAATGCGTAGGATTATGTGTGTGTACGGGGTGATTGCTGGCCAGCGCAGGCTCTTTGGGCCCAAGGGCCTGTTTATGCGCTGCATCTCTAAAGTCGAAAGTCTTATATTTCTATTGTTTGAAATTTTCACTGACCATCAGCCATTATAGTGCCAATAATGCTTGTTTGCATGTGGGTGGTTTAATGTTGTGATTTCTCTTTTCTTGTCATAACTTCCGCCAACTTACTGTTCCACAGGGTGTCTATGATTTTATTATGATAGCATTCTGAAACTATTGTCGGAAAAAATACTTGAATTATTCATTTTAATTTATTCTTAACCCATTTTATGTATTTAATAAATGATAACCAAGTAACTTCTGCACATTTATTTTCCCTTCCATTTGATTTTTTTCCTTCTGTTTTTGTTTTTCCCTGTACTTCGTGGCTGGCACGGTGGCGCAGCGGGTAGAGCTGCTGTCTCACAGCACCAGAGACCCAGGTTCGATCCTGACCTCGGGTGCTGTTTGTGTGGAGTTTGCACGCTCCCCCCTCCCACCCCCCCCGTGTCCGCGTGGATATTCTCCGGGTGCTCCGGTTTCCTCCCACATCCCGAATACGTGCGGGTTTGTCAGCTAATCGGCCTCCGTAAATTGTCCCTGGTGTGCAGGGAGTGGATGTGAAACTGTGATAACACTGGACTATTGTGAATGGGCGGTCAGCGTGTGCTCGGTGGGCCAAAGGGCCCGTCTCCACCCACTATCTGTAAATTAAACCTAACCTTTATTTTTTTTAAAGACACAAAATGTTGGAGTACCTCAATGGGTACGGCAGCATCTGTGGAAAACATGGAGAGGTGACACTCCAGGTCAGGACCCATCCTCCGTAAAAGGTTCATTAGAATCTGGCAGGCTGTTCAGAAGTTCATGGGTCATAGGAGCAGAATTAGGCCATTCGGCCCATTGAGTCTACTCCACCGTTCAATCATGGCTGATCGACCTTCCCCCATTCTCCTGCCTTCTCCCCATAAACCCCTGACACCTTTAAGAACAATTTTCTCAATTCTGTTAACCCTTGCTGTCTCCTCCCCTTCCCACCTCTCCCTCAGCCCTCGGGCCCTGGCATTCCCTCTCTCTCTATCTCTTCCACCCAAGTCGCACTAGCTTCTCATTTTCACACTACAAACAGCTTACAATGGCCTGTTTCCTTTATCATCGATACTTTTTTGCATATCTTTAATTCATTGTTCTTTATCTCTCCACATCACCGTCTATATCTATCTATATCTACCTGATCTATATTGGTGAGACCAAGCGGAGGCTTGGCGATCGTTTCGCCGAACACCTCCGCTCGGTCCGCAATAACCAACCCGACCTCCCGGTGGCTCAGCACTTCAACTCCCCCTCCCATTCCGTATCCGACCTCTCTGTCCTGGGCCTCCTCCACGGCCAGAGTGAGCAACACCGCAAGTTGGAGGAATAGCACCTCATATTCCGCTTGGGGAGTCTGCATCCTCTGGGCTTAAACATTGAATTTTCTCAATTCTGTTAACCCTGGCTGCCTCCTCCCCTTCCCACCTCTCCCTCAGCCCTCGGGCCCTGGCATTCCCTCTCTCTCTATCTCTCCCCCACCCAAGTCGCACTAGCTTCTCATTTTCACACTACAAATAGCTTACAATGGCCTGTTTCCTTTATCATTGATACTTTTTTGCATATCTTTCATTCATTGTTCTTTATCGCTCCACATCACCGTCTATATCTCTCGTTTCCCTGATCCCTGACCAGTCTGAAGAAGGGTCTCGACCTGAAACGTCGCCTATCTCCTTCGCTCCTTAGATGCTGCTGCACCCGCTGAGTTTCTCCAGCCTTTTGTGTAACCAAGAACATGTCATTCTCCGCTTTATAACTTGATCTGCTTTATACCCTTGACATATGATGGAAGAATGGGTCGACTGGGCTTGTACTCATTGGAATTTAGAAGAATGAGAGGGGTTCTTATAGAAACATAACATTATTAAGGGATTAGACAGGCTAGTTGTGAATCTGTGGAATTCTCTGCCACAGAAGGCAGTGGAGGCCAATTCACTGGATGTTTTCAAGAGAGAGTTAGATTTAGCTCTTAAGGCTAACGGAATCAAGGGATATGGTGAAAAAGTAGGAACAGGGTACTGATTTTGGATGATCAGCCATGATCATTTTGAATGGCGGTGCTGGCTCGAAGGGCCGAATGGACTACCCATGCACCTATTTTCAATGTTTCTATGTTTCTATGACTTGGCCAATGACTGCCTTCACAGCCATCTGTGGCAATTAATTCCACAATGTTTGAAGTTTTCATTTATTCCACTCACCATTTTATTTACAGAGAGTCATAGTCAAACAGCGTGGAAACAGGCCCTTCGGCCCAACCTACCCGCACCAAACAACATGGCTGATCTACACTAGTCCCACCTGCTTGCGTTTGGCCCATATCCTTCCAAACCTGTCCTATCTATCTATTTACATGTCTAAATGTTTCTTAAACATTGCGATAGTACCTGCCTTCGCCACCTCCTCCAGCAGCTCGTTCCATACACCCACCTACCAGTTCTCGAAGATAAGACACAAAATGCTGGAGTAACTCAGTGGAACAGGCAGCATCTCTGGAGAGATGGAATGGGTGATGTTTCGGGTCGAGACCCTTCTTCAGACTAGTCCTCGGGTTCTCGATTCCCCTACTCTGGGCAAAGGATTGTGCGTCTACCCAATCTATTCCCCCTGCCTTCATCCCCCCCACACCGTCCTGCCCCTCCCTCCCTCCCTCTTACACCTCTCCCTCTTCTTCCCAATCTTCTCTACGGCAGCATCAGCTGGGATTAAATCTTTTGGTGTTTGGGATGAAACTGTTTGGTGTTAATGTGCACAGCATAAGCAGCCGATGAAATGATGTTTTCCCTAGTTCCGATTCAGTTGCTTCCATTTCGAGCACTTTAACTAATTGTACTAATTCATCCTTTTCCGGTTGTCTGTATCATAATCCCGTGCTTTCTGCAGCATTACACATGGTTAACCTCAGTTGCTCATATCATGCAATTACTGCGGTCCACTCTGGAATCAGATTTCCACGTCTGTCTCACAAGTAACTCATCACATTTTCTAGTTGGACCTACCTTGCAAGATTAACTTCTGACCACCTTGTCTCCCACTGTCAGGATGTGTTAGCACTTCGACGAATGTATTCCCTGGACCTTATGTCAGCCTGAAACGGAAAGAGAAGAAATACTAAGGATTCGAGGGTGTATCACCATGCTTGTTGCAAGAACAGTGTTAGACTGATACACTGGGCAGCATTTCTGCACCAAGACAGGATGGGTTAGAAAGTCCAGGGGTCGAATTCCTACACAGGGTCACGGCAGACCATTCGGCCCACTGAGGCCATGCTGTTTATCTACACTAGAGTTATAGTCATGGAGTCATACAGCGTGGAAACAGGACCTTTGGCCCAGCTTGTCCACGCCGATCAACATGTCCCACCTACACTAGACCTACTTGCATGCGTTTGGCCCACATCCCTCCCTGGAAGAGACTGCATGGAAACAGGTTCTACAACCCATTCAGTCCACGGCAACCATCGATTGTCCGTTAGCGCTAGTTCTATGTTATCCCACTTTCTTAGCCACTCCCTTACACATTAGTGGCAATTTACAGAGGCCAATTAACCCTATGAACCCACGTATTTGGGATTTGGGAGGAAACCGGAACACCCGGAGGAAACCCACGAGGTCGCCAGGAAAATGTGCAAAGACGGACAGTGCCCGAGGTCAGGATCAAACACGGGTCTGTGGCTCAGTGGAGCAGCAGCTCTACCCGCTGCACCACTGTGCCGCCTTTTTCCGGCTCTGTGAATCATACAGTTAAATAATAATTCGGACAATATACAACTGCTGTGCTTGTGACCCTGAAACCTATGAGAAAGAATGATAAAAATGTCTATGCAGTGAACCCTAGACCTGCAGACACTGAGTTCCATTTGCAGTCTGTGTGAGTGACTTCCAGGGGGAGTGACTGGGATGAAATCCACACAAGATGGGAGGAATCTGCTTGACAGTGTGAAAATGAGAGCTCAATCATCTTAGCTGGCTTTGCAGCATGAAGTTGCAATGCACTGTGCCGGAGAGATTCTTGCCCGAGTGAGGTGATGTCAACCATTACAGAATAGTGAAAGACCTAGATGGAGTGTATGTGGAGAGTCCAGGACCAGGGTCCGTGGCCTTAGAATAAAAGGACGTACCTTTAGAAAGGTGGATGTGGAATTTCTTTAGTCACAGGGTGGCGAATCTGTGGAATTCATTGACACGGATGGCTGGCTCCTGGAAAATATGCACTGATATTTTGCCAGCTGCGAGTCGCGCAGGTGTAGGGCGAGGTTTCTGAGGAAGCATATTCATCGGCAGTTCTAAGGAGTACTTGCTGTTCCCTTCCCAGCGGTAGAGTTGCTGCCTTACAGCGCTCGCAGCTCCAAGGAATCGGGTTTGACCCTGACTACGGGTGCTGTCTGTACGGAGCTTGTACGTTCTCCCCGTGACCTGGGTGGATTTTCTCTGAAATCTTTGGTTTCCTCCCACACTCCAAAGATGTACAGGTTTGCAGGTCAGTTTGCTTGGTACATGTGTAAATTGTCCCTAGTGCGAGTAGGATTGTGTTACTGTGCGGGGATCGCTGGTTGGCGCAAACCTGGTGGGCCGAAGGGCCTGTTTCCGCGCTGTATCACTAACCTAAACTGCTGACCTGACCTGACCTGACCTGCAGAGTTACTCCAGCACTTTTGTCCTTGTTTGGAAGCAAACCATCCTTGATTTCACAGAGATAGACACAAAAAGCTGGAGTAACTCGGCGGGACAGGCAGCATCTCTGGAGAGAAGGAATGGGTGGCGTTTCAGGTCGAGACCCTTCTTCAGACTAGTCAGGGAAAAGGGAAATGAGAGATGTAGACGATGATGTAGAGAGATAAAGAACAATGAATTAAAGATATGCAACAAAAAAATCGATGATAAAGGAAACAGCCCATTGTTAGCTGTTTGATGGGTGAAAACGAGACTTGGGTGGGGGAGGGATGGAGCTAGAGGGAATGCCGGGGTTACTTGAAGTTAGAGAAATCAACATTCATACCACTTAAGCTGCTCAAGCGAAATGTGAGATGCTGTTCCTCCAATTTGCACTTAGCCTCACTCTGACAATGGAGGAGACCTAGGACACAGTGGTCAGTGGGGGAATGGGAAGGGGAATGCACGGAAATGCCTTAGGATAAGGAGGAAGGAAGACAACTCCAAACTCCAGGCCACCACCTAAGAACTGGTGTTGTGCAGGACATAAGCGAGGGCAGCAAAGTCTACAACAAACACAGGGCCTGTCAGTGTGACCCTACGTTTTAGATTTAGAGGTATAGCATGGAAACAGGCCCTTCGGCCCACTGAGTCCGCGCCGACCAGCGATCCCCGCACATTAACTCGATCCTACACTCACTAGGGACAAGTTTTACATTTATACCAAGCCAATTAACCTACAAACATGTACATCTATGGATGTGGGAGAAAATCCTTGGAGAAAATCCACGCAGGTCATGGTGAGAAATTCTGTACGGACAAGCACCCGTAGCCAGGATCGAACCGGGGTGTCTGGAGCTGCAAGTGCGTAAAGCAGCGACTCTACCGCTGCGCCACCATGCCACCCTGTGGTGCACCAAATAACATTGAGATTCTGCTGCTGGCTTTCTTGAATTACTTACGCGCTGCAAATATAATCTTTGTCCAATTCATACTCAATTTATTTCACAATTTACTGAGTGTCCAGACAGTTTCCAGGTTCCAGACACCATGTACAAGGGATTTGATCAAATTACTGCTGTACGGTGATCCAATTAAACATAATCTTCTTATCTTTGGCCACAATAACTTCACTAGAATTATTCTGACTCCTTCTGACGTGCCAAGGTGACTAAATTAATCGACTGTCAAGCTTATGAAAACACAGCTTAGAACTATTTTTACCATCTGTATCTGTTTTGTCAGCTGGTCTTATATCTAGTCTTATTCATTTTATCATGTACCTGTACACCGTGGATGGCTCGATTGTAATCATGTATAGTCTTTCTGCTGACTGGTTAGCACGCAACAACAACTTTTCACTGCGCCTCCATACACGTGTCACTTAAACTAAACTAAACTGGTCAGTTCTTTCGTCTGAAGAAGGGTCTCGACCTGAAATGTCACCTATTCCTTTTCTCCGGAGATGCTGCCTGTCCCGCTGAGTTACTCCACCTTGTTGTGTTTAGAAGGATGAGAGGGGATCTCATTGAAACATATAGGATGGTTAAGGGTTTGGACATGCTGAAGGCAGGAAACATGTTCCTGATGTTGGGGGAGTCCAGAACCAGGGGCCACAGTTTAAGAATAAGGGGTAAGCCATTTAGAACGGAGTCCAGGAAACACTTTTTCTCACAGAGAGTGGTGAGTCTGTGGAATTCTCTGCCTCAGAGGGCGGTGGAGGCGGGTTCTCTGGATGTTTTCAAGAGAGAGCTAGATAGGGCTCATAAAAATAGCAGAGTCAGGGGATATGGGGAGAAGGCAGGAACGGGGTACTGATTGGGGATGATCAGCCATGATCACATTGAATGGCGGGGCTGGCTCGAAGGGCCAAATGGCCTACTCCTGCACCTATTGTCTATTGTCTATTGTCTATCTTCGGTTTAAACCAGCATCTGCAGTTCCTTCCTGTACTTTTCTATCTTCTATCAGGCAGCATTTTATGGTTCGGCAGTCATTTGCAAAGTTTGGCTGCTGTTTCTTCAAAAGGAAGTGGGCAAGAGGGAATGAGGGGCAGAAGGGTCAACGCTGCAAGGCCGGTACTTTATCAACAGCCGGTACACAGTCCATTCATTGTGGAATGATCAGAGGATATGAAAGTGTATGGCACCAGGCAGACTTTGCTTCAGATGTAACACATAACGCTCAAAAACCTGCAGTGAGAATTAATCATAATACGTTCACAGCTAGTAAACATCAAACATGTCTTTTAATTTTTATGTAACGGCCATCAGAGACGCCTCAGAATGAGCGGCATGTTTTGCTGGTTAGCCACTGCGTTACTTATTGCCCACACAAGAATTACAGACTGCCAGATACACTGGAAGTGACTCAATTTGGTTGCAGCGTGCCTCTTTAGAGGATGCTTCTGAAGTGTATGCCTCTTCTGCTTCATGGAGGTTTCTGGCTGGTCGCACATCAGTCTCCCCAATCCCGGCATCCATGCTGATGAATGGCCCCCAATCATCATTTGGCTGCAGTAGCAAAGGCCCACTACAATACCACGTTAAACCCAGGAGATTCTGCGTCTATGTTCCTTTTCTCCAAGTTTCCTCCGTGGCCCCCATGCTCCGGGAACAGATACCCAGCAATATTGCAATGGCCCGGAAATGTCATGGATGAACTGCTATGGTAGTCCGTCATCATCAACATCAGCGTAGGGACCGGAGATAGACACAAAAAGCTGGAGTAACTCGGCGGGTCGGAAAACCCTTCCTTTTCTCTGCTTTCTCTGCTAGAAATCACGGAAACTAATTTGATGAAGTAGTGTTAGTATAGGACACACTTGGAGGGATATGGGCCAAATGTGGGCAGGTAGGACTTGTGTCGATGGGACACGTGTGTCAAAGCTGGGCCGAAGGGCCTGTTTCCACGCTGTAAGACTCTATGGCTCTTTGGAGCACCTTAAGCCTGTAGCTCAACAAACAAACACCCGAGCTGAAGAATACATGGCAAATGGAAAAATGCAGTAAAGCCAGCAACTGGTCATAGAGTGACGGAGCGTGGAAACAGACCCTTCGGCCCAACTCGTCCATGCCGACCAAGACTTGTATAGCAAGGGACTCCAGATGCTGGTTTACACCAAAGATAGACACAAAATGCTGGAGTAACTCAGCGGGCCAGGCAGCATCTCCGGACAAAAGGAATAGGTGACGTTTTAGGTCGAGGCCCTTCTTCAGACTGAGACTCTTCATCTTTGTCTGAAAAAGGGTGTCGACCCAAAACATCACATATTCCTTATCTCCAGAGATGCTGCTAGACCCGCTGAGTTACTCCAGTATTTTGTGTCTCTTCCATCTAAACTAGTCCCATTTGCCTGTGTTTGGCCCATATCCCTCCAAACCTTTCGTGTCAATGTACCTGTCCAAGTGTCTTTTAAATCCTTTGATTATGCTTATCTACGATGTATCTAAGTGATACTTGTACTGAACTGTGTACAAAGATGTATTTCACTGTACCTTGGTACATGTGATAAATAAAGTACTATACCATACCAGACCCTAGAACCTGCCTCAACTATCTCCTTTGGCAATGCATTCCATAATACCCAACACCCTCTGAGTGAAAAGGTGACCTGCGTGGGTTTTCTCCGAGATCTTCGGATTCCTCCCACACTCCAAAGGAGTACAGGTTTATAGGTTAATTGGTTTGGTATAATTGTATAATTATAAAATGGTCCCAAGTGTGTGTGGGGTAGCGTTAGTGTGCGGTGATCGCTGGTCGGTGCGGGCTCGGTGGGCCAAAGGGCCTGTTTCCGCATTATATCTTTAAACTAAACTAAACTAAACATGGTTTCCTCAGTGAGGAATTGGTCGCAAAAAAGATTCTGCGAAAAAAAAAAATCATTTTTCTTTTATCGATTCCAGTATTTCACCACCAAATCGAAAAGCTCTGAGTGGCACTGACTTTTATTTAGTATTGATTGCTTTTGTTTTCAAATGTGCGATTGAGATAGTCGGGAGCAAAGGGACTTGATACTTTTATGTTGCGTTTCCACAGATACGTGGGAAAAGGCCTGGTACAATAGTGAATGCAGAAAGATGATTGCTGTTTGCAAACTATTTTAAAATATTACGTGCATCAGCTTACCCAACAAGCTAACGACCAAACTTGTGTGATTGAAGGTTGTTTATTGGAGAATAACATTGGGGCAGAGTAGTGGCAGAGTGGCGCAGCGGTACAGCTGCTGCTGCCTTACAGCGCCCGACACCCGGGTTCAATCGTGGGTAAGGTTACAAAGTCCAAATGCTGAAGGAGGGTCTCGACAGCTGTGCAGTTGCAGTTGTACAGAGCCCTAGTGAGACCACACCTGGAGTAATGTCTGCAGTTTTGGTCCCCTAATTTGAGGAAGGGTATTCTTGCTAATGAGGGAGTGCAGCGTAGGTTTACAAGGTTAATTCCTGTGGTGGCGGGACTGTCATATGCTGAGAGAATGGAGCGGCTGGGCTTGTACACTCTGGAGTTTAGGAGGATGAGAGGGCTCATTGTGAAGATTGTTGAGGGTTTGGACACACTAGAGGCAGGAAACAAGTTCCCGATGTTGGGGGAGTCCAGAACCAGGGGCCACAGTTTAAGAATAAGGAGTAAGCCATTTAGAACGGAGATGAGGAAACACTTTTTCTCACAGAGAGTGGTGAGTCTGTGGAATTCTCTGCCTCAGAGGGCGGTGGAGGCCGGTTCTCTGGATGCTTTCAAGAGAGAGCTAGATAGGGCTCTTAAAAATAGCGGAGTCAGGAGATATGGGGAGAAGGCAGGAACGGGGTACTGATTGGGGATGATCAGCCATGATCACATTGAATGGCGGTGCTGGCTCGAAGGGGCAAATGGCCTACTCCTGCACCTATTGTCTATTGTCTGTCTGTACGGGGTTTGCACGTTCTCCCTGTGACAGCGTTGGTTTCCTCTGGATGCTCCAGTTTCCCCCCATATTCCAAAGACTTGTTTACAGGTTTGTAGGCTAATTAGCCTCTGTAAACTGCCCCAAATGTGTAGGATGTAGAACTAGTGTACGGTACATCGATGGTCGGCATGGACGGTGGGCTGAAGCGCCTGCTTCCATGCCGTTCCAATCTAAACTAAATACCATGGGTTAATGTCACTGTTTAATGCCATGGGTTTGTGTCAAAGCACAAGAAAGGCCTTGAAACAAGCGAGGACACGGTGGCACGGTGGCGCGCCGGTAGAGCTACTGCCTTACGGCACCAGAGACCCGGATTCCATTCTCTGCCACTGTTCTTCTCCAATAAACAACCACACAACCACACAACCCATAAAACCCACGCTCTTCCATTCTAAACTAAATAGATAATGAGGCCCATTAACAAATTGTAAGAGCCTGGATTATGAACCGTACCAAAGATGAAGAAAATAACAATGAAATATTGCAAAAAAATGGTGTTGAGTGGGATTTCCTTGTTACTGCACCAATGACGCATACAATTAGCGAATGATGTTGGGTAAGACCGTGAAAAGCACGAAAAATTGCATTATAGCTCCACTAAACACATCATAGTTCCATGTACCATTTTGCCCCCAAGGTAAAGAATTTATGAATTACCTTCAACCTTTTGTCTTAAAACTCATAAACTTACACCTACAGTTTTAATCATGCCAAGAAACAAAGTTGTTTCTCTGCTGTTTTATGATCAAGTTCATCTTTACTGAAACCAACTCTGCATTTACTGTTTCTTTGAAAGTAGTTCCACATCATCTTAAAGAATTTACAAGCTTCCAAGAAAGCAAATCACAAAAGTTGCTGTGCCAAATATGCCATGGTTAGGTGAGGGACGGGGGTCAAACACAGGAACGGGGCTAGTCTAGACGGACCGAATGGCCCAATTCTGCTTCCACAACTTGTGAGCTTATGAACATTACACAAATAAACAAAACTCTTCATAAACACGATGACCACCTACTTCACTCCCTCTCTTAATTTCAGAAACAAAGAACTGCAGATGCTGGTTTTAATGCATAAACAGACACAAAGTGCTGGAGTAACTCAGCGGGTCCAGAGTGTAATGATAATGTCGGAATTGTTGTGAATTTTCTGGAGAAAATTCACAACAATTCCGACATTATCATTAAACTCGTCGACAAGGGAGGTGCAAAACAAAAACACACCTATCCATTTTCTCCAGAGTTGCTGCCTGACCCGCTGAGTTATTCCTGCATTTTGTGACTATATCTCCAGCATCTCTGGAGAACATGGATAGGTGACGCTTCGGGTGGAGACCCCAGAAGAAGGGATGAGACTCAAAATGTCATCTGCCATCTATCCATGTTCTTCAGAGATGCTGCTTGACCTGCTGAGTTACTCAAGCATTTTGTGTCTATCGTGAGGACACATGGATAGGTGACATTTTGGGCCAATACCCTACAAACGTCTCGACCCGAAACGTCACCTGTCCATGTTCTCCAGAGATGCTGACTGACCTGTTGAGTTATTCCAGCATTTTGTGTCTATCTTTAACATCTCTGGAGAACATGGATGGGTGACGTTTCTGGTCAAGACCCTACAAGGTCACCTATCCATGTTGGCCAGAGATGCCTCCTGACCTGCTGAGTTACTCCAGCACTCTGTGTCCTTTTATTTTATATTTTTGCCTGCACTACACAATTGTTGACAGGAAAATAAAATGACAGCTAGCACACTTAACAGTGGGTACACACAGTCTCTAATTACAATGTCACAAAGCACAATGTGATAATGGAACATAGTAATAACACCGAAGGAACAGCATCTCCCCATTACTGGAAAACATTTGTTTGCATTTAAAGCCAAGTCAACTCATGGCAGAAAATTTGCCACTGGTGGGAATTTTTAATCAGTGTCAATAGTGAACATGCTGCAGCCAAGGAGTTATGTTTTGAAAAATAAAAAGAATTCAGCATCTTATTTAGTTCCTCCTCTGAATCACATTCTCATTGCCTCTCCCTTGACTGATACACTGAGGCATTGTTTGTTGAGTTTCACTGCCCTATGTTATGAAATTGTCGTGTCAAATGACTGCTGCACCTCACATTACACAGACGCCCATCAAAAATAGTTCATAGACTGTGGTGCAGCGGTAGAGTTGCTGCCTCACAGCGCCAGAGCCCCGGGTTCGATCCTGACCGCAGCTGCTGTCTGTACGGAGTTTGTACGTTCTCCCCGTGGCCTGCGTGGGTTTCCTCCCACAGTCGAAATACATAGAGGTTTGTAGCTCAATTGGCTTTGGTTAAATTGTAAATTGTCCCTAGTGTGTGCAGGCTAGTGTTATTGTTGGTCGGTGCGGACTCGGTGGGCTGAAGGGCCTGTTTCTGCGCTGTACCTCGCAACTAATAAACTAGACTAGACTGCTGAGTGCATTGGCTGATCCTGAGGATAAGGAGGGGCAGCTTAAAGTGCAACGTTTCATTTTTCTACCTTAGAGATACAGTGGGGAAACAGCCCCTTCAGCCACCGTGTCCGCGCCGACCAGCGATCACCTGTGCATAAGCATCCTACACACTAGGGGCATTTTTACAGAACCCAATTAATGTACAAGCCTGTACATCTTTGGCGTGTGGGAGAAAACCGGAGATCCCGGAGAAAACCCGCGTGGTCATGGGGATAACGTACAAACTCCATACAGACAAATACCTGTAGTCAGGATCGAACCTGGATCTCTGGCGCTGTAAGGCAGCAACTCTACCGCTGCGCCACCGTGCGAATTTTTATTCAGAGTGAAAGAAGAGGGGGTGGGGGGGTGGATGTGGAGTTATGAAAAAACGTTTTTTCACCGGAGGGAGATTGGGCACAGATGTTCTTTTGACAGTGTAGCTCCGAATGTCTTTAAGCTGAAGCAGTCTTTCAGCTGCCTGATGCCCTTGTGTTGTGACAGCATATGTGCAGAAACAGCAGGCGTTGTTACAGAGTGTGTGGGCAATACCTTTCTGGTGCCAGCTGAAGACGCCGGCTTGCTTTCTTTGCCCGTTAGATTAAAATCGCATGGGGCGGGTGTCTTTAAACAGAGAGCTCATGTTTAAGAGAAGCTGCAGAGTACATCTTTAGCAGCTCGTTAGCGCGCAGGCTTGCACTGGTGACTTTTTGCAGCCACCACCTTCGCTAAATGCACGAGGAGGAGCACAACTGGTACACTTGCTTCCCCGCAGCCCCACAGCAACCAGGGTTCGATCCTGGCCCCTGCTCTTGTTTGTCGAATCCTTCCCAGTTTCAATGTTTTTATCCCACCTCCCCCAAAAATATTCTTGTTGGTCGATTAATTAACCAGAGTAAGTTTCCAGGGGTGTATAAGCTCATAAATACTAGCAGCAGATTTAGGCCATTCGGTCCATCACGTCTACTCCGCCATTCAATCGTGGCTGATTTATCTTTCCCTCTCAACCCCATTCTCCTGCCTTCTCCCCATAACCCCCGACAACTGTACTAATTGAGAATCTGTCAATCTCCACCTTAAAAAGATTCATTGACTTGGCATCCACAGATTCACTACCCTCTGCCTAGAGAAATTCCTCCTCATCTCCTATCTAAAGGTTTGTCCTTTTATTCTGAGGCTGTGGTCTCTGGTCCCAGATGCTCGCACTAGTGGAAAGATCCCCGCCACATACACTCTATCCAGGCCTTTCACTATTTGTTAAGTTTCAATGAGGTTCCTCACTCAATCATCTAAACTCCAGCGAGTACAGACCCAGTGCCGTCAAACGCTCATCATACGTTAACCCACTCATCCCTGGGATCAGGCACGAAAATCGCTATCAAAATATGGAGTGGACCGGGGGACAGGAGGAACACAATTTCTTGGTGGCCGCGCGCGCATGCGCACACTCACACGCGCACGCGCGGCTTCGGAGGCTCAATCCAGCGCTAAATGCAGCTCAACTCTGCCTGTCTCGCCGGGTTAACCTGCGGACCTGCCTGGACTGCCAGTAAACTGGAGACTGCCAGTAAACTGATTCTGGCTTTGCCAAGTGTCCTGTCATTGTGCCAACTACCAAACTCTAATTAGTGTTTGTGGTACAGGCTGTTCAATACAGCATGGCTCACCTACAGTTTTAATTTCACAAAACACAAAGTGCTGGAAAAAATTAATGCACTGTATTCCTAAACTAAACTAAATTAAACTAGGAGTGCAGGTGCATGGTTCCTTGAAGGTGGAGTCGCAGGTTGATAGGGTGATCAAAAAGGCTTTTGGCTCCTTGGCCTTCATTAGTCAAGGGCGTTGAGTTTGGAAATTGGGAGGTCATGTTGGCGCTGGCTGTAAACCTGGGCCATATTTCCCGTACGTCCAGGCAGGGCTGTAGGTTAACCCGGCGGGACAGGCAGAGTTGAGCTGGGTTTAGCGCTGCTTCTCAGCGGTGGCTGTGGGCCTGGAGGTACAGCTCCCGTCTGACTCCCGACGTCTCTGGCCACCCCATGGCATGGGGGGGGGGGGGCACTGGTCGGGATGTGGCAGCGCCAGAGAGCCGGCCGGGATCGATCCTGGCTGCGGATGAGGCGCAGGTCTGTGCCACGTCTCCCTCCTCCAATCACTGCGCTTAATCATCATGTCCCGCGCCCATTGCCTTCAGACCGACGTCTCTCTCGTCCAATCGGCAGTCTCGTCCCACTGTCTCGCGGAAAGTGGAGATTTCAACGGGTTTTAAAATCCGGGATAACAAAAAAATGGGGGTAATCGGCCCCCACCTCTCAAAACAGAGGGGGGACGTGTCCCACCTGGCTCCCCCAGGATTTCCGCCCCTGCCTCGGATCATTCTCATAAGCCTCCTCTGGACCCTCTCCAGCACCAGCATATCCTTCCTCAGATATGGGGAGGTGGTTGCTAAGAATCAGGTGACATTAATGGGTGAGAAATAGGATGTAGGGAAATAAGCAATGATTTGTGGGGATTGTTCTGAGAGCCAGTACAGATTCAATGGGCTGAACTATTCCACTCCTATGTCTAATAAATGACAACTGGCTAAAATCAGCCCAGAGAGGTGATTATCCGGCAATGCTCTTGTTTGTACAAATTGTATAATTTGTGAAATTCTCTCAGGTTTTACTTGAGGTAGAGGGAGTTCTGGCCATCTGTGGTACCTGGCACAATGACAGGACACTTGGCAAAGCCAGAATCAGCTGTCTCCGGTTTATCTAATTAGTGTTTGTGGTACAGGCTGTTCAATACAGGATGGCTCACCTACAGTTTTAATTTCACAAAACACAAAGTCTTGGAAAAAATTAATGCGCTGGATTCCTAAACTAAACTAAACTAAATTAGGAGTGCAGGTGCATGGTTCCTTGAAGGTGGAGTCGCAGGTCGATAGGGAGGTCAAAAAGGCTTTTGGCTCCTTGGCTTTCATCAGTCAAGGGTGTTGAGTTTGGAAATTGGGAGGTCATGTTGCAGTTGTGTAAGACTTTGGTGAGACCGCATTTAGAGTATTGTGTTCAGTTCTGGGCACCATGTTATAGGGAAGATGTCGTCAAGCTGGAAAGGGTACAGAGAAGATTTACAAGGATGTTGCCTGGACTAGAGGGTCTGAGCTATAGAGAGAGGGTGAGTAGGCTGGGACTCTGTTCCCAGGAGCACAGGAGGATGAGGGGTGATCATATTGAGGTACATAAAATCATGAGAGGAATAGTTCGAGTAGGAGCAGAGAGTTTCTTGCCCAGAGTAGGTGAATTGTTTAAGGTGAAAGGGGAAAGATTTAATAGGAATCTGGGGAGTAACGTTTTCACACTAAGGGTGGTGGGTGGATGGAGCAAGCTGCCAGAGGCGGTAGTTGAGGCAGGGACTATAGCAACGTTTAAAAAACAGTTAGACAGGTATGTGGATTTTTTTTTTAAAAATGTTCAAAATAGACTTTATTCAAATGATAAATATGTACAATACGTGAACCTTGCGAAAATCCATCCGACATTTCCGGAGGCTATACAAATTGATCAATACAGTTTATACTTTTCCCCAAATTTCACAAATCTATCCCCCACCCGTGCCACTCATGTGGCCCCCCGGCACGGGATCCCTTCCCTTATTTTGAGGGGCGTCTCCACCATACCGTGCCCCCCATGTCCAGCAGCGGAAGGACCTTAGACTGTGGCCCTCCCCCACGAGCCTTGGCGTTGGCTGCACCGAGTTTCAGTGCGTCCCTCAGCACGTACTCTTGCAGTCTGCAGTGTGCCAGTCGGCAACATTCCCCGATGGACATCTCGCTCTGCTGGGTGGTGAACAACGCTCGGGCAGACCAAAGGGCGTCTTTCACCGAGTTGATGACCCTCCAGCAGCACTCGATGTCAGTCTCTGAATGTGTCCCTGGGAACAGTCCGTAAATCACAGAGTCCTCTGTGACGGAGCTGTTTGGAATAAAGCATACCAGGGACCCTTGCATTTTCCTCCAGACTCTTTTAGCAAATCCACACTCTTCAAAGAGGTGGGCAACCGTCTCCTCTCCATAGCAGCCGTCCCGAGGGCAGCGTGCGCTGGCAGTGAGATTCCGACGGTGCAGGAAGGATCTGACTGGGAGGGCTCCCCTCACCACCAGCCAAGCCAGGTCTTGGTGCTTGTTGGTGAGTTCTGGCGATGAGGCATTTTGCCAGACAAGCTGGGCAGTCTGCTCAGGGAACCACGCCACCGGGTCCATCGAGTCCTTTCCCTGCAGAGCCTGCAGGACATTCTGTGCTGACCACTGCCCAATGGACATGTGGTCAAAGGTGTTGGTCCAGAAGAACCTTTCCACAGACGACAGATGGGGCGGCAGTGTCCAGCTGACTGGCACCTTGCATGGAATCTGCGCCAGGCCCATCCTTCGCAACACCGGGGACAGGTAGAACCTCAGCAGGTAGTGACATTTGGTGCCTACGTGCCTTGGCGCTACACTCCGCCTGATGCAGCCACACACAAAGGTGGCCATCAGGGTGAGGGCGATGTTGGGCACGCTTTTACCCCCGTTGTCTGCTGACTTGTACATTGTGGCCCGTTGCACCCGGTCCATCCTCGACCCCCAGATGAACTGGAAGACGGCCCGGGTGATCCCTGTGGCGTAGGAAGGAGGGACAGGCCACACTTGTGCCAAGTACAGCAGGCCTGAGAGCACCTCACACCTGATAACCAAATTCTTTCCCGTTATGGAGAGGGAGTGTTGCCTCCACAGCTCCAGCTTCTTCCCCACCCTGGCTATCCGCTCCAGCCAATTCTTGTTACACGCCTCAGTCC
The DNA here is from genome assembly GCA_963514005.1 of Raja brachyura. The sequence continues at coordinate 43,362,669 of OY740803.1, read as the reverse complement.
CCCCGAACCAGATCCCCAGCACCTTCAAGAAGTCAGGCTTGATGGTGAAGGGGACGGAAGATCTGTCGGGCCAGTTGCCAAAGAGCATGGCCTCGCTCTTCCTGCGGTTCACCCTGGCTCCCGTGGCCGACTCAAACTGGTCGCAGATCCTAATCAGTCTGCGGACCGACCCTGGATCTGAGCAGAAGACAGCGACATCGTCCATGTACAGGGAGGTCTTTACTTGAATGCCCCCACTGCCGGGCAGTGTCACTCCTCTAATGCTCGCATCCTTCCTGATGGATTCAGCAAAGGGTTCAATACAGCAGACAAACAAGACAGGAGAGAGAGAGAGAGCAACCCTGCCTGACTCCAGACCTTACAGAGAAACTGTCTGATTCCCACCCATTGATTTGGACTGCACTACGGATGTTGGTGTAGAGCAGTTTGATCCAATTCCTGATTCCCTCCCCAAAACCCATTTTGGAGAGCACGTCCCTCATGTACGTGTGCGATATCCTGTCGAAGGCCTTCTCCCAGTCCAAGCTGACTAGGCAGGCATCCACCCGTCTGTCCTGCACGTAGGCGATGGTATCTATCAGCAGCGCTAGGCTGTCTGAGATTTTCCTGCCAGGTACAGCACAGGTTTGGTCCGGGTGGATCACCTGTCCCAGAGCAGACTTGACCGGGTTGGCGATGGCCTTAGACAGGATCTTGTAGTCTACATTCAATAGTGTTATGGGTCTCCAATTCTTTATGTCCTTCATCTCCCCCTTCTGCTTGTAGATTAGGGTGATGTTGCCCTTCCTCATGGAGTCTGACTTGCTGCCAGCTAGATGCATGTTGTTGTACACTTCTAGCAGGTCCAGGCCCAACACGTCCCACAGAGCCGAATACAACTCGGCCGGTAAGCCATCGCTTCCGGGGGTTTTACTAGAGTCAAAGGAACGGATGGAGCCAGTCAGCTCCTCTAGGGTCAGTGGTTGGTCCAGACTCTCCCGCTTGCTGTCCTCCAAGACCTCCGTGATCGAGGACATGAAGTTCTGGGAGGAGGATACAATGTGTAAGAAAGAACTGCAGATGCTGGTTTAAATCGAAGGTAGACACAAAATGCTGGAGTATCTGTCCTGGGCCTCCTCTATTGTCAGAGTGAGGCCCAGCGCAAATTGGAGGAACAGCACCTCATATTTCACTTGGGTAGTTTACACCTCAGCGGTATGAACATTGACTTCTCTAACTTCAGATAGTCCTTGCTTTCTCTCTTCATCCCCTTCCCTTTCCCAGTTCTCCCACTAGTCTTACTGTCTCTGCCTACATCCTATCTTTGTCCCGCCCCCTCCCGACATCAGTCTGAAGAAGGGTCTCGACCCGAAACGTCGCCCATTCCTTCTCTCCAGAGATGCTGCCTGTCCCGCTGAGTTACTCCAGCATTTGGTGTCTACCGTCTAGCACGTGGATAGGACAGGTTTGGAGGGATATTGGCCAAACACGGGACTAGTGTAGCTGAGACATGTTGGCCGGTGAGGGCGAGTTGGGCAAGTGTCACCGAAGGGCCTGTTTCCACGCTGTCTCACTCTGTGACTCTAAGACTAAACTAAACTAAACTATCAGTTGCTGGGACCAGAGAGTGGGTATGGAGGCAAGAGTGTGTTTAGTTTAGGTTAGATACAACTTTAGAAAGTATGGCTGGCAGTGCGAAGAAGGCAGGCTGTGGCAGGAAAGGGTTGGGCCGTTCAGGACTCAACAGAAGGGACGAGAAGGAAGGGAGCTGAATGGGAAGTGGGGAAAGGGGAAAGGGGGGGAGGGGGAAACTGAGACGCATAAAGATAAGGAGACTGAGAAATTGCCTGTGAGAAAGGGAGGGGGCAGAGGAGAACGATCTATATATCGGCAAGACCAAGCGTGGGCTCGGCGATCGTTTCGCTGAACAGTTCCGCCTATGCCTACGCGATCTCCCGGTTTAACTCCCCTGCCCAATCCCCACACTGACCCCTCCGTCCTGGGCCTCCTCCACTGTCAGAGTGAGGCCCAACACAAACTGGAAAAACAGCACCTCATATTTTGTTTGGGCAGCTTACATTACAACCCAGCCGTATGAACATTGATTTCTCTAACTTCAAGTCCCTCCCCCACCCTAGTTCTCCGGCTAGTTTCACTGCCCTTCTGATTAATTTTACTTATTGTAAACCGCCTTGTCACCTTGTCCTCAGCTAACGATGAACCGTTCTACATTTCCTTCTCATCATCTGCTTTGATCTGTTGTTTTCACACCATACCCTTCCATATCTATAATTTCCTCTCCCCTAACTCTCAGTCTGAAGAAGGGTCTCGACCCAAAACGTCGCCCATTTCTTCTCTCCAGAGATGCTGCCTGTCCCGCTGAGTTACTCCAACTTGTTAAATGAGAAATAGTCTGTGGAAGGAACTGCAGATGCTGGTTTATACTGAAGATAGACACAAAGTGCTGGAGCAACTCAGCAGGTTTGGCAGCATTTTTGGAGAAAAGGAAGTCAGTCTGAAGTTTAAAGCTGCGTTTCCTTCAACATGAATGAATGAATGAATAAGTTTTAAAGAAGGAACTGCAGATGCTGGAGAATCGAGGGTTACACAAAAGGCTGGAGAAACTCAGCGGGTGCAGCAACATCTAAGGAGCGAAGGAGATAGGCGACGTTTCGGGCCGAAACCCTTTTTCAGACTGAATAAGTTTATAGGCCAAGTATTCACATACAAGAAATTGTATGTGCCAAAGGCGTACGGGTTTGTAGGTTAATTGACGTTGTTTAAAAAAAAATGTAAATTGTCCCTAGTGTGAAGGATAGTGCAGTTCAGTTTAGTTTATTGTCAACAGTGAAAAGCTTTTGTTGCATGCTAACCAGTCAGCGGAAAGACAATACAACATGATGAGGGTGTTCGCTGGTTAGTGCAGATTCGATGGCCAAAAGGGCCTGTTTCTGCACTGTATCTCTAAAGCTCAAAGTCTAAAGTTCTTGCTGTTTGTAGCGGCTTATAGCTCCCTCTGAAATTCCCTGAGATTATGGAGACTCCACGTTAGGTATAAATATTTCTCAGATTTGGCAAACACATCACAAGGGTTGTTCCAAATCATTTTGCCCATCAGCGGACAGGTGGGACTAATGTAGATAGAGCATGTTGGTCGGCACGGGTAAAATGGGCCGAAGGGCCTGTTTCCCCACTGCATTACTCTATGACTCCAGAGAGAGCCAGGTCATGTTGAGAGATACATCTCTAGCAAGTCTATCAAACCAAGGTCATATATTACTGCTCCATAGCGTTCTGAACTAGGCACTCATTGGGTTAAGGGAATACTGCTCGGAATCTCATTGCAAAATCACCAACCAACGTCACTAATACACTGAGAGCTGGTCCCACCAGGACACACGTACATCACCACATCTCATGTATTATTCACACCGGGCTAGAAAATGTTGATCTCAACAAATTACTTCAGCTGCTAGTGTTTCACAAATCGGTGTTAAAAATAAAAGCAGTTGGGTAAAAAACCAATGGGATCCATTCACCTCTGCAAGTAGATTTGCATTTGCTTGCGTTTGTCACGGGGATCCTTGGTTCATTCACCAAAGTCATGAACAAAGAATATAGTAAGTGGAGTGTTGCCATGAAGCAAACTGGAGAGATGTACTGTCACTTTCACTATCTCTGCACCATCGTGTAACAACCTTTTTTATTGAGTAGTTTAGTTTAGTTTAAAGATACAGCGCAGAAACAGGCCCTTCCGCCCACCGAGACTGCACCGACCAGTGATCCCCGCACACTAACACCATTCCTCACTAGGGACCATTTACATTTTTTTAATATACCACACCATTTAACCCACGAACGTCTTTGGATATTGGGAGGAAACCGAAGTTCTTGGAAGAAACCCCGCACTGGTCACGGGGAGAACATGCAAACTGCGTACATACAGCAACCGTAGCCAGGATCCAACCCGGGTCTCTGGTGCTGTAAGCAATGTAATGCCCCTGTCCCACTTAGGAAACCTGAACGGAAACCTCTGGCGACTTTGTGCCCCACCCAAGGTTTCCTTGAGGTTCCCGGAGGTTTTTGTCAGTCTCCCTAATGGTCGAAAGTGGTTTCCGCTTCTTCTATGTTCCGCAGATTATTTCAAAAAATCGGTAATTTTTTAGTCGAAGCCGGTTGCGATGCTAGTTGAAGGTGGTTGCCGGAGGTTGCAGGTAGTGGAAGGTAAGGCCTCCCTGGTGGAATAAAACTGGGTGAAAAAAAGGTCACCTTTTGCCTAGGTTTCCAATGTGGAAGAAAGCTGCCTTTAGATGTAACATAAAAATAAGTGCTGCAGCTTTGCAAATTTTAACCAGCAGTTTTTTAATTTATTTTCACCTTCCTAGAGTTCCTGTGGATCAAAATGCTTGCTGTCTGAGAGACCGGGGGGGGGGGGGGATCAACTTTGTGGACAGAGGTGGCTTGGGACCACTACACAAAACAAAACCCAAACACTTTAACTCCCCCTCTCATTCACACACTGACCTCTCTGTCTTGGGCCTCCTCCACTGTCAGAGTGAGGCCAAATTGGAGGAACAGCACCTCATATTTCGCTTGGGTAGCTCACAATCCAGCGGTGTGTATATTGATTTCTCTCATTTTAAGTAACCCTTGCATTCCCTTTCTCTCTGCCCCTTCCCCACCCTTGTCGTTGTGCTAGTTTCATTGTCTGTACCACTTTGTTATCATCTTCTCCACAGCCAACAATGGACCATTGTGGGCTCCACCATTCCTTGATCAGCCTTGATTTGTTCTTATCACACCTTGCATTATTTTGTTCTTTGCACCTTTTCAAACCTCTAGTTTCCCTCTCCCCTGACTCTCAGTCTGAAGAAGGGTCTTGACCCAAATCATCACCTACATTTTTCTGAAACGGCTGAGTTACTCCAGCATTTTGTGTCTATCTTCAGTGTAAACCAGCACCTTCTGTTCTTCCTACACGCAAAAAAAGCCCCTGTCATTTACTTGTTTCTCTCCATCTGTTATCACCGCGTGACAGCTCATTTGTGACTGGGAATTGCACAGAAAAGCAAATCCACAGTCTATATCTATGGAGCTTGGTCCTCTCCTCCATCAACAGGCCTGTCTACTGGTGTACCCAAGGGCAATCCATGAAAGAGAACATTTTGTTTAGGAATGATTCAATGACAACCTACATTTCAGTACTGATCTTTGCTGAAAGAAAACAACTCAAAAGTGCTTCACAATGGAGTGTGAAAATAGGAGAAGGAAGAAATTGGGGGAAAGAGTCAAGAGTCAAGGGAGAGCCAAGAGTGTTTTGTTGTCATATGACCCAGATAGAACAATGAAATTCTTACTTGCAGCAGCACAACACAATATGCAAACATAGTTTACATGTCGTTCATTTAAGGGAAATTCTGGTGAAAAAAGCCTGGTGAGTAATAGGGGGATACAGGCGGTGGGGGGGGGAGGGGGGGGGGTGAGGGAGGTATTGCCTTGCAGATGAATGGAGTGACAAAGGCCAGAGATGAAAAGGGTGTCAAATAGGCAGAGGAGTGAAATAGTGTAAAAAGCCAGAGGGAGGGATATAGGCCAGAGGGAGGGATATAGGTGGGAAGGGATTAGGTTGAAGGGGGAAGAGTGGTCACCCGCACACTAACACTATCCCACAAACTATGGACAATGTATCGTTTTTACAGAAGCCTACAAACCGGTACGTTCAGAATTTGGAGTGTGGGAGGAAACCGAATCACCTGGGGAAAACCCACACGGAGAACGTACAAACTCCGTACAGGCAGCACCCGTAGCCAGGATCGAACACGGGTCTCCAGTGCTGCGAGGCAGCAACTCTACCGCTCGCCACCGTGCTTTGAATCATTATTTAATTAGTATTTGCAGTACAGTCGTTTAACGCTAGAAAATGAATGCTATTAAATGGGCCAATCATATCCTAATGAATTTGAACACTCAATACTCTCGTCCTTCAATAAGTGATGATGTTGCTGTCATGGTGAGCTCTGAAATCTGGCAGTTTTAGCAGTGAGCTGCCTTGTATTAATGGACAAGTTTCTAGCATGCCACTGGGACTGGTTAGTGAGTCACAATCTTTTCACTATATATTCGTATTTGCAGTTTTAAAAATTAACAAAATATTTATTTTCCTAAAGGGAATCTGTTTTTGCAATAGCGCCAGAGACCCGGGTTCGATCCAGTCAAGACTGCTCTCTGTCCGAAATTTGTTACATTCTCATTTGTTACGTTCTCATCTCATTGAGACATATAAGATTGTTAAGGGATTGGACACGCTAGAGGCAGGAAACACGTTCCCGATGTTGTGGGAGTCCAGAACCAGGGGCCACAGTTTAAGAATAAGGAGTAAGCCATTTAGAACGGAGACGAGGAAACACTTTTTCTCACAGAGAGTGGCGAGTCTGTGGAATCGCCACAGCTTCCACCTGCCTCCACCTTCTCTACCTCAGAGGGCGGTGGAGGCCGGTTCTCTGGTTGCTTTCAAGAGAGAGCTAGATAGGGCTCTTAAAAATAGCGGAGTCAGGGGCTATGGGGAGAAGGCAGGAACAGGGTACTGATTGGGGATGATCAGCCATGATCACATTGAATGGTGGTGCTGGCTCGAAGGGCCGAATGGCCTACTCCTGCACCTATTATCTATTGTCTATTGTCGTCCCCGTTTCACAGTTTTACAGTTTAGTTCATTGTCGTGTATTCGGAGGTACAGTGAAAAGCTTTTAGTCCGTGACCACGCGGGTTTTCTCCAGGAGCTCTGGTTTCCTCCCACACTCCAAAGACATACAGGTTTGTAGGTTAATTGGTTCCTGTAAAATTGCTCCTTGTGTGTAGGGAGTGGATGAGAAAGTGAGATAAATTCAAGTGTGTAGGAAGGAACAGTCGATGCTGGTTTATACTGAAGATAGACACAAAATGCTGGAGTAACTTAGCTGGTCAGGCAGCATCTCTGGAGAACTTGGATAGGTGATTAATTTAATTTAGTTTAGTTTGGAGATAAAGCGCAGAAACATACCCTTCGGCCCACCGAGTTCTCACCGACTAGTGATCCCCGCACATTAACACAAGCCTACACACACTAGGGACAATTTACACACGTTTCAGGTCGGGTCGAGGAAGAGTTCCAACCTGAAATGTCACCTATTCCTTGTCCCGTTGAGTTACTCCAGCATTTTATGTCTATCGTCGGTGTAAACCAGCATCTGCAGTTCCTTCCTACACCATGTTCGTACTTTTCCCCTTGAAGTAAATTAAAGCAAATAGAATGAGTGAGTTTGAAAGAAGCAAACTTTAGCTTTTCACTCAGCCCGTTACCTAGGTAATAAAATGATTCTTATTATCCATTACAAATATTTAGATAAATCTTCCTATAGATTGTTAAATTGGCATAGAATTGCTTTCAGAGTGACATCTTAAAACATGAAAATATATATTTTTTCATATGGCAAAATTGTCACGTTCCTTCTTACCAACCCTCGTCTAGGAAGGGAACAGCAAGCACTCCTTAGAGCTGCTGAGGAATATGCATCCACATATACCTCGCCCTACACTTGCACGTCTAGCAGCTGGCAAAGCATCAGTGTACATGGTGCAGGAGCCAGTTCTCTTGAACAGCGGCTGAGGTACAATAGAATATCAAAGAGGACATAGTGTTCTCTGTTTGCACAAGACTAAAATCAAATAATCTATCTACATGGTGGCAATTAATTCACTTAGATCAAATTTGCAAAGGTTTTTGATTAAAATATGCCACAAAGTCAGAATTAATTTGCAACAGACTCCAACATTTATCATAAGGTGCCCCAACTCTAGAAAAAGCTCTCAACTTCGGTCAAGTCAAAATCCTTAACATCAAAGCTGTAGAAAATTCTCTTACCTACTAGCCTGTTTTTTTTACACTAACTAGACTGCTTGCATTCTTTTGCGTAGGAAGGGACTACAGATGTTGATTTACACCGAAGATTGACACAGATTGCCAGAGTAAGCCAGGGGTCATGCAGCATCTTCGGAGAAAAGGAATAGGTGACCTTTTGGGTTGAGACCTTTAGATTGGTAGTCAGGAGAGAGGGAAACTAGTGGTATGAAAAGGTCCATAGAACAAAAGAATGCACGGTGTGAAAAGAACAAATCAAGGCCAGCAAGGATGATCAAGGAAAGGTGGCGCCTGCAATGGTCCATTGTTGGATGTGGAGAAGATGATAATGAGGGGGAAACCTAGCGGGACAACTGTGAAACTAGTAGAACGACTTGGCTGGGGGAGGGATGGAGAGAGAGAGGGAATGCAAGTGTTAGTTAAAATTAGAGAAATCAATGTTCATACCGCTGGGTTGTAAGCTGCCCAAGCGAAATATGAGGTGTAGTTCCTCCAATATGTGTGTGGCCTCACTCTAACAGTGGAGGAGGCCGAGGACGGAAGGGTCAGGGTGGGAATGTGGCCCTGGTTGGGCTGCCTGCATTTCTTAGCGGAACTAGACTGCCTGTGTGTTTTTCCTTTGCATTAAATATATGGCCCACCTTTCTTACAATAATCAGGTTGGCCGTGTTCCGTACACGAATCTCACTGCCTGCATTTTGTTCCTGTTAGCAGCAACGCTTTTGATCACCGGTGCAACGTGAATAACAATGTAAGGTTGCTTGCTCTGGTGTGATGCGATTTTTATCGGTTCCGGTCAGTACCAAGGGCTCAGGATACTGGTCTGCAATATATTCCCTTTAATCTCCGTGATTGCCCGTGTTTATCAGTTTATCAGCGGTTCAATTGCAACAGGGCCAATCGCAGTAATCCCCAGGTATCCATTTTTCCTGTGGAGGTGTGGAGTGGCGGATGATATGTTGTCTTATTTAGCACCGAAGCCAGCGGCTGATTAAACTCAATCAATCCACGGGAGGGAATTTGGCCCCCCTGCTCTCCCTTGGGTCCCATCCCTTCTGACCTTTTGATTCATGAGTGATTCACTTGGTCAGCCACCAGAATAACCTCTCCCGATGCAGAGATAGCGGGACAGGTTTACGGAATGCATTATTAATGGTCCTTTCTGAACCTGCGATTGAGAATTTAACCTCAGCGTAATCCTGCCTTGCCCTGATCCAGGTATTCTTCCCCGGCAGAGAGAAAGATATATGAGAAAACGTAGACACTTAGCAACCGAAGCTGCAAATCAACTGAGTGAAGAACGTGACAGTGGGCACATACCCAAACAAAGGAATAAAGGCAATGGGGCTCTACGCTCTGAGCTCTAAGGGCCTGTCCTACCGCAATTTTTTCAGCGACTGCGAACTTCAGTGACTGACGCCCTAAAACCGTCACGTTGTACGACACTCCGCGTCGCCCGCCTTCACAACACAAGAAGGTTACACCGAAGTATAATATACAATAGACAATAGGTGCAGGAGTAGGCCATTCGGCCCTTTGAGCCAGCACCGCCATTCAATGTGATCATGGCTGATCATCCCCAATCAGTACCCCGTTCCTGCCTTCTCCCCATATCCCCTGACTCCGCTATTTTTAAGAGCCCTATCTAGTTCTCTCTTGAAAGTATCCAGAGAACCTGCCTCCACCACCCTCTGAGACAGTTAATTCCACAGACTCACCACTCTCTGTGAGAAAAAGTGTTTCCTCGTCTCCGTTCTAAATGGCTTACTCCTTATTCTTAAACTGTGGCCCCTGGTTCTGCACTCCCCCAACATCGGGAACATGTTTCCTGCCTCTAGTGCGTCCAAGCCCTTAACAATCTTATATGTTTCAATGAGATCCCCTCTCATCCTTCTAAACTCCAGAGTGTACAAGCCCATTCTCTCAGCCTATGACAGTCCCGCCATCCCGGGAATTAACCTTGTAAACCTATGCTGCGCTCCCTCAATAGCAAGAATGTCCTTCCTCAAATTAGGGGACGAAAACTGCACACAATACTCCAGGTGTGATCTCACTAGGGCTCTGTACAACTGCAGAAGGACCTCTTTGATGCCTCTTGTTATAAAGGCCAACGTACCATCCGCTTTCTTCACTGCCTGCTGTACCTGCATGATTACTTTCATAGATGGTTGTACAAGGACCCCCAGATCCCGTTGTACGTCCCTTTTTTCCCAATTTGATGCCATTTAGATAGTAATCTGCTTTCCTGTTTTTGCTACCAAAGTGGATAACCTCACATTTATTTAACTTCATCTGCCATGCATCTGCCCACTCCCCCAACCTGTCCAAGTCACCCTGCATTCTCATAGCATCCTCCTCACAGTTCATACTGCCACCCAGCTTTGTGTCATCTGCAAATTTGCTAATGTTATTTTGAATCCCTTCATCCAAATCATTGATGTATATTGTAAATAGCTGTGGTCCCAGCACGGAGCCTTGCGGTTCCCCACTAGTCACTGCCTGCTATTCTGAAAGGGACCCGTTAATCCCTACTCTTTGTTTAATTACTCTTTGATAATAATCACATTGGAAATGAATTTATCTACAATAAATCGAAGGACCAATAACTTTGTAATGGATAAGTCGGCGCTTTATACACCCGCGTCACTGGCTGTCACCCGCAGGACAGCATACGTCAGTGTGTGACAGGCGCATGACATGATAAGGCACCCAGATGTCGCCTGAAGATTTTGAACATTCCAAAATCCAGGGGCGGCCGGGAGTCACTACATGCGTCAACACGCGTCATGACCCGACCACGCCACGACAACCTCTTTACAGGCTGTCGCCAAAAATGTCGCCCAAGTGGGACAGGCCCTTTAGAATAGGATTAAGGGAAATGGGCCAAACTCGGGCAGATGGGACCAGCGTAGATGGGGCATCTTGGTCGGCATGGGCAAGATGTGCTGAAGGGCCTGCGTCTGTGCTAGCTTGGTTTAGTTTAGGTTAGAGCTTCAGCATGGAAACAGACCCCACGGCCCACCGGGTCCTCGCTGACCAGCGATCCCTGCACACTAACACAATCCTACACACACACGGGACAATTTACAACTTTACCAAAGCCAATTAACCTACAAACCTGCACGTCTTTGGAGTGTGGGGGGAAACCGGAGCACGCGGAGAAAACCCACGCAGGTCACAGGGAGAACGTACGAACTCCATACAGACAAGCACCCGTAGTCAGGATCGAACCCGGATCTCTGGAGCTGTGAGACAGCAACTGCACCAGCTGCCCCACCCTGCCACCCATGGGTGTTGAGAAGAATACTAACGTAGGATACAAGTATTTTAACTTTGACGGATAGATTGAAACACACTGCTCTGTTCAGAATGTAAACACCAGACTATTTGGCCCATCTGGTGATATTTATGTTCCATATGGGCTGCTTCATCTAATCCTTGGATTGTTTTCTCTGGAACATTGGGGGATAAATGGAGATGACATAGAAGTATATAAAATGAGAAGAGTCTTCAATACGGTTGACGGAACCTTTTTCCTAATGTGGAAATGTCTAGGACTTGGTTTATTCCCACGTGTCCCAAGGTACAGTAAAAAGCTTTTGTTGCATACTGAAAAATCAACAGAAAGACTTCACATGATTACAATCGAGCCATTCGCAGTGTACAAATACTTGATAAAGGGAATAACGTTTAGTGCAAGATAAAGTCCAATCAAAGATTGTCTGAGGATTATAGTGAGCTACACAGTAGCTCAGGGATCGCTCTCTCGTTGTTGAAAGGGTGGTTCAGTAGCCTGATAACAGTTGGGAAGAAACTGTCTCTGAATCTGGAGGTGTGTGTTTTCACACTTCTGAACTCTTGCCTGATGGGAGAGGGGAGAAGAGGGAGTGACCGGGGTGCGGCTCATTCTTGATTTTGCTGCTGGCGTTGACGAGGCAGCGTGAAGTGCAGATGGAGTCAATGGAAGGGAGGTTGGTTTGTGCGATGGTCTGGGCTGCGGCAAAGGCAATTCTCTGCAATTTATTGCGGTCTTGGATGGAGCTGTTCCCAAACCATGCTGTGATGCATCTTGAGTTGTTCGGTAGGCCATAGCTTTAATGTGAGATTGTCACAGTTTACAGGTGTGCTGGGCCAGCTTTGTTTTGTCACTGAGAGTGGTGGGGGGCTGGTATGTGCTGTCAGGAGCGGCACTGTGTTTAATTTCGAATTCAGCTTTTAAGCCCTTTGTAGCAATTTTCCATTAATTTGTTCCATATATCGTGGCAAGGTGGTGCAGCGGTAGAGCTGCAGCCTTACGGTGCCAGAGACCCGGGTTCGATCCTGAATATGGGTGCTGTCTGTACAGAGTTTGTATGTTCTCCCTGTGACCTGTGTGGGTTTTCTCCCAGATCTCTGGTTTGCCCCCACACTCCAAAGACGTACAAGTTTGTAGTTTAATTGGCTTAGTATAATTGTAAATTGTCCCTGGTGTGCGCAGGATAGCGTTAGCGTGCGGGGATCGCTGGTCGGCATGAACTCAGTGGGCTAAAGGGCCTGTTTCCATGCTGTATCTGTAAAACAAAAAACTAAACTAAAACAGGCCCTTCAGTACAGTTTACCTATGCGGACCAATATACCCCATCTACACTAACCCCACCTGCCCGAGTTTGGCCCATATCCCTTAACATTATCCTTTTAAACTTCAAAGATATAGCCCCATTGCCTTCATCTTTTCAAGAGGTAGCAGTAGGCTTGGATGTGTCTGCACTGTGATGTACAAAACTAAACTATCTAGGCCCAGTGCACAGGTGATTCTATGCTGAGCATCACCAGTCTTTTATTACCCGAATGATCATAAGGAACAGGAGTAGCATTAGGCCATTCAGCCCATCAATTCTACTCCGCCATTCAATCATGGCTGATCTATCTCTCCCTCCTAACCCCATTCTCCTGCCTTCCCCCCTTAACCTCTGACACCCGTACTAATCAAGAACGTGATGGCTGGTATATTTATTTGAGTGGAGGTTAATGTGGAATGGAAAAGGTTAAACAGAAGGGCTGCTGCTGACTAATTCAAATCGCCCACTGTGGGAGTTTCTTGTCACCGTGAATGGCCCCGGTGAGAATTGATTCCTGACATAAATGATGTGCTCAGCTCTGGGGACAGCAAGTACAAGTACAAAGAAGATAGTCACAAAATGCTGGAGTAACGCAGCAGGTTGTACAGGGTTTTGGTGAGGCCACACCTGGAGTACTGCGTACAGTTTTGGTCTCCAAATCTGAGGAAAGACATCCTTGCCATAGAGGGGGTACAGTGAAGATTCACCAGACCGATTCCTGGGATGTCAGGACTTTCATATGAGGAAAGATTGGATAGACTCGGTTTGTACTCGATGGAATTTAGAAGATTGAGGGGGGATCTTATAGAAACCTACAAAATTCTTAAGGGGTTGGACAAGCTAGATGCTGGAAGATTGTTCCCGATGTTGGGGGAGTCCAGAACAAGGGGTCACAGTCTAAGGATAAGGGGGAATTCCTTTAGGACCGAAATGAGGAAAACATTCTTTACACAGAGAGTGGTGAGTCTCTGGAATTCTCTGCCACAGAAGGTAGTTGAGGCCAGTTCATTGGCTATATTTAAGAGGGCGTTAGATGTGGCACTTGTGGCTAAAGGGATCAGGGGGTATGGAGAGAAGGCAGGTACGGGATACTGAGTTGGATGATCAGCCATGATCACATTGAATGGCGGTGCAGGCTCGAAGGGCCGAATGGCCTACTCCTGCACCTATTTTCTATGTTTCTATGTCCAGAGATGCTGCCTGACCTGCTGAGTTACTCCAGCAATTTGTGGCGGACGTCGATGTCTGCAGTTCCTTCCTATACATGCACAAGTCCAATATCTTCCTGTATCTTGTTACCTTTCAAAAGATAGCAATGGTAATATCCCTGCAGTGCCTTGAGATACTTGCTGGAGTTGGTCCAGGTTTCAGAGACATAAGATAGGTCAGGATTACTGCAGCCTGGTTGACAATGATTTTTGTGCCAGGACTGATCTTTGATCTTCAAATACCTACTTCATAAATCGAGCAAAGCTGGTGAATTCCCTTGCCCTTTGCTCGACAGCTGATATCAGGCAACTGAACTATCCTACAGCAACCAAAGAGCAGTCCTGAACTACTATCGAACTATCTTTGATCGGGTTTTACTGGCTTTACCTTGCACTAATTGTTCTTCCCTTATCATGTATGTGCTCACCGCGAATGGCTCGATTGTAATCGTGTATTGTCTTTCCGCTGGCTGGTAAACGCGCTACAAAAGTTACCTGGGTGCACGTGACAATAAACTAAACTGAACTGAGGTTGCATGAGACTGGGCAAGTATCATAGCGTCATAGAGTGATACAGTGTGAAAACAGGCCCTTCAGTCCAACTTGCCCATACCGGCCAACATGTCCCAGCTACACGAGTCCCAACTGCCCACGCTTGGTCCATATCCCTCCAAATCTGCCCTATCCATGTGCCTGTCTAACTGTTTCTTAAACGTTGTGATAGTCCCTCCTCTGGCAGTTTGTTCCATACACCCATCACCCTTTGCGCTAAAAAGTTACCCCTCAGATTCCTATTAAGTCTTTTCCCCTTCACTTTAGACCTATACCCTCTGATCCTCGATCCACCTACTCTGGACTCGATCAACCCGCACTAGATTCTGCGCATCTGCCCGATCTATTCCTCTCATAATTTTGTACACCTCTATAAGATCACCCCTTAACCTGCGCTCCAAGGAATAGAGTCCCAGCCTACTCAACCTATCCCTATAGCTCACACCTGTTCACCCTGGCAACATCTTTGTAAATCTTCTCTGTACCCATTCCAGCTGGACGACATCTTTCCTATAACATGGTGCCCAGAACTAAACACAATACTCTAAATGCGGCCTCACCAATGTCTTATACAACTGCAACATGACCTCCCAACTTCTATAGTGGTCTAATTTTGCCAGGGCCTCAACACGTCTCACCTCCCCTTTTTTTCTCCAGAGATGCTGCCTGACCCACTGAGTTACTCCAGCATTTTGTGTCCACCTCCTGTGTAAACCAGCATCTGCAGTTCTATCCTACACATCTCATCATGAATTGGTCCATTTTTGCCTGGGAAGACAGTGATTGAATCTCATTCCCTGGGCTTTTTAAAGAACAGAGGCTGTTTGTTTCACAAATGCTTACCTGCAATAGAATGCAAACCTTTGTGGTACATCACATGCCAATTGTATTTATGCATTTTGCATTGCATACACTTCCATTTGCTTGCCTTACACATTTGTGCAGTACTTTACATAAATATGTAATATTATCAAAATTGAAAATGCAAGGACTGCCAGAATGACTGATGCTGGAATTTAACACACTCAGATGGGTGAGGATATGACTTTAATGAGTTGATTTTGTCCAAAGTCTCTGGTTTTCTTAATTTAAAAAGATACATCTATTTTATTGAATGCATTAAAATCAGTTCTGTCTTGAAGAAATTGGAGTCATCATACCCTTTTGGATTTATGTGCAGTATTTTTTATGAGATTAACTGTATCATTAAATATTTACTGAAGTCGATGGTCGAGCAGAAAATGCAGTACTGCCCTCGTGTGGCTAGTTACATTTCTGCTGCTGCTCTGAATAGCTGATCTTTACACTGGGCTGCACAAATTCAAAGTCTTCATGTTCGTAGCTGAACATTTTTACTCCAAGTTCGATTTTGGTTTAATTATGATCTTGAAACTTTGACTGCCAGGCATTTTATGATGGTACTGAATCATAGTGATATAGCGTGGAAATAGGCCCTTCGGCCCAACTTGTCCATGCCGACCAAAATGTCCCATCTACATTAGTTTCACACCTGCCTCCATTTGGCTCGTATCTCTCTAAACCTACACTATCCATGTACCTGCCTAAATGTTTCTTAAAGGTTGTGATAGTACCTTCCTCAACTACATCTTCTGGCAGCTCATTCCATATACCCACCACCCTATGTAAAAAAAGCTGCACCTCAGGTTCCTATTAAATCAGCTGGTAGAGATGTCTAATACTAGAGGGCATAGCCTTAAGGTAAGAGGAGAAAAGGTTAATGGACATGTGCGGTGAGTACATAGACTAGTGGGGGCCTGGAACACATTGCCAGAGGTGATGGTGGAGGCCAGGGTTGCCAACTGTCCCATATTAGCTTGGACAGCCCTTCTGTTGGGCTAAATTGGTTTGTCCCATATGGGACCACCCTTGTCCCGTATTTAACTGCTACTAGTCGGGTCGTGGGGACTCGGGACGGAGCGCGTCGTCCGGCCCCGCCTCACCCATCCCGATGTAGCGCAACCCATGGAGTGCAGCAGCAACACTTCGCCCGTGGCCCCGTCGGTAGGCAGCCCGGCCAGCTGTCCGAACTCCGGACCTTCGCTTACCGTCGACACCACCACCCCTCCTTCTCATGGCCGATCATCGGTTCACAAGTTGGATGGGGCGCCCGGGACAAAACTCCTCAGCTGGCCCGCCGGCTGGGCTTGGTGTGCAGTCCAGCACCCGGGCCGACTCATCATTCCCCCAGCCACGGCCGTGTCGGTCAACGAATTGCCGTCGGGAATTTGTCCCTTATTTGGGAGTGAGAAAGTTGGCAACCCTAGTGGAAGCAGATGCGATAGTGGCATTTAAGAAGCTTTTAGATAGGCGCATGGAAGTGCAGGTAATAGAGGGATGTGGATCATGTACAGGCAGACGGGATCAGTTTAACTTGGCATCATGTTCGGCACTAACATTGTGGGCTGTGGGGTCCATGTTGTACTGTTCTATGCACTATGTCAGCAGCAATTGAAGAGGCCCATTCAAAAGGCAACAAACAATGGTATTAATGCAGAAATGTGTTGCTTTTTGAGAATGGCAGGGCCCTAGGGAATGTTGTAGAGCAGAGGGATCTAGAACATAGTTCCCTGAAAGAGGCATCACAGGTAGATAGGGCAGTCAAGAGGGGTTTTGGTGCATTAGCCTTCATCAGTCATGGTATTGAGTAGAGAAGTTGTGATGTTATGTTACAGTTGTACAAGATGTTGGTGAAGCCATATTTGGAGTACCGTGTCTTTTCTTTCTGATCTTACTAACTAATTTGCAAGACAATTGCATAGACTGCTGGGAAGGATGGGAAAGAGCACCTGTGTATTAAAGTGGAGTATGTCTACCTGTATATTAAAGACTTTGTTGAGTAACCCTGAGACAAAGCTGTTACAGTAAGTCATAAGTTCTAGGAGCAGTTCTAGGCAGTCACGGGGTCGCAGCGGTAGAGTTGCTACCTTACAGCGGACCCGGTGGGCTGAAGGGCCTGCTTCAGTTTTATTATCACTAAAACTAAAAAATTAATTAAAAAAAAAAATTAGGCCATTCGGTCCAACAAGTCTACTCCGCCGTTCAATCATGGCTGATCTATCTTTCCCTTTCACACCCACTCTCCTGCTTTCTACCCATAACCCCTGACACCCTTACTAAACAAAAAATTGTAGATCTCCGCATTATTAATATCCATACCAAGGCTTATTCCATTTCTGTTGCCATTACCTTCTTGAAGCCATTTTCCTCCGCATTACATCCATAAAAGAAATACCCTGGTGAAAATAGAATTGCGTAGCCTTTTGACTTCTCATGTTTGAGATGCAAATCTTGCACTGTTCAGTAAAACAATAAGGTCGAGGAAGCAGCAAAAGAAGCCTTTCGCTTTTATGAACCTATGACACGCAGAACAGGACCTGAGGGTGAAGTTAGCTTATGCAAATTTGTGATGTAAAATGTCACCAAATCATTAAATTGATACGAATGCCTAATCTGTGAGCGTACTGATTGTGAACAAATGAAAGTTTTCTCCTGTTTTTACTATGTTGGACCAGCTAAAACCAATTTTCCCAGATTTCCCCCCTAGGAGTTGGTCTGAACCCAACACTGCATAATCCTACAGTTCCAGTAATCATTTCCTTGAATAATATGGTTGCTTCTAAAGCAGTTAAATTCAACAGTGGTTAGGAATATACAGCATAGTCTCATATTAAATTGCTGCATGATTACAGTTCTGTCACAAAATGTAATATGTGCAATTTATACCAACAATGGTATAATCCCACGTGCGGTTAAAATACAAATGATATTATTATACATCACATAACACACAGTCAGTTCATTGCATTATGCTTCAATGCGGTGGTTAGGCATTTACTGTAAGTGCTATTCTGCAGTACAAAGACAGAATGGAAGAGGTAAGTAAGCACAGTGTGCGGCACAGTGGCACGGCTGGTAGAACCACTGTCTCACAGCGCCAGAGTCCCGGGTTCGATCCTGACCTCGGGTGCTGTCTGTGCGGAGTTTGCACGTTCTCCCTGGGACCATGTGGGTTTCCTCCAGGTGCTCCGGTTTCTTCTATAAATGTGTGGGTTTATGGGTTAAATGGCCACTGTAAATTGTCTCCAGTGTGCAAGGAGTGGATGTGAAAGTGGGGTAACACAGAACGGGTGATCAACGGTTGGCATCTTTCCATGCTGTGTCTCTAAATGAAACACAAGAGCAGCCTATTTGCCAACCAGTCCATGACGGTATTGTGATACCACCAGGGGGTGCCACACGATTGGCAGCCCCGCCAACAGTCAGTCTGTTTTTTCGTCTTTTTGTTTGTGTGTTTAAAATGTTTTGTTTTATGTGGTGGAAGTTGGGAGTTGGGGTCAGAGTCGGGGTTGGGGGAAACTTTTTCTTCAATCTCTTACCTTGCCAGAGATGCGATTGTTTTCCGGATCGTATCTCCAGTCGCTCTGCGGCCTAACATCTTGAAGCTGGAGACCTGCTCGGACTGACTTTGAGCCCCACAGCGGGGTGTGGACTTAACATCAAAGCCGATTCCTTGCCTGGGCTCGCTCCAACTGCGACCTGAGGACTTTACCATGGAGAGTTCGCAGTCTCGGCTAGAGACCATAGATGTCGGGAGCTCCAACGACGCACAAGGTTTGACCAGCGGGAAGCTGACATCCCCCCAATGAGGGCGCTTCATCGCCCCGACACAGAGGGCCCAAACGCCGCTGGCTACGGGAGTCAAGATCATCCCGTCAATGGAAGGCTCGAGGACCCCGACCACGGGAGAGCATAGAAGGGAAAAGATTGAACGTTTTTTTCACCTTCCATCACAGTGAGGAATGTGGAGGAGTCACTGTGGTGGATGTTTATGTTAAAATGTACATTGTGTGTTCCGTTGCTTTTTATTTGTACGACTGACTTGGCAAATGAAATTCCTTGCAAAACATACTTGGCTAATTAAGTGTTATTGTATTGTATTGTATTGGATTGTACTGACTCAATACATTGACTTTAGTGTTAAAACAGAAAATGAATAGCATGTAAGGATGGATGTCTTGCAATACATCAGAAATGTATTGCCGAGGTCTGAGATAATTTAAAATTTCAGTTATAGGCGAATTAGGCCATTCGGCCCATTAAGTCTATTCCGCCATTCAATCATGGCTAACCTATCTTTCCCTCTCAATTCCATTCTCCTGCTTTCTCCCCATAAACCCCGACACCCGTACAAATCATGAATCTATCAATCAGCACAATAAAAATATTCATTGACTTGGCCTCCACAGCCGACTGTGGCAATGAATTTCACAGATTCACCACCGTCTGACTAAATAAATTCCTCATCGTCGCCTTTCTAAAGGTAGTCCTTTTATTCTGAGGTTATGGGCTCTGATTCTAGACTCTCTCAGTGGTGGAAACATCCTCTCCACATCCACTCTATGCAGGTCTTTCACTATTCGGTAGGTTTCAATGAGGTTCCCCCTCATCCTTCTAAACTCCAGTGAGTACAGGTCCAGTGCCTTCAAATGCTCATCATACATTAACCCAAACCTCTCTGGGATCATTCACGTAAACCTCCTCTGGGCCCTCAGATACGGGGCCCAAATCTGCTCACAGAAATCCAAATGTGAGAAGCATTTGAGAAAGCAAACTGAGAAAGGTACTGCTGGCAAAGTCCAGTTTTCACAGAATAAGAATAATCTGCTGTCTTTCCAAGCAAGAAGTGGAAATTAACTCCAGGCTTTTTCTCCTGTGCTACCAAGAGAAATGATCAGGCAATGCTCTGCTTTTCATCTCTACTTTGGCACAAACTCCAGATTCACACTGATGGGGCAATATAGGAGCTCTCTGTGAATGTTAATGTCAACACATGAAATACGAAATGTGTGGGAAGGAACTGCAGATGCTGGTATCTGCAAAGATAGACACAAAATGCTGAAGAAACTTAGGCAGCATCTCTGGAGAGAAGGAATAGGTGACATTTCGGGTTACTCTAAATGTAAACCTTTGTATTTGTTATTAAATTCCTAATGATTTGAATAAACCAACAACTAAGAGTAATGCATAGGAACATCTGCGTTTAAAAAAATGTTTGAAGGAACGCAGTATTTGCGCACCATAGCCCTACCCATTCACAAATAAAATAAATAATCCTTATAATTGCACCACCTACATTGAGATTTATAATTTACCCTTTCCAATAGCAGCAAAGATCCTGACATCATTACCGCACGCTGTCCATAACCTACAGTTACTGTTTACAGTTTAGTTTATTGTCACGTGTACCAAGGTACAGTGTAAAACCTTTGTTGCTCTCCAGTCAGCAGAAAGGCAATAAATGATTACAATCGAGCAATTTACAGTGTAAAGATATACGATAAGGGAATAATGTTTAGTGCAAGGTAAAGCCAGCAAAGTCCGATCAAGGATAGTCCAAGGGTCACCAAAGAGGTAGATAGTAGTTCAGCACTGCTCTCTGGTTGTGGTAGGATGATTCAGTTGCCTGATAACAGCTGGGAATGAATTGTCCCTGAATCTGGAGGTGTGAGTTTTCACACTTCTGTGCCTTTTGCCTGGTGGGAGAGGGGAGCGGCCAGGGTGCGACTCGTCCTTGATTATGCTGCTGGGCTTGCCATGGTATAAATGGAGTCAGTAGAAGGGAGGTTGGTTTGTGTGATGGTCTACTAATGATCATTCCAGGGTGGTTAATGGTTGCAGCCAGAAATTGGATCAATGTCCAATGAACATTTTCCATGTATAGATAAAACAATGAAAATTAATTTCAAAGATAGACACAAAATGCTAGAGTAACTCAGTGGGACAGGCAGCATCTCTGGAGAGAAGGAATGTTGACGTTTTGGGTCGAGATCCTCATCAGACTGAGAGTCAGGGGAGAGGGACACAAGAGATATGCAAGGGTAGGTGTGAAAATGACAGATCAATGCAGACGGTGATCAACGAAATGTAGAATGGTTCATTGTTAGATGGGGGGAAAATTACAATAATGTTCTACGTTCCAATGTTAAATAGATTCTGGATCAGTTCCTGTGGACTGGAGGGTAGCTAACGTAACTTCACTTTTGAAGAAAGGAGGGAGAGAGAAAACTGGGAGTTATAGACAAGTTGGCTTTACATCGGTAGTGGGGAAGATGCTTGCGTCGATTGTTAAAGATGTAATAGCACGGATTTGGAAAGCAGTGATGGGATCGGTCAAAGTCAGCATTGATTTATGTAGGGGAAATCATGCTTCACTAATCTTCTGGATTTTTTTGAGGATCTTCTTCTTCTTCGAGTCCGTTGCAATCTCAGATGTCGTTCTGCCAGTATCTGGCGCAGGTCACAGCTGGTCGGGTCGGGTCGGTTCAGCCAGGTCCTGGGGGGCATCGTCACACGCCAGTAGGTGGGACATTGTCTGTACTGCTCCACAGCTGCATGTGTCTTCTGCCTGGTAGTTCCATGCTTTCATAAGTGCTTTGCACCTCCCCTGCTCCACTCGTAATCTGTTGAGGGTCTTCCAGGTTGGCCATGGGAGGTCGTGCCCGCTGGCGAGACATTCAATCGGAGTGATTCCTCTCTCCATCCAGTCGTGGGCCCGTGTGTTGAGCTGGTTCCATTCATCTTTCCAGATGTTGGTCCTTGCTGTTTCTTTGGTTGTCTGGAGAGGTGCGACTGTCTGCAAGAAACTGGCTCTGGATTTCAGTCGGGGTGGAGGTGCTGTGTGTCCGTGCAGGGGGTACCTGGTATCAATCTCCTGTGCTCTCCGCTCTTCTTGGGCGACGATGGATGGTCTGATATGGGGGGGGGCAATACCAGCTAGGGCGTAGAGGCACGGGACTGGCGTTGTCTTTATGCATCCCGTGATAATGCGGCAGATGTCGTTGAGGGCTGTGTCAACCAGTTTGGTGTGGTGGGAGCGGCTCCAGTTTGAGCACGTGTGCGTATTCAGCTGTGGAGAAGCACAGGGCTAGGGCAGTTGCACGGATGGCTGGTGGGTCAGCGCCCCACTTTGAGTTTACCGGTTTGCGCAGGATGTTGTTGCGAGTGTTGGCCTTGGCTTTGGTGTTCTGAAGGTGGGTTTTGAAAGAGAGTGTCCTGTCGAGTGTGACTCCGAGGTACACGGGGTGGAAGTGGTTGGGGAGTTTGTGGCCATCCCATGAGACGCTCAGTTGTTTTCCTGCATCTCGATTTTAAGGTGGAAGCTGCATAGTTGGGTTTTTGATGGGTTGGGTTTCAGGTGGTTGTTATTGTAGTAGGTTGTCATCTCTTGGAGGGAGCTTTCCAGGACAGGACTTTGAGGATGTAACAAGTAGAATGGATAAGGGAAAGCCAGTGGATGTGGTGCATCTGGACTTTCAAAAAGCCTTTGACAAGGTCCCACACAAGAGATTAATGTGCAAAATTAGAGCACATGGTATTGGGGGTAGGGTATTGACATGGATAAAGAACTGGTTGGCAGACAGAAAGCAAAGAGTAGTAATTAAAGGGTCCGTTTCAGAGTGGCAGGCAGTGACTAGTGGGGTGTTGTAAGGCTCGGTGCTGGGACCCCAGTTATTTACAATATATGTTAACGATTTAGACCAAGGTTTGCAGATGACACAAATCTGGGTGGCAGTGTGAGCTGCGAGGAGCATGCTATGATTGCCATACATGCAGGGTGACTTGGATAGGTTGGGCGAGTGTGCAGATGCATGGCAGATGCAGTATAATGTGGATAAATGTGAGGTTATCCACTTAGGTGGCAAGAACAGGAGGGCAGTTTATTATCTGAATGGTCAGATTCGGAAAAGGGGAAGTGCAACGAGACCAGGGTGTGCTTGTACATCAGTCACTGAAAATAAGCATGTTCTGTAGGTACAGCAGGCAATGAAGAAAGCTAATGGTATGTTGACCTTCATTGCGGAGGATTTGAGTTTATGAGTAAGGAGGTCCTACTGCAGTTGTACAGGGCCCTGGTGAGACCGCACCTGGAGTACAGTGCGCAATTTTGGTCTCCTAATTTGAGGAAGGACATTATTACTATGAGGGCGCGCAGTGTAGGTTCACCAGGTTAATTCCCAGGATAGTGGGACTAGCATATGATCAAAGAATGAGTCGATTGGGCTTATATTCACTGGAATTTAGAAGGATGAGAGGGGATATGAAAGAACCATATAAAATTCATAAAGGATTGGACAGGCTATATGCAGGAAAAATGTTCCCGATGTTGGGGGAGTCCAGAACCAGGGGTCACAGTTTAAGAATAAGGGGTAGGCCATTTAGGACTGAGATGAGGAAAAACATTTTCAGCCAGAGTTGTGCATCTGTGGAATTCTCTGCCACAGAAGGCAGTGAAGGCCAATTTACTGGATGTTTTCAAGAGAGAGTTAGATTTAGCTCTTAGGGCTAAAGGAATCAAGAGTTATGGGGGAAAAGCCAGAACGGGGTACTGATTTCAGATGATCAGCTATGATCATATTGAATGGCAGTGCTGGATGGCCTACTCCTGCACCTATTTTTCTGTTTTTCTGTTTCTAATGAGGCATCCAATCAGTCAAATTAATCATGAGGCCAGTGAATCTAGTCAGAGCACTAGGGTTGGGGAGGGACAGAGGGAGAGGGAAAGCAAGGGTTACTTGAAGTTAGAGAAATCAATATTTATACCACTGGGTTGTAAGCTGCCCAAGCGAAATGTGAGGTGCTGTTCCTCCAAGGAGGCCCAGGATGGAAAGGTCAGAGTGGGAATGGAAGAGGGACTGAAAATTAATTTCAGGTGGGAGCTGATATCAAAGTGCACTAGTGGAAGTTGTTTGAAGTTAGGACTAAAAGTAGCAGAGCCTGTTTTACAGACGGAATATCAAAACAGGGATCAGACCGAGACATTAATCCAGCCACTGGAGCGACAGTATCCGGAATTAGCATGGTCTAATTATACAGAATCA
Source organism: Raja brachyura (assembly GCA_963514005.1). The sequence continues at coordinate 43,338,536 of OY740803.1, read as the reverse complement.
TGCATATTCTCTTTGGAATAGCCCTAAAGCAGCAGAATTCATGTGGTCAAACATGCGTTAGTTCTGTAAAAATCTCTTCATAGAGTGATACCTCATGTAGGGACTCATTGAGATTATGCCAAAACTTGCCACATCACTGTGTGGGCATTGAACATAGAAGACGGAACAGTACAGCCCCAGAACAGGCCGTACAGCCCAGAATGGCTGTGCTGAACATGCTGCCCAGGCCATCACTTAACTGCCTGCTCATAACCCATTTTCCTCCATTCCTTGTATATTCAAATCCTTAGAGTCATAGAGTGATACAATGTGAAAACAGGTCCTTCGGCCCAACTTACCCACACCGGCCAACACATCCCAACTACTCTAGTCCCACCAGCCTGCCCAAGCGAAATGTGAGGTGCTGTTCCTCCAAGGAGGCCCAGGATGGAAAGGTCAGAGTGGGAATGGAAGAGGGACTGAAAATTAGGCCCATATCCTTCTAAACTTGTCCTATCCATATACCTGTGTAACTGTTTCTAAAACGTTGGGATAGTCCCCCCTCAACTACCTCTTCCGGCAGCTTGTTCCATACACCCACCACCTTTTGTGTGGAAAAGTTGGGATAGTCCCAGACTTCTCAACCTCTCACAATAGCTCAACCCCTCTAGTCCTGGCAACATCCTCAAAACATCGCTATCCTTAAGTATTTTACAGCTTATTGTCAGGCCATCAAAATCTTGCTTGTAGGAGCATCATGGGCAAATAGACTTGGGCCACCACACTAAACATCAATTACATGTACATTAGACAAGGTGAAACGGGAAAAGGCAGCAAAAACAAGACATCAGTGCAAAACACAATTGGAAAGCAGGCCCATGATACTGCAACAGGAGCTGAAACGCTACCTGTCTATGTTCTCCAGAGATGCCACTTGACCCGCTCAGCTACTCCAGCACTTTGTGTATTTTTGAGTATTAACATGCATCTACATTGACCCACCTGAGGCACGCCATGGGTGACCATGCCAGAGTGCCCAGCTGAGCAGAAGGCAGGACTTTGGCCAGCACTCGGGAGTATTGAGCTTCCACCCAGATCCTGAACGATCATTCTGGCCGTTTTAACCAAAATCGGTGTTCATTCCCAAGAGATGTTTTAACTCGGCATCAGTTTAACTTGGCATCATGTTTGGCAGACATTGTGGGACGAAGGTATACTGTTCTATGTTCTATCACATAGGGCGGTACGGTGGCGCAGCAGTAGAGTTGCTGCTTTACAGCACCAGGGACCCAGCTTCGATCCTGACTACGGGTTCTTGTCTGTACGGAGCTTGTACGTTCTCCCCGTGACCTGCGTGGGTTTTCTCCAGGTGCTCCGGTTTCCTCCCACACTCCAAAGATGGGCAGGCTTGTAGGTTAATTGGCTTGGTATAATTGTAAACCATGATGTGTGGGGATCGCTGGTCAGCTGTGTCACTAAACTAAACTACACCTTGTTGGTCCATCAGAAGGAGCACAACAGCAGGAAGAGCAATAGGAAAATACTTCTCTCTCTCGAGCCTCACATAGAACAGGCAGTACAGAAACAGGTCAATCTTCCTAACTTAAACGCCAGGGCTAGCGCCCCACACAGATCTCACCTTGCCCTTCCTGCACATCCCGCTTTGTCTGAGGGATACTCTATTGCTTCATCCCCACGTGCATATGCCTTCAGTTTGAAAGATACAGCATGGAAACAGGCCCTTCGGCCCATGAGTCCATGGCGACCATCTATCACGATTCTGTATAACATCCATTAGGAAGGAACTGCAAGAAGCACAGAGTAAAAAAAACGCCTGCAGAATCTAGCACAGCAAGGGTTGAAATGTAACCTTTAGTGGGGAAAGGGAACAGCAGCTGACTGTAACCTATTCCCTACTCTAATGCTCTAATAATTAAATGACAATGTTCTTTCATGACTCCTGCTGATTTTAAATCTTCTTCCTTGATATCTACACAGTTGGTTGTTCGAATTTTAAATTGAACTGAGCTTGGGAGGGTGTGTTGCCATTTAAAATTTCACAACAGAGCATAATATACTGTCTGTGCAGGAAAGAAATGCAGATGCTGGTTGAAACCGAAGGTAGACACAAAAAGCTGGAGTAACTCAGCGGGAGAGGCAGCATCTTTGGAGAGAAGGAATGGGTGACGTTTCGGCTTGAGAGGTCTGAAGAAGGGTCTCAACCCGAAACGTTACCAATTTCTTCTCTCCAGAGATGCTGCCTGTCCCGCTGAGTTACTCCAACTTTTTGTCTATAATATACCGTCTATTAGTTTCTACTCCACTTTGATGCCCCTGTGGCATTTAAATAGCAACTCCCCCACTTCCAATGTCAGGTTCCATCACAGACACCTTCATCTGTGGGGTAAGACTTACATTTTGTCTCAAATGGATGTACATTTTATGTTAGGAAACAGTTAGTAAGTAATATCACCGAGGCGCTCACTCTAGTTCATTTGTTTTGAATCTGATGTTTCCTGCACGTAGTATTTTATTTGTGACTCATTAAAAAAAAGTTTCTCCATGCAACTGTACAATAATTACAATAACTATTCAATAAATAAACTATAACAGGTGTATTTTCGTAAATTGCTCTGGTCGTATTTGTTCATGTGCAGTTCACACTGAATGTACTTCAGGCTGTAGAGATTCAGCACGGAAACAGGCCCTTTGGCCCACCGACCAGCGATCACCCGATACACTAGCACTACCCTACACACACTATGGGCAATTTATAATTTACAGAGGGCGTTAACCTACAAACCCCAACGTCTTTGGAGTGTGGGAGGAAACCGGAGCACCCGGAGAAAACCCGCGTAGTTACGGGGGAACCTACAAACTCCGTACATATAGCACCCGTAGTCAGGATCAAATCCCCGTCCCTGCTGCTGTAAGGCAGCAACTCTACCTCTATAACTGTACTGCTATACAATGGAACGGGTTCATTTCAGAAATATCTATTGATAAAGACTACGATAAACATGGTTCGAACATGTCAGAGGCCTACCATGTTCCACACTACTTCCCATCGCTTATTTGTTTCCCTCCATGTATTCCAGAAACTAAACTCAGATAAAACAAGAAATGATTAAACAAAAGCAGCGGCAGGTTGTCCAATGATAATTTATGACTCAATTACTAAATATCAGCACACAAAGGGACTCTAGGCTGTAACTTAATGATTCTCACCATTGGCGGTGGAAACAGATTGCCCGTTTAGCTTGAAAAACAAAGATCATTATGCAATGGCAGCTGCTACATTTACATGGAAAACAGGTTTTGCTTTCAGACCAGCCCAGAACATCCACCATTGCAAAAGAAACATAAAGGAAACATATTAGAGCAAAGCAACGCAGCTTAGTGGCTCAGCGGTAGAGTTGCTGCCTTACAGTGCCAAAGACCCGGGTTCAATCCTGACCACGGGTGTTGTCTGTACAGAGTTTGTGCATTCTCCCCATGACCAGGTGGGATTTCTCTGGGCACTCCGGTTTCTTTCCATATTCCAAAGATTTGCAGGTTTGAAGGCAAGTCCCTAGAGTGTAGGATAGAACTAGTGTATGAGGTTGGTTGGCGTGGACTCGGTGGGACAAAGGGCCTGTTTCTAAAGTAAACTAACATAAACTAAACTATTTATTCTGGTTCTTGATTCCCCTATTCTGGGTAAAAGACCCAGTGCATTCTATTCCTCTCATGATCTTATACACCTCTATACTATACAGTCCTAATACCAAACTCCCCCCCCCCCCTTGCCTCATATCCATTGACTCACTTATTGTTCAAACATAGGTGACACAGTAGCGTAGTGGTAGAGTTGCTGCCTTACAGCGCCAGAGAGCCAGGTTCGTTGAACAAGGGGTCACAGTCTAAGGATAAAGGGAAATTCCTTTAGGACCGAGATGAGGAAAACATTCTTTACACAGAGAGTGGTGGGTCTCTGGAATTGTCTGCCACAGAAGGTAGTTGAGGCCAGTTCATTGGCTACATTTAAGAGGGCGTTAGATGTGGCACTTGTGGCTAAAGGGATCAGGGGGTATGGAGAGAAGGCAGGTACGGGATACTGAGTTGGATGATCAGCCATGATCACATTGAATGGCGGTGCAGGCTCGAAGGGCCGAATGGCCTACTCCTGCACCTATTTTTCTATGTTTCTATGTTTCTATGTTCCTGACTACGGGTGCTACCTGTATGGAGTTTGTACGTTCTCCCCGTGACCTGCGTGGGTTTCCTGTGGGTGCTCTGGTTTCCTCCCACACTCCAAAGACGCACAGGTTTGTAGACTAATTGGCTTCGGTAAAAATGTAACTTGTCCCGTGTGTGTGTGTGTGTGTGTGTGTGTGTAGGTAAGTGTTAGTGCATTGGAATTGCTAACTGGCTTGTTTCCCGTGCTGTATCTGTAAACTAAACTAAAGATTTGAAGGCACACCAACATTACTCGTGTTAGGTGAATTTGAAAGCAAGCATTGACATATGACTTAATCACATCCAAGACTAAGAGTTGGAAAATTCCGCGCTGTAATGGGATTCAGCTTTGTGCAAATAAAATGAGAACAGCACAAGGTAATTCAAACCATTTTTTGAATCTCGGAAAGGAATTACTGACTGTAGTTCATTCCTCAATATTTTCTCTACGAAAATTGCGTGTGTTTTTCAATCATAGTTTCAGTTTCTTTGCCAATGCATTAACATTCATTTTATATCGTACAGTATTATTGCCCTTGGAAGGGAGCATGCTATGTACAAATTAAATAGATGCAAGTATGTCCCACAGTTACAGATGTTTAGCCTGAAAAAATAATTCCTGGACCTGGGAGGTACTGAATACAATAATTTTGTTTACTATGTCAAACGCATAGATCCTTAAGTGGGACAAAGCCATTCTAATGTACACATTTTATTTTAGAGATACAGCATGGAAACAGGCCGTTTGGTCCACCTAGTCCACGTTGACTATGTTATCCCACTTTCTCATTCACTCCCTACACACTAGTGACATTTTTACAGATGGACAATTAACCTACAAACATGCACGTCTTTGGGAGAAAACAGGAGCACCTGGAGAAACCCCGCGCAGTCACAGGAAGAACGTGCGAACCTCACTTAGACAGCACCCGAGGCGAGGATCGAACCCGGGTCTCTGGAGCTGTGAGGCAGCAGCACTACCAGCTGCGCCTTCATACCGCCTGTGCTTTAATGTACACTTTTGGAATTCATTTCCCTTCACAGTGAAGATATCAGTTCTTTTAAACTAAATAGGTTAACGTACCTGATGAAATGATGGCGCGTGGAATTACAAATATGTGCATTTCAGCTGTTCTATTGCAATATACAACGGCAACATTTCAAGGCAACATGACTGAATTCTTTAGCGTTATAAATTTGTGCCGGAAAGAAAATTTCGATCCTTATATTGAAATCCTAATTTTGGAATCTTAACACTCCTAATTGCATGTGATGGGGGCCGCATACTAATTTTGTGTTGCCTGCTAATTAATACAATTTCCTGGTGTAACCAGTGCTAATCATGCTGTTCAGATGCTGCATCCATTAGCAGGGGGTCTAATACTGTGCTAATACTGTGACTAGCTTGCCCTACTTAAAGCCGGTCTGAAGGCAACAACACATCACTTGATTGATTGATTCAACGATACAGCATGGAAACATGCCTTTCAGCCCACTGAGTCCACGTCAATCATAAATCACCCGTTCACGCTAGTTCTGTTATCCCACTCTCTCATCCACTCCCAACACACTAGCGGCTACTTACAGGGGCCAATTAACCTACAAACCTGCATGTTTTTTGGGATGTGGGAGCACCCGGTGGAAAACCTCATGGTCACTGGGAGAACACGCAAACGTCACACAACACGAGGTTAGGATTGAACCTGGGGCCCTCTGGTGCTATGAGGCAGCAGCTCTACCTGCTGCAATGTGCCGCCCATGAACGGGCAGTACTTTGAGAAACCAATAGGCCACAGATACAAAAGAATGGAAAGACTTGAGCCTCAATGCTGGGGACATCAGCATGAGAGAGGCTGGGGCCATTTGGTGAATTAGCTGGCAGTGGATTTGAGGGGTCCCTGGAATTGGTTCCATTGAGGGCAACCTGGCAGAAGCGCTGATAACTCACTTATCTTTTCTTGCTGAGATTCAAATAGAAGAATTTTACATTTTTAAACTAAAACATAAAGGAAACATTCTTTGATGATGACATTTGTAAAGAAAATGGGTAGCACAGTGGCGCAGTTGGCAGAGCATTAGTGTGTGTGGATCGCTGGTCGGTGTGGACGTGGTGGGTCGAGGGGCCTGTTTCCGTGCTGTACATCTCCAAACTAAACCAAACTCATTTTCACACTAATGTTCTTGGGTGTGGACTTTTATTGAGAGACCTTCTTCCCTTCCTCCCACTTTTAGCAACTTACCCTGTTACTCCTCATACACCGTTGTAAAACTAAAGAGGTCTAGTAGACACTCTGCATGAATATAGTTAAAGCAACAGCCAAGAGAAATCTATCAGCAACTCGTCGTGGCTATCCCTCGAGGTCAAGGATGATGATCCACGTCTGTTGTTTTTATGGACTGTTAGGTGGCTTATGTGTCCAATCCTGGCAACTAACCTGACGGTAGCTCATGACCCTTTTAAACAGTGGCATGGTGACGCAGCGGTAGAGCTCCTGCTTTACAGAGCCAGAGACCTGAGTTCAACCCCGACTAAGGATGCTGCCTCTATGGAGTTTGTACATTCTCCCCGTAACTGGAGGGGGTTTTTTCCGAGATCTTCAGTTTCCTCCCATACTCCAAAGATGTACAGATTTGTCGGTTAATTGGTTTGGTATAAATGTAAAATTGTCCCTAGTGTGTGTAGGATAGGGTTAGTGTGCGGGATCACGGGTCCGCAAGGACTCGGTGGGCCGAAGGGCCAGTTTCCGCGCTGTATCTCTAAACTAAACTAAATGATGCCCTGATTCAACGGCGTGTGATTAAGAGAGGGTGTTGGCTGGAGTAAGGAAGCTGTAAGGCAATAGGTCCAGCCTCAACCCAGCTCTGCATGCTGACTGCCATCACAAACTGCAAACATCTGGGAGGTTTACCAGAGTGCACTCTAACTCCTACATCCACGAGACAAATCCCACAAACAAGAACACACTAGGTCATAAAGTCATAAGTGATACGAGTAGAATTAGGCCATTCGGCCCATCTAGTCTACTCCGCCATTACATCATGGCTGAACTATCGCTCCCTCCTAACCCCATTCTTTTGCCTTCTCCCCATAACCTGTGACACCTGTAAAAACTCAAATCTATCTATCTCTGCCTTAAATATATTCACTGAGATGCCACAGGACCACAGTGGAACAAATAGCATCCATTGTGGTCACAAGTTCAGGAGCTGGGAACTGAATGTCGGCACACATATTTCTTTGCAATCACTGCATAACTCCTTGATGAGCAAACCAAGTAATGACACGTACCTGTCTAATCGGCTCTGGTACTCTGTATTTACAGCAGGAATGGGTCAGGCGCGTGGCAGTGTCCAGACTAATCCTGTGGCCCACGGACACATAAATTGGTTTTGTGCTTTTCTCACAGCTTTTAAGAGCCTGTCACGTAAATAAAGACATGCACGTTAGAGCAAACTCATTACCTGAATTAAACGTTGGAGTCAGAAGGAACTGCAGATGCAAGTCTATACCGAAGATAGACACAAAATGCTGGAGTAACTCAGCAGGTCAGGCAGCATCTCTGGGGAGATGGAACGGGGGATGTTTTGGGTTGAGACCCTTCTTCAGACTGAGAGTCAGGGGATTTGGAGTTGGAACATTGTCTAACTCATATATTTTTACTAATTCACTAATTATTAGCTTGCAAATGTGTAAAATGTCGGTATGTTACAAAACTTACCTTTAGCGGTGCTGCAGTTCTGTCACTGGCCGTGTGCGCGACTGTGGCGCCTTTAAGGGGGGGGCGGGGTTAAAATGCGGGTTTCCCCTTGCAATCCGGAGCTTTCTGTTGTCGGAGTGTGATCTATTTCTGGAGATGCGTTCCGACTGCCGGTAAGTCCTTTTTTTAAATAAATAGCCCGACTACTTAATCACTGCAGTAAAATAAAAATTAGCTCCTAATGCCGTGAACGCCGACAACGGGGACGGATTTTACGTAGGGGACAGGTAAGTGAAAGCTGTTTATTTTTACATATAAACTTGCTTTTTTAGGGGACTTTAATCAATATTTCATGTTGCGAAACGGTGATTTAGCCCCCAAACGAACCGGCAGAAAATTTCCTGCCGATATTGGGTTTAAATTCACCGCAACTGCAACGTTCTAATCCATCGCGTTCCAGAAAATTCCACTCGCAAACTGTTTAAATGCCCATTAATTTACAGGTATTAAACACTGAATTCCTTCAATTTGGCCTATAAATTAATGACAATTAGATTTAAAAATCATGTTATATTGTGAATTATTGTGTGACTGTTAATTGGACACTTAGGCTTTAATTTTTTTTTAAATTTTTTCTTGAGAAATGGATAGATGTTTAGATCTAGTAATTGAATTTTGTAATTGGCTACAATTGGGTAACTAACTAATTATATGCTTTAATTTCAGGTCATCCAAGTAAGATTGTTTCATATTTGTTTCAGAATACTTCAATCCATAATAACTGAAATTTTCTTTAAGTTTTCTTAATTTTTAAGGAAGTTATGGGCTTTTGACTGTCCTAGATCACAACTTTTGTGTTAAGTCAATAGAAAAGCAATAGGAAGCAAGTTGCTAATTTCCGAGTATGAAAATGGCCCTAACTTTTTTAATACTGAAGATATGAAAGTGAATTAGGTGTCAAATTAAACTTCTTTTTATGCTTTATCTGATGGGATAAATTGCAGACTTGATTTTTAAAATCTCAAAATTTTGTAACATTGCTATAAAATGCATTCAAAAAAGAACTCAGCGGGTCAGGCAGCATCTTTGGAGGAAAAGGATGGGTTGTGTTTCGGGTTGGGGCCCTTCTTCAGTCTCAGTCGAAGGAGAAGTTGTTGAGTCTCAAGGAGGGTCCTGACCTGAAACGTCACCCATCCTTTTCCTCCAGAGATGCAGCCTGACCCGTCGATTGACTCCAGCACTTTGGTATATACCAGCATTGGCAGTTCTTTGGTTCTACATTCTGTAAAATGCACACCTTGGTTTCTTATCTTGAAAAAATATCTCAGCAATAATCGCAAATGCATTCTTACTTAACATTTGTTCTGTGGTTCTCGTTAGAGCTGCCTCATAGGTTACCAGTGCAGTATATCACTGCACTCAAGGGTGGTTTGGAAGCAGGTCAATACAATTCAATGTAGAAGCCAACAGAACCAAACGCGAGTTCCTTGTTTCTACATTCTTCCATTTATGTAACAGTTATCATAACCTCAGGACATCCCAGAGTGCTTTACAGCCAAGAAGTGAAACACTTTTGCAGTGAGGTTGGTTTTAGAATGTATATTTGTCATTTAGTTTGTGTAGGAAGGAACTGCAGCTGCTGATTTACAACAAAGATAGACACAAAATGTTGTAGTGACTCAGCGGGACAGGCCACATCTCTGGAGAGAAGGAATGGGTGATATTTCAGGTTGAGAGTCTGAAGAAGGGTTTCGAACCAAAACGTCACCCATTCCTTCTCTCCCGGGATGCTGCCTGTCCCGCTGAGTTACTCCAGCATTTTGTGCCTTTCTTTGTCCTTTAGTTACTTGTTGCATTGGGAGTGTCCAGCTATTTAGTTTGGAGATACAGTGCGGAAACTGCCCTTTCAGGCCACTGAGTCCACACCGACCAGCGGCCCCCGCACATTAACACTACCCTACATGCACCAGGAACAACTTAGACAAATACCAAGTCAATTAACCTACTAACCTGTACGTGAAACCGAAGATCTCGGAGAAAAATTACGCGGTCACAGGGCGAATGTACAAACTCCGTACGGACAACACCCATAGTCGGGATCGAACCCAGGTCTCTGCCGCTGCAGGCGCTTTAAGGCGGTAACTCTACCGCTGCGCCACCGTGTCGCCTAAGCTGCAGAACTTAGCCGAAAGCTATTCTTTCTTCTCTAAATAATTCTTTCGAGTCACGAGAAATCAAAACCCATACCTGAGACATAATCAAAATGATCACTGTTTCTTAGCAGTCTGCAATAATTTCCAAAACAACGTTGTCCAAAGAGTGACATTTATACTGTTTTATCCCAGTCTAATTATGCTCATAAAATAAATTATTAAAACCATTTGCACCACATTGTGTATCATACGAACATAGACCTACCATGCCCAAAACCTTCCCGGAGGTTCCAGTTAGTGTGAAAGCATTTCCTCTTTCATGAAGGTCTTTGATCTACAAAATAAATACAAGAGTTTTCATGAAGCAATATCTAATATGCAATTATGTTGCTCCCTGATTTAAGAAATGACAATTTCTCCTCTGGTAAGACTAACACTACTTGTGATGAATTTAGGAGAGCCTCAATTTATCTTCCCTTTGTCAGAGACAAAGGAATTATTAAACAATTACTGCTTCAAAAGCCAACATAATTAATTTTCCCCTCCACAAATAGCATTGCTTCATTTCCTCGAATGTGTCAGATTATAGAGAAACCGCACGGGCTTTAAAACATAGAAAATAACAGCGTGGCATGGTGGCGTTGCTACCTTACAACGTCAGAGACCCGGGTTCGATCCTGACTATGGGTGTAGTCTGAACTGAGTTTGTATCTGCTCCCTGTAATCTGATTTCCTCCCACATTCCAAAGACATGAAGTTAATTGGCTTGTCTAAATTGTTCCTCGGTTGCTGGATAGGACTAGTGTATGGGGATCACTGGCCCAAAGGGCCTGTTTCCATGCAGTATCTCTAAAACTACCGGTGTTGTGGCTAGGATAAGAGAGGTTAACTCCCGATAGCTCCTCAAACATGGAATGGCAAAAGAACAGGGTCCCCCCCCATGTTCTCCAGAGATGCTACCTGATCCGCTGAGTTACATTGTGGAAGTTGGGACGTTACGTTGCAATTGTACAAAATGCTGGTGAAGCTACATTTGGAGTACTGTGAGTAGACAAAAATGCTGGAGAAACTCAGCGGGTGAGGCAGTATCTATGGAGCGAAGGAAATAGGCAACGTTTTGGGTCAAAACCCTTCTTCAGACTGTGTACTGTAGAGTACTCTGTTCAGTTTTGGTCACCGTGCTACAGGATGAATGCTGGATTATTAAGATGGAAAGAGTGCAGGGAAGATTTATGAGGATGTTGCCAGGACATGAGGGCCTGATATATAGGGAGAGATTGGGCAGGCTATGTCTTTATTCCTTGGAGTGCATGATCGAAAGGACTGATCTTACAGAGGTGAATAAAATCCTGAGGGGAATAGATAATGAATGCACGAGAGCCTTTTGTGCACAGGGTAGGGGGTCAAGAACCAGAGGACATAGCCTTAACGTGAGAGGGGTAAGGTTTAATCAGAACCTGAGGGCAACCTTTTCACTCAGGAGGTGGTGGTTATATGGAATGAGCTACCAGAGGAGATAGATGACGCAGGTACCATAACAGTATTTAAAAGAAACTTGGACAGGCACATGGATAGGAAAGGTTTGGAGAGATGTGGGCCAAACACAGGCAAATGGGACTGATTTATACTGTATGAGGCATCTTGGTCAGCATGGACAAGTTGGGCTGAAAGACCTATTTCTGTGCTGCATAACTCTATGACTCTACTCTTTGCCTCAGCTATTTTCCACTCTATTTTTTCTTTAGAATTGGTTTGGAAAAGACGATCATCCTAACAAAAATGGCTTTATGCGGTTGATTTATATATATGCATATTGAGATGACAGCTGAGTTTTTTTTTAATGCTTTTTTACTGTAACCTATTTTTGCTCCCATTTCTCTTATTGAGCGGGCCAGTGCTGAAGTAAGATTTTACTAACGAACACCAGTAAAATTTATGGACATACATGATTTGTAATCAACACCTCGGTGATATTGCTACTCATCAATAAAGACTAAATTAAACAATCCAGCCAAAGGGCTTGTGGAGAAACTCATTATTGAACAAAACATAGGAAATAAATATAAGCTCTTATTTCACGCAGGCTTGAGAATGTGAACTGACAGGTACTCTGTAAAACCTGGTCGCTGAGAACAAGTGTACTTTTTCCTTTGCATTTACATTTATCTTCTGTTATTTGGCTGAGTGTATTGCAAGAAAGGTACACTCAGATCTATCTATCATTACCACTCACTTACTCATCCTGAGATCTGGTTACTTTATTCAGAAAGATCCTGACAGCACAAGTTTACAAAAACTGTGGTTCAAGTACAATGCAGAAGTTGTTCTCCTCCCAATAGGGTTCGCAAGAACCTCGTAGTATAATCCTGCGTAAAAATAACTAGCCAAGGTGACGATAGGCCATTTAACATCTACAGGCAGGAAGAAAATCTGGAATATCTGACGGAGATTGAAATAATCCACTATTCAAAGGGATAAATTGAGTTTGAGTTGAGTTTATTGTCACATGCACCGAGGTACAGTAAAAAGCTTTTAGTCATAGTCATAGTCTTACAGCATGGAAACGGGCCCTTTGGCCCAATTTGCCCATACCGACCAACATGTCCCATCTACACGTTCCACTTGCCTGCATTTGGCACATCCACTCCAAACCTGTCCTATCCATGTATCTGTCTAATTGTTTCTTAAACGTTGCAATCGTCCCTGCCACAACTGCCATCTCTGGCAGCTCGTTCCATACACCCATCACCCTTTGTTGCTTGCTAACCAGTCAGCGGAAAGACAATACATGATTACAATTGAGCCATCCACAGTAGTGGAGTTCTGCAAAGTGATGGCCAATACTGTAGATGGAGAGTGTGTACCAAGCGCGGTATTCAATGCCCTGGTTTAACTTAGAGATACAAGCTGGAAACAGACCCATTCGGTATACCGAGTCCGCGCCGACCAATGATCACCTGTACACTAGCTCTATCCGACACACCAGGAACAATTGACAGAACCAATTAACCTACAAACCTGCACGTTCTTGGAATGTGGGAGGAAACCAGAGCACCCAGAGAAAGCCCACGTGGTCACGTGGAGAATGTGCAAACTCCATACAGACAGCACCCATAGTTAGGATCGAACCTGGTTTTCTGGCACTGTAAGGCAGTAACTTTACCATGCCGCCCGCACTGGATGTTATCGGTGAAGATTAAGGGGACAATTAAATATTGGTAAGGAGGGAAGAAACGAGAAGCTTTTTATAACATATTCACAGTTTACAAAGTACTGCATTAATCACAATTGCTGTTTGTGCAGTTTGCAAACATCGACCATCAAATGACAACATTGTGAGCTGTATCCACCATGCACTCGGGTCCCGCGGCGACCTGCGCTCATGGAAGGCCTCCAAGGTCTCTGTGAACACTGTGTGCTCCATCTCCAGGGACACGCCGGCACGGACATAAGCCTGGACCAGGGGAGCTTCTAAACACTTGGAAGTGGTGACAGTGGCTTGAAGGATGAATACCAGTCCAGTTGAAACAAATGGCCCACTACCGCACTGTAATTGCTATATAAATTCAGACGGATACACTCGATCTAAATCATAACTAGTCTTCCAAACGTCAAGCCGCCAACAAGCCAAAGCAAATGAAGTAATTTTGATTCACACTAACAATAACAAAGCAACAAGAAGTTCAACAGCCTGAATTTTGCACAGAATGAGCCGGCACGGTGGAGCAGCGGTAGAGTTGCTGCCTCACAGCTCCGAAGACCCGGGTTCCATCCTTACTGTGGGTGCTGTCTGTACGGAGTTTGTACGTTCACCCCGTGACCTGCGTGGGTTTTCTCCGGGAGCTCCGTTTTCCTCCCACACTCCAAAGACGTACAGGTTTTTGTAAAGCTTTTTACCGTACCTAAAGCTTTTCACTGTACCTCGGTACACAAGACAATAGACTAAACGAACTGTTTGTAGGCTAATAGGCTTGGTAAAATTGTAAATTGTAAATTGTCCCGAATGTGTGTAGAATAGTGTAGCATAGAATGGCCCGTTTCCGTGCTGTATCTCTAAATTAAACTAAGAACCTGCGTGAATGAATGAACAATGATCCACATGGAGTTGGTGGGTCAAAGGGCCTGTTTCCATACAGTGGAAACTTTCAATTCCTGTTCAACTGCCCACATGTACCTTTGCTGTGCAGAAGTCCCAAGCCTGATTTGGTTTAGTTTAGAGAAACAACGTGGAAACAGTCCCTTCACCCCACCGTGACCGCACCAACCAGCGACCGCACACATTTACACTATCCTACACACACTAGGGATCATTTATATTTATACCAAGCCGATTAACCTACAAACCTGCACGTCTTTGGAATATGGGAGGAAACTGAATATCTCGGCCAAAACCCACGCAGGTCACGGGGAGAACGAACAAACTCCGTGCAGACAGCACCCGTAGTCGGGATCGAACCCGGGTCTCCGGTGCTGCAAGCGATGTAAAGGGCCTGTCCCACCAGCATGCAACTCTATGCGTTTAGCGCGACCTAACGTGGTCGCTTGAGCCGTCCGGCGTCGCGGGGCCGGTCCCACTTCGATCGCTGGAGCCGTGCGGAATCGTGTGGAGTTCGTCCCGACATCGCGCGGGGCTCCGAAAAACTGACTATGTTCAAAAATTCCGCGCGGCAACGGCTTGTCGGCTCGCAGTCGCCTCGACGCATTACACACCGCCTCGATATCGTGCCTCCGTGACCCTCTCTGTAGGTGCCTCCGTGACCCTCTGTGTGTGTGGCTCCGTGGCCCTCTGTGTGTGTGACTCTGTGCCCCTCTCTGTGTGTCTCTCTCTATCCTGGCGAACTTACCTTAAGACTTTGCTCCAAGTTCGCCTCACTTTGCTCCGCGTTGCGCCACTCACCTGACCTCCGCGCGGCCCTCACTGCCGGTTTGGTCGCGCTTACCGCATGCAGGCGCATGCTGGTGGGAACGGCCCTGTACAGGGATCACCCGACCTCCGCGCGGCCCCCGCTTCTGGTTTGATCGCGCTCATCGCATGGAGTCGGATGCTGGTAGGACAGGCCCTTAAGGCAGCAACTCTACCGCTGCGACCCCGTGCTGCCCTGGTGTTGGAGCTCCAACAGTAATTCCCTGGCTGCGATCCATCACTAGATCCATCCTGGGATCTGGTTGCGGGGCAAAATGGAGATCTCCTGGGAGACCTGCTGACATCTCCAATCAGGTGAAACCTGTGCAGGGTCTGCAAGCCCATTCATTTTTACAACTGTGACCGAGAAGAGAAAGGGTGAAATAAATTACATTTTCAATCATGTTCTTTGTGCAGCAACGTTCAGTTATTTAAACGTGTATTCAGGTGGTTCTAACTTTTTCTGAATGTCAAATGCAACAAAAAAACCTTGTCAGCTTTGACTGACTGCAAAGCTGTGGCAGCGCTTGAGACAATCAATGTCTTTTAAAGGAAGTAAGTGGTGGGGCTTCCTCTGGGTTGCCGACATGAATTAATATCATTACTTGATGCCTATGACGGGTGCCGGAAGTCGCCGAAAAAGTTGTGTAAGCGGGACAGGCCCATAAAGGATTAGAGAGTTGTGAATTGTGAAGCTGGAGAATTGAGGTGTGAATTATTTAGGATTGCAAGATGGACGTGGATGGGAGGAGAGAGATAGGTGCAATTTGAGCCAGGGCTCAGGTTAGAGGTGGGGGGGCGTTCTCATCAAAGTCCCTTTGATGAGAACGGGTGTCAAGGGTTATGGGGAGAAGGTAGGAAAATGGGATTAGGAGGCAGAGATCAGCCATGATTGAATGGCGGAGTAGACTCGATGGGCCGAATGGCCTAATTCTACTCCTATTATGTGTGAACTTATCAAGGCAGAGGCGAGGGGGTATGAAGGAGAAATGGTTGTGTTGCCCAGGTTACCTAAATTTGGAGAATTCAATGTTCGTACCGTCAGGTCGTAAACTACCCAAGTGGAATATGAGATGCTGCTCCTCCAGTTTGTGTGTGGCAAACTTTTATTAAACATGTGCTGTCTGGGAAAGAGATGGGAGGCAGGTATACTCACAATGTTTAAGAAGCTTCTACAGAAGCATTTGAATCGCCATGATGTTGAAAGCTTTGGCCTGGATAGAGTGATGTGGAGAGGATGTTTCCACTAGTGGGAGAATCTAGGACCTTGAAGCCATAGCCTCAAAATTAAAGGACATTCCTTTAGGAAGGAGATGAGGAGGAATTTCTTTAATCAATGGGTGGTGAATCTGTGGAATTAATTGGCACAGACGGCTGTGGAGGCCAAGTAAATGGATATTTTTAAGGCGGAGATTGACAGATTCTTGATTAGGGGTTATGGGGAGATGACAGGAGAATGGGGTTTGGAGGGAGAGATAGGTCAGCGATGATTGAACTTGATGGGCCGAATGGCCTAATTCTACTCATAGCACATGAACTTTGGACTGAGTGCTGGTACAAAGAATTGGCACAGACACGTACGGTTGAAAGCATAGAAGGTGTGTTGAGGAGGCAGTGTCTTCTATGACTCAAAGTCAAGGCAACTGTGCAACATCGATATAGTTGGGCACCATATGTTACCTCTGTGTCCCAGTTTGCAAAATCTAGGCAAAAATGTTAAACGATCTTGCTGACAACCGTCGACACAGTATATTCCGTGGAATGATGTATCGTGAACATTCCCCATGGCGGCATATGCCTAAACAATATGTTGATTCAAGTGAGGCATCAAATCTTGGCAACAAGTTGTGAGTTGCCAAAAACGACGACAGTGCATTGCAATTTCAGTCGGAAAAAGGAGAGGAAAAAATGCTTAACGCAGAATTAAAATAGGTTTGTTATTTTAGCTTAGTTTATAGATACAGCGAGGAAGACCCTTCGGCCCACCGAGTCCGCGCCCACCAGCAATCCCCGCCGTTAACACTATCCTAGGGACAATTTACAATTTTACCGAAACCAATTAACCGACAAACCTGTACGTCTTTGGAATGTGGGAGGAAACCGAAGGTCTGGGCGAATACCCACGCAGGTCACGAGGAGGACGTACAAGTTTGGTACAGACCGCACCCGCAGTCAGGATCAAACCCAGGACTCTGGTGCTGTAAGGCAGCAACTCTACCGCTGCGTCACCGTGCCACCCATAATCAGAAATAGATTCGATTTTAGGTTTATAAATAATATATGAGAAATCAATTAGTTTCATAGGATCTTGTGAAGATTTATCTAGAATATTTGAATCTTCATCAGGGATTCCTTTCAATGGCAAGTGGCAAATACAATCCAATCATTGGGAGAAGTATGGAGCTACATCCATAGAAACTGCAGCAAAATGAATTTAATCAGCTTTCGACAACAAGAAATAATTAGTTGTGATGGAGCATTTGGGATGTTTACATTTTAACAAACTAAGGAAAATTTGGCTGAGGAAAGAATCAATTTCATCCAATTTTTTTGGAAATACATTTCAATGTACATACATCTGTGAAGAACTGGACAAGACCACACTAGGGACAATTTACAATTATACCAAGTCAATTAATCTACAAACCTGCAGATTAATCTTTGGAGTGTGGGAGGAAACCGAAGATCCTGGAGAAAACCCACGGAGGTCACTGGGAGAACGTACAAACTGCGTACATTCAGCACCCGTAGTCAGGAACGAACCCAGGTCTCTGGCGCTGTGTGGCAGCAGCTCTACCGCTACACCACCATCCTGACCTAGTCCTCAATCCTAACTCTTTAAAAGCTTTTTAGGTAAGTAAGTTCATTGGCCAAGTATTCACATACAAGGAATTTGCCTTGGTGCTCCGCCCACAAGTAACAACATGACATACAGTGACAGTTACGAATGACTCAGAAAACACTAAACATTAATAATAATAATAAAACATTAATGATAAAACACCATTGATCAAGGATGTGAACCAACAAAATACCAGATCAAAGGGAAGCTACAGATTTTTGGCTGTTATGTAGAGCAACTATTCGTGGATAAAAACTGTTTTTATGTCTGGCTGTGGCAGCTTTGACAGTCCGGAGTCGCCTTCCAGAGGGAAGTGACTCAAAGAGTTTGTGGCAAGGGTGAGAGGGGTCAGAGATGATCTTGCCCGCTCGCTTCCTGGCCCTTGCAGTGTACAGTTCACCAATGGAGGGAAGGTTGCAGCCAATAACCTTCTCTGCTGATCTGACGATTCGCTGTAGCCTTCAGGTGTCGTGCTTGGTGGCTGAGCCAAACCAGACCATGATGGAGGAGGTGAGAACAGACTCTACAATGGCCATGTAGAATTAGACCATTAATTCTCTGTGGCATATTGTGCTTCCTCAGCTGCCGTAGGAAGTACAACCTCTGTTGTGCCTTTTTGACTGTGGAGTCGATGGTCGCCCCCCACTTAAGGTCCTTGGAGATGATGGTTCCCAGGAACTTAAAAGACTCCATAGATGTGACTGTGGTGTTGTTGATGGTGAGTGGGGTGAGGGGAGGGGGAGCTCTCCTAAAGTCTACAATCAATTCCACTGTCTTAAGAGCATTGAGCTCTAGGTTGTTGTGATGGCACCAGGACGTCAGCTGTGACACTTCCTGTCTGTAGGCAGATTCCTGCCCCTGTCCCCCAATTTCTGTGACCAGGTATCATCCTTTGTTATGCACATGTTTTCTTACTCACAATTTATCAGTGGACAGTGGGTGGTATTTGTACCATTCTTTAAAATAATGGATAGATAACTCTTTCTGGAATAAAACATTGTCTGTCAAAGGGTGATGAATTGAGCCCTGCATTCTTCACTTGGCATGTTAGAAAGCAATTCAGGTAGGCTGCATGTTCACGGTACTGCTGATTAAATAAACGATTCACACTGCACTGGTTGGTGCAGTTTTATCCAGGGTTGTCCTTGGAAGTGATTTGATGTAACATGGGAAATATGTTCTGGAGAAAACACATTTTTATTCCCAATTCGTGAATCTAATCAAACAATGTTTTTTAAATGTTGCAGTTGGCACTCTGGTACAATAAACATGGCGTCAGACATGCCTTAATGACAGCATATTCACCTCCGAGAAGTCAGAAATGGACGTGTTCAAGCTATTCGCTTTGATTTAGAAATACAGCGTGGAACCTTCGGGTCACTGAGTTGGTATTAACCATTGATCACCCCATACACTAGTTCTATTTCTGCACACCAGGGACAATTTATAGCAGCCAATTAACTTAAAAGCCTGGAATGTTGCAGGAAACTAGAGCACCCGGAGAAAACCCACATGGTCACAGGAGGAACGTACAAACTCTGTACAGCCTGATTGAATCCTGGTTTCTGCCACTGTAGGCAGCAACTCTACCGCTGCTCCGCTGTGTCCCTATAGTGTTGAGTACTTGCCCTACATTGATGTGCTTTCCTATCCACTGAGATGCACTTAACGTTGCCTCAGTGTCAGCTATTCAAAGTCTTTATTTCCTTCTGGAAAATTAATTTAAACACCTGGATCCTCCAAAACAATAGAACATAGAAAACGAACAGCAGGGGAGTAGGTCCTTCGGCCCATAATGTCTGTGCCGAACGTAATGCCAGTCTCTGATTTCTTACCACACTCCAATCATTTGTTATGATTACATCTATCACACCCAGCCTATGATGAAGGAAGATGGACACAAAGTGCTGGAGCAACTCAGTGGGTCAAGTAGCATCTCTGGAGAAAAAGGAGATTGTAGGTTCTCCCCGTTTCCACGCCGTATCTTGAAAGTCTAACGTTCTTTGTATCTCCAAAACCAAATATATCTGGATAAGTGAAGCTGAATTTAAAGGTTTAATTTCATAACCCAAATTTCATTCTCAATAAGATAATCTATCTGCAAGTCGAATCAGTAGTAAAGAAAACAAACGCAATGCTAGCATTTAGTTTGAGAGAGGTGTGTACAAAAACAGGGATGTAATGCTGAGGGTCTAGAAGGCGCTGGTCAGGGCACATCTGGAATATTGGGAGCAATTTTGGGCACCTTATCCGAGGAAGGATGTGCTGGCTTTGGAGAGGGACTGGAGGAGGTTTACAAGATGGGCTGAATGGCCTAATTCAACTCCTATCACGTATAATCTTATGTTAACCCACATAGGGAATGTTTAAAACATTGTTTCCAATTCATTTTGCAGTTCTATTTGGAGATGAGGTACCAAATGATGACACACTTACAGTCTGGTGATGGAAAAACAGGAAGCTATGATTTTGAGCCACAGCCAGTGTAGAAATTGGAACCCAAATTATGTTTTGCATGGAGGTGCAAGGAAACAGTAGCCCAGCCCTTGCAGCAGACTAATCGCAACCTTATGTGAGAAAACGTGACATTTATTTCTGCAGCTTGAAGACCACAGGCGCAGTGTAAAGAACGTTAGAAGATTTCTTCATTCCTTATATTCACAGAACAAACTGAAAAACTGCAGAATGATTATATTATTAATGTTGGTGCCAAAATCCTTCCTTCAGTATTTGGATTTATTGTTCCTTATGGGTGTCTACGCTGTCACTCTTTGCAACAAACTACTTGCTTCTGCACCGCTTCTGGGCCTATAACAAATGTGAGAGTCAGACTGAATTCAAATTGAAATTCCTGAATGGATGGTCTTAAGATATCGAAGTTCAGTGCTGCGACTGTGATTGTAGGAAGGAACTGCACGCGTTGGTTTACACCAAAGGTGGACTCAAAAAGCTGGAGCAACTCAGCGGTAGTGGCAGCATCTCTGGAGAAAAGGAATAGGTGACGTTTCGGGTTGGGATCATTCTGCAAGAGTGAGCTTACCTCTCCTATTTCCAACTCAATTTCACAGCACTGAGTTCGGTGGTCTGCACTCTGCCTGAAATGCTATGAAATTGAGTTTGGTGGCCTGCACTCTGCCTGAAATGCTATGAAATTGAGTTGGAAATAGGAGAGGTAAGCTGACGATAGCCCTGCATGCATGAAATGGTCCCGACCCAAAATGTCATTCATTCCTTTTCTCCAGAGACGCTATCTGACCTGTTAAGTTACTCCAGATTTTTGTGTCTATCTTCAGAACTGCAACAAGTTGATCCGTGTGATAATTCAATGCCGGGCGCGAAGGTGTGCGTTAGATCGATGATCATTACCTTTTCTTTCATCAGGTGCTTTTCTTCCAGCCCATCCACGTGCAGGAGGTTCTTGGCTACCCCAATGCAGGGCAAATCTGTGAGGACACCCAAGTGGCAGGCAACGCCGAATTCTGTTGTACAATCACATAGGTAACAATGTACGTTGAATTCTGCATAACCCCCTTTATTTGTGGATCACAGCACCAGAGTATTAATCATAGAACTGAGAGATGTCTCGGCCAGTCCCTCTCAGTACAGGTTCTCTCATCCCCACGGTTTTGCACACATTTTTCACTGTATATCTTTTAATATTTTATATCTTTTAAGTGGGGCAGTGGTAGTGCTGCTGCCTTACAGCGCCAGAGACCTGGTTTGATGCTGACCACGGGTATTATAGAGTCATAGAGTCTTACAGCGTGGAAACAGGCCCTTCGGCCCAACTTGCCCACCCCGGCCAACATGTCCCATCTACACTAGTCCCACCTGCTTGCGTTTGGCCCATATCCCTCTAAACCTGTCCTATCCATGTACATGTCTCAATGTTTCTTAAACGTCGCAATACCTGCCTCAACAACCTCCTCCAACAGCTCAGAACATACACCCACCACGCTTTGTGTGAAAAAGTTACATCTCAGGTTCCTATTAAATCGTCCCCCCCTCATCTGTGACCACGTGGGTTTTCTCCGGGTGCACCAGTTTCCTCCCACATTCTAAAGACCTACAGGTTTGTAGGCAAATTGGTTTGGTAAAATTGTAAATAGTCCCGAGTGTGTGTAGGACAGTGTTAATATGCGGCGATTGCTGGTCGACGTGAACTTGGTGGGCCTGTTTCCGCTCTGTATCTCTGAACTAAACTAAAACTCAGTGGGTCAGGCAGCATCTCGAGAACATGGATAGGGGAGAAAGGGGAAGGGTGGGGGGTTGCCGAATATAAACCAAAGATCCCAAGTGGTCCCGTCTTCTGAACATACTCTCCTCACTAAAGATTCATGTATATACACATCAGCTGCATCTTTTTTAACATTTAGTTCATATTGTTATTTCCCCAGTCTCATTAAAACACTATCAATGTGTTTCCAAATTAACCAAAGTAATTATAAATCAGACTAACAAGTCATGTCACTGTAAGTCTTGAGGAAAACATGAAGGTGGCTCATTTGCTGTCTTAACAGCAATAAAAGGCAAAGTAAAATGGTCTTGGTGTGTTTATCGTGCTTGCATGTACATTAGTAACAGGGTGAATCACTTTGGCCTTCAATTGCAATCAAAACAGCATTACACGAAACACAGAGGAGTTCTGACTTTTGCAATCAGATGATAATCCATGCGCATTGCTTGTTTTTTCCAAGAACAATCACTTTCTTCTTGGAAACAAAATGACATTCGGTGCATTTTATCTTTCCCCCTTCCCAGTTCTCTGACCTTGATTACATTTTATCTCTGTTTGCTTTGTTGTTATCTTCTCCCGGCTAACAATGATCTATTCTATATTGTCCATGATCTCCACCCCCTTTGATGTCTCATTCTCACACCCTATACTTCCTTATCTCTGTATCTCCCCCTCCCTGACTCTCAGTCTGAAGAAGGATCTCGACCCAAAACGTCACCCATTCCTTCTCTCCAGAGATGCTGTCTGTCCCGCTGACTTACTCCAGCTTTTTGTGTCTATCTTCGCTGCATTTTATCTGTTTAGATCTGTAAAGCTTGGAAAGGGGCCCTTCGGCCCACCGAGTCCACGCCGACCATCGATGACTCTTCTGCAAAACCTCCATTAGGAAGTAACTGCAAGATGCACACAGAGAAAAAAACCACCAGCAGAATCTAGCCCAGCAAGGGTTGAAACTGGAGGGGGACTGACATTCTGGCAGGCAGATTTTCTAGGGCTACACGTGTGGGTTTAAACTAAATAGTGGGGTGAGGGATTGACAAATTGGGAGTACAAAGATGGAGTTGAAGGGGAAGTGAGTACAGGAAAAATTACAAAAGATTCTTGAATTAATAGGAAGGAAAGTACGAGAAGGGATAAAAGAGTAAGGTCAGCGCCAATTGCGAGCGGTGCGAGGGGGGACGTGAATACGGAGGTCAAAGTGCTGTATATGAATGCGCGTAGTAGAAGAAATAAAGGGGACGAGCTTGAGGCTCAGTTAGAAATTGCAAGTATGATATTGTGGGAATTACAGAGACATGGCTGCAAGAGGACAGGGCTGGGAACTGAATATTCAAGGGTATACCTCCTATCGAAAAGACAGACAGGTGGGCAGGGGGTGGGGTTGCCCTGTTGGTGAGGAATGAAATTCAGTCCCTTGCAAGGGGTGAGATTGAAACAGGAGATGTGGCATCGGAATGGATAGAACTAAGGAATTGTAAGGGTAAAAATACCCTAATGGGACTAATCTACAGGCCCACAAAGAGTAGCCTGGACACAGGGCGCAAGTTGAATCAGGAGTTAAAATTGGCATGTAGTAAAAGTAATGCTGTGGTTGTTTTGGGAGATTCCAACATGCAGGTAGACTGGGAAAATCAGGTTGGTACTGGACCCCAAGAAAGGGACTTTGTAGAGTGCCTTCGTGATGGATTCTTAGAACAGCTTGTATTGGAGCCTACCAGGGAGAAGGCAATTCTGGGTTTAGTGTTATGTAATGAACCAGATTTGATAAAGGACCTCAAGATTAAGGAGGCAGTGACCATAACATGGTCAGGTTTAATCTACAATTGGAGAGGGAGAAGAATAGATCGGAGGTGTCAGTGTTGCAGTTGAATAAAGAGGACTATGAGGCCATGAGGGAGGAGCTGGCCAAAGTTGACTGGAAAGATACACTAGCAGGGATGACTGGAACAAAAATGGCAGGTGTTTCTAGGAATAATACAGCAGGTGCGGGATCAGTTCATTCCTTGGAGGAAGAAAGATTCCAAGGGGAGAAAGGGACGACCATGGCTGACAAGGGACGTCAGGAACAGTATAAAAATTAAAGCGCAGAAGTACAACGTAGCAAAGATGAGCGAGAAGCAAGAGGATTGGGTAATGTTTAAAGAACAACAGAAGATAACCAAAAAGACAATACGGGGAGAAAAGGTGAGGTACGAAGGTAAGCTAGCCAAGAATATAAAGCAGGATAGTAAAAGCTTCTTTAGGTATGTGAAGAGGAAAAAATTAGTTAAGACCAAAGTTGGACCCTTGAAGACCGAAAAAGGTGAATTTATTATGGGGAACAAGGAAATGGCAGATGAGTTGAACAGGTACTTTGGATCCGTCTAGACACAAACAATCTTCCTGATAAAGTCTGAAGAAGGGTTTTGGCTCGAAACGTTGCCTATTTTCTTCGCTCCATAGATGCTGCTGCACCCGCTGAGTTTCTCCAGCACTTTTGTCTACCTTCGATTTTCCAGCATCTGCAGTTCCTTCTTAATAACATCCTGATATAGTAGTGGCCAGAGGATCTGGGGTGACGGAGGAACTGAAGGAAATCCACATTAGGCAGGAAATTGTGTTGGGTAGACTAATGGGACTGAAGGCTGATAAATCCCCAGGGCCTAATGGTCTGCATCCCAGGGTACTTAAGGAAGTGGCTCTAGAAATCGTGGATGCATTGGAGATAATTTTCCAATGTTCTATAGACTCAGGACCAGTTCCTGTGGATTGGAGGGTAGCTAATGTTATCCCACTTTGTAAGAAAGGCGGGAGGGAGAAAACAGGTAATTATAGACCAGTTAGCCTGACATCAGTGGTGGGGAAGATGCTGGAGTCAATTATAAAAGATGAGGTAGCCGCACATTTGGAGAGCAGTAACAGGATCGATCCAAGTCAGCATGGATATACGAAAGGGACATCATGCTTGACTAATCTTCTGGAATTTTTTGAGGATGCAACTAGGAAAATGGACAAGGGAGATCCAGTGGGTGTAGTGTACCTGGACTCAGAAAGCATTTGATAGGAGATTAGTGGGCAAAATTAGGGCACATGGTATTGGGGGTAGAGTGCTGACATGGATAGAGAAGTGGTTGGCAGACAGGAAACAAAGAGTAGGGATTAACAGGTCCCTTTCAGAGTGGCAGGCAGTGACTAGTGGGGTACCGCAAGGCTCCGTGCTGGGACCGCAGCTATTTACAATATACATCAATGACTTGGATGAATGGATTCAAAGCAACATTAGCAAATTTGCAGATGACACAAACCTGGGTGGCAGTGTGAACTGTGAGGAGGATGCTATGAGAATGCAGGGTGACTTGGACAGGTTGGGGTGTGGGCAGATACATGGCAGACGAAGTTTAATGCGGATAAATGTGAGGTTATCCACTTTGGTAGCAAAAACAGGAAAGCAGATTTCTATCTAAATGGCATCAAGTTGGGAAAAGGGGAAGTACAACGGGATCTGGGGGTCCTTGTTCATCAGTCTATGAAAATAAGCATGCGGGTACAGCAGGCAGTGAAGAATGCGAATGGCATGTTGCCCTTTATAACACGATGAGTTGAGTATAGGAGCAAAGAGGTCCTTCTGCAGTTGTACAGAGCCCTAGTGAGACCACACCTGGAGTAATGTGTGCAGTTTTGGTCCCCTAATTTGAGGAAGGACATTCTTGCTATTGAGGGAGTGCAGTGTAGGTTTACAAGGTTAATTCCCGGGACTGTCATATGTTGTGAGAATGGAGCGGCTGGGCTTGTACACTCTGGAGTTTAGAAGGATGAGAGGGGATTTTATTGAAACATATATGATTGTTAAGGGTTTGGACAGGTTAGAGGCAGGAAACATGTTCCTGATGTTGGGGGAGTCCAGAACCAGGGGGCCGCAGTTTAAGAATAAGGAGTAAGCCATTTTGAACAGAGACGAGGAAACACTTTTTCTCACAGAGAGTGGTATTCTCTCTGTGGAATTCTCTGCCTCAGAGGGCGGTGGAGGCCAGATCTCTGGAAACTTTCAAGAGTGAGCTAGATAGGACTCTTAAAGATAGTGGAATCAGCGGATATGGGGAGAAGGCAGGAACGGGGTACTGATTGGGGATGATCAGCCATGATCACATTGAATGGCGGTGCTGGCTCGAAGGGCTGAATGGCCTACTCCTGCACCTATTGTCTATTGAAAGTTAACCTTTAGTGGAGGACGGCAACTGCAGCTAATTGTAACCTATTTAGTTTAGTTTATATTTAGAGGTACAGCATGGAAACGGGCCCTTCGGCCCACCGGGTCCACGCTGACTATCGATCACCCGTTCAAACTAGTTCTCTGTTATCCCGATTTCACATCCACTCCCTTCACATCAGAGACAGGGACAGTTTCTTCCCAGCTGTTATCAGGCAACTGAATCATCCCACCACAACCAGAGAGCAGTGTTGAACTACTATCTGCCTCTTTGGGGACCCTTAGACTATCCTAAGTTGACCGGACTTTGCTGGCTTTACCTTGCACTAAATGGTATTTCCTTCTCCTGTAACTACACACAGTAAATGGCTCGATTGTAATCATGTGTTGTCTTTCTGCTGACTGGCGAGCACCTGAGAAAAGCTTTCCACTGTACCTCGGTACATGTGACCATAAACTAATCTGAACAGGTTTCAGAGGTCAATTAACCTATAAATTTGCACGTCTTTCGAATGTGGGAGGAAACCCACGCGGTCAGGGGGAGAACGTTGAAACTCCGCACAGACAGCACCCGAGGTCAGGATCAAACCTGGGTCTCTGGCGCTGTGGGGCAGCAGCTCTACCCGCTGCGCCACCGTGCTGCCTTCAATGTGTTTGCATGTATAGTAGTGACAGGGTGAATCACTGTGGCCTTCCCTTGCAATCATAACAGCACTACAGGAAACACAGAGGAGTTCTGACTTTTCAATCAGATGACAATCCATGCACATTGCTTTCTTTTCCAAGAACAATCGCTTTGTTCTTGGAAACAAGATGACATTTTAAAATAATACGCATTTTTTTTCTGTTCTATGGAGATCCACTAACTAAAGCAGCATTTTCCCAAGACACTGGGGCTTTGAAACAGCTCGCAATTGGAATTTCGTTAATAATGTTAAAAAGAGAATTTACTCTGATCATGTATTTTCATTAGACCTCCCTTCTTTTAAACAGAGAGGACCTCTTCATTTGTTCTTTTATTTTTAACATTTTGCGACATTCTCCAAACTTCCAAGTTCGGCTTCATATTCCCACCTCCACTTTGATGAAACTGACGGACATGAATATTGATTTCTCTAACTTCAAGTAACCCTTGCATTCCCTCTCTCTCTGTCCCACCCTCACGCAAGTCCTCTTGCTAATTGCATCATTTGTATTCCTCCTTTATCACCACGTCCCCAGCCAACAGTGGATCATTGTGGGCTCTACCTTTCCTGAATCATCCATGCAGGCTCTGCTTTGTTCTGTACCTTTCCATATCTCTAGTGTCCCCCTTCCCTGACTCTCAGTCTGATGAAGGGTCTCAACCCGAAACGTCACCTGTTCCTTTTCGCCAGAGATGCTGCCTGACCCGCTGAGTTACTCCAGCATTTTGTGTCCACTTTGATACATTTGTATTACTTTCTTCCTTCTTACTGAACCAGCCTACCGCAGGGGGCCTTGTTGAATGCTTTAATAAAGTCCATGTAGACAACATCCACTCTCCTATCGTTATAAATCAATGTCCCAGCAATCTCCTCCATTGCTTCCCTCAGTATCCTGGAATAAATTTGTCATTATTTTAAATAAAAATGTATTTAAATTGATTGAATCTCAGCATGCAGTGTCCGATGAATTCATCTAAGTGAGCTGTGCAAAAAATATTATATTTTTTAAATTAACTTTTTGACACCTCACACTCTAGATGCACATGAATGTAACACCCACGCATGTCTCTAAAACGTTATCCCTCTGAAACTTTTGTATCTATCTACTGTCCATATGTCTTTTAAATTGTGTTACTGTGTTTGCCTCCACTTCTTCCTTTGGGGGCTCGTTCCACATGCCCAAACCCTTTGTGTGAAATCATTGCCCTTCAAGTGCATACGAGATCTTTCTCCTCTTAACTCAAACCTATGCCTTCTAGATGCTGGTACCCAGGGAAAAAGCTTCTGTGCATTCACCCTATCCATTCCCCTCATTATGTTATACCTCTCTGCAGTTACAGGCAAGGTCTGTACGGATGAATGTACAATATAATCACAATAAAATAATAACTAAAAAGTTAAAAATACCTCTGTGATGCAACATCCCATTTCCATCTACAAAAATGACCTGGAATATTAATAATATTAAACAAATATATTTATAAGGAACTCAAAATTGTATTAATATCTATTAAAACACGTAAGAAAAAAGCTTGTAGAATTGGAATAAACAAACAAAATTTGCTTCAATTATATTGAAGTTCAAGAAAGTTTAACCAGAATTCACGCTGCATGTTTAATCTCCTTTTAGAGTCATTTTAAGCAGTCATTTCACTCTTTAGTCACTACCTTAGTAATAATCTGTGGTTTTTAAAGCATTTTATCACAAATGAAACCTTCGTGAAACATTGATCTGATGAAATGTCAATGGCTTAAAACATTAACTGTCCCTCTCCTGATAAATGCCATCTGACTTCCTAAATATTTCTAGCATTAGCTGTTTTTTAAAATCATACAATGAAATCATTATGCTTTGCAATATATATGATATTAAGGTTCCTATGAGATAATATTAAAATTAACATGTTAATACTGCGGCTCTCTTCAATGGATTCAGCAATCTTCGGGACTTGGCAATAATCAATAACAGTCGGTCACAAATCATTTCTTAAAACTTCAAAGAGCATTATAAAATATCTACATCAAATAACCAAGAACAGATGCACACCACTGAGAGAGACTTGAAATATAATTACCATCTATATTTGTTGTAAATTATGACACATATCTCTGCTGATTTTAAGCCACTAACCCAGTTTCAGGTTCAAGTGATATTCCTGAGCTACTAAATCTTTCTTCTTGCATCTTATCACGTTGCAATAACTCTTCAATTAAATTAATGTTTTCCAATTTTATTTATTTTTTCCTGCCATTTTTTTCTTAAAGCACGATGCATCCTACATGGCTACTCCCTGCCCTGCCCAATTAAAAGTAAACAAGTACCATTCATTTAGACATACTTAAATTGTTTTTAAAACGTAGGCAGGTAGAGTTGACTTCTGCAAGCTTGATTGTTATCTAAAAATTTGCAAAACTCAACTTTTAATTATAAAATGATGCGCTATATTTTGATCACTGAAAGGATGATGCAAAATTCATGGAAACGGGTAACAGCCAGTGAGAAAGATCGATATCAATTTGATGTTTCGCATGAATTTCCAAAGGTTAAGAGCTATTCTGGAATTCATGTATCATCCAAAGTAAAATTAATAATATGTTTTTTTTTAATGCTTTGGAATGCATTGTGGTTACTGCTTTAAGAAGCACCAAATACACCATCAGTCTGTAGAAGGGTTCCGATCCAAAACGTCGCCTATCCTTGTTTCCCAGAGATGCTACCTGATCTGCTGAGTTACTACAGCATTTTGTGCACTTCTGGTTTAACCAGCATCCGTGGTGTCCGATGATGGGTCTCGACCAGAAACGTCACCTATTCCTTCTCTCCAGAGATGCCGCCTGACACGCTGAGTTACTCCGGCATTTTGTGTCTATCTGCAGTTCCTTGTATTTATATGTAAAATTCAAATTGTGTACAAAGAATAGCAAGCAGCAAAATCAACACCAATTTGGTTAGCTGTTTCCTGTCAGATACTCATTGATCTTTGAAACATATACTTGCACTGAATTTGGTTCTGTTCCCTGAGAATTATCAAGATCTAAAGCCATAAGAGAGATAGCTATCAATTTGATGTTTTGAATGAGTTTCAAAATGACCCACTGAATTACTCCAGCACTTTGTATCTTTCGTCATAAACCGGCATCTACAGTTCCTCAGTGTTCGATCAATGTTCAATGAGTAGGAAGGAACTGCAGATGCTGGTTTACACTGAAGATAGACACAAAATGCTGGAGTTACTCAGCGGGTCAGGCATCATCTCTGGAGAGAAGGAGTTGGTGGCGTTTCGGGTCGATACCCTTCTTCAGATGGTTCTTTATTGGTTTTTATTGTGACATTGCGAAAGCACAGTAAAAGGGGAATTCACTGGAGAGAGAGAGAGTTAGATTTAGCTCTTAAGGGCCTGTCCCACTGTACGAGGTAATTCAAGAGCTCTCCCGAGTTAAAAAAAAAATCAAACTCGTGGTAAGCACATAGAATGTACGTAGCGGGTATGTCGGAGCTCGGGACGTCTCTTAGCGGCTTGTAACATTAACGGCAGGTACTCGAGAAACGCGGTAAGCTCGTGAAGACTCATGAAGATTTTTCAACATGTTGAAAAATGTCCACGAGAGCCCCGAGTACCGACGAGCGGCTATTACCGTAATTCTCCGAATTCAAATCAGGGGAAACTCGGGAGAACTCTTGAATTACCTCGCACAGTGGGACAGGCCCTTTAGGGCTAAAGGAATCAAGGGATATGGGATAAAAGCAGGAACGGGTTATTGATTGTGGATAATCAGCCATGATCATATTGAATGGCGGTGCTGGCACGAAGGGCTGAATGGCCTATTCCTGCACTTATTTTCTATGTTTCTATGTTTCTAATTATTTTCTTACATTCAGTCCAGTAGAGTATTGCCATGTCGAAGCAGAATCCACGATTAGCAAAGTGTACAGAAATAGTCCACTGAACCCGCATGCAAGACTTGCCAGCTTTAGGCACCATTTCCAAAGTCCAGTACGCGCTCAGTTCTAATGTGCAGTAGACTGACTGCACCGGTTGTTTTAAAAAATGAAACTATATAACTTCACCATGATGTAAACAAAGAAACCATGTTAAGAAGTCAGCTTCAGGCAATCTGAACAAGGACCATATCTGTACAAACATGTTCTCTTTTTTTTTACCTGAGGGAGAAGACTCGGGTCTTTGTGTTGAAGTCTTCTCACAGCTTCTTCCAGGAAGGGTGCCTCCCGGAAAGCCAAAAAGCCTGGGATATAAGGGGCATTGAGACAAACCATCCGGCATTCCTCATAAATTACCTGAGCAATGTGGAAAATAATAACAATGGATGAACGCTACATTTTTGAATAAATGCGACATTTCCTGCATTTTTGTTTTCACGAGCACACATAGGCACAATCATTTATATCAATATCAGTTTTATTCGTCACTTGTACATAAAGTGCAAGTGAAATGAATTTGCCGGCAGCGGTACAATGAAAAAGGACACACAAAAACACAATATTTTTTTTTAACACAAACATCCACCGCAGCATTCATCACTGTGGTGGAAGGCACAACATTCGGCCAGTCCTCCTCCATTTTCCCCCGTGGTCGGGACCTCAACCCTCTGCAGCCGCTGCTGCGGGCGTCCGGAAGTTCAGACAAGGCAAAGTCCAGATAAAGTCCAGGTAAGTCCTGAATCGGTGCTTCCCCACTAGTGTAGTAGTCTTGAATCATTGAAGGACAAGTGACCAATGAAGGTTTGAGGGCCCACATTCAACACATTTGGATTTAGGTTCAAGTTTATTATTGTCACGTGTACCGAGGTACAGTGAAGGGCTTTGTTTTGCATGCTATTCAATCTAATCGGGTAATACTACACATAAATACAAACGCAAAAAGAGTAAACAGAGCAAAGGGAAAAATGGAGTGCAGAATAAAGTTCTGAGCATTGAAGCATAACAGTTACAGTGTTTGCTATGACATAGGTTGGAAAACCGGGACTGTACCCTAGCTCATGTGAGGAATGTGTAGGAGGAACTTCAGATGCTGCTTTATATGGAAAATAGACACAAAATGCTGGGGTTACTCAGTGGGTCAGTCAGTATCTGAAGAAAAGGAACAGGTGATGTTTCGGGTTCATATCCTTCTTCAGACTAAGAGTCACCGAAAATAGACACAAATTGCTGGAGTAAAGGGCCTGTCCCACTTGGGTGTCATTTGCACGTCACTTACGCAACAGGCTGGTAGTGACTGACGCCTGACTGTCATGCGAAAATCGTCTAGCAGTATGACAGTCATGCGCCGATCTCCGTGGCAAGGACTTTCCCAGTGAAAATCAAAGATACTATGGCAAAATGTTTTCAAAACTACGCACACTTTATAACTGGGTGGTCACGTGGTGCGGCTCTCAAATGATGCGCAAATGGCGCGCCGGCGGCGTACGGGCGGTGCATGGTTACGGATGTTGACGCACGGTGACGCATAATAAATTAGCAGAGGCAACGTTGGTGCGTCACCGTGCGTAACCGCGCGGTACACGTACGCCGTCAGTACGTCAGCGGATGCCATCAGTACGTCAGCGTGCGCAAGGAATACGTCACGCATGTGGCGCACGAGGATTTTGAACATCACAAAATCCTGGGGCGCTGCGCGTTACCGCGCGTCACTGCATACGCCACCATGCCTCACCACGTGCCATGCGTGCGTCACGACACGCCAACCAATTTTTAGGATGTCGTGAAAATGATGCACAAATGATGCCCAAGTGGGACAGACCCTTAACTAAGTGGGTCAGGCAGCATCTCTGGAGAAAAGGAATAGGTGTCATTATTCAGACTGAGAAGGGTCTGGACCCAAAATCTCACCTATTCCTTTTCTCCAGAGATGGTGCATGACCTGCTGAGTTACTCCAGCATTTTATGTCTGTTTTCTACCGTAAGGAAGGACTGTTCGGAAGCGTGATAACAGAGGAGAGGTTGAAATAGCAACCAACAGTGTCAGAAGCAATGGTCATTTGCAATTTTAAACACGGATGTTTAATACTTCTCATTTAAAATTAATTCTCTTTTCTATGTCAAGCGTCAACTCTATATAGGCAGATTTAGGCTGTATTACCTGTGGGATATAGTATGTCTGACAAATGTTGGTTATTTTGGGTCTAGCCCTTCAAGCAGAAGCTTCAGTGATTCCTTTTCACACTGCAGACCACAATTTCTTTTCATTAAATCATGAAAAATCTTCACTAAAGAGATGATCATAATAAAGGGAGACAGCAAAGTACGTAAATGCAAAATAAAAGCCAAATACCCCTGGAAATATCAGTCATCATCTGGGATTCCATGAAATCTTCAATAAAATGTCAGAGCTCATCTGTTCTCTTTAAACTGCTTATATTATTTTCTGCTCTTGAGCTAATCATTTGCAGAAATTTAAAAAAATCTAAGGTAATTCTCTTGCCGAGGCATGATCAAAATATATGGTAGATGTTTCCAATATGACTTGCTCTGAATTTTAACATTGTCTGGAATTAAATAGAAAGATAAATAGTTTTAACTGGAATAATTTTGAAATTAAAGTCAGCTCTTATTTTGTAATTGCTCACATCCGCAAATTGGAACAGTTTCCACGGAAACCAGTAAAAGAAAAAATACCAAGAACATAAAAATTGTTAAACATTTCTAAAATATGGCGCCATCTGCTGCTAGATCAGATATAACTGGAGATTTAACTGTGTAATCATGATATAAAAGCAAATGGACCCTGTCTGAAGAAGGGTCTTGATCTGAAACATCACCTATTCCTTTTATCCAGAGATCCTACCTGACCCACTGAGTTACTCCAGCATTTTGTGTCTATCTAAAAGAAAGTGGAGATGCTTTGATTGATTGAAAGACACAGCATGGAAACAGGCCTTTCGACCCACCAAGTCGACGCTGACTCTTGGTCACCCGTTCACACTAGTTCTATGTTATCCCCCCCTTTCACATCCACTCCCTCCACAAGAAGGGCAATTTGCAGAAACCAATTAATCAACAAACTCGCATGTCCTTGAGACCGGAGGACCTGGAGGAAACACACTTGGGGTCATAAGGAGAACGTGCAAGCTCCACACAGACATCCGAGGTTTGATTCAAACCCAGGTTTCTGGCACTGTGAGACAGTGCGTCTATCAGCAGTGCCATTGTGCCTAAAGTTGTCATAAGTCCATTATTATCAAACATCAGATGCATATCTTGATACCACTGGTCCCTAGGAAACTCACCATTTGATCTACAATATTGGTACTCGCATTTATATTATTTTATTTAAGGGTCTTTAACCAGAAAAGTTAACTGTTTCTTTTTCCACAGATGCTGACTGACTCGGTGGGTGTTTACGTTGTACATAAACCCCCCTGCAGAGTATTTCTCAAGAAACATCACATTTTTAAGACTTTTGTTTTTAACAGATGTTTGATTCATTTATATCCTGGTTTATAGCTTGCTAACAATATTTTTCATCTTCTCCCTTTCTCAGCATCTCAGAATTATGGGTGTACAGCCTGAACAAACTCCTCCCACGTAATACAAAGAGACAAACAGCTATACGGTCCGATTCTGAGAGTTTCAATGACCCTGTTCCATTAATTTATTTTGTCATATTTTCTTGTCCCCACACAGGTAAAAATTAGCATGGCAACCGTGTGCCATTGCACTGGACATGTTACAGAGCAGTCACTTGTGAATTATTATTTTTCTGCAAATAATAACAATCAGCTAGTGAGCCGATGCTGGAAACATCTCAGAAATGACAGCTCCGGCTAGGATTAAATGTATGCCCCATTTGCATCCACTCTCTCTGGTTCTGATCATCAATCTCGTACCAAACAGCTCTGAAGCTGTCAGTCTTTCCAGTATTCAAACTGCTGTCTTGATCATCTGTACAACAAATTGCTGCTGTAGTGGTGTGCATTTGTGTTCAGTTGTATGCTGCAAGAACAACTCATGAGACAGGTCACTGAAAATGATGTATTTAATTGTCCATATATAATTTATGTACCGCACAGTTCTCCACATTGCAAGCAGGTTCAGCACATTATTTTGGTGGCTTCTCTAGGATTATTTAGGATTACAATATAATTATTTAGTTAACAATGCTGGACGTAAAAACGTAGATGCTGGAGTAACTCAGCAGGTCCGGCACCATCTCTGGACATGGATAGGCGACGTTTCAGGTCAGCACCTTCTTCTGACTGAGGCTCTATATCCTCCACAGATACTGCCTGACCATTTGAGTTCCTCCAGCATGACATGGATAGGCGGCATTTCGGGTCTGAAAAAAGGATCTCAACCTGCTGAACTTGACCCTCAGTCAGACCCACTGAGTTACTCCAGCACTTTGTGTCTTTTCTGGATGTAAAGATGCCTGGCGCAAACTGATTTCATTAAAGGCACAAAGTGCTGGAGCAACACAGCAAGTCAGGCAGCATTTCAGGAGAACATGAATAGGAGACGCTTGTTCAAACTGAAGAAGGGACTTGACCCAAAATATATTCAATCCATGTTCTCCAGATATGCTGCCTGACCCGCTGAGTTACTCCAACACTTTTCTTGTCCATTGTCTATTAACCAGCATCTGCTGTTGCTTGATTCTACATGAAACATTAATTGTCTTATTAGGACAATCTGCTACTCCAACTGACAAGCCATAAGGAAGGTTTGCAAAGTCAGTAGGTAAATCTAAATGTTTTAGTAGTTATCTTGGTTGCTTATACAGCAAGAATCTGATGGGCTGAATAGTGACAGTAACAGATAGCAAGGACAGGTACTGCAGCAAATTAAACAATGCAGGTTGTTTTAATCATTGTCTCAGCAGCTCAATATTTAAATGTTAATATATCCAGTGCTGGGAAGTTCAATGTACAGGATGTTTTCACAGTTTAAAAAGCAAACGTAAGCTTCTCTGCTCAATGTGCAACTGTTAAAACTCAGGGAGGACTTTTTACATCTTCATATATTGTACCACTCATAACGCAACAGACCAAAGAGGCATGATAATGATTCTAGCTAACGGTCATTGGTGAAACTATCACTTAACTAGTGCGATCATCTAAATTTACTCACTTCACCTAAGGCTGTCGACATAGAGGAACCAGATCAGTAAGGCACTCATAATGCGCTGATTGCTCATGGTAAGAAAGAACTGCAGATGCTGGTTTAAATCGAAGGTAGACACAAAATGCTGGAGAGAACTCAGCAGGACAGACAGCATCTCTGGAGAGACGGAATGGGCAACGTTTCGGGTCGAGACCCTTCTTCAGACTGATGTCAGGAGAGGGGGCGGGACAAAGATAGAATGTAGTCGGTGACAGTATGAATAGCGGGAGAACTGGGAAGGGGTTCCCAGATTGCTTATGGTGTCCCAAAACATAAGATTATGTGGTTAAAAAGTGAACATGACATAGGTTTAACATGAAAGGTTTCATGTTCTCCACATATGCTCCCTGATCCTCTGAGTTACTCCAGCACTTTGTATTTTATTTAAGATTCCATCATCTGCAGATCCTTGTGTCTCCTTTTCTTCATGTTAGTTACTTCTTACTTTCCCCATTTGATTTCTCACCTTTATCCTGACCCTTCCCATCATTTTTCGCTATCTGCTTCTCCTCTTGTGAAGGGCATTGGGACATTCACAATGTTAAAATATTTCTTTATACTTGTAGCTGTAAAATAAAAGTATTTAAAATATTGTTATAGGACCTGCCTCAACAACCTCCTCTGGTAGCTCGTTCCATATACCCACAACGCTCTGAGTGAAAAAGTTGACCCTCAGATTATACTTAAGTCTTTCCTCTCTCACCTTAAACCTCTGTCACATTCCATTTTTACCAGATAATCTGGAGCGTGGTAAAGATACCTCAAGCAATCGGTATATTTTGAGCACGAAGGAACTACAGATGCTGGTTTAAACCGAAGATAGACAAAAAGCTGGAGTACCTCAGCGGGTCAGACAGCATCTCTGGACAAAAGGAATAGGTGACGTTTCAGGTGGTGACCCTCCTTTGGAAAAGTTACTCCAGTTTTTTGTCCATTTTCAGCGTTTTCTGACTGCCATACATATCTGGTTCATAAAGTAACGCAGATCGCTGTTACAACAGTGAACAGGACTGGTTTTGGAAAAAGTTGTTAACACACTGTTTGTACATGAATTAATTACAATCTTTTTAGGTTTAGTGTTTTATTTTACCTCAAGATCAGGATAACTGAGAACCACTAATGAAGCACAAGCATTGACCTCATCTTCTTTGATGAAGGATAAATCCACCCCTCCGACCCGCTCCAACCCTGCAAAGTCTTCATTGCACTGCCAATCCTCGGTATTGTGGTCAACCATCTGCTTTTTCAATTCCACCTGCTGGCTGTCAGAAGAAAGTCAAAATCAGTATTTAAGCAACGAAGCCACATAGTAAATAATTGTTAGTTTTACCAATGACCGTTAGCTAGAATTACGATAATTAATTAAATCAAGCATTAAGCATTTAGAACTAGTCAACATAGTTGGGCATTGCTGACATTGACTAGAAAAGTCCTTACGACAATGCTTGAATTTTTGCTCATTTTCAATCAGGCTCAGGTATCATACGGATTAATCTCATTACACACTTGGAAAAGTAGCCTTCATTCATCCTTTTACTAATACACATGCAGTAACTGTGGTTGACTTTTAACTGCCTCTGAAACAGCCAAACAAGCCATTCAGTTCTTGGGATAGACAATAAAAATGCTGGACTTAATAGAACATAGAATAGTGCGGATAGACACAACAAGCTGGAGTAACTCAGCGGGACAGGCAGCATTTCTGAAGAGAAGGAATGGGTGACATTTCGGGTCCTTTAAACTTTGCTTCCCTCACCTTAAAGCTATGCCCTCTCGTCTTTCGAACGGACATCCCAAGGGAACTAATAGGCTTGGATAGAGTAGATGTGGAGAGGATGTTTCCACCAGTGGGAGTGTCTAGGATTAGAGGTCATATCCTCAGAATTAAAGGACGTTCTTTTAGGAAAGAGATTAGGAGAACTTTCTTTAGTCTGAGGGTGATGAACCTGTGGAATTCTTTGTCACAGAAGGCTGAGGAGGCCAAGTCAGTAGATATTTTTGGCAGATAGATAGATTCTTGATTAGTACAGGTGTCATGGGTTATGGGGAGAAGGCAGGAGAATGGGGTTAGGAGGGAGAGATAGATCAGCCACGATTGAATGGCGGAGTAGCCTTGATGGGCCGAATGGCCTAATTCAACACTTATTCCTTATGATCTTGATATAGAAAGTGCAACTGGGATTAAGTAAGATTGTAGGAATACAAAAGCTCAACAGAAAAAGAAAATACTATCCACCCCCAGCCTCACCAAGAAGCAATGTCCTACCTATGGCATTTTACATGGATCCCATATTGACCTCTTAAGTAAATTGACCTCAACTCCCAAGTGACAGGTTGCCCTACTCAGACAGCAATTGACAAAGATTTGTGTAGGGATCTCTGCATGGTTAACTGGGCTGGGAGCGACTTTGCCACATGAGGTGCCTGAATCGATGCCCAGTCACCCATCTTGTTTTGTCCTATTTATTTATATAGCAGTTATGACAAAATAAAGTTGCATACTAGACAACTTCTGAGGGCATTTAAGAGGCAACCCATAGTCTATATTACTAAAAGTCTGATCTTGACCGCTTTTGGCCCACTGTGCTGCGATTGCTGAGAGAACGCTGCCACCTACGGCCGTCATCTTAGGCCACCTTGCTCAGAACACCCCTCCGCCTTGCAGGACCAGAGGATTTGTCCCATGGATGAAAAATGAGAGATATTAATGTTTTTTTTTTAATTCCCCATTCTCTCTGCTGCCCCCGCTGGCGGCAGGGGGGAGGGACTATAAAATCCGGAAGTGTCGTGCCTCACTCAGTCTCTGCCAGACCCAGGAAGCGAGGGGGTCACGGCTCTCTGAGCTGTGAACAACACTGAATGGATGTCTACTCCACGGTGAGTCCCCTTGATGTGGCTGCGGCCCAATTGTTTGCCTCGCCTTTTTCAAGAGTTTGTGTTCACAAAGTGGATTTTGGTTGTCAGGTGGCCCAATTGTTTGCCTCGCCTTTTTAAAACATTTGTGTTCACAAAATGGATTTTGGTGGTCAGGTGGCTGCGGCCAAATTGTTTGCCTTGGCTTTGCTTTTAAAGTCGTTGCAACAGTTGGCTTCCAGCCCAAGAATCCATTCGGTCCTCAATGTCTATACAAGGCCTCTGGAAACCAGTACCTTCAGCCCGCAACACCCATACTAGCGCAACAGATAGTTCCCCCCCCCCCCCCCCCCCCCCCCACTTGGTCTAGTATTTTC
This sequence comes from Raja brachyura, assembly GCA_963514005.1. Next base: position 43,299,286 of record OY740803.1, on the reverse strand, counting down.
TTCAATTTAAACTTGTTTTTCATAGTTATACCCACTCATCTAATTTGTTGGACACAAAAGGCTGGAGTAACCAGGCGTGACAGGCAGCATCTCTGGAGAAGGGTAACGACCTGAAGCTTCACCCATTCCTTCTCTCCAGAGATGCTGCCTGTCCCTCTGAGTTACTCCAGCATTTTGTGTCAATCTTCGGTGTAAACCAGCATCTGCAGTTCCTTCCTCCACATCTAATTTGTTAGCTTAATCTATGACTGAGAACTAGTTACTAAAAGGAGCTGGCTATTTAATTCTATGTACACTACTGCAGAGTGATTTCATGTTGCCAAGTGGCACCCATTTAAAATTTGGCCCAGCTAAAGCATTCTGTCGAGGTAACTTATTTAGGATCTGGGGTTCACTGGCATGGTCAGATTTTCCCAACGGCCAGATAGGTCCAGACTCATTCTTGATCTTCCAACAGCTGAGTGGTGCACAAGGCCACCCAGTCTGAAGAAGGGTCTCGACCCGAAACGTCGCCTATCTCTTTCGCTCCTTAGATGCTGGTGCACCCGCTGAGTTTCTCCAGCTTTTTGTGTAACCCTCGATTCTCCAGCATCTGCAGTTCCTTCTTTAACACTTCAGTGAGTAGTTGATTGACCATGTGGTGGGGCTAGAGTCACATATATTCCAGACCGGTTAATGTAGCAATGTTACAAAATTTTGAGATTTTAAAAATCGTCTGCAATTTATCCCATCAGATAAAGCATAAAAAGAAGTTTAATTTGACACCTAATTCACTTTCATATCTTCAGTATTAAAACAGTTATGGCCATTTTCATACTCGGAAATTAACATCTTGTTCCCTATTGCTTTTCCATTGACTTAACACAAAAGTTGTGATCGAGGACAGTCAAAAGCCCATAACTTTCTTAAAAATTAAGAGAACTGAAATAAATTTTCAGTTATTATGGATTGAAGCATTCTGAAACAAATATGAAACAATCTTACTTGGATGACCTGAAATTAAAGCATATAATTAGTTAGTCACCCAATTGTAGCTAATTACAAAATTCAATTACTAGACCTAAACATCTATCCATTTCTTAAGAAAATATTAACATTTTTTAAAAAGCCTGAGTGTCCAAATAACATTCACACAAAAATTTGCAATATAACATGATTTTTAAATCTCATTGTTATGAATTTATAGGCCAAATTGAAGGAATTCAGTGTTTAATGCCCGTAATTTAAAGGCCATTTAAATCAGCTTGCGAGTGGGATGTTCCGGAACGCGATGGATTGGAACGTTGCAGTTGCGTTGAATTTAAACCCCATATCAGCAGGAAAAATACTGCCGGTTCGTATGGGGAATAAATCACCGTTTCGCAACATGAAATGTTGATTAAGGTAATCTAAACAAGCAAGTTTATATGTAAAAATAAACAGCTTTTCTTTATCGGTCCCCGACGTAAAATCCGTCCCCGTTGTCGGCATTCACGGCATTAGAAGCTAATTTTTATTTTACTCCAGCGCTGAAATAGTCAGGCGATTAATTTTTTTTTTTCACTTACCGGCAGTCGGAACGAGTCTTTAGCAAAAGCTCGCACTCCGAGAAAATATAATTCCGGAACGTAGGAGAAAACTGCATTTTAACCCCCCCCCCCAAAAGGCGCCAAAGTCGTGTACATGGCCAGTGATAGAACTGCAGCGCTGCTGAAGGTAAGTTTTGTAACGTACCTAGTTAAGGGTGGCAGATTTCCTACCCCAAAACGATTTTAGTAAATAAGTTTAAACTTTCAAAATTTATTTCTCTGGTTAAGACAAATTATTTTATCTCTTCACCAAAATTTCAGATTATTTACTGAATTTAAGTTCCACAAGTCCCATGGTGGATTTGAATTCAGTTTTCTGGATTGTTACTCGAGCTCTTATATCAATACTCTGGTAGTTTAATCACTGTTTCACCACTGAATGAGTATTGTTTCTCCTGAGAACAGGGAAATATTTTGTGGACGAAATAAAAGAAGAATCCATCACGATACATCAAAATATTTGAATCCACATTTCATGGGGAAAACCCCCCACAGGAATGCTGGGGAGACCGCACAAATTAACATCAAGATCCAAGACTTAGGAAGTCCAGCATGTCCCCAACAACTCTCACCAACTTCGACAGAGGCGCCATAGAAAGCATTTTATCGGGATGCATCACAGCTTGGTTTTGGAACAGCTCCATCCAAGACCGCAATTGCAGCAACTTGTGGACGCAGCCCAGACCATCACACAAACGAACTTTCCTTCCATTGACTCCATTTATACCACACGCTGCCTTGGCAAGGCCAGCAGTATAATCAAGGGTCAATAATCGCGCCCTGGCCACTCCATCTTCTCCCCTCTCCCATTGGGCAAAAGGTTTTGAAGTGTGAAAATGCACACCTCCAGATTCAGGGGCCATTTCTTCCAGCTGTTATCAGGCAGCTAAATCATCCAACCACAAGAGAACAGTCCTGAATTACTATCTACCTCATTGGTGCCCTCAGAATATCTTTAATCGGACTTTACTGGTTTCATCTTGCACTAAACTTGCAGAGTTATCCACTTGGTGTGGGAGTGGCAGCAGGTTCAGCAGGCGCTGTTGACGCGCTAATCCTTTATTTCTGCTCTTTCAATGGTGCACGGCAGCACAGCGATAGAGCTGCTGCCTCATAGCACCAGAGACCCGGGTTCAATCCTGACTACAGGCGCTGTCTGTACGAAGCTTGTACGTTCTCCCCTTGACCTGTGTGGGTTTCCTCCAGGATCTCCGCTTTCCTCCAAAAACTAATAGGTTCGTAAGTTAATTAGCCTCTGTAAAGATTGTAAATTGTCCCTCGTGAGTAGGATAGAGTTAGTGTGCGGGGATCACTAGTCGCCGCTGACTCGGTGGGCGGAAGGGCATGTTTCCTCATTGTATCTCTAAACTAAACTAAACTAAACGTTATTCCATGTGTGTATTCGCTGTAAATGGCCCAATTGTAATCATGTTTCGATTTTCCGGTGACTGGTTAGTACGCAACAAAACTTTTCACTGTACCTCGGTACACGTGACAATAAACGAAACTAAACAAAGTGCATCAGTTGGGGGTGAAAGGTTAAAGGAGACAGTGGGACAAGTTTTATTTTTGCAGTGAGTGGGAGATGCCTGGAACATGCTTTCAGAGAAGGTGATAAAAGCAGATTAGATAACATTGTTTAAGAGGCTTTAAACCCAAAACAAGAGCATAGAGGGAATGGAGGGAAGTAGACCACGTGCAGGCAGATGGGATTAGTTAAAAACAGATGGAACTACAGATGCTGGAATCTTGTGTAAAACACAAAGTGTTGGAGGAACTCAGTGGGTCAAGCAGCATCTGTGTAGGGAATGGGCAGACGACATTTCAGGTTAGGATTCTTCTTCAGATTGGGATTATTTAGACCAGGAAGGTGGTCAGCACAGACGTGCAGTTGCTGGGATAGACACAAAATGCTGGAGTAACTCAGCGGGTCAGGCAGCATCTCTGGAGAAAAGAAATAGGTGATGTTTCAGGTTGAGACCTAGATCAAAGAAAAGGTAGAATAGAACATTGTTAATTTGGAGGAGGTGACAACGAAGCGACAAGAATTCTCATATGCATAAACTATAATCAGGTGGACAGTCAGACAGGCCAGAGGGGGGCTGAGGGAGACCCCTTGATTAAATTTTATCTCGTATGTTTGTTGTCACCTTCTCCAACAAAGCTAACAATTATCTATTCTACATTTTCCTTCATCCTCATCTCCATTTATCTTTTTCACACCTTATCCTTCTTTGTCTCTGGGTCTCTCTCTCCCGACTCTCAGTCCACTGCAACTCAGTCTGAGGGGAAGTGGAGGACCACCGTGAGCATGGAAGGGAAGAACAATGGAGGAGCTGGCGTGGAGGGACCGCCATGAGGGAGGTGGGGGGGGGGGGGGAAGAATGGACAATAGGGGGGGTGGGGGGCAAAGGACAATGGGGACCCGGAGTGGGGGAACTGTTGGGAGGGGTGGGGGACAAAAGGAGCTGGCTTGCTTTGTAACTTAGTCAGCGCCGTAGGTGGCTGCTCTTTGTATCCATTGTAACAGGAATGCAAGCAAAGAATTTAACTGTGCCTAGTCACATGTGACAATAAGGTTTTCCTTCCTTCCTTCCATTTTGTGTCTATCTAAGATGTAAACCAGCATCTGCTGTTCCTTCCTACACAGTGTAGGAGTGCTCCATAGCTTTCCCTTTTTGAAAAAAGAGGAGAGATGCTGATGCTGCGGGATCACATTATCTCCTTTCCCCCTCTGTTGCTCAGTGTCAGCCCCAGCCCCAGCCACGTGACTGGGCAGGGCTGCCGCCGCACGGCATTCTGGGATTTGTAGTCCAATCTCCAGTCCTCCAGCGCCCATAGCGACCGGAGGCCCTGCTCCCTGCCCGCCGCCTCCTGACAGCGCGAACAAGCCGCCCCCCACTGCTGGGCTCGGTGTGGATGAAGGCGAGTCCGCTCCAGCTTTTTTATGTCTATATCTTGCTTCGTTTGTCGTGGTGTAGCAAGGGGAGGGAGGCGGGGGTGAGGGGGGCAGGGGGGCAGGGGGGCTGTACCTCTCCCATTGCCGGAGCTGCTGCTGCCGCCCGTCCTCACCCTCACTCTCACTCTCCCGCGTCGCCAGCATCGGCCCTGCTTCTCCCGCGTCCGCAACGCCCGCGCGCATGCGCCACCACGTAACCCCGACCAGAGGCTGGATTGTTGCAACTCTTAATGCATGAACATTTAACATAGAAAGTAGGTGCAGGAGGAGACTATTCGGCCCTTCGAGCCAGCACAGCCATTCATTGTGATCATGGCTGATCGTCCCCTATCAATAACCCGTGCCTGCCTTCTCCCCATATCCCTCGACACCAATAGCCGCTAGAGCTCTATCTAACTCTTAAATCCATCCAGTGACTTGGCCTCCACTGCCCACTGTGGCAGGGAATTCCACAAATTCACAACTCTCTGGGTGACATTTTTTTTCTCACCTCAGTCTTAAATTACCTCCCCTTTATTCTAAGACTATGGCCCCCTGGTTCTGAACTCACCCAACATTGGGAACATTTTTCCTGCATCACCGAACATTGGGAACATTTTTCCTGCATCTAGCTTGTCCAGTCCTTTTATAATTTTATGTTTCTATAAGATCCACTTCCTAAACTCCAGTGAATACAAGCCTAGTCTTTTCAATTTTTCCTCATATGACAGTCCCGCCATCCCAGGGATCAATCTCGTTTTATGATGCATTCCTTACCTCATCATGCCTCAAAAAAAATCACTGCAAACCAGTGCATCTCGGCATGCAATGGCCGAAGGGCATGAGGAACATTTAAAACATATTTTAATTCAAAATGTGCTTATTGATGACAAAAATCAAATCAAGTGAAGCTCACTGTTTGACCTGTTGTTACAAAATGTTTAATGGCCAGCTCGACATCGATTACAAAACCTACACCAAACCCAAACCAATTAGAAGTAGACAAGGGCATTCAATCCAGCTACCAAGACAGATGTGTACAGCAATTCATTCTTCCCCCGCACAATTAAAGCATGGAATATTTTTCACCCTACTATAGTTGCCCAACCAGACACAACTAAAATTAAGGTAGCTCTTTCTTCCCAAAAACCCTTTCTGGCTTAAGTCCTCACTCCACCACCTCCAGTTTAAATTCCATTTGGAATATTTTGGAGGACCAAGAACATTTTCAAAACAAGTAGAAACAAGGAACTGCTAGTTTAGTTTAGGGAATCAGCCTGGAAACAGGCCCTTCGGCCCACCGAGTCTGCACCAACCAGCGATCCACTTTCAGTAACACTATCCTACAAGGCGGATCATTTTGAATGAATTTTTACATTTATACCAAGCCAATTAACCTACATCTTTGGAGCGTGGGATGAAACCAAAGTCCCCACGAGGTCACGGGGAGAATGTACAACCTCCGTGAAGACAAGCATCCGTAGCCAAGATCGAACCCGGGTCCATGGCCCTGTAAGACAGCAACTCTACCATGGTGTCACCGTGCTGGTTTATACCAAAGATAGACACAAAGTGCTGGAGTAACTCAGTGGGTCAGGCAGCATCTCTGGAAAAAACGGAAGGGTGACATTTCGGGTGACACTTCTGCACACTGAAGGGTCCCGACTCAAAACATCATCTATCCTTCACTTTGAGTCCATTTTCAAAGTCAGCTGGTCAGGTGGGACTAGTGTAGATGGGGCATGACAAGTTGGACAAAAGGGCCTGCTTCCATGCTGTATGAAACATTATTCCTTTTAATTCCCCTTGAACCAGTGATCGCTGTCATATTCGAGAAACAATGAACTTCAGATGCTGTTTTACTAAAAACAAACACAAAGTCCTGGAGTGACATAGTGGGTCAGGCAAGATTTATGGAGGATGTAGACAGGCAAATTGTCAGATCAGGTTCCTTCTTCCAACTCAAAAGAAAGGTACTGACCCAACAAGTTGCTTATCCATGACCTCCAAAGATGCTGAATTATTCCAGCACTTTGTTTCCCTTGTGATATTATATCTGCTTGTATTTTTATCTGTGGGAGTGCAAGGCATTTCTTTCTGCTCCCAACTTTTCACCTCCTACTTTCTTTCTCGAACTCTGTATCTGGACTTTCAAAAAGCCTTTGACAAGGTCCCACACAAGAGATTAGTGTGCAAAATTAGAGCACGTGGTATTGGGGGTAGGGTATTGACTTGGATAGAGAACTGGTTGGCAGACAGGAAGCAAAGAGTAGGAATTAATGGGTCCTTTTCAGAATGGCAGGCAGTGGGGTGCCGGAAGGCTCGGTGCTGGGACCCCAGTTATTTACAATATATATTAAAGATTTAAATGAGGGTATTACAGTAAATGTGACATCTTCAAGTTTGCAGATGACACAAAGCTGAGTGGGAATGTGAACTATGATGTGGCTGCAGGGTGACTTGTATAGATTGGGTGAGTGGGTAGATGCATGGCAGATGCAATATGTGAATAAATGTGAGGTTATCCACTTTGGTGGCAAGAAAAGGAAGGCAGATTATTATCTGAATCATGTCAAATTAAGAAAAGGGGATGTACAACGAGACCTGGGTGTGCTTGTACATCAGTCACTGAAAGTAAGCCTGCACGTACAGCATGGCATATTGTCTCATTGCGAGAGGATTTGAGTTTAGGAGCAAGGAGGTCCTACTGCAGTTGCACAGGGCCCTGGTGAGACCGCACTTGGAGTATTGTGTGCAATTTTACAGATACATAGATACAGGAGTGGGCCATTCGAGCCAGCACCGCCATTCAATATGATCATGGCTTATCATCCACAATCAGTACCCCATTCCTGCCTTCACCCCATATCCCTTGATTTTGCTTGGCCGAAGAGCTCTATCTAACTCTCTTCTGAATTCATCCAGCGAATCGGCCTCCAGTGAATTTCACAATTCCACAAATCTAATTTTGGTTTCCTAATTTGAGGAAGGACATTATTGCTATTGAGGGAGTGCAGCGTAAGTTCACCAGGTTAATTCACGGGATGACGGGACTGATATATGATGAAAGAATAGGTCAACTGGGCTTGTATTCACTGGAATTTAGAATTCATCTTTTGACTTCCTACACTGTCAACATTTATTTCAAAGAACCGCAGCTTTGCTTCCGTACAGGCACATTGTAAAGATTTTCCAGCCACTGCATTGAATTCAACAATTTCCAGTAATCTGCAATGCCAGCCTTACAGCATTATTATTTCCTCCTTTTTAGGTAATTTCCAAATTATACCTTTACACCTTATACCTCAACATTATACCTTTACCTCAACATTTACACAATCGCTATTTGTTACTCAATTATCCACACTATCACAGATTTTCCCGATTTTCAACCAATGCTTCCACTATGACTTGATAATGTCTTCTTTTCAAATAGCTTGCCGCTGTTGAATGTTGTATTTTTATTTATTCAGGTTACATTCAAGTTCAGATGAAACTTACATCAAGTAAATGATGTGAACAAAATAAACACATCTTATTCAAATTAGTTACATTTTAACTTTTTTAAGCAGTTTGTTTTGGTCGGCAGAAAGGCAGTGTAACAAATGGATGAAATTTTGCATTATTTTCATCATGGCATAAAAAAATATAAAAACATTCATATTTATATAAATGTTTATGCAGTGCAGAGCAAAAAGTAATTTCTTGATGGGTTATAGTGGTAGATCAATGTAGAACATTAAGGCACAGAGGTAAGCAATAACTATCATAATATTGTTTTCTGTAAACATCTAAAACCCTCTTCAAAATAGCTCCAGGTAAATCAGGTTACATCTGGAAGTACTCTGTAAATCATTACTTCATTGATATGTAGATTACAATATTTAAAGAAAGTACCCCCCTTTTTCGAATGGTCCCATTCCTAAGTAAAGTTAAACTGTCATTTACTGAGAGACAAAGCTTTTATCTCTACAGTTTATCTTGTAAACTGTAACTGTTCCCGTTTGAAAGCCACGGCTGCTTTCCAGGTTTCCACACTCTGTGACATCAAAATTGTTTCTGGGAAAATCTCGTCAAGTTCTGGCAGATTGTCCACTTCCTTCACATCCATAAAAGATCCTAGCGCCATTTTCAAACTGGAATAGCAAGCAGAGTTATTATCATAGTTGTATTTTTTCTAAAGCATTATACAAACAGAGGATTCTCATTTCCTTCTCATCAATTATCAAAACCTTTTTTTGAAACCATTCTCTCCAGCATCATTTCAAACATTTGTTACTTGGATTATCAAGACCATGCCAGAAATTCTGCTTCCACTGATCTTTGAGGAAAAGAGTTCTGAAGATTCCTGATACTTGCCTCATCTGTTTCACAGTCATGGAGTTAAACAGCATAGAAACTGGCATTTTGGCCCAATTTGTGCATACCGACCAAGTTGTCTAACTAAACTAGTCTCAGTTGCCTGTGCCTGGTCCATATCCCACCAAACATTTCCTTTCATGCACCTGTCAAAGTATATTTTAAATATTGTAATTGCACCCACATGTATCCTTTTCTGTGGCACCTCATTCCTTATACACACCACCCTCTGAGGAAGATGTTGCCCCTGGGACTTTAAAATCTTTCCCCTCTCACCTTAAAACTATGCCCTCTCATTTTACACTGGCCTACACAAGAGGAAAAGAAACTGTGGCCTTTCACTTTCTCCCTGTTCCACATGATTTAATAAACTTCTGTAGAGATCACCCCTTAGCCTCCTTCACTCCAGGGGAAAAAACTCATAGTCCGGCCTGCCTCTCCTTATAACTTAAATCCTCCACTCTCTTTACAACAGCAACTTAGGAGTTTCACCCCTCTGTCCTTTCTCCACAACCATCTAAGTTACCTCTTGACCATATATTTATTCATTTCTCTCTGGCCACAACCAAACCAGCCCACAATATTTACCCTCAATGTATTCCAAGTTCAAACTACAATCTGCATAAAAAAATGTTTTTATTCATGTCATTGTTATTTCTCTTCTCATTTATTTGATACATACCCACTGCAACTCCTCTTCATCAAGGGGAACTGCCCCATCATCTACTCTTGAGATGTCTATTAATTTTGCATGACCTTTCATTATCTGGCATATTATCATGGTCCAGGAAGCTCCACAGGGTCAGTTAGGGATGGACAATAAATGGTCGCTGAACCAGCGACACATCCGTCCATTGACCAAATACAAAGTGAGTGGACTGTAGGACTGTAGCAGAGAGGCAAGGCTGGGCATTAAAAAACGAACCTACTAAACGAGTGTTTGGCAGGATGTGGTTGTATCCGCGCGTGTTATATAACAAATACTCTTACCTCCAAGCTGGGTTGAAAGAGTCTGGTGATTGAATGTTTTTACATTTCAGAGTCAGCAACTCGTGCAATTCCAGTAAGAAAGTATCAACACTTGCTTGGACAAAGAAGGAACGTAATTGTTTCTTTCCTTCCTCACTGAGGTGCTTTTTATATTCATTTTTAATCCCTGAGAAAGGATCCTAGAAACATACACAAGGAAAAAAATGAAATATATAGTTTACTTTTTCACTCTGTTCGCAGGAAAGATTTCTCCTTCTGAGAAAATCAACATACACCAACATTTAAATGCATCTCACCATGTAATATTTGAATAAATATGGATAACATTTTAGCTAGTATATCATTCATTTTCATAATATGTACTATAACATACATATTTAAGTGCTAAATAATTAATAGCGCAAACGGACTCTGGCCCATGACTCTGCCACCAGTCAAATAATAAATGTACACCTTTTATGATTGATTACCTGCAGTAGAGTGTCAGCAACCTGCAGCATGAAAGTCAGGGCATATTCTCTTCTCTCTTTAAAAGGAATTCCTATCTATCACATCATATGAGTGAGAGGTTAGTGTTGCGGCACCATTCAACCAGGGTGTTCTATCTATCTCCTCTATGCTGATGTAGAGATGTATCATTGTTCTTCCTTTCAAAGCATGCATAAAATGAAGTGGGCTCATCCAGAAGTGATGTGTCATTGCCACTTATGCTACCCAGTTTCACCTTGTAGGAGATGTAACCCCTACCACAGCCGTCGAGCATCTGTCTGTAACTCCAGCTTAGTCCAGAATAGTCATTTGCAACTGAACAAAAATGTAGCTAACTGAATCACAATAGAGTGGCACAGTGATAGAATTATTGCCTTCCAGTGCCAGAGACCCGGGTTCAATCCTGACTAAGGGTGCTGTCTTCACGGAGTTTGTACATTCTCCCTGTGACCGTGTGGGTTTTCTCCGGGAGCTGCGGTTTCCCCCCACATTCCAAAGACTTGTAGGTAAATTTGGCTTCTGTAAATTGTCCCTAATGTGAAGTTTAGAACTAGTGTACAGGTGATCACTGGTCGGCGAGGGCTCCGTGGTACGAAGGGTTTGTTTACACACTTTATCTCTAAACTAAACTACCAATCCCAGTTGTGGAGACATTGGTATAGTTGTCTCATTGTAGGACACTGATCTTTCTTTTTATTCTGGATTTGAAATCATGTATTGTGTTTTTGTATGTAATTTATGATGCTCTTATAAGTAATTTACTAAGCTTTTATATGTATTTTATGGCGTTTGTATATGCAATGTATTTTATGTAAAATCATCTCTTGTCTGGACCTTGAGTCTGAAATAAAGTTTAATAATAATAATACATATAATAATAAACAAATAGACTACAGAAACAAATTGATTTTGCAGTGACCAAATTGAATTCAAAAGATTGCATGATCTATATGGTGTGAGCTGCTGCTTTTCAGACAGTAACTGCCACCAGTTCAAGGAGATCCTTGCTGTGCAATAACATTAAGTTCATTAAGTTGGCTGAGTAGTTGATCTCAATGAAAAATTCTTACAGGCAGAACAGGAACTAGCAGATTTCACAATTCATTTTTCATGATCTCACAATATGTGAAATAAGGATCGGGCTATAAAAGTTAGCTTCAAATGAAAGACGCAAAATTATACATATAAAATATTTAGCAAAATCTATTATGCTCCTAGATATTTATTGGAGGAAATTACAGTTAGAATACGGTTTCCTCAGGCCAGACATGCTGCAAGCAATAATTATGGCTTAGCATGCCATTAAAACCCGCTTAAACTTTATGCAATGCAACATCATATTTTCAGTATATTTTGAAACAAGATAGAGAGTTGAGATTTTAAAACAATTCACATTATCGCTGCAGAAAAACACCTTATAGAGAAGTAGAATCCCTGTTAATAACTGCTACTTATTATGCAGATGAAGCTGCTCGATAACCTATCAGTTTTATGACCATCATTATATTAATGTTGACTGCTTCACCCAGAGTTTCAAGTGTGAACTCTGATTCACTATATAAGAGGAATAATTAAATATCTGCAGTCATTTAGAATTATGTAAATTCACTAATATATTTATCGATGAGCAGTTGAAATGCCCAGAAAGGCCCAAAGCATCCAGGAGTCCATTTAAAAAAAGTCACTGAACTCTGAATCCATGCCATTTGTGTACAGCAAGCACATCAGGAACCTGCCCAGCTGACTTCTAAAGTGTCGACCAAAGCCACTTCCTCTTTCTTCAAGAATAATGTTGTTGGCAAAGATATAGGAAAACTATTTGCAAATTCCTGTTCAACTCTCACAACATCCCATTTTACTAAGCAAAAAAAACTCAGCTGGTCAGGCAGCAACTCTGGAGGACATGGATAGGCAATGTTTTGGATCCAGACCCTTCTTCCCAAAGCATCGTCTATCCACGTACTCCAGAGCCTGGCTGGCCCGTCGAGCTCCTCTAGCACTTTGTATTGTGCTCAAGATTCCAACATCTGTAATTCCTCGTGATCCCATTTCACTAGTTGCCAATGTTTCAATGCTAATGGGTAAAGATATTTGGACTTCCAATCCAGACCCTGATGGAAAATCAAGAAATATAGAATTTCAAGGAGGAAGTCAATCGCTGTTTTTTGAGAAACAGGAAAAGGTAATAAATGTGATGTATATAACACTAACCACACACACAAACCAATAAACTAATTATTACTGATATATTCATACCCTATTCAAATTAAGTGAACATTCGGATTTTCTTGAGGAGAGGAGTTGCCAGAGTGCTTGGATGTGCTTCAAGTTGCATCGTCTCAATGTCTAGAATAAAATAACAGAAAAAAACATAATGTTCAAAAATAATTAACCTTGGACATGACATGAAGGGCTGATGGTGTTTCATTTTGAAACACAAGTACATTAGATCCCACAGGAAGACAATTGATTCTCTCCTGCAATTATGCATTTTGTGAGGTGGTATTCTCAATTTTGTCACCAGGGAGAACAGAAAGAGGCCCATGATAGGTGAATCTGAGAACAGAATTCATTCAGATGTTCTATATGGAGCCATATAGTATAATTGGTTTGGGGAGAACACTTATTTATTAGTGCAGGGAATCTCTTAATTCCAAAACCATACTTTGATATTAAACCTTTTTTTAAAAACAAATATCACACAGTCTGTGGAATTATCTGCCTCAGAAGGCGGTGGAGACAGGTTCTCTGGATGCTTTAAAGAGAGAGCTAGAGAGGGCTCAAGGCTTTACAAGGTTAATTCCCGGGACTGTCATATGTTGTGAGAATGGAGCGGCTGGGCTTGTACACTCTGGAGTTTAGAAGGATGAGAGGGGATTTTATTGAAACATATATGATTGTTAAGGGTTTGGACAGGTTAGAGGCAGGAAACATGTTCCTGATGTTGGGGGAGTCCAGAACCAGGGGGCCGCAGTTTAAGAATAAGGAGTAAGCCATTTTGAACAGAGACGAGGAAACACTTTTTCTCACAGAGAGTGGTATTCTCTCTGTGGAATTCTCTGCCTCAGAGGGCGGTGGAGGCCAGATCTCTGGAAACTTTCAAGAGAGCTAGATAGGACTCTTAAAGATAGTGGAATCAGCGGATATGGGGAGAAGGCAGGAACGGGGTACTGATTGGGGATGTTCAGCCATGATCACATTGAATGGCGGTGCTGGCTCGAAGGGCCGAATGGCCTACTGCAACTATTATCTATTGTCAATTGCTATTGAAATATTAAACTGTCCACTTAATGTAGAAAATTTCAACATCATTGACTTTGATTTTCAAATAGAAGGAAGACAAAAAGAAACTCAGCGGGTGAGGCAGCATTTATGGAGCGAAGGAATAGGTGACGTTTCGGGTCGAGGCCCTTCTTTAAACTGATGTGGGGGAGGGGGGGGGATGAAGAAAGGAAGAGGCGGAGACAGTGGGCTGTGGGAGAGCTGGCAAGGGGAGGGGAAAGAGGGAGAAAGCAAGGACTGAAATTGGAGAAGTCAATGTTCATACCGCTGGGTTGTAAACAACCCAAGCGAAATACGAGGTGCTGCTCCTCAAATTTGCGGTGGGACTCACTCTGGCCATGGAGGATGCCCAAGACAGAAAGGTCGGATTCGGAATGGGAGGGGAAGTTGAAGTGCTGAGCCACCGGGAGATCAGGTTGGTTAATGCGAACTGTGCGGAGGTTTTGGGCAAAGCGATCGCCAAGCCTGCGCTTGGTCTCACCGATGTAGAGCAGTTGAAACCTAGTGCACCAGATGAAATAGATGAGGTTGGAGGCAGTGCAGGTGAACCTCTGCCTCACCTAGAAAGGCTGCTTAGGTCCTTGGATGGAGTCGAGGGGGGAGGTAAAGTGACAAGGGTAGCATTTGCTGCGGTTGCAAGGGAAAGTACCAGGGGAGAGGATGGTTTGGGTGGGAAGGGACAAATTAACAAGGGAGTTACGGAGGGAGCAGTCTCTGCAGAAAGCCGAAAGGGGAGATGGAAAGATGTGGCAAGTGGTGGGAATATTTTCAAATAGGAATCTTTTTAGAAATCACAGCGGCACCATTACTATTTTGTGACCAAACACAGAAGACAATCGCTCTGTGTTAATATCCCATGCCAGGAATTAGATGAATAACCAGTTTTTGCTGGTGTTGGATGAATACCAGCAAAATATGAACAGCCATGATCATATTGAATGGCGGTGCAGGCTCGAAGGGCCGAATGGCCTACTCCTGCACCTAATTTCTATGTTTCTATGTTTCTAATACATCAACACCAGATAGACTCAAAGAGTTAATACAGCCGGAAACAGTCTGATTTGCATGCATTTAGCCCATATCGCTCTAAACCTTTCCAATTAATTGCTTTGAATCTTAAAATTTAACTAGGTCATTTGAATAAACAGGAAGCATGTTATTGTCAACATCTGCACTATTTTGTCATGGAATCTAAAGAAACAATTTATTGTTGATCAAAAAAACCTTAACACAAAACCCTACTGGTCCCTTGTACTTGACCTGTATGCGTAAATTATGTACTTGTCTCATGGAGCAGAACTTGGATCAATAGGCTCTGACTCAAAAGAGTTCTATCAATAGAGACAAGTTGACAATTCACCAGACAACACGAAGAATCCATATGAATAGATGGACTTTTATACACATCATTTTCATCTTGATCCTTTATTTGCAAGGTATATATGAGAATAATTTACAATGTTTTTAAATATAAATGTACACAAAAATACTAGATTAATGCTGCAATTTGTAATGCAAATAGGATAAATATATACTCACTTCCATTACATGAGGTGAGGTCTGAGCTTCCATTTGCAATACATCCGTCAAATAAACAACCAGTTTTAGATCAGGGTCTCCTCCTGACATGGCCAAAAATCCTGAAGTGACTTCCACAGCAGTGAATGCTTCGCATACTTCACTGTATGACTGAAGTTCACCACTTATGACATTAATAACAGAGATTGGCAGTGATTCCTGAGAGGAAAAGCATTAGCAAGCATGAGTTGAAAACGATGACCGACTTGTAGAACATAGCAACGGGTTAAATGCTTGGTATTCTTGTCAGGTGTACAGAGATACAGTGAAGATTTCTGCTTTGTGTGCTATCCTTGCTATCAAATCACACACAAGTACAACAGATCATGTAAAGAGAAAAATCAACAGAATGTAGAATATAGTGTTACAGCTACGGAGAAAGTGTCGATTTAAGAAACGTGCAAGGGATGCAACAAGGTAAAATGGGAGATTGGATTATGTCCCTTAGCTTGCAGGAGTGTTGATAAAATAAATAGGAGGGGTAGGCTGGTTTGAAAGATGTACTGGCTGCATCTACAACTTGTATTTTGATGCAGAGCTGTTGTCAAACCAAATGCAACTGGATAGGATGCTTTCTATGGGGCATCTATAGAAATTGGTAAGAGTGTTTAGAGGCGCACCAGATTTCCTTCGTCTTCTCAGGTAATGGAGGAGCTTTCTTGGCCGTAGCATAATATGGTTGGACAAGGACAAATTATTGGTGATACACCAAGGAACTGTTATCAATTGAATTATTCCTCTGCACCTTTTATTTGGGAGGGGGAAGAATGTGGTTCCAGTGCGTTGATGGATTATTTAATCTAGTTTTCATTGTTGTTCTTTTCCGTCATCACCTCCAGTTCTTTTCCAACTTATTTCTTCCCTTTTGCTTTGCATCATCATCCACATTGTCATATAGTAACCTGTTCTTTCCTCTCTCATATCATCTTCCCTGGGCTCTGTTCACCGACAACACCACTGTTGTGGGATGTATCATTGATGGGGACGAGTCAGAGTATAGAAGTGACCAAATGGTGGCAGCACAATAATCTGGCTCCAACAAAACCAAGGAACTGATTGTGGACTTCGGCAGGGGTAGGATGGGGATCCACAGTCCCGTTTATATCAACAGTACGATGGTGGAAAGGGTAAAAAACTTAACATTCCTGGGCATGCATATTTCTGAAGATCTCTCCTGGTCTCTGAACACTGATGCTATCATAAAGAAAGCACATCAGCGCCTCTACTTCCTGAGAAGATTACGGAGAGTCGATGTGTCAAGGAGGACTCTCTCGAACTTCTACAGGTGCACAGTAGAGAGCATGCTGACCGGTTGCATCGTGGTTTCGTACAGCAACCTGAGCATCCAGGAGCGGAAAAGGCTGCAAAAAGTTGTAAACACTGCCCAGTCCATCATCGGCTCTGACCTCCCTACCATCTATCGCAATCGCTGCCTCAAAAAGGCTGCCAGCATCATTAAGGGCCCACACCATCTTGGCCACACTCTCATCTCTCCGCTGCCATCAGGTAAAAGGTACAGGAGCCTGAAATCTGCAACATCCAGGTTCAGGAACAGCTTCTTCCCCACAGCCATCAGACTATTAAACACAACTTGAAACAAACTCTGAACTATAACAGCTTATAGCACTTTATTTATGTGTGTATATATATTCTATGGTATTTGGACACACTGATCTGCTCTGTATTTATGCCTACAATATTCTGTTGTGCTGTAGCAAGCAAGAATTTCATTGTCCTATCTGGGACACATGACAATAAACTCTTTTGACGTTGTATTTGGTGTTAACTATATTTTTCTCATTTTTAAGTGAATTGAATAGCCTGAAACTTTAATTTCTCCAGCAGAATTAATGCAGTCTTTTCTATGTGTATTAATATGCAACATTTACTTACAAACATATAGTATTTAAAAGATCAAACTAAAATACCTGAGGAATTCTGTTTTGGATATCATGAAAGATAATTCCATAATTTCTGTCTTGTCTGTAAATCAGCGTAGGTATTCCCTGAAAAATGTGGGAAAAAAAACAGGTGACCATTTAGAGCACCGCACTGACATCCTTCACAAGTTCTATTATTATGTTTTGCTTGAGCAGCTTACAAACCAGCAATATTAATATTGATTTCTCTAACTTCGTAACCCTTGCTTTCCCTCTCTCTCCATCCCTCCCCTACCCTCGTTCTCTGACCAGTTTTACTGTCCTCCTGATTCATTTTACTGTTTGTATGCCTCATTGTCACCTTCCCCATAGCCAACAATGAAGCATTCTTCATTTCCTTGATCATCCTCTGTCATTTTCACGCCTTACCCTTCCATATCTCTAGTTTCCCTCTCCCCCGACTCTCAGTCAGAAGAAATGTCTCGATCCGAAACATCTTCCATTCCTTCTCTCCAGAGTGGTTGCATGTCCCGCTGAATTATTCCAGCTTTTTGTGTCTATCTTCCATTATTATGGTCCTTTTTTTCCACAGTGATAATTTGTGTAGATCTATTTACAAAACTAAATAAGGAACCACTCTCATTAATGGCGACTTACCTTTAAATTAATAAGTGGTTTTCCTTTTAAGAATCTGTTGGTCAATTGCTGTTCAATTCTCTTGAAGTCATACTCTATCACTATTTCGCTTCCTTTTTCCATTGTATATTGACAGTTGGACAAGAGGAGAGGAATTATGTCCTTTCCAACCTCATATCTGATTACGTGCAAGTCGGATACATCCTGTGGACTGATTGAGTATCTACAAAGGCCACAATATTTGAACTTTTATTAAAGGCACAGCAGATTGAAAAAACACCTTTTTGTGTTTGACATGGTTATATCTTGACAATATATCTTGACAAGAGACAACAGAATTAACTTGGACACAAGGAACTGCAGATGCTGGTTTACAAAAAAGGACACAAGTTGCTGGAGTAACTCATCGGGTTAGGTAGCATCTCAGGAAGACATGGATAAGGAGAAGGGTCCCGACCCGAAATGTTGCCTCTCCATGCCTTCTAGAGATGCTGCCTAACCCACTGAGTTTGTCCAGCACTTTGTGTCCTTTTTTTGTAAACCAGCATCCGCTATTCCTTGTGTCTAAGTGAATTCTGTTAATTGTAAATTAATTTTACAATTACGTTGAATTTTAAATGACAAAGTAAAATATAGAGTTACATTTTGTACAGCTTGTATCATTCCAAGCTCCCATGGCATACAAATTGTCAGCAATTAATTCCAAATTGAAAATTATCCTATCTCTTCTATAATACTAAGATTAAATCGCTACAAGAATGATCTTCCTCTTCACAAAGACTGACAAAAGCTCAGAGTGATTTAAAACCGTTAAGAAATTCTCTCCACAATAGATTGACCCGAGTAGTTTCAACATTTTTTGTTCTTTATTTCAGCTTTCTAATATGTCAGTTATTTTAACATTAGTATTAATTTGAATGATCTGAACATGCTTGAAATTGATAAGTCCTTACAAGGTGCCCTTAAATTAAAAGCTATCAAGATGTCAACTAATTCCTTTTCTCTCCATTTGGTTCATGATTTTTATGTTCATTTGCCTTATGCCAAATTAGAAGAGTGAACATTTTTGATTTTACATTGTTGAATGGTAACACAGATAATAACCAAAAAAAATGGAGTGATAGGATAATAAAGAGTTAAAAATAGAGCATCAATGCATGTAACAACAAACTCACGGAGTAGATTCAATAGTATACTTCTCCACTGTATACACAAAGTCATTCTGAAGACCTATGAGGTAGCTAACTAGCGCAGTAGAGCACAAGCCAAGACCTTGGCGTCGAGGGAGCAGAACCTCAAGTTGGCAGTTTTGCATGTCCAAATCCAAAGCACCAAACTCTTCCGGAATCTTAATTTCACCTGTAATTTATGATTTGCAACAAAGTAAACCAATTGCCATTAAAACTGAAAATACTCAAAACTTGTACATTGCATTTTTGTATTTTTTACTTGCCAGTCGCAATGTCATTCTGCATCTTACTTGGTATGGTGCCTCACAAATAACATACACAATGTAAGCCAATTCTTCCTCTGGCTTTGTAAGCTCTCAATAAGACTCCAAAGAGATTAGAATCAATTCTGGTTTTATCGACAGCAATTCTGCCTGAGTCAGAGGGCACCAACTCAAATTTTAGTGGTACTTAGAACACAAAATCCTATCTGATGTTTTAATTCACTGTTGAGGAAGTGCTGCACCATTATAAATATCATATACAAGTCTGGGAAGTTAAATCAAGACCTTCTGTATGCTTGCAGATGGCTGGAATTAGATCTCATAAATTGAAGGTCAAACAATTGTCATATCTAGTATTTGTTCCTTAAATAATGTCAGCACACAGTCAAAATACAAATGAGGTAGTTGTTATCATATCATGCTGTTTGAGAGGCTGTTGCTGTACACAAATTGCTCATTCATTTCCCTGTGGGAAATTCAGCCTGGGGGAAAAAAACTTGTTTCTATTCTTTTGTTTCCTCCCCATTACATGTTCCAGTTTAGGAATATCCGTCATACATTTAGGTCAGTAAGTCCAAACAGATAAATCAACATGTCAGAAATCTAAGTTCGAGGTGTATTCGAGCAATATTGCTAGGGTTCAGGGGCAAGACATGACCTAAGAACCAAAGTTTGGATCTTTGAGATGATCAGAAATATCTTATTAATAGTTAGAAATGTGTTCTACAAATATCATCACATTCAAGATGAATGGTCTTGATCAAGAGGGAAATGTTACTATTTAGGCAATAGCAGACCCTGCTTTTCCATAGCCCTTGCAAATGTGGAAATCTGTAAGATATTGTCACTGATTTGCCAATGCGCTCTGAGTTCAGCATGGCGGTGGGAACTTGGGAAATTGCCCTTGTTATAGTTTGGACTCAATGAAGAGCCCTGTGTTAGAATAGGGGAGACATAAATTGCCTCTTCCCCTTATCTAGAAATGAACGGGGAGACTTGAGAGAGCCTCTAATATGAAGATCTGTAAACATGTTTTTAATGTAAAAATATTAATTATTTCTGTATTTCCAATTTTATTTCTAATGGAAAAATCTAATTTAGATTTTTGTTCCAAGTGTTTTAAAATGATTTATGGATTCAAGCATCATTGGAGGAAAGGTTGGATAGACTCGGCTTGCACTCGCTGGAATTTAGAAGATTGAGGGGGGATCTTATAGAAACTTACAAAATTCTTAAGGGGTTGGACAAGCTAGATGCTGGAAGATTGTTCCCGATGTTGGGGGAGTCCAGAACAAGGGGTCACAGTTTAAGGATAAGGGGGAAGTCTTTTAGGACTGAGATGAGAAAAACATTTTTCACACAGAGAGTGGTGAATCTCTGGAATTCTCTGCCAACAGGGGTCACAGTCTAAGGATAAGGGGGAATTCCTTTAGGACCGAAATGAGGAAAACATTCTTTACACAGAGAGTGGTGAGTCTCTGGAATTCTCTGCCACAGAAGGTAGTTGAGGCCAGTTCATTGGCTATATTTAAGAGGGCGTTAGATGTGGCACTTGTGGCTAAAGGGATCAGGGGGTATGGAGAGAAGGCAGGTACGGGATACTGAGTTGGATGATCAGCCATGATCACATTGAATGGCGGTGCAGGCTCGAAGGGCCGAATGGCCTACTCCTGCACCTATTTTCTATGTTTCCATGGAATGTATTTTAAACTTTATTCTAAGTTTTGGAAAGGTTTTTGAATGTCAAAAGAACATTTCAAAACACTCAGGAGGTCTGAGGTATTAGACATCTGCATCTAAGTTATGTCTAACCCCACTATCAAATGTCCTTCTTTCACCATTTTGTGAGCAGGGTTTGTTTGGCTATTTCATAAGATCTCACTGGGGTCTGTGGATGCTTTACACAAGCAGAGAATCATGTAAGTTGCTCCAAGTGGTTTACGAAGTTCCCCTTGGGAGGATTGCTTTTAATAGATTTGAATGTCTCTTTTAAAGGTTAGTGCAAGTGGCTCAATGCTGATCAAACTTTCTGCCCCAATATTCTATTGTAGGATTGGAGACACAAGAGACTGCAGATGCTAGAGTGTGGATGAAAATAGACAATGGATGCTTTGGGACTGAGGGGAGGTAGCCGGTATAAGGAGGTGAGAGCTAGGATGTGGAAGAGTTGGCATGTCACAAGTGGAACCATATGAGGATGTTTATCAGTAGAGGAATCAGGTTGGGGAGAGAAATATGGAGAGGCTGGGAGATGATCAATACTTTGTTATTGCAAATTAAGGAATCTGCTAAGAAAGGATGATGAAGAGCAGGCCCATATAAGAGAAGGGTGTCAGGCGGATATGAGATCCAGTAGGAGATCTGTGGGTGATGGATAGATGGAATTGGTGGAGGAAAGGAAATAAATGGTGACAGAGGGCTGGGAAGTTGGTAGAAGAAAGGATGTGTGTGAGAGGACTTGGTGGATTAGATGGAGCAAGAAAGAGACAGAGTAGTGATGGTTACCTGAAATTGGAGAATTTAAATGTTCATGCTGTTGGGCTGTAGACTGCCATGGAGGAATATTTTTTTATAGTTTGCACTTGGCTTCACACTGACAGTGGACGTTCAGGTCAGGCTGGTCATTGGGGAATATGGAATGGAGTGGCTTGGAAACGAGAGTTCTAGATAGTCATGGCGGACAGACTGCAGATGTTTGGCATATTGGTCACTTAATTTGCATTTGGCTCGTCCTTGTACAGGAGGCGATATCGAGGACATCAAATGCAACAGACGGGAGAGTATGTAAATTTTGGTCTTACCTGTATAGGATTATTTACTTCCTAATGGAGAATTTAGCAATTATGTAATATATCTGGTGGTACAAGAAATTAAAAAAAAACATTTTGGATTAGGTTTTGAAGTTAATAACAAATAATTCTTACCATTAGTAATGAGGAACGTTCGAAGCTGGTTCCACACAGAGATAAAGCATGAGATTCGGGATGTAAATGTACTCCTTACTGGTTCTAAAGAAATCAAAGCAAAAGTAGGATTATCAACAAATGCTTCTCCCACCCAACAAAAAAAAACGAATCTGATCCCATGCTGTAAAAGGTAATTACCAGAGCTGATGGTTTGAAGAAAATCAGAAGCGGATTGCTTCGGTACCTCTGTTGTATTCTGAAATAGTTTTGTCAAGTCACTCTGAAGCGCCAGTAATTCTGGCAGGTACTTCACCAACCTTAACTGTACTTCCTACATATCAGGAGATCATTCAGAGTTTATTGAAATATTACAGAAGACCATCACATTATAACTTGCATCACCAGTTAGAGTTAATTCTTTTTACATGCAAGAAATAGAGAGAGGGGTGCAAACGGGAGAGGGGGAGCGAAAGAGAGGGGAGAGAGTGAGAGGGATGGTGAGGGTGAAGATAGATGAGTGAGGTGAGAGAGATGTGAAGCTACTATCTCTTTACATACAAGAAACAATATTTCACTGGAATATAGATCATAAAACAAATCATACCCTTTGTAGAAATGTCTGCAGGATGGGCACATTTTCTTTCTCTTCCTTATTCTCCATCATATGTCTCAAATGTTCAGGAGAAATTCTCCTTCTACAAGCCCATATAGTAGAGCAATGCAAGGCATCCCCTTTAGGTAATGTAAGGAATGTTTGGGGGTCACTGTACACAATTTTGACAATAGAATCTGAACCACTTCTTTTATCTTGACTTATCTGGCTGTTAATATCCACAAGTTTCCTGTCCAGATTCTGTTAAAACAAATGTTCACAGGTAAATTGGTGATACTTTAATTAAACTAATCACACTTCAAAAGTACATGTATGCAAATTTCCATTTACTGTTGAAAAAAATATTTCCAATAGTAGACAGAAATGAAAATAGAACAAAAGGAATGTTCAGTTGCTTTCGTTCAAGTTTTCACGAATTCTAAAGTGCTTTATAGCCAATAGAACTTAGAATGTAGAAAAGTACACCACAGAACAGACCCTTCAATTCACAATGTGTGTTTCAGGCACCCAACACCCTCTGTATAAAAATGGTTCCCTGCACATCTCTTAAATGTTGCTCCTTTTAAAGTTATGTCCTCTAGTCTCTGATATTTCCATCCTGGGAAAAGGGTTCTGAGAGTCTACCCTATCTGTGCCCTTCATAATCTTATATACTTATCAGACTAAGTGGGACCCATTGTTTCACACGGAAGGGCTGGTGCCCCGACGCAATATTCCACCTCTCCACCAATTCCAATATTGGTGGCCAGTGGGGGGTGTTCTGGGACGCTGGTATGGGTGTTGTTGGCTGCAGGGACTACTGGTCTCCAGATGGCTAGTATGGACATTGTGGGCCAAATGGATTCTTGGGGTGGCAGCTCAGGCCCTCAAGCCTGATGTGCTGGCAGCTCACTCACGGCTGATGGGCTGGCAGTTGACTCATGGCAATTCCTTGAAATTCCATTTCAAGCAGAGTGCAAGGCCACCAAATTCAAATCAATTTTCCTACCATTTCAAGCAGGGTGCAAGGTCACCAAATTCAAGTGCAGTTTCTTACCTCTTTGAGCTTTGTGCAAGGCCACCGAATTCAAGTACAGTTTCCTACCACTTCAAACTGGGTGGAAGGCCACTGAATTCAAGTGCAGCTTCCAACCACTTCAAGGAGGGTGGAAGGTCACCAAATTCAAGTGCAGTTTCATACCACTTCAAGCAGGGTGCAAGGCCACCAAATTCCAATGGTAGCATTTTATCTAAAATCAATATAGTGCAAACAGGAAGTTGTCAAGTTTAGACAAACAACCATTTGCAGTGCCTTTTCACTTCAACCTAACCTCCCCCCCCAATCAACCATTTGCATGCAGTGCCTTTTCACTTCAACCTAAATCCCCCAAGCAACTATTTGCATGCCGTGCCGTTTCACTTCAACCCAAATCCCCTAAAACAACAATTTGCAGGCAGTGCCGTTTCACTTCAACCCAAACCCCCCAAACAACCATTTGCAGGCAGTGCCTTTTTACTTCAAACCAACCATATTTTCATTTTCAAACCACATTAACGGCACTCACAGTTGAGTAGACATGTGTTCAGTGTTATTCAGAGCTCAGAGAGACGTGACCCTCTGGCTTCCTCCATCTTGCAGAGACTGTGAGGCACACCACTTCCGGGTTTTATAATCCCTCTCCCCTCACACCAGCAAGGGCAGCAGAGAGAATGGCAAATTTAAAAAAAAATTAATATCTCTCTGATTTTGGTTCGATGGGAAATATCCTCTGGTCCAGTTCGGCGGAGGGGGGCTCTGAGCGAGGTGGCCAAAAATGACGGCCGTAAGTAGCGGCGTTCTCTCGCTAGTCAAATCGCAGTGCGTCAAAAGCGGTCAAGATCTTACTTTCAATAATATAGATATTAAGTTTCCTATCAACCTCTTGCTTTCTAGAGAAAATACTAGAAGTTTGTACAACCTCTCCTTGCAGTTAATGCCCCCAATGCAGACAGCATTCTGGTAATACTCTACTGCACCAATGAGTTACTTTGAAAGTGTCATGCTTATTTTCTTACATGACTCCTTCATCGCTCTTACATTAAGATAAATCTTCAAAATATATGCAGATAAAATGTTGATTATTGTTGTGAAGAAAAATTAAAGATTACTAGAAACAGACATTTTTGAAAAACTAAAATGCTTTATTTTGCTTGCATGGAAAATCCATTCATATTAATTTAATGGACGTTTTTAACAGGAACCCCTGTTAAATCTATTTTTCAAGATCCAAACAAAAATATATTTCCTGTGTTGTTCCTGAGCAATAAGCTTAAAATTCCATTTGATCTTGTGTGTCAGTTTCCATTTCCACATTTCAGCTTGATCTACTTCATCACCACAGCATTATCTTAATTTGTTATTACCAATGCTTTGAAGGCACCACCAGTATTAAACTGAACTGGCATATTTGCATGTACAGGCAGAATCTATATATTTTTAAACACGAGAGAGACACAAACAAATGCAGATGCACAGTGTGCTGGAGTAACTCAGCGGGTCAGGCAGCATCTTTGGAGGATGTGGATAGATGATGTTTCGGGTTGGACCCTTCTTCAGACTGATTGTACTAGGGGGGTGAAGCTAGAAAATAGGTGGGTGGGACAAAGCCCAGCAAGTTGGTGCAGGTGAGAGGTGTTTGATTGGCAGATGGGTGCACAAAGACTAAAGATGAAAAGGGGCAACGGGGTGTCAGATAAGGAGAGAAGAGGAGTGAGATGTAAAGACAGAGGGAGGGATATGGTGGAAAAAGACGGAAGGAGGGATGAGGGGAAAGTGGGGCTGGGCTCTGAGAGAAACGATACTCACCACCACGTGGGGACAGGGTACAGGAAAGGGCGGGAGGGAGAAAAGGGGGGGGGGGGGGGGGGAAGTGTGTGTGTTTCCTAAAATTGGAGAATTCAGTGTTTATATGTTGGGTTGCATGCTAAACAAGAGTTTTTCCTATAGATTTTGGGTTGTTAGTTAAACAGGGGCATCTCTTAATGTATGCATTTCCCTTTTTAACTGAGTTCTAATAATTTTGGATATGCCGAATAACCAATATAATGAAAAACAGTTACAACTTGAAATCAAATTACAATATCCTATGATGTGGCATAACATTTGTGAAGATGAGAGAAAACACAGCATCCATGACTGTTAGCAAGCTATCACTACATAATCTTGCAAGGTTAAAGAAGTGTATTGTTTCAATCACATAATGGAATACCATCCTGAGAAAAGTGTGCTGCTTTGTGCTCATTAGGTCTAGGCGATATACCTTAAGGTAACCCAGTATATAACAAAATAAAGAAACATTAATGGGAATTAGTATTAGGCTAAACCATAGAGCATAGGTTTAAGGTAATAGGAGTCAAAGGGACCTGATAGCAATTATTTTACACAGAGGCTAATGGGTATGTGGAATGGGTTGCCAGAGGAAATGGTCGGGGCAGTTCAATAACAACATTGTTATTGATATGAAGTTTAAAGTCAACAATTGAAGGTGAATAACTACTTGAATTTGCTCTTTTTAAGATTTACTGCTGAGCAGAGGGTTTGCAAATTCCAGTTCGTCAATATAATGGCAACACTTAATAAAAAAAACTTATTGTGTATTCTTCCAGGGGCATGTATTTTAAATATTACTTTATTAACTAAATCAGAAATAAATCAGACCTCACCTCCACTGCAGGAGTTATCACCTCTTTTGAAATAGAGTTCTCCCAATTTTTCCTTTGTGCCTTGGTGGACAGGTTTCCTGGTAATGTAGGGACTAGAAATATAATATTTTATTAAGTAGATAAAGAATTTTAGTGACAGAAATAAAAATACATTATGTCTTCTATTAAATACCAGTGACCTTATTTTGCTCCTTTATTTAAACACAGATACTTACGCTTCTTTTGATGAATGAGTTGGCGGAGAAAGAGATGAACAACTATTGCCGTTTCATCGATAGTCTTTGCCAGTGAATTCCTGAGCTGTTCTATGTCTTTTTTGATATGACACCAGAGAAA
This sequence comes from Raja brachyura, assembly GCA_963514005.1. The sequence goes on along the minus strand of OY740803.1, from coordinate 43,272,577 downwards.
GTCCCTTGGATTTTGAACTTGTGGTTTTATAATTTGTTCTATTGACTGTGGAAAAAAATGTAGAACAAAAAAGATAATTTATATATTGAGGTAATTTTGCAATTTGAGTGCAAGTTAAGGATGTACAATATTTTAAAACATTTGCAATCTGCTCACATTTGAGCACAAGTTGGCATTGTGCCAGATTAAATGAAAATCCCAAACTGTGCAAAATAGTCACTCTTTTTTGAGACGTGGGTATTTATAACTAAAAATTCTACGATAAATCGAGTACGATACCAGATCCAGTATATTAGCCTGATGTAGTTAATTATTCTTATATTTACACTTAATTTTCATCTTTATTCTGATTTGTCCTTCATTAGTCTTGCTGACTATATTTTATATCCATGGATGTCATAATTGACAAAGATCGTGCATTTTTTCCAGTTCACTGCAAAATGGAATAACTTGCAATATCCATTATATCGTAAAAAATTATATTACCTCAGGCTCATTTTATCTACTGTTAGGTTTGTCATGGAACCAAGCAGCAATTCTAAAGGACCACAAATATGGTAGAGTTTCTCTTCTGGTCACAATTTATGTGTAAAATGTTTGATGAGAGGGTAGAATGTACATAATGACATTTAAATATATTTATTAATGCATCCTGGTGTCATAGAAGTTCTTGCAATCTTTCAATGCTGAAACAACTTACTCTTAGTTTCAATCAAAATATCCAGCATTATTAATTGGATTAAATTATTTAATTAAAGACGACTGAAATATCAACCCGTAAACATGAATCATCTCACACTCCCAAATCAACTTTTTTAACGCTAGCAAAGCTATAGATCTCCAGTCAGTGCCAGATATTACTCCCCTTTATAACATTTCTAGGCATTTATTAACATAGTCACCAATTTCTGATTTACTTCAACGTCTCTTTAAGTTTGTTCTATTTGTTGTCAACATGAGGTATATTATTGTCATGTGTATTGTCACGTGCCATAGTGAAAAGCTTTGTTTTGCATGCTACCCAATTAAATCAGATAATACTATACACAAACACAATCAAGCCAAGCTCAAGTAAAACAGGTAGAGAAAAAAAGATCCAGAGTACAGAATATACAACTGTTTAAGCAGGGTTTTTCAAAAACTGGCACTCCAGTGTCTATACAAAATACTAACAATACAAACTAGATTTTGTCTTGAACCATATGCATTTAACTGATATGCATGATTAATAATACCAAATCCTTATAAATTAAATACCTTGACATCCTCCATCGTTCCTATAAACATAGCCACATGTGTCATCAGACGCACAAGTAAAAATGACACCAAGGACATTTGTCTGTCAGGAGCAACGATTGTTTCTCTTTTCCTGGGATCACCTAAGATGTGTCCCGTTTGTGTTCTGTCCATCCTAAATATCAGATAAATTGGCTTTTATACATCCTTCATAAAGATTAGAAATGTTCAAGTCATTTTAGATTGGATAAATTGCAGTCATGTATCATTTAAATGAACAAATCCCATTGTCAGCTGATCCAAAGAGCTGAATCTGGCATCCATACTTAAAATGATGCGTGTCAACAAGTCAGTTGAAGGAAAGTTTTTGACTGATAAAATTACTTTGTATCAATTAGGAAAATAATCAGTCCACCTTTTCTTAAAAAAAATATTTATGAAATGTATTCATCATTGGAAGACTAGCATTTATTGCCCATTCTAAATTGTCTTTCACAAGGTTTGATCGAGTGCATTTCTGAACTGTTGTAATCATTGAAGTAAATATACTCCTACAATACTGTTGTTTAGATTCTTCCAACATATAGAGAAGGAGTCAGAGTCTTTATAGCATGGAAACACGTTTTTCAGCACCATCCGTCCATAAGGACCAAGGTGCCCCATCTTAAGCTGGTCCCATTTACGAACAGATCTCATTAAAACTTTTGTATCCATATACCTGTCCTAATTCCCTGGATGGTCATTGTACCCGCCTCAGCTACTTTTTCTGGCAGCTCATTCCATATATCCACAACCCTCGTATGAAAACTTTGTCCTCGGGTGTCTGATAAACCTTCCCCTCTCGCCTGAAACCTATGCCCTTTACATTTCCCGACCCTGGAAAAAAATTGTGCATTTAACTTATTTTTCGCATGATTTTATACACATTTGTAACATCACGCCACAGCCTCATACCCTCCAAAGAATAAAGTCAGAGCCTGTCGAACCTCTCCCAGAGCTAAGGCACGAGTCATAGCAACATCCTTATAAATCTTTTCTACCATTTACAGCTAAGGTCCACATCCCCTCCCTACCCAAATGATTTCCTAAAATGCAGCACCTCACATTCCTTTGCATTCAAATCCTTCATCCATTCCTGACAAACATGCCCAGCTGATTAAAATCCTGCTGTAATTCCTGATAATTATCTTCTACAAGACCACTGATTTTAGTGTCATCTGCAAACTTACTAATCATGCATTGTATGTTCTCATCCATATCGTTGATATAGATGACATACAACAATGGGCCCAGCACTGATTCCGAAGGCACACCACTAATTACAGGCCTCCAGTCTAAAAAAACACCACCCTCTCCTTCCTACCACAAAGCCAATTCTATATCCTCGTATGTGTAAGAAGGAACTGCAGATGCTGGTTTAAACCAAAGATAGACACAAAAAGCTGGAATATCTCAGCGGGACAGGCAGTATCTCTGGATAGAAGGAAAGGGTGATGTTTTGGGTCGAGACTCTTCTTCAGACTGGTCTGAATCCTGAATCTGTATCCTCTTAGCTAGTTTTTCCTGGATGGTTCATAAGTGCAATGACTGTCGTGTAAGAATAGTAGGCTTCACTGAGGCAGTACAAAAAGATCTCGTGATCTAACCTTCCAGAGCAGTCTGCCATGCAGAACCATTACAAAGGCCTTGCTAGTCCATATAGACTACATCTATGACCCTGCCATCAGCCCTCTTAGTTACTTCTTCAAAAAATGCAATCAAATTCATGATGCACAAGACGATTATATCTAATCAGCGCCTCTTTCCAAATGCTTGTATAGCTTATCCCTCAATATCCTCACCAGAAACATTTCTACCACTGATCTTTCGCTTCTTGTTCTATACTTCCCAGGCTTTTCTTTGCAGCCCTACTTAAATAGAGGCTCAATAGAGATGAAGATGAAAGAACAGCTAAATCTTTCCAAGGTAGCGAGCTTTCTTACAGGGAACTTGCAGATGGTGGCATTTGAATGAATCTGTTGCCTTTCTGCTTGTTTTGGCTACAGGTTTTGGGAGGTCTGCAATAAGAGTCTTGAAAAGTTGCTTTGAGATCAACACAGTTTCAGTTACCACATAACAATCAGTTTTCCCATGAAATTTTTCACACTGTGAGAGAAAATATTATCCTACGTAATAACATTTCCAGACTTTTGCATCTACTGTACAGTTCAGAAATCATGAGAAAGTTTATGGAAGAGGTTAGTCTCTTACACATATTTACCAATTTGCATATAAACAAATAACTAATAATTAAATATGACTTAAACTACGGCTATCAGTTATATTCATTTATTATAATTCTGGACGCTTGAGCATGACTTAATGTTTGTTAAACGGAACCCAATATCAGAGGTTATAATCTCCCTTACTGGGTAAAAAAAAACAAGCTAATTTTATAAATTTTAAAAGGTTCCAAGTATCCACTTGATAGAAGCATTGCTTGTATGTAACAGTTTGATTAGATTTATGCAAGAGTACTGTTTTCTGACCAGTTTGAAAATGTTCTTACATAGCAGCTGCAGTAAATCCATGAACAGGCAGGTGATTCTGTCCTCCAACTACAGCTTTGCATTCAAGGCAATAGGCTGTTTCCATGGGTCGACCACACTAGAATTAGAAACCAGAAATGCAAAACCATGCTTCGTGTATGATGCATTGAAAATATCTGACAGTTTATAAAGAAATAAGAAATAATAGAGACTATTAATTTACCTCTCCTACAAGGCAAGGATGTCCATTTGGGCATTCTGGCAAGAAAAGTAAATATATTTACCATAAATTGAACTTTTTCAAATGGATAAATGGACTCATGAAGACTGATTTTGTTACTTACGATACCAGACATGATTCTTTAACGCAGTCCATCCTCTAGCTTCAATGGTTATATCTTCAGGCATTGTGGGTAGGAACGCATTCTAAATGTATATTTAACGAAAGGGTAAGTTCATTTTGCTGTCATGTTTTTCTCATACATGAAGAAATATTTTCATTTATACTCTTGATATTCAAGAGTTTATTTTCAGCCGTTTTTACAGCTGAAAGAACAATTAGCATTTTTGGCAAATGCAAATGTCTGAAGTCCAGATATTGCAATAGTTATTTTCACTTTTAACATGACAAGCAGGAGAAAAAGGACTGTGAAAACGTTCAATTGTTGAAATGTTGAATTAAAATATAAGCAAAGAACATACCACCATAAGAGCAGGTTTGAACGATAGATGCTGTAGTGGAGTCAAGATGCTATTTTCCTCACTGAACAAGATGACAGCTGCTGCATGAATGATTATCTCGATAATCGTCCTCTCCTGGCTATTTAGCTCTGGATTAATTTCAAGTCCAGGAATGTCATTCTTGAGTAATCTGATGGCAAACTTCTTATACATGGGAGAGTGAAAAACATTTTCTTCCTCAATGTACTTCGCAATAACGTCACATTGCTGAAAAAACATAAGCAATGAAATTCACTTGGGATACCGAACTATGGAACAAAATAAAATGTTAGTTAAAGAATGAAAATCCTAAAGAATGAAGATTGCAGTGACATTTTTATATATCCAGGAATATAGAGTTCCTAATTGACCTTGTATGCTTACTAATGTAATTCAGTACTTTACGATTCAGCATCTGCAGTTTCTTGTGCCTCCAATGTAACTTTTAGTATTAAAATCAATGTTAATTAAAAAACATACTTAAAAGGAGAGGTAACCAGTTATGCAGTGTTATAAAATTCTTATTGACAAGAATATGAACTAAAGCTATATTAGCTACATTAAATGGTCTTGAGGGAACAATGGTGAGTGATCTTTTTGAGCCACTAAACAATGTGAAGATACTCCAACAGTTTTGTTTAGTTTTTGTTGCATGCTAACCAGTAAGTGGAAAGCCAATGCATGGTTCAAAGATAAGAAGTTCTTGAATTTAGCTACAGAGACGATGAAAGAACAAAAGATACATTTATAAACTGGTGTGCAAGTAGCACAGAGTCTTGAGATGATGGTGTTCCCATGTGCTCCTGTCTCTTCAGGTGGTATACATCGAGCCTTTCTTGATATAGCGGCAGTGCATTTTGTAAAATTCTAAATTTGATACTTTCCACTAAATCCACTGATAACATAGAAATATAGACAACAGGTGAAGGAGTAGGCCATTCGGCCCTTCGAGGCAGCACTGCCATTCAATATGATCATGGCTGATCATCCAAAATCAGTACCCCGTTCCTGCTTTCTCCCCATATCCCTTGATTCCGTTAGACCTAAGAGCTATATCTAACCCTCTCTTGAAAACATCCAGTGAATTGGCCTCCACTGCCTTATGTGGCAGAGAAATCCACAGATTCACAATTCTCTGGGTGAAAAAGTTTTTCCTCATCTCGGTCCTAAATGGCCTACCCCTTATTCTTAAACTGTGACCCCTATTTTTGGACTCTCCAATATTGGGAACATTTTTCTTGCATCTAACCTACCCAATCCCTTAAGTATTTTATATGTTTCTATAATATAACCTCTCATCCTTCTAAATAAGCTATGTCGATCCATTCTTTCATCATATGTCAGTCCCGGGAATTAACCTGGTGAACCCACGCTGCACTCCCTCAATAGCATGAATGTCCTTCCTCAAATTAGGAGACCAAAACTGCCCAGGTATGGTCTCACCAGGGCCCTGGACAACTGCAGTAGGACCTCCTTGCTCCTATACTCAAATCTTCGCGCTATGACGCACAACAAGCCATTTGCTTTCGTCACGGCCTGTTGTACCTGCATGCTTACTTTCAGTGACTGATGTACAAGGACACCCAAGTCTCATTGCTCCTCCTCTTTTCCTAATCTGACACCATTCACATGAAACATTTCATTTTCAGATATAATTTACATCACTATATGGTTGGTCTATGGAGCAACATAAAGAAGAATACTGCACAAATTCAGCAATCACATCAGAATTTGAAGTTTTAGAATCAGAATCTGTTAAATTTAAACATAATAAAAACTGGAAGCATTTCTCCCGAACAAGTCTCTGTTTTCATTGCAGCTTTTCAAATAAATGATATACTAGAGTTATTTTTGCCAGAGTTCAGACTCTGCTAACTTTTGTGCGTTTAGAATACTGTCTTTATAGATGTGAGATTAAATCCAGCATAAAACTGAGGGCTAAAAAATACATTTTGTAACATGATTCTGTTGGAGCCAATTCTGCAGAGCTGAACAATCACAAAAAATATATTCCCAGATAAATAGATAGTGCACATTAATGTTGCCAAGACCATCACTTATCTACCTTCACATAACCCATATCCCTCCATAGACCTATTTGTGGGAGGGGGGGTGTTTTTGGTAGGGAGCTTTTGCATTTTTCAGCTTGAAATTGTGCAACTGGTGCATACTGTTGTGAGTCTTTTAACTTACACTTGAATGCAACATTTATGCTTCAAATTAGATTAGGTATGAATAAGGTTAGGCTAAATTACATTCCTAACTACATTCCACAGCAGAGCCAGGCTCTGATCAACAGGTGCAGCACATGAATGACCTTAGTATATTCATGTATCAGATTATAATTCATGCTGTTATGCATATAAATATATAGAGAAACAAAAAACTAGAAACAAGGCAAGAGGAGTTGGACTTCCATCACTGTTCTGCAGAAATAAATCAATCAAACTTACCCTTTGAGTATAGAAACAAGACAAAAATAATGCCACATATTCAACCGTATATGGTTCCATGAAATTAAGATATATATGTAAAACATATATATGGAAACAGGCCCTTCGGCCCACCAAGTCCCACCGACCAGCAATCTACCTTACACCAGTTGTATCCTACACGCCACGGACAATTTACAGAAGCCAATTAACCTACAAACCTGCACTTCTTTCGGATGTGGGAGAAACCGGAATATCCAGAGAAAACAATGTGGTCATAAGGAGAATGTACAAATACTGTACAGACAGCACCCGTAGTCAGGATCAAATCTGGGTCTGTGGTGCTGCAAGACAGCAACTCTACCGCTGTGCCACCGTGCCATCCCATTAAATTATTTTTTTCTGTAATATATGTCTTATGGTGTCACGTCAATAAAGATGAACACATGATTATAATTTCTGCCCTTAGTTGGATAACACACATCTCCAGTCATTGTGTTTTATGGTTGGTTTTCAACCTCTTCAGTCTGAAGGTCTCAACCCGAAACATCATCTATTCTTTCTCTCCAGAGATGCTGCCTGCCTGCTGAGTTATTCCAGCTTTTAGTGTCTATCTTCCGTTTAAACCACCATCTGCAGATCCTTCTTACACTCTTTGTTAAGCAAAACAGGTCCTATTCTCATAATATTATTCACCTCAACTAAGTATTTTCTTCACCTCCGTTGCTACAGAGAATACAATCTCAGATAACAAATCTTTCTTCAAAGTGAAAAAAAAAATTCCAGCCCCGCCATATGTTCATAAATCGCCCCATGATCATCTCCAGAGCAATTGCACCCTTTCTACAGTGTGTCACAAGTCTTACAGCATGGAAACAGGCCCTTCATCCCAACTTGTCGTTGCAGATCAAGATGCCCCATCTAGTCCCATTTATCCGCATTTCGCCCATATCCCTTTAAACCTTGTGTGTGTGTGTGTGTGTAAGGGTATGTGTTAGGTTGTGTGTGAGAGTGTGTGTTAGGTTGTGCGTGAGAATGTGTGTCAGTGAAGCGGCGACAACACCCGGAGTGAGCGGAGACTTGGTGATGTCCGGGGAGCATTTCCCTCTCTCCCCACCTCCCCGGGAATGCGGCTGTGAGAAAGTTAATGTTTACAGCAGGATACAGGTTATCTGCAGAAATGGGCAGAGAAATGGCAGATGGGAGTTGTTAATATGGTGTGCTCTTTGGGAGGCCAAGTGGAAGGGGAAAATGTACATTTAATGGCATGAACCTGAACAGCATTGATGTACAGATGGATCTTGGGGTCCAAGTCAGTAACTCCCTGAAAGTGGCAACACAAGTAGATAGAGTAGTTAAGCAGTATATGCTCTGTTTGCTTTCATACGTCAGGGCATTGACTATAACAGTCAGGAAGTCGTGGTGCAACTTTATAGATATTTAGGCTGCATTTGGAGTACTGTGTGCAGGTCTGGTCGTCCCATTATAGGCATTGGAAAGGGTGCAGAGGATTACCAGAATGTTGCTGGGATTAAGTGGCCTGAAGAAGGGTCTCAACCAAAAACGTCACCCATTCATTCTCTCCGGAGATGCTGCCTGTCCTGCTGAGTTGCTCCAGCATTTTATGTGTATCTTAGGTGGTATTAGCTGCAGGGGGAGGCTGGACAGACATGGATTGTTTTCTCTGGAATGCTAGAGGTGCGGGAAGACCTGATAGAAGTGTATAAAATTATGAGAGGCGTAGATAGGGCAGACAGCCAAAATCTTTTTCTCAGGATGGAAAAATTAAAAACTACATTAGATAACTTTAATGTGCGAGGGACAACATTTAAACGGGATGTGGGGGGGGGGGGGGGGGAGGAGTAAGTACTGTATATATTTTTTTCACACACTGGGTGGAGATTGCCTGGAACACACTGCTAGAGGTGCTGGTTGAGGCAGATCGATAGTAGCATTTATAGATTTTAGAAACATGGTAAAATAGGTGCAGGAGTAGGCCATTCAGCCCTTTGAGCCAACACCACCATTCATTATGATCATGGCATCAATTTTAAAAAGCAAATCCTTTTGGACATGCAGGGAATGGAGGGATTTTGCTTCTGTTCGGTACAAACATTGTGGAAAGGGCATGTTCTTAGGCTGTACTCTTCCATGTTCTATAAAACATTCCTTATCACTCATGCTCTGTAAACATGAAAGCTTACAAGCAGAAAACAGCAACATTGTGTTCAAGCTATTTAATATCCAACCCACTCATTATCCAGACTTACATCTTTGTTTGGATGGTCGCTTGGTTTGCTTGATGCATACAGAATAGTGCATTCCCGGAATATTGCGAGGGTCATATGAACACCTTTCTCTTTGGAAGAGCATTTGCAAACCTAATGTAAAATAATTTTGGTTAAGATTACTTTAAAGTAGAACAACCAATCACTCACACTCCAGAACGAACTAAGAAAATTCTATTGTCCAGCCTATCCATCCAAACAGGAACATAGCAAATAGGAGAAGGCAATTCAGTCCCTTGACTCTTCTCCAATTCTTGGCTGTTTCAGGCTAATCTGGTCCTGGATCCCAAATCAAGCTTACCTGTCTGATTCTCATTACTCGCAATTCCCCTGTAATCCAAAAATCTACCTCAGTATTGAATATATTAATTACTCTAATCCACAGGTCTTTGTGCCAGATCAATTTTGAAAGGCAAATCCTTAATCCTGCCACTGTCCTCCCTCCTAGATCACCCCCACACCAAAAGATACACTGTCCAAATATCCACCCCTTCATGCCATTTCAGAATCTGATGCTTCAGTGAGGTAATCGTTTCTACTTGTAATTTAGTTTAGTTTGGAGATACAGTGCGGTAACTGGTTCTTCGGCCCACCGGGTCCGCGCCGACCAGCGATCCCTGCACATTAACCTATACAGTAGGGACAATTTTTACATTTACTAAGCCAATTAACCTACAAACCTGTACGTCTTTGGAGTGTGGGAGGAAACCGAAGATCTCGGAGAAAACCCGCGCAGGTCACGGGGAGAATGTACAAAATTCGTACAGATAGCACCCATAGTCGGGATCGAACCCGGGGTCTCCGGTGCTGCATTCGCTGTGAGGCAGCAATTCTACTGCTGCACCACTGTCGATGGCACATTCTACTCAACGTTTTCTCATAATACAACTTCGTAACTACTTGCTGCAATACGTATGGCATGTATATGATTTCTTAACCGAGGAGTCCAAAACTAAATACAATAGCTTATGTGTGCTCACATCATGCAGCAAGACCTCCTTACTCTTATACTCTTATTTCATTTGTTTTAATTACTAAATGATAACTTCCCATGATTTACACGAGGAGAACTTGAACTCTAATCACAAATCACTCTTAAATAATACCATATTTTGCCATTTTTCTAATATTACAACCACATTATTACATCTTTTTGTTCACATTTAACTATCGGCATCCCTTTCATTGGTTCTTCCTCAGTTACTTTCCCATTTATCTTTGCACTATCTGCAAACTACATACTGAATGTGCACACATATGAAACGAGTCATTAAAGGTTAAGGGCCTGTCCTACGAGCATGCTACCTGCATGCGGCAAGCGCGACCAAAACGGAAGCAGGGGCCGCGCGATCCCCGTACAGGGCCGGTCCCACCAGTATGCACCTGCATGCGGTGTGCACGACCAAACCGGAAGCGGGGGCCGCGCGGAGGTCGGGTGAGTGTCGCGAAGTTGGAGCAAAGTCCACGGTAAGTTCGCAAGGATAGAGAGGGTCACGGAGGCACACACAGAGAGGGTCACGGAGGCACGACGTCGAGGCGGTGCGTGCGGCGTCGAGACGGCTGCGGGCCGACAGGCCGTTGCCACGCAGAATTTTGAACATGGAATTTTGAATTTCGAAGTGGGACCGGCCCTGCAAGGCCGGACGGCTCAAGCGATCACGTTATGTCGCGCTTGCTGCATGGAGTCGCATGCTGGTGGGACAGGCCCTTTAGTCTTCACCAGTATTGAACTCCAAATTAGTCTTAGGCTACTTCACTTGAATGCAAATGAATTCTGGCTTCAAGGCCGACTTACTTTTAGGTGTTTTGGCTCATACCTTTTTAGCTTCTTCAATATTTTTAGGGTCACTGAAAACAACGGATTTGAATACTGCATCACGAAACGTTTGATAATTTTTGCCACATGCAATGTAACGATCAATTTGGCCAATACTCTCTCTCTGAAAACCAAAAAAAGATAAAGCAAGTTAATTTTCAAGAGATTTTGCAAAATGTCTTCATTATTCATTACTATTTCTCCATTTTCATACCTCTCATTCAAAGGCCTTTGAACGTTACTGGATATATTTCCACGAGAATTAAAGGTTGCTCAGAAACTCTTCAAAGAGACAACATTATCTATATCACTGAGTTATTTATCATCTCTACACAATATGCCTTAGTGTTAGTAAGACAAAAGATTCAAAGAAGACTTGAGGGACATTTGGGGAAGAATACATTGAGGGCAACAGGGAAATAAGAATGGGACTGTTGTGTTGAGAACTGGAATGTACTCAATAGGCTTAATTGTCTAGTTCTATGTTACAAGTTGGGTCTTTATTCTTTGGAGCGCAGAAGGTTAAGGGGGGACTTGATTGAGGTCTTTAAAATGATGAAAGGGATAGACATACACCACATCCACTGGTTCGCCCCTATCCACGCTACTAGTTACATCCTCGAAAAGTTCCACAAGATTCGTCAGACATGATTTCCTTTCGTAAATTAATGCTGACTTTGTCCAATGATTTCACCACTTTCCAAATGTGCTGCTATCCCATCTTTAATAACTGACTCTAGCAGTTTCTCCACTACCAATGTTAGACTAACTGGTGTGTAATTCCCCGTTTTCTCTCTCCCCCCTTCTTAAAAAGAGGGGTTACGTTTGCTACCCGCCAATCCTCAGGAACTACTCCAGAATCTAAAGATTTTTGAAAGATTATCACTAATGCATCCACTATTTCCGGAGCTACTTCCTTAAGTACTCTGGGATGCAGCCTATCTGGCCCTGGGGATTTATCGGCCTTTAATCCATTCAATTTACCCAACACCACTTCCCGACTAACCTGGATTTCACTCAATTCCTCCTTTCACCTGCGGTCCCCTGCTATTTCCAGCAGATTATTTATGTCTTCCTTAGTGAAGACGGAACCAAACTAGTTATTCAATTGGTCCGCCATATCCTTTTCCCCATGATCAACTCACCTGTTTCAGACTGCAATGGACCTACATTTGTTTTAACTAATCTCTTTCTCTTTACATATCTATAAAAACTTTTGCACTCAGTTTTTATGTTCCCTGCCAGTTTTATTTCAAAATCTATTTTTCCTTTCCTAATTAAGCCCTTTGTCCTCCTCTGCTAGTCTCTGAATTTCTCCCTGTCCTCTGGCATGCTAATTTTTCTGGCTACTTTGTACGCATCATCCTTTGCTTTGATACTATCCCTGATTTCCCTTGTTATCCACGGATGCACTACCTTCCCTGATTTATTCTTTTGCCAAACTGGGATGAACAATTTTTGTAGTTCCTCCATGCTGTCTTTAAATGTCTTCCATTGCGTATCCACCGTCAACCCTTTTAGAATTGATTGCCAGTCAATCTTGGCCAATTCACGTCTCATACCCTCAAAGTTACCTTTCTTTAAGTTCAGAACCATTGTTTCTGAATTAACAATGTCACTCTTCATCCTAATGAAGAACTCGACCATATTATGGTCACTCTTGCCCAAGGGGCACGCACAACAAATTCTGCTAACTAACCCTTCCTCATTACTCAATACCCAGTCTAAAATAGCCTGCTCTCTCGTTGGTTCCTCTACATGTTGATTTAGATAACTATCCCACATACATTCCAAAAAATTCTCTTCCTCAGCGCCCCTGCCAATTTGATTCACCCAATCTATATGTCGATTGAAGTCACCCATTATTACTATTTTGCCTTTGTCGCACGCATTCCTAATTTCCTGTTTGATACCATCCCCAACTTCACTACTACTGTTAGGTGGCCTGTACACAACACCACCATTTTTCTGCCCCTTAGTGTTTCGCAGCTCTACCCATACCGATTCCACATCCTCCAAGCTAATGTTCTTCCTTTCCATTGCATTATTCTCCTCTCTAACCAGCAACGCTACCCAACCTCCTTTTCCTTTCTCTCTATCCCTCCTGAATATTGAATATCCCTGGATGTTCAGCTCCCAGCCTTGGTCACCCTGGAGCAAAGGAGTTCAAGGAAGAGGTATGATATATGCACTTTACCATATAACCATATAACAATTACAGCACGGAAACAGGCCTTCTCGGCCCTTCCAGTCCGTGCCGACCATTTATTTTCCCCTAGTCCCATCTACCTGCACTTAGACCATACCCCTCCATTCCCTTCCCGTCCATATACCTATCCACCTATTTACAAATATTAATTTTCTATTGTAGCCTGTTTATGTTGAATGTGCATCTGTGGGAATACTCCCTCATGAGCTAGACCAGATAAATATTTCTTTCTTTCTTTCTTTCTTTCAGGATATTTCATGAATATAATCCTAAAAGTGGAGTACAATGGGCTACAACATACTAGCAGGCGCAACATATGAAGTAAAAAAAAACTATTTTTGTAATTTACTCAACTTTTCTGGCATGAGAAGGAAACAATTTCAACTAAAACAAAGATGACAACTGCAACCAAACCAACCATGGGTCAATAATGAACAGTTTATTATTTGTACCCTTTGTAAAACTTCCTTGGGAAAGATCCATGAAAATTGGTCCTTCATTATGAGCTCCTGGACGAACTCTATTCCATTTAGACGACACAACTTTCGCACAAGATAAATCTTGAACCAATCATTTCCTCGATTGAGAATCACACTCTGAATGCCACGCAGGAAAGTTTCTTTTGCACGTGCATATTTTGAATCCTGAGCTGGAAATACAAATCAGTAAAAATCAGTACAAGTTTAACATGGCCCATCTACCAAATTAAGAATATATTGATGCTTACCAATTACTTCTATTGTTAATTAAAGACGTTGATAGATAGAAATTGGCGTTGTTATGCTTCAGATACATGCGTCAGTTTTGATTGGTGGGTTGGCAGTGGAAAGAGTTAGCAGCTCAAATTACTGGGTGATAACATCTCTGATGACCTGTCCTGAGCTCAGCACATACATGTAATCACGAAGGCTGTGCCTCGACTTTCAGGAGATTCAGCGTTTCACTGAATACTTTGACAAACTTCTACAGATGCACTAAAGGAGGTTTCCTGATTGGTTTATTGATGGCCTGGTGTAGCAATTCAAATGCACGTAATGAGCTGTAATGAGTTTTGGACTCAGCCCCATCCATCACAGACACAGCATCTACACAAGGCATTTCCTCGAGGATAGTATTTATCATAAAGATCAACACCATCCAGGCTTTACTGCTATGACTGAACAGAAGGCTCAGAAGCCTGGAGTCCCCACTTCTAAGTTCAGGAGCAGTTACTTTCCTTTTCTTATCACTGTGTTGGGAGAATGTACGTGTGATTTATGATTAATTTATGCTTTTGTGTATTGTCTGTGTGGTAATGGTGTTGCAAGCAAGAGTTTCATTCTATCTGTAACCCCACAAAACTCATAACTCAATATTGATTATACCCCATAATATTACCACCAGGCTTCAAAAACTAATGATTGCAATGCAAAAAATCGGAGAGAAAAACCTGCAAATACCAAAAATACTCAGGTCCGGTAGAATCCGTACAAAGAAAATTCTCCATTTCCACAGATGCGGACTTTGAATGTTGTGAATTTTGCACACTTTCTCTTCTATATTAGCAGATTATTCATTATTTGCAATCATTACAGTTAGAGCTGACTTTTTATGAACAAAATGAGCAACAGCTAGAGTTAAATGACGTGTGCTCTTTCTAGCCCCTACAACTGTTATTAGTTATTGCTCAGTTAAATTATGTCAAATCAAAGACCAGAACAGAAAATATCCCTCATATTGTTTGTGTAAATCTGTACAGAGGAAATGTTCTTGGGAATGTAGATCAGCAAATTTTAAATACTGATTTGTTGACCAATCTAGTTGGACACAAAGTAATTATGCTCTTCTCAAACGATGAATTAAATAAAGATAGAATCCAGTATTACCAAGTGTGTCACACGCTTCACAAAGTAGCTGGGAAGCTGTATCAAAACAGAGGCGAATTCTGGCAATTATCTGGAGCATTTCTATTGTCATCTGTTTCCTCTTATGTTGAATGTACATCTGAAGGAATTCTCCCTCTTGGGCTAGATAAGCAATTTTTTCTTGCACTGTACACCACTGAGATTTTTCGTAAATTGAATCCTAAACATGGAGTAAAATGGCTTATTAATTACATATATACATTACAGAAAGTGAATGCATCCTATATTCTTTCTGAGTAAGAACTGAAGAAAGAATAGATGAAAGAGTTACACAACAAACGGTTGAATTTAACTGTTTAGGTTATGGCACAGAAATGACAATGCCTAAATGATAGCCCTGAAAGTGCAACAGGTGTTACTAAAGACAGATGTTGGAATGGTACACAAGAAAACATAAAAAAGAAAGTAAGAGCTGAGCTGGACAACCTGGTCCCTCAAGCCTACACTGCCATTCAACATGATCATGGATGACCTATTCCGGTCTCAATTCCTTTTCTGTGTCAGTTACCCCATAACCCTTAATTTCTCAATATTACAAATATTCATCTGTACCTTAAATATATATAATTATCTAGCCTCCAACATCATTTTGAGCAGAAAATTCCAATTTCTGGATATAGTTTTATTTTCTGGTTTGGTATACAAGACCATTCTTTAAGGTGATAGCCGCCAAGGTTGCTTGATGTCATGATTCTTGATTGATGCTTTTGGATGATGTTATTGAGGGTATTCCTCACACTATATCTCCGTGTATTGCACAATACAACAATATTGCACAATATCCCTTAGGTTGCTCAGTGTTTATGACATTTGTTGGTGGACAAACCACAATCACAAATCTAAATCAGTTTATAAATGAGGATCTGTTAGAATTTCAGTAACAAAGGAACAAGTAATTGTCAAAACAGCACCAGCACAAAATCAACTCACCAGATAGGTTTTAAAAGTTATTTAACTTGAATTAAATTATTTTACTGATTGTAAATTATTTTGTGTTTTTCATGAACAGTAATGGGCCTGTCCCACTTAGGCAATTTTTTGGGCTACTACAGGCGACTGCCGCAACGTTTTCAACACATTGACAAATTTTTGGCGACAGTGGCGACAATTTATGCTGTCATAGGTTGACGTAGATGTTGTCGTAATTGCTGTCGTAGGTTGTTACCAGGTGTTGTAGGTGAATTCCATTAAAACTAGTCCCTGGCACTCACCTACAGAGTCGCTTAGGTGGGACAGGCCCATAACCGCTAATAATAAAAATCAAAGTTCAACTTCATGTTCTTATTAAATAATACCATCGCTGTTCCGTTGAGCAACCTGTGGAATATTGTGGGATAATGTGCAATCATTGATTATGTATTGTGCAATACAGGGAGCTGTTGTTCTGTTGTGCTATGCAAAGAAAGATTTTCATTGTCCTGTCAGGGACACATGACAATAAACTCTTTTGACTTTGACTGTTGTATGAGGAATAACTTCAATAACATCAACCATGCATCATGACATCAAGAAAATATTGGCAGCTATCAATCGTTTCACATAGCAATCCAGAAAATGTAACCGTCTCAACTCCTGAAACTGCTGGGAACTTATGCTGTATTATAATGTAACTAAATCAAGATGAGTAGCAATGACTCAGGATAAACATACCTCTAAACAATTCAGAAACAATGCATATAGTTCAGTCTCACTTTCTTGAAATATTTTTGTGTTTTGAAATGCAGATAGATAATCTTGCAGGTAATTTTTAATGTCATCAAAACTGAAAGACAAATATTTTTTTTAATTAATGAAACATTGAAAGCTGGAATTTATATAGTCACCGTCTCAGAGCATGAAACCGGCCTTACCTGGCCAAATGCCTTTTAAATGTTGTTATTGCACTTGCCTCGACTACTTCCTTTGGCAGCTCATTCAATAGACATACCACCACTGTGTGAAAAAGCTGTCCCTCAGGTTCCAATCAAATCTTTCCTTTCTCACCTTAAACCTGTGCCTTCTAATTATCGATTTTCCCAACCATGGGAAAAATCTGCATTCACCCCATCAACACCCCTCATGTTTTTATACTCTTATAAGATCACCCCTCAGTCTCCTACGCTCCAAGGCGTAAAATCCTAGCTTGCCCAACTGCTCGCTATAACTCAGCCCCTTGAGACCTGACAATATCCTCAAAAATCTTCTCTGCACTCTTTCCAGTTTAATGGTATATTCCTATAGAAAGGCATCCAAAACTGAGCACAATATACCAAGTGCAGCCTCACCATTGTTTTGAACAATTGCAACATAATATCCCATCATCTGTACTCAATATCCTCACTGATGAAAACCAGAGTGCCAAAAATATTCTTTAACACCTTATCTACCTCTGGTGCCACTTCCACAAACACTATTTCTTGAATTAAAGCAATGCAATATTGGTGGTAAACAGCATTTGATTTTCTTATGGAAAAAAAACCCTGTCATGAGATTTCCTCATTAATTTTGCTTGGAGTTTACGAGGTACTTTTAAAAAATATACATGAAATTAAAAAACTGATTGCAACTTTTTTTACTACCTCACAATTCTCATGTAGACTTCATGCCATCATTTTTTTTTAGTTGTAGTGAAATAATTGGAATGGAAGTTCAATATTCACATCTAATATCACTGTTTTTTCATAACTTTTTCCAGTTTTACAACAAACCAGTAGTAATATTAATACCAATCAATAGATTGTACCTGTATTTCAACAGCAGTTTAAGAACAGTGGAACGGACAACAGGATTTTGATCAGCGGCCTCATCAAACGGTGAAAGATGTCTCGTAGCATACGAACAAACTATGGGAAAACAAAAAGCAACTGATGTAGAAAGGGAAATTAACCAACGCAATGCTGGATACAAATGTGAGACCAAGTACTAAGTATGGTTTTGCAATACTGATAGCAAATTGAACAACCAAAAGAATTGCTTCCCTGCTACTGAATGAGTTGAAATCTGCTAAGGTAAATGCCAAAGCAACTGCTTCACAGCAGGAAGTGGGAACAAACCTGCAATGAAAGGTTCCACAGCCAATTTGAAAAAATCATGTAGGGAGATCTCCCATTCCAGAAGAACCCATGACAGAAAACAATGGTAGATTATCTCCATAGAAACAAACACTCATATCATCAATTTTACAAAACAGATTCTTCCAGGCTGTTATCAACCAACTGAATCATCCGACAACCAGAGAGCAGTGCTGAACTAATGTCTAACTCTTTGGTGACCCTCGGACTATCCTTGATCGGACTTTGCTGACTTTACCTTGTTATTCCCTTATCATGTATCTATACACTGTAAGTGGATTGACTGTAACCATGTATTGTCTTTCTGCTGACTGGTTAGCAAGCAAAGAAAGCTTTTCACTGTACCTTGGTACATGTGACAATAAATTAAACTAAACTGAAACAATTAATCTTTCTTAATACTTTCATTGTTCATCAAGAGCATAGCTGATAATTCTTTAGATGAAATCGATGAAACTTTAATAGTTAGGACTCAGTTTTAAAAAAGACCTTTCCAAGAGCGAACCAACTCTTTCAACTTTGCCCAGTTAACCAACTTTTTTACTTTAATTCTACGTGAAGAGCACCTTTACTGAGTAACAGAATACTTCCAATTTCAATTGCATTCTGTAGCATCAGACACTGCCAGATCAGCAAAGCACACAGAGTTGTAACTGCTCCCCTTTAGTAATCTGCTCCATCTCCACCTCTGATGCACATTCCCACATTTCAATCCAATCACCACCCAGAAAATTAGGTGGATAGAACACAGTACATATATAGGACAATATGGCACAGGAACAAGCCCTTTGACCCACATTGTCCAAGAAGAACATGATGCCAAGTTAATACAGATGAATAAATGGGAGGAGGTCTTGGAGGGGAGGATGCTCCTCAAACTGTGGAGCATCTTGGACAATACAGCTTGCGCTCTCCATGACACACTGAGGAGCACCTTCAGCAACAGACTGGTTCCACCAAGATGCAGTACAAAACGCCACAGGAGATCCTTCCTCCCTGTGCCTACCAAACTGTACAACTCCCCTCCCTTCTTCGTGGGGTAGACTAGCTCCTCCCCCCCCACACCCCACCAATCTTTGCACATCCCCAATCCTTTCCATGCGTCACTTTAATTTCATGTATCTTATGTTTTATGATTGTTGACAAATCAATTTCGTCCTGGGATAAAGTTCTATCGTATCGTATGCCCGTAGATGCTGATCGACCTAATAATGTCTACAAGACTAATTTTATCCCTTTTGTCACCAATGTGAATCTGACATGCTAATGCATGGAGGCATCTGAACAGATATAATGAATCCAGATCCAGCAATATTCAATGCCAATGCCATGATTTTCCATTATGCAGATGTGGCCCAAAGAAAGTATAGGCCAGTTGCAAAGAAAAACACAATCACCATCAGTACAACTATATCAGGTAGATCCTCTGATTACATACTCACCTCTAGTGATGGCTCTCCCTCAAACTACCCCACCTCTTCCCACTGGCTGATATCCATGCACTAACATTGAATCCAACCAAATTATGAAATCTTAAACCTACTCTAATTCCTCTCAAGTTCCTTTCACCCTGGACTCTTGTCACCCAGTTACAAGGAGTGAGGAGACTAAACAGACTGTGCAACCACCCAACTAACCAAAATAATAGGAAATACATAACTCTTCCAAAGTAGTCTAACCTTTGTCTGAGACGCTGGAATCTGCCTTTTTTAGAAAAAGTAGCAGAGACAGTAGATCGTGAACCACTTCTTTTGTTGGTGGTGAGTTATCTTTGAAGCAGACCATGGAAACCAAAGCTATGAAGAATGCATCACACCTCTTGCGAAATAGGTTTACTTTTGAAACAGCTTCACTGTAATAGAAATAAAAAATGGCAGTGTAAATATTCAGCAACTTCTTTAAAGCACAGTTACTTTAAAGAATCGAAAAAATTGTTATTTCCTTTCAGATTGCTTGTGAAATTGAGTGTACACTAAATGATTTCGAAGACATGCACTAGGTCTGCATTTGATGGACTCAGTTTTGCATTTTAGATCCTAATATTAAGTAAGGAATTCATCAAAATGTTGGTTTTAACTAGAAATTATTGCGAACAATATGCTTCACTATTGACAACTAATTCCCATCTCAAAACCAAACTAAATGCAGTGGCAAGAATATGTGGAAATTCAAATAAAGAACATTCATTTTTTAATTTTGATTAATATAATTTCGTAAATTATTTTTATATTTAAAATGTTTCATATGCACATAATACTCAATCTGGGAAATATGCTTTCAAGACCTTATATCAGTAAGGCCTGTTTCATGATTTTCATTGGTGCCAAAGATTAAGAAATCAACAGTAATGTAGCTGCTACTTAAGTAGTAAAACAACCCTTGCTACAATTGTGTTGTGATCTGATTCTGGCTTATCATTCCAAACCAGTAACTGCAAATCTTATAACAAGTAAATTATGAAGAATCCTCTCAGCAAATAAATATATTTTGTGTTAATAGCGAGGTCAAGTTTGTTGCGTTCTATCATTATATAGACAATAGACAATAGGTGCAGGAGTAGGCCATTTGGCCCATCGAGCCAGCACCGCCATTCACTGTGATCATGGCTGATCAAGCACAATCAGTACCCCATTCCTGCCTTCACCCCAAATCCCTTGACTCCGCTATCTTTAACTCATCTAACTCTCTCTTGAAAGCACCCAGAGAATTAGTCTCCACTGCCTTCTGATGCAGAGAATTCTGCAGATTCGCAACTGTGGTGAAAAAGCTTTCCTCATATCTGTTCTAAATGGCCTACCAATTCATTTTAAACCGTGGCCCCTGGTTCTGGACTCCCCCAACTTCGGGAAAGTTTCCAGTCGCTCCATTCTCGCTATCCTGGGAATTAACCTCGTGAACCTACTCTGCACTACCTCAATAGCAAGGATATCATTCCACAAATCTGGAGACCAAAACTGCACACAATACTCCAGGTGTGGTTTCACCATGGTCCTGTACAAGTGCAGAAGGATCTCTTTGCTCCTGTACTCAACTCCTCTTGTTATGAAGGCCAACATCCCATTAGCTTTCTTTACTGCCTGCTGTACCTGCATGCTTACTTTCAGTGACTGAAGTACAATGACACCCAGATCTCATTGTACTTCCCCTTTTCCTAACGTGACACCATTCAGATAATAAGCTGCCTTCCTCTTCTTGCCACTAAAGTGGATAACTTCACATTTATCCACATTAAACTGCATCTGCCCACTCATCCAACCTGTCCAAGTCAACCTGCATCCTCATAGCATCCTCTTCACAGTTCACACTGCCACCCAGTTTTGTGTCATCTGCAAATTTGCTAATGTTACTTTTAATCCCTTCATCTAAATCATTAATGTATATTATAAATAGCTGCTGTCCCAGCACAGAGCCTTGCGGTAGTCCACTAGTCATTGCTTGCCATTCTGAAAGAGACCCGTTAATCCCTACTCTGTTCTAATAAAGTGAAATCAACCAATTTCGTAAAACCTATAGAATACCTTATTTCTTCGGAAGCCTCTGGCACATAATCATTAGCCACAGCAGTGCGGCAACATGGGCAGTATACGTCTCCTGATGCGAACCACTGCTTAATGCAGTTTAAGCAGTAAAGATGATTGCATGGAAGCAATACAGGATTGTTGAGTTCTCCAAAACAAACTGAACATTCTTGCAGACCGTATCTACAATACAATAAAAGATCAACAATAAAATTAATAGTCTGAAAAAGTCTGAAGTAGGCTCTCAACCCGAAACGTCACCCATTCCTTCTCTCCAGAGATTTTGCCTGTCAGCGCTGAGTTACTCCAGCATTGTGTTTACCTTCAACAGTAAAATTTTACTTCACGTGAGTGACTTCGTGAAGACCCCGCCAGCACGCATGCGCGACATATCATCGCTCACATTTGCTGTCGACAAGCTGTGGGGGGAGTGCGCTTCCCCAACAGCTCCTTCAAAAAGACGCTTCAGGTAAGTAAACTAACCTTGAGCTGGTTTTCTGTACGTAGTTTTTCTACTTACAGACTGATGGACAGAAAAGGAAAAGCAAAACTTTCCAAAGGCCGCGAACAGCAGCCAACATCCTCGGAGCTGCCCGCAACACCGGCAGCACCCGTTATCATGGCCGGGGAAAAAGGTGCGGAAGTCAGGGAGTCCTATGGAGTTAGCAGGGCCCGACTCACCTCCACTTCACTTTGGACGAACCTCCGCACAGGAGCAGGGTATAGAAGACCCTGACTTCATACCACCATCGCCCAAAGTCAGGGCTGGTGGTAAGTAGGTATGAGCTAACGTGCCTCGCACACCGGTGAGCGCTACTTCCCCTCTTTTGCAGGTTCCCAGAGGGCAGACCCAGGGAAGAGCTGCGCCGAAGTCAAGCCCCGCAGCTGCGGCAGGCATCGACAAGCCGTTGGGGAAACCTGCTAGATTGCAGGCCGGCGGCAGAACTGCTGGAGAGTCGGGAAACCTTGCAGGAGCAGGAGGTACCGGCATACCACTGGAACAGGCTGCCGGAGCGCAGACCGGTGGCAGCAGATTTTGGTCGGGCAGCCCCGCTAAGGCGGGTAACGCCGACCATGCACCATGTGGTCAGGAGTGATGGTAAGCCTGCACGGACATCGGGTAGTCCGGCTATGGGAGCCAGCACCGACTCATCCCCGCTGCCTTCCCATCAGGCAGGGGGACAGCTATTGTCCAAACGATGGCGAACTAGCGGCATGTCCGTGCGGGAGTCGTACGGCCCCGCAGGAGCGGCTGCCGATGACTACCTGCCAACGGACCCTTGTCATCACCTCGACGAGGTGCGGTTCGCTGGTAGAAGCCTCAGCGTTTCTGGAGAACCTGGGGAAGTCGACATGTTGTCCGCGTTTAGCGGCGGCGGTCGCATGGCTAGGATGGAGCTAATGGTGGAGCAACTATACCAGCGAGATCTGGATCGGCAAGAGAGTGAGTCTCAGCGGTCTAGGAGCCAGATCATGCGGCCGCCTTCTTTCTCACCTTCATCTATCAGCAGTGCTAGAAGTCAGAAGATGGCCAATTTTGATGAAGAAGCGGCAGCAGAAGAGCCCACTGCTCTGGATCCAGAAGAAATGCTGGAGGCAGTTTCGAAATTTGCGAAGCCTGTACGTTCACCGGAACCGCTGCATCCTAAATTGGCAGCAAGCATCAATTTCCTAACGACACACCAGCTCCAAGACCAGGTACTTTCAGAGACATGGACGTCTCTGAAAGGCTGCCACCATATCCTTTTATCCTTTTTATCCATGCCTCTCCTTCTGTTAATTTATTGTGTTGCACAGGGAGCCAAATGCAACGTAATTTCGTTTTGAAACCGCAAATATCAATGTATTTATAAATGACAATAAAGTTTGTTTGACTTGACTTTGACTTGACTTTGACTTTACTTGACTTTTGACTTGACTTGACCATGGAGAAGTACAAGGATCCTGGAAATTATGTTACCCTGAACGTCCCGATGGTCAACTCAGCCATCTGGGGGAACATCAGTTCTTTTTTTTTTTGAATATATTTTTATTAGAGGCCATACATATAACAAATAATATAGCATTTTTTTCCAAATATAGTTGATACATCTTTCCAAAATTATATAAATGTTAACAAAATATATATATTGGCCTCACTTTTTTTTATAGAGTGAAAAAAGTATAAAGAAAGAATAGTGAATAATTATAAGAGTATGATTATAGTTGATTAATATAAAGAAGAGAGAAGAAAAAATAAAATAAAAATAAAAATAAAATAAAATAAACAAAAACAAAAAACAAAAAAATAAAAAATAAAAATAAAAATATTTGTGGAAAAGAAAACGGTATACAACTTGTCAATGAGTGGAACAATTTCTAATTATAATATATGGAGACAAGTATATAAATCTGATCTTAAACATTTTTGTTTGATCTTTCCACCGGGTACTCATTGAGTTTCAATGCTGAGCCCAGCTACCCCTTCATATAATCAGTGAATGGAGACCATATTTGTTCAAAAATCTCAGGTTTATCCATTAGGATAAATCTAATTCTCTCCAATTGTAATGTCTCCAACATTTCTACTGTCCACATTTTAATTGTCGGGGATAATGGTCCCTTCCAAAATTGTAATATTAATTTTTTTCCAATTATTAAACAGTAATCCAGAAAATTTATTTGATTTACTGTTAAAATTTGAGTTGAATCTAAAACCCCAAATATAATTAATTTTGAGTCAGGGCTTAATGTGATCTTTAAAACTGTGGCAATAATTTTAAAAATCTCAGTCCAATAACTTTTAAGTTTTGTACATATTACAAAACGGAACATCAGTTCTAGTGTGAGGGCACAGGAGGTTAAGATTCAGAAAATTCTGAAGCTGTTGACGTCGGGCATCACGGCGTTCGCCAGGACCCTCGATGGGGCAGATGTATCCGCAGAGCAGCAGGATGCTCTAGCCCTCCTGTGTAATACACAGTTCGAAATAAACTGTGAAAGGGGCCACTTGTCAACATAATTGTATAAGGAGTAAGAGTGTTGTAAAAACAAGCCTGAAGGCTTTGTGTCTCAATGCGAGGAGCATTCGTAATAAGGTGGATGAGTTGAAGGTGCAGATAGCGATTAATGACTATGCTATCGTTGGGATCATGGAGACATGGCTCCAGGATGACCAAGGCTGGGAGCTGAACATCCAGGGATATTGTGTGCAGTGAAGAAAGCAAATGGTATGTTAGCATTCATAGCGAAAGGATTTGAGTATAGGAGCAGGGAGGTTCTACTGCAGTTGTACAGGGTTTTGGTGAGGCCACACCTGGAGTACTGCGTACAGTTTTGGTCTCCAAATCTGAGGAAAGACATCCTTGCCATAGAGGGGGTACAGAGAAGATTCACCAGACTGATTCCTGGGATGTCAGGACTTTCATATGAGGAAAGATTGGATAGACTCGGTTTGTACACGATGGAATTTAGAAGATTGAGGGGGGATCTTATAGAAACCTACAAAATTCTTGAGGGGTTGGACAAGCTAGATGCTGGGAGATTGTTCCCGATGTTGGGGGAGTCCAGAACAAGGGGTCACAGTCTAAGGATAAGGGGGAATTCCTTTAGGACCGAAATGAGGAAAACATTCTTTACACAGAGAGTGGTGAGTCTCTGGAATTCTCTGCCACAGAAGGTAGTTGAGGCCAGTTCATTGGCTGTATTTAGGAGGGCGTTAGATGTGGCACTTGTGGCTAGGGGGATCAGGGGGTATGGAGAGAGGGCGGGTACGGGATACTGAGTTGGATGATCAGCCATGATCACATTGAATGGCGGTGCAGGCTCGAAGGGCCGAATGGCCTACTCCTGCACCTATTTTCTATGTTTCTATGTTTCTATGTTTCAATATTCAGGAGGGATAGACGAAAAGGAAAAGGAGATGGAGTAGCGTTGCTGGTGAGAGAGGAAATTAATGCAATAGAAAGGAAGGATATTAGCGTGGAGGATGTGGAATCGATATGGGTAGAGCTGCGAAACTCTAAGGGGCAGAAAACGCTAGTGGGAGCTGTGTACAGGCCACCTAACAGTAGTATTGGAGTTGGGGATGGCATCAAACAGGAAATTAGAAATGCGTGCAACAAGGGTAACACGGTTATAATGGGTGACTTCAATCTGCATGTAGATTGGGTGAATCAAATTGGCAGGGGTGCTGAGGAAGACGATTTCCTGGAATGTATGCGGGATAGTTTTCTCAACCAACATGTGGAGGAACCAACGAGAGAGCAGGCTATTCTAGACTGGGTATTGAGTAATGAGGAAGGGTTAGTTAGCAGTCTTGTTGTGCGTGGCCCCTTGGGCAAGAGTGACCATAATATGGTTGAGTTCTTCATTAGGATGGAGAGTGACAAAATTAAGTCAGAAACAAGGGTTCTGAACTTGAACAAAGGTAACTTTGAAGGTATGAGATGTGAATTGGCCAAGATAGACTGGCAGGTGATTCTTAAAGGGTTGACAGTGGATGTGCAATGGAAGGTATTTAAAGACTGCATGGATGAAGTACAAAAGTTGTTCATACCAGTTTGGCAAAAGAATAAATCGGGGAAGGTGGTGCATCCATGGATAACAAGGGAAATCAGGGATAGTATAAAAACAAAAGATGAGGCATACAAATTTACCAGAAAATGCAGCCTACCGGAGGACTGGGAGAAATTCAGAATCCAGCAGAGGAGGACAAAGGGCTTAATTAGGAAAGGGAAAATAGATTATGAAAGGAAACTGGCAGGGAACATAAAAACTGACTGCAAAAGTTTTTATAGATATGTAAAGAGAAAGAGACTAGTTAAAAGAAATGTTGGTCCCTTGCAGTCAGAAACAGGTGAATTGATCATGGGGAACAAGGACATGGCAGACCAATTGAATAACTACTTTGGTTCTGTCTTCACTAAGGAAGACATAAATAATCTGCCGGAAATAGCAGTGGAACGGGGGTCAAATAAGATGGAGGAACTGAGTGAAATCCAGGTTAGCCGGGAGGTGGTGTTGGGTAAATTGAACGGATTGAAGGCCGATAAATCCCCAGGGCCAGCTAGTCTGCATCCCAGAGCACTCGAGGAGGTAGCCACAGAAATAGTGGATGCATTAGTGATAATTTTTCAAAATTCCTTAGATTCTGGAGTAGTTCCTGAGGATTGGAGGGTAGCTGATGTAACCCCACTTTTTAAAAAAGGAGGGAGGGAGAAAGCGGGGAATTACAGACCAGTTCGTCTAACATCGGTAGTGGGGAAACTGCTAGAGTCAGTTATTAAAGATGGGATAGCAGCGCATTTGGAAAGTGGTGAAATCATTGGACAAAGTCAGCATGGATTTACGAAAGGTAAATCATGTCTGACAAATCTGATAGAATTTTTCGAGGATGTAACTAGTAGAGTGGATAAGGGGGAACCAGTGGATGTGTTATATCTAGACTTTCAGAAGGCTTTCGACAAGGTCCCGCATAAGAGATTAGCATACAAACTTAAAGCACACGGTATTGGGGGTTCAGTATTGATGTGGATAGAGAACTGGCTAGCAGACAGGAGGCAAAGGGTAGGAGTAAACGGGTCCTTTTCAGAATGGCAGGCAGTGACTAGTGGGGTGCCACAAGGCTCAGTGCTGGGACCCCAGCTATTTACAATATATATTAATGATTAGGACGAGGGAATTCAATGCAACATCTCCAAATTTGCAGATGATACCAAGCTGGGGGGTATAGTTAGGTGTGAGGAGGATGCTTGGACTGAGGAGGCTGCAGGGTGATTTGGATAGGCTGAGTGAATGGGCAGATGCATGGCAGATGCAGTATAATGTGGATAAATGTGAGGTTATCCACTTTGGTGGCAAAAACATGAGGGTAGACTATTATCTGAATGGTGGCAGATTAGGAAAGGGGGAGATGCAACGAGACCTGGGTGTCATGGTACACCAGTCATTGAAAGTAGGCATGCAGGTGCAGCAGGCAGTGAAGAAAGCAAATTGTATGTTAGCATTCATAGCGAAAGGATTTGAGTATAGGAGCAGGGAGGTTCTACTGCAGTTGTACAGGGTTTTGGTGAGGCCACACCTGGAGTATTGCGTACAGTTTTGGTCTCCAAATCTGAGGAAAGACATCCTTGCCATAGAGGGGGTACAGAGAAGATTCACCAGACTGATTCCTGGGATGTCAGGACTTTCATATGAGGAAAGATTGGATAGACTCGGCTTGTACTCGCTGGAATTTAGAAGATTGAGGGGGGATCTTATAGAAACTTACAAAATTCTTAAGGGGTTGGACAAGCTAGATGCTGGAAGATTGTTCCCGATGTTGGGGGAGTCCAGAACAAGGGGTCACAGTCTAAGGATAAGGGGGAATTCCTTTAGGACCGAAATGAGGAAAACATTCTTTACACAGAGAGTGGTGAGTCTCTGGAATTCTCTGCCACAGAAGATAGTTGAGGCCAGTTCATTGGCTATATTTGAGAGGGCGTTAGATGTGGCACTTGTGGCTAAAGGGATCAGGGGGTATGGAGAGAAGGCAGGTACGGGATACTGAGTTGGATGATCAGCCATGATCACATTGAATGGCTTTGCAGGCTCGAAGGGCCGAATGGCCTAATCCTGCACCTATTTTCTATGTTTCTATGTTTTCGTAAGAGCTCCATTCGGCCCAACTTTAACCCTAAATTCGCTGGGTTGTGTCGTACCTCCACCACACCACCACCAAGACTACTGTTTGGGGAGGACCTGCCCAAGCAGGTCAAAGAACTTGATGAGGAAGCCAAAACCGTGGGGCTGATGAAACCACCATCATCGTCAAGGGTGCAGACTTACCGAAGACCACAGCCTTATCCTCCCTCCAAACCTCGGGGGCAGCCGGATAGACCATCAAGAACCTATCCGCCACCCACTCCCCAACAGCAGAAGCCCGCATGGAAAATGCGGCAACAGCCTTACCCAGCAACCCAACGGCCTCAGAAACCACAACACGCCAGGGCCCGCCGTTAACCAAGGAGGTAAGGGGGTTTGGTTCTTTCAAGAAAGTAGCAATTGTAACTTTACAAGTAGGAGGACGGATGCGGGCTTTTTGGGATGCATGGGGTGCGGTAACCTCAGATCTCTTTATTCTACAAAGTATTCAGGGTTACACAATAGAGTTTATTAATGGGAAACTTCCCCCTACGCAGCATGTACCTCATCGCAAGTTTGCGCTCTCTCAAAAAGAGATAGAGGAAGGACATTTAGAAATTTTAAGGCTGGAAGCCAAAGGGTGATAAAAAAAACGACACATGAACCTTTAGAGTTTGTGTCCAACATCTTTACAAAAACTAAAAAAGATGGTGGATGTCGGATTATCATAGATCTAACCCATTTGAATACTTTTGTACAATATACCCATTTCAAAATGGAGACGTTTGAAACGGCTAAACAGTTGATTACTCAAGGGTACTTTATGGCCTGCATTGATTTAAAAGATGCACACTGTACAGCCTATCATAGAGCATCACAGTAAATTCCTAAAATTTGTCTAGAAGGGTCAATTATGGCAGTATAAAGCCTTACCGAATGGAATTACAACAGCTCCTAGGCTATTTACAAACATTATCAAACCTATTTTGGCATTCCTCAGACAACAAAATTATATCGTCATGCCATACTTGGATGATATATTAATAGTGGGGAAAACCCTTGAATTGACTGAGCTGGCAGTTACACCTACCATATTATTATTCTAGAAATTAGGGTTTGTCATCCTTTCAGACAAATCCAAGTTCATCCCATCTCAGGTCATGGACTACCTGGGATTCACTATTAACACCAACCAAATGATTGTCACTATCCCAGCCGGCAAAGCATTAGCCATTAAAGAGGCATGCAACAGCCTTGCTTGTGCCAGGGTGCTGACCATCAGACATGCTGCTAAGGTGATTGGGAAACTCATAGCTACATTTCCAGCTGCGCAATTTGGTCCATTTCATTATCAAAAATTTGCAAAGAACAAAAATTTCAGCATTTTAATCAAATGCTGGACATTTTGACAGACCTATGCAGCTGCCGATCAAGGCTAAAATTGAGCTACGATGGTGGGCTAACAATATTAGTGACTGTTACAAGCCCATCATTATCTGCAACCCATCAGTCGTGTTACAAACCGACGCAAGCGCCCAAGGTTGGGGAGCAACTGACACCACGTCCAGTTGTGGTGGCAGATAGGATTCTCATGAGTCCACTCTTCTTCAGTCACAAGAAATAAACTATTTGGAGATGCTAGGAGCTTTTCATGGGTTGTGGGCATACTGCACAGATTTACATCATACGCATGTCTGTCTTCAAATATATACCATGGTGGTGGCTTACTAAAATCATATGGGTGGTATCAGGTCAGTATCTTGTGACGAATTGGTAAACACAATTTGGCTCTGGTGTATTGAAAGAAATATTTGGATATCAGCAACCTACCTTCCAGGGCAGTTCAATACAGTGGCGGACACCAGGTCACGAGTATTCAATGATAACAGAGAGTGGATGTTGAATCCCCAAATATTTGCTGAAATTATAGCTAAATTTGGTACACCAGATATCGACTTTTTTGCGTCTAGGTTGAACAATCAAATATGTGTCTTGAGAACCAGACCCTGGGGCAGTAGCAATGGATGCATTTTCTCTCCATTGGGGGAAATGGTTCTGCTACGCATTTCCCCCATTCTGCCTCAACAGTCGGGTATTGCAGAAAATTGAACTGGATTCTGCTTCAGCCATACCGATCATACCTGATTGGCCGACACAACCATTGTACCCGGTGGTCCTCCATATGTTAAAAATTCCGAGGGTTCAAATGACTAAAAACCCCAATTTGGTCACAAACCCCATGGGGAAATTCACCAGTGCCATGGTCACTTAAACCTGTTGGCTTGCAGGTTCTAAGGAGGCCACTTTTGGAGGCTGGCTTATCAACCAGGGCCATGGACCTCATCACAGCATCGTGCAGGGAATCTTCCAGAAAGCAGTACCTCACCCAGATCAGGAAGTGGGAGGCCTACTGCACACAAACCAATACGACCTACAACTCTGCCACGATCCCTGACGTCCTGGAATTCCTCGCGGGCCTTCATTATGATGAGGGTCTCAGCTACAGTGCCATCAATAGCGCCAGGAGTGGTTATCCTCATACCTCAACATTGGTGTGGGCTCATTGGTGTCCAAACATCCCAACATTGGTGTCCAAATTTATGAGGGGTGTATTCAATACTAACCCTCCACAACCCAGATACAACATCACCTGGGATGTAGGGGTAGTGTTGACCCTACTGAGAAGCTGGTCTCCCATGACAGGTTTGCTGCTCGATAGACTCACCCTCAAAGTGGTGATGTTGATGGCACTGACCACAGCACAACGGGCACAGACCTTGCATAAACTTCGACTCAACAGGATGGTCTCGACCCCTGAGAAGGTAACCTTCTTCATAGAAGAGTTACTTAAGCAGCATAGACCAGGATCTACAGGGCTGCAGCTGGAGTTCCGGGCGTACCCCACTGATGCCACCC
This sequence comes from Raja brachyura, assembly GCA_963514005.1. The sequence continues at coordinate 43,241,357 of OY740803.1, read as the reverse complement.
GCTGCATGGCCACCCATCTCCGGTATTACATCAAGACCACATGCACCATCTGGAAGATAGAGCGGGGACTCCTCATCAGCCACAAGAAACCACATCACCGGGTGACTGTGCAGACTATCGCCAGGTCGCTCAGGGTGGTGTTGGGTGCAGCAGGTATAGACACTAACATTTTAAAATCTCATTCTACCAGGGTTGCATCCACATCAGCGGCGAGGACCATGGAGGTGCCTATGGATCATGTCCTTGCTGCCGCGGGCTGGGCCAGTGAGACCACTTTCCAACACTTGTACAATAAGCCGGTGGCCGCCCCCACAACGTTTGCGGAAGCTGCGCTGAGAGCTGTTCCGTAGTATAATTTATCCCCGAGTTAGGGTTTCTTTGTTATTATTTGTATTAATAAATGCTCATTACTTTTTCAGCCTGTTCAAGTCTGGAATGCATTAACAAAGTTCCTCCATCAGTATTGCGGCAGTGTAACAGCATGGACGTCGTCCAAGGCATGAAATCACAGAGCTTTGAAATTTTCACGAAGTCACTCACGTGACTCCGAAGTAAAATAATAAGATTAAACAAGAACTTACCAGTTAGAAGTTTGATCTTTATTTATGAGGAGTCGTGATGAGGGATTTCGCGCCCTCCGCTCCCAACCCTCTATCATAAGGTCAACTGGTATATTCGAGTTCTTTAATCTTACTATCTTCAGTCATTGTTGTTATCTGTGATTCCACACCGCTGCTTTGAAGAATGTCGCGCATGCGTGCTGGCGGAGTCTCCACGAAATCCCTCATTGCAACTCCTCATAAAATAAAGATCAAACTTCAAACTGGTAAGTTCTTGTTTAATCTTACTATTAAATTACATGCAGGCATTTTGAGAGCTGTTCAGATAATAACTTAAGAAATCCTGTATTTTTAGCTATGCCTAGTAATATGTACAATTTGCTTTCTATCATTGTTCTGTATGCAGCTTGAAATCAGATAAATGCAAAAAAGATTAGCTTGAAATACAAATTTATCTCCTGGTTAGCGATGGAATGCTATTTTTTAGGGACAATATAGGGACACAAGAGACTGTAGATGTTGGAATCTAGTGCAGAAAATATGAGCTGCCAGAGGAACTCAGAATCCAAGGGGGGAAATGGATGTTTCAGGTTGAAAGCATGCCTCAGTCTTGAAGCAGAATTTCGACCCAACATTTTGATTGTCCATTCATCTCCATGGACATTTTTCGTTTAATTTAGAGATACAGTATGGAAATAGGCCCCTCGGCCCACCAAGTCCACACCGATCAGTGCTCCGCACACATCTACAAACCTGCACGTCTTTTGAGTGTGGTAGGAAACTGGAGGTCCCAGAGAAAACCCACGTAGGTCACAGGAAGAACGTACAAACTCCATATCGACAGCAACCGTAGTCAGGATCGAACCCGGGTCTCTGATGCTGTAAGGCAGCAACTCTACCGCTGCGCCACCGTGCCGCTTAACCTGATCCATTTAGTTCCCCCAACAACTAATTATTTTCCTCAAAGTGCACATTCTTTGCATGTACTGTACAGTACATGATTTCAAGAGAGAAATGTATCCACTCAGGATCACCTCACTGATCAACAACCTTGAGAGGTCATTCACGTATTACAAATGTGAGAGTGACACAATGAGCTCATTGTAACTCGTAGAATTAAAACACATCCCTCATAATTATTGTACGAACTCTCTTACCTGAAAAACAGACATCCTGCATCACGTTTGCAATCCCTTAGGATCGTAATCACAGCCTGAAAGGGATCTTGCAATCTCAAATCAGAGTTACTGTTCAGACTCTGCAAAAGTAAAAAATTGAATCAAATACAATTGTAATGCCGGCCTTATTTAACTGACTTATAGAAGCTGACATTTATAAATAACCATGTTCATATGCTACTGATTAAAAAGTCCTAAGCCATGAAAGGATATCAGCTAATTTAACACGGAAATAGCACATCTGATTACCATTCAGACATGCAAAAATATTGTGTTAGTCACCAAAATTATACTGTGCCTTTATTACTTGAAATTACATTCAAACATAATTACACCAGCAGCATTGCAATGTGAAGAATGCTTTGGTTTTTTAAACTTGATTGTTAAATTATCATGACTACTGCATAATGTCAAATTGCAGGTAAGTAAGCACCATAGGTAAATAAAAACAGTAAGAGCGATACATAACACATAACGGTACCTTTGCAAGTCGAACAGCATAGATTACAACCATGTTCTGCAATTTACTATGTACTTCTTCAACTCCCAAAATGAGATGCTCCACAAAAAGTGACAATGAAAATATTCTCCGCCACCCAGATCTGAAATATAAATATGGTGCAAGTCCAAATGAAAAACAAAGGCTGGAAACATTCAGTCAGCCACTTAGTATCAGTGGAAAGAGAAACAGAGTTAGACTTCAGATTGAAGACTTGATCAGAACACTGCTGAAATGTCTTCATCCAGAAATGTTCACTCTGTTTCTCCTTCCATCGCTGGAGAGTGATACAGGAGAAGTGATAATGGGGAATATAGAAATGGCTATTGCTAGGGAGGTGCTTGGTATTGTTTACAGTGTTATGTTTACATATTCTGTTGTACTGCAGCAAGTAAGAATTGTCCTATCTGGGACATGACAATAAAACACTTGACCAGTAGAGTTCCGCAAGGGTCGCTACTCTTCATGTTGTAAAATAATGATTTGGACGGGGCATTGAAGGCTTTGTGGCAAAGTTTGCAGACGATACGAAAATACGTGTAGAGGCAGCTAATGTAGAGAAAGCAGAAACTCTGCAGAAGGACTTGGGCAGGTTGGCAGAATGGGCAAAGTGGCAGATGGAATATAGTTTAGCAAAGTGCGGTGTCATTCATTTTGGTAGTAGGAATAAATGTTTAGGCTATTTTCTAAATGGGGCGAGAATCCAGAAATCGGAGGCACAAAGCAACTTGGGAATGCTGGTGCAAGATTCCCAAAACGTTGAATCGGTAGTAAAGAAAGCAAACACAATGGCAGCATTTATTTTAAGAGGGCTTGTATATAAAAACAGGGATACAATGTTGAGGCTCTATAAGGCACTGGTAAGGCCGCATTTGGAATAGCGTGAGCAATTTTGGGCACCATATCTGAGGAAGAATGTGCTGGCTCTGGAGAGGGTCCAGAGGAGGTTTACAAGAATGATCCCAGAAATGAGTAGGTTAACCTATGATGAGCATTTGTCGGCATTGGATCTGTACTCGCTGGAGTACAGAAGAATGAGGGGGGAACCTCATTGAAACACACAGAATAGTGCAAGGCTTGGATATAGTGGGATGTGGAGAGGATGGGATAGACTAGGATGAGAGGACGATAGTGGGATGGGAGAGACTAGGATGAGAGGACGTTCTTTTAGGAAGGAGATGAGGAGAAATGTATTTAGTCTGAGGGTAGTGAATCTGTGGAATTCTTTGCCACAGAAAGCTGTGGAGGCAAAGTCAATGGATATTTTTAAGGCACAGATGGATAGAAAATCTTGATTAGTACAGGTGTCAGTGGTTACGGGGTGAAGGCAGGAGAGTGGGGTTGGGAGGGAGAGGTAGACCAGCCATAATTAAATGCTGGAGTAGACTTGATGGGCCGAACGGCCTAATTCTACTCCTATTCCTTATGACCTTAAAATTCACTGCTCATCGAATCGAGAGTAAGTTTATAACACCATATTACATCAAAACACACATAACAAACTCAAACCCTTTTGTGTGATGATTACAAATCTTTAATTTACTTTTTATTTTAATTTTTATTTATTGAAAAAACAGCATCCTCCTATAAATACAAAAATGATACACAAAATTCTTACTGGACATAATGCACAATGGAAGATTTCCTTCCTTCACAATGTGATAAGACTTCTGTGCAGACCAACTCAATGGGCATTTGCAGAGTGTTCACCATTTGAAGCCAGGCCGGATATGATAATTCAGTGTGTTCAAATTCCAGCATATCGACACAGGCAGCGGCTGCATAAATATCTATGACCTGTATTCAAATTGGAAACATTAATAGTTGCATATTTTTTTAAACAGCTAAAAAAATCCATTAGAAATAGTCTTGAAGTAATGTTTTCAGCATACCACTTCTACCGTTATTCAATACTGAAAATAATTATGTTGGATATTACACAATATTTTTCCATTATATTCTCATTTTACAAAAAGCACCATGAGTATTCAGGCAGCAAGCTTAAAGAAAATCTTTCAGTTTACTTACACTGGCAAACTATCAAATAGACAAGCACAGAGCATTACACATCATCTACATGGATGATAGCAAGATCTTTAACAAGGTCCCACATGGGCTCGTTAAATCACATGGGATCTTGGGATCCAGGGTCTTGGCAGTCTTGCAGTCGTGTGTCTCTGGATACAAAATGGCTTGTTAAAGTGAATAGCCCGTTATTTCCTGCAGGGTAGGGGATCTAAAACTAAAAGCCCCAGGTTTAAAGTGAGAAGGGCAATATTTAAAAGGAATCTAAGGAGCAAAGGCTGGTGGGTATGGAATGAATTTACAGAGGAAGCTGTAGAGGTGGGTAGAATTGCAACATTTAAAAGACATTTAGATAGGTACATGGACAGGAAAGGTATAGAGAGATATGGGCCAAATATAGGCAAATAGGGAAGCTCAGATAGACAACATGGTTGGAATGGACAAGTTGTGTTGAAGGGCCCAATTTCTGTGTTGTGTGATTCCATGACTCTAAAATGCTGGAACAACTGGTAGTTTTATTAAAATTGTTTAAAATGTGGATGAAACTGATAAAACATTCAAATTTAAAATCAGGTTACTGTGCCTTAAGGTTTAAGTTAGAAGGGTTTAAGTTAGGGTTCTAACTTAAACCCCCAGGTCCCAGTAACCTGATTTTATTTTTTAATAGTTATCTGATTCATCCTCATTTTAAATAGTTTTATTAAAACTACCAGATGCTGAATGGGCTCAAACGTATATCCCAGCACTCATGAAGCTGAGGGGTGATCTTATAGTGCGATACCATATCATGAGGGATATAGACACGGTGAATAATCAGTCTCTTCACTATGGTACAGGAGTCTAAAATTAAAGATGTATGTTTATGGTAGAGGGAAAACATTCAAAAGTTATCTGATACAACATTTTCCACAAGTGGATTGAGCTGTCAGATGAAGTGGTAGAGGCAGATGCAATTACAATATTTAAACTAAACTTGGACAGATACATCTATATTGGAGGGATAAGGACCAGGCACAGGCAAATGGGACTAGCTTGGTTATGCATGTGCAAGTTGTGCCAAAAGATCTGTTTCCATGCCATATACACAGCTCTATATGTATACAGCTATGATGTCAGTCTTACTCTTTCATAAATCAAATCAAATCAAATCAAATACGTTTATTTGTCATTGCACATCAACTGTACAACGAAATTTCATGTGCATCCCCTTCAATGGTAAACAATAAAAAACACGGGATAAAAAGTTTAAAAAAAGAACAAAAACACAATAACACAAACAACCATTTAGTCTTACATTTACATTTACTACAAGATCAATGCATAAAATAAGTAATAGATAATAAAAAATGCACATTATATTGCACATTCTAGCAGACAAATTTTTATTTGCACCCCGAATTGTGTAGTGTTGCCCGTAGAGTTATCTGTTTGAGTTAAGTTCTCTAATGGCACGTGGGTAGAAACTATTAGTTAGTCTGCAAGTGCGGGCCTTCAAAGACCCAAATCGCCTCTCAGAGGGCAGCAGATTGAAAAGGTGGTTGGCAGGGTGGAATGAGTCCTGTGTGATGTTTCTCGCCCGGCGTAAACATCGGGCCTTGTAAATGTCTTCCAGGGAGGGTAGTTGAGTGTTTATGATGCTCTGTGCTGTTTTAATAACCCTCTGTAGTGCCTTCCTTCCAGCCACAGTGCAGCTAGCAAACCACACCAGGATGCCATAGGAGAGGATGCTTTCCACGGCGCACCGGTAGAAGGACAGCAGCAGCTGCTGTGAGACGTTTGCTCTCCGCAGAGTCCTCAGGAAATATAGCCGCTGCTGTGACTTCTTTACGAGAGTGATGGTGTTCACTGTCCATGTAAGGTCCTGGGAGATGTATGTGCCCAGAAACTTAAAGTCAGTGACTCTCTCCACCATGTCTCCTTTGATGTAAAGAGGAGCAGGTTCTTCTCTCCTCCTCCTGAAGTCAATAACCAGTTCTTTTGTTTTGGTTGAGTTGAGTGCCAGGTTATTGTTAGTGCACCAGACAGTCAGTTTTTGGACTTCATCTCTGTAGGCATTCCTTGTTTATACTTTTGCTTCTAATTGAAATAGTATTTGTCAACCTCCAAACACGGGGATAGACACAAAATGCTGGAGTAACTGTTGGAGACAGGCAGCATCTCTGGAGAGAAGGAATGAGTGACGTTTTGGGTCGATACCCTTCTTCAGTCCGTTGAAGGGTCTCGACCCGAAACATCACCAGATGCTGCCTGTCCCGCTGAGTTACTCCAGCATTTTGTGTCGATATTCGATTTAAATCAGCATCTGCAGTTCTATCCTACACATCCAAACAAGAGGAATTCAGTGTCTAAAGAATTTTAGACCACCATTCTACTATTCATAGGGCCACCTCCTTTGGTATTCTAGAAAGTAGATTTTCACACCCTGTGGATTTGCCAGCTTTTAATTCCTACAATTTCATAAATACTATCTCTTTACCAATACTGATTTCCTTTAGTTACTTTTCTTCGTAGTCTTGGTTCCCTAACATTTCTGGGAAGCTATTTGGATTCTATCTTTTGACAAAACCAACAAAATGGCATAATTCTTATTTATAATAGGAGGGAAGAAGATAATACCTTATTGCCTACCATCACAGTACGCTGAGGTGGATGTTGATGTACATTTTTATGTAGTTGTGTGCCTTCTTGTTTTTTTTGGTATGACTGTATGGCAAATATAGTAAATGTCACAAAAACTAAGGAGCTGATTGTAGACTTTAGAAGGGCACAACATCCAAGGACGTACACGCCACTGGAGATAAATGGGACAACTGTGGATAGGGTGAGCTGCTTTAAATACCTGGGGGTCCACATCACGGAGGATCTGACATGGACAACACACACTGCCGCACTGGTGAGTAAGGCAAGGTAGCGCCTCAGGCAGCTGAGGAAATTCAGAGTCTCTCTGAGGATCCTTCAGTGCTTCTACTCTGGGGCTGTAGAAAGCATCTTGTCCGGCAACATCACAAACTGGTTTGGGAACAGCTCTGCCCAGGACAGGAAGGCTCTGCACAGAGTAGTGCGTTCAGCCGAACGCACTATGCGAACTACACTTGGCCACTGCAGGTGCAGATCAAGAGTCAGCTACATTATGAGGGACCCCTACCACCCCAGCAACGGACTATTCCAGCTGCTACAGTCAGGCAATGCCTCCGCTGTCATGCTGTGAAAACAGAGAGGATGAGACGGAGTTTCTTCCCACAGGCCATCAGGACTGTAAACTCTTATCTCACCAGGGATTAATTTACTGTACTAATTTACAGTTGTGTTGTGTCTTTTGTAAAAAAATATTTTCAAACATGTCAATACTGATTCTGTTCTATCGCTTTTGCACAATCCACAGGCATTGCCACTTTGATTTCACTGCTCATCTTGTATGTGTATGTGACAAATAAAGTTGACTTGACTTGATCGAATTCCTTGTATGTTTTTACATACTTGGCTAATAAATTAGTTCCAGTACAATACAATTACAATCCATGTTAATGTACATTAATACATTATTTAGACGTGGTCAATTGTTAAAATATCATCTAGAATGAATGGTGCATCTAGAATGAATGGTGCTTGATATAAGATATCATTTTATTTTGCCTATGATAAATGTAACAGCTGGTTATAGAATAGAAAATTACGATTTTAAAAAATCTGTGATTTAGGACACCCAATATAATGTTACGGTTCTATTTAATTGCAATTTGTTCTCTTAATAGCTCTAAAAATATCCACATTATTTAGCAAATTAATCAAAATAATCAGCAATATTCTCACCATCTCTTTGTCTTCAGCCTTCCGTATTTCATCTTTGCTCTTCTGTAGCAATGTCAGAACGGAAGGATTCACTACAATAATTCTTGAAAAGTTCTGCAGACGGTTTTTGAAATGTTGATATGCAACGTGCACCCAAAGCAAAGACATTTCATCTCCAATATTATGTTCTATTTTCAGCTGATTTATGCAGGAGATCAGTGCTCCTTGAAGGAACTAAACATGAAAAACAAAACCTCAAATTAGTAAATAACAAATTATGTTCAATAAAAGGGTACAAGCATTTCTCAGGCTCACATCATGAATTAGTTCACTGCTGATATATCCAGGGCTGAAAATAAACCTTGATAACGATTGGATAATGAGGGGAAATTTGAGGGGGAACAACTTCCTGTGAACAAAGTAGAAACAAAGAACTGCAGATGATGGTTTACAAAAAAATATACAATGTGCTGTAGTAACTCATGGGTCAGGCAGCATCTTTGGAGAACATGGATAGATGACGTTTTGTGTCAGGACCCCTCCACAGAACTCTGCTTTATACAATGAAAAGCATGCGGCAATTTACCACATTTTCGCAATTACCTCAAATTCATCTTCAGATGAGATGTTCATTGTCATCAGCAGGAAATCAGCCAAGTACCTGAAGAAAAAGTTCTGTCTCCATTCTTCATTCACATTTGAAAAGTACTTTCCAAATCCAGTTTTGTTAAATATTTCATTCAGCTTTGGTTCAACTTGTCCTGTTTATGGGTTTTGGAAATAAAACAAGTAATATCTTAGAAACATAGAAAATAGGTGCAGGAGTAGGCCTTTCGGCTCTTCGAGCCAGCACCGCCATTCAATATGATCATGGATGATCATACAAAATCAGTACCCCGTTCTTGCTTTCTCCCCTTATCCCTTGATTCTGTTAGCCCTAGGAGCTATAACTCACTCTCTCTTGAAAACATCCAGTGAATTTGCCTTCACCGCCTTCTGTGGCAGAGAATTCCACAGATTCACAACTCTCTGGGTGAAAAAGTTTTTCCTAATCCTAGTCCTAAGCAGCTCACTCCTTATTCTTAAACTGTTGGATCAGGAAGGCAGTTACAACTCTTGCTCGCCTCACAACTCGAGTGCAGACCAACCCAAAGCTGATAATGAAGACAAAGATAGCAGTCTACAACGCCTGTGTCAACAGCATGCTGCTGTTTGGCAGTGAGACATGGACTACATATGCCAGGCAGGAGAGAAGACTTAACACCTTCCACCTGAGAAGCATCCGCCGTATCCTGGGCATATCCTGGCCAGACAGAGTGTCCAAGATCCTGTCTCGCGCTGGCCTTCCCAGTACGTACACTCTACTCAGGCAGCACAGACTGTGGTGGCTGGGCCATGTCCACCGCATGGAGGATGGCTGTATTCCAAAAGAAGTCCTCTATGTAGAGCTGACATCTGGGAGGAGAAGCATCATTCGCCCCCAGTTACGTTACAAGGATGTCTGCAAGAGAGATATGAAGGAGCTCAACATGGATTTGGAGTCCTGGGAGAGCCTTGCAGGTGACCGCACTTGGTGGAGAGGTACCCTGAACCAACATCTCAAAATGGGGGAAGAGAAACTGTTGAACCCAGCAGCAGACAAGCGGGCACGCAGAAAGGAGCGCAGCAACATCAACAAACCAGAGACCACACACAAATGTGACCTTTGCGACAGAGACCGTCACTCCCGCATTGGTCTCTTCAGCCACAAGCTACGCTGCTCCAGCCGAGGCTTGGAGCAAGCAGCCAATAACTAGGATGCATTACCCATGGTCAGTCATGACCGAGGGGGGCCTACTACTACTAAGACCCCCAGTTCTGGACTCCCGCAATATCGAGAACATTTTTCCTGCATCTATCCTGTCCAATCCCTTAAGAATGTTATGTGTTTCTATAAGATTCCCTCTCATCCTTCTAAATTCATGTGAATATAAGCCCAGTCGACCCATTCTTTCGTCATATGTTTGACCTGCCATTCTGGGAATTAACCTGGTGAACCTATGCTGCACTCCGTCAATAGCAAGAATGTCCTTCCTCAAATTAGTGGACCAAAACAGCACACAATACTCCAGATGTGGTCTCAGCAGGGCCCTGTACAACTGCAGCTGGACCTCCTTGCTCCTATACTCAAATCCTCTCGCTATGAAGGCCAACATACCATTTGCTTTCTTCACTGCCTGCTGTACCTGCATATTTCGTTTCAGTGACTGATGTACAAGGACACACAGGTCTCGTTGCACCTCCCCTTTTCCTAATCTGACACCATTCAGATAATAATCTGTCTTCTTGTTCTCACCACCAAAGTGGATAACCTCACATTTATCCATATTGTACTGCATCTGCCATGCATCGACCCACTTCCCCAACCTATCCCAGTCACCCTGCACCCCATAGCATCCTCCTCGCAGCTCACACTGCCACCCAGCTTTTTGTCATCTGCAAACTTGGAGATGTTACATTTAATTCCAATGTCTAAATCAATAATATATATTGTAAATAACTGCGGTCCTCCCCACTCAGCCTTGTGGCACCCCACTAGTCACTGCCTGCCATTTTGAAAAGGACTCATTAATTCCGACTCTGTCAACCAGTTCTCTAACCATGTCAATACCCTACCCACAATACTATGTGCTCTAATTTTGCACACTAATCTTGTGTGTGGGACCTTGTCAAAGGCTTTTTGAAAGTCCAGATAAAAACATCCATTGGCTCTCCCTTATCCATTGTGCTTGTTACATCCTCAAAAAATTCCAAAAGATTTGTCAAGTATGATTTCCCCTTCATAAATCCATGCTGACTCTGGCCGATCCCGTCACTGCTTTCCAAATGTGCTGCTATTACATCTTTAATAATCATCTCAAGCATCTTCCCCACTACCAAAGGTAGACAAAAATGCTGGAGAAACACAGCGGGTGAGGCAGCATCTATGGAACGAAGGGAATAGGCGAAGTTTCGGGTCAAGACCCTTCTTCAGACCCGAAACGTCGCCTATTTCCTTCGCTCCATAGATGCTGCCTCATCCGCTGAGTTTCTCCAGCATTTTTGTCTATCTTCGATTTTCCAGCATCTGCAGTTCCTTCTTAAACATTTCCCACTACCAATGTCAGGTTAATTGGTCTATAATTCCCTGTGTTCTCTCTCCCTCCTTTTTTCAAAAGGGTGGTTACATTAGCTACCCTCCAGTCCACAGGAACTGATCCAGAGTCTATAGAACATTGGAAAATGATCACCAATGCATCCATGATTCCAATGTCCCAGGAATATGAATCCCTCCACCTTAAACCATCTCTCAAGCCACATGTTGATCCGAAATATCCTGTCACTTCTACTCCTACTTGCATTATCTTGACACACATCTCTTCAGTGCTATTTTATAATATTTATTATTCACATTAGCCTCATTGTATTGTTGCCCAGGACAACATAGTTAAAATAATAGAGTAGATGATTGAAGATAAACACAAAATACTGGAGTATCTCAGCAGATAAGGCCGCATCTCTGAAGTAAAGGAATAGGTGACTTTTCGGGTCGAGACCCTTCTTCAGACTTAGTCTCCAGGCTGACATCAGTTAAATTTCATTTTCCATAGAATCCAACAGCATGGACATAGGCCCTTCAGCCCAACTTGCCATCTATGTTAGTCCCACCTACCCGTGCTTGGCCCATATCCCTCCAAACCTTTACCAGCCATGCACCTGGCCAAATGTCTTTTAAATGTTGTTATTTAAAAGATGCCTCAATTACCTCATCTGGCAGATTGTTCCATCTACCCACAACCTTCTATGTGAAAAAGTTGCCCCTCAGGTTCCTATGAAATTTGTCCCCGCTCACCTGATTTCTTATGGTTCTTGATTCCCCTACTCTGGGTAAAAGACACTGTGCATTTAACCTGTCTTTTTGTACACTTCTATAAGATCACAACTTCAGCCTCCTGACCTCCAAGGAATAAAGTCCCAGCCTGCCCAACCTCTCCTCTTGCTCAAGCCTTCAAGTTCTGGCAGCATCCTCGTAACTCTTCTTGGACCAAATTAACGACATCCTTCCGACAGCAGGGTGACCACAACTGAATACAATACTCCAAGTGTAGCCTCACCAATGTTTTGTACAATTGTAACATAACATTCCAACTTCTACACAATAGCCTGACTGATGATGGCCAATGTACTGAAAGCCTGCTTGACGAACTTATCTACCAGTTACACTACTTTCATAGAACTATGTACCTTCACTCTGAGATCCCTCTGTTTTACAACACTCCCTAGGGCCCTGCCGTTCACTGTGGCAAGTGAACTTGCCTAGCTGATATCTTATTTTTCTTTCCCAAAAGATTTCATTCACATTTTTCTGAATTTAATTCCAGCTACCACATATCTGTCATCTACAATGATATCTGCAGAATCCCAAAGCAGGCAATCATCTAGCGACAAAAGCAATGTTGGCCCTAACCTTCTGATTCTGCTACTGGGCCAATATTGTTTTCCAATTTGTCTCTTTGATACTAAAGGTTTTTGTTATTTTGACCAATCTTGCATGTGCAAAGTTTTGAAAGGCAAACTAAAATGCATTAGGCTATGTCAAATACACTATCACTAGTGTTTGCCTAATCTTTCTCCTCACTAGTTTTTGTGAACTACCCATGTTCTCATTGATTTATCGTGAATTTCTGTGCGCTGTCAGCTCCATTATTCAGAGCTCAATGTGAACAATATGTTAATCACAAAATTGCTAATACCTTCCATGTATTGGGCTTGAATCCATAGCTCATCCAGAAAGTCCTTTATTCTCCAACTGAAAGGAAGCTCATTGCCAATATTTAGTACGTCCATCTTCATATAATTGTGGACAACAATTTCAGATTCCAAACTGTCAAAAGAATAAATACAATTTCCCTGGATTATATACAAAATGTAATACAGCAGCTCAAACATGTCTCTTGATTTATGTCAATTCTAATTTCCACTGGCGCTGGATGATATTCATGTCCTGTGAGTTTTTTTCCTCAGAAGCCTATGAGATTCAAGATTCAAGAGAGTTTATTGTCATGTGTCCCAGATAGGATAATGAAATTCTAGCTTTGCTTCAGCACATTAGAATATAGAAGGCATAAATACAGAACAGATCAGTGTGTCCATATACCATTATATAAATATATACACACATGAATAAATAAAACAGATAAAGTGCAAATAAACAGATAATGGGCTATTAATGTTCAGAGTTTTGTTTGAGTTGAGTTCAATAGCCTGATGGCTGTGGGGAAGAAGCTGTTTCTGAACCTGGACGTTGCAGTCTTCAGGCTCCTGTACCTTCTACCTGAACATAGCGGGGAGATGAGTGTGTGGCCAGGATGGTGTGGGTCCTTGTTGATGCTGCCAGCCTTTTTGAGCCAGCGACTGCGATAGATCCCCTCGATGGTAGGGAGGTCAGAGCCGATGATGGACTGGGCAGTGTTTACTACTTTTTGTAGTCTTTTCCACTCCTGGGCGCTCAAGTTGCCAAACCAAGCCACTATGCAACCGGTCAGCAAGCTCTCTACTGTGCACCTGTAGAAGTTAGAGAGAGTCCTCCTTGACATACCGACTCTCTGTAATCTTCTCAGGAAGCAGAGGCGCTGATGTGCTTTCTTTATGATTGCATCAGTGTTCTCGGACCAGGAGAGATCTTCAGAGAATATGTGCATGTTCAGATGAGTAGAATTATTTCCCCAGCAGAGAGCATTAGAAGCAGAATTTGAATATTTTAAAAACAAGGCAGGAAAATTCCAATATGTTCTAGGTGGGGTGGTTCAGCTAGGAGTTGAGCAGTCTATTCTTGTTCCTAATTCATATATTCACAAAACAGAAACAGAAAAATACAAATCTTAATCAATTCTGATCCTTTCGAAATACTGACTTTCCTTTCAATATAAATACTAACCTGAAGATAGTTCTGTTGTAAGGAAGTTCCAAGAGATTTGCGTCATTAAAAATGTTCATCCATAGATTTCGTACAAATAAAGGAGTATCATCACGTAACAAATTTAAGTTACAGTCTCGGTCTATAACAGAGATTATATGTGCCAGAAGAGGTGTTACTACTGTTTGAATTCGCTTCCATAGTGTGTGTCTGTGAAGCAAAAATTAACGTTTTTTTAAAGTATGAATCCCAAAGCCAAGATAACCCTGATGAGTATTAAATATAAGACATATACAATAAATCAAGTGTTGTTGTTGGATGAATCCAATCTCTTCAGGAACACACTGTAGATTATTTGGTGGTAGCTGGTGAGGAGGGTACATGATGGAAGAAGGATGGGCAGCAATATTATTTTACCAATGCAAATTGGCACAATTGTGAATGTAAATTGTGAATGTAAATAGAAAATTAAATCAAGAAACAAGAAATTGCATTTGGTAAGTTGATTCAATCTGCTTGGATTTTGTGACATTTGTAACACAATTCCATCTATGTGTCCTAAGAGCATCCTCTAAACATTCCGGCATCTTTCAAACTGAACATAACTCTACAATGAAAACTGCATAAGTACAGCAAAATAAATTAATGCGCTGGTAAAGAGAAATGAAGAGGAATGAAAATTAAGCAAGAATGAGGAATAGTATTGTACATGGTACTAGATAATCACATGAAATGATGCAATTTCAGGAAAAGTTTTTCAAATTACTTGCGATGTGGAGGTAAATTTATTGATCCATTTCTCCCAGAGAGGAGCTGTGTTTGAATGGAAACACTAGTACTATTAAGAATGGGTCGATGGTGCCAATTAGACCAGCTACTTTTAACTTCTTAGTCACACTGGTTATGAAGAATTGATTAATCTAAATGAATTATTCAATGAACCTCCATTCCATTATTGCAATTAAAGTTGGTAATGGTGTATTTAGATACTCTCTCCAACTAGCACACCATTTTTGTTTGCTTTGAAATGATATTCTACACATGTTTTTTCAATAATTCATTTCCTATTTTTAAAATGTTGTGTGGCTTCTGAGACCAGGGGGCATCGTTGAGTTTACCTGAAAGTGCCACCTTCCTGAAGGGCCTCAACATTTGAGGCTTCCCGTAGCATCCACTCAGTTGCACTGTAAGACTCCTCATCACGTTTCATCAGAAGGGAGTGCAACCTTTGCTTCATCAATGCCAGGAATGAAGCTAAACACAAAAATAAAATTGAGATTATAAACTAATTACTGATATAGGTATTCATTTGCACACACTGGACACCACACATCATCTGTCTTCTTCCTCCAGATGCTGCCTGAAGCACTGAGTTCCTCCAGCACTTGTTTTGCTCAATATACCAGCATCTGCAATCCCTTATGTTTCTGTCATCATCTAATTTTTTGCATTTTTTTGCAAGACTGCTCATTGCGACAAATGGCCATTATGGGTTAGGTGATAGTTGTTTCAAAAATATCAGATATACTAAAATAAGAACACGATACTTCTGACAGCTAATTTTAGACTTGCCTGTGTATGAACTTATCCTGTAATCAATGTTAGTGCCAATTATCTGCCATTATTATAAATTTTTGCAATGTTGTTAATTTCTAAATTATCATTTTAAACATAAAACGGATTAATGTAAAAACATTAACAACAAACCTTTGAATTCATCATCTTCTCTTAGCAGAGAAAGCAGGATTTCAACTCGTGTGGTGCTGCGACTTGAACTCCGATGAAGATCTCTCAGCATGCTGACAGCAGACTGCACACAATTCCTCATCAGGGAAGTTGTATCCAGTATCTTTGTTTCATCCTTATTTTAAAAAAAGCTATTTTTGTAACAATGTTTATAAATTAACAAAACATATACAAAACGTATATATAACATTTATTACATGCAGTACAAGTTCAAATTGCTCATTGCCAACCTTAAACAATCTAGTTTTCATTCTGTACTATATTAGGTTTATTCTTCTCTCCTGGGATCTTGAAAAGACAAATCAAACCTGCTAAACTATGTTTATCATCATTCTTTGGAAATATCAAAATATGAAAAGCATAATTTCAGGATTTTCAGGGACATTGACAATGTACAATACTGCAGTGATTCCAAGAAAACGATCAACAAAAGATTTAAAATACTTACCAAAATCTCTTCCTCCTGATCAACAATCATGGCTGAAATACAAATAGATATTGGATAAATACACACATTTCATTCTTATAAAGACGATTTGAATGAATTGATATCAGTTCATTCATCAATTGAACAATTATCAACCAAATTTCAAAGCCTTTGGAGAAAAGATATAGGTGACGTTTTGGGTCGAGGCCACTTCTGATGAAGGGTCTTGACTTGAAACGTCACCTATTCCTTTCCTCCAGAGATAATGAATGATCCGCTGAGTTACTCCAACATTTTGTGTCTATCTTTGACATAAACCAATATCTGCAGTTTCCTATTACACATACTCAAAGCCTTTCCTCTGAAAACAAAATACAAATCAGGAGTGTAACAAGATACTCTCTCTCCAGTTGAGTGTAGCTTGAGAAACATCAGCCACCAATTCATTTGATGGTGGTCTGATTCAAGATCATCAAGCTGTTACTTCATTTGATTAACTGCTGATTCACTACTTTAAGCATCCACTTCTTCGACGACTAGCCATTACACTGCAGCAACATGCCAGGACTTCTTCAACACAATCCCAAACATACATCCTCAATCACCAAGGAATGTTTGCACCAACTTCCCTGATGCTCATTTCCAAGTTATCATCATTCTGACCAAAACAGGTAGTTGCTTTTAATTGATGCCAGGTCAAAATCATACCTTCAGAAGGGTAGCTGTTCAAGAATACAGCTCACCATGATCTTCCCAAAAATCTTTAAAGAATGGACAATAAATATTGGCATAACTATAACACACAAATTCTAAAATTCATTGGCATAGGTTAATAACTCTCTTCACTTTCTGTATCACTATCTCATAATTCCTGTACCGTGACACCCAGAACTGCATGCAAACATTTTAGCCATACACAAATATCCTTTACAAGTAAATTATGAATTTCCTTGATTCATTTGTGCCTTTTGAAATTAAAGTTTATATTGTCCCAATAATTTTCTTGTCACCAAATAAAATAGCTGTTTGTAATTCAGAGAACACCCTTAATGAGATGGAAACCAAAATAAAATGAATGACATAGAATTGATGATACCAATCTACTGTACGTCACCAACCCGTGTCATCAACCATCACTGTGTGAATTATTTTCCCTAGGCCTCCATCTAGCACAAATATGCGTTTTATTTTCTGCAACTCTTGCATTTCTTTGAAATTTAAGGCATGTCTGTTTTCTAAATTTTCGAATTTCTGACCAAAAACATTAACAGTTTGGACGCAACAGATGCTGACAAATCATCATCACAAAAATTCTCCCCTATCAATACTTTCTCCAATGCCCAGATTTATTTCCAAAAGCCAAATCCAGAACTGCACCATCTGCAAACAGCAACTGCAGTTGGTGTAAAATCAACACTTGTTGATTTTACACCAACTATATCCCAATTCATATTAGGATAATTGAAATTTTATAGAGATCATATAGAAGCGAGCGAAATAGAATTCTAAAAAAGGAGAAATGTGAAGCACGTACATTCAGGCTCCCCTGGGTCTCTGCCAAAAAGCTGGCTAATAGTAATCCCTTTGAAAGCTGTCAGATCTGTAAACATGTCTTTCGATTTCCGAAGGTCATCAATATGAACTGACTGCCATGGGTCTAAAAATAGACAGAATATATTAAGGTGGAGCTTTATTCACTATAAATTACTTTGGTTTGAAACATAAAAATATATAAACATTTTGAAGAATTATAAAATTGTAAATCTGAAATTGAAACAGAAAATGTGTTTAGCCAGTCAGTCAACATCTATGGTAAGAGCAACAGAGTTAATCTTCAGGTGTAAGACCCTTTCATCAGAAATTACTCTGACAAAGGTTGTTCAATCTAAATCATGTCCACTTTTGTCCCACATGTGATGCTGAATGTTTCCAGGATTCAATTGATTATTCATCACACATGTTTAACACAGAAGGCATGCAAACCCCAAATAATTAACTGTTATTTATATTGTTCAAGTGGTTGCTCTGATATTTCAACAAATTAGATGTCTTTACGAACATTATCCAAATTCAGTGAATAAATGGAAATTAACAACTTTTCATTAAACTTGCTGATCTGAAAAAAAAGATCACTGTTGTCCCAACATTATCACATGCGATCATTAGTCCATCTCTGATATTTAAATATTCCTTGGCAAAGAATTCATTAAAAGCAGCATAAATATAAATACATTGATACAAGAATTATCTGGAAGGTAAGAAGCAAATCTTTTTACAAACGAAAAAAGGTTTGGAAATCTGGAATTCCAATGGTCAAATAAACAGAAACCCTCACTGCAATATACCAAAAGTACAGGATGTGCAAAATTTAGAACCATCTCTCTCAGGTATAAAGTTAACAAACGGAAAAACAGGGTTTGATATATCCACAACAACAAATTAACGATCGATCTTTATGTGTAAAAGGGATTAAGGTATATGGGGTGGTAGGGTTAAAAGAGGATAAATGAAGTTGAGTCATATATCATAGAAACATAGAAAATAGGTGCAGGAGGCCATTTGGCCTTTTGAGCCAGCCGCCATTCATTGTGATCATGGCTGGTCATCCACAATCAGTGCCTGCCTTCTCCCGATATCCCTTGATTCCGCTAGCCCCTAGAGCTCTATCTAACTCTCTTCTAAATTCATCCAGTGAATTGGCCTCTACTGCTTTCTGTTGCAGACAATTCCACATATTCACAACTCTCTGGGTGACGAAATAATGCATCACTGGTCCTATATTTGTTCTTTGAGAAATCATCACAGCTAAAATATCAATTCACCAATGACCATAGTTAAGAGGGTTCTATAAATGGATGAGAACCATCTCTAAGCAAATCACACTGATAAGTATTATGATTTTCTGAAAGCTCTGAGACCTGGAATAGTGTGGTCTGAATCCAATAATGAATTGAATGAATGGAGAAGGCTTTGCCAAAAGAGACCACAAACAAGAGGTGACTGGGTGCTCAAGTAAATGTACACAGTGAGAACATTATTGGTTGTTTACATAGAATTCTTCCATGAATACTTGAGGATTAATTAATGAAATACATTTCTTTCAACTGAAGATGCCAGCGACACATTCTCAGGCAGAATACGGCAGGATTCACAGTAAGTTGATGAACAGTTTGCAAGATCTGTTATATTTTAAATCTTGATTAAATAAAGTCACTCTAAAAGTCACAAAATAATTTACTCGTGCTGGCAGTTACTAGTGAACTATGTATTGTTTCACATAAGACCACTTTAAACTCAGAAGTAGCTGTTTAAAAAAAATTAAATTAAGGTACAAAAAAAAGCAAACTGCTCAGTTGTGTAGTAACACTCGTACCTCCATGAAATCCTATGTATGCGGATCCACCTTCTATTCTTGGCAATTTAGTGAGAAAATAAATGTAGACTGTTCTATTGTCACTTTTGCTTTTATTGATTTCATTTAAAGTGGAATACCTGCACAAAGAACACAAATTGTATTTGAATATGTATAAACTAACCCAAACATTTAAGACTATGATTCTCTGTGGATTATTTTCTATCAGCATCTTTTAACATCTATCAGTCACTCGCGAAATTCAAAGGATAATACCTTTACAAATGTTAATGCAAACTGCTGCTAGTATGAACATGTATAATAAAATACACAAAATCAAATATATTAATTTCCTAAGTATCAGTGCCTAGGAAGATAATGACGACAAAAACAAATTATTTTAAAAGGTTTGGGAAGGAAAAAGTTTACTACCATGTAAAATTATACAATCTTGCTTACATTTATTTTTGTGGAAAAAAACCCAGCATACAACATGAATTAATGATGTAAATATTAATTACATTAAAATAGTAATAGTTTGTGACAGCTATCCAATATATGGTTAATGCAATTCAAATATATTCATTATAACTGCAATCATAGATGTTTCTGCCATTCAGTACCAGGAAAGAACAATAATGTGTTTCAATGTAAATCAAGGCAGAAAATATTAAATTAATCTTAAAAAAAAAAGATTTCTACAACAAAATAATTTAAAGAGAGTTCTGACATGGTTTAGATGGATAAATGTTTAGGCTGTGTTATATAATAGATGATGTAGGATGGCATCCTGGACAGGATACACTCCACCCTCACTACCATCAACCTTATTGGCAGTTGAATCTACATGTTTTTTTGGAATCCTATTGGAATGTTCAAATGGCTTTCCTTGCAATTTCCACCTGTATTAAATTCCTGTTTATCCAAAATAGCTATCTAAAGGCACCAAGTCTCTCATCTACCACTTGTCCTTTAACGATGAAAATTGGCTTCTGATCTGTCGGATTCCCATTTAATTCTCTTCCCTGTGGTTCAATTTTCTTCACCATTTCATTCCTTCTCATCTCTGTGAACTATATTGCAAGACTATTCCAATGGCTTTGCCCTCTTCCAAGAATGTTTTTAACATATTCTTAGTCCTTACTTTAATCATTGAACACACTGTGTCTAATGCTTCCATATTCTCAAATTCAAACTCATCTTTTCCACTTCCTATAACTTATTTGACATCCTCCTATTAAGTTGTATGCTCTCACTAATCAAAGATTTTGCCTAATTAAAATGGAGATACACCTTTCATGTAGCATTCGTTCTTTAAAGGCTTCAAGGTATGTCGAAAAGATGATAAATCATTCTGACCTATCTTTGCAGCAACAGGAACCATGTTGGAAGAAAGAAGATCTCGTGACCAGCATTACCTTGCTTTACATTTTCTCAACGAAGAAAATCAGAAAATAATTTAAGTGAAGGTAGAACTCTGACATGGACTTACTTGGCAGAAGCAACCAAATTAGCACTCTGTAAACTGTTTTCAAAATCCGTTTGTATAAGCAAGATTGTGTTTCCCTGGCTAGAATCGATACAGTGCCTAGAAACAAGACATTTGAATATATTTAATTAGCCAGCATTTGTTTACATTTAAATAGTAAGCAAACAAGATTAAGGTGGATTGTATTAGAGGAAATATTGATTAGTATACTTATTAATCTGGTTATCATTCCCAACTGCATTAAAGAGAAAACAATTATCACAACTTTCTCTATATTAGTCTTCATGGTGATGTAGTGTTGTATTATCATTTCATTTTATTTGAAACTACTTTTGGGAATACATTTTTATGTGATAATTTGTATTTGTTAATAAGGTACAGTATTTAAAATAAAATATGATTTTGATTTCTTAATGCTTCACACTGTGTCCTCTGACATCAAAACTATTACCTTTACAGTTTAACAATCAGTAATAGATCACAGGCAGCTGGACTATAGTGAAGGGCATAATTGAGCTGAAAGGATAACTCTTGGTATTCCAAGTTCCTGTGAATTGGACTCCATTGAGTCACGTGAAGCCAAACACATTTGCATTCCTGATGTGAATTTGAAAAAGCCAAAGATGCTGCAAATCTGAAATAAAAACAAAAGATGCTGGAAACACTCCGCAAGGCAGGCAGCATTTACGCACAGAGAAGATGTGCTATCTGACCTGCTAAGTGTTTCCAGCATTTCCTGTTTTTATTGTTCATAGTTTATGTTGACATTCTCACGCCCCTTTTCTAACATTGGACAAAATAAAAGATTACATAAATAAAAATAACAACTCAATTTAGAAATTCAAAATGTCTCCACACATTTAGCAAAATGTACTTTGTGATACTGGTGCAAAATGGATCCTTCTTGCTTTTGGCTTCTATCACTAATTTGAAAACTGTTGATTTCATTTGGACATTAACTTTAAACAAACCTTATTTTCTTCAGAAATGAATGCTCCGTTTCAAACTGCTGTAGTGAGCAAAGGAAGATATTCTGAACACTGTCACTTATTTCTCTTTGCAAGAATTCAATGTCAGAAGCAGTTAGAAGCCGTGAATATGTTGTAACCTAAAACAAAGAATAAGTCACTCTTGAATTATTGATAATACAATATCTAAAAGATGCACTGCTGTGTTCCTAACCAGGCATGGTCTTAATATACCGATTCAACATTCTTAATTTTATTTCAAATTGTGGACATAACCCAAGTGAAACAAGCATGAAATAGGAATCTTGTATGGTTAAATCATATACAGTTTTCCAAGAGATGAAAAAAAATTAAATTCTAATACCAAAAAGGATTCTAACTTTTAAGCTTGCCTGAAGAAACAACATTCTCAAACGTTAGTGAGACGGTAGATTTCAGAAGGTAAACCTGTAGATTTTCAGTATGGCTAGGGTTGAAAACTAATCTGGTAATCTAAAAAGTTATGTCACTGTTATAACAAAGCAAATTATGTTTGACATAAAAATGACAGTACCTCGGTGAAAACTGCACAGGTCTGAACTCCAGATTTGATATGAGAATGGATGAAATCGGCAAGGGAATCGTGATGCTGTTCTTCAAAGTATTTCTGCACAACCACATCAGCCTCGTGTGCAGGAAGTTTAGAATTAGTCAAACGAACCACAGAATCTGGGGTGGCACAATTCAGTAGCACCCATTGTGCTTCATTGAGAACATCTTCCCGAGATCTTTGAGTCTGCTTCAAGCTTTGTGTTATTTTTAAAACAACAGATGCACATGTGTCAGAGTGATAGCCAACAAACACATCGGATGGATCATATTTCTGTTCCCTGCCATGGGTTGAAACATTTTGGGATCTGGCTGCTGTGAACCTGCACACCCACGTTTCCAAGCAGTTTACAGTACTTCTTTGCTCTCTGTCAAGGACCGTGTTGATATCAAGATAATGCTTCTCAAGTCTATTGATCAGTGGAATTGGAAACTCTCTGTAGACTACTTCCTTCTCCTCTATAACTATCAGTCTGAAATTTGGATGGACTCTGCATTTGACTCTGTGAGTCCCCAATCCTAAATCCACATATTTTTGTCCTCCAAGGTACACGTAATATTGATTCAATGCATCGTAAAGACTTTCATAAAGATTCTGCAGATTTAACAGAACTACCATTTGTCCAGTTTCCATGCAAATCTTAACACGGTTGATGTTTCTGCAAATCTGTGTATAATCTTGATCTTTTGGAAAACTAGACCCAAAGATTATCTCAGGCTGATGTTGATTGGCAAAAAAGATTTGCTGAAGTATTTGAAGAGCTGCAAAATTTTTGGTAAGAATCAGAAGGTACCGACACTCCATATCATGAGACTCTGCAGCATATATGTTGCATTTGATCAGATCCAACGTGTTGATGCTGTCATGAGAAATATTCTGAAGTACAGGCTTGAAAACATCCATAACATTAACATCATCGCTTCCACTAAAGTTACGCAGCACAATCTTGGCCAACTGCTCTGGAGTTGGTTCTGATTTGGAGGTTTTCGATTGTGAAAAGACCATTTTTATTAAACTATAATAGTCACGTAGTCCAAAAAACTCTTTAGCTTGTTGTTTACAAATTTTTAGATAAGCGTCTGCAAAGTTCACAAATAACCCTTTCACTTTTTTTTGTATCATAGGATCTGAAGAACTGATTCCTTTGGCACTTTCAATCAATTCTTCTTTGTCAGGATCCCCTCGCGATACAAAAATCCCTCTGTTCATTTTGGCAGGATCTAGAGCCCAGTTGGATATTCCAATGAAACCTACTTTTTTATGTTTAACAGGGTCATCGTCAATGCATCCATCTTCTAAGAGTGGATGAAGAGCTTTTAGTGGCATTTTTGGAGAATCTTCTGCAAGACCAATTTCATCCAAGACCACAACAGAAACATATTCATCTAGGTTCTTCCCTTCTTGGAAGCGTGCACACTGCTTAAATGTATTAATTATTCCTTCAGAGGTGGAATGAGGACTACACTGGAAAGACACTAAATGGATCTGTTTTAGTTGTTTATATAATTCAGAATGTGCTGATTTGCCCTGCATAGCATCTGCTACAATTGTTTTTGCAAGAGATTTGGAGCTGCCAGGCTTTCCAACCAAGAAAAGAGGGATTTTTAGTTCAATGCAAATGACCATCATGAAAACGTTCTCCTTTAACGCAGAGTTCCTGGCAATTGTTTCTCGCAGGGGTGCACCACTTAGTAAAAGATCTTGGAAGAGCTCAAGTTGCTGTGAAAATTTGGATGGATCATCATATGGTGAAGGCAGATGATGGCAGATGGCCCTACGATAAACATCCTTCTTTTCCAAACATGCATGATAACAAACTCCAAGTGCCAACACAAAAGGCCAGTTGTCATCACTTGATGGAATGGATACCTCCTTATTGCCAACATCTTCTAGAAATTGTTCCAAATTGTCCAATAGCATGTTGCGATTGTTGTAAAACCAAACAAACACTTTCATACATCTCTCCACATCTCGAAGACTTACAAAACTGCACTCGTCTTGCTGACATCTCATGAAATTTTGTGAAGCTGACAAAGTATCCACCATGCATTTAATATTGAGAGAGGAAACTGAAATGGACTGAGTCAACCTTTGGACAATTTGCTGGATGTACATTTTCTCAGTGGGATCATCAAGTTGCCCGAAATCCCACACTAATGGTATCATACTAGGAGGCAAAGCTTGCACACGATAAACAAGTTGCCTCAAAGGAATGCATCCCAATTTATCTTCAGTTTCATCTGCACGGACACGGTAGCCTAACCCAGCTGACTCCAAACGCTTTATCATTTCATCTGTGTGTTTTCTGTAAGGATTGCATGCTGCAATTATCTGCAAGCCTGTATTGGGACTTAAAGGAACTCCTTCAATCATATGGTCACAAACAACTTCCTTAATGCAGCTAACAGCTTCACTTGTATTGGCTTCATCAAAAAAGAGGATGGTGTCTAAATTATGTTCCTGCTTATTGTATATTGCAAGGGCTTCTGCTTCTTTAATTTTTGCGTAAATTACATCTGCAGTTGTTCCACCATGCACTTTCACTAGCTTCATGTTCTCTGTGTCAGCACCAATTTTCCGTAACTCACACAAGAATTTGATCAGCCTTGTTTTACCACACCCAGTCTCTCCCATAATGATCACAGGAATGTCACACCTGAATCTCATGTGAATGGCAAGAATTTTTAAAATATTGTCTGTGGTCAACTCGTAGGTTTCATCGGGATCGATTGGCCACTCAATGCCCAGTACCATGCAAAGCCTCTCAATCTTTTCACTCCGTGGAAGCTCATCAAAATGAATGTTGAACGGGACTTTTTGTTGCAGCAAACCTTGATATAGCTGAACGGTCATTACATTTGGTTTAATAATATTGCCGTTTGATGAGTCAACAGCGTCAATGCCACCTTGTCCATTTTGTTGGAGATGAAAACCAATGAAAGTCATAGATATGTGATCATCATTAAAGAAAATGTAAGGATGTGGCTCGGATTCCCACTTTTTTCTCAAAAGAAATGGTGCAATGTCTTCTTCTGAAGCACCATTTAAGTTTGAAACTGGAATTCCTGGGCTCTGGTCTGAGATGTTAAGAGATGGTGTTGCAAAATCTTTTGCCATCAAAATCATGAAGTTGACAACAAAATCTTTAAAGCCTTGTAGAGTATCTTGGATGAAATCAAAGTTACAAAACACAGAAGTTTCACAATCCTTCAACTGCAGGTTAAGAAACCAGGCAAAATTCCGTAACTCAGACCATGAAGGATCCATTACACCAGAATAGATTAGAAACAACTGCAAGCATTCAACATGGTTGCCTTCAACAGTTCGTTGGTAAATAAAGTTATCCAAGGTCTGTCTGTTTTTAACTTTTCTGAGATATTGATAAGGTCTTTGAAATGATTCACTTTGAAATTCTTTCTCATCCATGAGAGGATCAATACCATTCCCATTCCATGACAGAGATTCGGACTTTCTAACTTCTTCTTCAAGTACTTCTTTTGGTGGTCTACAGTACACTTTTGGGAAGACATCTAGAAAATTGTAACTTGCCACCTGTGCACTCTGAAATAAAAAGTATAATTGAATTAAAACAGTTTCTAATTGGAAACGATAGATACTCTCCTATCTCTCATCTGATAAAAAAATTTTAGCTTCTGGCAAAATTTTCTATGTTTTATAAAACGATACCTGATGAAAATTGTTTTCTTTTAATTGCACAAATAGAATTCAATCTTTTAAATATATTTTTGAAAATAATTCCGGCCTGCCTCTTCCCACCAATGCATTTCATTACGTACATGTCTTGCTCGCATCCTGGGAAGAAATCCAGATCCCTTAAGCATTTCCACAACGTACAAATGTCTTTGACTGCACTTCCACATTTTTTCATCAGTGCCCATTAAATATTGCAGGATAAATAGTTTGAAAAGAAATTCACATAATCCTTTCTGTACCTGAAAGAAAAATATTTCTGTTATTAAGTAAAAATACTATTAGAAACATAGAAACATAGAAAATAGGTGCAGGAGTAGGCCATTCGGCCCTTCGAGCCTGCACCGCCATTCAATGTGATCATGGCTGATCATCCAACTCAGTATCCCGTACCTGCCTTCTCTCCATACCCCCTGATCCCTTTAGCCACAAGTGCCACATCTAACGCCCTCTTAAATATAGCCAATGAACTGGCCTCAACTACCTTCTGTGGCAGAGAATTCCAGAGACTCACCACTCTCTGTGTAAAGAATGTTTTCCTCATTTCGGTCCTAAAGGAATTCCCCCTTATCCTTAGACTGTGACCCCTTGTTCTGGACTCCCCCAACATCGGGAACAATCTTCCAGCATCTAGCTTATCCAACCCCTTAAGAATTTTGTAGGTTTCTATAAGATCCCCCCTCAATCTTCTAAATTCCATCGAGTACAAACCGAGTCTATCCAATCTTTCCTCATATGAAAGTCCTGACATCCCAGGAACCCAACCCAACCCAAAAATTATATACTATGTGAAAAGTATTGTCAAAAGTAAATCAAGGGCATTTGCATTTCTTTTCCTTGCATAAACACATTAATTAAACCTGGGAAATCAAAATATCTGACTGTCTATGCAAAAAACATAAATCATTATCTATTTCATGGATATTTGCAAACAACACAAATGCTGCCGGTTTGTTTCCATCAGCAAAACTCATGATCATTTCTTTCTAAGCAATAACCCCGTTCCTGCATTTTTAGCTAATAGAAATTAAAAATATATTTAGAGTTATATGGACAGTATTACAAGGGTTTGCATTCTCAGTTGTGGTTAAGTTATCGGAATCCATAACAAAGAATAGTTAAGGAGCACTTAGAGAAACTAAGCCATTAGAGTGCAGGGCTCGAAATTAGCAGTTCCCGGGTACCAATGGCAACCTACAGTCCCGCCGGGCAACCTAAAAGCCATGCCATTTTGCCCGGCTTGGCAAGCACCCGGGACACCTAGCATTCAATTCTGAGCAGGCCCCCTCTCTATCACTCTCCTTCTCCGCCCATCATCCGCGTCCGAGCCTTGGCTCTCGGATCTCCGCTCGGCTCTTGGGTCTCGGCTCGGCCGGCCACCTTATACATGCGCACTGCCACGGCCTGCACATCCTCCCCCTGCACAGAACCACGGCCAGCACATCATCGGCCGTGGTTGTGCGCATGTGCGGCCCTGTAGATGCGCACTGCCACGGCAACTGGTCGGCGTCGGCCACTTTCGACCATTGCTGTCCGGTCGCTGCCTCACCGCGACCGCTGAAAACCAACGCAGAATCACTCCCTGGAGCTGAAGTAACTCCCTAGAGTAACTCTTGCTTCTTGGTTAACTGGTCCACCAAAAATATTCGAATTGGAATTTAAACTGGTGGACCCACCACCACCAAACTCTGAAAAATTACAGCCTATTGCATTTTAATCTGTTTATTTATTGTGTATATATATGGTCTATAGTATATAGACACACTGAACTTTTATCTCCTGTTTACATATTCTGTTGTACTGCAGCAAGCAAGAATTTCATTGCCCTATCTGGGACACATGACAATAAAACTCTCTTGACTCTTGACTTGGACTTAAGCAAAAAAGGGTTCTTGGGAAAAAAGAGCTACCTTAAATTTAGTTGCGTCTGGTTGGGTACCTATAGTAGGGTGAAGACGATTCCATGCTTTAATTGTGCAGAGGAACTCCATACAGCAGCCAGCATCTTTGGATAGAAGAAATTGGGTGACGTTTCGGGTAGAAACCCTTCTTTAGATTTCCTCTGGTTTTAGTGTTTTTAGTTTAATTTAAAGATACAGCGTGGAAACAGGCCCTTCGGCCCACCGAGTCCATGCCGACCACCGATCACCCGTACTCTATTTCTATCCCACACACCAGCGACGTAACTCAAGAGTCAAGAGTGTTTTATTCTCTCACGTCCCAGTTAGAACAATGAAATCCTTACTTGCAGCAGCACAACAGAATATGTAAACATAGTACTCTGTAAACAATGTTATAAACGAGAAAACAAAACTCCATATAGACGGCACCTGGATCAACTCCAGGTCTCTGGCAATTTTAGGCAGCAACTTTATGGCCAATGTACTGCCCCATAGCCTGGAACTGAATTAAAACATACAGTAGCTGTAAAGGGGGACATAGTGTCACTTAGAGATTTAAGACTGAAAATGGATAGTTTCTTTTTTTTTAGTAACCAAAGTTATCAATGTATAATTTTTTGTGTGTTGGAAAATAAAATATAGTGGCACAGCTGGTGGACTTGCTGCCTCACACGCCAGAGATCTGTGTTCGATCCTGTTCTCGTGCACTGTCTGTGTTGAATTTGTACATTCTCCCTGCAAGCATGTGGGTTTCCTGCCACATCCCAAAGACGCATTGGCTTTATAGGTTAACTTGTCCCTGTAAAATTGCCCCTAATGTGCAGGGAGTGGGTGAGGAAAGTGGGATAACAGAACTTGTGTGAATGGGTAGACAAAAATGCTGGAGAAATAGTGAGGCAGCATCTATGGAGCGAAGGAAATAGGCGACATATCGGGTCGAGACCCTTCTTCATACTGATGTGAGGGTGCGAGAGGGAGCGTGAAGAAGAAAGGAAGAGGCGGAGACAGTGTGCTGAGGGAGACCTGGGGAGCGGAGAGAGCAGGGGACTACCTGAAAATGGAGGTCAATGTTTATACCACTGGGGTGTAAACTGCCCCAGCGAAATATGAGTTGCTGCTCCTCCAATTTACGGTGGGCCTCACTCTGGCCATGGAGGAGGCCCAGAACAGAAAGGTTGGATTCGGAATGGGAGGAGGAGTTGAAGTGCTGAGCCACTGAGAGATCAGTTTGGTTATTGCGAACCGATTGGAGGTGTAGGGCGAAACGATCGCAAAGCCTACGCTTGGTCTCACCGATGTAGGGCAGCTGACACCTAGAGCAGCGGATGCAATAGACGAGGTTGGAGGAGGTGCAGGTGAACCTCTGCCGCACCTGGAAAGACTGCTTGAGTCCTTGAATGGAGTCAAGGGGGGAGGTAAAGCGACAAGTGTAGCATTTCCTGCAGTTGCAGGGGAAAGTGCCAGGAGAGGGGGTGGTTTGGGTGGGAAGGGACGAATGGACCAGGGCGTTACGGAGGGAGTGGTCTCTGCAGAAAGCCGACAGGGGAGGAGATGGGAAGATGTGCCCAGTGGTGGGATCCCATTGGTAGACAAAGCTGGAGAAAATCAGCGGGTGAGGCAGCATCTGTGGAGCGAAGGAATAGGCGACGTTTCAGGTCGAGACCCTTCTTCAGACTGATGTCGGGAGGGGTGGGGGGGCGGGAAAAAGAAAGGAAGGGGCGGAGACAGTAGGCTGTGGGAGAGCTGGGAATGGGAGGGGAGGGAGGGAGAAAGCAAAGACTACCTGAAATTGGAGAAGCCAATGTTCATACCGCTGGGGTGTAAACTACCCAAGCAAAATATAAGGTGTTGTTCCTCCAATTTGCGGTGGGCCTCACTCTGGCCATGGAGGAGGCCCTGGACAGAAAGGTCGGATTCGGAATGGGAGAGGGAGTTGAAGTACTGAGCCACCGAGAGATCAGTTTGGTTATTGCGAACTGAGTGGAGGTGTTGTGCGAAGCGATCGCCAAGCCTGCGCTTGGTCTCACCGAGGTTGATCATACGCTGAATAACCACATTTTTGTTTGTAAGTGGAAAGAGATAATAGAAATTGCATTCATTGCAACGTGTAAAAAGAGATGAGATACTGTATTGTAATTTTGCTGCATGTCAATGTGGTATATATCATGTCTTGATTGGTGAATATGTTTAGTTTGCGACTTTATTTGAAGCGGAAATAATACGTGAATGCTTCATTGACCATAATTCCGACTGGTAACTACGCACTTCGTCCGAGCACATTATCGCACACGTCATGCAAGCCATCTTAAATGACCACCTCAACTGTCATTTGGCAACTTAAAAAGCTGCCGAGGTTGCCCGGCTGGCAACAGGGAAAAAAAGTTAAGTGAGAGCCCTGCAGAATGCTGGAGTAACTCAGCAGGTCAGACAGCAGCTCTAGAGAACATGGAGAGGTGACATTTCGAGTCGAGGCCCTTCCTCGGACTGAAAGGTCAGTTCTGTTTAACTAATTCAGTGGTTTTCAAATAAACGCTTAAGTACTTGCCGAGGTGATCTCATATTATTCTAGGAACATTGCAAATCTCCCTAGCATTTTTTTATGTAGTAGAACAACCCAAGTGGTTCACAGTAGTGTCAACACATACATTTTGGCATCAACCCACACAAGCAGACTTTGGACAAATGGACATATAGTTGGTCGAAGTGATAGGCTCCAAAGAAGATACTGACAGCAGCAGAGTTTAAGGTGGATTAAGGGCATATGATTTGAAATATCAACTGTTTTTCTTTCCATGGATGTAGTCTGATCTGACAAAGGTTGCAGCATTTTCTGGCTTTATAGTAATAGTAAAATTATCTGCAAGGGTACACAAAATGCTGGAGAAACTCAGTGGGTGCAGCAGCATCTATGGATCGAAGGAGATAGGCAACGTTTCGGGCCGAAACCCTTCTTCAGACGTGTATTTATCGTACTTCTTCAGACATCTGAAGAAGGGTTTCGGCCCAAAACGTTGCCTATCTCCTTCGCTCCATAGATGTTGCTGAACCCACTGAGTTTCTCCAGCATTTTGTGTACCCTCGATTTTCCAACATCTGCAGTTCCTTCTTTACCAAAAATTATCTGCAACATTAGCAATGCAGAGTACAAGCAGAGGAACCTTGTTTTCAACCTCATAATTCCCCCCCCCGCTATTTTTAGGTATTATTATTTCAGTTCTAGAAACAGTGAAAATATATTTAATATTTAAATTTATTACATTATTTTAAACAGTGGATTCATATTTATTGTTGATCAAGATTGCAAACCTATTTGCACACAATATGTCAGTTACCACAAATATTCCTTCAGGATCCATAATAACAAATGTTTCTTTATGAAATAAGTACTTTCACAAAATATTAAGTGATTGTTAAGAAAATAAAATAAAAGAATAAAAAGACATATTGCTGGTGTAAATGCAAGTTTTTATATCTAAAAATATCACAATTGAACACTTAAAACCACACCGGGTAAAACCAAACTTACAGTAGATGCGATATCAAAGTGAAATATCAAAGGCTGGTTTTCATTTGATGATTTTATACATGAAAAGAGAGCTTGGAGAACTTTATTTTCATCAATCTGTGGTTCTAAGAGATGGATTGTTTTCAACAAGTTATCCTTTCCAGCTTGTTTCTTTAATTTTTCATGTAATCTCTTCACATAAAGTGATTTTCCTTTTAGAGAAAAAAAAGTTTAAAAATAAGTCTCAATTTAAATGAAAAAAATCAATCATTCCAGCTGTCCAATCCAACTCAGAAACTGCTTATTGCCAGAGCAAAGTCAGATCATTTTCAACAGCAAGCTTGTTTTCTCTTTGATTGACGATGTGCTTATTTAATTATTCACTATAACTTATGAAGATCAGTATTAATTAAACCATATACCGACACATCTTTACTTTACATATAATTTCAGCAGAGTTCTTTAGCTCTTTTCAGTAAAAAATACAGATTGTACTCATCTATGGTTCTTTATATATCTATCTATATTACTAAAAGTCCGATCTTGACAACTTTTGGCTCACTGTGATGTGATTTCCAAGAGAACGCCGCCACCTACGGCCGTCACTTTGGCCAGCTCGCTCAGAGCCCCCCTCCGCCTTCCTGGACCAGAGGATTTTTCCCATCGATGAAAAATCAGAGAGATAATAATTTTTTTAAATGTCACCATTTTTCTGCTGCTCCTGCTGGAGGGAGGGGGAGGGACTATAAAACCAGGAAGTGGTGTGCCTCACTCAGTCTCTGCAAGATGGAGGAAGCCAGAGAGGGTCACGTCTCTCTGAGCTCTGAATAGCACTGAACACATGTCTACTCAACTGTGAGTGCCCTTAATGTGGTTCTATAAATGCTTGCAAAAAGTGTCTATTGGTTCTAAAATGCATGCAAAAAGTGTCTTTATTGGTTCTAAAATGATTGCAAAGAGTGTCTCTATTGGTTCTAAAATGCTTGCAAAAAGTGTCTATTGGTTCTAAAATGCTTGCAGAACGTGTCTACTGGTTCTAAAATGCTTGCAGAAAGTGTTCATTGGTTCTATAATGCTTGCAAAAAGTGTCTCTATTGGTTTTAAAATGCTGCCTGGCCAGAGTGACTGAGCTGCCTGGCCAGAGTGACTGAGCTGCCTGGCCAGAGTGACTGAGCTGCCTGGCCAGAGTGACTGAGCTGCCTGGCCAAGAATCCATTTGGCCCACAATGTCCATACTAGCCCTCTGGAAACCAGTCCATTTGACCCACAACACACATACTAGCACTCCAGAAAGCCCCCCCCCCCCCC
The DNA here is from genome assembly GCA_963514005.1 of Raja brachyura. The sequence goes on along the minus strand of OY740803.1, from coordinate 43,208,375 downwards.
CCCACGGGCCAGCAATATTGGAATTGGTGGAGAGGTGGAATATTGCATTGGGGGACCAGCCCTCCCATGTGAAGCTGGGACCCAACGGGTCCCACAGTCTAGTTTTAATTAAAATCCACTAGCTTTTTAACACAATAAAATAAACTCATCAGCACATAAGCAGATGTTATCAATTCATTGTATGCCTCACAGAAAAGTAGGTATGTTTTAAGTACACATAGGCACTCAAATGAAGGTGCAAGTTGTAGTTAATTAGCTTGGTATTATTTAGGATGTCTCCTTTGTCAAGTTTCAAGAATCAATCGATTCATGAGAACGAGTTTATCCCATATTTGTTTGATCTTTCCACTACTACAACTTCTCAATGTGAATTTTAATATAGTAACATAGATACACGTCGGTCTTTATGGTTAAATAGTAAGTACTTTTAGGCTATGGATGCACAGCAACCATAAAATTGATTTCCCCCCAAACTCATTTCACATAATGCTTCACAGCCAGCAAACATGAAGAAAATCTTCATCAATGTTTAGTTATATCTCATTCCTTGCATGGGAACTTACCAACACCAGCTCTGTTTGAAGATATGATCCTCACAAACATTCCATCTCTAAAGACAGTAGCCGCTGATGAATTAGTTGAAACTCTGTAATGATTTTCGAGATAACTCTGGATTTCCTTTAAAGGTTGTTGCGGAATCATATGCACCTTGTGTCGACTCAATGCTGTTGGAATGTAGCAGTGTTCCCTCTCACTATTGCACAATATCACCAATTTATATTGATCTGACTGACTTTTCAACTCCAGACTTTTGAACAATTCTTCAAACCTTACACTAACATCATATGTTAGCTCATCTGCATACAATAGAGAATAGATCTTGGAATGTGTGTAGCCAGAAGTCAGGCACCGTCTCAGGAAAAGCTCTACTTGTTCATTTGTGGTATCAGCTGTGCAAATAAGTACTTCATCATAAGTAGGCAATGGTTGATTACTGGAGTGCATGTAAATGCATAAAGCAGATGTAAGCAGTTCAGAATGTGGACAAACAACAAGGTTAGGATGACCTGTCTGAAAGCCGGGTGGAATTGTCCTTGCAACAGTTTGTTTCATGTCAGCAACATTTTCAAGAAGTTTACCAAGGGTACTGACATCAAGACAGTTGGACAGAAAATAACTCATGTTTTCCATATACTGCTTCCACACCAAATCCATTGTTTCTTCCATGGCTATGTCTTGAATATCTACTTGTCTCATCATAAAAGGTTGGACACAACTCTTCCTGTCACCTAATGGGCGATGTCCTGTGCTTGTATCTCCATCAAAAAGTTTCTGTTGAGCTACTTCTAGGTCATCGACAGTACAGTTGGGTTTAATGAATGACAACATCATCAGAACATCTAATTTGGTACAGCTGCGATTAAATAATTGGGTACTGAGGTAAACGATTTGTTCAGCTGTGTAGAAGTTTAAATAATAGTACCGGGACCGTTGCTGATCCATGTACTGCTTCCATACTTCCAGATAGGCTTCCATCTTTTTACAAAGAATGGGAAGTTGTTCGGTGACTTTTCCAACAGCTTTAATAATACGCACTTCCTTTAGATTGAAATCTATTATCAAGCAAGCCTCACACGTCCTTGAACAATACACTTCTATTTTCCAGTTCCTAAAGAGCATGTTTCCAGCGGAAAACAGACTGATGAATGACGTTGCAAGTCTTTGGACATTGGCAAATACCTGTACACAAAAGATATTCATTATGGTCTGCAAATGAAATGATGACAAGTAAAATCACATGGATATATGCAAACATAAATTACAAGATCTTAAATGTTATCCTTGCCTTTATTTACAATTGAGATGTTTAATTACTGTATATAGTGCAATTGTGTTATCAGAGGTTCTCAGCAAAGTAATGATAAAATGCTCATGATGAAGACCTCAGTGTCTCAGTGTATTGAAATCATACCAATTCTGTAATTACTGAAGATATTATCGCACCACATTAAAACATCTGGAGGAAAATAAATCTGATATGCTATGTACAAAATGCATTTTTATTCAAAGACTAATAAGTGTTCCACTGCAGTGCTTCCCACTATAGATATGTGAATGCATTAAAGTTACCTCTACGAATCTGTCCACTTCATTCCGGCCATGATCTCCCTTGCCTGACATCAGCATGAGTTTATTCTGCAGTTCTTTTAGGTCTTCAAGAGTGTAACTGCGTACTTCTTCATTGTCACCATGAGCTTCTGGCAGTTTTAATATGATTGCTGAACCCAAAGAAAGCTGTGCAAAAATTGAAAATAATTTAGCACACTGAGATGGGTCTGACTCTGTGCACAATAGTTCATTTCTCTTGGAAGAGCTTGATACACTGAAAACACGTAGGTAAGACAAGAAAGCTTGCCACAGGTAAGGCTTCAACTAATATCATTCCATATCTGTGTAAATATCTCAAACCCTGCTGGCAGTGCCTGAGGATGCAGTTTCTGGCCTACTGTGAGAACAAGGACAGACACAATGATTGCAAGAAGTACACACAATACTATAAATGTGGTTTAAAAAAAAAAGTATTATACATCTGCAACATGTCTTCCTGACTTTTATACTCACTGCCCCAACCAATGAAGGCAAGTATGCTGTATGTCTAAGTACTTGTGTTGCCACTTTCAAGAAACCATGGACTTGCAACCCAAGATCCCTCTGCACATCAATACTCCTCAGTCCTGCCATTCACTGTATACCTTCCTCTTGCATTTGACCTTCCAAAGTGAACACCTCACACTTGTTTGGATTAAATTCTATCTGCTATCTCACAGCTCATATTTCCACAGCTATATCCTGCTGTATCCTTTGACAACCTTCTTCACAACATTTTTAACTAAGCAGTTTAAATAACAGTGAATACGTTAAATTGTGATCCATTAATGTTGAACTTTCAAAATTAGTTCGACTGCAGCATATTTTGAAAATTGGAAGACAGGAAGAGTAAAACTATGGAGCCAAAGATGAGTTAGCATGACATTTGTTGCATATGAGAATAAAACACTTGCAACATTGTAATTTAATTGGGTGGATTTAACATATTACAAAGGAAAATTGCATTTGATCATTTTGAGTGTGTTTTTGAAGGAGCAATAATGTATTAGGACTTGAATTTTATAAGGAAATTCATAAATTCTGCTGATGAGATAGGTGGTAACATTATCAGGGAAAGAAGACTGATGATGTCAAAACATAGTTGGAATATATGTCTTTTTCAAGTTGGCAATCAAGTTGGTCGCCATAATGATCTCAGTTATCCACAATTTATATAAACACAAATTAATAGAATATAACATCATCAGTTTGGTGGGAAAATGAGCTGTAAGGAGAGTTTCAAAGGCATATAGATAGATTAAGCAAGTGCTTAAAGCTACGGTGTAAGGAATATGAGAAACTATGAGATTATGCACTTTGGTAAGAAAAGAAGATAAACAGACCCAATGACCCATGTTAAATACTGATGGTGGTGTAGAGTGGGATCTTAGTGTACTGGTTCATGCAGGGTGTTGGGGTATAAAAGTAATAATGTCTTTCTGAGACTGGCTAGAGCTCTGGTGAGATTTCATTTGGAGTAGCAAGTACAATTTGATTTTCATAGCTAAAGGAGGATTTACTTAAAAATCATTCTAAAAAGTTGCTCCTCACACTATAAAAAAAAAAGAGAATAACAATTTGCTAACATTACTATTATTGTATATTGTGGAACATTTTGCTCCAGCATCGCTGCTCTGCAATACCTTGTTTTTCCCTTGAGAATCGATGATATAAATTCCACTGCTGTTTATAGCTGAAGCCAATGAAAGTGATGATTGTTCTATAGACCCATGGCTTTCCTTCACAGTTTTCAGCCATTCCAAATGCCGAGCTGAATCTTGCTGAAAGTGGAAAAGGAAGTTACCTTCAAAACAAACTTGCAAACATTGACAAATTGGACAGTACACTATTGGTCTATCTTGTGTATTCTTCAAAGCTCTTATTAGTATTCGTAAATATGATTCAGTGAAAAAAGTAAATCAATTTCCATTTGCAAAGCAAAATTCAGCCATGGATCTCCATGCTCTCTATGCTCAAATTAAATTCTCCACTGCAACAGTGATCACACTACTGAAGGATATTTCACATAAAATGTTCCACTCTCTGCTTCCATGCTTTACTAAACATTTATAATGCAGAATTGAAGTAAAAATGGTATTGATCCTCTGCATTGTCTGTTTCTTGACAAAATTTAATGCCAATCATGAAGCCATAAAAATGCTGAGAGAAAAGGAAAGACTGATGAAAGCTCTGGTTATAGCGCGTTTTGAGAAGATAAATGGGCGTTTCATTTTGTATTTGACCTCATTTCCCTAACCTTATTTGAATTATTAAAGTATTCCAATCCACAGGTTTAACTCAAAATACTTCTCAAACCACCATTCCTAGGTTGGTCAATGCATATCTATATCTGACAGGGTAGCTTTTAATGCATTTAAGTGAAATATCGATATGCCCATGAGTAAATTCAAGCTTAAAAAAATTCTGATGGTATTTAGCACTCCTATAATTAATACAAAGCGGAATATTGTTAAACAGAGCATGCAATGCTCAAAATTACATTTTGTAAAAAATAAACCTGCTCCTCAAGACAAACAGCTGAACAAAAAGCCATTTGAAAACCAAATATCATGCACAATTATGCTGAAACATAAGGTTAAATTTACCAGCTTCTTGGTAAGATCCGGGTCATTATCTAAAGCATTCCACAATTTCTGTACACAATGCATGAAGTCATCAAATCCAGCTGGTGGCTTTATTTCAAACAGCAATGATGAGTAGCCTAATACAGCATCATGAAAGCAAGCCACACGATCAATATCAAGATCATTTTCACCAGCTGAGATTGAAGCCAGGTCAACAAACACTTTCAACTCAGTTACATCTGGTAAAGAAGAAAAAGAAAAAAAGACAAAAATCTTTTGCACTGATCATCAGAGAAATCCAAGCATTGTAAAACTGAATTATTACCCCAAATTATTTTTTTAACTACAAAATATTTATCTACAGCTGAGGGACCTTAACAATAATGAAGTTCTTAAGTTACATTTACTTTCAATCCATATTATATTATTAGAGTTTCACCTATTTACCTCATCTCTTTATGGCAGATAATAATTGGGGATAAGCTTGTACCATAGTCACAACCTCTACTTGCTCTGCCCTCTTGAAGCAATTTATCATGACAATTCTTTTCTGGTTTCTACACACCAATTCGTTGGCAGCATTACACTTGAGGCCAAACATGTCTCACGCTTGCCACTCTCAGAATACCTAAAAATGCAGTTAACTTTTGTAGCTGCAGGGCACATAGCTCTCCTCCATTTATGCTGCTGGAATCACTTTATGAAAGTGATTAGCAGAGCCAACTCAGTTACAAATGGTGGAAACGAACAAACCCATGGATTATTTTGCCAAAATGTTATGTTAAATAGCCTTTTCGACCGATTCTAAATGTCGTTTATGATCAGAGAATCTACGCAATAAAAAAACGATGCCAATTTGAGAAATAATTTTAGTAAAATATTATCCAATAATTTGCTGGAACGGAGACAGGGACTGGAGGGTTTTAAGAGGTTGGATTGGCTGGGCTGACTTCCCCGAGTGATGAGGCTGAGAGGTGATCTTACAGAAGTTTATAAAATCAAATGGGGCATAGATTAGGCTGATTATAATCTTTTCCCCAATGTAGGAGAGTCTAAAACTAGAAGGCATAGGTTTAAGATCAGAGGGGAAAGATTTAAAGGAGACCAAAAAGGCTAGTTTTTCCACACAAAAAGTGGTGGGCAGAGCTGCCAGAGGTGGGTACAATTACAAAATCTGAAAGGCTTGGTACGGTTTAGAGGGAAACAGGTCAAATGCAAGCAAATGGACTAGCTCAGGAGGGCATCTTAGTCAGTATGGATGTGTTGCCCAAAGAGCCTATTCATGCTGCTGGAGTACATTATCAGGGCATTTCTGGACTTGAGCTTTTAGAAATATTTCCATTTTCTTAGCCATCCCACTCCCACACGCCCTGCAATTGATGGAGAGTCATCAACCCAAACCATAATGTTCTTTCTCTTTTCATTGATACTGCTTGACCTGTGGAGTGTTTCTTGAATGTTCTGCTTTTGTTTCAGATATCTGTATTATTAGTATTGCAATTTAACTCTTGCATCACAACTGGTCTTGTTAAAGTGCCGATCAGGCGAGAAGCATATTTTAAAGGATACGAGGAAGCTATGAAAAGATTAGTATGTATCATTGAAGTTGATTGATGGGGAATAGGGAAAACAGACAATGAGTCTCAAGGGGGAGAGAGATGGGCAGCATTGGTAAAGAAGATTGCATGTAGTTTGATGGACTAGTTATGTGCATGTGAAATACTGTCTTTTCATAATTCTTCAGATGCTGCTCTTCACTGGGAATAAATAGAGAAAATTCAGAACATACATAATGGTACAAATAAAATAAACAGCCAGTTTACTTAAACAAAAATCATTGACTTAGCAAAACTTAAAACTAATTTCCAAAAACAATTTGAAATAATTAGAAAAAAAAAGTAAGCAATGTCTTCTGCATATATTTCAATGTTTTGTGCTTATTTACCTTTCAAAGCCTCTTTGACCCATTGCAAAAACTGGCATCTTTGAGTAAGCTCTTTCAAAGCTTTCCTCCGAGGTTTTGTTATTTCCACAAGGCGGTTCTTGGCTTGTATAAGGTGCTCATTTATATAGTGCAGACTTTTATCCCTATAGGATTCATTCGTCTAAGAAAAAAAAGGAAAATTGCCCATCATCTAATTTCAAATGAAATGATAAATACCATGTTAATTTTGTTGATAGACAACAAGACTAATGACAATCCAGAGCATGAAATTAGGATAGAGCAGTTTCGCTCGAAGACCAGAACTAGTCAGTCATTACCTCTATTTTTTTTGTTATATCTCAATTACAATACTAATCCCCCTCAATTTCAACCATAGGTGGTGGCTGTGGGAGGCGCCGGTGATAAGTATTTTCAGCTGTAATATTTACAATGGCGACGAGGATCGGATAGAGTTTGTGAACTTAACCTTTAAATATAGTGCAGGACTGCTTTGCAATATGCAGTATTGTTTAACATTTTAAACTGTAAATACGAAGCTGTGTTGCAGTTGTTTGTGAACTGGACATGGTAGGCCGCAGATCCTTCCATGCCTGGGACTGTCGTTTAAAACAGCAGCTGTACAATTCGTACTAGAATTTGTCAGGTTATCTTTGTATTGTGTCTACGTAGCAAAAAACAAAAACACTATGGAACCAAAAATGAATCCCGCAGCTGAGGAAGTCGACGGCAAAAAAAGGTCACTCGACTTTCTGATGGAGGAGGTTTCTGCTATCAAACTACAGCAGAAAAGTATTTTGTATTTAGTGGAAGAGGTCAAATCGCTGAGACTACAAAACACAAAGAAGGAAAAACGGATCGTCTTTCTGGAGAACCAGGTGGCTGATTTGGAACAGTACACACAGATGAACGACATCATAGTCACTGGGCTGGAGACTAAACCCCGGCCATTCGCCCGGGCGGTGACAACGATGAATGGTGGGGAACTCAGCGAGTTGGACTTAAACTCTATGGTGCAACAGGTGACTGTTTTCCTCCAGTCTAAGGGAATTGAAGTGGGAAATAACAACATCGAGGCATGTCACCCTTTCCCTCGGAAAATCAAGAGTGACAAACCAGCCATAATAATAAGCTTTGCGAACAGAAAGCATAAAACCGCATTGCTAAGGCAAGGAAAAAAACTGAAGGGATCAGATGTCTACTTGAATGAACATCTGACAAAAAAGAATGCGGACATTGCCAGAATGGCACGCTTCCTGAGAAAGCACAGGAAGATTCAATCTACATGGACAGCAAACTGCAAAGTCTTCATAAAACTGAACGGAACATCTGAAGACGCTAGAGTGCTAATCATCAGAGATATGGAGGCATTGGACAAATACCAGTGAGTCCAAAAGAACAACACAAGAAGGTAATGGAAAAACGAGGGACTAACTAAAACAAAATAAATAAATACAATATATCAGGGGTTGGCAACCAACGCCCCCCGGGCCGAATGCAGCCCATAACCCGAAATCATCCAGCCCGCAGGCGGATTCTTTTTCCCCGTAATCATTAGGCTCACTGGGCGCCGAGCGCGGCCAAGCTCTGGCTGTACTGCATCCTGCGCAAAGCCGCCAGCACAGCCGCGCACCTTCTGTGAACACGTTTAAGAAAGAACTGCAGATGCTGGAAAAAAAGGTAGACAAAAATGCTGGAGAAAGTCAGAGGGTGAGACATACAAGAATTGCATGAGGCTGCCTCATCCGTTGAGTTTCTCCAGCATTTTTGTCTACCTTCTGTGAATTTGTGATTCGATGCCTGCCATCCGGGGCGGGATCCATGTGTACACGTGATAGATGTGGCCCGCCATCCGCTCACATGTGTCCTGGCCCCTATGCAGAACAAGGTTGCCTTACCCCTACACTACACACTACCTTGACAGGTTCTGAAATAAGTCATTTATCTCCGTCATGAGATAATGATGAACCACAAACAACAAGGATGACAGAATATGATAAACTGGGTTCGAAAACTTTTGAATATACTGAGCATAAATCACAAGATATGGAAAATGATTATAATCCAGGAAAACATTTCTTCAACAATATCAACAACAATTGCTGCTACCACTCAGATCTTCTTGCGTTTGAGGCAGCAGAAGTTATGTAATGCCCTCCAGGCGCTGTAGCCAGTTCAATGTGCTGTTGTCGAGGGTCGTGAGGTCTACCCCTCCACCTGAGAGGCGGAGGACAGCGCAGTTGAAAATGACGTGCTGCGCTGTTTGCTGGTCTGCTCCACACACGCAGGCTGCTGATGAACGCCCCCAGGGATGCATGTTGATGCTGAACCAGCCGACCCCTGGTTCTCCATGCTTCTAGTGTGTTGAACCGGAGCCACAGAGGGTCGCTGCGTGACGGGAGAAGGGGCGACGAGATGACAGGCGTTGAGGTGCAAAGGATGTTTGGCGTCCGATAGGGCCTTGCACACCAGCCTATGAGTGAAGTACTCTCTGCGAAGCTTGGCGGGTGCGATACCTGCGAGCACTGGCAGAAGATCCATCAGAGTAGGGCTTAAGCAGCCGGTGATGATCCGCATGGTGTCATTGATGATGGCTTCTAGCTTGCTAGTATGAGCCCCACGGCACCATGCTGGGGCGGCCTACCCATGGACTCATGAACATAGATAAACAGTTTAACATGAAGGTTAAGTCAGATCATAAAATATCAATTATCCAATTTAACAGCAGAAGCCTATATGCCAACTTCCAAAACATCAAAGAATATATGTAAATTCAAGAAACCATTCAATATAATAGCTAATCAGAGACTTGGATCAGCCCTGAGAAGGATGTGGACTGAGTTGATCGGATATCACTTGAATTATATGAACAGGAAGAACAAGAATGGAGGGGGCGTGGCTTTGTACATGGATAAAAACTTCAAATATAAGGTGGTGGAAAGCATGACAACAGCGATTGATAGCGTGCTAGAATGTATCAGAATAGAAATCTGTATGGAAAAGAAAAAAAATGTTATTGTGAGCTGTATATATAAAGTACCAGGATCTGATATTGAAATATTTAAGGATTGTATGAAAGAAATATTTGGTAAAATACTTCAAAAGGTTATGTTCATTTGTTCGTATTTCAACATAGATCTGTTAAATCCAAATAAGCATAAAATGACAGAAGAGTTTATTAATGCAATGCATAGCATGAGCTTATATCCAAAAATGACGACACCAAGCAGACTTGCATCTCACTGTGCCACACTAATAGATAATATATTCATTGTACAGCGAGTGGGTTATTAATAAATGACATCAGTGACAATTTGCCAGTTTTTGCAGTCTATGACATTAACTATAAGGATAAGAATGTTGATAACCTGAAATACAAACGAGGACAGAAGAATCTATGAATGCATTTAAAAATGAATCACTATCACAAGATTGGAAAATAATATACGAGGAAGAAGACATTGACAAAGCATATTAAATGTTCTTTAAAATATTCACAACATTGTATGCCAAAAACTGTCCAATAAAACAATACAGAAGTAAAAATATATGGATATTCCATGGGTTACAAAGGGATTGCACTGCCTGCAAAAAGAAAGATACTTTGTACAGAGAATTCACAAAGCATAGAACTAAAAAGGCAGATATGAAATATGAAATATAAAACATATAAAAATAAGTTAACAAATATTATGAGGATATGTAGGAAAGAAATATGTAAGAATTAAATCTATATTCCTAAAAGCATGATCTTGACCTCTTCCTGTTGTTCGGTATATTGCTTTTAGAAAAAAGCTGCCACTTACGACTGTGATTTTTGGCCATCTTATTCAGAGTCCCCCTCCGCTGCGCAGGACAAGAGGATTTTTCCAATCGATTATAAATAAAAGAGCTATTAGTGTTTTAAAAATGTTAAAATTCTCTCTCCTGAAGGCCACGCTCCATCTGGAGGGACTATATATATAAAATATAGTAGGCAAGGTAACTTCAATTAGGCAAGGCAAGTTTAATTAGGCAAGGCAACTTTAATTAGGCAAGGCAACTTTAATTAGGCAAGGCAACTTTAATTAGGCAAGGCAACTTTAATTAGGCAAGGCAACTGTAATTAGGCAAGGCAACTGTAATTTGGCAACACAGCTTTAGCATTTCCAAACCAAAGGCAACACAGCTTTAGCATTTCCAAACCAAAGGCAACACAGCTTTAGCATTTCCAAACCAAAGGCAACACAGCTTTAGCATTTCCAAACCCAAGGCAACACAGCTTTAGCATTTCCAAACCCAAGGCAACACAGCTTTAGCATTTCCAAACCAAAGGCAACACAGCTTTAGCATTTCCAAACCAAAGGCAACACAGCTTTGGCATTTCCAAACCAAAGACAACACAGCTTTAGCATTTCCAAACTATATTTTCAAACCACATTAAGGGCACTGACAAGTCAGTAAAACCACTCAGTTTAGTACACATGTGTTATTCACAGCTCAGACTGAGAGACGTGACCCTCTTGCTCCCCCATCTTGCAGAGACTGACTGAGGCACTCAACACTTCCGGGTCTTATAGTCCTATCTCAACATTTTTTAAACACTTTAAAAATCTTTTATTTTTCATCGATGGGAAAAATCCTCTTGTCCTGCGCAGCGGTTGGGGACTGAATAAGATGGCCAAAAATCACAGCCGTAAGTGGCAGCGTTCTTTCTAAAATCAATATACAGAACAACAGGAAATGGTCAAGATCAGACTTTTAGTAATATAGATGTGTGTGTGTAGATGATAAAGTTTGTGAATTAAGTGATGAGTAGCGGGAAAGGGGTAGGAATAAATAAGTGTGTACTTCCTCCAACTCCTTTTCGAACATGTAAGATTTAATTTGTGATGTTTATGAGAAGTTATTTAATGAGTTGTGTTTAGGTTTATTGTTCATTTCATTTTATTGTTATTTTGCTTTGTTTAACGTTTTTTGTTTCACATGTTCAAAATAAAATATATACTACTACCACTACTATTCTTTCTTACTTCGGACAACATCAATATAATTTGTTCTAGAACACAGGCATATTGCTATTTTACTTGTTGCTAAAACTAACAAAAAAATGCATGTTAATCATAGGTTCTATTGCAATATCAAACAATAATAGAATACAAATCCCTCTTCTGTTAAATGATAGTAGATTACTTTTCTTCTCCCCACCTCCTCACTTCTTTCTCTAAATTGCAGAAACCAACCCTTTTGGTAGGAGATGCAGTGAATAGGCATACTTGATGGTGTTGCAACAGAAGTCAAGGGTGTTAACATTCTGTAACTGGAGACATGCTGACGATATTTGGGGAGTACATTCCTGAAGTATGTTTGCGTGAAGTCACCAGAAATTATGAACAGGGCATCAGGGTTTGCTGTTACAAGAGAACTGCTTTTATCCACAACTTCCAACATCTGCAGTTTATTTCAGATGTTCAAAATACCTGCTTTTCCAAGTTTTATTGGGTTACAATCAAATTATCAATTACTTGCAAGCATCACAGCTAAGCCATACATGAATACTAGGATTTGAAGTAGGAACATTGGTGACATTTTCCAAAAACAAACCTTATTCATAAAAGCAAAATATATATAATCTTTCGCAGCATAATACCAATTACTTACATGGTTTCATTTAGCATTAAGCCAATTTTTATTTTACATTGATTCCATAAATGATGAGATAATAAGATTGTAGCCTCTTAATTTACAGTGGCAGGAGGATCTTAAAAATCTGCCTCTCAGAGAGTATTTGCGGCAGCCATACCAACTTTCAATGAATCCCTTAATGCACATTCTGAGAACTTGGAGTGTATAGATCTACATTTGGCAAGGGGCAGCTCCTTACACTTGAAGACTATGTAGGTTTCAGCCAGAGTAAAGTGCACTTTTCCTGAGGTTATAATCTTCTCCCTGCAAAATACCTGTCTCAGCAAGCATTCATGATGTAACGTAAGCAAAGGATCCTGTGTTGTGCTTCGGCAAAGACCACTGCAATGCTACCCTGGCCTTTTATGGCAAAGACAAATTTAAAGAGATTTGGCATTCACACATCGCAGAAGTTTTGAGGAACAGTCTCGTTTCCCCTTGCAGCCACCTTGAGAGTGTGCACAGAGGCACTGAGCCTCCAACTGTGCACGAAAGATCTAACAGGGCTTTGTCAACATCAGCAAAGCATTTTTGGGGATTAAGAACAATGGTACTAATATTCAATTTGGGAGTGAAAGTGGCTTCATTTGAAATCTTAGTCCATTCAACATTCAATATCTTAAGAGGATAAAAACGTAATAGGAAATATTCATACTCACCACATTTAGTAATGTTTCCAGAACAGTGAAGTTTCCCGTAAGGTTAAGAACACTCTGCACTTTTGCAATTATTTTGGCAGATTCAACAGCCAAGTGTAGTTGGTGGTATTCCTTAATTTGTCGGATGCGCTTTTCTATCCAGTTGGCCTTAGTATTGCGGTCTATTCCACACATAATCTTTAAATCACTTCTCAGTTCTTCATATCGATCACGATAGTCTTTAAATATGTTATCAACCTCTGCAAAAGTAAGACTGGCCTCCTTTACCTTTACAAAAATGTCCTTATACTGGTCAAAACACGGATTCCAAATCATGGTACAAACTTCTTCAAGAGACAGTGGTGGTTCGTTATGTTGTTCATTGCTAACATAGATGTGTTGTGCCTCTTTTTCCCAGCACATTTGTAAAATGTAGCTGTCTTTGAAGCTGTCAATGACATTTGCCATTTGTTTTATCTCTTCACTTAAGGAGAAATAACTAACCATAGGGATGTATGGTACAAATAACTGAGCACCACCACCAATCTGCTCTATCGTCACAACTTCATTTAGCTTCATTTCCCGAACATCATGATCAAACACATTTTTAAGTTCATCGATTGCCACTACAATTAAAGGGAAAATCAGGTTAATATTTTAGAGAAATACAACAGCTTTCTTCCTACACTGAATCTTAATATTTTTTCCCCAGCAAAATAAATGTGCAACTACTAATTCTATACTGTTTTAAACGTGACAGGCATATTAGCAAGAGTCTCAGTTTAGATTTATCTTGGAGCAACTAATATTAAATATACAATGTTTTTAAATGAGGGGTTGTGCTCTCTTATGAAAATATATTCCCCCTGCGAGTACCCGATGAAAGACATACAATCAGATCCATTACTCACATACCGGATACGAAGATCAGCCTAGCAAGCACATTTTAATCATGTGTAGGAAGGAACCGCAGATATTGGTTTATACCGAAGATAGATACAAAATGCCAGAGTAACTCAGTGGGACCTGCAGCATCTCTGGAGAGAAGGAATGGATGATGTTTCGGGTTGAGACCCCTTCTTCAGACTGAGAGTCAGGGGAGAGAGAGACACAGAGATATGGAGGGCTAAGGTGTGAAAAGGAAAGATCAAAAGGGGACGACGATAAAGGATCATTTTTAGCAGAGGGAAAGGTGACAACGAGGCATACAATCAGTAACATTTAATCTGGAGATCAGCAAAACTAATTGGAGAACTACGATGGAGGTGGGATGGAGAGAGGTGCAATATGAGGTGCTGTTTCTCCAATTTGCATTGGGCCTCACTCTGACATTGGAGGAGGCACAGGACAGATTAGTCATTATGGGAATGGGAGGGGGAGTTAAAGTGTTTAGCAACCGGGCAGTCATGTAGACCTAGGCAGACTGAGTGGTGGTGTTCCGCAAAACTATCGCCGAGCCTGCGCTTGGTCTTGCTAATATACAGGAGTCCTTGCCAGGAACAGCAGATACAGTAGATGAGGTTGGAGGAGGTACAAGGGAACCTCTGCCTCACCTGAAAGGACTGTCGGTGTCCCTGGACGGAGTCGAGGGAGGAGGTATGGGGACAGGTGTTGCATCTCCTGCGGTTGCAGGGGAAAGTATCATAAGTGTCATCTTTTAATACTTCCTTTCCAAACACGATGATTGTAACTTCAAAACCCTTAATCCAAATTCTTTCAGAAAATGTATTAAGATGTAAATAAAAGGTAATGCATAAAAATGTTACCTTTCACATGTTCATCAATTTTATGGCACATTTTCAAGAAACTATCCACCCAATTACGTTCTTCAAAGAATCTATCCAATTCCTTTTGTCGCCAAGTCAATACCTGACGTAGATTTATTTCTTTGAATGATTCACCTTGCTCTGCAAAACAAAAAAGTTCATATAAAAACTCATGCATTTCTTTTCTGCATTTTCATAAAGAGATATGTTCTTGTTCAATAAAAACAACTTACTTGTCTTATGCAAAGCCATAAAGTTGTCCTTCTTCTTTAAGATCGACTCTAAATGTTTTATTTTGATAGAGCCATCCAAAAGGTTCCTCATCACATGTTGGAATATTTGAACCGCCAATGCCATCAAATCTTTAGCTTTATTTGAGAGCTGTTCAGTGACCTTGCTATCTATTCCTATATTTTGTTTAAATAGGATAAAATTGTACCAGATAAAGGTTGCTGTAGAATCAGAAATTTAGAGCAAATTTATGTTTATAAAAGCAACATTCAAACATTAAGTTGGTAAAAATGGAAATTGAATATGACACAACTAGATTTGCTCACGATTACTCCTACTTTCATAGTTATCTAAAGGTAAAATATAACCTACATGGATCATGTGCAATCGCTTAATTTAATTTAGAGATACAGTGCGGAAAGTCAGCACCGCAGTCTGGACTGAGCCCGGGCATTTGGGGCTGTAAGGCAACAACTCTACCACTGTGCCACCTTGCCTCCATTTGTCTTGACGAGTTGTTACCATATCTTTTGAATGAAACCAGCACAGGTTCATATTCAGTAAAACAGAAAAGCCCAACAAATGCTTGATGATATATCCAGCTGCTCCGTTTAAGGAGACTGAAATAGCCGAATGACCCTAGAACAAGGCATATCCAATTACATCTTTAAGTTCTGACTGAACTGGCTCCACTATTTAAAAAAAATTATAACCCCCTACAGTTTGAGTACCCAAGTTGAAAAATCATTGCTTTTGTCAATTATGTTTCAGGCACTTGGAGAGGAAACCAGCATTTTGAAACTAATATAGATGTCCCTTGAGAGCCTGATGGGGAATAACAATTATAATGTAAGTAAATCCGGGTGTAGCACCCCCAAACTGAAAAAGTTGGTGATAGGCAGGTGGGGGGAGAACTCCATGGTGACTGAGCGCGTCCTGTCGGTGGCAGCGGCCTGAAAAAAGCACTGCACGCCACGGGCTACAAGAGGGGCCACAACAACGGTTATGTCACCAGACCGTTTAGTGGGAGAAGACTGTGTTGCTGGTGCAGACCATCGGCATCAGTGCCTAGTTTTATGGTGAAACGTCACAAAGTGCTGGAGAAACACACCATCTATCCATGGTCTCCAGTGGTGTTACCTGGCCTGCTGTTACTGCAGCATTTTGTGTCCTTTTGTGGGTTAATCATCATTTGCATTCTGTGTTTCAACTACATAGAATGATAATACCTTACTCGGTTATAATGGACAATTGGCAATAATGATACACCATTCTCCACCATGGTCAGTTACAATGAGGGTTGCCTGTATAACAGTGTAATATAGCCAAGTCAAAATTTGATATTGGCAATAACTGGAGAAAGTTTAGAAATGTAAAACGGGTTTCTTCAGTGCTGGTAGATATAATAGCCAAAGACTTGTTTGTGTTGTGTGAAAGAGACAAGGATGTGTTGTTTGAAAGAGACAAGCTTAGATGGGCATCTTAGTTAGTATAGACAAATTGATCTTGTGCTTCTTTCCATGCTGTTTGACTATGAATTTAAAATGCGGAAGGAATCACAATTTTTTCATTTGATAAAATTCTCATGGTCCGCAGCTATACAGAAGTTCATAGACAATTTCTGGTCCTCACAAGTTTTAATAGCCAGAGACAGTAAAATGCACTCAAGTTATAATAAATGGGATGACTGGCTCCAAGAGTGTCAAGGCTGCCATCACTGACAATTTGTTATGACCAACTAGATTTATTAAACATACCAAAATTGTTACCTTACCAAGGAACTGAAAAATTGTCTTTGCTGCTGACCAGTTAAGTAAATGCCAGAGAACTGAATCAGGATCATCCAAAAACATTCCATTGTAGTCTTTTTCCCATGAATTTTCAATTATTGTTGACACCAATTTCCCAAATTTGGTCAAATTATAATTCCACAATCTTTCTAAAAGTTGAGCTTCAGACTTGTCCTGGAAGAGTAAATTTATAAAGTTTGCATCAGCCTTTCAAAAGCATAAATAGTAGCTATATATTTTTAATAATCATTTTGCAATGACAATACCTGACATATAATACAAACAGCATCAAGTGCGCACTTCTCAAAGCATTCTGCAATCAAAGGCTGCAAATTTCTTATCTCCTCAATCTTTTTGCAGTAGATTTCTATCTGTTGGATTGGTTTTTCCTGATAAAAACATCAAAAAATATTATTTGTTATTGTTTTACTTAATCTGAAATGATTAAAACACAAAATAAATTGTAGAAAAAAATGGATGTGTATGCCTTAAAAAAAACCAAGAAGCTGTTTATTGTTCATTCATTCTATTCTTTCAGACCAATAAATATGCCAACCGAATTACCACAATATATAGCTATATATCACTTTGCAGAGTATTAATATTTAGTGACTGGCTTTTATACAATTAAGATTCATTTCATTTCCTAAGAATATGCCTCAACAATGCAGAGCTCTCACAGCAATTTATTGAGAAAATGTACATTGTGATGCACAATTCAAGAATACTAATTCATATATTTGTCTGACTTCTGAGTGAAACAATACACATGGTTACAATTTAATTTCATTGTTCTAGTAATCCTGTTGGGAAATGTATGAGAAATATCAAATGACAATTTAACCTTGCCTTACTGCTTTCTTATCTTCTTGCAATTGTTAAATAAGGTGAAACCATACTCTAACCATGATTAACACATCAGGACCAGACAACAGGCAAGCTGGCTCCAATTAAAATTTAATTCAATATTAGTAGGTATTAAGCAAAGGTGAGGAACAATCGATAAATACTGCAGTTTAAAAATATCTTCATAACATTCGAGCATTTGACATTATACACTACCTTCTTCATTCGCCCTTCTAGCTCACTCAAGAGTCCTTTAATCCAAAAAGAAGTCCATTCGTTATTTCCAAGGTCTAAGGTTGTAAGGGTAATCCATACCTTTACAAATAGGTAAATAAAAAAGTTTTACTAGTATATGTTTAAAAATTATTCAATTCAATTGAGTGGCATCAGATTACATAATCAAGAGGAGACGCCATCATTTTCTGAGAAAAAACAAATAAACTGCTGAAGGAACATAGCAGGTCAAACAGCATCTGTGGAAGTAAAGTGATGGCTAAAGTTTTGGGTCGAGACCCTGCATCAGGAGTAAGTGTGTAGGGAAGATAACTAGCATATAGAAATGGAAGGGGTGGGTAATGTAGAAGCTTGCAGGTGATAGGTGGAACCCAATGAAAGAGTCGGATAATGGTCAAATCTGTGGGAGTGGGAAAGGGAGGGATGTTGAAACACAACTGGAGTGTGTTTTATAGAAATGTGGGAGGGAAGTCAGATTAGGCAGATGTAACCAATGGTGTGGGAAGTGAATGGACAGAGTCAGAGGCTGGTCAGTTATAGATGGAACCAGATAAAGGAGGGTTAATGGACAGATGGAATCAAGGGATCAGGAATAGGAAAGGTTAAGCAAGAGAAAATAAGGTTTTATATTAAGAGGAAAGTCATGCAGCAGAGAAACAGGCCCTTCAACCCAACTCATCCAAATCAATCAGGATTCATAACTGAGCTATGTGGGTGATGGGCAGATGGAACCAAGTGGGGGAGATTAATGACTCTGGTTAACAAGACGGTGGGGGTGGGGGTGGGGGGGTGAAGGATGGAAAAATGTGAACAAAGAGAGAGAGAGAAAACCTGGATATACTGGTGGGAGTCAGAAACACAGGGTATTCAAGATACCTCAAATTGGAGAAACCAATGTTCTTACCAATAAGTTGGTAAGCTATCAATGCAGAATGTGAGATATTGTTCTTCCAGTTGGCGTATGATTACAGAGAGTGAAAGATTGGGAGGGCGGGTTGAAATGACATAATGGGTAATGCAGATAGTGATCAGGTGCTGTGCAGAATGATCACACAGCCAATTGCATGGGCTTGCCAATCTAGAGGGGAACAGATCACAAGGACTGAATGGAATATACCACGTTGGAGGCGATGCATGCAAGTCTCTGCCAAGGTTTAGATCTCTAAATAGTAGTGTGAGAGGAGATAATGGGAGGTGTGCCACCTTGTATGGTTGCACGGGAAAGTGCCAGAGGACAGAGTAAGATGGGCGGGAAGTGGTGAGTGGAATTGGGAGTGTAGGGGAGTGGTCTCTGTGGAAAGCAGTAAGGGAAGGAGAGGAGAAGATGAAACTGATAGCAAGATCCCTGAGCTAACTAAAATGTAGAGGGCTGATATGTTGGATAGAGTGGCTCATGGGGTGAAAGCTGAGGACCAAGGAAACTCTATCTCCGATCTGTCTGAGGAGCAGGATGTTAAAAGATGACATGTCAGAAACATGTATGAGGGCTCCATCAACTAAGGCAGAGGAGAAGCCACATTTCTGGACAAAAGCAGTTTACTAGAATGCTATCTCATCTACAATCCCATTATTCATTCTCTCCATCACTATAACATACCTACAGTCTCATCATAACTCCATCTCATTCAGCATTCCTGCATTTGACTGTGCACGCACAAAAGTTCCAATTGTTCTGTGCTTCTAGATAGCAGCTAGATAAGCCCAGGGTAGTATTGGTCTTTAAATGATTTTAGCATTCTTCCTGAGGCAGCGCTTCCTGTTGATTTCTTTGGTGGTGGTAAGTTCAATGCCCATGATGGTCTGAGCAATGTCCACCATTTTCTGCAGCCTCCCATGTTCTTGGGCATATGAGTGACCGAACCAGGCGTGATGCCGCCTGTCAGCATGGTTGTTCTCTACTGTATACTTGTAGTAGTGTAAGAGGGTATATGGCAATAAACCAAATCTCCTCAAACTTCATAGGAAATAGAAGTGTTGATGAACTTTCTTTGCAATTGCATCAGTGTGTTGGGACAAGGATCAGATCATCATGCTGTGGACTTGCTCTATTCTATTACCTTCCACTGATGAAGACGGGTTCATGGATCCTTGGGTGTCCCTTCCTGAAGTTAATAATCAGCTCCGAGATCTTGCTAAAGATGAGCAAGATTGTTGTTCTAGCACTACTCAACCAGATTATCTATCTCCCTCCTGTACTCTGTTTCATAATTAGCCATTATTAGCATTGGAGTGTAATGTGGCCACACAGTCGTGGGTACAGATAGTGCAGAGGATTGAGCGTGAATGCTTGAGGTGCCCGTGCTGATGGTCATCATGGGGAAGGTGTTGTTGCCAATTCATACTAATTGAGGTCTGCCAATGAGGATATGGAAGATCCAGTTGCATAGGGATGAACAGTACGACAGTAGGTGTGGAGGAGATGATGATATTGTTTGATAAACTGTAGTCAATGAACAACAACCTGATGCACATGTTCTTGTTGTCCAGCGCAGAGTGGAAAGCCAGCGAGGTCACATCCGCTGTCAGTATGTTGTAGCGGTAGGTGAATTGGAGTAAATCTAGGTCCTTACAGAAGTTGATATGCGTCATAACGGACCTCTCAAAACACCACACCAGTGCTTCAAACTGACAATAGCCACTCAGCTTTAAGGTAAAGTTCATAGTGTTAAAGAAGGAACTGCAGATGCTGGAGAATCGAGGGTTACACAAAAGCTGGAGAAACTCAGCGGGTGCAGCAGCATCTAAGGAGTGAAGGAGATAGGTGACGTTTCGGGTCGAGACCCTTCTTCAGGTAAAGTTCATAGTTTCCTAGCACCTCTCTGTCCAAAATTAATCTCAAATTTTGTAATGTCAAATTATATAATAGCCCAACTGATAAAGGAAAAGCCACGAGGCAATAGCCAACTAATATTTAAATAACAGCCAATTCACATTTGGGATACTAACAGTATTTCATTAAATCCTAACATTGAACAGTTAAAATGTAACACATCATATTCAAAACACAAATTAATAACTAAAAATATTATGTGCCATCATCTCCATTAGGGACATTTATATAGTGGATTTCAAAATTGTCTTACATGAAATTCATCTTGATGGAAAAAAGTAGCTCGGTTTAGTAGTGATTTTGGACTGAGGACAGCCTTTAGCCATTCTCTCGTAGCTGTTAAAGTCATTGTTAATTCAGTGCTTGGCATTCCTGGATCTTCAACAACCTAGTTTTTGAAAAAAAAATGTTTTCTCTAAACTTAAAGCAGTATTGTAACAAATGCTTAAATACTGTAAACGATAACCAATGTAATGATCGACACTTATTTTACCTAACCTTAATCTTATATAATTTTATCATAACTTCTTTTATCCCATCTATTTATTCTGCTATATTAGAAACAGCTTGCTTTCCAACATACAAATTTAGAATCAGATTCAAAGATTCTAGTGTTTCGCTTACCAAGCTTCACATAAATAACAAACAGTACACATGTTTAAGAAAATTAAAATTATGAAACTATCTGTAAAAATGTAAAGTATTGATGTCAGAAGTCATTACAATGGTTGTTTTACACAATTATTTGTTTTTACTGATACCTTTGATGAAGATTTTTTAAATTGAGCAATTTTGCTAATTAGCACAACTGAAGTGGCAATAGTTTCTGTAAAGTCCATTTTTTTCATTGATTTACAAATGTTTTCGTGGATTTTCAAGCTGGCTTTCACACATGCTTCTAAACGTCCATCACATAGATCCCTAAACATAAACATACAACTCTGTTAGTGACCATAATCTTAACTTTTTTTAATTACCACAGAATCAATGTGTGTCCAAAATTACCATAGATACCCAAATCAGAACGTATACACTTCTGAACCTGGTAGGCAGAGACATCCAAGTTTCATTTCATGCTGACCCTAGGTCACCTTGTACCGTGTACAACTTCAGCCTACACATTCACAGATATTCGCATGTACAAATGTAAATACATGCGCAAACACAGTATAAAATGTAAAGTAATGCAAATCTTTCTCTCAAAAATTAAAACATCTCTTTTTAATTATTTTATTTTTTAAACTTCAATTTTGTTGTCAACACTTTTACTCCATTCTGAATTAGTATATCAGGTGATTGGTTTTAAGTGAAACCCTCAACTTCCTTAAAAGCTAAATGGCATATAAAGCAATATTTAAAAATATCTTCTTATTGAAATGAAAATGTAACCACCTAGGGTTACTAATTATTTGACACATTTAAAAGAGCCAATCTTGATGCAGGAATTAAATTGAAAAAATGATAAACAAAGCAAAGATCGTTTTATCGTTTTAGCCATGTATTTCAGCCTCTGAGAACCAACAAGAATAAATTTGAGAAAAAACATTTAAAAGTGAATTCGGTAAGATACTGAAAATTTTAATTTATGAACTAACAATTAGCTGGTTACTCTTTTCCAAGCTAGTTTGGTTGCTGAACCAATTCTTTATTTTGATGGGTATCAAAATATCCACAAGAAATCAAATACCCACAGCTAGATTCCCAATTAGAATATGCACCTAATGTTTACACATCCATTTACATCAAAGTTAAAAATTCACACAGACACTAACAATCTGGATTAACAACAGATCAGAAATATGTACTGATATTACAATTTGTGTACCTGTTCTGCTGACCGCACACAGTATCTTCTGCAAGTTTCAAAACACGATTCAAACTCTGTGGTAATCCAGTATCATGCAAATAAATAGAATAACCAAGTTAATAATTGCAGTATTAAGAACATTCATAAAAATACAATTTTTTTTTTTTTAAAAGAAATAAAATGTAAAAATAATGAAATTGTTGAATAGAATGGCTTGTAGAATGTGTCCAGCATTTTCATATGGTCATAAGGAATAGGAGTAGAATTAGGCCATTTGGCCCATCAAGTCTACTCTGCCATTCAATCATGGCTGATCTATCTCTTCCTCCTAACCCCATTCTCCTGCCTTCTTCCCATAACCTCTGATGTCTGTACTAATCATTCATTTTGAACAGCAGTTGCATTCACATGTAGGGAAAAAAGCAGAAAGCAATTTGTATACAGCAAAGCCTCGCAATGTTAATGGAATTCAACCTTTGTCAGAAAACAGTGTCTCCTACACTGATCAATTGATCCTGATTCTGAGCACAATGTAAAGAATTTATGGTTGTATTACAAGCATTTGTTTACTCTGCAGGGAAACTCGTGCTATCTTCTGATCTTTGGCAAGTAAATCATTTGACTTATTATTAAGAAACAACAATGATCCAAATGAGGTGCTGCCAAAGACCAAGTCATAGCCTGTGCATTGAGTTTACTTGAAGATACAAATGTTTGTAATATGAGACTAAATTATCATTTAAGCAAAATATGTACACCAGGCTCTGACAGCATCCTATTAATTAATCTTGATCAGCATCCTATTAATTAAAGGAATCTGAATTTGAAGGAAATGAATAGCATATTTTAGAGGGAGACCACTGAGTCCAATAATTTGTCAATACCTGCAGGAGTGTGGATTTCAATTCATTTTATTTGGCTGATCCTGATTAAGCAATACAACTTTTTTTCAAACACAAACCTCAATTGAAATGGATCCAGCCATCCGTCTCTGAATGATTCCTTGCAGAACATCGAGCAGATTAGGTGTAATCATCTTCAAATAATCTGGCAAAGCTTTTGATGGCAATAAGGTAAACCAAGAACGAGCTAAAAGTCGATCTACTTCCATTAAATGCTTACTTTTGCTCATGAGTTCAAGTAGCTCCCTGAAGAAAATTCATAAATTAATTGTAATGTATTGAGTTATGTAAACTGATTAGCCCACAAATCACAAAGCATCTTGAATACCGAATAATTAAAACATGAAAAATAACATCTGAGAAAAAGTCTGAATATTTCTTATGTCCCCTTTTAAATAGGGATATGACTGTCACAATTTAGCACCAGACATAATAAAGATCTCATATGCTCAAAGAAATACAGTTATATAGCGCAGAATAGTCTTTCAGCCCAACAGACGCCTCCCTGAGCGGCATTTGGCCCATATGCCACAAAACATTTCTTATCCAGTACCTGTCCAAATGCCTTTTAAGCGTTGTAATTGTATCTTCCTCTACCACTTCCTCTGGCAGCTCATTTCATATTTTCACCACCCACTGTGTGAAAAACATGTCCCTCAGATCCCCTACCCCTTCTTAAACTTAAGACCCACCAGTTTTTACTTCCCTACCTTAGAAGAAAAAAGTGACCATCTACGCCCCTCATGCTTTGATTTGTCGGATGTTCAGTGTACATAACTAAATTTTATAAATCTCTATAAGGACCCCCCCCCCCCCCCCCCCCCCCATAGCTGTGGCAGAAAATTCTTCAAATTCCTTTAATTTCAAGTTGTAAGAATATCAAATATCGAATCCATCATGCTCGTTGTTTTCCTATTTTTATATAATTTTTAACAGGGAAAACAGCTCCAGTTTATCCAGAAAACTCAAGCCCTCCCAACTCCAGGCAACATTCTTGCGAATCTTTTCTGCTCAATCTCGTTTAATCACATCCGTCCTATGGTGTGGCAACCAAAACTACACACAATTAGGTGTGGTTTCATCAACACTGTGACATCATGGCGCAGCACTAGAGTTGCCGGAGTTACAGCGCCGGAGACTACGGGTGCTGTCTGTATGGAGTTTGTACGTTCTCACTGTGACCTGCGTGCGTTTTCTCCGAGATCTTCGGTTTCCTCCCACACTCCAAAGAGGTAGGTAAATTAGCTTGGTAAATGATAAAATTGTCCCTGGTGTGTGTAGGATAGTGTTAATATGCGGGTATCGCTGGTCGGCGCAGTCCCGGTGGGCCGAAGGGCCTGTTTCCACGCTGTATCTCTAAACTAAACAAAACATATTGTACAGCTGCAACATGATGTCCCATCTCTTATACTCAGTGCCCCCTCTAATGGAGGAAACTATGCCATACACCTTCACCAAATTGTATACCTCCACCCCTATACCTGAACAGCATTGCATAAAATCTCAATGCCCTATTGTCATTGCAATAATTTTCAAAAAGCCTTACCTTTGGTCTGTGTCATTAATTTTTTGCCTAAAAGTAATAAAAGGAAGCCCATCAAGTCCAGCCCAGCGATCTTCAGTGTGACTATAATCCAAAAAAATTGGGCTCGCTAAATTGGATGAATAACCAAATAAATGCAGAACAGGAATCGCGTGCATCCATCCTATTATTCTGTTTTCGATACATCTAACCATCATCTGCTTTAGTATTGTTGGAATCCTAAATGTATATTAAAAAAGTCAGATGTATCAAGTAAATTAAGCAGAAGAAAACATGTTAAATCATATTACAATTACTGTCAGTTGATTAAATACAAGTATAAACAAATTCCATTAGACCATCCTGAATCGTCATGCAATACTGTATCACCCGTTTATTTTCTATTTGAAATAATAAGCTATTTGTTCAAACAAACCAGCACTGAATATATAAGGAGTCCGGAGAGTACAAGCAAAGTATATGTCAGCGCTAATCGAATTAACCTGACTTTTACAATGATTTGTAGTTGATACACATTTACTTAGGGCTACAACAGCTTCTCGGAAGGAAGCACATTAAAGACATTGAAACAAATGTTAAAAGTATACTAGACTATTACAAAAGACCCTCGGACAGTTTCTCAGAGAAGTATTCTCACAGAAATAATCTATCAAGCCCCCTCAGAATGTTGTCAATAAAACAAAATTGATCCAGAAATCTGATACCAAAAAAGAAAATGCTGAAAACATTCAGCTGGTTAGGCGTCTTTTGCAGAGAGAGAAACTGAGTTAGTTTCAAGCACTTGCTACTTTGTCCAAACTGATAAATGAAATGTCAAGAGTTAAGAGTGTTTTATTGTCTCATGTCCCAGATATAACAATGAAATTTGTACTTGCTGCAGCACAATAAAATGTGAAATGATAAATGAAAAGTCTGAAGAAGGGTCTCGACCTGAAACATCACCCATTCCTTCTCTCCAGATCCTGCTGAGTTACCCCAGCAATTTGTGTTTACCTTAAATGAAATGTTAACCCTGTTGCTCTTGAAACAGATGCCCTCTGGTCTGCAGTGTTCAAAACATTTTCAGCCTTCGCTCAGAAGATTGTAGGTTTCAGTATGATGACTTCTCATTTGTTTAAACTCCAAAGAGTTTTGGAAGATTCTACTCACAAGACACCCTCACTCCCATATATCAATCTTGTGAACCTTCTTTATATAAGGACATTAAAATTATCTACTTTAGACTTTAGAGATACATAATGGAAACAGGCCCTTTGGCCCACCGACTCCAGGCCGACCCTGTCAGGGCTCGAAATTAGTGATTGCCCGGGTGCCAATGACCACCCAAAGTGCCGCCGGGCAACCTAAACGCCGACTCATTTTGCCCAACTTAGCAAGCCGGTTTATACCGATAGACACAAAAAACTGGGGTAACTCTGCGGGTCAGGCAGCATCTCTGGAGTATAAGAGCGTGACGTTTCGTGTCGATGGCGGCGGCTGTATTCCTCTAGTATCTTTGATTGCGGGGCAAAGATACTAGGAGCGGGGTGTCGAAGAGTCGGAGCGAATGACGGGTCTCGAACAGCGGGAGCAGCAGCCGTGACAGTGGCTCCATCGCCTCCTCCTCCCACACCCCGCCCGGCAGAAGGAGGCCTCCCTCCCCCTCCCTCCCTCGTGCGAGACGGGTTCTTTTGAAAGCGCAGTTGGTGGATTTGCAAGCAGCTGCCGCTATCGCCCTGATAATGGCCTCTGCCTGCAAATCCATTAACAGCTATAACCACTTTCAAAACAACTCGTCTTGCATGCCGAGGCCGGGAAGAGGGAGGGATGGAGGGGGGGAGAGAGAGAGAGAGAGAGAGAGAGAGAGGGGGAGAGAGAGAGAGAGAGAGAGAGAGAGAGGGAGGCGGAGGCCTCCTTCTGCCGTCTGAAGCAGCTGCACTAAAGATCCTACAGCTATTGGATCTTTGAGCTGCACCGCTCGGCCCCAAACCTTGCTGTCGGCTGGCGGAGGAGGGGAGGCGAGTCATCAGGCTGGCCAAGCGTGCCCATGGTCAGAAAATCCAGAGCTTCTTCCATAACCCCAAGAACACCAGGCGCATGTGGCAGGGAATCAAATCAATCACGGACTATAAGACTGCTGCACCACCCTGTGATGACAACATTGAGTTCCTCAATGAACTCAACAACTATTTTGGTCGGTTCGAGGCATTAAATAACACACCTGCAAGCAAAGGTATTCCTCATTGTGAGGAAAAGGCACTCAGTCTTGACATAGCGGATGTTCAGAGGACCCTAAAAGGAGTGAACGCACGAAAGGCGGCAGGCCCTGATAACATACCAGGGCGGGTGCTCAGGGAATGTGCTGATCAGCTGGCACATGTCCTTACGGACATATTTAACACCTCGCTGAACCAGGCTGTCGTCCCATTATGTTTCAAGACTGCCACCATCATACCAGTGCCAAAAAAATCCAACATACAATGTCTCAATGACTACTGCCCTGTAGCACTCACCCCCATAATGATGAAGTGCTTCGAGAGGCTGGTCAGGGACCACATTACCTCCAGACTCCCCTCCACACTCGACCCATACCAGTTTGCTTACAGGCCAAACCGCTCCACAGAGGACGCTATATCCTCCGTGCTCCATCTGAGCCTGGAACATTTAGAGGAGAAAAACACCTATGTGCGAATGCTGTTCGTGGATTTCAGTTCAGCATTCAACACCATTATCCCACAGCACCTGATAAGCAAACTGGTTCCATTGGGCCTCGGCACCCCCATGTGTAACTGGCTACTGGACTTCCTCACTGACAGACCCCAGTCTGTGAGGGTTGGAAATAACACCTCCAACACCATCTCTCTGAGCACCGGCTCCCCTCAGGGCTGTGTCCTGAGTCCACTGCTGTTCACCCTGATGACTCACGACTGTTGTGCCAGGTTTAGTACAAACCACATCATGAAGTACGCAGATGACACAACAGTGGTGGGCCTCATCAGGGACGACAATCAGCTGGCTTACAGGGAGGAGGTGAAACAACTGGCGGACTGGTGCAATACGAACAACCTGATCCTGAATGTCGAGAAAACAAAGGAGGTTATCGTCGACTTCAGGAAAACCCGGCACAGTCCCACACCCGACTTCAGGAAAACCCGGCACAGTCCCACTTCATATCAACGACAGCGATGTGGAGGTGGTCAGTAGCACAAAGTTCCTGGGGGTGCAGATCACTAAAAGTCTGACCTGGTCGAATAACATCTCATCAACTGTTAAGAGAGCGCAGCAGCGGTTGCACTTTCTGCGCCGGATGAGAAGAGCTCATCTCCCCCATCCCATTCTCACTACTTTCTACAGGGGCACCATAGAGAGTATTCTGACCAGCTGTATCTCTGTCTGGTTTGGGGACTGTAGAGCCTCCGACTGGAAGTCTGTGCAGAGAGTGGTGAGGACAGCGGAAAAAATCATCGGGACCTCTCTCCCCTCAATCGGGGATATTGCGACCAAACGCTGCGTGTCTAAGGCCAGCAGTATTATAAAGGACCCCACACATCTCCATCACGGACTGTTCACTCTGCTGCCCTCGGGAAAAAGATACCGCAGCATAAGGAGCAGAACATCAAGGTTCCGCAACAGCTTCTTCCCACGAGCCATCAGACTCCTGAATGCCATGTAATGGGCTGCCACCATTGTCTATTTATCCTTTTCATCCATGCCTATCCTTCGGTTAATTTATTGTGTTGAACAGGGAGCCAAATGCAACGTAATTTCGTTTGGAACTGCATATATCAACGTATTTCTAAATGACAATAAAGTTTGTTTGACTTGACTTTGACTTGTTTGACTTTTGACTTTGACTTGACGAGTTCCCAACCACCTCCCCCTTTGGCGGTGGCACTCTGGCGTTGGACAGGGACGGCCAAGGCAGCGGGAGATGTTGTCCGAGGAGCGCTGACCTTCCTTCCTCCCCACCTCCTCTGCCCCTTCCCCCACGCTCTCTCTCTCTCTCACATGCCCCCCTCCACCCCTCTTATCCTGGGACCCCTCCTCTCCATCCCGCACTGATCCACATTCCCTCCTCAATTCAGTCCTCACTGACATCCCCTGTGCTCCCCTCCCCATCTACCCCCCCTCAGTCTATTCATCGCCTACCCACCTCGCATTGATTCTCCTGCCACCCCCACATCCATCCTACACTGGTCCCCCAATCCATCCTGCACTCCCCCTCCCCCCCCCTCCATTCATACTGCACTGACCACCCATTCATCCCGTACTGACCTACCTTCCATTTACCCTGCACCAAACCTCCCATCCATCCTGTAGTGATCTGCCCATTCATCTTTTACTGATCGCCATTCATCCTGTACTGATCCCCTCATGCATCCTGTACTGATGCTCTCATTCATCCCGTACTCATCCCCTCATTCTTCCTGTAATGATACCCCATTCATCCTTCACAGACCCTCCGACCCTCCTGTCCTGACCCCCCCCATTCAGCCTGTACTGATCCCCCCCACACATCCTGTGCTGATCCCACCCCCCACCCATCCTGTACTGATCCCCCCCATTCAAGAAGAATGGGGGGAACATTCTGAAGAAGGGTCTCAAACCGAAACGTTGCCCATTTCCTTAGCTCAATAGATGCTGCCTCACCCGCTGAATTTTTCCAGCATTTTTGTCTACCCCCATTCATCCTGTACTGATAGAAACATAGAAACATATAAATTAGGTGCAGGAGTAAGCCATTCGGCCCTTCGAGCCTGCACCGCCATTCAATATGATCATGGCTGATCATCCAACTCAGTATCCCGTACCTGCCTTCTCTCCATACCCTCTGATCCCCTTAGCCACAAGGACCACATCTAACTCCCTCTTAAATATTGCCAATGAACTGGCCTCAACTACCCTCTCTAGCAGAGAGTTCCAGAGACTCACCACTCTCTGTGTGAAAAAAGTATTTCTCATCTCTGTCTTAAAGGATATCCCCCTTATCCTTAAGCTGTGACCCCTTGTCCTGGACTTCCCCAACATCGGGAACAATCTTCCTGCATCTAGCCTGCCCAACACCTTAAGAAGTTTGTAAGTTTCTATAAGATCCCCTCTCAATCTCCTAATTCTAGAGAGTATAAACCGAGTCTATCCAGTCTTTCTTCATAAGACAGTCCTGACATCCCAGGAATCAGTCTGGTGAACCTTCTCTGCACTCCCTGTATGGCAATAATGTCCTTCCTCAGATTTGGAGCCCAAAACTGTACGCAATACTCCAGGTGTGGTTTCACCAAGACCCTGTACAACTGAAGTAGAACCTCCCTGCTCCTATAGTCAAATCCTTTTGCTATGAAAGCTAACACTTCGCTTTCTTCACTGCCTGCTGCACCCGCATGCCTACTTTCAATGACTGGTGTACCATGACACCCAGGTCTCGCTGCATCTCCCCTTTTCCTAATCGGCCACCATTTTGATAATAGTCTGCTTTCCAGTTTTTGCCACCAGTGTATAACCTCACATTTATCCACATTATACTGCATCTGCCAAACATTTGCCCACTCACCCAGCCTATCCAAGTCACCTTGCAGTCCTCTGGCATCCTCCTCACAGCTAACACTGCCCCACAGCTTAGTGTCATCAGTAAACTTGGAGATATTGCCTTCAATTCCCTCATCCAGATCTTTAATATATATTGTAAATAGCTGGGATCCCAGCACTGAGCCTTGCGGTACCCCACTAGTCACTGCATGCCATTGGGAAAAGGACCCGTTTACTCCTACTCTTTGCTTCCTGTTTGCCAGCCAGTTCTCTATCCACATCAATACTGAACCCCCAATGCCGTATCCTCCCCCATTCATCCTGTGATCCTTCCATTCACCTGTACTGATCCCCTCATTCATCCCGTATTGATCCCCCATTCATCCTATACTGATCCCCTCATTCATCCTGTAGTGATACCCTATTCATCCTGCACAGACCCTCCGATCCACAGTCCTGACCCCCCCCCCATTCATCCTGTACTGATCCCCCCCATTCATCCTGTGCTGACCCCCCCCCCCCCCAATCCAACCTGTACTGATCCCCCCCCATTCAAGAAGAATGGGGGGAACAGTCTGAAGAAGGGTCTCGACCCGAAACGTTGCCTATTTCCTTAGCTCTATTGATGCTGCCTCACCCGCTTCTCCAGCATTTCTCCAGCATTTTTGTCTACCCCCATTCATCCTGTAGTGATCCCCCTCCCATCCATGCCGTACTGATCCCCCCCATTCAACACCACTGACATCCCCCGTGCTCTCCCCTCAGAATTTTACATACTCCAACTAACACTTACTAATTCACCTGCCTCAATCCATCCATTCACCACCGATTGCCTTCTCAACCACCCCCCCCCCCCGCCATCTATCCACCCCGCACTGATTCACACACCCCCTGTCCCTATTGTGCTTCATGATCTTCAGAGTGAGCATTGACTATGTTTGATAACGGAATGCAATCAAATGTGTTTTAATTCCCAATGTTATTATTTGTTTTGACACCTTTAAAGATATTGTGGCGTCAGCCTAAACACGGGCCACTTATGCTCGAACCCTCATCAGGAGATACGAGGGAGGGCACGTGACATCATGGGCTAGAGGGAGTGTCCTGGTACTTAAGGTCTCTCACCTGGAGCAGTCAACAGGTAGCTGAGCCCGAGAGTCCAACCTCGCTCAGCTACAGCAACATTGTAATATGGTTAGTGCACCCACCTAATGTGTCACTACTGAATAAACAACCGTTTGAACCGACCTGACGTCTCACCCTTATTCACCATGTATGGTGCCGCTACAATATTACCAAAAGAACATTTGCTGCAGTTATGTCCTTTGGCCATCTCTTGTCAGTTAGTGTAATGTTTAACCTGTCAGATGGGTATAGTCGGTTTTAACAGCTATTATCATAAAATGCCTTTAGAAATGTCCTTGCAACCTGTATATTTTGTTATGGATAAATTATGTGGGAAGCCAGAGTGTTTCTGTGCCAATAGCAATAACGACCCATGCTATGGCCATGTCATGGTAATTTTCAGTCCTTCATAGAAAACATGCTTGCATCAATCTGTAGTGTGCATGGTCCAGGATTTATTGACACAGGTTGATCATTTGCTGAATAATCCAACCATATTTTTGTTTGGAAGTGGAAAGAACTAATAGAAATTGCATTAATTGTAATGTGTAAAAAGAATTCAGATATTGTATTATAATTTTGCTGCATGTCATTGTGGTATATATCATGTCTTGATTGGTGAATATGTTTAGTTTGTCAGTTATTTGAAGCTGAAATAATATGTGAATGTAGACAAAAGTGCTGGAGAAACTCAGCAGATGAGGCAACATCTATGGAGCAAAGTAAATAGGCAACGTTTCGGGCTGAAACCCTTCTTCAGACTGATGGGTTTCGGCCTGAAACGTTGCCTATTTCCTTCGCTCCATAGATGCTGCTGCACCCGCTGAGTTTCTCCAGCACTTTTGTCTTCCTACGATTTTCCAGCATCTGCAGTTCCTTCTTGAACATAATATGTGAATGCTTCATTGAGCATAATTCTGACTTCGTCCGAGCACATTATCGCACGCGTCATGCAAACCGTCTTAAATGACCATCTAAACTGTCATTTGGCAACCTAAAAAGCTGTCAAGGTTGCCCAGCAGGCAACAGGGAAAAAAAGTTAAGCGAGAGCCCTGCCTGTATACTAGCACTGTCCTGCACATTAGAGTCAATTTACAGTTCACAGAAACCAATTAACCTACAAGCCTGTACTGCAAATGCTGCCATCAGGTATTGTATCATAAGCATACGTTTATATTATACTCTATTTCTTAACCCACAGCTTTAATATTGATTGATGACACTGGGACCGCAACATAATCCATATGGCATTATCCATAATGCATGGTCAGAATCCCCCAACCTGAAAATGACCCGTTTATTCCTTCTCTCATTTTCTATTCATTAACCATCCCTGCACCTGATATCTTCAACTTGTGGCGTCAGCTGATACACAGACTACTTATGGTCGAACCCTCGTCAGTAGCTACGAAGGCTGGCATGTGACGTCATGGGCTTGGGGGAAGTGTCCTGCTACATAAGCCTATCTCACCTTGAGACAGGTAGCGGAGCGAGGGTGTTGTCTCAGCAGCAGCAATGACAATTATGTTAGTGGACCAAACTTACATGTAACAACTGAATAAAGCAAATGTTTATTCACCACGTTTGGTGCCGCTACATTGGTGACCCCGACTATCCAAATTGAAATTTGGATTTCTCCCGACGCACGCAGCCTCGGGAGACCTGATGTCTGCAGCTGACTGCCCAGCCCTGCAGAACGACGCTGCCGCCAACCTGGCCCTACCCCAAGGTATTCGGCAAGCCAACCAGGTCAAGGGGCGCAGTCCAGGCCTTGTGTGACGGCCGCCAAGCTCTCCCGCATGACCTGCCCGGAGCCGACCACCGAAGCGGGGAGGTTGTGGCTGCCGCCACTTCTCCACCAGCTGCTGCTCACCGGAGCTGAGAAGCCGCGGCTGCCGACGCTTCCCCACCAGCCATCGCTCTTCCACCAGCCGCTGCAGGAGCTGCGAGTGTAGCAGACTCCTGCCCCCAGCATCACTGACGCACACCCGACGGCCTCGGGAGCGGGGAGATAATGGGCCCGCCTATTAACCCGCTGGCCGCTGCCCAGGGCCTAGCCACCCGATAAGGCGTGTTTCTGCTCCTCAACGGCGCGGACCCCGAAGATACCTAGGCACTGGCTGCCTGTGCGACCCAGGGATTGAATCGCTGGTTAAGGCCGCCTCAGCCGGCCGGCAAAATGGTCGCCGCGGCCTACTGAAACAAGCGGCCGCCCAACTACAAAAATGGTCGCCGCGGCCGGCCGGAAAAGAAGCTCGACCTTCCCTGACCGCCATCCAAAGCGCCACCTTCCAGCCGGATGCCGTCCCTGCAGCCTGACCACTGGCAACAGCGCCACCCTCTTGTTTCTTTTCACTTTGTTTACACTGTATCACACCGGGTTTAGCAATCAATTTATTTATTTTTATTTAGTTTTTTCTTCTTTGTTTGCTTTGTTGCCGATGTTTCCCAGCCATTGCTGGGGGCCATATTTCTCAGGACACGATCCCCTAGCTGGTCGAGGAGATGCAACTGTGTCTCTTCAGTCCGGTGGCTTTTGCATCGGTCTCCTCGCACCTCTCGGCATATGGCCGGGATGGCCCAAAGCCGGAGCATCGACTGCGCCCGCGGGCCCCACCATCCCGACCCATGCCCTGGTTGTCCCCAACCCACATGCAGGAGCCGCCCTCGACCATTCCATTCCTTCCTCCGGTTCTGGGGGGTCCTGCGTCAGTAGCTACGAAGGCTGGCACGTGACGTCATGGGCTAGGGGGAGTGTCCTGCTACATAAGCTTATCTCAACTTGAGATCTTCCCAGTCAACAGGTAGCTTAGCTCGAGACAACATCCTCGCTCAGCTACAGCAGCAATGGCAATTATTTTAGTGGACCAAACATACATGTAACAGCTGAATAAAGCAACTGTTTATTCACCACGATTGATGCCGCTACAAACTCTAATTTATATTAATAAATTCGCCTTGTAGCATTTCATCAAAGGTCTTTTGAAAATCCAATTGTATCACATCATCTGGTTTGCGATCCTCTGTTCTGCTAGTTATACCCTCAAATATGCTCCAACAGTTTTATTTAAATGTGATTGAACTTTCATTAATCTGTGAGAATTTGACTCCGCCCAATTATATCATTATCTTCTAAGTGCCCTGACACAAAAAACTTCAAGTATTTTCTTGCAACTTGCATCAGATTAAATGTTTTTTTTGTCCTTGCTTTTTCCCCCCATAGGTAGTGAGAGTATATTTGTTACCTTCCAAAATGTGGGAATCATTCTGGAATCTATACAATTTGGAAGATGTCAACTAGTATAACCACAGCCATCTCTTTGAAAGCTCTGAATTGCAAGTGGTCATCACCTTTCAGTCCCATTCATTTTTCCCAATACAATTATTTTCTACTCCTGCTGATTTCTTTGTTTCTTAGTTATTTTGGAAATATACGCTTTAATTTCATGAACATTTTCTTTGTCTTTTTCTTCGAAGGTAGATATGAAATCTTTAAGTTATATGACATTTCCCTAGTTCTCAACATAATTTCTCAAGTTGTCCTACGACTTTAGGCTGTGCACGCCATATGCAAGAAAAAGAACAAGAACATGATTTCTCCTGTCTCAGTCAGTAAGGGACCCAAATTAACTTCTGCCAAAATGTTTCTTTTTACTTATCAACTAAAGTTTTTATTGTTCTGTTTTTATATTTCTCATTAGACCACACATATATTCTACTTCTTTCTTATCAGACCCTTCACCTCACTGCTCAATTTCTGTTTTTTAAATCCTCCATTTTATAACCTTGCATTGTTGGCAATGCCATAAGCCCTTTCCTTCAATGTGGTACCATATTCACCTTCTCTCTTGATAACCACAAGAGGCCACTTTACCTCTTGGGCTCTTCTTCGCCCAAAATGGCTGCAACTGATTTATAAACTTTCCTGATATACCAAAGATAGACACAAAGGGCTTAGCGGGACAGGCAGCATCTCTGGAGAGAAGGAATAGGTGACGTTTTCAGTTGAGATCCTTCTTCAGACTGGTTAGGGATAAGGGAAACGAGAAATATAGACGGTGATGTGGAGAGATAAAGAACAATGAATTAAATTAACAATGATAAAGGGGACAGGCCTTTGTAAGCTGTTTGTAGGGTGAAAATGATAAGCTAGTGCGACTTGGGTGGGGGAGGGATAGATAGCAAGGGAATGTCGGGGCTACCTGAAGTGAGAGAAATCAATATTCATACCACTGGGCTGTAAGCTGCCCAAGCGAAATATGAGATGCTGTTCCACCAATTTGCGTTTAGCCTCACTAACAATGGAGGAGACCGAGGACAGAAAGGTCTGTGTAGGAATGGGAAGGAGAATTCAAGTCTGTAGCAACCGGGAGATCAGGCTGAGCCGATCACGCGGGCTGAGCGAAGGTGTTCCGTAAAACATTCGCCCAGCCTGCGTTTGGTCTCGCCAATGTTTAAGAGTCCACATCTTGAATAACGGACACAGTAGATGAGGTTGGAGGAGGTGCAAGTGAGCCTCTGCCTAACCTGAAAGCGCTGTCCGGGTCCCTGGACAAAGTCGAGGGAGGAGGTATAACGACAGGTGTTGCATCTTCTGCAGTTGCAGGGGAAGGTACCTGGGGAGAGGATGGTTTGGTTGGGAAGGGATGAGTTAACCAGGGAGTTGCAAAGGGAACGGTCTCTGCGGCAGGCGGAAAGGGGTGGAGATGGGAAAATGTGGCTAGTGGTGGGATCCCCTTGGGGTGGCGGAAATTTCGGAGGATTACACGTTGTACCTAATGTACCAGATAGTTTGACACTTCACGTCTTTGTATTTGCGTGATTCAGACTCAAGAAATTGGTTTAATAATGCACTTACTCACTTTCAGTCTTTATATTAAATTCAATATCATGATCACTGCTCTTTAAATGCCTTTAGCAAAAAGATCACTTAATTCTTTCTCACTACGCAATGTTGGATCTAAAATTGTCAGATCGTTTTTTTGTTGCTCAGATTATTGATCTGGAAAAACATCTCTTATTAACTGCTAAATTTATTTTCCCAGTTTACATATTGATTATAATACATGGTCATTGTATTATCCTTGATACACACATTTCTAATTTTCACATCTACACTCTGTTTATTACCATTACTATATCAGGACCCATAAACTCCTACAAATGCTTACTGCTCCTTGATGTTCCTTAACTCATCGACATTGATTCTATTTGTTTCCTGAGCCAAGGCACTTCCACAACACTACCTTTATCTAATTATTTAATATCAGAGTAACCTCTTCTAAAGTATCATGCTAGATTTAAATGATCTTAGTCACTTTTCAATTATGTCTCTATAATTTGCATCATTAATTCTACAATTTGTTACAAATGTTACCCACTTTCAGATAAGGAACCTTCAATTTTATTTTTGTACCTGTTTTTTCCTGCTCTGACTAAATGGAGGTAGACAATAGGTGTAGGAGTAGGTCATTCGGCCCTTCATGCCAGCACCGCTATTCAATGTGATCATGGCTCAATTAGTCCAAAACGTTGCACCGAGACTTCTAACGGGCACCCAAAAAAGGGACCACATCACATCACATTCTGGCCTCTCTCCACTGGCTCCCAGTGCGGTTCAGAATCGATTTCAAGCTCCTCCTTTATGTATACAAAGCCCTTAACGGGCTTGCCCCCACCTACATCAAAAATCTGCTTAC
This sequence comes from Raja brachyura, assembly GCA_963514005.1. Next base: position 43,171,123 of record OY740803.1, on the reverse strand, counting down.
ACACCATACTACCTCCAGGTCCCTCAAGTCGGCCGACTTGGGGTTACGGTCCAGGCATAAGCTCAGGGGCGACCGTGCTTTTGCGGTTGCAGCACCTAGACTATGGAACAGCATCCCTCTTAAAACATATTTCTATTTACAAGCGTTTCTTGAGGTCCTCTGAGGGAGCGCGGTATGTATGTATTTATGTATGTATTGTTAGATCTATGTATCTCTGTTCGTAGCATGTTAGTACCTGCACTGATGTAAAGCACTTTGGTCAACGCGAGTTATTTTAAATGTACTATAGAAATAAAATTGACTTGACTTGATGGCTGATCATCCACAATCAGTACCCCGTGCCTGCCTTATATCCCCTGACTCCGCTATCTTTAAGAATTCCACAGACTCACAACTCTCTGTGTGGAAAAGTGTTTCCTCACTTCCGTTCTAAATGCCTTACCCCTTATTCTTAAACTGTGGTCCCTGGTTCTGGACTCCCCCAACATTGGGAACATGTTTCCTGCCTCTAGCGTGTCCATACCCCTAATAATCTTATATGTTTCAATGATCCCCTCTCATCCTTCTAAATTCCAGAGTGTACAAGCCCAGCCGCTCCATTCTCTCAGCGTATGACAGTCCTGCCATCCCAGGGATTTAACCTAGTGAATGTTCGCTGCACTCCCTCATTGTCCTTCCTCAAATTAGGGGACCAAAACTACACACTACTCCAGCTGTGGAGTATGCTTGTATTCATTGCCCTTTCCTGATAGACTTTGTGTACATACACTGACATATTGTTACACTGGAATACTGTAAAACATCAGAATGTAAAACCTCCGTTTATTAAATAATTATTAAAGAGAATCAACTTTTAGCGACACGTGTAGAATGGCAAGACACATATTTTGTTACTTTTGAACTATTTACATGGTTCTTACCTTTGCTCAAAAGAGAAACTTTCTTTAAGAGTCCTGAATTCCACAGTGATGATATTTGCTGATAATTGTTGTACACTAAAAAATTCACAAACGTCAGCCAGTTCATAATTTGACCATTCAAGACCATATATGTCAGACAGGACCAATATTAGCATGCCAGTTCGTAGGCGGCTTTGCACATCATGCGTCTTGGTTTCTGAAACTCGATTATTTGGATGTCTAGCCATTTTCCTTAAAGCATCTTTCAGAATATCCTGAACCTAAATAATAAGCATAAATCTGTGAACTTATTTTCACATGCAGTTCTCGACCATAAAAAACATGAAATATATTTTTAGATGTGGAAAGGATCTTATTAGTGAAACAGATATCCTTGGAATAACACCACAAATTAAATGTTGTGCAATCAATCCAGAGCTGTCTTGTGTATCTTTTACAATCCCACTTTATCCATCTTCTACTGTGGCTTGTTTGACATTTCCTAACAGGTATATTTTCAAAATGATGGTGTGAAGAGATTTGATGTAAATAGATTATCTAAGGTGCTATGTTATGAGTCAAGTGTCTATGTCATTGTATGAACAAATGAAATGCATAAAGTCCAAATCCATTGTTAAAAGTTTTTCTGGAATTCTTATTAAAGCACTGATTATTATTGACAGAATTTTGAAACAGGATAACATTGCACTTTCATTTAATTTGTAATCTTTCACCATTCTTAAATTAAATGTCATAATATTGTATGTGAGAGGTGGAGGTTTTACTTGACGTCCCCTGACTCCGCTATCTTTAATTCCACAGACTCACAACTCTCTGTGTGGAAAAGTGTTTCCTCACTTCCGTTCTAAATGCCTTACCCCTTATTCTTAAACCGTGGTCCCTGGTTCTGGGCTCCCCCAACATTGGGAACATGTTTCCGGCCTCTAGCGTGTCCATACCCTTAATAATCTTATATGTTTCAATGATCCCCTTTTGTTCTCCCATGTTTCATTGAAACATGGGAGAACAAAAGCCTGCCGGATTTTTCTAGTCATGGATTTTGATTGCATGGGAGCATATTCCCAGTTTTGTTCTGGGATTTAGTTGCACCAGGGTGGGACTCCTTGTTTAAGCATTGGTGACATAATCAGTGATTTATGTTCTGTGGTAAGTTGTAATGCAAGTGGTAGCAGTATCATTGGAGAAACAGTTGCTTCATTCATAAATGGGCAACCCAAACGCAGAGAGTGCAGAATAGTAAGTACATTTATTTCTTATATAAAAAGGCAAGAATTGCCAAGGCATGTGCTTCTCAAACACCAGATTAAAGATTGATGAATGGAAGCAGTCTAGAATATGACTGTATGACACAAAGGACTGCAGGACAGCAAGCAATGAATTTAGGATGGTCGACCATTTGACCCGGCTTACTCATTCAATACAAACATGGCTGATTTTCCATACAAGACATATTCCCATTCCCTTGGCTTGTACCCCAATTCATCTTATTTAGCACATGTATTAAAAAGCTACGAGACTGAGATAAACATATAAACAGAGTAAGTCATTCGAACTATTGATAATCTGACTTACGTCTTTCACCCCAAAGGAAAGAGAAGACCAAGAAACTGGCCTTCCTTCAAAAACCATAGGATTTGTATATACTTCATAGAATTGCCGTAGCTGTTGCAGGAAATTCTTCAAATTCTTTTCATTCCAATTTGTAAGAATATCGAATATCAAATCAACCATGAGTTCACCTGCTAGATGTTTTCCTCTTTTTATATCATTTTTTTCACTTCCGATTAAATTACGTAATTTATCTGCCCAACCTTTATCGTGTGGTGCACAGATAATATCATCATACTGATGCCACTCTGGTGAAATATAAAGGAATTCAGTTAGAAATTAATAGGTATCAAAAAATGCATGCTTTCTGAAGCTCAGCCCATGTTTATCTACTGTTCCTTTAAATTATTCAGTGGGCTTGCCTAATTCTGACCAGGGACGCATATTCCCCATGCAATATCCTTCACTCGGAAAGAAACTTTGCTTAAACTCTCCTCACCCTAACAACATGTATGCTAATGAATGTATGCAAATATAAAGAATCATTTATGTTTAACAAACTATTCATACAGCCTGCTGATCAGGAAATAAATCTGATTCATTTCAGATAAATCTAAGCTGCCTGCCTGTCAAATATGAGGTTTGTGCAAATTCATGCATACTACACATAAGCAACACTGTAGACATATTTTACTTCGGAGTCACGTGAGTGACTTCGTGAAGACCCCGCCAGGCACGCATGCGCGACATATCGTCGACCGCATGCGAGCGACAGGCAGGGAGGAGCGTTGCTCCTCTACTGCTGGGACCTGCAGGTAAGTAAAACACTAACCTGCGGTCTTTTTCTTCTAGGTGGCCCTGTCGCAGGGTCTCGCGGCCGCCTCGGATCTGGCTGCTGCGGCAGTCAGCGGCGGCTCCAATAGTTGGAGTCGGGAAACCTGTTGACCCAGGAGGGTCCGGGCTCACACACTCGCCGGCGGAGGACGGCAGAGGCAGCCCGACTCCACATCACAGTCCGCAGGGGACACCGCGGGCTGGCGGCACGAAATGGAATGGGGCTTGCCGGCTCGCCGTCTCAAGTTCGCGACGGCAGAGCGGCAGCCCCGACTCTACACCACAGCCCGTGGGGAACACCGCGGGCTGGCGGTGTACATGTAGGAGTGGGGCTTGCAGGCTCGCCGTTCAAAGTTAGAAACGGCAGAGCGGCAGCCCCGACTCTACACTGCAGCCGCGGGGGACACCGCAGGCTGGCGGTGTGCATGTAGGAGTGGGGCTTGCAGGCTCGCCGTCAGAAGTTAACGGCAGAGCGGCAGCCCCGACTCTACACCACAGCCCGCGGGGGTGATACTGCGGGCTGGCGGTGTGCATGTGGAGTAGGGCTTGCAGTGCTTGCCATGGACGGCAGCCCGACTCTACACCGCAGCCCGCAGGGGTTTCTGCGGGTTGCTGGCATTCAGGAAGCAGCAGGCTTGCAAGCAAAGGCAGCCTGACTCCACACTGCAGCTGCAGGGATTCTGTGGCCTGTCTACATTCAAGTGCCCTGCTACTCCAGGGTATGCATTGTCTTCAAGAGGTTCAGACTGCCAGCATATAAAAGTTATTTAAGCATGAGAGGCTGGTCACCATACTTTAAAAAAAAAAAGAAATAAAAAAAAAAGAAATAAAATAAATAAAAATAAATAAATAAATAAAAAATAAATTAAAAAACCCTCAGGTAAGATACTAACCTTGAATAGCTAAGCGTCTGTATTAGAGTTTGCTTACAGATGGATGGAGACCAGAATGAAGACAGCGAAGCAGGTCTCCAAGGGCCGTGCGACTTCAGATGGGAATCAGCGGCCACCATTCTAGAAGAATGCGGAGGTCGGGGAGCCCTGCGCAGCCAGGACCCGTCTCTCCACCACGGCTGACCATGGGGCCGCAAAATGGTGGAGCACCGCGTGGGACCAGGGTAGGCAAGACCTGGACTCCCTACCACTCTCACCTAAGCATAGTGACTGTGGGGCAAAGGTGCGTAAACGTGTGACCCGCTCGGTGGCTCGTTTTGTCTCTCCTACTATGCAGGTCTCAGAGATGGGGGAGAGCTGCGCACAGGTCATGCCCCGCTGCAGCGGGAGGCATCGACATACCGCCGGGGGTAACCTGCTAGACTGCGAGCCGGTGATGGACCTGCTGGAAGTTGGGGAGCCCTGCAGGAGCAGGAGGTACCGGTGTCCACTGGAACAGGCTGCCGGAGCGCAGACCGGTGGCAGCAGTTTACGGCTGGGCAACCCCGTTGTTACGGGTAAAGCCGGCTATGCGCCCTCACGGACCCGTGTGGTTAAGGGTGACGGCAAGCCTGCACGGACAGCGGAGCCGGTATTGGGGACCGGTACCGATCCTTGCCTCTGCCTTCCCACCAGGCAGAGGTGCCGCTTAGGTCCGAACGACGGCGGACTAGCGGTATGTCCGTGCAGGAGTCGTACACCCTGCAGGAGCAGGAGCAGGAGGTACCAGTACTGCACCGGAACAGGCTGCCGGAGCGCAGACCGGTGGCAGCAGAATACGGTTAGGCAATCCCGTTGCTGCGGGTAAAGCCAGCCAAGCGCCGTCACAGACCCCTGGGGGTGAGGGTGACGGTGTGCCTGCACGGACCACGGAGCCGGTATTGGGGACCGGTTCCGACTCCTTTCCTCTGCCTGCTCGTCAGGTAGAGAGGCCGCTAAGGTCCGAGGGATGCCGGGCTAGCGGGTTGTCCGTGCGGAAGTCGTTCAGCCCCGCAGGAGCGGGTGCTGACGAGTACCTGTCAGCCACTTCGTTGAGGTGTGACCTACTGGCAGAAGCCCCAGCGACTCATCAGGGCCTGGGGAAGTCGACCTGTTGTCCGTGTGTAGCGGCAGCGGTCGCATGGCTAGGATGGAGCTAATGGTGGAGCAACTATATCAGCAGGACCTGGATCGGCAAGAGCAGGAGTAGGAGTCTCAGCGGTCTGGGAGTCGGATCATGACCGCCACCTTCAATGCAGAAGAGCCCACTGCTCTCGATCCAGAAGAAGGAATTGGAGGTAGTGTCAAAAATCTGAAACCTGTATTCAGGGGTACCGCTGCACTCTACATTGGCAGTAAGTATTAATTTCTTGACGACACACCAGTTCCAAGACCAGGTGCTTTCAGAAACCATGGAGAAGTACAAGGATCCTGGAAATTGTGTTCCCCGGAACGTCCCGAGGGTCGACTCAGCCATCTGAGGGAACATTAGTTCCAATGCGAGGGCACAAGAGATGAAGAGGCAGGAAATTCAGAAGCTATTGGCGTCGGGCATCACGGTGCTCGTTAGGACCCTCGATGGGACAGGTGCATCCGCAGAGCAGCAGGATGCTCTAGCCCTCCTGTGTAGCCCACTTCGGGAAACTGTTTTAGTCAGAGCTCCATCCGGCCCGACATTAACCCTGAATTCGCTGGGTTGGGTCCTACCTCCACCACACCACCAAGACAGCTGTTTGGGGAGGACCTGCCCAAGCAGGTCAATGACGAGGCCATCAAGAACACATTTGCACCAGCTCCCCAACAGCAGAAGCCTTGTTAGGGCAGAGCCAGCATAGACTACCTCACCACACACCAGCTGCAGGAACAAGGATTTACCGAGGCGATTGAGCAGCACCCAGCAAAGACGGAATACTAGAAACCAGAACGTCAGGCCCGCCGGTAACCATGGAGGTAAGGGGGCCTGGTTCTCTTGGAAGTGCTGCATGCATAACCTCACAAGTAGGGGGGAGGTACATACATTCTGGGGCTCTGTTTGTCACTATCCAGGGAACAGAGCTATAGACATAATAGATGCATGTAACAGCCTTGCTTGCGCCAGGGAACTGACTTTCGACATACTGCTAAGCTATGGGTAAATTGGAGCTACATTCCAGCCACATAATTGGGTCGTTACGCTATCAAAGCTTGGGTGAATAAGCAAAATCTCGGCAGGTATAGCGAATGCTGGACAATTACGAGCTTATGCAACTGCCAATCACAGCATAATTGAGGTACAATGGTGGATTAGCAATGATTGTGATTGTTAAATCCCATCATTACATCAAACCTAGTAGTCGCGTTACAAACCGACGCAAGCACCAAGGGCTGGGGAACTACTGACACCATTCCAGTTGGGGCAGCAAATGGGATTGCATGATTCTACTTTCTTCAATCACTAGGTATAAACTGTTAGATATGCTTGGAGCATGTCACGGGCTGCGCATTAATGCACTAATCTGCAGCATACGTATGTTCGTCTTCCAAAATAATACCACTGAGTTGGCATATTAAACCTTATGGGTGGTGTCAAGTTAATATCTTGGGATGAATTGGAAACATTAATTTGGCTCTGGTGGATTGAAAGAATTGGGTTCAGCTATGTACCTTCTGGATCAGCTCAATATAGTGGCGGACACCAGGTCACAAGTATTAATAACGACATCAAGTAGATTGAACCTCCAAATATCTGCTAAAATTATAGCCTAATATGGAATACCAGATTTCGACCTCTTTGCGTCCAGGTTCAGCCATTGGATACCAACATATGTCTTGAGAACTAGATCCTGGGGCAGTGGCGATGGACGCGTTTTCACTACATTGGGGAGAAATGCGGGGTTTCTATGCTTTCTCCATTCTGCTTCATCAGACAGGTGCTGCAGGATACGCAACCAGGCTCTGCAACATAAAGGACGATGGATGTCAAACAGCATCGTGCAGAGACAGTCCAGTAGGAAGCAGTACCTCGCCTACATAAGGATATGGGAGGTTTCTGTAGTCGGACCTAGACCATCTACATATCTGCTATACTCTCCAAGCTGCTGGTATACTCATGGGTCATCATTAGGATGTGTCCCTCAGTTACAGTGCCAGGAGTGCATTGTCGTCCTATCGCTAGATTGGACTGCGATGAGGTAGTGTTGACCTTCCTCAGGAGCTGGTCGCCCATGATGCAGATGGTCTTGCTCACCTTCAAAGTGGTTATGGTAATGGCACTGAACACAGCTCAACAGGTCCTGACTTTACAGGAATTAAACCTGGATAGAATGACCGGACCATAATAAGGTAACTTCTTTATAGAAGAATTACTTACACTACACAGACCTGGGACTACACGTCTGCAAATGGGCATCAGATGTATGGAGACGGGTCTGTTTCAGCCATGGAAACCCACGTCACAGGGTGATTGTGCAGACTATCTCCAGATGACACGAGGTGCTATTCGGTGCAGCAGGTAAGACACTAATATTTTAAATGTCATTCTATCAGGGCTGCATCCACATCAGTGGCAAGGACTATGGCGGTGTTCATGGATTTTGGCCTCGCAATAGCGAGCTGGGCCAGTGAATCTACACTTCAGCGGGTTTATAACTGATTTATAACCGCTCCCACAACGTTGGCGGATTCAGTTTTAAGTGCTGTTCTCTAAACGTTTGTCCCCGAGTTCAGGGGGTTATTGTTGTATTAACAAATGTTATTATTTTTCAGCTTGTTCAAGTCTGAAATACGTTAACATACTTCCTCCATCAGAATTACGGCAGTGTGTGAGCATGGGCGTGGTCCAGGGCATGTAATCACAGAGCTTTGAAATCTTCACGAAGTCACTCACGTGACTCCGAAGTAAAATAGTAAGATTAAACAAGAACTTACCAGTTTGAAGTTTGATCTTTATTTTATGAGGAGTTGCGATGAGGGATTTCGTGCCCTCCGCTCCCAACCCTCTATTAAATATTCAACTGGTATGGTCAAGTTTTAATCTTACTATCTTCGGTTTGTGATCTGTGATTCCACACCGCTGCTTTGAAGAATGTCGCGCATGCGTGCCTGGCGGGGTCTTCACGAAATCCCTCATCGCAACTCCTCATAAAATAAAGATCAAACTTCAAACTGGTAAGTTCTTGTTTAATCTTACTATTAACATTGCTGTGTAAAATTAATCTGGAATGCCATGTACTATTACAGGAAAGTAATAATTAGAAAATATATTGATTTGCCAAAAGAATATAAAGTTGAGAATGTAGTTTGCAAATGAGCTCATGAATTTGTTTATGCTAAAAACACAGGCCGAATGGCCTAATTCAGTTCCTATAACATATCAATATAATTGATGATGTATGCCAGGGTCTAGAATCATACAACATGGAGACAGACCCTTTGGCCCAAATGCACAGTCTTGTACAACTACAACATAACATCCCAATTTCTATACTCAATGATGAATGCCATTGTGCCAAAACCCTCCTTCACTACTCTATTTACCTGTGACACTACATTCATGGATATATGTACTTGTCTCCTAGGTCCCTCTGTTCTTCAAACCTCTACAGGTTCCGACTGTTTACTTTGTCCTACTGCAGCTTGACTTCAATAAATGCAACACGTTATACTTTTACAAATTTAACTTCATTTGCCATTCCTCAAATTACTTAACAAGCTGATCGGGATCCCGCTGTAATTCATGATGATCTTATTCACTGTCTATATCACTATTTTTAGTGTCATCTGCAAACTTAACAACCTTGCCTTGTACATTCTCAACCAAATCATTTAAATAGATGATAAACAACAATAACAATCTTTCAAGAACTGAGAAATATTTCACAAATTATGAAAGGTCTTGTTGGAGAGTGTGTTAGAATTCAAGCTTCCTGCCAATTTTTTAATCAGAGTTCATGGCAGAGAAATCTGTTCACACACTGTACTCAGTTCCTAGGAGTGATCTTTTGTTTTAAACTAAAGATAACATAGAACCAAGTCTAACTAATACCTCTGATATACATAATGAAGCACTAGGGATCTTGCAGGATGCTTATAATAATCTGCTTTCTTTCTTAAAAGACATTCAAAACCATAATAAGTAAAATAAACAATTTTGTATATTTAAAGTACATATTGCACATGGAAGCCATATGCAATTTAAGTCAAGATAGATTGATCACAAAATATGAAACAGGACCAAGAGGGCCAACCGATTTGCCAAATATGAGAACAAAAGTCAGTTTTATAACATTTATTTGCATAGTGCATAGGATAGAAAATTAGTATCATTTTGAAAAAGAGACTAGTTGTAAACCCAATGGTAAGAAACTAATTGTATGGACCTTCTTACCTCTTTCACAAAGCAAATGTTGTTTTATAACTAAGCAGCGATTTGTGATCGAATGTTTTGGTGAGTCAGACTTATAAATAAATTCGTAGTCCATTTTATTGTCATGTAGGACTACATACTTATAAGGATGTTGTTTTTCAATCTTGTCTTTATGAACAGAATGGCACCCTTCAATTAAGTATCCATGTTCTCCTAAATCCCTGTTGAAGTGAAGCATAAATAATTTATCGTATTTGACCCAAAAGAATCAAATAATTCATATGCAATAAATCTCATTTTTTCTAAATAAAGTACAAATGAAAACAGTAAGCAGTAAAAGCAAAGAGTTAAGGAGCTGTCCCACTGCGGGGACGACACGTGGTCCTAGGAGGTCCTATGAGGTAACTGGAATTCTCCTTCATCCTCGAGGGAAGTGCCCGCATACTGACGACCAACCGGTAATGTAAAATGCTTCTTAAAAATGTCGCCACTCCTTTCCACCCCTTATCTCCCCTCTCCTCTGTAAAGGAGTTAGGATACACTGTGCAGCGCTCTTTTACCTTTCTGTTAATCGCGGGTGTCAATTTCATACAGCGCTCCCTCGTATTTGTGTGTGTGTGTGTGTGTGTGTGTGTGTGTGTGTGTGTGTGTGTGTGTGTGTGTGTGTGTATGTGTGTGTGTGTGTGTGTGTGTGTGTGTGTGTGTCTGTGTGTGTCGAGCGTCAAGGTCGAAGACAGTCGCTGAAAGGTCGCGTCAGTGGGACAGGCCCTTTATACAGAGCAAGAATCAAAGTATACATGAGCATGGGCAGAGGCGAGGGAAGTGTTCATTTCCATCTTAGATGGTTATATAAACTTAAAGCAGCAGATATTTTTATCTATATTTTATATTTGTTCTCCACTCAAGAATTAAAATAAATTAGTATAATTAATCCATTGATGGAAGGACAATGTATTGCGGCATCAACCACTTAATTTGACTAATTCACAGTTCCACTGGCATCACAGATGAATAACTTCTTTAAAAGTTATATTTCTGTTCTGCAAGCTAGAAGAGCATTTTACTTCGGAGTCACATGAGTGACTACGTGAAGAAGCCCCGCCAGGCGCATGCGAGTCATTACGTCGACGCATGTCGCATTGAACGGGCTGGAGAGCGCAGCTCCACCAGCGGTAAGTAGAAAATCTCGCAGGTAAGTGTTTTAAAAAACTTTCCAGCGAGATTTAAGCTCCGTAAGGCTGGCTTGCGAGTCAGCAGGAGCCTGTGGTACAGCGGGAGGAGCAAGCGTGGGTCACACAGCATTGCGGTCCCATTGCAGCGATCAGGAAAATAGATAAGTGTGGTGCCGGTTCCGATACCGGTGGTCGTTATTTCCGTAGTTAATAACCCTCCAGCTGCTCTAGTGTCGCAGGGCACTGAGGCCACAACGATAGGAATGCACATACAAGGTCTGCTCTGAGTATGTGTTACCAGATGCAGTTTTCTTAGTTTTATGCACACAAATAGACAAGAAAATGTAAAAGAACGTAACTCTCCTCCAAGACAGGACAAGAATGTGGGGGAGACTGGAAATGGAGAAAATGCTCCAAACTTTACTCAGTCAAGGGTCCAAAGACCCAGAGCTTCCCAGGCCGCCTCCGAAGGAGTTCCATACACTGAGTATGCTGCCTGTTACAAATGGGAATCTGACTCTCCAGTGCCTTGTTTAGGTCTGGATGAGGTCTCCATAGAGCAAGACTCAGGAGAACCAGGGCAGGAGGAGACTGACCCTGAAGCTGGTGTCCCTACTTATGTGTATACACCAGAGCACAAAAGCCACGCTCCGGGTGTTCCCGATGTGGCATCAAGTTTTGCTATATTGGAAGGGACTGGTGAGGCTATGGATGAGAACCTGGCTGCCAACATTTATTATTTGGTTTCTCACCGGCTCCAAGAAACTGTTATGACTTAAACAGCTGAAAAATATATAAAACACCCGTCTATTGTGCCTCGCTCAGGGTGCCAACAGTAAACTCAGCAATTTGGGCACCCATGAGTGTAACGATGCAAGGGCAGGAAATGTGTTTCCAGCATGTCCTCTAGCTGATATCGGTTGGCATCACTGCATTTGGGAAATACATGCAAGGGTCGATAATGTCCAAAACTCATAAGGACATGCGTTATTCTGCAATGCCTATTTCGAACCTGATTGTATGAGGAAAATTGCCATTTGGCCAACATTATACCCAAAAACCTTACAAATAGTCATTTAACCCACAGTGTTCCAAACCTTAACTGAGTCGCTACGGGACAGGGATGTACAGAAACATATTTTCCTAACTTCAGATTGTATAGAAAAGTAGTGTCTACCCCTGACTTCCTTTTCCCATCCTCTCTGCCATTCTTTTGTTAAGCCCTCTTTAATTATTTCTCTCAGTTCCACTCTCCCCAATGATACATGGATATCTATTTATCTTCTTAAACTCTCCTTTGCTATGAGGTCCACCTGCTCATTCCCCCTCAACCCAGCATGCCCGGGAACCCAGCAAAAAGTGACGTTACACGCAACCCAACACACTCTAGATTTCATTTAGAATGTCAGGACGAGCTTTAGATTTCCCTACTCTTAAAGTTTCAAGAGCAGGTGCAGAATCCGAACAGATAATGACTTCTCTAAAACTAGCTTCCTCAATCCACCATAGAGCCCATTGAATTGCCATTAATTCAGTTGTGAGAACAGAGCTTCCATCAGAAATGCATCGGCCAATCTTTAACCCAAGCTGCTCCACATACACTCCAAACCCAGCTCTCCCACTAACTGGATCTTTAGATCCATCTGTAAAAACAATCAAAGTGCTCTCACTGATTGAATTAAGATATTCCACTATTCTTGGAGTCACCTCGCACTTATCTTTTTCCTGAAGAAAAGCAAGCTCAATAAACAGTTCAGGAAGAATCCAATATGGCACAGGTAACCATATTGTATGCTCTATAATACCCCCTTGTTCCAAACCCAGCTTCCTAGCCCACTGATTTATAATGACAAAAAATGTGTTATATTTGTTACTATCATCTACCTCTTGCAACAAATACCTTGCTGGGAAGGTATCATTACACCCACAAAGTTTAGCCCAGTAATGTAACCCTAGCTTAATGCGTCTTAACCATAAGGGCATTTCTCCCATTTCAACAATCAGGGCAGGGACTGGGGAAGTTCTGAAGGCTCCAAAGCAAAGCCTCAAAGCCTTTGCCTGCAACACATCTAGCCTAGCCAGAACAGTTTTAGACGCAGACCCATACACAAAACACCCATAGTCAAGAGAAGATCTGATCATGGCCTGATAAATTAGCATCATTGTCTCCCTGTTGGCCCCCCACTCACGCCCAACCAGACTTCTCATAACATTCAGAACTTTTCCACATTTCAACACAATTTTACCTACATGCACAGCTCTTCAAACCAAACACCCAAAAACCTTTACCTTCTCCAATAGAGACCCATACATATACAGCCCTAACTTAGGTAATTTTCTTTTAAAACCAAATACCATATATTTAGTCTTAGAGGCAGAGATTTTAAAGCCCCATGTGTTCCCCCATTCCTCTACAGACACTAACACTGAATCTGTTTTAAAACAAACTCTACATTACGACCACTTTTCCAGATGACCCCGTCATCTGCAAACAAAGACAGACCAAATCTTCTCTCTAATTTACAAAATATGTCGTTTATCATGATATTAAATAAAAATGGACTGATAACACTTCCCTGCGGGGTTCCATTCTCTATTTCTACAGTCTCTGAGCTGACGCTACTAACCATTATTTGTATTGTTCTAGTCAATACAAAATCCTTAATCCAGTTGAACATTCGTCCCCTGACTCCCAAGTCAAACATTTTAATCATTAATCCCTCCTTCGACAAAGAATCATATGCCTTCTCAATATCAAGGAATAGACTCAGTACTGTTTCCTTGCTCCTAAATGCCCTTTTAATATCCTGATCCAAAACTGATACAGACTCCATTGTAGACCTTCCATTCCTAAAGCCATTCAGTACATCAACAAATAGTCCTCTGGTTTCTAAAAAATAAACTAGTCTGTTGGTTACCATCCTCTCCATAATATTACAGAGCACTGATGTGATCGCTATAGGGTGATATGAACCAGGGTCAGATGCCTCTTTGCCCGGTTTTAAAATAGGGACCATGACTGCATATTTCCATTCCTTTGGTAAATAACCCTCTGCCCACACAGTATTAAACAAAGCTAAGATTTCATCAAGTACAGTATCATCCAGATGTTTAAATAACTCATACGACAACCTATCTCTCCCCGTGGGTGGTATTTGCCCCGGACATAATTGCATCCTTCAACTCTTTTATAGTAAAAAACAGGTTACAGGTATTATCATTTACTAAACTCCTCTCCAGCTTCCACTGATTAACTGCCATCAGCTCGGTTCTCTTTCTACACCTCTCCACTCCCATGCTCTCTGATCTATGCACTGCTTGAAAACTGTCAACACACGTCTCAGCACTGGTGTTACTGAGGGCTCAGAATCACATTGTAATGGCTTATCTAGAGGATATGTTAATTGTAAATGCCACTCAGGAGACAGCTGAAGAACTGGTTTCAGCAACCATAAGCCTATTTGAAAGGCTAGGGTTTCTGTCCATCCAACAAAATCTAAGTTACAGCCATCCCAAACTATTGATTACTTGAGGTTTATCATTAATTCAGTTGATATGTCAGTAACCTTGCCAACAGATAAGGTTGGGGATTACAAATGTCTGTACTTGCCTTGCTGAGAAACCTTATCCCTCCATCCGAGAACTAGCTACGATTATTGGTAAAATGGTAGCGGCATTTCTGCTGTCGAGTTTGGACCTCTGCACAATCAAAGTCTGCAAAGAGCCAGAGAACAAGCACTAAAAATCGTGCAGGTCATTTTGATAGGTCCATGTAGTTAGCTGCATTGCAATGGTGGATTCTCAATGTTGCACAACCTACTAGAAAATATTTTGGTTCAGCAACCTTCAGTGGTATTAAAAACTGATGTGAGCGCTCTCGGATGGGGAGCTATGGACAACGCCACCAGTTGTGGTGGTCGATGGACTGTCCAAGAGGATTTAATTCTTCAAATAAATGGTATAAATTATTTGAAGTTATTGGGGACGTTTTATGGATTGATGGCTTATTGTTCTACGATGAATAACTTACATGTTCAATTACAGGTAGACAATATCACAGCTGTGGCATATATCAATCACATGGGGGAGTAAGATCAGTTTCATGTGATAATCTGGTCAACCTCATGTGGCAACCTTATGAGGTATCTCTAAAAATATCTGGCTTTCAGCTATCTATCTACCAGGGAGAGACAATATTGTGGCAGACGACAGATCACAAAAGTTCAATGACAATACAGAATGGCTGTTAAATCCAGAAGTTTTCAAAAAGATTGTCAGTCGGTATGGGTTACCAAATATTGATCTGTTTGCGTCCAGATTAAATCTCCAGTTGCCTAAATATGACTCATGGGAGCCAGACCCAAGAACAGTAGCGGTGGATGCATTCTCGCTACATTGGGGAAGTATAGTCTTCTATGCTTTTTCCCCATTTTGCCTGATTAGGCAATGTCTCACCAAAATAGAGCAAGACCGCCACAGGATTTTTGGTGCTTCCAAACTGGCCTACACAGCGATGGTTCCCATTGGTGCTCAGAATGATGGCTCAGATGACAATCCCCAGCTGCAGTAATTTGTTGGTACATCCAGTAACAGGAGAAAGTCATCCATTACATGATCGTATTAATTGTTAATCTGCAAGTTCTGACCAGACCATTACAAGGGCTTGGACTGTCGGATAGGACCATGAATGTCATAACTGCAGCTTGGAGAGATAGCACAAAGAAACAATATATGTCTTATATAAAGAAATGGGAAATCTTTTGTATACAGTCAGATATATCTTATCATACTGCAAACATATCGATGTATTGGAGTTCCTTGCTATGTTGCATTTTGATCAGCACCTGAGTTATAGTGCCAATAATAGTGCTTGGAGTGCTTTATCCTCCTATTTAGGACAATGTTCAGAACGACACTCTATCGGGTCTCATCCGTTAATATCCCGATTTATGAGAGGAATTTTTAATTAAAATCCTACCAAACCCAGATATACAGAAATCTGGGATGTCAGTATAGTTCTCACATTGCTTCGGCAGTGGGCTCCAATTACGTCACTGTCTTTTCAGAAGTTATCATTTAAAGTGGTTATGCTCATGGCATTAGTATCAGCACGAGTACAAATATTACAAATGATGCGGTTAGATTGTATGCAGTTGTCTGTAGATAAAATTACTTTTTATGTCTATGATCTAAGCAAGCAAAGCAGGCCTGGAAAGGCTGGAACCAAGGTAATCTTTAAAGCATACCCTGTGAACCAAACATTGTGTATGGTTAAGCATCTGACTCAATATATTGAAGTAACCAAGAGTCTCCGAGATTGTGAGACAGCAATACTCATTACCCACAAAAATAATCAACAAAAAAACATATTAAAAAAGTGCCAGTACAAACTATTTCTAGACGGTTAAAACAGGTTCTGTATTTAGCAGGGGTGGACACTCATGTGTTTAAATCTCACTCCACCAGGGCGGCATCGATGTCCGCAGCGAAGGCGCAGGACGTGCCGCTCGACCAAATTCTAGAGGCCGCAGGATGGTCTAACGAAGTAACTTTTTCTAGATTTTATGATAAACCTGTTGTGACAGTGCCAGGGTTTGCACATGCTGTGTTGGGTTCTGTTCAATTTGTTTGCTTTGTTTCATATCATTTGTTTCATATAATTTGTTGTAATTTCCCCCTGGGATAGAGGGGTTATTACTTTCCTTTGTTGTTATTATTATTATTAAAATAGTTATTGAATAATTTGAAGCAATTTTCAATATACTATATATTCACTACTGTGTCAACTGAAGTAGTGAGTGAATCTACGGCATGAAAATCACAGAGCTTTGAAATCTTCACGTAGTCACTCACGTGACTCCGAAGTAAAATAGTAAGATTAGATGATAACTTACCTGTTCGAAGTTTGATCTTTATTTTATGAGGAGTTACTATGAGGGATTACGTGCCCTCCGCTCCCAGCCCTCATAATCTAACGGATCATCTGGTAGTTCTAGTCTTCTGTAAGCCTTACTATCTTACTTCAGCTATCGGTTTCTATGTTTTTCACGCCGCTGCTTTGAAGTATGACGTGCATGCGCCTGGCAGGGCTTCTTCATGTAAACCCTCATCGTAACTCCTCATAAATTAAATATCAAACTACGAACAGGTAAGTTCTCGTTTAATCTTACTATTCTAGAAGTGAAACTATAATTAACAAAACATGAATACATTCGTTTAAAAAAAGTTAAACCACACAAATTCAAATTTAATTAAATATATAAAACATTCTTAGATTAAGATGGCAGTACAGATGGCAGTCTGCAAACTTACAGACCAGTGACCCCAGACAACTATATTTGCAATGTCTGCAACTGGAAGGTCAACCTGTGAGCATGGAGAATGCAGAATTGGATGAAGAATGCTGTAATGGAGCTCCCAGAAACACAGATTATACAAAGTGAATATGTTTTTATGAAATAGAAATTATGTTTGGCAAATCTTTGAGATGTTTGACATTCAAACTGGGATGTCAAACAAAGGGGAATCTCTGATTGTCATGCGTTTTCGGAAGGCATTCAATAAGATGTCATCTGTGATGGATTAGGTGGAGCTGACTAAGTTCTAGGATTGTGCCAAGTTTATGATGAGCTGAATTCATCATTGAATTCAACCATGATGCATTGACAGGCTGAGGGCAAAAACTGATAAGAACTGAAACCCTATTCAACTGAAGGGGTCACTGATTTTGGGGGGGAAATTAGTGAAATTATTTACTTATCTCACGTTATTTTTATATTTTTAATTATTTGCTTGCAATTTAAGAACTTTTAAAAGTTTTTATCTAATTGCTTTCTGCAATGCATGAGTCAGTGTCTCAAACTTCTATTTATGTGTGCTGAAGGTGTCCAGGACATGGAGAGATCAGAAACTAGCACAATCATGATCAAGGCAATTCCCTCCAGTCGGTTAAGTGATACAACCCTAAATATGCAAACATACTCTTCATTATTCTTAAATTCAAAAAAATAAAACCCTGCCAGAAAAGTATTCAAGCAATTAAAACTCATAATCAAATGCAAACTTACTTAGTTACATTCATTTCCAATATGTTTGTAGCCCAGTTATCAGCAAGACTTCCTGATCTTATAACTACTTTATCTTTATCCGGATTGAATTTAAAATCCTTTGACAGTATTGCATGGAAGTAAATGGAAACCGTTTCTTCAGGTTTTAAATTTGTGTAACTGCAAATTTAAAACAACAAGTTTATAACAAACAAAATCATAGTACTACTCGATAAGTCAAAAAATATTTCATGATTCATATTAGTGCTATTTCCCTTTGAACAATTTTGTTCCCATTTATTACAGTGGTTTTAAAAATACATAAAATAATTGATATTACAACAGAAACTGATTAATGCAGATGCTGGAAATATAAAACAAGAACAATAAATGCCAAAAGTATTCAGAGGGTCAGACCACATCAGTGGGAAGAGAGTCAACCTTTCAGGTTGGAGATTCTTCATCAGAACTTTAGTCAAGATCTCTGGCCTGAAACATTGACTCTGTTTCTCTACTTGCACTTGCAACCTGTCCCTATGAGTGTTATAAAATAAAACTATCTGAACTCAATTGGTCACATTTATAGCAGGCTTTCCAAGTGGTGAGGACATGCTAGACTAGAATTCTTTGGAATATGGAAAGCTAGGAGTAGTTATTATTTCAATTTATTTGCAAAAGAGGACAACAGCAGTTACACTAGCAACAGGCTAAGGTTAAATGTAAACACGGTTGATCATATTAACAACTAGCAAAGAGAAAGTGGGAATTGTAAATGCAAGAAGCCATGAATGCAAGAAGACATATTGAATTAAACAAAACAAGCTAATGGGTTGCAACTAACAACAAAGTAAGACCTAATAAATAAAATGCAACATTAAGAGGTATCGGCAAGCGTTGCAGAAAATAATCCAAAATGCAAAAATCCATAAGGTGGTTCAGAAGGAGAAAAATTAGAGGAGAAAACAAAGTGCTTCAAATACATCCTGCTGGCCAAAGCAGGCAATCATATTGATACAACCTGACATTAAAAAACCTTAACAGGGAAATATCCACCTAAACAAAATTCAGAATAACAGGATGTGAGATGAAGGACAGGAAGTCTACTCAGCTAAAACCCAGCAAAGATCATCTAAAATGGTTCATTAAAAAGTCATCTACCTATTAACTCAATCATTAATTTCCAACCTTAAGTCAGAAGTCTTTTCCTTTAAATGTTTTTTTTGCTGTTTTTTTTCCTTCCTGCTTAATGATGTTTTATCTGCATCAGCACTATTGCTTATTGTTGGCATTGACAATTCCTTGGTACTTTCCTGCTTTGAGCTTTCCGATGGTTCATCAATATGTTTTTCTTCCACAGTCTTGTGTTCCTGCTCCGGTCTTTTTTTCTCACTCTGTCGAAGCTGTTTCTTTTTATTATCAGTACCTGAATCTCCACCCTAGAGGGCACCAAAGACAGCATAAGTGACTTCTGAAATGCCTTCAATTGTCTGATGTTTTCAAACCAGGCACGTGATGTCAGGGTAGGCAAGGTAGGCAATGCTTACCCTGACTAAAATTATAAAACAGTAATTATTAAATATAAATAGTAAAGATTTCCAATTCATATACTAAATTCAGTATTTATTATTAAATGGTTATTATTTTAATAATCGATCTTAGGTAGGCATAGTTTTCCCATGCCTTTCATCCGCTGTACATGTAATACACGTAATTATGTTTAACTCATGTGCCGTGGACACTGTTTCAAGCCTTCACTTACAACAGGCAATAAAGGCAGCTGAAATTCTGCCTTTGCACCGTGGACTGCACGTAAGGTGCTGCGCATGCCTACAGAAGAGACCAATCTGCGCATGCGCGGTTTTTAAAGATTATATAAAAATCGACAAACTGCCTACAGGACCGATCTGCGCATGCGTGGATTTTTACGATTGTTAAAAGTCGACTGATTTCCCAGTGCATACCCTGAGTAATTACTCACGGCGCGTGCCTGTTTCAAACTTACATGTTTATATCGGGATCAGTAGCCTTACATGTTCAGTTCAAGTTCTCTAACCTTTCTGTGCTTTGTCCAAGGTGGACCACCTTGCAATAATATCATGGTCATCATCTACCAAAGTAAAAAGATCAAACCCCACCTCAAACAATCCGCCTCTTCCACTTGGGTTGAAGATAGAAACAAAAAGCTGGAGTAACTCAGCGGGACAGGCAGCATCTCTGGGGAGAAGGAATGGGTGACATTTTGGGTCGAGACCCTTCTTCTGTCAGCCTATCTGGACTCACAGATTACTGTGATTCTTCCACTTGGGTCTTGCCTTCCTCACTGTTAAGATTCTAAAGCAATGACTGATGCAGCAGAATCATTGCATTCCAAGCATAATTGAACAAATTTACAGTAACACATGATTATACATGAGAAAACATTGGCTTTGTTAGCAGATTCTTAAATAGAAAGTACCGTACACTGGAATCCCAGAAATGCTCAATTTGCATATATACCATTTGCTTTTGTAGTTCTATTAGTGACTTTATAAAGTACCTTTATAAGACTTGGCAAAAAGTGAGCTCATAGAATTGAGGATAAATTAATGGTCCAGCAAAAGAATCTGACCTTGTGAAATGAGAGGAATATCTGATATCTAGCATTTTCACAAATAGCAAAGATGTTGTTGGAAAGAACTATATCCAAGTTTGTCAATGACATAGGATATGCAGCAGTGAAAGCTGCAGAGCAAATCATTACATTAAAAAAATCAAATTAGAAACATAGACATAGAAACATAGAAATTAGGTGCAGGAGTACGCCATTCGGCCCTTCGAGCCTGCACCGCCATTCAATATGACCATGGCTGATCATCCAACTCAGTATCCCGTACCTGCCTTCTCTCCATACCCTCTGATCCCCTTAGCCACAAGGGCACCATCTAACTCCCTCTTAAATATAGCCAACAAACTGGCCTCAACTACCCTCTGTTGCAGAGAGTTCCAGAGACCCACCACTCTCTGTGTGAAAAAAAGTCCTTCTCATCTCGGTCCTGAAGGATTTCCCCCTTATCCTTAAGCTGTGACCCCTTGTCCTGGACCTCCCCAACATCGGGAACAATCTTCCTGCATCTAGCCTGTCCAACCCCTTAAGAATTTTGTAAGTTTCTATAAGATCCCCTCTCAATCTCCTAAATTCTAGAGAGTATAAACCGAGTCTATGCAGTCTTTGGTCATAAGACAGTCCTGACATCCCAGGAATCAGTCTGGTAGAATGAGGAAAACTGTAGCAAATAGATTAGCATGGATAAATGAGACAAATGGGCAGCTGCAAAAAGAATACAAAGTATTCCCTAAATGGTGAGAAGTCAGCATTTATCCAGCTCCACCCATTGACTAAACACATTGTGCTATTGGAGCTTCTGATAAATTTGCTATACAGCATCTCTGATGTTGAAGACATTGTGAACAGCATGTTTAGTGAGCTGGTCTCATTGTACATAAGGATTGTGCAGTCAAAAAGCTGAGTAACCAACAGGCAGAGTAGGAGACACAGGTGAGCAGTGTAGGGATCCTCTGTGGACAAATCCCTCTCAATACCGACAATATTGGACAGAAGATCTCTTGGGGAAAGCAGTCACAGCTAAGTTCATGACAGGTTCCATTGCACAGAAGAGGATTAAAAAAAGTGAAGAGCTAGAGCAATTAGGGATTCAAGTATAAGGGGAGAAGTCGAAAGTTTCTGGGGCCACCAGCAAGATTTCAGGGTCGTATATTACATCACTGCTGCTAGAATCAAGGATGTCTCCATGTGGCTTGATGTTATTTTGGAAGGGAGAAGGTGAACCGTGATGATTATGGTAGATGTCAGTACGAATAACATGACTGACAAAATGCAATACAAATTCAAATTAGAAAGCAGGACCTCAAAGGTAGTAGAGCCATAGAATCATAAAGCATGGTAATAGGCCATTCAGCCCAACACATTCATCCCAACTAATGGGCACCTTTCCGTAATAATCCCATTACCTGGTCCATATACGCCTAGCCAATTCAATTGCTTATTTCGACACTTCTTAAATGCTGTCTGCAATCCAGCTTCTCATTAATTGCATTCCAGGTACTTCCTCTGGGGGACGAAGATCCCACCCCATATCCCCTCCACAACTCTTCTCCCTTATCCAAGTTTATCCTCTTGCCTATATTTAACCTTGATAGGGGCAGATGTTTTCTGCAGTTTGCCCTATTTACATGAACTGTGTGGTTATTAGATAATTACAAGATTGGATTTTGCCAAAATCCTCACCCATTAAATAACCTGCTGAGAATCATTACCCAATATGTCTTTCTACATATTTTAGTTTATATTATTAAAATCATCTTCAAGGTAGTCGAAGGAAAGGCATGAATAATAGGTTAGATGAGGCACCAAAGAGCAACCAGACATTCTTACAACATGCCTTAGCTTGAATCCCAGTTCCAAAAGGAAAACTATTTAAATAAAGTATTTTTTTAATAATGTATTTTCCCTGTTGAGACATTAGGCCAGCTGAAAATTTAACACTTTGTAGAATATTGTTCAGTTCAATTTTTTTTCCTATTTAATCGAGCTACTTACAATAGTTTCAGGCCATTTTTATTTATATATAAAATGACATTTATTCACAAAATACTATTTTGCTTAAAAAAACCATTTTATTTATGAAAACAGTGTTATTAACCTTAGTAAGTGGAATGCTCTCTTCCTTCTTTGTGTTCTGTCGATTGCAAATCTTTTCTTTGCTGGCTCCTGTACACTCAAGGTCACTTCCAGCATTATCTTTTGCAGCTTCTGATTTGCCTCCATGGACTTCCTTTGCCGATTCAACATTACCATTGTTCTCCTTTTGTTTTTCCAGTGTTATACCCTCCTTTAAATCAGTTGACTTGTTCTTCTGTGGGTTAGGCGCTGGCTTCTCTACTGTAGCTCTAGCATCTTGATCTTTGTTCTCACTGGGTATAATGTCACTTTTGGATGATTCCAAGCCTGAATTTGGCTCTTCTTTGACTGAACTGTAACTATCTGGCATTTGATTCTTGTCCGTTGCCTTGGGGGAATGGTCATCACCTACAGCACCTTCTAGATTATCATTTCCACTGGTAGACTTTTGAAAATTGGCCACCTCTTCAGTGTCAGCAGAATAATCAGTAGTTTTATTATGAATTTTACTGTGTTGTGTTGTTTCAGTGTCCTTGTGTTCACTCTCTGAAGGAATCTGCTCAAGATGAGAAGCCGAGGTGGTCACTTCACATGTATCAGTTAGACTCCGTTTATTCCGTTTTTTTCTCTGCTTGTAAAACAACAATAACAGTCAGATCATATGAATGACAGTAATCATTATCATAAGCCTCCTGGATTACAAAATTCCAATCCCCTTACAACACATAAGCTGTAAACAATTGTTTTTCTAACAATACTGTTAATTAGAAAACTGCACAAATAAAACAGAGTTAAATGGTACGTAATCAATTGTATTCAGTGTGGCACTCATACCAGAATAATACAAACACAATATCTCAACGTAGTGAACATTTTTCCATTTTGCTCCAATTGAATGTTTTACTGCATTTTGAAAAAGCTATTTATTAAGTTATCTATAGCTAGTAAAACATGGATGATATATTGTTGAATTCTAGATGTCACAAAGTGTATTCTCTTCTACTTTAAGTGAAATAGACAATAAATCTATTTAACTCATACAAGAAATTAACTTTTCAAATTTTTAACGGAATAATATGCTTATCAATTCATTTTTCAGATGTGGGCCTCACTGGGAAGGCCAGTTTGCCAACCCTAACTCTCCTTAAACTCTTTATTGGGTCACTGGGAAAAGAATTGGGACGATCATGTTAGTGTATTAGTGCCCAGTATTTAAATACATACATATGTACAGGAATTTGCAGGAATTACTTAAACTTTGCAAGGATTTTAAATTATAATATGCTATGATGCCCACTTACGAAACCAGCTATGATGACTACAAGGCAGGCAAAGAGCTCATAACTAAGATATATTTTATAAATAACATAGAATTAAAATAGCAATTAGGAAGTGTTAACAATATCTTGATTCAGCTTCCCCTGGATCCTGATTTTGCTTATTAAGAATACATTATGATGCACAACTATAATCGAAATACACTGACAAGCTAGCCACATTCTACAGCAAACCAGCTTTTCAGACTAAACCAAGGTCTGTAAATTGCATGTTGGAACAAAGTCTACAGTTATGAAATCATAAAATTGTTTAGTTTAATTGACATCTTAGCACATTCTCTTCGTCGACCCAACGTTTCGGGTCGAGATCCTTCTTCAGTCTCAAGAAGGGTCTCGACCCGAAATGTCACCCATTCCTTATCTCCAGAGATGCTGCCTGTCCCACTGGGTTACTCCAGCATTTTGTGTCTACCTTCGAATTGTGTCTATCATAGTATTGTTTAGTTAATCTTAGCACATTTTCTTCAAAGGTGCTATCCAATGAGTAATAACCTCTATTACAGGTTATCCTTAATCTCATAACTTTTTTTATTTTTCAAGTGTAACGTGAAATCTTAAGGTAAACACAAAATGCTGGAATATCTCAGCGGGACAGACAGCATCTCTGGAGAGAAGGAATGGGTGACGTTTCGTGGCGAGACCCTTCTTCAGACTGAATAAGGGGCTTGACCCGAAATGTCACCCATTCCTTCTACCCAGTGATGCTGCCTGTCCCGCTGAGTTACTCCAGCATTTTGTGTCTACCTTCGATTTAAACCAGCATCTGTAGTTCTTTCCTGCATAAGAAATCTTTAAGCTTTTCATAAGAGGAAACAGCAAAGTTGACAATCAGCCACAATGAAATATTATAAGTGGATCAGCAGCTCAATTAAATGTAGGTTCTAAGATACATTTTAAAGAATCAAAATTGAATTGCAGATCTTGGAGCCTGGGTAGTCTTGGGTGTGGAGTGTTGAACTGAAGGAACCTGATAGCTCAAGATAAAAGGAGATATGCCTAGTGAGACTTGGTGATAGGGTAGTCAAAAAGGGAAGGTGGGGCCAAGATGAGATTTGAAATCAGGAAAGCCAGGTTTAAAACTTAATGATAAAAGTAATAAAATTATGTTAGACATAGATAAAGGGTATTCAGGATTTTTCTTTGGATGGAAATGTCAAATCGGAGAGGGTATAGGCTTAAGGTTAGAGAGGGAATGTTTACAGGCGATGTACAAGGCAGATTTCTTAAACACGACAGTTGCAAGTGCCCGGATATGCTGTCGGGCAAACAGGAAGATAGAGACATCATAGCAACATATAAGAGGCATTTAAACAGACATATGAACAGGGAACAGGCCATGTACAGGCAGATGGGATTTGTTTAAATTGGCATCACGATCGGAGCAAACATGACGGGCCAAATGACAGGCCCTGTTTTGTATTGTTCTATGTACAACGGATATTGGTTATCGAGCACAGATTGAGCAGAAAATATAATTTGTCATATTATAGGCAGCAGAATTTTTAATTAGTTCAAGTTTATGGAGTTGGAAGTGAAAGATGGGAATCTGGACAACACTGGTTGTCCACAGGTAACAAAGTCAAGAACACATCCATCAGCAGCAGACAAGCTGAGGCAAGATCAGTAATACTCAGACTCTCAAGGAAGGTTCTCATCTCCTTTAGATCTTTATCAATTGTCTTAAATCTGCTTCCTCCAATTACTGACCCATCAGCCATTTTCTCCCTGCATCATTTATCAAGAGACAGAATTTCAAACCTTCCCTTTATTTATCCTGATATACAGTAAATAGAAGGGCCTTTAGGAGAGACAACGAGGTGCAGGTACATAGTTCCATGAAAGTGGTAACTCAGGTTGCTATGGAGGCATTTGGTACACTTGCCTTCAGGAGCATTAAATTAAGCTTATATTCCCAATTGTAAATATTTTTGAGAGGTGATGTCTTCTTATCTTCCTTATGCCAGGTATCTCTAACAGATGCTTATATCATTAATATGAAGCCACATATGAGGCTGATGATATAAAAGTTATGGGCCTGTCCCACTTATGCGACATTTTTGACGACTGGCAGCACCCGTCATAGGTCGGCAAAAATTGTCAACATGTTGAAAATCCAGCGACGACCAAAAAGATGCTACGACTCTTTGGGTGACTGAGAGACTACTCACGACCATGCAGGCGACACGCTGGCGACATGTCGCGGGGTGAAGCCTGTATGGTCGTGAGTAGTTGCCCAAAGAGTCGTACCTTGTTCTGGTCGCCGCTGGATTTTCAACATGTTGAAAATTTTCGGAGACCTACTGCGACTATGACCGGTGCCGGCCAGTCATTGAAAAAAAATTGCGTAAGTGGGACAGGCCCATTAGTGGTTTTGCAGATAGTGAAGATGGTGCAACAATTGCAGCAGGATCAGGATCAATTGGCCAGGTGGGCTGAGGAATGGTTGATGGAATTTAATACAGAGAAGTGTGAGGTGTTGCATTTTGGGGCGTCGAACAAGGGTAGGACCTACACAGTAAATGGTAGGTCTCTGGGTAGTGTTGTAGAGCAGAGGGATCTAGGAGTACAGGTGCATGGTTCCTTCAGGTCGAGTCGCAGGCAGATAAGGTGATCAAAAAGCCTTTTGGCACTTTGACCTTCATCAGTCAGAGTATTGAGTATAAAGGTTGGGAGGTCATGTTGCAGTTATATAAGAAGTTGGTGAGACCGCATTTCGAATTTAGACCGCATTTAGAATTCAGTTCTGGCCACCATGTTATAGGAAAGGTATTGTCAAGCTTGAAGGGGTTCAGAAAAGATTTATGAGGATGTTGCCAGGACTAGAGGGTGTAAGCTATAGGGAGAGGTTGAGTAGGCCGGGTCTCTATTCCATGGAGCGAAGGAGGATGAGGGGAGTTCTTATAGAGGTGTACAAAATCATGAGAGGAATAGATGCACAGTCTTTTGCCCAGAGTAGGGGAATCGAGGACCATAGGTTTAAGGTGAAGGGGAAAAGATTTAATAGGAATCCGAGGCGTAACTTTTTCACACAAAGGGTGTTGTGTGTATGGAACAAGTTGCCAGAGGAGGATGTTGAGGCTGGGACTATCCCATCGTTTAAGAAACAGTGAGACAGGTACATGGAGAGGACAGGTTTGGAGGGATATGGACCAAGCGCAGGCAAGTGGGACTAGTGTAGCTGGGACATTGTTGGTCGGTGTGGGCGAGTTGGGCCAAGGGGCCTATATCACTCTATGAATCTATGAGGAACAATTTAATTTAGTTTAGTTAATCAATACAGCATGGAAACAGGCCCTTTGGCACACCAAGTCCATGCCAACTATCATTCACCTGTTCACACTAGTTCTAAGTTATCCCACTTTCTCATCCACTCCCTACAATAAAATTATTTTTATAGAGGCCAATTAACCTCCAAACACACATGTCTCTGGGATGTGTGAAGAAACTAGAACAACCTGGGGAAACCTACCCACAGGGAGAACATGCAAACTCCACACAGACAGCACAGCATCCGAGGTCAGAATCGATCCCAGTTCTCTGGCGCTGAGAGGTAGCAGTCCCACTATGCCCCCATAATGCAAAGCGAAAATAAATCATCTTCCAAAAACATAGACCAAACTGCATGGAAATAGGCAATTTGGCACAACTTGTCCATGCCAACCAAATTACCTGAAATTGTGAAACTATTTGTATATTTAGCCATCTTACCTTCCGCTGCGGCTTGTGAGTTTCATGTTCATTTGCTCTTTTGGGTGACAGGACTGGATTCTGGTCACACTGCATTTCACAAGCATTCTCTGCTTCCTGTAAAGACTCTTCACTCTCACCGGCTGGCTGAATGGTGGACGACACCTCCAGATTAACATTCTCTGATGTTAATAAATTTGGAACTTCAGTCTTTTCATGAGCTTGTGCCATTCCTTTAGATAATTAAAAGTGAAGAAGATCCAAACCAAAAATGAAAATCAGAATTGAAATAAAACTTACTGGTATGCTTAACATTTCAAGAAGTGTTCCTACAAGGTAGATAAAGGAAGGTAAATAAAGTTCCAAGGATGGATGAATTTCTAACTTATAAACATACATTCTTACCATCTGAATCAATTACACTGTTGACAGGTACTCCTGATTTCAAATTATTATGTTAAATCAAAGAATTAAATCAAAGAATTAAATAAGAGGAAGGACATTATTGCCATAGAGGGAGTGCAGCGAAGGTTCACCAGACTGATTCCTGGGATGTCAGGACTGTCTTATGAGCAAAGACTGCATAGACTCGGTTTATACTCTCTAGAATTTAGGAGATTGAGAGGGGATCTTATAGAAACTTACAAGATTCTTAAGGGGTTGGACAGGCTAGATGCAGGAAGATTGTTCCCGATGTTGGGGCCGTCCAGGACAAGGGGTCACAGCTTAAGGATAAGGGGGAAACCCTTTAGGACCGAGATGAGAAGGAATTTTTTCACACAGAGAGTGGTGGGTCTCTGGAATTCTCTGCCACAGAGGGTAGTTGAGGCCAGTTCATTGGATATATTTAAGAGGGAGTTAGATGTGGCCCCTGTGGCTAAGGGAATCAGAGGGTATGGAGAGAAGGCAGGTACGGGATACTGAGTTGGATGATCAGCCATGATCATATTGAATGGCGGTGCAGGCTCGAAGGGCCGAATGGCCTATTCCTGCACCTAATTTCTATGTTTCTATGTTTCTAATATGGATTGACTTTCTTTTCGCAACCGTTCCTGATGAAATGTAGCCTAAATTGTTGTGGGAAGCAATGGAAGAAATTGCCGGAGCCCTGGTGAGGTTGTTGCATCTTTCTTGGCCATACATTAGCTACCAGAAGACTGAAGAATAGCTGTTATGTCTTTATTTAAAAAAGGGCTGCAAGGACTAGCCAGGTTACTATAGGCCAAGGAAAGACACAAAATGTTGGAGTAATTCAACAGGTCAGGCAGCAACCCTGGGGAACATGGATAGGTGACATTTTGGGTTGGGAGTCCTCATCAGAATTCACCTATCCAATGTCATCCATGGATACTGCCTAACCCAGTGTCACTGCAGCATTTTGTGCCTTTCTTTGTAAATCTGCAGTTCCTTGGAACTATAAGCCAATGAGGCCATCAGTGGTGGGCAATTCACTGGAGGAGATTCTGAAGATCTCTAGGCATTTGGAAAGGCAAGAACTAATTAGGGATAGTAAGCATGGCTTTGTGCTCAGGGAATTGAGTTGTTCCTGGTGATCCCACCCATAATTCTATATACTTAAGTTGAATCTTCCTACGGTGTCTTTTTATCAAAAGAAACAACCCTAGCTTATTTAGTTTCTCCACATTATAAAAATTATCTGGTCAATAGACCATAGACAATAGGTGCAGGAGTAGGCCATTCGGCCCTTCGAGCCAGCAACCCCATTCAATGTGATGATGGCTGATCATCCCCAATCAGTACCCTGTTTCTGCCTTCTCCCCATATCCCCTGACTCCACTATCTTTAAGAGCCCTATCTAGCTCTCTCTTTAAAGCATCCAGAGAACCTGCCTCCACCGCCCTCTGAGGCAGAGAATTCCACAGGCTCACCACTCTCTGTGAGAAAAAGTGTTTCCTCATCTCCGTTCTAAATGGCTTACTCCTTATTCTTAAACTGTAACCTCTGGTTCTGGACTCCCCCAACATCGGGAACATGTTTCCTGCCTCTAGCGTGTCCAAACCCTTAATAATCTTCTACGTTTCAATGAGATTCCCTCTCATCCTTCTAAACTCCAGAGTGTACAAGCCCAGCCGCTCCATTCTCTCAGCATATGGCAGTTCCGCCATCCTGGGAATTAGCCTTGTAAACCTACGCTGCACTCCCTCCATAGCAAGAATGTCCTTCCTCACATTAGGGGACCAAAACTGCACACAATACTCCAGGTGTGATCTCACTTGAGCTCTGTACAACAGCAGAAGGACCTCTTTGCTCCGATATTCGATTCCTCTTGTTATAAAGGCCAACATGCCATTCGCTTTCTTCACTGCCTACTGTACCTGCATCATTACTTTCATAGACTGATGTACAAGGACCCCCAGATCCCGTTGTACTTCCCCTTTTCCCAACTTGACGCCATTTAGATAGTAATTTGCCTTCCTGTTTTTGCTACCAAATTGGATAACCTCGCATTTATCCGCATTAAAATTCATCTGCCACTCCCCCAACCTGTCCAAGTCACCCTGCATTCTCATAGCATCCTCCCTCACAGTTCACACTGCCACCCAGCTTTGTGTCATCTGCAAATTTGCTAATGTTACTTTGAATCCCTTCATCCAAATCATTGATGTATATTGTAAATAGCTGCGGTCCCAGCACCTTGCAGTACCCCACTAGTCACTGCCTGCCACTCTGAAAGGGACCCGTTAATCCCTACTCTTTGTTTCCTGTCTGCCAACCACTTCTCTATCCGTGTCAGCACTCTACCCACCCCCCCATACCATGTGCCCTAATTTTGCCCATTCTCCTATGTGGGACCTTATCAAATGCTTTCTGAAAGTCTAGGTACACTACATCCACTGGCTCTCCCTTGTCCATTTTCCTAGTTCCATCTTCAAAAAATTCCAGAAGATTAGTCAAGCATGATTTCCCCTTCGTAAATCCATGCTGACTCGGACCGATCCTGTTACTGCTATACAAATGTTCGGCTAGCTCATCTTTTATAATTGACTGCACCACCGATGTCAAGCTAAGTGGTCTATAATTCCTTGTTTTCTCTCTCCCGCCTTTCTTAAAAAGTGGGATAACATTAGCTACCGTCCAATCCACAGGAACTGATCCTGAGTCTATAGAACATTGGAAAATTATCACCAATGCATCCACAATTTCTAGAGCCATTTCCTTAAGTACCCTGGGATGCAGACTCTGGGGATTTATCAGCCTTCAGTCCCATCAGTCTATCCAATACCATTTCCTGCCTAATGTGGATTTCCTTCAGTTCCTCCGTCACCCCAGATCCTCTGGCCACTACTATATCAAGAAGATTGTTTGTGTCCTCCTTAGTGAAGACAGATCTAAAGTACCTGTTCAACTCATCTGCCATTTCCTTGTTCCCCATAATAAATTCACCTTTTTCGGTCTTCAAGGGTCCAACTTTGGTCTTAACTAATTTTTTCCTCTTCACATACCTAAAGAAGCTTTTACTTTCCTGCTTTATATTCTTCGCTAGCTTACCTTCGTACCTCACCCTTTCTCCCCGTATTGTCTTTTTGGTTATCTTCTGTTGTTCTTTAAACATTACCCAATCCTCTTGCCTCTCGCTCATCTTTGCTACGTTGTACTCCTTCGCTTTAATTTTTATACTGTCCCTGACGTCCCTTGTCAGCCATGGACGTCCCTTTCTCCCCTTGGAATCTTTCTTCCTCCTAGGAATGAACTGATCCTGCACCTGCTGTATTATTCCTAGAAACACCTGCCATTTTTGTTCCAGTCATCCCTGCTAGTGTATCTTTCCAGTCAACTTTGGCCAGCTCCTCCCTCATGGCCCCATAGTCCTCTTTATTCAACTGCAACACTGACACCTCCGATCTACTCTTCCCCCTCTCCAATTGTAGATTAAACCTGACCATGTTATGGTCACTGCCTCCTAATGGCTCATTAACCTCGAGGTCCTTTATCAAATCCAGTTCGTTACATAACACTAAATCCAGAATTGCCTCCTCCCTGGTAGGCTCCAATACAAGCTGTTCTAAGAATGCATCACAAAGGCACTCTACAAAGTCCCTTTCTTGGGGTCCAGTACCAACCTGATTTTCCCAGTCTACCTGCATGTTGAAATCTCCCATAACAAACACAGCATTACTTGTGCTACATGCCAATTTTAACTCCTGCTTCAACTTGCGCCCCATGTCCAGGCTACTGTTTGCGGGCCTGTAGATTAGTCCCATTAGGGCTTTTTACCCTTACAATTCCTTAGTTCTATCCATACTGACTTCACATCTCCTGTTTCAATGTCACCCCTTGCAAGGGACTGAATTTAATTCCTCACCAACAGGGCAGCCCCACCCCCTCTGCCCACCTATCTGTCTTTTCGATAGGAGGCATACCCTTGAATATTCAGTTCCCAGCCCTGGCCCTTTTGCAGCCATGTCTCAGTACTTTTACCTCCCTGCACTCTACTTTAAGGTAGCTTATTGTACTGTGACAATCATACCATATACCGTACTATAGCTTCTAACAATGGCCAGTTTCAAATATTTGTAACCTGATCTAACCTGTGTCCCAGCTAAGAAACACAAGTATCTTGATGCATTCTTTAGCATCTTAGATATTTTCAGAATGTTTGCTCTTCACGTCTGAGATTCTTACCATTTCCGATATATATCGTTTCTTGCTCACAATTTCTGTTTATTTTTGCTCACCATCACCTCACACTTTCCTGCATTGTGCTATTTGGACTTAATAGCCACCTCCCCACATTGTTTATCATATTTATAAATGACATTAATGGAGGCCACTCGTCCATTCACTCTATACCAGCCCTCAGAGGATTTACATCATGTGTAGGAAAGAACTGCAGATGCTGGTTTAAATCAAAGGTAGACACAAAATGTTGGAGTAACTCAGCGGGTCAGGCAGCATCTCTGGAAAGAAGGAATGTGTGACGTTTCGGCTCGAGATCCTTCTTTCTTCAGTTCCATTCACCCCACTTATTTCCCTATAACTATCCCCTTCCCCAGGCCCTTCAAGGGTGAAAGAGTGGACAGAGAGGTGGAGGATATGAAATTGAAAGAGATGGAGGGGAAAGAAAGTGAAGGGAAGAGAAAGTGATATGAAAGGAGGTGAGGAAGAAGAGGGAGGAGGGGGATGGGGAAGGAGGTGGCGGAGGAAATTGAGAGATAGAGAAGAAAGGAATGTGAAGGGGATGAGAACGTGAGGGGGAAGAGGAGATGGTGGGGAGGGGGATGAGGAGGTGGTGGGGAGGGGGACAAGGGGGTGAAGAGGAGGTGATGGGGGGGGAGGTGATGGGGAGGAGGAGGAGGTGATGGGGAGGAGGAGGAGGTTATGGGGAGGGGGGAGGTGATGGGGAGGGGGGTGGGTGATGGGGAGGAGGAGGTGATGGGGAGGGGGGTGGGTGATGGGGAGGAGGTGATGGGGAGGTGATGGGCAGGGGGGAGGTGATGGCCAGGGGGGGAGGTGATAGGGATGGAAGGGGGAAAATTAATTAGATGGCGGGGGAAAGAGGGATAAGGGACAGCGAGTGGAAAGAAAGGGAGGGGGGAGGTGGAGTTGGGGGAAAGGTGGAGTAAGGAGGAGGAAGGAGTTGGGGAGGGGAGGTTGGGGTGGAGGGGACCAAAGCGCTGAGGTGACGGCGGCCGCCGGGCGAGGCCGGGGCGCGAGCACTGACAGCGCGGTGTCGTCACGCGCGCCAACGGCCGGCGGGGAGAGCGCGCGCGGAGGGAGCGAGGCCGCTGCTCGAGCGCCGCGGGATGTGGACACGGTCTCTCTCTCTCTCTCTCTCTCTCTCTCATAAACGCGCGCTTCCCTACTCCTCCCCTTCTCTCTTCTGCCATCCCTTCTTCCACCTGCCATCTACCCCCCTCCGTCAACCCCTTTCCCTCCGCCAATTCCTCACCTCTTTCCCCCCTCTCGCCTCCATCTCCTTAGGCTTTCCTCTCTCTCCCCCTTTCTCCTCTCTGACCCTCTCGATCCCCTTTCCCTCTCTCCCCCCCTTCCTTCCCTCATCTCTCCCCCTTCCCCTCATCTCTCCCACCTTCCCCTCATCTCTCCCACCTTCCCCTCATCTCTCCCACCTTCCCCTCATCTCTCCCACCTTCCCCTCATCTCTCCCCCTTCCCCTCATCTCTCCCACCTTCCCCTCATCTCTCCTCCTTCCCCTCATCTCTCCACCTTCCCCTCATCTCTCCACCTTCCCCTCATCTCTCCACCTTCCCCTCATCTCTCCACCTTCCCCTCATCTCTCCCACCTTCCCCTCATCTCTCCCACCTTCCCCTCATCTCTCCCACCTTCCCCTCATCTCTCCCCCCTTCCCCTCATCTCTCCACCTTCCCCTCATCTCTCCACCTTCCCCTCATCTCTCCACCTTCCCCTCATCTCTCCCACCTTCCCCTCATCTCTCCCACCTTCCCCTCATCTCTCCCACCTTCCCCTCATCTCTCCCACCTTTCCCTTCCCCTACAGCTCCAATCCGCAAGAGACCACAAATGCAGGCGCTGTTTTCATGTCGCAGCAATTCCTTGTTTACAAAACAGTCGGGGGCAGAAAACTGGATGAAATAAACGTGGCAACTGACCTGGGACTGTCCCGGGCCAGCCGGGCCTGGGCTCGGGCCCCTGCGGGCGTCGGGTTGCAGGAGGACGTCGCAGCCACCGCCGTGTCCCGGAGACCAATCTCCCACCGCCGATGCTCCGCTCTGCTCTGCTGCATCGGGTGTTGCTTTCGTTTTTATCAATCCACGTCCAAATCTTACTTTCAGTTTTGAATTTCCGAGAAATCCGATTTGGTGTTTGCATCTTGGTTGGGTTTCGGTTCCGTAAATTCTGCCATTGCAACTTGAACGACGAAGGCAGCATCGTTTAAAATCCTAGACCTGATATCGCGAGTAAAACACAAAGTGTTGGTGTAACAACAGGACATCTCCATTTCAATGTCAACCATGACATTTCCTTCTCACAATATTTGATGAAGTATAGCCACGCAGCAGAGAAACAGGCCCAACTTGCCCATGCTGACCAAGATGTCCCATCCACATCAGTCCCACCTGCCCGCATTTGGCCCATATCCCTCTAAACCAGGGGTTCCCAACCTTTTTCATCCCATTTACCCCGGCAACTTTAATAGCACATAACAATGTTATTTCACTTATTTATGAACAACTAATGATGAACAGATACCGGTATACCAGAACCAAACACAGTCAATGAGAAAAAATATGTACTAATCCAGAATCAACAAATTTACTCCCTGGGTAGGTGAAATTTACACCCCTGCTCCAAACCTTTCCTATTTGTGTACCCGTCCGAATGTCTTTTAAATATTGTTATAGAACTTGCCTCCGGCAGCTAGTTCCATATACGCACCACCCTCTGTGTGAAAAAAATTGCCCTATCAGGTCCCTATTAAATCTGTCCCCTCTCACCATAAACTTACATCTTCGGGTTCTTGATTCCCCTACTCTGGGTAAAAGACTGGATTCACCATATCCCCATCATGGTCTTATACACTTCCAAACTACCAGCAGCAGCACAAGGGAATCCACAACAGACCCTCTCCCAACAGCTCCCTGAAAATGGTAACACAAGTAGGTAGAGTGGTACAGAAGGCAGGGCTGCCAACTCTCACGCTTTGAGCGTGAGAATCACGCATTTTAACAAATTCTCACGCTGATCAGAAATTTCTCACGGTCTGTGGTGAGAGATTTTGTGATCAACGAAAATTTCAAAACTTAGATAAACTGCAAGATCCGCGGGTGTTGGAGAGCTGGCTGAGGGAGGGATGGAAGCACAAGCAGCAACGGAGACAGATGCGGATGGGGATCCGGGGCTGGCGAGTGTTTGTCAGGGATAGCGAGTGTTTGCCGGGGACAGATGCGGGCTGCCGGTGCCGGCGAGTGTTTGCGGGGCTGGTGAGTCGCTCGTTGCAGCTCCGGCCATGGACCAGTGCAAGCGTCGCGGGCTGTCGGAGGAGTCAGAAGCGTTGCGCCGCTGCCGTGACAGTCTCCGTGCCGAAGGGACTGGGACTCTCAAAGGGAGGCGGAGAGAGAGAGGGGAAGGAGACAGGGTGGAGAGAGAGGGTAAGAGAGGGGGGAGAGAGAAGAGAGGGAAGGGGAGAGAGGGGGAGACGGGAGAGACAGAGAGAGAGAGGGGGGAGAAAGGGAGGAGAGTGAGGTGGGAGGGAGAGAGGGGGGAGAAAGAGGTGGAGAGAGAAAGGAGGGGGACGGTGGGAGAGAGGCAGGGCTGCCAACTCCCATGCATTGAGCGTGAGAATCACGCTTTTCGCCAAATTCTCACGCTGATCACAAATTTCTCACGCTGTCGTGAGAAATTCTGTGATCAATGAAAATTTCAAAACTCATATCAACTGCATGGGCCATGGGTGTTGGAAGCAGAAGCAGCGGCGGGGACAGATGCGGACGGGAAGTGGGGTTAGCAAGTGTTTGCCGGGCTGGCTAGTCGCTCACTGCAGCTCCGGCCATGGAGCAGCCTCAGTGCAAGGGGTCAGAAGCGTTGCGCCTCTGCCGTGAGAGTCTCTGTGCCAAATTCGCCCAGGGGACCGGCATGGATCAGGCTGCGGCTCGGTGCATCCTGGAGGACAACCAGTGGCTGCTGGAAGTAAGTACCAAGCCCTGGGTAGAAACGGTGGCAGATTGTGGACTTCAAATGGGGGTTGTTGAAGAAAGCATCCTGCTTGCTTGCTCGATTTTCACTTACTGTAACTGCAGGAAAAATTTTCCTGATGTTGGGGGAGTTCAGAACCAGGGGTCACAGTTTAAGAATAAAGAGGGGGGGCAGTTAGGACTGAGATGAGGACAAACTTTCTTCTCGCAGAGAGTTGTGAATCTGGAATTCTCTGCCATAGGAGGCAGTGCAGACCAATTCACTGGATGTTTTCAAGAGAGAGTTACATTTAGTTCTTGAGGCTAATGAAATCAAGGGATATGAGGAAAAAACAGGAAAGAGGTACTGATTTTAGATAAATAGCCATGATCATATTGAATGGCAGTGCTGGCTCGCAGGGCCGATGGCCTATTCCTGCACCTATTTTCTATGTTTCTATGCTTGAGTATATGGCAATAAAACTCGATCACTTGATTTTGAAGCATTCATGCATGTTGAAGGTATAATGTAGTCAGAGTGATACAGTGTGCAAACAGGCCCTTCGAAGCAACTTGCCCACACCCGCCAACATGTCCCAGCTACACTACCTGCTTTTGGTCCATACCTCCAAACCTGTCCTATCCATGTATCAGTCTAACTGTTTCTTAAATGTTGGGATGGTCCCTGCCTCAACTACCTCCTCTGGCAGCTTGTTCCATACACCCACCACCCTTTGTGTGGATAAAGTTACCCCTTAAAAAGTTACCTCTTAAAAATACTTCATACAAAAAACATTGAAATCATACTTCTACAATGCGCTAAAACATAATTTTAACACATCAAATTTCAAAACGTTCCTACCCTGGGAGGGGGGACAGCCTTCTTCCACACCCTCTCCCCACTCGGTTGCTCCACTCCCTCACCAGGTACCCCTAAGGCCAGTGATCAGTGATCGCTCAGCCTCCCCACTTTCGAAAACGCTCCGCAGCCCCTGGTTCAGACGGAGAACACTGCCAGATGTGAGCGGGGAACTGAGGCCAGATGTCCGTGATGTCTGGATCTCAATGCTCAGCGCTTCATGTTTCGGAGTTAGCTAATGTTATTCATTTGTAATTGGGGGTTATGGGTAGAGGCAGGAGAACGAGGTTAGGAGAGAGAAATAGATCAGCCACGATTGAATGGCAGAGTAGACATGATGGGCCGAATGCCTAATTCACTCCTAGCACTTATGACATTGCAATAAAATCTGCGACTGCAGGATTGGCCTCTTCAGCCATCTCAAGATCCACAAAAAGGACCCTCCAGGTGAATAAACATACATGAATGAGTGATATCTGATGGTGATACATCCAATGCGGCTGCTTTATCCCAGCCTGCAAGCATCATCTGAGAAATAACAAAGGAGTGCCTCCCTACATTCATCTTGCACCATTGTCCTAACCAACATATCTCAAGCAACATTAATAAAAACAAATGTCTTGATCCTTGTCTTACCATGTTTTGCAATTTGCAATTTCACAGCCTTCTAAATAGAATATTTGATGAGCCATAAAGAATTTGGGACCACCAGAGGTCATGAATATAAAATTACTCATACTTTATTTTATCTTGACATCAGGCATTGCAGATTTTAAACGAAGAAACTACAGTTGCTAAATATTGCTAATAAATGTCTTTGCAATCAGAGTGAAACATGGCATTTCATTGAAACTCCATCAGTATTCTACTTTTGAGTATTATGATTTTGGAGCTGCATCGTGCCAAAACAACAGGATAAGCCTGTTACTTGCCCAAGGCCGTTGAACTCCCTGTGTGTTAGCATTATCTGGATGAGGTGCTGGGGAGTCAGCGAGTGCTGGTGTGGGACTCTTTACACAGAGGAGGGTGAGACACAGATGGGGGAGGGTGGATGAGCCAAGGTGAAAGAGGAAGATTTAAAGAGGAAGGTAGACAAAAGTGTACAGAAGGGTTTCATAGAAACAGAAAATAGGTGCAGGAGTAGGTCATTCGGCCCTTGGAGCCTGCACCGCCATTGAATATGATCATGGCTGATCATCCCACTCAGTATCCCGTACTTGCCTTCTCTCCATACCCCCTGATCCCCTTAGCCACAAGGGCCACATTTAACTCCCTCTTAAATATAGCCAATGAACTGGCCTCAACTACCTTCTGTGGCAGAGAATTCCAGAGATTCACCACTCTCTGTGTGAAAAATGTTTTTCTCATCTCGGTCCTAAAAGACTTCCCCCTTATCCTTAAACTGTGACCCCTTCTTCTGGACTTCCCCAACATCGGGAACAATCTTCCTGCATCTAGCCTGTCCAACCCCTTAAGAATTTTGTAAGTTTCTATAAGATCCCCCCTCAATCTTCTAAATTCTAGCGAGTACAAGCCGAGTCTATCCAGTCTTTCTTCATATGAAAGTACTGAAATCCCAGGAATCAGTCTCTGTACTCCCTCAATGGCAAGAATGTCTTTCCTCAGATTAGGAGACCAAAACTGTACGTAATACTCCAGGTGTGGTCTCACCAAGACCCTGTACAACTGCAGTAGAATCTCCCTGCTCCTATACTCAAATCCTTTTGCTATGAATGCTAACATACCATTCGCTTTCTTCACTGCATGCTGCACCCGCATGCCTACTTTCAATGACTGGTGTACCATGACACCCAGGTCTCTTTGCATCTCCCCTTTTCCTAATCGGCCACCATTCAAATAATAGTCTACTTTCCTGTTTTTGCCACCTAAGTGGATAACCTCACATTTATCCACATTATACTGCATCTGCCATGCATTTTCACACTCACCCAACCTATCCAAGTCACCTTGCAGCCTCCTAGCATCCTCCTCACAGCTAACACTGCCCCCCAGCTTCATGTCATCCCACAAACTTGGAGATGTTGTATTCAATTCACTTGTCCAAATCATTAATATATATTGTAAATAGCTGGGGTCCCAGCACTGAGCCTTGCGGTACCCCACTAGTCACTGCCTGCCATGCTGAAAAGGACCCGTTTACTCCTACTCTTTGCTTCCTGTCTGCCAGCCAGTTTTCTATCCACATCAATACTGAACCCCCAATACCTTGTGCTTTAAGTTTGCATACTAATCTATTATGTGGGACCTTGTCGAAAGCCTTCTGAAAGTCCAGATATAACACATCCACAGGTTCTCCCTTAACCACTCTACTAGTTACATCCTCGAAAAATTATATAAGATTCGTCAGACATGATTTACCTTTCATAAATCCATGCTGACTTTGTCCAATGATTTCACCACTTTCCAAATGTGCTGCTTTTCCATCTTTAATAACTGACTCAACCAGTTTCCCCACTACCGATGTTAGATTAACGTGTCTGTAATTCCCCGTTTTCTCTCTCCCTCCCTTTTTACAAAGTATGGTTACATTAGCTACCTTCCAATCCTCAGGAGCTACCCCAGAATCTAAAGAGTTTTGTAAAATTATCACTAATGCATCCACTATTTCTGGGGCTACTTCCTTAAGTGTCCTTGTACACCAGTCACTGAAAGTTGGTGTGCAAGTACAGTAGGCAGTGAAGAAGGCTAATGGAATGTTGGCTTTCATAACAAGAGAATTTCAGTACAGGATTAAAGAGGTTCTTCTGCAGTTGTATAGGGCTCTGGTGAGACCACATCTGGAGTATTGTGTACAGTTTTGGTCTCCTAATTTGAGGAAGGACATCCTTGTGATTGAGGCAGTGCAGCGTAGGTTCACGAGATTGATCCCTGGGATGACGGGACTGTCATATGAGGAAAGATTGAAAAGACTAGGCTTGTATTCACTGGAGTTTAGAAGGATGAGGGGGCATCTTATAGAAACATATAAATTTATAAAAGGACTGGACAAGCTAGATGCAGGAAAAATGTTCCCAATGTTAGGTGAGTCAATTTACCTAACAGCACTTCCCGGCTAACCTGGATTTCATTCAGTTCCATCTCATTTGACCCCCGGTCCCCTGCTATTTCCGGCAGATTATTTATGTCTTCCTTAGTGAAGACAGAACCAAAGTTGTTATTCAATTGGTCTGCCATGTCCTTGTTCCCCATGATCAATTCACCTGTTTCTGACTGCAAGGGACCTACATTTGTTTTAACTAATCTTTTTCTCTTCACATGTCTATAAAAACTTTTGCAGTCAGTTTTTATGTTCCGTGCCAGTTTTCTTTCATAATCTATCTTCCCTTTCCTAATTAATCCCGTTGTCCTCCTCTGCTGGACTCCCAGTCTTCTGGTAGGTGCTTTTTCTGGCTAATTTGTATGCTTCATCTTTTGTTTTGATACTATCCCTGATTTCCCTTGTTATCCACAGATGTACTACCTTCCCAGATTTATCCTTTTGCCAAACTGGGATGAACAATTGTTGTAGTTCATCCATGCAGTCTTTAAATGCCTTCCATTGCCTATCCACCGTCAACCCTTTAAGAATCAATTGCCAGTCTATCTTGGCCAATTCACGTCTCATACCCTCAAAGTTACCTTTCTTTAAGTTCAGAACCCTTGTTTCTGAATTAATTACGTCACTCTCCATCCTAATGAAGAACTCAACCATATTATAGTCACTCTTGCCCAAGTCGCCACGCACAACAAGACTATTAACTAACCCTTCCTCATTACTCAATACCCAGTCTAGAATAGCCTGCTCTCACGTTGGTTCCTCTACATGTTGGTTTAGAAAACTATCCCGCATACATTCCAAGAAATCCTCTTCCTCAGCACCCCTGCCACTTTGATTCACCCAATCTGTATGTAGATTGAAGTCACCCATTATAACTGTTTTACCTTTGTTGCATGCATTTCTAATTTCCTGTTTGATGCCATTCCCAACTCCACTACTACTGTTAGGTGGCCTGTACACCAGTCCCACTAGCGTTTTCTGCCCCTTAGTGTTTCGCAGCTCTACCCATATCAATTCCACATCCTCCAAGCTAATGTCCTTCCTTTCTATTGTGTTAATCTCCTCTCTAACCAGCAATGCTTTCTTTATAAAAGGACTGGACGCCACCTCCTTTTCCTTTCTGTCTATCCCTCTTGAATATTGAATATCCCTGGATGTTCAGCTCCTAGCCTTGGTCACCTTGGAGCCATGTCTCCGTGATCCCAACTATATTATATTCATTAATAACTATCTGCACATTCAACTCATCCACCTTAATATGAATGCTCCTTGCATTGAGACATAAAGCCTTCAGGCTTGTTTTTACAACACTCTTACCCCTTATACAATTGTGTTGAAAAGTGGCCCTTTTCGATTTTTGCCCTGGTTTGTCTGCCTGCCAGCCACTTTTACTTTTCACCTTGCTACCTATTGCTTCTACCCTCATTTTACACCCCCTC
Organism: Raja brachyura; assembly: GCA_963514005.1. The sequence continues at coordinate 43,129,678 of OY740803.1, read as the reverse complement.
TGTCTCTCTGCTCACACATTTAAGAAACCCACCACCTCTTATTCTCTGTTTATTATATTTTTCTTCTTTCTCCCCTACATGTTGGGTCTGAGTGCTTCCCTTCTCTGCCTCCTGCCTCACACACTGTCTACTAGCTTTCCCTATTTAAGGTCCCCCCCCCCTCCCCCAACCGTTCTAGTTTAAAGTCTTCCCAGTAGCCTTTGCAAATCTCCCCGCCAGGATATTGGTCCCCCTTGGGTTCAAGTGCAACCCGTCCTTATTGTACAGGTCACACCTTCCCCAAAAGAGGTCCCAATGATCCAGAAACTTTAATCCCTGCCCTCTGCACCAGTCCTTCAGCCACGCATTTATCCTCCACCTTTCTCCATTCCTACTCTCACTGTCACGTGGCACAGGCAGTAATCCTGAGATTGTTACCTTTGCGGTCCTTCTCCTTAACTTTCCTCCTAACTCCCTAAATTCTCTTTCCAGGACCTCTTTTCTTTTTCTACCTATGTCATTGGTACCTATATGTACCACGACCTCTGGCTCCTCTCCCTCCCCTTTCAGGATATCTTGGACACGTTCAGACACATCCCAGACCCTGGCACCAGGGACGCAAACTGCCATCCGGGTCTCCTGACTGCATCGACAGAATCGCCTATCTGACCCCCTAACTATAGAGTCCCCTATTACTAATGCCCTCCTCTTCTTTTCCCTACCCTTCTGAGCAACAGGGCCAGTCTCTATGCCCGAGGCCCGGCCGCTAGCGCTACCCCTTGGTAGGCTGTCTCCCCCAACAGTACCCAAACAGGAGTACAGCCACCGGGGTACTCTCTAGTCCCTGTCTCTGCCCCTTGCCCCTCCTAACCATGACCCACTTGTCTGCCTCCCGTGGTCTTGGAGTGACCACCTCTCTGTAACTCCTCTCTATGACCTCCTCGCTCTCCCTGACCAGACAGAGGTCATCAAGCTGCTGCTCCAGGTTCCTAATACGGTAGGTATGTTACAAAACTTACCTTGAACAGCACTGCAGTTCTGCCGCTCCCCGTGTGCGTGACTTTGGCGCCTTTCAGAGGGGGGGCGGGCTTAAAGTGCCGTTTTTCTACAGACTGGGCAAATCGATCCATGTCGGGCGATTTCGTTGCGGAAGAAAAATTGCTCCGACATTTCATTAATGAAGGTATTTTTGAATTACGCTAGATTATTTATTATCTAGAGTAATTTAAAAATCACCTTCAAAAGCCGTGAGCGCCGACAACTGGAAGGATTTTGCGTAGGGGAGAAAAAAAGGTACACAGTTTATTTTTATATTAAAAGTTGGTTTTTATGGAGGCTTTAATAATATTTTCATGTTGCGAAATGGGGTCCAAAAAAATTGTATGAACCAACAGTATTTTTCCTCCCGACTTCACCACAAACCGCAACGTTCCAATCCACCGCATTCCAATAAAACCCACTCGCTAGTTGATTTAAATGGTCATTAATTTACAGGCATTAAACACTAAATTCCTTCCATTTGGCCCAGAAATTCATGAAAATGAGACTTTAAAATTATGTTATATTGTGGATCATTGTGTGAATGTTATTTGGACACTTAGGCAATTAAAAAAAAGTTTATCTTTTCTTAAGAAATGGATAGATGTTTAGATCTACATTGAATTTTGTAATTAGCTACAATTAGATAACTAACTAATTATATGCTTTAATTTCAGGTCATCCAAGTAAGATTGTTTCATATTTGTTTCAGAATGCTTCAGTCTATAATAACTGAAAATTTCATTGAGTTCTCTTAATTTTTAAGAAAGTTATGGGCTTTTAACGGTTCTAGATCACAGCTTTTGAGAAGCCAATTGAAAGGCAATGGGGAACAAGATGCTAATTTCCGAGTATGAAAATAGTCATAACTTTCTTAATACTGAAAATATGAAAGTGAATTAGGTGTCAAATTAAACTTCTTTTTATGCTTTATCTGATGGGATAAATTGCAGACTTGATTTTTAAAATCTCAAAATTTTGTAACATTGCTAAATACGGTCCCTTAGGAGCCCCATCTCGACGCACCTGGCACAGATGTGGACGCCTGGAAGGCTATGAAACCCCATGACCTCCCACATCTGACAACCAGAACAGTAAACTGCCCTGGCCCTTACCCTGGATACAATACAAGGTGCTGGAAGAAATCAGCAGGGATCTGGTTCCCAATCAGCTGCTTCCTCTAGTCCGCTTCCACCAATCAGCGGCTTCCTCAAGCCCACTTGTTTTGAAATGCGAATGGAACATTACAGATTTGGAACGTTACAGATTTGGGTTCCTCCGACACCAACGGCTCCTGGGCCTCTGTAAAAACAAAGTCCCGTGCTGGGTTTTTACACTTACCGCTCGGACGTCACTCCTCCCACACCAACGACTCATGGGCCTCTGTAAAAACAAAGCCCCCCACTGGAGTTTTAAGCTTACCGCTCGGGCGTCGCTCCTCCCACACTGGGCCTCTTTGCCCTGAAATGTTGGCCTGAAACGTTGCCTATTTCCTTTGCTCCATAGATGCTGCTGCACCCGCTGAGTTTCTCCAGCACTTTTGTCTACCTTTGATTTTCCAGCATGCAGTTCCTTCTTGAAGATTTAAAGAGGAAGCTGCCAGTCAACAGCTGAACGTTTTCATGTATTGGAATTTCTATGATCATGACCAGAGTGTGGTCCAAAGCACTTCACCACAAATAAAGTACTTTGTAATGTCTGAGTAAGACCCTGTTGTGACTAGCACAATAAAGACACGTCCGACACCAATGAGATCTGTGAGCCCGCTTTATTTCCATCTACAAGCAGAAGTATCTAGAAGGTCACTCGTTATCAGTGACGAGGCACAGGCAAACTTGGCAGCTTCTTCCCCAGGCCTCAAGACGGTGCTCGCATTGACATGTTTATGATGAATACAAACATTGCATACATTACATATTTTACATGCACTAATGTCAATTTCCATGTAGCAAGATCACTCCAGTTATAGAAATGTGAAAACACACACCTCCAGATTCAGGGACAGTTTCTTTCCAGCTGTTATCAGGCAACTGAACCATCCACCACAAGTAGAGAGCTGTCCTGAACTATACCACATTGGAGACCCTAGGCCCATCTTTGATCGGATTTTGTTGGCTTTACCTTACACTAAACATTATTCCCTTATCATGTATCTATACACTATAAATGGCTCGATCGTAATCATTTATTATTTCTCCGCTGATAGACACAAAAAGCTGGAGTAACTCAGCGGGTCAGGCACCATCTCTGGAGGAAAGGAATAGGTGACGTTTTAGGTCGAGTCTTCAGTCTTTCCGCTGACTGGTTAGCACGCAACAAAAACCTTTCACTGTACCTCGGTACACGTGACAATGAACAAAACTGAAACAAGAAATAACGTACCTGTTCCTCATGGTTACACAAAAATCCAAACAATGGTCTTGTCCCGAAATGTCACCTATTCCTTTTGTCCACAGATGCTACCTGACCTGCCAAGTTACTCTAGCTTTTTGTGTCTATCTTCACTAAAAAGATATTAGGTCTCACCCTTGATGCAACCGGTTAGGTTCATATGCAACTCAAGTTCACCTTGTGGGAGGGGAATGGCATGCTGCGTATTTTTGAGCATGCTCAAGCAATGGTGATTGGCACCCATTTACTGGTAGATCTTTTTCCAAACATATTTTATATTTAGAATAAAACATACAAAGCAAACGTGTGCAAAAATGATTCATACATTCCCAGTATCATACTTAGTGGTGTTCGCACCGGCATTTGAGCAAAACACCCTTGCCCCTTTCCTTGTTTGAGGGGGGTCCCAACTGGACTTTGCCTTTCGATGTCCAGCAGCAGAAGGACCCTAGACTGTGGTTCTCCCCCACAGAGCCTTGGCGTTGCCTGCACCAAGCTTCGCTGTGTCCATCACCACATACTGCTGCAGTCTCTCACTAAGTGGTTGGAAAGATTTGCATTTCTACAGCACCCTTTACGGTACTTTTAGAATATTTCAAACTGTTTTACAACAAATAAACGCAGTGTAATGTAGTAGCAATGGAAGCCAATTTGTACGTTGTACAGTATGCTCCTACAAGCAGTAGTAATGTTTTAAATATATTTGTTCACAGGATATCACCACCAATACTTCCATTGTTGCCCATCCCTAAATGTCATTAATGTCCTTTATGAAGGAAAATTGCTGATATATGTGTAATTGATCAAAGTTCACTTACATGTTTGAATGCTATGTAATTAATCTCTTCATTATTTGTAATGATTAACAAAATATGATGATTTTGTCCCAAGAATTTCCTTTCAGATGGCGCTGATTTTCTTTTATCTAGTGACCTCAATAGTAAATCCATGCTGGGAAATGACCATCTTGATCTAGAGCAAGGCTGGCACTGTTCACTCAGAGAACAATAGCTTTTAATGATACACAATTACAATTTTGTGTATAAGCCAGGTAAACATCTGCCTGCAACACAAAGTGTTGGAGTAACTCAACGGGTCAGGCAGCATCTATGGAGGCCATGGATAGGGATTGTTTGTGTTGGGACCCTTGTGTTATACCCGAGATTTCAGCACCTGCAGTTCCTTGTGTCTCCTGCACTGCTGTTACATTGGAAATCAGGTCAATCGTCACTCTCAGAAACATTATCCCCAGAAATATGTAGGCTGACTCAGTCAATGTCACCCATGACACTCGATTGCTCATTACCACATTGCAATGCAAGCTGCAACAAATACCCACTGGCAAAATGGGGAACCTTTTTTTGGATAGTAAAAATGCTACACACTTCACCTATCCATTTTCTCCATTACCTGACCCGCTGAGTTATCCAGCATTTTGTGTCTACCTTTGGAATAAACCAGCATCTGCAGTTCCTTTTTATTACATTAACCATTTTTTAGTATTGCGTATAATTTATGTAGTATATGTACATAACTGATTGTTGTTCTCCAAGCCAACATGTATTTGACCTCAAACATTAATTCTGTTCCTCTTTCCACAGATGCTGCCCGGCCTGAGTGTTTCCAGCATTTTCCAGCAGTTAATTCCAGCAAGTTTCATGGTATTTTGGGGCTTATCTTGCATTGCTGTGTTTGGACAGTATTTGTCGGCATCTGCACTGATCAGGCTGAAGATAATCAATACATTTGCTGACTGAGCCATCATTCTTATGTTCAGTCCACCAAGGCCTGTTGGATTTCATAGTTGCTAACCATTTTAACTCTCTTTCCCACTCCAATACTGATCTTGTAGAAACAAGGAACTAAAGCTGCTGGTTAATTATACACAAAAGGACACAAAGTACTGAAGTAACTCGACAGGTCAGGCAGCATCTTTGGAGAACATGGATAGGTAACGTTTTAGGTCGATACCCATGTCTATCCATGTTCTCCAGAGATGCTGCCTAACCTGCTGAGTTAGTCCAGAAACTTGTGCCAATTTTTTATGCAGCAAGTGCTGAACGAGAGGTTGTTCTCTGGAAGTGGAAACTTCATTTCTGGACATTGCCAGTGGGTGGCGGGTGATGCTGAAATTTCCAGCAATCCAACTTTCCTACTGATAGATGGTGTTCGGCTTTGCCATTTGTGCTGATGTTTCATCTGGACTAAGCGACCTTTCTGCTTGCTGAACACCTGTGCTCTGTCCACCAAGGCCTGCTGGATCTCCCAGTTGCTAATTATTTTCAACTCCTCTTCCCGATTCCATACCAATCTTTCCGATTGCCAGAGTGAGGCCACACTCAAACTGGAGGAACAGCGCCTCATATGGTAGCTTACAACCCCAAGCCATGAACATTTTAGGCAGGGCTGGATTTACGTATAAGCTTCACAAGCTTAAGCTTAGGGCCTCGAGATCTAGGGGGGCTTGGGTCTCACGTAAGTGACATTGTTACAAAACCTATCATCAGTGGCACTCCCCGCGGTCTTCTACCATCGATTCCACTGACCCTCGCCACTCCACCGCCCTCCAGCAGCCCGCAACCGTAGCCTTACCTGCAGCCTGGACTCAGCACCGAGCCTGAAGCTTCCACGCTGCAGATTCCCACTCCCCTGGGTTTGACTGCGCTGAGTCCTAGTGCCAGTCCCCCCAACCCTGGTAACATCAGTGGCTGTTCCACTGGTTCTTCCCCATCCCCCTCAAACCATGTGACCCCAGCTCTTCCCCACCCACACTACAGTCCTCAAACTCCCTCCCCCCTGACCTCCCACCACCCCCCCACCAGACATCGCCTCAGCCTCAGTCCACTCACCTGCCTTCCTCCGGCCCCAACCCCCATCCTTGCCATGTGTTCACCATCCCCCCTGCCCTCCTCCTCTCAGATACCGAACGGTCTGTCCTCAGCAGAGCCCTCACCTTTGCCCCCCTCCGTCCCCACCTCAATGAGTACCGCGCCCGCCGCAATTTGGAGCTCTTCTTCCGTTGCCTCTGCCTGACAGTGGTCTTCCGTGGGAAGGAGTCCTTGCCCCCCATTGATGATCCCTTTTCCCATCTCCAACAGACCCCCTCCTCTTGAGCCCCCCGCAATCGCCGCTGCGGGCGGTCCGATGCTCAGGCCCTTTCATCGGGATGATGGAACTCTGACGTCGGAAGGGGAGAACATTCTCAGCGGCTCGGACTTCCGAATCGGCCACTTCCTACTGGAGACCGCGGCTCCCAAAGTCCACAGGCTGAGCTGGGCGGAGATTCACGCTGGTGGCCTTCGGCAAAGGGATCCCAGGGCTCCGCGATGTTGAAATCAGCTCGGCCCGAAGCTGGGAGCTCTGCAAACCACAGCTCTGATGTTGAAGCAGCAGGCCCAACACTCCGGAGCTTCAAACAGTGATCCAGGTAAGGCATCGCCCGCTCCGCGGTGAATCCAAAATGTATTTTAAAACCAACTGTTTAATGACAACATACAGTAGGATCTAAAGGTGTCACACTGTCACGGCCGGGTAGTCATGGTCCTCTAGTCGTGGGGGTGGGGGATTGGGAGGGGGGCCTCTCTTCATCTAAATCCGGCCCTGATTTTAGGTAACACTTCCCTTCCCCCTCCCCCTCTTTCCTATACTCTCCCACCACCATGCACTAATTTCTCCCACTATCCCGCCTATTCACATCCTCCAAATATGCTGCATGACCTGTAGTTACTTCAATACTTTGTGCTCTACGCAAGATTCGAGCCTCCACAGTTGCTTGTGTCTCCACTCTTTCGTCGTATCTTAAGTGAGAGCAATTTATGATAAATGCTACAATAGCATTTATCTCGGCAGAGTGCATTTCTCTATGTTGTAGGACATTCTCACCTTGCAAACATCACCCTGGTGTCATCCTGCCATGAGTGGCTTTGCTCAAGAAAGCTTTCTCGTGCATATGATTCTGTCGAGGCCTACACAGGTTGCTCTGCCCTGCCCTGTGGACAATGCTTGCATCCTCCCATTCCCACAACACAACGTCATTCTCTTGCACTCATAATGGCTGAAAGAATGTTGGTGTTATTATGAACCATTAAGGATTGGTTTCTGTGGTCTGGACACTTTGACCAGCAATGCCTGGTCTTTATAAAAAGGAGTGTCGATACAGGAGGGAGCCTGCTAGTGCTATTTTGGAAAGGGTACCATGAATGTACATTAGCTCTCTTGAGCATTCCAAAACAGAATTAGGGAGATTGGTAATGCCACTTGAACACTTGAAAAAAGGAATATTTCTAGTTAAAGTAAAACAAAAAGTGCTTAAGTGTTCCATGGGTCAGGCAGCATCGATGAAAAATCAGAGAGATATTAATGTTTTTAAAAAATTGCCATTCTCTCTGCTGCCCCTGCTGGAGGGAGGGGGACGAAGTATAAAACCAGGAAGTGGTGTGCCTCACTCAGTCTCTGCAAGATGGAGGAAGCCATAGGAAGTCTCTCTGAACACATGTCTACTCAACTGTGAGTGCCCTTAATGTGGTTTGAAAATGAAAATATGGTTGGTTTGAAGTAAAAAGGCACAGCCGGCAAATGTTTGTTTGGGGGATTTGGGTAGAAGTGAAAATGCACTACTGCAAATGGTGGCTTGGGTGCTTTGGCTTGAAGTGTAAAGGCACTACTGCAAATGGTGGCTTGGGTGCTTTGGCTTGAAGTGTAAAGGCACTACTGCAAATGGTGGCTTGGGTGCTTTGGGCTGAAGTTAAAGGGCACTACTGCAAATTGTGGCTTGGGTGCTTTGGGCTGAAGTTAAAGGGCACTACTGCAAATGGTGGCTTGGGTGCTTTGGGCTGAAGTTAAAGGGCACTACTGCAAATTGTGGCTTGGGTGCTTTGGGCTGAAGTTAAAGGGCACTACTGCAAATGGTGGCTTGGGTGCTTTGGGCTGAAGTTAAAGGGCACTACTGCAAATTGTGGCTTGGGTGCTTTGGGCTGAAGTTAAAGGGCACTACTGCAAATGGTGGCTTGGGTGCTTTGGGCTGAAGTTAAAGGGCACTACTGCAAATTGTGGCTTGGGTGCTTTGGGCTGAAGTTAAAGGGCACTACTGCAAATGGTGGCTTGGGTGCTTTGGGCTGAAGTTAAAGGGCACTACTGCAAATTGTGGCTTGGGTGCTTTGGGCTGAAGTTAAAGGGCACTACTGCAAATGGTGGCTTGGGTGCTTTGGGCTGAAGTTAAAGGGCACTACTGCAAATGGTGGCTTGGGTGCTTTGGGTAACTGCCTGTTTGCACTGTATATTGATTTTAGATAAAATGCTACCAGTTACGGCTGTGATTTTTGGCCATCTTACTCAGTCCCCCTCTGCTCAGCAGGTGCAGAGGATTCTTCCCATCAATGAAAAATAAAAGTGTTATTAGTGTTGAAAAAATGTTGAGAATCTCTCTCCTGTCATGAAGGCCACATATTTTCCAGTGGGAGGGGGATAGATTATAAAACCCGGAAGTGTGGGTGTGGTTCAGTCTCTGCATGATGGGGGAGGGAGAGGTCATGACTCTGTCTGAGCTGTGAATCAACTGAACACACTGAATGTCTACTGTACTGTGAGTTTGATGTTTTGTGCGGTTTTATGGTGGTTTTATGGTGGTTTCACCCTGCTTGAAATGGTATGAAACTGCATTTGAATGTGGTGGCCTTGCACCATACATGAAATGGTATGAAACTGCATTTGAATGTGGTGGCGTTGCACCCTGCATGAAATAGTATGAAGCTACATTTGAATTTGGTGACCTTGCACCCTGCTTGAAGTGGTAGGAAACTGCACTTGAATTTGGTGACCTTGCACCCTGCTTGAAGTGGTAGGAAACTGCACTTGAATTCGGTGGCCTTGCACCCTGCTTGAAATGGAATTTCAAGGAATAGCCATGAGTCAACTGCCAGCCCACCAGCCGTGAGTGAGCTGCCCCCACATCAGGCTTGAGGGACTGAGCTGCCACCCCAAGAACCCATACCAGCGCTCCAGAAAGCCCCCCCACTGGCTACCAATATTGGAATTGGTGGAGAGGTGGAATATTGCATCGGGGGACCAGCCCTCCCGTGTGAACATGGGTCCCACTTAGTCTAGTATATTTATAAAACTCTGATCGTTATTATGTTTGCTTGCTTGTGAGTCACATCTCCTTGAAAACCTGATGCGGTAAAGGTGACATTTTTACATATTCCGGTGGAGATTTACCTCGTGATTTCAAAAATCCCCTTATCTGAAAATTTGGTTAATTGTTTCTTTAGTTATTTAATCAAATTCTTCACCAATCTGAAGCTAAAGCAAATTGAAGCTGACCGGCTGATGACGTCACAATGCCTCTACTCATTGCGGCGAGCTGCGCAGAATTTTCAATGCACAGCCTGCTGGCCACTCTTTTCGACGAGCTGCGAGTTATGTGTCCCCCCCCCCCCCCCCCCCCAAATCTCGCACTCCGACGGCCAACCCGAGAGATGCTGGCGAGCATCTGAGTGCGGCCGGCCTTAGCGCCCCGCTCTGCCCACAGCCCAGCAGCCCCCTCCCCCGGGCTCTGGATTGACAACCCGAGAGGCCGAGAAATGCCGAGGAGCACCCGAGTGCTGCTGGCCGTAGCGTCCCGCCCCCTCCACAGCTCTCACTCCCTCAGGGCTGAGATACCTGCCGCCCCCCGCCATAACTCGCAATCCTACGGCCAACCTGAGAGATGCCGAGGAGCACCCAAGTACAGCCGCCCCCCCACCCCCCATAACTGCCCTCCCCCTGCATAACTGTTGCCCCACCCGCATAACTGTCCCCCCACCCGCATAACGCGCACTCTGACAGCCAACCCATGAGATGCCGACGAGCATCTGAGTGCGGCCGGCCGTAGTGAACCGAACCGCCCCGCCCCCAGCCCAGGAGACGGCCCCACGGGCTCTGGATTGACAACCCGAGAGATGCCGAAGAGCACCCGAGTCATGACATCGCAAAGAGCGAGCTTTCATTTCCAGAACATTCTTCACCGCCCCACACTGCCCGCAGGGAATCCTATGAACACGCAGTACGCTTGCTCCAACGATCCATTCTCTCTTTGTTTCTCAACAACGAAGTGCGGAATTCCACAGTTCCAACTATAACAGTACGATTATACCGCCGATTTTCATTATTTTTGTTTAAATTAGAAACGTTTACATTTAATTTCAAATACTTTTTTCAGGAAATACTTTTATTTGTGTCGCCGATTTCGACAACCTTTTTTTGAAAATTCTCTCTTTATTTCAAAATGCTCCATTTTGAACATCGCTTTTCAGTTTTAAAACTTTACGGTTATTTGCTCCGCTGATTTCTTTTAAAAATATATATTTTTATTAGAAGCTATGCATGTTGCCAACAATATAACAGTTCTTCAAATACACATTTAACTTGTTTCAAAAATTATACAAATATTACAAAGTACTTTATGTATGCTTCTGTTTTTTTTGTAAAGTAAAGTAGTTAAGGGATATATCTATAATCAATAAAGATAGTGATTAAATAATAATGATTAGGATTTTATAAGAAAAATAATAAAAATAAAAAAGTAAAAAAAACAAAAACAACAAAAAAAAAGAAAAGAAATCAATTATTATATAATTTAAAAAACTGAAGTATACATCTTAACAATGAATGGAACAATTTCACGTAAGAATATCTATAGAGACGTGTATACAAATCCCACAATAGATCTTTTCATCTAATCCTACAACTGGGTACTTATTGAGTTACAATGCTGAGCTCAGCTACGCCTTTAAATAGTCAGTGAATGGAGACCATATTTGTTCAAAAAGTTCATATTTGTCCATTAGGGCAAACCTAATTCTCTCCAAATGCAACGTCTCCGACATTTCCACTGTCCACATTTTAATTGTGAAGGATAATGTTCCCTTCCAGAATATTATTTTTTTTCCAATTATCAAACAGTAATCAAGAAAATTTCTTTGACTTACTGTTAATATTAGGCTTGAATCAGGAACTAATATTATTAGCTTTAGATCGGGATCCAATTTAGTTTTAAGAACTTCAGAAATGATTCTAAAAATATCAGCCCCATAACTATTAAGTTTTATACATGCTACAAAACTCTGCGTTAAATTAGCTTCTGAATTCTGACATTTATCGCAAATAGAAGAGATGTTAGGAAAAATTCTATTCAATTTCATTTTTGAATAGTGTAATCTATGTAATATATTGAATTGTAGCAAGGTATGTCTGGCATTTAACGAGCAACGGTGTATACGTTGTAAACTTTCTTCCCAAGTATCTTTCATTATAGATAGACCTATTTCATTTTCCCATATCTGTCGGTATGATTCTGTTGTTGGGATTTCCCTAACCAAAAGAGTATCGAAAAGCTGATTTCAACAACTTTTTGACCGTTTAAAAAAAAATGATCTCTTTATTTCAAAGGACTCAATTTTTAACAATTAATTGCTTTAGAGTTTTAAAACTTCGTGATTATTTGCTTTGCCGATTTTGACAGCTTTTTGACCATTAAAAAAAAAAAATCTCTCTTTATTTCTAAAGAGTACATTTTGAACAGATCATTGCTTTACAGTTTTAAAACTTTGCGGTTATTTGCTCCACCGCTTTCCTCAGCTTTTTGACAATTCAAAAAAAAATTCTCTCTTTATTTCAGCAGAGTCTATTTTGAACAGATAATTGCTTTACAGTTTTAAAACTTCGCGGTTAATTGCTCCACCGATTTCAACAACTTTGTTATTTTTTTTTAAAAATCTCTTTATTTCAAAGGACTCCATTTTGAACAAGTAATTGCTTGATAGCTTTAAAACTTCGTGGTTATTTGCTCCACAGATTTCGACTGCTTTTTGACAGGTTTTTTTAAAATGATCTGTCTTCATTGACAACTGAGATTTTTAAAAAGTCATTGTGTTTGATTTCATTCTACAGGAAAGCCCCCATTTTGAACAAATTGACCTGTCTTCCTTGACAACTGAAATTTTAAAAAACTCATCGTCTCAGCGGGAGAGAGACAGCGGGAGAGAAGAGCTCAAGAGACGCAGCAAGCAAGAACTCAACGTCTCAGAGATCAACGAGAGAGAATGCAGGTGAGAAGGGAACAAGAAGCACAACCAAGAAACAACTCAACGTCTTGAGGAGCATCAAGAAAGCATACAAAGGAGAAGGGATAAAGAGACGGGAGATGAAAGAACTAGAAGGCTGGATGAATCGCAAGACTGAGATACAAGACAACAGAATGCATGTCTCACCAAGAGAAATCTTTCCGCTGATGTTGGTGAAATGACCAATGTTTGCCCTCAGTGTCGAGCGTACCGCTTCTCAAGAGAAACAACCAATTTTTGCTGCATGAAGGGTAAGGTCAACATTGCTCCTCTGAAGACACTCCCGAATGCACTCATTAATTTCTATATAGGTGACACACCACAAGCACACGAGTTCAGAAAGAATATTAGACAATACAATTGACTCTTTCAACTGACGTCATTCGGTGCCAAGGAAGTGGTGGCACATGGATGGAATCCTTCAGTGATCATTCAAGCCTAATAAAGTAAATTCTTACAAATCTATTTCATGGACCCGCAAGATAGCATTGAGTTGTGAATGAGTATGCAAGATGCTGGTATTCAAAGGTTAAAATTGCTGAAATGCCTGAAAACATGGTAAGTCTAAACAACCCTTACATTGATTCACTTGTGATGGCAATGGAAGAGAATTAGAGATTTACCAGAAGCACCATCGTTATTGATCCCAATTATCGGCTGCCTTTAGAACATGAACGGAGGTTTAACACGCAAACTGCCAATGAAGTTGCCGTCCTCATACCAAACAGTAATTAGCCTGCGGCAACATCACGCCACATTGTTTTGAGAATAAGAGACAGAGGAGGAGCAGAAGGAGGTTTGCAAATCATTTCAGAGTCCCATAGGTCTTATAACAGTTTTCAAAACAACCTTTTCTTTCCACTTGGAGTTCATGCACAACTCCAAATGAGTAACAGCAGGAATTGACACTAGGATCATAAATCATGAGAATAAATTCAACCAGCTTTTGAGAGGAGGACGGCCCTTTCAACAATGTTGTTGATATTGCGACTAAAATTGAAAGTGATCGGCTCAATTATATTTGCATGAATCGGGTATTGTTAAGGTCAACAACTTACAAAGGCCGGACGGATGCATTAAATGATAATGATGATTTGGAAAACATCAGAAGGCGCATCATCCTCTCATCAACATTTGTCGGTGGACCAAGATACATGATGGAACGATGCCAGGATGCCATGATGTGCGTTTGGAAGTATGGCAATGCTGAATTCTTCATTACGATGACTTGCAATCCGAATTGGAGCGAGATCCGACAGTGCCTCTTTCCGAATCAGCAGCCGCGTGATAGACCAGACTTGATAGTAAGAGTATTCGAGCTGAAAATAAAAATGTTCATCACGACGGTCACTGGACCAGATGACCTCTTTGGAAACTGTATAGCTTTCATCTTGACTGTGGAATATCAGAAGCGAGGCTTGCTTCATTTCCACTGTCTGCTTTGGCTTGATGAAGTGAGTAAGCCAAGTAAGCTGAAATACCAGACCAGCAAGTAGATCCTGAGCTGCATGAATTGGTACTCAAGCACATGATCCATGGACCATTCTGCAAGCGCACCTCTGCATGTTGGATGGATGGAGGATGCAGTAAGAGATTCCCAAAGCCATTTATCGAGAGCACAAGGTGTGGAGAGAATTTGTATCCTCTGTACAGGAGATGATCTCCAGCCAACTCATTAGAGAGACCACCTGTCATTCAACTTCATGAACATCTGCCACACGAACAACAAGTCTTTTTTAATGCTGCTCAGCGAGGGATGAATGATGGTATGGCGAGAACGACTTTGACTGAATTAATGGGATTGAGTTCTGATGATCTGTTTGCAAGAACATTATACTACACTGATGTACCTCAATTTTATACATGGAACAACAGGAGATGGCAAAGAAGGAAGTCTGGGAAGAGAGTCGATGATTTCGCAGATATTTTTGAACCCTACGTTCTGGGACGAGTGTATACAGTATCTCCAAAATGTGGTGACCTCTACTACTTGAGACCGCTTCTCCATCACGTCAAAGAGCCAGTGTCCTTCGAGTCATTGAAGACGCATAATGGAGAAATTCTTCCTCCCTTCAGAGACGTCTGCAGAGAAAGTGGTTTGTTGGAAGCTGACGACCATTGGCAACAAACAATGGAAGATGCTGAGACGACAAGACTCCCCAGTGCAATGAGGGATTTGTTCATTGTTCTGCTGACAAATACTGACATCAACGATCCTCGACAATTACGGGAGCGCTTCAAGAATTCCATGTCTGAGGATTACCTTGAAAGCGAGCGAAGAAGAAACAGCGATCAAAATATCACCATTGCTGAGAGGCTTTACGATCAGGCTCTGTTTTATATTCAGGACCAGCTTGAGAATTGCAACACTACACTGGAAAAAATGTCCTTGCCCCGACCAAGAAATGAAAGGATGGACGTTGATGGTGAAAATGTTGATTTACTTAATGAATCGAATTACAATAGATCCGAATGAAAACAATTTGTTGATGAGAAGGAAACTTTGCTGAATGCTGAGCAGAGAGAGGTTTATGGTCGGATGTGCGACTGCTTGCAAAGGAATCTACCTTCAATGATTTTTATTGATTCACCAGGAGGAACAGGAAAGACATTTCTCACAAATTTGATGCTCTCCACAGTTAGAGCACAAGGTGAAATTCCTATTGCTGTAGCATCCTCTGGTATCGCAACTACATTAATGCCTGGTGGAAGAAGTGCACATTCTCGATTCAAGATACCCATCCACGTGACAGAGAATTCAACATGCAACGTTGACAGTGAGAGATTTCATCAGGAGAGTGAAGCTCATTGTTTGGGATGGGTGCCCAATGATTAGGAAGTAGTGCTTTGAAGCGGTGGACAGAACACTTCAAGATGTATGCTGCAAAAAGGATAATTTTGGCGGGATTCTTACCATTTGTTGTGGCGATTTTCGACAACTCCTTCCTGTAGTAAAGATGGGAAGTGATATTGATGTATAAAATTCCTGCATCAAGACATCCTACTTGTGGAGAACTTTCACCAAGTTTGAATTGAAGAGGAATATGCGATTGACCGAAGGAGAGGGTGAGTATTCTCAATTTTTGTTGGATGTTGGAGGGGACAAGATTGAAAAGAATGAAGACAATTAAATTAACATTCCAGAAGATATGTTTCTCTCAGCAAGAAAACTGGAGGATTGCATTGATTATATCTATCCAGCATTCAACCACCCTGCAACATTATTCTCTGAGAATTGTATCTTGGTTCCTCACAACGATACGATGAGAAGAATCAATGCTAAGTGTGTCAGACGCTTCCCTGGAACCATGAGGGAGTACTATTCTTTCAATACTGTGACTGAAGGAATGAATGCTACTCACTTCACAATGGAATTCCTCGATCCGGTCGAGATCTGTGGATTACCACCACACAAATTGGAGTTGAAAAAAGGATCTCCAAGCATTTTAATGAGAAACTTGTATTCCTCAAGGCCTTGCAATGGAACGAGGTTGATTGTAGAACAGCTACACAATAATCTCATCGTTGCTAGAATCAACATGGGGGCCTTCAAAGATGAGATTGTTCTCATTCCTAGGATGAAGATCAATTTGACAGAAGGTGAAAACATTCCCATTAGGCAGAGCCAATTCCCTATTCTGTCAAGTTGTGCTATGACAATTCATAAAGCACAAACAATGGAGAAGGTCTTGATATACCTCTAGAAACCGGTATTTCAACATGGGCAACTATATGTGGCTCTTAGCGGGGGAAAGCTGAAGGAACAAGTAAAAGTATTCCTGAAGGATGGGACATCAACCAGGAATGTTGTCATTAGACAAGTGCTTTGTTGAGCGATGACTCCTGCTCAAATTCTCCTAAAGTGAACGAAAGAACGCAAGACTGAAGGCAACAAGAGATGCAAGAAAGAACCAAATGTCCAGCGTTTTGATACTCTTGATGGTTGCTCCTCAGCTCAACAAGGGATGTTTAACACAGCAATCACATTTCTGCACACAATAAATTGATCATGCTGCTTCAGAAATAGCTTCAAGGACATATGAAGTGACATGTAAAATCTTGCCAATTGCATTTGCTTTTTGGATAGAAAGTTGTTGAAGCTGTTATCATGCTTCCTGACAAACCTTGCAGATGGATTATTCGCTGCAGGATATACAAGCCACAGGCCTGCACATCTAGGGCATTTGCATCAGGTCCAGTTCAATTATTGAGTAAATTATGATTGCCAAGATATTGATGTTTGAGGATTTGGTGCTGGTAATGGCATTGAGTATCAAGGTTATGTGGTTATATTCTGCCTTGTGGCAAATTATCTTTACTTGTGTGTTGTTTGACAGGTGTTACTTTCCACTTTGATCTATTGTCGAGTTATTTTGTATGTCAGCATTGACTGCATTTTCTCAGGAGTTGCAAGTGGAATTGAAAATTCTGTAACCATCAGTGAATATCAACTCCGGATCTTATGATGAAAGAAAGGCCAGTATCTGGAAAATATCTGGGGCCAGTGCAGTGTTTCTTTTAACCCTTGATACATATTTACTTCAGTTTTATCAGAATGCTTTAGTGCCATACTGTTCAAATGCTACCTCATTTCTGGATCCCAGATATTTAGACTCAACGTCTTGGGGATCTGCGAGAAATAAAGCAAGGACAGCAGGGAATAAGAGACAAAACAAGGTGTTGCCATAAAACAACGAGTTGCGGGATGGTCAAGGAACACCGCAAAGAGACGTTGAGAAGCAGTAAGGAGCAGAAGTGAACAAGAGACACAACAAGAAAGGACTGAACCTCTTGAGGATCTCCGAAAAATAATGGAAGTTCACAGGGAACAAGAGACGAAACAATGTTGATAAAATACAGCCAAAACGGTACATAATATAGCAATGTTACAAAATGTTACAAAATCCCATCAGATAAAGCATGAAAAGAAGTTTAATTTGACACCTAATTCACTTTCACATCTTCAGTATTAAAAAGGTTATGGCCATTTTCATACTCGGAAATTAGCATCTTGTTCCCTATTGCTTTTCCATTGACTTAACACAAAGGTTGTGATCGAGGACAGTCAAAAGTCCATAACTTTCTTAAAAATTAAGAGAACTGAAAGAAATTTTCAGTTATTATAGATTGAAGCATTCTGAAACAAATATGAAACGCTCTTAATTGGATGACCTGAAATTAAAGCATATAATTAGTTAGTAATTGTAGCTAATTACAAAATTCAATTACTAGATCTAAACATCTATCCATTTCTTAAGAAAATATTAACATTTTTTATTGCCCGTAAATTAATGGCCATTTAAATCAGCTTGCGAGTGGGATTTTCTGGAACGTGATGGATCAGAACGTTGCGGTTGCAGTGAATTTAAACTCCATATCGGCAGGAAAAACACTGCCGGTTCGTATGGGGAATAAATCACCGTTTCGCAACATGAAATGTTGATTAAGGTAATCTAAACAAGCAAGTTTATATGTAAAAATAAACAGCTTTTCTTTATCGGGCCCCTACATAAAATCCATCCCCGTTGTCAGCGTTCACAGCATTAGACGCTAATTTTTATTTTACTCCAGCGCTGAAATAGTCGGGCGATTTATATATATATTAAAAAAATTTTTTTTTTTAAACTCACTTACCGGCAGTCGGAACGAATCTCCAGCACGCTCGCACTCTGAGAAAATATATCTCCAGACTGCATAGGAAACCTGCATTTTAAACCCCCCCCCCTCAAAGTCGCGCACACGGCCAGTGAAAGAACTGCAGCGCCGCTGAAGGTAAGTTTTGTAACATACCTACATAATAGCGTAATGTCTTTTTAAATCATATGTTAATGCATTGATAGATATAATTGTGTTTAGAAGTTTATAAATGTCTACAATAGATAAAATTGTCTTTACAAATTCATGAATATCTACATCGTGATAAATATCTTTCACTTTTTTTACATCATGCCAAGAAATAGGAGCAATCAAGTTGCAGGATGGTCAAGGATCAACGCAAAGAGACGTCGAGAAGCAGTAATGAGCAGAAGGGCACAAGAGACACGAGAGGAAGTTGCCAAAATACAGCCAGATCGGTACACGATAGCACCATTTTTTAAAAATTATATTTTCATCGACTGAAAGATAAAATTGTCTTTAGTTTATAAATATCTACAATAGATAAAATTGTCTTTTTTAATCATATGTTATTTGCTTGATAGAAGGAATGGAGATGCAGCAAGAAATAACAACGTTTGAAAGATCTCCAAAAAAGAACACAAGACAAAAGTAATGAATAGATGCAACAAGAAAAAACTGAATGTCTCGAGGATCAACGAGAAAGAACATAAAACAGAGGGGGCAAGAGACACAACAAAAAAGAACTGAACTGAATAAATCTCATCTTTAACATTTAAATTGTTGTATTTTAAGTTATTCACATTTTAAGCTATAATAAATCCCTTTCCACTAGCCGTGCCTGTCAGCTGCTCTTTTTCTCTGCCCTCTCTCTCTCTCTCTCTCTCTGCCCTCTCTCTCTCTCTGCCCTCTCTCTCTCTCTGCCCTCTCTCTCTCTCTGCCCTCTCTCTCTCTCTGCCCTTTTTTTTTTTTTTTTTTTTTTTTTTTCCATTTCAAAAACTTTATTCAACACAAATCATAAAATACAACACATCCAAACACAATCAAAAATCACACTATAATGAACAGATCATTGTAGTACAGCAGTACATTCATTTATAATCGCCTCAACCCCACGCGGCGACCAGCGCTGACGGAAGGCCTCCAGAGTCCCCGTGAACACCGCGTGTTCCCTCTCCAGGGACACACGTGCACGGACGTAGGCCCGAAAGAGGGGCAGGCAGCCGACTCTCGCCTGACCGTCGACCGCCCGCTGCCTGGACCCACGAATGGCCATCTTGGCCAGGCCAAGGAGCAAACCGACAGGTAAGTCCCCCCCCCACACTCGGCTCTCCCCACTCCCCGCCTTGTGTCCAAACACCAGGATTGTGGGGCTAAAATGCAGCCAGAACTTGAGGAACAGCCCCTTCAGATATTGGTACAGGGGCAGTAACCTCACACACTCCATATACACATGGAATACGGTCTCCTCCTCTCCGCAGAAAATACATGCGGCAGACGAGCCCGTGAACCGACTCAAAAGTTTATTACAAACCACCGCTCCATGCAGCACTCTCCACCCCAGGTCCCCAATATAAAGGGGTACAACTCCCTTATAGAAGGACCCCCACTGGGGCCCCCCGCCGCCTTCGGATGGTAACACCGTCCTCCATGGTGAGTCAGGACGGGAGACGAAGGCACGGTGGTTCAGAATGTGCAGGAGCATCCTGTACAGTGCGCGTCTCCTTGCATCACAAAATGGCATGCTGGTCATCTCAGAAAGGCAGCTCAGATTATGCGGAGCCGGAGGCCGAGAAATATCCCGAAGCCTAGGCCCGATGAGCAGATCTGACGGAGCAGGGGTAAGCTCTATCTGAACCACTCTAGGCTCGCGCCTCTCCTCGACAACCACCATGACAGGATGAGGACCAGCCACACCCGCAGCCACAACATCCCCCTCTCCTCATGGAACAACACTCTGGCTGAACACCACCAAATTCCTCACTCTTAACACATCCCTATAGAAAACAGGCAAGCCCCTTAGAGCGGGTCGACTGACACCCGCCACCGGGAGCCGCGAGACCCCCCTTAGGCAACGACCCTGACGAAAAAAATACGTGGCCAGAGCGTGCCATCTGGGAGGGTTCTCTACATACATGTATCTCCGCAGAGTCCTGAGACGGAGAGCCGCCACCTGGGTGCGCACGCACACCAAGGACTGGCCGCCCTCCTCTAACGGAAGACTCAGGACCGCCGCGGAAATCCAATGCTTCCTATTTCCCCAAAAGAAATCCACCAGCTTCTTCTGTATAGCAGTTACAAATATAGAGGGTGGGACAAGAGTAGCCAGCCGGTACCATAACATAGAGGCCACCAGCTGGTTTATGACCAGCACCCTCCCCCGAAAGGAGAGAACTCCAAGCAGGCCTGACCAGCGCCCCAGCCGAGCAACCACCTTCGTCTCCAACTCTTGCCAGTTTGCCGGCCAAACATCCTCAGTGGGACTCAGGTATACCCCCAGATAGAGGAGGTGCGTGGTACTCCACGCATACAATGCCATCTCCTCCGGCAGGGAGTCTATCCGCCACTGACCCACCAAAAGTCCAGAGCACTTACTCCAGTTAATCCTAGCAGAAGATGCAGCCGAGAATATCTCCTGGCAGTCACGCATCCTCCGCAGGTCACCAGGATCAGTGAACATAAGAAGTACGTCATCGGCATACGCCGATAGAATCACCTCAACCCGCGGGCCAGGTAGGGCCAGGCCTGTCAACCTCCTCCGAAGAAGACACAGGAATGGCTCCACACAGACCGAATACAACTGGCCCGACATAGGGCACCCCTGGCGGACCCCCCTCCCAAAATGAAAAGGAGATAGCACCGCGCCATTAACCTTTACAAGACACTCCGCAGCAGCGTACAAAAGCCGGACCCGGGCCACGAAGTGTGGTCCAAACCCAAACGCTTGCAACGTCCCAAATAGGTATTCATGCTCTACCCTATCAAAAGCCTTCTCCTGATCAAGAGACAGAAAAGCAGCTGACTCACCAGTACCCTGGACTAAATGAATCAGGTCCCTAACCAGGTGGATGTTATCCTGGATGGACCGGCCAGGGACTGTATAAGATTGATCAGGATGAATCACTTGATGCAGCACGGAGCCCAGGCGATTTGCCATTGCCCGTGCAAAAATTTTATATTCTGTGCAAAGGAGAGAGACTGGACGCCAGTTCTTCAACAAACGGAGTTCGCCCTTCTTAGGCAGCAAGACAACAACCGTCCTACGCCACGAGAGAGGCATCACTCCAGTCGCCAGGCTCTCCCCCAGAACCAACATATAGTCACCCCCTAGGATGTCCCAGAATGCTCTAACAAACTCCACCGTCAACCCATCCAGCCCGGGGGACTTACCCCTCCTGAGCTGATGCAAGGCGCGAGTCAACTCCTCCAAAGATAAGGGGCCATCAAGAAGATCAGCCTCCCCCCTATCTACGGTCGGTAGACCCTCCCACAGATCTTGCTGAGCCTCCACACTGAATCCTTCCGCAGAGAACAGGGACCCATAAAAGGACCTAACCAAGGCATTGATTCTCTCTGGATCAGTGACAGAGGAGCCGTCATCTGCAAGCAACTCCACGAGCTGTTTTCGAGCTCCCCGCCCCTTCTCCAAAGAGAAAAAGAAAGGCGACGCTCGGTCCAGCTCGTGCAGCATCTGGACCCGAGACCTCACATAAGCGCCTCGAGATCGCTCAAGCAGCAGACTCCTCAAAACCTCCTTCTTCCTCTGAAACTCTCCCCATTCGCTGGAGTCTTCACCAAACTGACCCAGGCGAGACTCAGCGTCCTGTATCTCCCTCTCCAGCTTCTCGACCGCTGAGTCCCGCCTCCCAGTCGACCCCCATGTATATTCCTTACAAAAGAGACGGATGTGAGCTTTACCCACATCCCACCACTGCCTAAGGGAAGAGAAGCACCTCTGCCTCTCTCTCCACTTCACCCAAAACCGAGTGAATGACTCCCGGAAACACCGATCCTCCAGCAGCCTATTGTTAAAGTGCCAGTACGCGGACCCAGCCCGAGCGCACGCTGGATTGAAATCCACACGCACCAGACAATGGTCCGAGCACGGCACCAGCCGCATTGAGGCCGCTGAGACACGGGAAACAAACGCTCGGGAAATATAAAACCGATCAATGCGGGAACCACCGCCCTCAGACCTCCGCGAAAAAGCAGTGGAATCAGGGTGAAGGTCCCTCCAAACATCAACCAACTCAAAGGAGTCAATCAAGCCTCTCAGCTTCTTCGCTACAGCAGGCGCACACTGAGTACCAGAACGGTCCCGCACCTCAAGTGTGCAATTAAAGTCCCCACCAAGGAAGACACACTCTCCCCTATCAATAGTGCCCAACAGAGCATTCACCTCCCGAAGCAGGCCGGCCTGCATCGTGCCGGAGCTAGGGGCATACACGTTAATGAAATGCAACGGCATGCCATCCAGGCTCACGGCCAGATGGAGCAAACGTCCTGGCACCACTTCCTGCACTTTTAAAATGCTTGGCAGAAAATTTGGGGCCAACAGAAAAGCCACCCCACTCGAATTTGAGCTGAGATGGCTCATATAAACCCTCCCTTCCCACTCCAGTTGCCAGGTAGGTTCATCACTAGCAACGGTATGTGTCTCTTGCAGATAACAAACTGCAAATCTCCCCTCCCTTAGGGCTGATAAGAGCTGAAATCTTCGAAAACTCGCTCTACTCCCATTTAAATTTAATGTAGCTACTGTGAATGTGTAGACACATTAGATTGTGACCCTCACACTCCCTGTAGTCACAGGAGGTCCTTTTCTGAGGACCTTCAACAAACCCCAAAACTGCCCCAAATCCGAGTCAGAAAGACCACTATCCTTGTTACTAAGGATAGCCTCGAGACTCTCCTGCACATCTAGAACATCCTCCCACCGCCTTGTAGCGGCAAACCATAATGTTTTGGGAGCACGACTTATTTTTAAGAACTCTCGCACCTCAACAATAAGCTTCGCCTCAGACACGGCCTTGGAGTCTGGGCTCTCAGCCAACCCGCTCGCACCTGAATCAACAACCTCAGAAAGACCAGAACTGTCTGACAAATCACTCTCTGTGCCCCCCCCACTGGCCGCATCGCTGTCCTCCTCCACAGCCATGACACGACCCCCCGGATCAATGCTGGGGGTGGGTCCCAACACCCCTGCCTGAGACTCGCAGCCCTCTGAATGGCTGGGCTCCTGCACGCTACCATCACCCTCCTCCTCTGGGCCTGGGGAAGCAACAACAAGAGGCATCCCCAGGGCCTGTGGAACACTGGCACCCTCGGAGTCTGAAAGAGGATCACGTCCCATAACAGCCCTGACCTCCACATCATCCAGAGTGCCCTCTCCACAGGCATCACCCAGAGAATCACCACCTGCCATTAACCTCACCCCAGACAACTCATCCGGTGAGGCATCCCGCCCCCCAGCACCTCCACTGGCACTGATATGGAGCACAGACTTGAACGACAACACCCCCGAAACTCCCCCCTCAGCCTGACTCTGCGCATCCCCCGTCACAGAGGGCACACTACCAGAGGAGCCAACCACGTCACCTAACGTGCTAGCACCCTCAGTAGGCCTCTGAAACGAGGGGACCTCATCCGACCCAGAGGGTACACCCCCAAGGGAGCTAACCACAGCACCCGCCGAGATAACTCCCTCAGAGGGCCCCTGAAATGAAGGGACAGACTCCCGCCCAGTGGACCTACCTCCACCGGAATCAACTTCAGCACCCAGTCCGGTGACACCCGCTGTAGATCCATGAAGAGAAGGCCCAACCACCGACCCAGAAGACACCGGGTCAAGACCACTTTCAGCCACCTCAGTGGTGGAAAGCCCGGAGAAAGACATCCCCTTCGCTCTGGACCCACGCCCTTCCTCCTCTTCACCAGGCAGATGCCTCCTTTTAGTCCCACTCGCATGCGGAGGTGCGGTAACCTCCATAAGGGAAGGGTCATCCGCCTCCACATTACCCCCAACCACTTTGCCACCCACACGTTTAGGCTTCTTGACCCCCTTCCGAGCCACCACAACTCCCCCCTGGGCCCCAGCAGGTGCAGTCTGCACCACACTGGAGCTAAACTCACCCGATTGCACTTTCTTCGCTCGGGCGGCCCTATCCCTCTCCTTCTTCTTATTGTGCTTCCCCTGCTTCTCCCAAAACCCCCCCTCAACACTCCCCTCCTCCTGCGCCCCACCTCCATCCACCGCCACAGGCGCAAGACGTAGGGGACGTGGGGGGCTTGGGCTCTCACTGCCCAGGGTCCCCAAAGCGGAACCTCTGGACCCAGAAGGCTTAGCACTGCCGCCCCGGGTCACCAAGGCAGAACTGGCAACCTCAGCCGGGTCAGCAGTACCACCCCGCGCCGCTGAGGTTTGACAAGCCACCCCAGATGGACCAGCAGTGCTTTCCTGGGCCACTGCACTAGAACCTCTAGCAGTGCCCCCGCGAAAAAGACACTCCCTACGGAGATGTCCAAATTCGCCGCACGCATGACACCGTACCTTGCCCCAACTCCAACGCACGGTTCTGGGTACACCCTTATGCACCACCTCAAAACTCCCCTCGGCACCATCCCCCTCACCCACCTTCATGAACACCCTCCTCTTGAAACTGAAGACCCCTTTTTCCTCCGGGTCCCCCCCGGGATGCAAGAGACGAAAACATTTAGACCGCACCTCCCCGAACTTGGACAGGTGTGGAAAAAGTACTGCATCTGAAAAATAAGTGGGGCAGCTCCGCAGGAGAACCGGTCTCACCCTGGATACCCACGGATCCACCTGTACGTGGACCCCCCCCACTGAGATCCCCTCCTCCAACGCTCGGGCCACACACTCCCGGGTCTTAAGTATCATCTCCACCTTTCCCCTTTCGAGCTCAGAAGAGACAATAGCCCCCCTCCCAAGAAGTTCATTCATGGCCTTCGTAATTACCCCCCTCGACATCATAGGCCCAGTTTGAACAGAAACACCAAAACTGTCCCCATCCAAGTCAACATGAGGCTCAAGCTCAGATGGCCTCGCACCCGCCACTGATGCCGTCGCTGCGTAGGTCCGGACCTTCGGCCGCGCCCCTTCCATCGCCATCCTCACAGAGGCACAAACCAGCTCCAAGCCCCTCAGCAGCACAGCTCCAAGTTAAGTCCCAGAGACAGTCACAGTCAAAGACAGGCAGCAGAAAACAGAAACCTCCAGCTGAAGCAGGAAAGTCCCCAGGTTCGTCCACAGCCAAGAGCAGCTTACGGGAAACTCGATCCCAGTCGCGCTGGACGCAAAAGTACCTTCTTCACATTAAGCCAGGCAGCCGCACTGAGCAAAATGACTTTAGGGCAGAGAAGCGGTGCCAAAAACGACAAAGACACCGCACAACTTCAACCCACTGAGATCACAGGCACTCTTGGCAATCCGCCAACGCCAACCGCACCCTCGACAATGTGGAGAAACTCAGGAATCTTCACACAGATGGAGGCTCCCCAGACCAGAGAAAAGCTTCAACAGCCCAACAATAAGTTGAACTATGAAGCCCCCCTGGGTCTGTGCCCTCTCCAACGGCAAAATCCTGGAAAGGCTGCTCCAATCCTTCTCAACTGCAGAGCTGAGAAGAAAACACGACCTCTTTTTTTTTTTTTTTTTTTTTTTTTCTTTTTCAAAAACTTTATTCGACACAATCGTATAATACAACACATCAAAACATAATCAAAATAACACTATATCAAACAAATCATTGTAGTACAGCAGTACATTCATTGTTTACAATACTCTCAACCCCACGCGGTGACCAGCGTTGACGGAAGGCCTCCAGAGTCCCCGTGGACACCGCGTGTTCCCTCTCCAGGGACACACGTGCTCTCTCTCTCTCTCTCTCTCTCTCCCTCTCTCTCTCTCTTTCTCTCTCTTTCTCCCTCTCTCTCTCTCTCTCCCTCTCTCCCTCTCTCTCTCTCCACCTCTCTCTCTCTCTCTCTCTCTCTCTCTCTCTCTCTCTCTCTCTGCCCTCTCTCTCTCTGCTCTCTCTCTCTCTGCCCTCTCTCTCTCTCTCTGCCCTCTATCTCTCTGCCCTCTATCTCTCTCTCTGCCCTCTCTCTCTCTCTGCCCTCTCTCTCTCCCCTCTGTCTCTGCCCCCTCTCGCAACCCCCCCACCCCTCTCTAGACACACCTGCAAGGTGGGGGCTATTCGTCAGTGGATAGAGTGGGAATGGGGTAAAAGGAGCCAATGAATAATATTAATATAAATATCAAGGGTGGTGGTTAGTGTGAGTGTGTGAGGGGGAGAGGAGGTTAGTGTGTATGACACTGTAGGAGATCTAAACTCGCAGTAACTCAGAGGGACGGGCAGCATCTCTGGAGAAGGAATGGGTGATGTTTCAGGTCGAAACTCTTTTCCTGTCTGAAGTAACGTCATCCATTTCATCTCTCCAGAGGTGCTGCCTGTCCCTCTGAGTTACTCCAGCATTTTGTGTCAATCTGCTTAATCTATGACTGAGAACTAGTTATTAAAAGGAGCTGGCTATTTAGCGCTATGTACACTACTGCAGGGTGATTTCATGAGTGATTCCAAGTGGCACCCGTTTACAATTTGGCTAAAGCATTCTATCAAGGTAGCGTATTCATTTTTTTTATTTTTCAGGATCTGGGCTTCACTGGCATGGTCAGATTTTCCCAACAGCCAGATAGGTCCAGACTCATTCTTGATCTTCCAACAGCTGACTGGTGCACAAGGCCACTTCAGTGAGTGTTAAAGAAAGAACTGCAGATGCTGGAGAATCGAGGGGTACACAAAAAGCTGGAGAAACTCAGCGGGTGCAGCAACATCTAAGGAGCGAAGGAGATAGGCGACGTTTCGGGTCGAGACCCTTCTTCAGACTCACTTCAGTGAGTAGTTGATTGACCATATGGTGGGGCTAGAGTCACATATAATCCAGATGGGTTAAGGGTGGCAGATTTCCTTCCCCAAAAGGATTTTAGTAAATAACTTTAAACTTTCAGAATTTATTTCTGTGGTCGACAAATTATTTTATCTCTTCCCCAAAATTCCAGATTATTTACTGAATTTTAATTCCACAAGTCCCATGGTGGGATTTGAATTCAGTTTTCTGGATTGTTACTCGAGGTCTGATATAAATACTCTGATAGTTTAACCACTGTTCCACCATGGAACGAGTATTGTTTCTCCTGAAAACAGGAAAATATGTTGTGGATGAAATAAAAGAAGAATCCATCACGATACATCAAAATATATGAATCCAAATTTCAGGGGGGAAAACCCCACAGGAATGCCGGGGAGACCGCACAAATTAACATCAAGATCCAAGACTTAGGAAGTTCAGCATGTTCCCAACAACTCTCACCAACCTTGACTGAGGCGCCATAGAAAGCATTTTATCGGGATGCATCACAGCTTGGTTTTGGAACAGCTCCATCCAAGACCGCAATTGCAGGAAATTTTGGACGCAGCCCAGACCATCACACAAACCAACCTCCCATCAAGAAAACGGAAGGGTGACATTTCGGGTGACACTTGTGCACACTGAAGGATCCCGACTCAAAACGTCATCTATCCTTCACTTTTAGTCTATTTTCAAAGTAAGTTGGTCAGGTGGGACTAGTGTAGATGGGGCATCTTGGTCAGCATGACAAGTTGGACAAAAGGGCCTGCTTCTATGCTGTATAAAACATTATTCAGTTTTCTTCCCCTTGAATCAGTCATCTCTGTCATATTCGAGAAACAAGGAACTTCAGATGCTGGTTTACTAAAAACAAACACAAAGTCCTGGAGTGACATAGTGGGTCAGGCAAGATCTCTGGAGGATGTAGACAGGTAATATGACAGATCAGGTTCCTTCTTCTGACTCGAAAGAAAGGTACTGACCAAAAAGTTGCTTATCCATGACCTCCAAAGATGCTGAATTATTCCAGCACTTTGTTTCCCCTGTGATATTATATCAGCTTGTACTTTTATCTGTGGGAGTGCAAGGCATTTCTTCCTGCTCCAAACTTTCTTTCTTGAACTCTGTATCTGGACTTTCAAAAAGCCTTTGACAAGGTCCCACACAAGAGATTAGTGTGCAAAATTAGAGCACATGGTATTGGGGGTAGGGTATTGATATGGATAGAGAATTGGTTGGCAGACAGGAAGCAAAGAGTAGGAATTCACGGGTCCTATTCAGAATGGCAGGCAGTGATTAGTGGGGTGCCGCAAGGCTCGGTGCTGGTTATTTACAATATATATTAATGATTTAGACGAGCATATTACAGTAAATGTGACATCTCCAAATTTGCGGATAATACAAAGCTGGGTCGCAGTGTGAACTGTGATGTGGCTGCAGGGTGACTTGGATAGGTTGGGTGAGTGGGTAGATGCATGGCAGATGCAGTATGTGGATAAATGTGAGGTTATCCACTTTGGTGGCAAGAGCAGGAAGGCAGGTTATTATCTGAATTCTGTCAGATTAAGAAAATGAGAGGTGCAATGAGACCTGGGAGTGCTTGTACATCAGTCACTGAAAGTAAGCATGCAGGTACAGCATGGCATGTTGGCTTTCATTGTAAAAGGATTTGAGTTTAGGAGCAAGGAGGTCCCACTGCAGTTGTACAGGGCCCTGGCGAGACCGATCTAACTACTGTAACTCTCTATGAGATCTATCGAACTTTCTTTTGAATGCATCCAGTGAATCAGCCTCCACTGCCTTGTGAGGCAGAGAATTCCACAAATTCAATTTTGGTCCCCTAATTTGAGGAAGGACATTATTGCCGTTGATGGAGTGTAGCGTAGATTCACCAGGTTAATTCTGGGGATGGCGGGACTGATATATGATGAAAGAATGGGTCAACTGGGCTTGTATTCACTGGAATTTTATAGAAACATATAAAATCCTTAAAGGATTGGACAGGCTAGATACAGGAAAAATGTTCCCAATGTTGGAGTCCACAACCAGGGGTCACAGTTTAAGAATAAGGGTTCAGCCATTTAGGACGAGGAGGAAAAAAAATCACACAGAATTGTGAATCTGTGGAATTCTCTGCCATATAAGGAAGTGGAGGCCAATTCACTGGATGTTTTCAAAAGATGTGTGATTTAGCTCTTAGGGCTAAAGGAACCAAGGGATATGGGGAAAAAGCAGGAACAGTGCACTGATTTTAGATGATCAGCCACGAGGCTAGTTGATCGGTGCTGGCTCGAAGGGCCAAATGGCCTACTGCACCTATGTTTCTGTGAACTGCTCCCATTCACTCATTAATCAGATAGAAACATAGAAACATAGAAATTAGGTGCCGGAATAGGCCATTCGGCCCTTCGAGCCTGCACCGCCATTCAATATGATCATGGCTGATCATCCAACTCAGTATCCCGTACCTGCCTTCTCTCCATACCCTCTGATCCCCTTAGCCACAAGGGCCACATCTAACTCCCTCTTAAATATATCCAATGAACTGGCCTCAACTACCCTCTGTGGCAGAGAATTCCAGAGACCCACCACTCTCTGTGTGAAAAAATTCCTTCTCATCTCGGTCCTAAAGGATTTCCCCCTTATCCTTAAGCTGTGACCCCTTGTCCTGGACGTCCCCAACATCGGGAACAATCTTCCTGCATCTAGCCTGTCCAACCCCTTAAGAATCTTGTAAGTTTCTATAAGATCCCCTCTCAATCTCCTAAATTCTAGAGAGTATAAACCGCGTCTATGCAGTCTTTGTTCATAAGACAGTCCTGACATCCCAGGAATCAGCCTGGTGAACCTTCGCTGCACTCCCTCTATGGCAATAATGTCCTTCCTCAGATTTGGAGACCAGAACTGTACGCAATACTCCAGGTGTGGCCTCACCAAGACCCTATACAACTGAAGTAGAACCTCCCTGCTCCTATACTCAAATCCTTTTGCTATGAAAGCTAACATACCATTGGCTTTCTTCACTGCCTGTTGTACCTGCATGCCTACTTTCAATGACTGGTGTACCATGACACCCAGGTCACGCTGCATCTCCCCTTTTCCTAATCGGCCACCATTTAGATAGTAGTCGGTTTTCCTATTTTTGCCACCAAAGTGGATAACCTCACATTTATCCACATTATACTGCATCTGCCAAACATTTGCCCACTCACCCAGCCTATCCAAGTCACCTTGCATTCTCCTAGCATCCTCCTCACAGCTAACACTGCCCCCCAGCTTAGTGTCATCCGCAAACTTGGAGATATTGCCTTCAATTCCCTCATCCAGATCATTTATGTATATTGTAAATAGCTAGGGTCCCAGCACTGAGCCTTGCGGTACCCCACTAGTCACTGCCTGCCATTGTGAAAACGACCCGTTAACTCCTACTCTTTGCTTCCTGTTTGCCAGCCAGTTCTCTATCCACATCAATACTGAACCCCCAATGCCATATGCTTTAAGTTTATATACTAATCGCTTATGTGGGACCTTGTCGAAAGCCTTCTGGAAGTCCAGATACACCACATCCACTGGTTCTCCCCCATCCACGCTACTAGTTACATCCTCGAAAAATTCCACAAGATTCGTCAGACATGATTTACCTTTCGTAAATCCATGCTGACTTTGTCCAATGATTTCACCACTTTCCAAATGTGCTGCTATCCCATCTTTAATAACTGACTCTAGCAGTTTCCCCACTACCGATGTTAGACTAACTGGTCTGTAATTCCCCGTTTTCTCTCTCCCCCCCTTCTTAAAAAGAGGGGTTACGTTTGCTACCCGCCAATCCTCAGGAACTACTCCAGAATCTAAAGAGTTTTGAAAGATTATCACTAATGCATCCACTATTTCCGGAGCTACTTCCTTAAGTACTCTGGGATGCAGCCTATCTGGCCCTGGGGATTTATCGGCCTTTAATCCATTCAATTTACCCAACACCACTTCCCGATTAACCTGGATTTCACTCAAGTACTCCTTTGACCTGCGGTCCCCTGCTATTTCCGGCAGATTATTTATGTCTTCCTTAGTAAAGACGGAACCAAAGTAGTTATTCAATTGGTCCGCCATATCCTTGTTCCCCATGATCAACTCACCTGTTTCTGACTGCAAGGGACCTACATTTGTTTTAACTAATCTCTTTCTCTTCACATATCTATAAAAACTTTTGCAGTCAGTTTTTATGTTCCCTGCCAGTTTTCTTTCATAATCTATTTTTCCTTTCCTAATCAAGCCCTTTGTCCTTCTCTGCTGGTCTCTGAATTTTTCCCAGTCCTCTGGTATGCTGCTTTTTCTGGCTACTTTGTACGCATCATCCTTTGCTTTGATACTATCCCTGATTTCCCTTGTTATCCACGGATTCACTACCTTCCCTGATCTATTCTTTTGCCAAATTGGGATGAACAATTTTTGTAGTTCATCCATGCAGTCTTTAAATGTCTTCCATTGCGTATCCACCGTCAACCCTTTTAGAATTGATTGCCAGTCAATCTTGGCCAATTCACGTCTCATACCCTCAAAGTTACCTTTCCTTAAGTTCAGAACCATTGTTTCTGAATTAACAATGTCACTCTCCATCCTAATGAAGAACTCGACCATATTATGGTCACTCTTGCCCAAGGGGGCACGCACAATAAGACTGCTAACTAACCCTTCCTCATTACTCAATACCCAGTCTAAAATAGCCTGCTCTCTCGTTGGTTCCTCTACATGTTGATTTAGATAACTATCCCTCATACTTTCCAAAAAATCCTCTTCCTCAGCGCCCCTGCCAATTTGATTCACCCAATCTATATGTAGATTGAAGTCACCCATTATAACAAGATGATCTTGTTTACAGTTTATTCCAACGGGGGCAGGGGGGGGAGATTTAATAGGAGCCTGAGCGGTAACCTTTTAACACAAAGGGTGGTCCAGGTGGGTGTATGGAATGAGCTGCCAGAGGTAGTTGAGGCAGGTACTATCACAATGTCTAAGAAACATTTAGACAAATACATGGATAGGACAGGTTTGGGGGGGATAAGGGCCAAATGCAGGCAGGTGGGACATGTTGGTCGGTATGTGCAAACTGGGCTGAAGAGCTTGTTTCCACACTGTATGACTCTATAGAAGACTTGCAAATTGTGAAGCAAGAGAATTGAAGGAATATGGGTGGAAGGGAGGGCGAGAAATTGGTTTGTCCATCTCTGTATTTTACTCAAGGTTCTAGCATCTGCCATCTCGTGTCTCTATTTTGCAGCTTATCAGCATGGTTACCAAATCAGAGACATCTTTGTCCCAGCATTCTCCCGACAGCTGAACATGCTTGTCTCCTTCCCAGTTCTGAAGAAGGGTCTGACTTGAAATGTTAACTCTTTTTCTGTCCTTTCGATTGAATATTTCCAACATTTTCAGCTTTTACATATTCCTCTATCCTGGAGTCACAAATACAGCCAAAGACATGCCTGTTGCCTTTTCAACCATTGAATCTCTTCTCACTATTATTCTCATTCTTCCTCCATCCCTCTACTGCAGTTAAGCCAATTATGGTGTCAAGAACAGTTCTTGTCCGAGCTCCTTTGAGGAACCTTAAGGGAGGTTCTGATTAAGGATTCTTAAGAGGAATGTGGTGCCACTTACCTATTCCTCTTAAGCAGCAAAAAGACCACTTCCTAAACCTGCTCTCCATTAAGTTCTTGGCTTTGTGAATGTGCCACAGTAGATCCAGTCACTGTTCCAACTTTGAAATCTTGAGCTTAAGCAGTTGTAGCTAATGATACTACACACAATTGTCAAGATAGATTGGAAACATCCATCACTTCCTACATGGTAAAGCAGCATATCCAGAGGGCAGCATAGTGGTAGAGTTACTGCCTTACAGCACCAGAAACCCAGGTTCGATCCTGACTGTCGGCACAGACTTTGTACATTCTCCCTGTGACCGCATGAGCTTTCTTTGGATGCTCCTGTTTCCTCCCACATTCCAAAGACAAGCAGGTTTGTTGGTTAATTAGCTTCTGTAAATTGCCCCTAGTGTGTAGGATAGAACTAGTGTAAGGGTGATCGCTGGTCAGCATGGACATGGTGGACTGAAGGGCCTGTTTCCAAGGTGTACCTCTATACTAAACTAATCCATCCAATGACCTCAAATGTCTCGCCATATCTCATCCTAACTTAATCAAAAAAACTCTTTTAAGGTACTTATTTCATCAACTTAATTAAACATAATATGTTAGACACATAACAGTTATGTATTTGGGGCATTTTGGCTGAGTGTGCTGTAACTATTCTCTTCTGCACCTTCTTTATTCAGCTTGGTTTTCTTATTATGAACCTCATGTTGTCTTTTCTGTAACTATTACACTCCAGGAATGGGTTTCCAGGAAGCTCTTGCCCTCCATGTTCCTTTCTTTCATGGGCATATCTCTTTGAGGGTCTTAATTGTTCCGATGGGGAGACCACATACAGGTCGAGTTACAAGTTTGTAGGAGATGGCTGTTCAGTCTGCCAATGACAGAGCTATCAGCATCTGCCATTCTATTTCTCTATTTCAGCCCCCCTCTGGCCTGTCTGCTTTTGACTTCCTACACTGTCAACATTTAGTTCAAAGAACCGCAGCTTTGCTTCCGTACAGGCACATTGTAAAGATTTTCCAGCCACTGCATTGAATTCAACAATTTCCAGTAATCTGCAATGCCAGCCTTACAGCATTATTATTTCCTCCTTTTTAGGTAATTTCCAAATTATACCTTTACACCTTATACCTCAACATTATACCTTTACCTCAACATTTACACAATCGCTATTTGTTACTCAATTATCCACACTATCACAGATTTTCCCGATTTTCAACCAATGCTTCCACTATGACTTGATAATGTCTTCTTTTCAAATAGCTTGCCGCTGTTGAATGTTGTATTTTTATTTATTCAGGTTACATTCAAGTACAGATGAAACTTACATCAAGTAAATGATGTGAACAAAATAAACACATCTTATTCAAATTAGTTACATTTTAACTTTTTTAAGCAGTTTGTTTTGGTCGGCAGAAAGGCAGTGTAACAAATAGATGAAATGTTGCATTATTTTCATCATGGCATAAAAAAATATAAAAACATTCATATTTGTATAAATGTTTATGCAGTGCAGAGCAAAAAGTAATTTCTTGATGGGTTATAGTGGTAGATCAATGTAGAACATTAAGGCACAGAGGTAAGCAATAACTATCATAATTTGTTTTCTGTAAACATCTAAAACCCTCTTCAAAATAGCTCCAGGTAAATCAGGTTACATCTGGAAGTACTCTGTAAATCATTACTTCATTGATATGTAGATTACAATATTTAAAGAAAGTACACCCCTTTTTCGAATGGTCCCATTCCTACGTAGAGTTAAACTATCATTTATGAGAGACAAAGCTTTTATCTCTACAGTTTATCTTGTAAACTGTAACTGTTCCCGTTTGAAAGCCACGGCTGCTTTCCAGGTTTCCACACTCTGTGACATCAAAATTGTTTCTGGGAAAATCTCGTCAAGTTCTGGCAGATTGTCCACTTCCTTCACATCCATAAAAGATCCTAGCGCCATTTTCAAACTGGAATAGCAAGCAGAGTTATTATCAGTTGTGTTTTTTCTAAAGCATTATACAAACAGAGGATCCTCATTTCCTTCTCAGGGCTCTAACTTAACTTTTTTCCCCTGTTGCCAGCTGGGCAACCTCAGCAACTTTTTGGGTTGCCAAATGACAGTTTAGGTGGTCATTTAAGACGGCTTGCATGACGTGTGCGATAATGTGCTCGGACGAAGTGCGTAGTTACCAGTCGGAATTATGGTCAATGAAGCATTCACATATTTATCTGCTTCAAATAAAGTCGCAAACTAAACATATTCACCAATCAAGACATGATATATACCACAATGACATGCAGAAAAATTATAATACAGTACCTCAACTCTTTTTACACGTTGCAATGAATGCAATTTCTATTAGTTCTTTCCACTTCCAAACAAAAATCTGGTTGGATTATTCAGCGTATGATCAACCTCGGTGAGACCAAGTGCAGGCTTGGCGATCGCTTCGCACAACACCTCCACTCAGTTCGCAATAACCAACCTGATCTCCCGGTGGCTCAGCACTTCAACTCCCCCTCCCATTCCGAATCCGACCTTTCTGTCCAGGGCCTCCTCCATGGCCAGAGTGAGGCCCACCGCAAATTGGAGGAACAACACTTCATATTTTGCTTGGGTAGTTTACACCCCAGCGGTATGAACATTGGCTTCCCCAATT
Organism: Raja brachyura; assembly: GCA_963514005.1. Next base: position 43,094,326 of record OY740803.1, on the reverse strand, counting down.
TCAGGTAGTCCTTGCTTTCTCCCTCCTTCCCCTCCCATTCCCAGCTCTCCCACAACCTACTGTCTCCGCCCCTTCCTTTCTTTTTCCCGCCCCCCCACCCCTCCCGACATCAGTCTGAAGAAGGGTCTCGACCCAAAAACGTCGCCTATTCCTTCGCTCCACAGATGCTGCCTCACCCGCTGATTTTCTCCGGCTTTGTCTACCAACGGGATCCCACCACTGGCCACATCTTCCCATCTCCTCCCCTGTTGGCTTTCTGCAGAGACCACTCCCTCCGTAACGCCCTGGTCAATTCGTCTCTTCCCACCCATACCACCCCCTCCCCTGGTACTTTCCTTTGCAACTGCAGGAAATGCTACACTTGTCGCTTTACCTCCCCCCTTGACTCCATTCAAGGACCCAAGCAGTCTTTCCAGGTGCGGCAGAGGTTCACCTGCACCTCCTCCAACCCCATCTATTGCATCCGCTGCTCTAGGTGTCAGCTGATCTACATCGGTGAGACCAGGCGTAGGCTTGGCGATCGCTTCACCCAACACCTCCGCTCGGTTCGCAATAACCAACCTGATCTCCCGGTGCCCTAACACTTCAACTCCCCCTCCCATTCCAAATCCAACCTTTCTGTCCTGGGCCTCCTCCATGGCCAGAGTGAGGCCCACTGTAAATTGGTGGAGCAGCACCTCATATTTCGCTGGGGCAGTTTACACCCCAGCGGTATGAACATTGACCTCCAATTTCAGGTAGTCCCTGCTTTCTCCTCCGCTTCCCAGGTCTCCCTCAGCCCACTGTCTCTGCCACTTCCTTTTTTCTTCCCGCCCCCCCCCTCCCTCACATCAGTCTGAAGAAGGATCTCGACCCGAAACGTCGCCTATTTCCTTCGCTCCATAGATGCTGCCTCACCCGCTGAGTTTCTCCAGCATTTTTGTCCACCCATTCACACAAGTTCTGTTATCCCACTTTCCTCACCCACTCCCTGCACATTAGGGGCAATTTTACAGAGACAAGTTAACCTACAAAGCCAATGCCTCTTTGGGATGTGGGAGTAAACCAAGCTTGCAGGGAGAATGCGCAAATTCAACACAGTGCCCGAGGACAGGATCAACGTCACCCAATTTCTTCTATCCAAAGATGCTGGCTGCTGTATGGAGTTCCCCTGCACAATTAAAGCATGGAATCGTCTTCACCCTACTATAGGTACCCAACCAGACGCAACTAAATTTAAGGTAGCTCTTTTTTCCCAAGAACCCTTTTTTGTTTAACTCCAAGTCAAGAGTCAAGAGAGTTTTATTGTCATGTGTCCCAGATAGGGCAATGAAATTCTTGCTTGCTGCAGCACAACAGAATATGTAAACAGGAGATAAAAGTTCAGTGTGTCTATATACTATAGACCATACATATACACAATAAATAAACAGACAAAATGCAATAGGCTGTAATTTTTCAGAGTTTGGAGTTTGGTGGTGGTGGGTCCACCAGTTTAAATTCCATTTGGAATATTTTTGGAGGGCCAGGAAATCAAGAAGCAAGAGTTACTCCAGGGAGTTACTCCAGCTCCAGGCAGTGATTCTGCGTTGGTTTTCAGCGGTCGCGGTGAGGCGACGACCGGACAGCAATGGCAGCCAGATCTCCCACAATGCAAAGGGAGGGAGAAAGTGGCCAACGCCGACCAGTTGCCGTGGCAATGCGCATGTGCAGGGGGAGTATGTGCAGGCCGTGGCAGTGCGCATGTGTAAGACGGCCTGCCGTGCCGAGCGGAGACCCGAGAGCCGAGTCCCGGACACGGATGCCGGGCGGAGACGGAGAGTGACAGAGAGAGAGAGAGAGATAGAGAGGGGGCCCACTCAGAATTAAATACAATACAATACAATACCATTTATTGTCATTTGAAACCTCATTGAGGTTCAAACGAAATTTCGTTTCTGCAGTCATACATACAAAAAATGATAGGTGTCCCGGGTGCTTGCCAAGCCGGGAAAAATGGCATGGCTTTTAGGTTGCCCGGCGGGACTGTAGATTGCCATTGGCACCCGGGCAACCACTAATTTCCAGCCCTGCTCCTCCCCATCAATTATCAAAACCTTTTTTTGAAACCATTCTCTCCAGCATCATTTCAAACTTTTTTTACTTGGGTATCAAGACCATGACAGAAATTCTGCTTCCACTGATCTTTGAGGAAGAGAGTTCTGAAGATTCCTGATACTGAGAAAAAACCTGCCTCATCTGTTTCACAGTCATGGAGTTAAACAGCATAGAAACTGGCATTTTAGCCCAAGTTGTGCTCGCAGACCAAGTTGTCTAACTAAACTAATCTTAGTTGCCTGTGCCTGGTCCATCTCCCGCCAAACATTTCCTTTCATGTACCTGTCAAAGTATCTTTTAAATATTGTAATTGCACCAGCCTCTATCCTTATAGTCCGGCCTGCCTCTCCTTATAACTTAAATCCTCCACTCTCTTTACAACAGCAACTTAAGAGTTTCACCCCTCTGTCGTTTCACCACAACCTTCTACGTTATCTCTTGACCATATATTTATTCATTTCTCTCTGGATAGCCGCAACCAAACCAGCCCACCATATTTACCCTCAATGTATTCCAAGTTCAAACTACAATCGGCATTAAAAAAAAACCATTTCCTCATGTCATTGTTATTTCTCTTCTCATTTATTTGATACGTACCCACTGCAACTCCTCTTCATCAAGGGGAACTGCCCCATCATCTACTCTCGAGATGTCTATTAATTTTGCATGACCTTTCATTATCTGGCATATTATCATGGTCCAGGAAGCTCCACAAGGTCAGTTAGGGATGGACAATAAACGGTCGCTGAACCAGCGACACATCCGTCCATTGACCAAATACAAAGTGAGTGGATTGTAGGACTGTAGCAGAGAAGCAAGGCTGGGCATTAAAAAACGAACCTACTAAACGAGTGTTTGGCAGGATGTGGTTGTATCCGCGCGTGTTATATAACAAATACTCTTACCTCCAAGCTGGGTTGAAAGAGTCTGGTGATTGAATGTTTTTACATTTCAGAGTCAGCAACTCGTGCAATTCCAGTAAGAAAGTATCAACACTTGCTTGGACAAAGAAGGAACGTAATTGTTTCTTTCCTGCCTCACTGAGGTGCTTTTTATATTCATTTTTAATCCCTGAGAAAGGATCCTGGAAACATACACAAGGAAAAAAATGAAATACATAGTTTACTTTTTCACTCTGTTCGCAGGAAAGATTTCTCCTTCTGAGAAATTTTAAAGACACCAACATTTAAATGCATCTCACCATGTAATATTTGAATAAATATGGATAACATTTTAGCTAGTATATCATTCATTTTCATAATATGTACAATAACATACATATTTAAGTGCTAAATAATTAATAGCGCAAACGGACTCTGGCCCATGACTCTGCCACCAGTCAAATAATAAATGTACACCTTTTATGATTGATTACCTGCAGTAGAGTGTCAGCAACCTGCAGCATGAAAGTCAGGGCATATTCTCTTCTCTCTTTAAAAGGAATTCCTATCTATCACATCATATGAGTGAGAGGTTAGTGTTGCGGCACCATTCAACCAGGGTGTTCTATCTATCTCCTCTATGCTGATGTAGAGATGTATCATTGTTCTTCCTTTCAAAGCATGCATAAAATGCAGTGGGCTCATCCAGAAGTGATGTGTCATTGCCACTTATGCTACCCAGTTTCACCTTGTAGGAGATGTAACCCCTACCACAGCCGTCGAGCATCTGTCTGTAACTCCAGCTTAGTCCAGAATAGTCATTTGCAACTGAACAAAAATGTAGCTAACTGAATCACAATAGAGTGGCACAGTGATAGAATTATTGCCTTCCAGTGCCAGAGACCCGGGTTCAATCCTGACTAAGGGTGCTGTCTTCACGGAGTTTGTACATTCTCCCTGTGACCGTGTGGGTTTTCTCCGGGAGCTGCGGTTTCCCCCCACATTCCAAAGACTTGTAGGTAAATTTGGCTTCTGTAAATTGTCCCTAATGTGAAGTTTAGAACTAGTGTACAGGTGATCACTGGTCGGCGAGGGCTCCGTGGTACGAAGGGTTTGTTTACACACTTTATCTCTAAACTAAACTACCAATCCCAGTTGTGGAGACATTGGTATAGTTGTCTCATTGTAGGACACTGATCTTTCTTTTTATTCTGGATTTGACATCATGTATTGTGTTTTTGTATGTAATTTATGATGCTCTTATAAGTAATTTACTAAGCTTTTATATGTATTTTATGGCGTTTGTATATGCAATGTATTTTATGTAAAATCATCTCTTGTCTGGACCTTGAGTCTGAAATAAAGTTTAATAATAATAATACATATAATAATAAACAAATAGACTACAGAAACAAATTGATTTTGCAGTGACCAAATTGAATTCAAAAGATTGCATGATCTATATGGTGTGAGCTGCTGCTTTTCAGACAGTAACTGCCACCAGTTCAAGGAGATCCTTGCTGTGCAATAACATTAAGTTCATTAAGTTGGCTGAGTAGTTGATCTCAATGAAAAATTCTTACAGACAGAACAGGAAGTAACTAGCAGATTTCACAATTCATTTTTCATGATCTCACAATATGTGAAATAAGGATCGGGCCATAAAAGTTAGCTTGAAATGAAAGACACAAAATTATATATATATAAAATATTTAGCAAAATCTATTATGCTCCTAGATATTTATTGGAGGAAATTACAGTCAGAATACGGTTTCCTCAGGCCAGACATGCTGCAAGCAATAATTATGGCTTAGCATGCCATTAAAACCCGCTTACACTTTATGCAATGCAACATCATATTTTCAGTATATTTTGAAACAAGATAGAGAGTTGAGATTTTAAAACAATTCACATAATCGCTGCAGAAAAACACCTTATAGAGAAGTAGAATCCCTGTTAATAACTGCTACTTATTATGCAGATGAAGCTGCTCGATAACCTATCCGTTTTATGACCATCATTATATTAATGTTGACTGCTTCACCCAGAGTTTCAAGCGTGAACTCTGATTCACTAAATAAGAGGAATAATTAAATATCTGCAGCCATTTAGAATTATATAAATTCACTAATATATTTATCGATGAGCAGTTGAAATGCCCAGAAAGGCCCAAAGCATCCAGGAGTCCATTTAAAAAAAGTCACTGAACTCTGAATCCATGCCATTTGTGTACAGCAAGCACATCAGGAACCTGCCCAGCTGACTTCTAAAGTGTTGACCAAAGCCCACTTCCTCTTTCTTCAAGAATAATGTTGTTGGCAAAGATATAGGAAAACTATTTGCAAATTCCTGTTCAACTCTCACAACATCCCATTTTACTAAGCAAAAAAAACTCAGCTGGTCAGGCAGCAACTCTGGAGGACATGGATAGGCAATGTTTTGGATCCAGACCCTTCTTCCCAAAGCATCGTCTATCCACGTACTCCAGAGCCTGGCTGGCCCGTCGGGCTCCTCTAGTACTTTGTATTGTGCTCAAGATTCCAACATCTGTAATTCCTCGTGATCCCATTTCACTAGTTGCCAATGTTTCAATGCTAATGGGTAAAGATATTTGGACTTCCAATCCAGACCCTGATGGAAAATCAAGAAATATAGAATTTCAAGGAGGAAGTCAATCGCTGTTTTTTGAGAAACAGGAAAAGGTAATAAATGTGATGTATATAACACTAACCACACACACAAACCAATAAACTAATTATTGCTGATATATTCATACCCTATTCAAATTAAGTGAACATTCGGATTTTCTTGAGGAGAGGAGTTGCCAGAGTGCTTGGATGTGCTTCAAGTTGCATCGTCTCAATGTCTAGAATAAAATAACAGAAAAAAACATAATGTTCAAAAATAATTAACCTTGGACATGACATGAAGGGCTGATGGTGTTTCATTTTGAAACACAAGTACAATAGATCCCACAGGAAGACAATTGATTCTCTCCTGTAAATATGCATTTTGTGAGGTGGTATTCTCAATTTTGTCACCAGGGAGAACAGAAAGAGGCCCATGATAGGTGAATCTGAGAGCAGAATTTATTCACATGTTCTATATGCGGCCATGTATCATTGGTTCAGGGAGAACACTTATTTATTAGACAATGGACAATAAGTACAGGAGGAGGCCATTTGGCCCTTCAAGCCAGCACCGCCATCATTGTGATCATGGCTGATCATCCCCAATCAGTACCCCATTCCTGCCTTTTCCCCATATCCCCTGACTGCCATTTTTAAGAGCCCTACCTAGCTCTCTCGTGAAAGCATCCAGAGAACCTGCCTCCACCACCCTCTGAGGCAGAGAATTCCACAGACTCACCACTCTCTGTGAGAAAAAGTGTTTCCTCGTCTCCGTTCTAATTGGCTTACTCCTTATTCTTAAACTATGGCCCCTGGTTCTGGACTCCCCCAACATCGGGATCATGTTTCCTGCCTCTAGCGGATCCAAGCCCTTAACAATCTTATATGTTTCAATGAGAACCTCTCTCATCCTTCTAAACTCCAGAGTGTACAAGCCCAGCTGCTCCATTCTCTCAGCATATGACAGTCCCACCATCCCGGGAATTTACCTTGTAAACCTACACTGCACTCCCTCAATAGCAAGAACGTCCTTCCTCAAATTAGGGGACCAAAACTGCAGACAATACTCCAGGTGTGGTCTCACTAGGGCTCGGTACAACTGCAAATGGACCTCTTTGCTCCTATATTCGATTCCTCTTGTTATGAAGGCCAACATGCCATTCGCTTTAATCACTGCCTGCTGTACCTGCATGCTTACTTTCATAGACTGATTGGTATTTTCCCTTTTCCCAACTTGACGGCATTTAGATAGTAATCTGCCTTCCTGTTTTTGCTACCAAAGTGGATAACCTCACATTTATCCACATTAAACCTCATCTGCCATGCATCTGCCCACTCCCCCAACCTGTTATTAGTGCATTAGTTATTAGTACATTAGTTATTAGTACACAACTTATTAGTGCTCGGAATCTTTTAACTCAAAAACCATACTTTGATATTAAAAGATTTTTTAAAAACAAATATCACAGTCTGTGGAATTCTCTGCATCAGAGGGGTCGAGGCAGGTTCTCTGGATACCTTCAAGAGAGAGCTGGATAGGGCTCTTAAAGATAGTGGAGTCAGAGGATATGGGGAGAAGGCAGGAACGGGGTACTGATTGGGGATGATCAGCCATGATCACATTGAATGGTGGTGCATGCTCGAAAGGCCCAATGGCCTACTCCTGCACCTATTGTCTATTGTCAATTGCTAATGAAATCTTAAACTGTCCACTTAATGTAGAAAATTCTTACAAAAAAATGTTCAACACCATTGACTTTGATTTTCAAATAGAAGGTAGACAAAAATGATGGGAGAAACTCAGCGGGTGAGGTAGCATCTATGGAGGGAAGCAATAGGTGACGTTTCAGGTCGAGACCCTTCTTTAGACTGATGTGGGGGAGGGGGGGAAGATGAAAGGAAGAGGCAGAGACAGTGGGCTGTGGGAGAGCTGACAAGGGGAGGGGTAAAAGAGAGAAAAGCAAGGACTACTGGAAATTGGAGAAGTCAATGTTCATACCACTGGGGTATAAACTACCCAAACGAAATACATGGTGCTGCTCCTCAAATTTGCGGGGGGACGCACTCTGGTCATTGAGGATGCCCAGGACAGAAAGGTCGGATTTGGAATTGGAGGGGGAGTTGAAGTGCTGAGCCACCGGGAGATCAGGTTGGTTAATGCGAACTGAGCAGGGGTGTTGGGCGAAGCGATCGCCAACCCTGCGCTTGGTCTCACCGATGTAGAGCAGTTGACACCTAGTGCACCAGATGCAATAGATGAGGTTGGAGGCAGTGCAGGTGAACCTCTGCCTCATCTAGAAAGGCTGCTTAGGTCCTTGGATTAAGTCAAGGGGGGAGGTAAAGTGACAAGTGTAGCATTTCCTACGGTTGCAAGGGAAAGTACCAGGGGAGGGGATGGTTTGGGTGGGAAGGGACGAATTGACAAGGGAGTTACAGAGGGAGCGATCTCTGCGGAAAGCCGAAAGGGGAGGAGATGGGAAGATGTGGCCAGTGGTGGGATCCCGTTGGAGGTGGCAAAAATATTTTCAAATAGGAATCTTTTTAGAAATGACAGCGGCACATATCATTGTTAGATCTAATAAAGATGGGGTTTAACATTTTGAAATGTAGGACCTTATCATTCATCAATTTGATACACCATTACTATTTTGTGGCCAAACACAGAAGACAATCGCTCTGTGTTAATATCCCACGCCCCAGAAATTAGATGAATAACCAGTTAGTCATTCTTTGCTGTTGTTGGATGAATATATCAACACCAGATAGACTCAGTCTAAGAGTTTATACAGCCGGAAACAGTCTAATTTACTTGCATTTAGCCCATATCCCTCTAAAGCTTTCCTATTAATTGCGTTGAATCTTAACAGACAGGAAGCATGTTGTTGTCAACATCTGCACTATTTTGTCATGGAATCTAAAGAAACTGTTTATTGTTGATCAAAAAAACCTTAACACAAAACCCTACTGGTCCCTTGTACTTGACCTGTATGCGTAAATTATGTACTTGTCTCATGGAGCAGAACTTGGATCAATAGGCTCTGACTCAACACGAAGAATCCATATGAATAGATGGACTTTTATACACATCATTTTCATCTTGATCCATTATTTGCAAGGTATATATGAGAATAATTTACAATGTTTTTAAATATAAATGTACACAAAAATACTAGATTAATGCTGCAATTTGTAATGCAAATAGGATAAATATATACTCACTTCCATTACATGAGGTGAGGTCTGAGCTTCCATTTGCAATACATCCGTCAAATAAACAACCAGTTTTAGATCAGGGTCTCCTCCTGACATGGCCAAAAATCCTGAAGTGACTTCCACAGCAGTGAATGCTTCGCATACTTCACTGTATGACTGAAGTTCACCACTTATGACATTAATAACAGAGATTGGCAGTGATTCCTGAGAGGAAAAGCATTAGCAAGCATGAGTTGAAAACGATGACCGACTTGTAGAACATAGCAACGGGTTAAATGCTTGATATTATTGTCAGGTGTACAGAGATACAGTGAAGATTTCTGCTTTGTGTGCTATCCTTGCTATCAAATCACACACAAGTACAACAGATCATGTAAAGAGAAAAATCAACAGAATGTAGAATATAGTGTTACAGCTACGGAGAAAGTGTCGATTTAAGAAACATGCAAGGGATGCAACAAGGTAAAATGGGAGATTGGATTATGTCCCTTAGCTTGCAGGAGTGTTGATAAAATAAATAGGAGGGGTAGGCTGGTTTGAAAGATGTACTGGCTGCATCTGCAACTTGTATTTTGATGTCGAGCTGTTGTCAAACCAAATGCAACTGGATAGGATGCTTTCTATGGGGCATCTATAGAAATTGGTAAGAGTGTTTAGAGGCGCACCAGATTTCCTTCGTCTTCTCAGGTAATGGAGGAGCTTTCTTGGCCGTAGCATAATATGGTTGGACAAGGACAAATTATTGGTGATACACCAAGGAACTGTTATCAATTGAATTATTCCTCTGCACCTTTTATTTGGGAGGGGGAAGAATGTGGTTCCAGTGCGTTGATGGATTATTTAATCTAGTTTTCATTGTTGTTCTTTTCCGTCATCACCTCCAGTTCTTTTCCAACTTATTTCTTCCCTTTTGCTTTGCATCATCATCCACATTGTCATATAGTAACCTGTTCTTTCCTCTCTCATATCATCTTCCCTGGGCTCTGTTCGCATGACAATGAACTCTCTTGACTCTTGACTTGATTCTTGACTCTGTATTTGGTGTTAACTATATGTTTCTCATTATTAAGCAAATTGAATAGCCTGAAACTTTAATTTCTCCAGCAGAATTAATGCAGTCTTTTCTATGTGTATTAATATGCAACATTTACTTACAAACATACAGTATTTAAAAGATCAAACTAAAATACCTGAGGAATTCTGTTTTGGATATCATGAAAGATAATTCCATAATTTCTGTCTTGTCTGTAAATCAGCGTAGGTATTCCCTGAAAAATGTGAGAAGAAAAAAAAAACAGGTGACCATTTAGAGCACCGCACTGACATGCTTCACAAGTTTTATTATTATGTTTTGCTTGAGCAGCTTACAAACCAGCAATATTAATATTGATTTCTCTAACTTCGTAACCCTTGCTTTCCCTCTCTCTCCATCCCTCCCCTACCCTCGTTCTCTGACCAGTTTTACTGTCCTCCTGATTCATTTTACTGTTTGTATGCCTCATTGTCACCTTCCCCTCAGCCAACAATGAAGCATTCTTCATTTCCTTGATCATCCTCTGTCATTTTCACGCCTTACCCTTCCATATCTCTAGTTTCTCTCTCCCCTGACTCTCAGTCAGAAGAAATGTCTCGATCCGAAACATCTTCCATTCCTTCTCTCCAGAGTGGTTGCATGTCCCGCTGAATTATTCCAGCTTTTTGTGTCTATCTTCCATTATTATGGTCCTTTTTTTCTACAGTGATAATTTGTGTAGATCTATTTACAAAACTAAATAAGGAACCACTCTCATTAATGGCGACTTACCTTTAAATTAATAAGTGGTTTTCCTTTTAAGAATCTGTTGGTCAATTGCTGTTCAATTCTCTTGAAGTCATACTCTATCACTATTTCGCTTCCTTTTTCCATTGTATATTGACAGTTGGACAAGAGGAGAGGAATTATGTCCTTTCCAACCTCATATCTGATTACGTGCAAGTCGGATACATCCTGTGGACTGATTGAGTATCTACAAAGGCCACAATATTTGAACTTTTATTAAAGGCACAGCAGATTGAAAAAACACCTTTTTGTGTTTGACATGGTTATATCTTGACAATATATCTTGACAAGAGACAACAGAATTCACTTGGACACAAGGAACTGCAGATGCTGGTTTACAAAAAAAGGACACAAGTTGCTGGAGTAACTCATCGGGTTAGGTAGCATCTCAGGAAGACATGGATAAGGAGAAGGGTCCCGACCCGAAATGTTGCCTCTCCATGCCTTCCAGAGATGCTGCCTAACCCACTGAGTTTGTCCAGCACTTTGTGTCCTTTTTTTGTAAACCAGCATCCGCTATTCCTTGTGTCTAAGTGAATTCTGTTAATTGTAAATTAATTTTACAATTACGTTGAATTTTAAATGACAAAGTAAAATATAGAGTTACATTTTGTACAGCTTGTATCATTCCAAGCTCCCATGGCATACAAATTGTCAGCAATTAATTCCAAATTGAAAATTATCCTATCTCTTCTATAATACTAAGATTAAATCGCTACAAGAATGATCTTCCTCTTCACAAAGACTGACAAAAGCTCAGAGTGATTTAAAACCGTTAAGAATTTCTCTCCACAATAGATTGACCCGAGTAGTTTCAACATTTTTTGTTTTTTATTTTAGCTTTCTAATAAGTCAGTTATTTTAACATTAGTATTAATTTGAATGATCTGAACATGCTTGAAATTGATAAGTCCTTACAAGGTGCCCTTAAATTAAAAGCTATCAAGATGTCAACTAATTCCTTTTCTCTCCATTTGGTTCATGATTTTTATGTTCATTTGCCTTATGCCAAATTAGAAGAGTGAACATTTTTGATTTTACATTGTTGAATGGTAACACAGATAATAACCAAAAAAAATGGAGTGATAGGATAATAAAGAGTTAAAAATAGAGCATTAATGCATGTAACAACAAACTCACGGAGTAGATTCAATAGTATACTTCTCCACTGTATACACAAAGTCATTCTGAAGACCTATGAGGTAGCTAACTAGCGCAGTAGAGCACAAGCCAAGACCTTGGCGTCGAGGGAGCAGAACCTCAAGTTGGCAGTTTTGCATGTCCAAATCCAAAGCACCAAACTCTTCCGGAATCTTAATTTCACCTGTAATTTATGATTTGCAACAAAGTAAACCAATTGCCATTAAAACTGAAAATACTCAAAACTTGTACATTGCATTTTTGTATTTTTTACTTGCCAGTCGCAATGTCATTCTGCATCTTACTTGGTATGCTGCCTCACAAATAACATACACAATGTAAGCCAATTCTTCCTCTGGCTTTGTAAGCTCTCAATAAGACTCCAAAGAGATTAGAATCAATTCTGGTTTTATCGACAGCAATTCTGCCTGAGTCAGAGGGCACCAACTCAAATTTTAGTGGTACTTAGAACACAAAATCCTATCTGATGTTTTAATTCACTGTTGAGGAAGTGCTGCACCATTATAAATATCATATACAAGTCTGGGAAGTTAAATCAAGACCTTCTGTATGCTTGCAGATGGCTGGAATTAGATCTCATAAATTGAAGGTCAAACAATTGTCATATCTAGTATTTGTTCCTTAAATAATGTCAGCACACAGTCAAAATACAAATGAGGTAGTTGTTATCATATCATGCTGTTTGAGAGGCTGTTGCTGTACACAAATTGCTCATTCATTTCCCTGTGGGAAATTCAGCCTGGGGGAAAAAAACTTGTTTCTATTCTTTTGTTTCCTCCCCATTACATGTTCCAGTTTAGGAATATCCGTCATACATTTAGGTCAGTAAGTCCAAACAGATAAATCAACATGTCAGAAATCTAAGTTCGAGGTGTATTCGAGCAATATTGCTAGGGTTCAGGGGCAAGACATGACCTAAGAACCAAAGTTTGGATCTTTGAGATGATCAGAAATATCTTATTAATAGTTAGAAATGTGTTCTACAAATATCATCACATTCAAGATGAATGGTCTTGATCAAGAGGGAATATGTCACAAATGTTACTGTTTAGGAAATAGCAGACCCTGCTTTTCCATTGCCCTTGCAAATGTGGAAATCTGTAAGATATTGTCACTGATTTGCCAATGCGCTCTGAGTTCAGCATGGCGGTGGGAACTTGGGAAATTGCCCTTGTTATAGTTTGGACTCAATGAAGAGCCCTGTGTTAGAATAGGGGAGACATAAATTGCCTCTTCCCCTTATCTAGAAATGAACGGGGAGACTTGAGAGAGCCTCTAATATGAAGATCTGTAAACATGTTTTTAATGTAAAAATATTAATTATTTCTGTATTTCCAATTTTATTTCTAATGGAAAAATCTAATTTAGATTTTTGTTCCAAGTGTTTTAAAATGATTTATGGATTCAAGCATCATTGGAGGAAAGGTTGGATAGACTCGGCTTGCACTCGCTGGAATTTAGAAGATTGAGGGGGGATCTTATAGAAACTTACAAAATTCTTAAGGGGTTGGACAAGCTAGATGCTGGAAGATTGTTCCCGATGTTGGGGGAGTCCAGAACAAGGGGTCACAGTTTAAGGATAAGGGGGAAGTCTTTTAGGACTGAGATGAGAAAAACATTTTTCACACAGAGAGTGGTGAATCTCTGGAATTCTCTGCCAACAGGGGTCACAGTCTAAGGATAAGGGGGAATTCCTTTAGGACCGAAATGAGGAAAACATTCTTTACACAGAGAGTGGTGAGTCTCTGGAATTCTCTGCCACAGAAGGTAGTTGAGGCCAGTTCATTGGCTATATTTAAGAGGGCGTTAGATGTGGCACTTGTGGCTAAAGGGATCAGGGGGTATGGAGAGAAGGCAGGTACGGGATACTGAGTTGGATGATCAGCCATGATCACATTGAATGGCGGTGCAGGCTCGAAGGGCCGAATGGCCTACTCCTGCACCTATTTTCTATGTTTCCATGGAATGTATTTTAAACTTTATTCTAAGTTTTGGAAAGGTTTTTGAATGTCAAAAGAACATTTCAAAACACTCAGGAGGTCTGAGGTATTAGACATCTGCATCTAAGTTATGTCTAACCCCACTATCAAATGTCCTTCTTTCACCATTTTGTGAGCAGGGTTTGTTTGGCTATTTCATAAGATCTCACTGGGGTCTGTGGATGCTTTACACAAGCAGAGAATCATGTAAGTTGCTCCAAGTGGTTTACGAAGTTCCCCTTGGGAGGATTGCTTTTAATAGATTTGAATGTCTCTTTTAAAGGTTAGTGCAAGTGGCTCAATGCTGATCAAACTTTCTGCCCCAATATTCTATTGTAGGATTGGAGACACAAGAGACTGCAGATGCTAGAGTGTGGATGAAAATAGACAATGGATGCTTTGGGACTGAGGGGAGGTAGCCGGTATAAGGAGGTGAGAGCTAGGATGTGGAAGAGTTGGCATGTCACAAGTGGAACCATATGAGGATGTTTATCAGTAGAGGAATCAGGTTGGGGAGAGAAATATGGAGAGGCTGGGAGATGATCAATACTTTGTTATTGCAAATTAAGGAATCTGCTAAGAAAGGATGATGAAGAGCAGGCCCATATAAGAGAAGGGTGTCAGGCGGATATGAGATCCAGTAGGAGATCTGTGGGTGATGGATAGATGGAATTGGTGGAGGAAAGGAAATAAATGGTGACAGAGGGCTGGGAAGTTGGTAGAAGAAAGGATGTGTGTGAGAGGACTTGGTGGATTAGATGGAGCAAGAAAGAGACAGAGTAGTGATGGTTACCTGAAATTGGAGAATTTAAATGTTCATGCTGTTGGGCTGTAGACTGCCATGGAGGAATATTTTTTTATAGTTTGCACTTGGCTTCACACTGACAGTGGACGTTCAGGTCAGGCTGGTCATTGGGGAATATGGAATGGAGTGGCTTGGAAACGAGAGTTCTAGATAGTCATGGCGGACAGACTGCAGATGTTTGGCATATTGGTCACTTAATTTGCATTTGGCTCGTCCTTGTACAGGAGGCGATATCGAGGACATCAAATGCAACAGACGGGAGAGTATGTAAATTTTGGTCTTACCTGTATAGGATTATTTACTTCCTAATGGAGAATTTAGCAATTATGTAATATATCTGGTGGTACAATAAATTAAAAAAAAACATTTTGGATTAGGTTTTGAAGTTAATAACAAATAATGCTTACCATTAGTAATGAGGAACGTTCGAAGCTGGTTCCACACAGAGATAAAGCATGAGATTCGGGATGTAAATGTACTCCTTACTGGTTCTAAAGAAATCAAAGCAAAAGTAGGATTATCAACAAATGCTTCTCCCACCCAACAAAAAAAAAAAACGAATCTGATCCCATGCTGTAAAAGGTAATTACCAGAGCTGATGGTTTGAAGAAAATCAGAAGCGGATTGCTTCGGTACCTCTGTTGTATTCTGAAATAGTTTTGTCAAGTCACTCTGAAGCGCCAGTAATTCTGGCAGGTACTTCACCAACCTTAACTGTACTTCCTACATATCAGGAGATCATTCAGAATTTATTGAAATATTACAGAAGACCATCACATTATAACTTGCATCACCAGTTAGAGTTAATTATTTTTACATGCAAGAAATAGAGAGAGGGGTGCAAATGGGAGAGGGGGAGCGAAAGAGAGGGGAGAGAGTGAGAGGGATGGTGAGGGTGAAGATAGATGAGTGAGGTGAGAGAGATGTGAAGCTACTATCTCTTTACATACAAGAAACAATATTTCACTGGAATATAGATCATAAAACAAATCATACCCTTTGTAGAAATGTCTGCAGGATGGGCACATTTTCTTTCTCTTCCTTATTCTCCATCATATGTCTCAAATGTTCAGGAGAAATTCTCCTTCTACAAGCCCATATAGTAGAGCAATGCAAGGCATCCCCTTTAGGTAATGTAAGGAATGTTTGGGGGTCACTGTACACAATTTTGACAATAGAATCTGAACCACTTCTTTTATCTTGACTTATCTGGCTGTTAATATCCACAAGTTTCCTGTCCAGATTCTGTTAAAACAAATGTTCACAGGTAAATTGGTGATACTTTAATTAAACTAATCACACTTCAAAAGTACATGTATGCAAATTTCCATTTACTGTTGAAAAAAATATTTCCAATAGTAGACAGAAATGAAAATAGAACAAAAGGAATGTTCAGTTGCTTTCGTTCAAGTTTTCACGAATTCTAAAGTGCTTTATAGCCAATAGAACTTAGAATGTAGAAAAGTACACCACAGAACAGACCCTTCAATTCACAATGTGTGTTTCAGGCACCCAACACCCTCTGTATAAAAATGGTTCCCTGCACATCTCTTAAATGTTGCTCCTTTTAAAGTTATGTCCTCTAGTCTCTGATATTTCCATCCTGGGAAAAGGGTTCTGAGAGTCTACCCTATCTGTGCCCTTCATAATCTTATATACTTATCAGACTAAGTGGGACCCATTGTTTCACACGGAAGGGCTGGTGCCCCGACGCAATATTCCACCTCTCCACCAATTCCAATATTGGTGGCCAGTGGGGGGTGTTCTGGGACGCTGGTATGGGTGTTGTTGGCTGCAGGGACTACTGGTCTCCAGATGGCTAGTATGGACATTGTGGGCCAAATGGATTCTTGGGGTGGCAGCTCAGGCCCTCAAGCCTGATGTGCTGGCAGCTCACTCACGGCTGATGGGCTGGCAGTTGACTCATGGCAATTCCTTGAAATTCCATTTCAAGCAGAGTGCAAGGCCACCAAATTCAAATCAATTTTCCTACCATTTCAAGCAGGGTGCAAGGTCACCAAATTCAAGTGCAGTTTCTTACCTCTTTGAGCTTTGTGCAAGGCCACCGAATTCAAGTACAGTTTCCTACCACTTCAAACTGGGTGGAAGGCCACTGAATTCAAGTGCAGCTTCCAACCACTTCAAGGAGGGTGGAAGGTCACCAAATTCAAGTGCAGTTTCATACCACTTCAAGCAGGGTGCAAGGCCACCAAATTCCAATGGTAGCATTTTATCTAAAATCAATATAGTGCAAACAGGAAGTTGTCAAGTTTAGACAAACAACCATTTGCAGTGCCTTTTCACTTCAACCTAACCTCCCCCCCCAATCAACCATTTGCATGCAGTGCCTTTTCACTTCAACCTAAATCCCCCAAGCAACTATTTGCATGCCGTGCCGTTTCACTTCAACCCAAATCCCCTAAAACAACAATTTGCAGGCAGTGCCGTTTCACTTCAACCCAAACCCCCCAAACAACCATTTGCAGGCAGTGCCTTTTTACTTCAAACCAACCATATTTTCATTTTCAAACCACATTAACGGCACTCACAGTTGAGTAGACATGTGTTCAGTGTTATTCAGAGCTCAGAGAGACGTGACCCTCTGGCTTCCTCCATCTTGCAGAGACTGTGAGGCACACCACTTCCGGGTTTTATAGTCCCTCTCCCCTCACACCAGCAAGGGCAGCAGAGAGAATGGCAAATTAAAAAAAAAATTAATATCTCTCTGATTTTGGTTCGATGGGAAATATCCTCTGGTCCAGTTCGGCGGAGGGGGGCTCTGAGCGAGGTGGCCAAAAATGACGGCCGTAAGTAGCGGCGTTCTCTCGCTAGTCAAATCGCAGTGCGTCAAAAGCGGTCAAGATCTTACTTTTAATAATATAGATATTAAGTTTCCTATCAACCTCTTGCTTTCTAGAGAAAATACTAGAAGTTTGTACAACCTCTCCTTGCAGTTAATGCCCCCAATGCAGACAGCATTCTGGTAATACTCTACTGCACCAATGAGTTACTTTGAAAGTGTCATGCTTATTTTCTTACATGACTCCTTCATCGCTCTTACATTAAGGTAAATCTTCAAAATATATGCAGATAAAATGTTGATTATTGTTGTGAAGAAAAATTAAAGATTACTAGAAACAGACATTTTTGAAAAACTAAAATGCTTTATTTTGCTTGCATGGAAAATCCATTCATATTAATTTAATGGACGTTTTTAACAGGAACCCCTGTTAAATCTATTTTTCAAGATCCAAACAAAAATATATTTCCTGTGTTGTTCCTGAGCAATAAGCTTAAAATTCCATTTGATCTTGTGTGTCAGTTTCCATTTCCACATTTCAGCTTGATCTACTTCATCACCACAGCATTATCTTAATTTGTTATTACCAATGCTTTGAAGGCACCACCAGTATTAAACTGAACTGGCATATTTGCATGTACAGGCAGAATCTATATATTTTTAAACACGAGAGAGACACAAACAAATGCAGATGCACAGTGTGCTGGAGTAACTCAGCGGGTCAGGCAGCATCTTTGGAGGATGTGGATAGATGATGTTTCGGGTTGGACCCTTCTTCAGACTGATTGTACTAGGGGGGTGAAGCTAGAAAATAGGTGGGTGGGACAAAGCCCAGCAAGTTGGTGCAGGTGAGAGGTGTTTGATTGGCAGATGGGTGCACAAAGACTAAAGATGAAAAGGGGCAACGGGGTGTCAGATAAGGAGAGAAGAGGAGTGAGATGTAAAGACAGAGGGAGGGATATGGTGGAAAAAGACGGAAGGAGGGATGAGGGGAAAGTGGGGCTGGGCTCTGAGAGAAACGATACTCACCACCACGTGGGGACAGGGTACAGGAAAGGGCGGGAGGGAGAAAAGGGGGGGGGGGGGGAAGTGTGTGTGTTTCCTAAAATTGGAGAATTCAGTGTTTATATGTTGGGTTGCATGCTAAACAAGAGTTTTTCCTATAGATTTTGGGTTGTTAGTTAAACAGGGGCATCTCTTAATGTATGCATTTCCCTTTTTAACTGAGTTCTAATAATTTTGGATATGCCGAATAACCAATATAATGAAAAACAGTTACAACTTGAAATCAAATTACAATATCCTATGATGTGGCATAACATTTGTGAAGATGAGAGAAAACACAGCATCCATGACTGTTAGCAAGCTATCACTACATAATCTTGCAAGGTTAAAGAAGTGTATTGTTTCAATCACATAATGGAATACCATCCTGAGAAAAGTGTGCTGCTTTGTGCTCATTAGGTCTAGGCGATATACCTTAAGGTAACCCAGTATATAACAAAATAAAGAAACATTAATGGGAATTAGTATTAGGCTAAACCATAGAGCATAGGTTTAAGGTAATAGGAGTCAAAGGGACCTGATAGCAATTATTTTACACAGAGGCTAATGGGTATGTGGAATGGGTTGCCAGAGGAAATGGTCGGGGCAGTTCAATAACAACATTGTTATTGATATGAAGTTTAAAGTCAACAATTGAAGGTGAATAACTACTTGAATTTGCTCTTTTTAAGATTTACTGCTGAGCAGAGGGTTTGCAAATTCCAGTTCGTCAATATAATGGCAACACTTAATAAAAAAAACTTATTGTGTATTCTTCCAGGGGCATGTATTTTAAATATTACTTTATTAACTAAATCAGAAATAAATCAGACCTCACCTCCACTGCAGGAGTTATCACCTCTTTTGAAATAGAGTTCTCCCAATTTTTCCTTTGTGCCTTGGTGGACAGGTTTCCTGGTAATGTAGGGACTAGAAATATAATATTTTATTAAGTAGATAAAGAATTTTAGTGACAGAAATAAAAATACATTATGTCTTCTATTAAATACCAGTGACCTTATTTTGCTCCTTTATTTAAACACAGATACTTACGCTTCTTTTGATGAATGAGTTGGCGGAGAAAGAGATGAACAACTATTGCCGTTTCATCGATAGTCTTTGCCAGTGAATTCCTGAGCTGTTCTATGTCTTTTTTGATATGACACCAGAGAAAGTCCCTTGGATTTTGAACTTGTGGTTTTATAATTTGTTCTATTGACTGTGGAAAAAAATGTAGAACAAAAAAGATAATTTATATATTGAGGTAATTTTGCAATTTGAGTGCAAGTTAAGGATGTACAATATTTTAAAACATTTGCAATCTGCTCACATTTGAGCACAAGTTGGCATTGTGCCAGATTAAATGAAAATCCCAAACTGTGCAAAATAGTCACTCTTTTTTGAGACGTGGGTATTTATAACTAAAAATTCTACGATAAATCGAGTACGATACCAGATCCAGTATATTAGCCTGATGTAGTTAATTATTCTTATATTTACACTTAATTTTCATCTTTATTCTGATTTGTCCTTCATTAGTCTTGCTGACTATATTTTATATCCATGGATGTCATAATTGACAAAGATCGTGCATTTTTTCCAGTTCACTGCAAAATGGAATAACTTGCAATATCCATTATATCGTAAAAAATTATATTACCTCAGGCTCATTTTATCTACTGTTAGGTTTGTCATGGAACCAAGCAGCAATTCTAAAGGACCACAAATATGGTAGAGTTTCTCTTCTGGTCACAATTTATGTGTAAAATGTTTGATGAGAGGGTAGAATGTACATAATGACATTTAAATATATTTATTAATGCATCCTGGTGTCATAGAAGTTCTTGCAATCTTTCAATGCTGAAACAACTTACTCTTAGTTTTAATCAGATTTTACAATCAAAATATCCAGCATCATTAATTGGATTAAATTATTTAATTAAAGACGACTGAAATATCAACCAGGAAACATGAATCATCTCACACTCCCAAATCAACTTTTTTAACGCTAGCAAAGCTATAGATCTCCAGTCAGTGCCAGATATTACTCCCCTTTATAACATTTCTAGGCATTTATTAACATAGTCACCAATTTCTGATTTACTTCAACGTCTCTTTAAGTTTGTTCTATTTGTTGTCAACATGAGGTATATTATTGTCATGTGTATTGTCACGTGCCATAGTGAAAAGCTTTGTTTTGCATGCTACCCAATTAAATCAGATAATACTATACACAAACACAATCAAGCCAAGCTCAAGTAAAACAGGTAGAGAAAAAAAGATCCAGAGTACAGAATATACAACTGTTTAAGCAGGGTTTTTCAAAAACTGGCACTCCAGTGTCTATACAAAATACTAACAATACAAACTAGATTTTGTCTTGAACCATATGCATTTAACTGATATGCATGATTAATAATACCAAATCCTTATAAATTAAATACCTTGACATCCTCCATCGTTCCTATAAACATAGCCACATGTGTCATCAGACGCACAAGTAAAAATGACACCAAGGACATTTGTCTGTCAGGAGCAACAATTGTTTCTCTTTTCCTGGGATCACCTAAGATGTGTCCCGTTTGTGTTCTGTCCATCCTAAATATCAGATAAATTGGCTTTTATACATCCTTCATAAAGATTAGAAATGTTCAAGTCATTTTAGATTGGATAAATTGCAGTCATGTATCATTTAAATGAACAAATCCCATTGTCAGCTGATCCAAAGAGCTGAATCTGGCATCCATACTTAAAATGATGCGTGTCAACAAGTCAGTTGAAGGAAAGTTTTTGACTGATAAAATTACTTTGTATCAATTAGGAAAATAATCAGTCCACCTTTTCTTAAAAAAAATATTTATGAAATGTATTCATCATTGGAAGACTAGCATTTATTGCCCATTCTAAATTGTCTTTCACAAGGTTTGATCGAGTGCATTTCTGAACTGTTGTAATCATTGAAGTAAATATACTCCTACAATACTGTTGTTTAGATTCTTCCAACATATAGAGAAGGAGTCAGAGTCTTTATAGCATGGAAACACGTTTTTCAGCACCACCCGTCCATAAGGACCAAGGTGCCCCATCTTAAGCTGGTCCCATTTACGAACAGATCTCATTAAAACTTTTGTATCCATATACCTGTCCTAATTCCCTGGATGGTCATTGTACCCGCCTCAGCTACTTTTTCTGGCAGCTCATTCCATATATCCACAACCCTCGTATGAAAACTTTGTCCTCGGGTGTCTGATAAACCTTCCCCTCTCGCCTGAAACCTATGCCCTTTACATTTCCCGACCCTGGAAAAAAATTGTGCATTTAACTTATTTTTCGCATGATTTTATACACATTTGTAACATCACGCCACAGCCTCATACCCTCCAAAGAATAAAGTCCGAGCCTGTCGAACCTCTCCCAGAGCTAAGGCACGAGTCATAGCAACATCCTTATAAATCTTTTCTACCATTTACAGCTAAGGTCCACACCCCCTCCCTACCCAAATGATTTCCTAAAATGCAGCACCTCACATTCCTTTGCATTCAAATCCTTCATCCATTCCTGACAAACATGCCCAGCTGATTAAAATCCTGCTGTAATTCCTGATAATTATCTTCTACAAGACCACTGATTTTAGTGTCATCTGCAAACTTACTAATCATGCATTGTATGTTCTCATCCATATCGTTGATATAGATGACATACAACAATGGGCCCAGCACTGATTCCGAAGGCACACCACTAATTACAGGCCTCCAGTCTAAAAAAACACCACCCTCTCCTTCCTACCACAAAGCCAATTCTATATCCTCGTATGTGTAAGAAGGAACTGCAGATGCTGGTTTAAACCAAAGATAGACACAAAAAGCTGGAATATCTCAGCGGGACAGGCAGTATCTCTGGATAGAAGGAAAGGGTGATGTTTTGGGTCGAGACTCTTCTTCAGACTGGTCTGAATCCTGAATCTGTATCCTCTTAGCTAGTTTTTCCTGGATGGTTCATAAGTGCAATGACTGTCGTGTAAGAATAGTAGGCTTCACTGAGGCAGTACAAAAAGATCTCGTGATCTAACCTTCCAGAGCAGTCTGCCATGCAGAACCATTACAAAGGCCTTGCTAGTCCATATAGACTACATCTATGACCCTGCCATCAGCCCTCTTAGTTACTTCTTCAAAAAATGCAATCAAATTCATGATGCACAAGACGATTATATCTAATCAGCGCCTCTTTCCAAATGCTTGTATAGCTTATCCCTCAATATCCTCACCAGAAACATTTCTACCACTGATCTTTCGCTTCTTGTTCTATACTTCCCAGGCTTTTCTTTGCAGCCCTACTTAAATAGAGGCTCAATAGAGATGAAGATGAAAGAACAGCTAAATCTTTCCAAGGTAGCGAGCTTTCTTACAGGGAACTTGCAGATGGTGGCATTTGAATGAATCTGTTGCCTTTCTGCTTGTTTTGGCTACAGGTTTTGGGAGGTCTGCAATAAGAGTCTTGAAAAGTTGCTTTGAGATCAACACAGTTTCAGTTACCACATAACAATCAGTTTTCCCATGAAATTTTTCACACTGTGAGAGAAAATATTATCCTACGTAATAACATTTCCAGACTTTTGCATCTACTGTACAGTTCAGAAATCATGAGAAAGTTTATGGAAGAGGTTAGTCTCTTACACATATTTACCAATTTGCATATAAACAAATAACTAATAATTAAATATGACTTAAACTACGGCTATCAGTTATATTCATTTATTATAATTCTGGACGCTTGAGCATGACTTAATATTTGTTAAACGGAACCCAATATCAGAGGTTATAATCTCCCTTACTGGGTAAAAACAAAACAAGCTAATTTTATAAATTTTAAAAGGTTCCAAGTATCCACTTGATAGAAGCATTGCTTGTATGTAACAGTTTGATTAGATTTATGCAAGAGTACTGTTTTCTGACCAGTTTGAAAATGTTCTTACATAGCAGCTGCAGTAAATCCATGAACAGGCAGGTGATTCTGTCCTCCAACTACAGCTTTGCATTCAAGGCAATAGGCTGTTTCCATGGGTCGACCACACTAGAATTAGAAACCAGAAATGCAAAACCATGCTTCGTGTATGATGCATTGAAAATATCTGACAGTTTATAAAGAAATAAGAAATAATAGAGCATATTAATTTACCTCTCCTACAAGGCAAGGATGTCCATTTGGGCATTCTGGCAAGAAAAGTAAATATATTTACCATAAATTGAACTTTTTCAAATGGATAAATGGACTCATGAAGACTGATTTTGTTACTTACGATACCAGACATGATTCTTTAACGCAGTCCATCCTCTAGCTTCAATGGTTATATCTTCAGGCATTGTGGGTAGGAACGCATTCTAAATGTATATTTAACGAAAGGGTAAGTTCATTTTGCTGTCATGTTTTTCTCATACATGAAGAAATATTTTCATTTATACTCTTGATATTCAAGAGTTTATTTTCAGCCGTTTTTACAGCTGAAAGAACAATTAGCATTTTTGGCAAATGCAAATGTCTGAAGTCCAGATATTGCAATAGTTATTTTCACTTTTAACATGACAAGCAGGAGAAAAAGGACTGTGAAAACGTTCAATTGTTGAAATGTTGAATTAAAATATAAGCAAAGAACATACCACCATAAGAGCAGGTTTGAACGATAGATGCTGTAGTGGAGTCAAGATGCTATTTTCCTCACTGAACAAGATGACAGCTGCTGCATGAATGATTATCTCGATAATCGTCCTCTCCTGGCTATTTAGCTCTGGATTAATTTCAAGTCCAGGAATGTCATTCTTGATTAATCTGATGGCAAACTTCTTACACATGGGAGAGTGAAAAACATTTTCTTCCTCAATGTACTTCGCAATAACGTCACATTGCTGAAAAAACATAAGCAATGAAATTCACTTGGGATACCGAACTATGGAACAAAATAAAATGTTAGTTAAAGAATGAAAATCCTAAAGAATGAAGATTGCAGTGACATTTTTATATATCCAGGAATATAGAGTTCCTAATTGACCTTGTATGCTTACTAATGTAATTCAGTACTTTACGATTCAGCATCTGCAGTTTCTTGTGCCTCCAATGTAACTTTTAGTATTAAAATCAATGTTAATTAAAAAACATACTTAAAAGGAGAGGTAACCAGTTATGCAGTGTTATAAAATTCTTATTGACAAGAATATGAACTAAAGCTATATTAGCTACATTAAATGGTCTTGAGGGAACAATGGTGAGTGATCTTTTTGAGCCACTAAACAATGTGAAGATACTCCAACAGTTTTGTTTAGTTTTAGTTGCATGCTAACCAGTAAGTGGAAAGCCAATGCATGGTTCAAAGATAAGAAGTTCTTGAATTTAGCTACAGAGACGATGAAAGAACAAAAGATACATTTATAAACTGGTGTGCAAGTAGCACAGAGTCTTGAGATGATGGTGTTCCCATGTGCTCCTGTCTCTTCAGGTGGTATACATCGAGCCTTTCTTGATATAGCGGCAGTGCATTTTGTAAAATTCTAAATTTGATACTTTCCACTAAATCCACTGATAACATAGAAATATAGACAACAGGTGAAGGAGTAGGCCATTCGGCCCTTCGAGGCAGCACTGCCATTCAATATGATCATGGCTGATCATCCAAAATCAGTACCCCGTTCCTGCTTTCTCCCCATATCCCTTGATTCCGTTAGACCTAAGAGCTATATCTAACCCTCTCTTGAAAACATCCAGTGAATTGGCCTCCACTGCCTTATGTGGCAGAGAAATCCACAGATTCACAATTCTCTGGGTGAAAAAGTTTTTCCTCATCTCGGTCCTAAATGGCCTACCCCTTATTCTTAAACTGTGACCCCTATTTTTGGACTCTCCAATATTGGGAACATTTTTCTTGCATCTAACCTACCCAATCCCTTAAGTATTTTATATGTTTCTATAATATAACCTCTCATCCTTCTAAATAAGCTATGTCGATCCATTCTTTCATCATATGTCAGTCCCGGGAATTAACCTGGTGAACCCACGCTGCACTCCCTCAATAGCATGAATGTCCTTCCTCAAATTAGGAGACCAAAACTGCCCAGGTATGGTCTCACCAGGGCCCTGGACAACTGCAGTAGGACCTCCTTGCTCCTATACTCAAATCTTCGCGCTATGACGCACAACAAGCCATTTGCTTTCGTCACGGCCTGTTGTACCTGCATGCTTACTTTCAGTGACTGATGTACAAGGACACCCAAGTCTCATTGCTCCTCCTCTTTTCCTAATCTGACACCATTCACATGAAACATTTCATTTTCAGATATAATTTACATCACTATATGGTTGGTCTATGGAGCAACATAAAGAAGAATACTGCACAAATTCAGCAATCACATCAGAATTTGAAGTTTTAGAATCAGAATCTGTTAAATTTAAACATAATAAAAACTGGAAGCATTTCTCCCGAACAAGTCTCTGTTTTCATTGCAGCTTTTCAAATAAATGATATACTAGAGTTATTTTTGCCAGAGTTCAGACTCTGCTAACTTTTGTGCGTTTAGAATACTGTCTTTATAGATGTGAGATTAAATCCAGCATAAAACTGAGGGCTAAAAAATACATTTTGTAACATGATTCTGTTGGAGCCAATTCTGCAGAGCTGAACAATCACAAAAAATATATTCCCAGATAAATAGATAGTGCACATTAATGTTGCCAAGACCATCACTTATCTACCTTCACATAACCCATATCCCTCCATAGACCTATTTGTGGGAGGGGGGGTGTTTTTGGTAGGGAGCTTTTGCATTTTTCAGCTTGAAATTGTGCAACTGGTGCATACTGTTGTGAGTCTTTTAACTTACACTTGAATGCAACATTTATGCTTCAAATTAGATTAGGTATGAATAAGGTTAGGCTAAATTACATTCCTAACTACATTCCACAGCAGAGCCAGGTTCTGATCAACAGGTGCAGCACATGAATGACCTTAGTATATTCATGTATCAGATTATAATTCATGCTGTTATGCATATATATATAGAGAAACAAAAAACTAGAAACAAGGCAAGAGGAGTTGGACTTCCATCACTGTTCTGCAGAAATAAATCAATCAAACTTACCCTTTGAGTATAGAAACAAGACAAAAATAATGCCACATATTCAACCGTATATGGTTCCATGAAATTAAGATATATATGTAAAACATATATATGGAAACAGGCCCTTCGGCCCACCAAGTCCCACCGACCAGCAATCTACCTTACACCAGTTGTATCCTACACGCCACGGACAATTTACAGAAGCCAATTAACCTACAAACCTGCACTTCTTTCGGATGTGGGAGAAACCGGAATATCCAGAGAAAACAATGTGGTCATAAGGAGAATGTACAAATACTGTACAGACAGCACCCGTAGTCAGGATCAAATCTGGGTCTGTGGTGCTGCAAGACAGCAACTCTACCGCTGTGCCACCGTGCCATCCCATTAAATTATTTTTTTCTGTAATATATGTCTTATGGTGTCACGTCAATAAAGATGAACACATGATTATAATTTCTGCCCTTAGTTGGATAACACACATCTCCAGTCATTGTGTTTTATGGTTGGTTTTCAACCTCTTCAGTCTGAAGGTCTCAACCCGAAACATCATCTATTCTTTCTCTCCAGAGATGCTGCCTGCCTGCTGAGTTATTCCAGCTTTTAGTGTCTATCTTCCGTTTAAACCACCATCTGCAGATCCTTCTTACACTCTTTGTTAAGCAAAACAGGTCCTATTCTCATAATATTATTCACCTCAACTAAGTATTTTCTTCACCTCCGTTGCTACAGAGAATACAATCTCAGATAACAAATCTTTCTTCAAAGTGAAAAAAAAAATTCCAGCCCCGCCATATGTTCATAAATCGCCCCATGATCATCTCCAGAGCAATTGCACCCTTTCTACAGTGTGTCACAAGTCTTACAGCATGGAAACAGGCCCTTCATCCCAACTTGTCGTTGCAGATCAAGATGCCCCATCTAGTCCCATTTATCCGCATTTCGCCCATATCCCTTTAAACCTTGTGTGTGTGTGTGTGTGTAAGGGTATGTGTTAGGTTGTGTGTGAGAGTGTGTGTTAGGTTGTGCGTGAGAATGTGTGTCAGTGAAGCGGCGACAACACCCGGAGTGAGCGGAGACTTGGTGATGTCCGGGGAGCATTTCCCTCTCTCCCCACCTCCCCGGGAATGCGGCTGTGAGAAAGTTAATGTTTACAGCAGGATACAGGTTATCTGCAGAAATGGGCAGAGAAATGGCAGATGGGAGTTGTTAATATGGTGTGCTCTTTGGGAGGCCAAGTGGAAGGGGAAAATGTACATTTAATGGCATGAACCTGAACAGCATTGATGTACAGATGGATCTTGGGGTCCAAGTCAGTAACTCCCTGAAAGTGGCAACACAAGTAGATAGAGTAGTTAAGCAGTATATGCTCTGTTTGCTTTCATACGTCAGGGCATTGACTATAACAGTCAGGAAGTCATGGTGTAACTTTATAGATCTTTAGGCTGCATTTGGAGTACTGTGTGCAGGTTTGGTCGTCCCATTATAGGCATTGGAAAGGGTGCAGAGTGTTGCTGGGATTAAGTGGCCTGAAGAAGAGTCTCAACCCAAAACGTCACCCATTTATTCTCGCCAGAGATGCTGCCTGTCCTGCTGAGTTGTTCCAGCATTTTGTGGCTATCTTAGGTGGTATTAGCTACAGGGAGAGGCTGGACAGACTTGGATTGTTTTCTCTGGAATGCTAGAGGTGCGGGAAGACCGGATAGAAGTGTATAAAATTATGAGAGGCGTAGATAGGGCAGACAGCCAAACATTTTTCACAGGGTGGAAAAATGAAATAGTAGATTAGATAGATTTAAGATGTGAGGGACAACGTTTAAAGCGGGTGTGGGAGTGGGGGGAGGAGAGTGAGTAAGTACTGTATATATATTTTTTTCACACACTGGGTGGAGATTGCCTGGAACACACTGCTAGAGGTGCTGGTTGAGGCAGATCGATAGTAGCATTTAACAGACTTTAGAAACATGGAAAAATAGGTGCAGGAGTAGGCCATTCAGCCCTTTGAGCCAACACCTCCATTCAATGTGATCATGGCATCAATTTTAAAAAGTAAATCTTTTTGGATATGCAGGGAATGGAGGGATATTGCTTCTGTTCGGTACAAACATTGTGGAAAGGGCATGTTCTTAGGCTGTACTCTTCTATGTTCTATAAAACATTCCTTATCACTCATGCTCTGTAAACATGAAAGCTTACAAGCAGAATACAGCAACATTGTGTTCAAGCTATTTAATATCCAACCCACTCATTATCCAGACTTACATCTTTGTTTGGAAGGTCGCTTGGTTTGCTTGATGCGTACAGAATAGTGAATTCCCGGAATATTGCGAGGGTCATATGAACACCTTTCTCTTTGGAAGAGCATTTGCAAACCTAATGTAAAATAATTTTGGTTAAGATTACTTTAAAGCAGAACAACCAATCACACACATTCCATTCTATTGTCCAGCCTATCCTTCCAAACAGGAACATAACAAATAGGAGAAGGCTATTCAGTCCCTTGACTCTTCTCCAATTCTTGGCTGTTTCAGGCTACTCTGGTCCTTGATCTCAAATCAAGCTTACCTGTCTCATTACTCTCAATTCCCCTGTAATCCAAAAATCTACCCCAGCATTGAATATATTAATTACTCTAATCCACAGGTCTTTGGGCCAGATCAATTTTAAAAGGCAAATCCTTAATCCTGCCACTGTTTTCCCTCCTAGATCACCCCCCCATCCCCCACCAAAAGATACACTGTCCAAATATCCACCCCTTCATGCCATTTCAGAATCTGATGCTTCAGTGAGGTAATCTCTTCTACTTGTAATTTAGTTTCGTTTAATTTACGATCCCACCGGGTCCGCGCCGACCAGCGATCCCTGCACATTAACTTACACACACTAGGGACAATTTTTACATTTACCAAGCCAATTAACGTACAAACCTGCACGTCTTTGGAGTGTGGGAGGAAACCGAAGATCTCGGAGAAAACCTGCGCAGGTCACGGGGAGAATGTACAAACTCTGTACAGATATCACACATAGTCGGGATCTAACCCAGGATCTCCGGTGCTGCATTCGCTGTAAGGCAGCAATTCTACTGCTGCGCCGCCGGCGATGGGCACATTCTACTCAACGTTTTCTCACAATACAACTTTGTAACTAGGAATCCATCTAAAGAAACTTTGCTGCAACACCTGTATGGCATGTATATGATTTCTTAACCGAGGAGTCCAAAACTAAATACAATAGCTTATGTGTGCTCACATCATGCAGCAAGACCTCCTTGCTCTTATACTCCACCCTCTTGCAACAAAAGCTAACATTTCATTTGTTTTAATTACTAAATGACAACTTCCCATGATTTACACGAGGATACCTTGAACTCCAATCACAAATCACTCTTAAATAATACCATATTTTGCCATATTTCTGATATTACAACCACATTATATTGTATTACATCTTTTTGTTTACATTTAACTATCGGCATCCCTTTCACTGGTTCTTCCTCAGTAACTTTCCCATTCATCTTTGTACCATCTGCAAACTACGTACTGAATATACACACATATGAAATGATTCATTAAAGGTTAGTCTTCACCAGTGTTGAACTCCAAATTAGCCTTAGGCTACTTCACTTGAATTGAATGCAAATGTATTCTGGCTTCAAGGCCGACTTACTTTTAGGTATTTTGGCTCATACCTTTTTAGCTTCTTCAATACTTTTAGGGTCACTAAAAACAAAGGACGTGAATACTGCATCACGAAACGTTTGATAATTTTTGCCACATGCAATGTAACGATCAATTTGGCCAATACTCTCTCTCTGAAAACCAAAGAAAGATAAAGCAAGGTAATTTTCAGGAGATTTTGCAAAATTTGCCATTCAAAGGCCTTTGAACGTTACTGGATATATTTCCATGAGAATTATAGGTTGCCCAGAACCTCTTCAAAGAGGCAACATTATCTATATCACTGAGCTATTTATCATCTCTACACAATATAAGGGCAAAAGATTCAAAGAAGACTTGAGGGACATGTGGGGAAGGATAAATTGTAGGGCAACAGGGAAATAAGAATGGGACTGCTGTGTGGGAACTGGAATGTACTTAATAGGTTTAATTGTCTCGTTCTATGTTACAATAAGAAATCATTTTAAACTTCCCTCGTTTCCAGATCCGAAGCATTTAAAATCTAACAATTGACACCAGATGTGCTGTTATTAGATCTATTATGTGGTTAAATAAGTGCTTTTGTAGAATCTGTGGAAATGATTAATGTCTGGATGTTTTCTGAAAATCAATTTTCCTAGCTAAATTTCATATATCTCTAAATAAAATGATGTATTTTCTGTATAGCAATAGCATCTTTTCTTGTGCGACCACTCCAGAATGCTGAGTTGATGCAAATTAATTAAACCACAAAGGAGTTCAAGGAAGAGGTATGATGTATGCACTTTCCAAATATTAATTTTCTATTGTAGCCTGTTTATGTTGGATGTACGTCTGTGGGCTAGACGAGATAAATATTTATTTCTTGCAATTTATTTATTTCTTTCAGGATATTTCATGAATAAAAGTGGAGTACAATGGGCTACAACATACTAGCAAGAGCAACATTTTAAGTAAAAAAAAAGTTTTTGTAATTTACTCAACTTTTCTGGCATGAGAAGGAAACAATATCAACTAAAACAAAGATGACAACTGCAACTAATCTTAACCAAACCAACCATGGGCCAATAATGAACAGTTTATTATTTGTACCCTTTGTAAAACTTCCTTGGGAAAGATCCATGAAAATTGGTCCTTCATTATGAGCTCCTGGACGAACTCTATTCCATTTAGACTACACAACTTTCGCACAAGATAAATCTTGAACCAATCATTTCCTCGATTGAGAATCACACTCTGAATGCCACGCAGGAAAGTTTCTTTTGCACGTGCATATTTTGAATCCTGAGCTGGAAATACAAATCAGTAAAAATCAGTACAAGTTTAACATGGCCCATCTACCAAATTAAGAATACATGTATGCTTATCAATTACTTCTATTGTTAATTAAAGATGTTGATAGATAGAAATTGGCGTTGTTATGCATCAGATACACGCGTCAGTTTTGATTGGTGGATTGGCAGTGGAAAGAGTTAGCAGCTCAAATTACTGGGTGATAACATCTCTGATGACCTGTCCTGAGCTCAGCACATACATGTAATCACGAAGGCTGTGCCTCGACTTTCAGGAGATTCAGCGTTTCACTGAATACTTTGACAAACTTCTACAGATGCACTAAAGGAGGTTTCCTGATTGGTTTATTGATGGCCTGGTGTAGCAATTCAAATGCACATAATGAGTTGCAAAGAGTTGTGGACTCAGCCCCGTCCATCACAGGCGCAGCATCTACACAAGGCATTTCCTCGAGGATAGTATTTATCATAAAGATCAACACCATCCAGGCTTTACTGCTATGACTGAACAGAAGGCTCAGAAGCCTGGAGTCCCCACTTCAAAGTTCAAGAGCAGTTACTTTCCTTTTCTTATCACTGTGTTGGAGAATTTACGTGTGATTTATGATTAATTTATGCTTTTGTGTATTGTCTGTGTGGTAATGGTGTTGCAAGCAAGAGTTTCATTCTATCTGTAACCCCACAAAACTCATAACTCAATATTGACTATACTCCATAATATTACCACCAGGCTTCAAAAACTAATGATTGCAATGCAAAAAATCGGAGAGAAAAACCTGCAAATACCAAAAATACTCAGGTCCGGTAGAATCCGTACAAAGAAAATTCTCCATTTCCACAGATGCGAACTTTGAATGTTGTGAATTTCGCACACTTTCTCTTCTATATTAGCAGATTATTCATCATTGCAATCATTACAGTTAGAACTGACTTTTTATGAACAAAATGAGCAACAGCTAGAGTGAAATGACGTGTGCTCTTTCTAGCCCCTACAACTATTATTAGTTATTGCTCAGTTAAATGATGTCAAATCAAAGACCAGAACAGAAAATATCCCTCATATTGTTTGTGTAAGTCTGTACAGAGGAAATGTTCTTGGGAATGTAGATCAGCAAATTTTAAATACTGATTTGTTGACCAATCTAGTTGGACGCAAAGTGATCATGCTCTTCTCAAACAATGAATTGAATAAAGATAGAATCCAGTATTACCAAGTGTGTCACACGATTCACAAAGTAGCTGGGAAACTGTGTCAAAACAGAGGCGAATTCTGGCAATTATCTGGAGCATTTCTATTGTCATCTGTTTGCTCTTATGTTGAATGTACATCTGAAGGAATTCTCCCTCTTGGGCTAGATAAGCAATTTTTTCTTGCACTGTACACCACTGAGATTTTTCGTAAATTGAATCCTAATCATGGAGTAAAATGGCTTATTAATTACATATATACATTACAGAAAGTGAATGCATCCTATATTCTTTCTGAGTAAGAACTGAAGAAAGAATGGATGAAACGAGTTACACAACAAACGGTTGAATTTAACTGTTTAGGTTATGGCACAGAAATGACAATGCCTAAATGATAGCCCTGAAAGTGCAACAGGTGTTACTAAAGACAGATGTTAGAATGGTACACAAGAAAACAAGAAAAAGAAAGTAAGAGCAGACGTGGACCACCTGGTCCCTCAAGCCTACACCACCATTCAACATGATCATGGATGACCTATCCCGGTCTCAATTCCTTTTCTGTGCCAGTTCCCTCATAACCCTTAATTTCTCAATCTTACAAATATTAATCTGTACCTTAAATATATATAATTATCTGGCCTCCACCATCATTTTGAGCAGAAAATTCCAATTTCTGGATATAGACTTTGAGTTATATTTTCTGGTTTGGTATACAAGACCATTCTTTAAGGTGATAGCCGCCAAGATTGCTTGATGTCATGATTCTTGATTGATGCTTTTGGACGTACTGATTGTAAATTATTTTGTGTTTTTCATGAACAGTAATGGGCCTGTCCCACTTAGGCGATTTTTTTGGCGACTACAGGCGACTGCCGCAAAGTTTTCAACACATTGACAAATTTTCGGCGACAGTGGCAACAATTTATGCTGTCATAGGTTGATGTAGGTGTTGTCGTAATTGCTGTCGTAGGTTGTCACCAGATGTTGTAGGTGAATTCCATTAAAACTAGTCCCTGGCACTCGCCTAAAGAGTCGCTTAGGTGGGACAGGCCCATAACCGCTAATAATAAAAATCAAAGTTCAACTTCATGTTTTTATTAAAGAATGCCTGTTCCGTTGAGCAACCTGTGGAATATTGTGGGATAATGTGCAATCATTGATTATGTATTGTGTAACTTCAATAACATCAACCATGCATCATGACATCAAGAAAATGTTGGCAGCTATCAATTGTTTCACATAGCAAACCATAAAATGTAACCGTCTCAACTCCTGAAACTGCTGGGAACTTATGCTGTATTATAATGTCACTAAATCAAGATGAGTAGCAATGACTCAGGATAAACATACCTCCAAACAATTCAGAAACAATGCATAGAGTTCAGTCTCACTTTCTTGAAATATTTTTGTGTTTTGAAATGCAGATAGATAATCCTGCAGGTAATTTTTAATGTCATCAAAACTGAAAGACAAATATTTTTTGAAATTAATGAAACATTGAAAACTGGAATTTATAGAGTCAGCGTCTTAGAGCATGAAACCGGCCTTTCGGTCTAACTCGTCCATGCTGATCGTCAGCTTTTCCCATTTGCCTATGATTGACCCATATCCCTGTAAACCTTTCCTAACCGTGTACCTGGCCAAATGCCTTTTAAATGTTGTTATTGCACTTGCCTCGACTACTTCCTTTGGCAGCTCATTCAATAGACATACCACCACTGTGTGAAAAAGCTGTCCCTCAGGTTCCAATCAAATCTTTCCTTTCTCACCTTAAACCTATGCCTTCTAATTCTCGATTTCCCCAACCCTTGGAAAAAACTGTGTGCATTCACCCTATCTATACCCCTCATGTTTTTTATACTCTTATAAGATCACCCCTCAGTCTCCTACGCTCCAAGGCGTAAAATCCTAGCTTGCCCAACTGCTCCCTATAATTCAGCCCCTTGAAACCTGGCAACATCTTCAAAAATCTTCTCTTGAGTCTTTCCAGTTTAATTGTATATTCCTATAGCAAGGCGTCCAAAACTGAGCACAATATACCAAGTGCAGCCTCACCATTGTCTTGAACAATTGCAACATAATAACCCAACGTCTGTACTCAATATACCCACTGCTGAAGACCAGAGTGCCAAAAATATTCCTCAACACCTTATCTACCTCTGGTGCCACTTTCAGTGAATTATGTAGGTGTACTTTTTGGTCCCTCTGTTCTACTCCCCATGGCCCTACCATTCACTGTGAAAGTCCCGGTTTAACTTCAATAAAATACAACATCTTGCATCATAAGTTATGACATCGGATGAAGTTGCAAACCAAATCTCGTTGCACTTATGTGTAATGACAATAAAATATATTATTATTATTATTTACCTAACTTAAGCTCAGTTTGTTATTCCTCGGCTCACTTACCGAACTGATCAAGCTCCCACTATAATTCTTGATAATGTTCTTCATTGTCTACAACATCACCTATTTTAGTGTCATCTATAAACTTGTTAACCATACTTTGTATATTCTCAACCAAATCATTGGCATAGATGACAAATAACAGTGGGCCCAGAGCCGACAGGTGGTACACCACTAGTCGCAGGCCTACGTTCAAACACCCCTCACATTAATTTCTGTTTCCTACTATCCAGCCAATTGTGCATTCAATTAGCTTCCCTGGATCCCATGTGATCTAATTTTCCAGTGTAGCCTACCACATGGAATCTTATCAAAGGCCTTGCTATTGTGCTTATAGACATCTACTGCCCTGCCCTCATTGACGTTCGGTTACATCTTCTAAAAACTCAATTCAAATTTGTGATACATGATCTGACATGGACATAGCTATGCTGACTATCCCCAATCAACCACCATATTTCCCAATATATGTACATCTTATTCCTCAGAATAATGTATTACAAAATCATAACTAAAATCATTAACAAACCAAGCACGCTATTTCTTGAATTAAAGCAATGCAATATTGGTGGTAAACAGCATTTGATTTCCTTATGGAAAAAAAACCCTGTCATGAGATTTCCCCATTTATTTTGCTTGGAGCTTACGAGGTACTTTTAAAAATATACATGAAATTAAAAAACTGATTGCAACTTTTTTTTACTACCTCACAATTCTCATGTAGACTTCATGCCATCATTTTTTTTTAGTTGGTAGTGAAATAATTGGAATGGAAGTTCAATATTCACATCTAATACCACTGTTTTTTCATAACTTTTTCCAGTTTTACAACAAACCAGTAGTAATATTAATACCAATCAATAGATTGTACCTGTATTTCAACAGCAGTTTGAGAACAGTGGAACGGACAACAGGATTTTGATCAGCGGCCTCATCAAACGGTGAAAGATGTCTCGTAGCATACGAACAAACTATGGGAAAACAAAAAGCAACTGATGTAGAAAGGGAAATTAACCAACGCAATGCTGGATACAAATGTGAGACTAAGTACTAAGTATGGTTTTGCAATACTGATAGCAAATTGAACAACCAAAAGAATTGCTTCCCTGCTACTGTATGAGTTGAAAGCTGCTAAGGTAAATGCCAAAGCAACTGCTTCACAACAGGAAGTGGGAACAAATCTGCAATGAAAGGTTCCACAGCCAGTTTGAAAAAATCACATGGGGAGATCTCCCATTCCAGAAGAACCCATGACAGAAAACAATGGTAGATTATCTCCATAGAAACAAACACTCATATCATCAATTTTATAAAACAGATTCTTCCAGGCTGTTATCAACCAACTGAATTATCCTACAACCAGAGAGCAGTGCTGAACTAATGTATAACTCTTTGGTGACCCTCGGACTATCCTTGATCGGACTTTGCTGACTTTACCTTGTTATTCCCTTATCATGTATCTATACACTGTAAGTGGATTGACTGTAACCATGTATTGTCTTTCTGTTGACTGGTTAGCAAGCAAAGAAAGCTTTTCACTGTACCTCGGTACACGTGACAATAAATTAAACTAAACTGAAACAATTAATCTTTCTTAATACTTTCATTGTTCATCAAGAGCATAGCTGATAATTTTTTAGCTGAAATCGATGAAACTTTAATAGTTAGGACTCAGTTTTAAAAAAGACCTTTCCAAGAGCGAACCAACTCATTCAACTTTGCCCAGTTAACCAACTTTTTTACTTTAATTCTACGTGAAGAGCACCTTTACTGAGTAACAGAATACTTCCAATTTCAATTGCATTCTGTAGCATCAGACACTACCAGATCAGCAAAGCACACAGAGTTGTAACTGCTCCCCTTTAGTAATCTGCTCCATCTCCACCTCTGATGCACATTCCCACATTTCAATCCAATCACCACCCAGAAAATTAGGTGGATAGAACACAGTACATATATAGGACAATATGGCACAGGAACAAGCCCTTTGGCCCACATTGTCCAAGAAGAACATGATGCCAAGTTAAACTACAGATGAATAAATGGGAGGAGGTCTTGGAGGGGAAGATGCTCCTCAAACTGTGGAGCATCTTGGACAATACAGCTTGCCCTCTCCATGACACACTGGTCAACGTGAGGAGCACCTTCAGCAACAGACTGGTTCCACCAGTACAAAGCACCACAGGAGATCCTTCCTCCCTGTGGCTACCAAACTGTACAACCCTTCTCCCTTCTTCGTGGGGTAGACTAGCTCCTCCCCCCCCAATCTTTACACATCCCCAATCCTTTCCATGCGTCACTTTAATTTCATTTTTCATGTATCTTGTGTTTTATGATTGTTGGCAAATCAGTTTTCTCCTCGGATGAATAAAGTTCTATCGTATTGTATGCCCGTAGATGCTGATCGACCTAATAATGTCTACAAGACTAATTTTATCCCTTTTGTCACCAATGTGAATCTGACATGCTAATGCATGGAGGCATCTGGACAGGTATAATGAATCTAGATCCAGCAATAAATAATGCCATTGCCATGATTTTCCATTATGCAGATGTGGCCCACAGAAAGTATAGGCCAGTTGCAAAGAAAAACACAATCACCATCAGTACAACTATATCAGGTAGATCCTCTGATTACATACTCACCTCTAGTGATGGCTCTCCCTCAAACTACCCCACCTCTTCCCACTGGCTGATATCCATGCACTGACATTGAATCCAACCAAATTATGAAATCTTAAACCTACTCTAATTCCTCTCAAGTTCCTTTCACCCTGGACTCTTGTCACCCAGTTACAAGGAATGAGGAGACTAAACAGACTGTGCAACCATCCCACTAACCAAAATAATAGGAAATACATAACTCTTCCAAAGTAGTCTAACCTTTGTCTGAGACGCTGGAATCTGCCTTTTTTAGAAAAAGTAGCAGAGACAGTAGATCGTGAACCACTTCTTTTGTTGGTGGTGAGTTATCTTTGAAGCAGACCATGGAAACCAAAGCTATGAAGAATGCATCACACCTCTTGCGAAATAGGTTTACTTTTGAAACAGCTTCACTGTAATAGAAATAAAAAATGGCAGTGTAAATATTCAGCAACTTCTTTAAAGCACAGTTACTTTAAAGAATCGAAAAAATTGTTATTTCCTTTCAGATTGCTTGTGAAATTGAGTGTACACTAAATGATTTCGAAATGATGTACACTAAACTATTGACAACTAATTCCCAT
Source organism: Raja brachyura (assembly GCA_963514005.1). The sequence goes on along the minus strand of OY740803.1, from coordinate 43,056,047 downwards.
CTCAAAACCAAACTAAATGCAGTGGCAAGAATATGTGGAAATTCAAATAAAGAACAATCATTTTTTAATTTTGTTTAATATAATTTCGTAAATTATTTTTATATTTAAAATGTTTCATATGCACATAATACTCAATCTGGGAAATATGCTTTCAAGACCTTATATCAGTAAGGCCTGTTTCATGATTTTCATTGGTGCCAAAGATTAAGAAATCAACAGTAATGTAGCTGCTACTTAAGTAGTAAAACAACCCTTGCTACAATTGTGTTGTGATCTGATTCTGGCTTATCATTCCAAACCAGTAACTGCAAATCTTATAACAAGTAAATTATGAAGAATCCTCTCAGCAAATAAATATATATTGTGTTAATAGCGAGGTCAAGTTTGTTGCGTTCTATCATTATATAGACAATAGACAATAGGTGCAGGAGTAGGCCATTTGGCCCATCGAGCCAGCACCGCCATTCACTGTGATCATGGCTGATCATCCCCAATCAGTACCCCGTTCCTGTCTTCACCCCATATCCCTTGACTCCGCTATCTTTAACTCTATCTAACTCTCTCTTGAAAGCACCCAGAGAATCAGTCTCCACTGCCTTCTGATGCAGAGAATTCCGCAGATTCGCAACTCTGTGGGTGAAAAAACTTTCTTCATATCTGTTCTAAATGGTCTACCAATTCATCTTAAACTGTGGCCCCTGGTTCTGGACTCCCCCAACATCGGGAACGTTTCTTGCTTCCAGCATTTCCAATCACTTAATAACCTTATATGTTTCAATAAGATTCCCTCTCATCCTTCTAAATTCCAGTCGCTCCATTCTTTCAACATATGTCAGTCCTGCTATCCTGGGAATTAACCTTGTGAACCTACGCTGCACTACCTCAATAGCAAGGATGTCTTTCCACAAATTTGGAGACCAAAACTGCACACAATACTCCAGGTGTGGTTTCACCATGGCCCTGTACAACTGCAGAAGGATCTCTTTGCTCCTGTACTCAACTCCTCTTGTTATGAAGGCCAACATGCCATTTGCTTTCTTCACTGCCTGCTGTACCTGCATGCTTACTTTCAGTGACTGATGTACAATGAAACCCAGATCTCATTGTACTTCCCCTTTTCCTAACTTGACACCATTCAGATAATAAGCTGCCTTCCTGTTCTTGCCACTAAAGTGGATAACTTCAGATTTATCCACATTAAACTGCATCTGCCCACTCACCCAACCTGTCCAAGTCAACCTGCATCCTCATAGCATCCTCCTCACAGTTCACACTGCCACCCAGTTTTGTGTCATCTGCAAATTTGCTAATGTTACTTTTAATCCCTTCATCTAAATCATTCATGTATATTATAAATAGCTGCAGTCCCAGCACCGAGCCTTGCAGTAGTCCACTAGTCATTGCTTGCCATTCTGAAAGAGACCCGTTAATCCCTACTCTTTGTTCTAATAAATTGAAATCAACCAATTTCGTAACACCTATAGAATACCTTATTTCTTCGGACGTCTCTGGTACATAATCATTAGCCACAGCAGTGCAGCAACATGGGCAGTATACCTCTCCTGATGCAAACCACTGCTTAATGCAGTTTAAGCAGTAAAGATGATCGCATGGAAGCAATACAGGATTGTTGAGTTCTCCAAAACAAACTGAACATTCTTGCAGACCGTATCTACAATACAATAAAAGATCAACAATAAAATTAATAGTCTGAAAACGTGTGAAGAAGTCTCTCAACCTGAAACGTCACCCATTCCTTCTCTCCAGAGATTCTGCCTGTCCCCGCTGAGTTACTCCAGCATTGTGTCTACCTTCAACAGTAAAATTAAATTACAATCAGACCTTTTGAGAGCTGTTCAGATAATAACTTAAGAAATCCTGTATTTTTAGCTATGCGTAGTAATATTTACAATTTGCTTTCTATCATTGTTCTGTATGCAGCCTGAAATCAGAAAACTGCAAAAAAGATTAGCACAAAATGCAAATTTATCTCCTGGTTAGCGATGGAATGCTATTTTTTAGGGAATGCTCTAAAAATATAGGGACACAAGAGACTGTAGATGTTGGAATCTAGAGCAGAAAATATGAGCTGCCAGAGTAACTCAGAATCCATGGGAGGAAATTGATGTTTCAGGTTGAAAGCATGCCTCAGTCTTGAAGCAGAATTTCGACCCAACATTTTGATTGTCCATTCATCTCCATCAATATTTTTTGTTTAGTTTAGAGATACAGTATGGATACAGGCCCCTCAGCCCACACCGACCAGTGCTCTCCACACACCTACAAACCTGCACGTCTTTTGAGTGTGGTAGGAAACTGGAGGTCCCAGAGAAAACCCACGTAGGTCACAGGAAGAACGTACAAACTCCATATAGACAGCAACCGTAGTCAGGATCGAACCCGGGTCTCTGATGCTGTAAGGCAGCAACTCTACCGCTGCGCCACCGTGCCGCTTAACCTGATCCATTTAGTTCCCCCAACAACTAATTATTTTCCTCAAAGTGCACATTCTTTGCATGTACTGTACAGTACATGATTTCAAGAGAGAAATGTATCCCCTCAGGATCACCTCACTGATCAACAACCTTGAGAGGTCATTCACGTATTACAAATGAGAGAGTGACACAATGAGCTCATTGTAACTCGTAGAATTAAAACACATCCCTCATAATTATTGTACGAACTCTCTTACCTGAAAAACAGACATCCTGCATCACGTTTGCAATCCCTTAGGATCGTAATCACAGCCTGAAAGGGATCTTGCAATCTCAAATCAGAGTTACTGTTCAGACTCTGCAAAAGTAAAAAATGGAATCAAATACAATTGTAATGCCGGCCTTATTTAACTGACATATAGAAGCTGACATTTATAAATAACCATATTCATATGCTACTGATTAAAAAGTCCTAAGCCATGAAAGGATATCAGCTAATTTAACACGGAAATAGCACATCTGATTACCATTCAGACATGCAAAAATATTGTGTTAGTCACCAAAATTATACTGTGCCTTTATTACTTGAAATTACATTCAAACATAATTACACCAGCAGCATTGCAATGTGAAGAATGCTTTGGTTTTTTAAACTTGATTGTTAAATTATCATGACTACTGCATAATGTCAAATTGCAGGTAAGTAAGCACCATAGGTAAATAAAAACAGTAAGAGCGATACATAACGGTACCTTTGCAAGTCGAACAGCATAGATTACAACCATGTTCTGCAATTTACTATGTATTTCTTCAACTCCCAAAATGAGATGCTCCACAAAAAGTGACAATGAAAATATTCTCCGCCACCCAGATCTGAAATATAAACATGGTGCAAGTCCAAATGAAAAACAAAGGCTGGAAACATTCAGTCAGCCACTCAGTATCAGTGGAAAGAGAAACAGAGATAGACTTCAGATTGAAGACTTGATGAGAACACTGCTGAAATGTCTTCATCCAGAAATGTTCACGCTGTTTCTCCTTCCATAGATCCTGCCTGACCCGTGGAGAGATTCCAGCAATTCCAGCTGTTTTGTGTTTCATACAAGATGTACAGAATGTCCCGCCATTCCCCTTCTAACTTTGAACTCTGATCTATTCCTGTTGTTTTGTCCATCTGGAACCTACTAGACTATTGCCAAATGACTTTTATTCTCATCTTCTTTTCTAGTATTCATTATCATTTACCTACTTCTGTTGGCATACTGGGCCAAAAGTATGCTGACATTTACTGGGCACGGTTAAGTTGCTGGTATAGGACTGGCAATAGATGCCAACTTGATTCCCTCTTTTCTACAGGTGAACCTGGCATTGTCTTTCCATTAATTTACCGTTTCTTTGTGCAGCTCCTGGAATCCCTCCCAGCATGTTAATCTTCAAATCGGCTTCACTGGTTCTGCAGATTAGTTGCATAATTTCTACCTCCATCAGCCAATTACAGACCACCAAACATAACTTTGATCTCTACATAATAACTCCTCCCTGTGCATTGTTTACAATCAGGATATATCTATCTATCTTAATCTTTGATAATCCTATATAAGATGAATCTTCTTTATGATTAATTGTATGGGTATTTTACCTCCCCTTTGATCAAGATATTTGTCTTCCTTGTCTCTCTGTATATTTCTTGGTTTTTTCTTCTCTCGTTCCCAGCAACCAAATAATGCTTCCTTTTAGCTTCTCCGCTTGAGTATTTTGACCTGCCAGAACCACTACTTTACTGCTGACTTTATGAGTCTTGTAAAATGCCCATTTGACATGGATAGGTTAACCTTGTTTTGGGTGGAAATTACAAGACTGCCAGCAGGAACTAGATGATCAGCTGTCTAATGAAATGGAAAATGAACAATTTTCTGGTAAAACGTATGTAATAGGAGGAAATTGCTAATAATGACATGAGAACAAAATGTGTATAGCATAGCAACGATTAGTGGTGAGAAAAGATGAAACACAAAGGTAAGCTAGCACATAATATAAGAGGATAACACGAGATTGAAATACACAGAATAGTGCAAGGCTTGGATAGAGTGGGATGTGGAGAGGATGCTTTCACTAGTGGGAGAGACTAGGATGAGAGGTTATAGCCTCAGAATTAAAGGACGTTCTTTTAGGAAGGAGATGAGGAGAAATGTATTTAGTCTGAGGGTGGTGAATCTGTGGAATTCTTTGCCACAGAAAGCTGTGGAGGCAAAGTCAATGGATATTTTTAAGGCACAGATGGATAGAAAATCTTGATTAGTACAGGTGTCAGTGGTTACAGGGTGCAGGCAGGAGAGTGGGGTTGGGAGGGAGAGGTAGACCAGCCATAATAAATGCTGGAGTAGACTTGATGGGCCGAACGGCCTAATTCTACTCCTATTCCTTATGACTTTAAAATTCACTGCTCATCAAGTTGAGAGTAAGTTTATAACACCATATTACATCAAAACACACATAACAAACCCAAACCCTTTTGTGTGATGATTACAAATCTTTAATTTACTTTGACATTTTTATTTATTGAAAAAACAGTATCCTCCTATAAATACAAAAATGATACACAAAGTTCTTACTGGACATAATGCACAATGGAAGATTTCCTTCCTTCACATTGTGATAAGACTTCTGAGCAGACAAACTCAATGGGCATTTGCAGAGTGTTCACCATCTGAAGCCAGGCCGGATATGATAATTTAGTGTGTTCAAATTCCAGCATTTCAACACAGGCGGCTGCTGCATAAATATCTATGACCTGTATTAAAATTGCAAACATTAAATAGTTGAATACATTTTTTAAATAGCTAAAAAAATCCATTAGAAATAGTCTTGAAGTAATGTTTTCAGCATACCACTTCTACCGTTATTCAATACTGAAAATAATTATATTGGATATTACACAATATTTTTCCAATCTGATATTCTCATTTTACGAAAAGCACCACGAATATTCAGGCAGCAAGCTTAAAGAAAATCTTTCAGTTTACTTACACTGGCAAACTATCAAATAGACAAGCACAGAGCATTACACATCATCTACATGGATGATAGCAAGATCTTTAACAAGGTCCCACATGGGCTCGTTAAATCACATGGGATCTTGGGATCCAGGGTCTTGGCAGTCTTGCAGTCGTGTGTCTCTGGATACAAAATGGCTTGTTAAAGTGAATAGCCCGTTATTTCCCCCAGGGTAGGGGATCTAAAGCTAAAAGCCACAGGGTTAAAGTGAGAAGGGCAATATTTAAAAGGAATCTAAGGAGCAACGTTATCACAGAAAGGCTGGTGGGTATGGAATACATTTTCAGAGGAAGCTGTAGAGGTGGGTAGAATTGCAACATTTAAAAGACATTTAGATAGGTACATGGATAGGAAAGGTATAGAGAGATATGGGACAAACATAGGCAAATAGGGAAGCTCAGATAGACAGCATGGTTGGAATGGACAAGTTGTGTTGAAGGGCCCAATTTCTGTGTGATTCCATGACTCTAAAATGCTGGAACAACTGGTAGTTTTATTAAAATTGTTTAAAATGTGGATGAAACTGTTAAAACATTCAAATTTAAAATCAGGTCACTGTGTCCTGAAGGTTTAAGTTAGAAGGGTTTAAGTTAGGGTTCTAACTTAAACCCCCAGGTCCCAGTAACCTGATTTTATTTTTTAATACTTTATCCGCTTCATCCACATTTTAAATAGTTTTATTAAAACTACCAGAGGCTGAATGGGCTCAAACATATATCCAAGCACTAATGAAGCTGAGGGGTGATCTTATAGTGTGATACCATATCATGAGGGACATAGACAAGGTGAATAATCAGTCTCTTCACTATGGTACAGGAGTCTAAAACTAAAGACATATGTTTATGGTAGCGGGAAAACATTTAAAGGTTATCTGATACAACATTTTCCACAAGTGGATTGAGCTGTCAGAAGAAGTGGTAGAGGCGGATGCAATAGTAAGATTAAACGAGAACTTACCAGTTTGAAGTTTGATCTTGATTTTATGAGGAGTTACGTTGGTGATTGCGTGAAGAAGGCCCGCCAGGCCGCATGCGCACCAACTTCAAAGCAGCGGTATGAAATCACAAATAAACAACACCGAAGTACATAGTAAGATCAGTGACTCGAGAACTACCATATGATCCTTTATGAGAGAGGGTTGGGCGTGGGGGGCACGTAATCACCAACGTAACTCCTCAAAAAATCAAGATCAATCTTGAAACGGGTAAGTTCTTGTTTAATCTTACTATTTTACTTCGGAGTCACGTGAGTGATTCCATGAAGAGTTCAAAGCTTTGTGGTTTCATGCCGCAGATTACAAGTCTCGGCATCCCACTGCATTGATTGACTCAAAAGAGAAAATATATGCATTAGTAGTAACATTGCATTCAATGTAGAAATAGGGTTTATTTAACAATGTAAACAAATGACAGTACCCCTTAAATTTAGGTACTTAAATGGCATTGGCAAACAGTCCTGGATTGACAATCGGTCGATGATAAAAATTCTGAAACATCAGCTCATTCGCCCATCCGGCGGCCGCCAAAATATGGTCGAAGGGCACGTCCCTCGCCTTGGCTGCCAACGTAGCTGCTGCCCTAGTGGAATGAGATGTAAACACACTATCTAAATGATACACTGACGTTGATGCTGACCTGGTGGAATGAGACATACAATCGTCAGTGTTAATACCTGTTGCAGCCACCTTGAAATAGTCTGAACCGACCTTCTTTTGTGTAGTTGTGAGACCGTGGGGTATTCAAATGATCTTAAATCATGCTACCCTAGTCTACTCTGCTTGTGTAGACCAGAATGTAAAATGTAATGGCACCTGCAGCCAATTACATCCTATCTAGCCACAGCGTTTGCCGTTGTTGTGGTGATATAAGTGTCATAACTAAGGATGTAGCTGGAACCCCTTCGTGAAGTAATGTTCACACATTTTCAATAACCAACTGCATAACCTTGTAATGGGAGAACTTGTATCAAGATCTTTTAACAACTCGATATCCGGGTTGGACCCGACAACGTAGTTCCCTTACGTTGCAGATATAGTGTCTCTGTAACTGAATTATTGTCAAATACCATTCAAGAATGACCTGGGAAATGTCAGTAATCTGTACCGTATTAAATGTAACATTAACATTTAACAAAACACTTACGATCCCCTAAATAGAAATGTACTGCTTTTTTGGGTGCTATCCCTGCACACTGCAGTGAGCACCCTCATGGCTAGATGTGACAACCTGAGGCATAGGTCAATCCATTCAAATCTGTAAGTCAATAATTGTTTTACTGTGCAAAGGCCAGTCTCCTGAACCACAGTTTGAACCAGCAAGTTCTTGTTTTTTGGCATAACCATATACCGTTGTGCCATAGTGTCTGATGAAGCAGGCAACATGGACGCTTGGCCAGTCTGACAGTACGAACCCAAGCAAGGTCTTGCTGACAGTTTTAAGACCCAGCTAATGAGGCAAAAAATGAGGAAGACATAAAGACCATTCCTCCTATTGAAGCGAGAATGTATTTCTCCGCACTGTTGTGCCACATATTTTTTGCAATCAGTGAAAAACATGCATTAACATGACGATTATTCGATGGAGTATTGAACCATGCTTTCATCATACTTTGAGATCCAACACTTATTCTGCGTTATCATCGATCTGAACTGGATGATACACCAGTGGCAAGGAGATAATTACAGGATATTTTTCCTTGATTACCATGTGACTAACATATGTCACCATCGTAGAGTAGCAACTTGAATTTGAGCATGTAGAATATGTATATTCGCTCAAAACACCTTACTCATGGGTGCATTTAGTGTATATATTTAGTTGATACCAACTACTGAAGAATTGGTAACTCATGCAATCTCCAATACCTCTGTGTAGGTGATGGCATTTGGAACTTCTCATCTTAAGAGTTCTAAACATCAGTTCATAATAACTGAATTCAACCGACCACACTACTGTAGCAAGTTTCAATTTCCAGTTCAATTAATTATTGTCATGTTCAGCAATGCTGAATACTGTTACTTCATCATTGTGGCTGAAGTAGCTTCAGCTGACAATAGCACAAGGTTGTTAACAATGATCTAATTGCTACTTACACAATATCAGTTCCTTGATTTGCTCAGCTGCAACACAGCTGCTATATTGCCAATTACTCTTAATGAAAATAACTCCGTTTTGTAACGGATTGCTATAACTCCAATCTCTTGCCACAAGGCGGAGACAAGGCTAAAATAATTAAAGGTAAATCCCAATGACCAACAGTTTATTCCATACCGCAAAGCTTTACTGTTATAGTATAGTTATATTGTCTTTGATAACCTTTGTAATGGGAATGTGTAACATGTATCTCTTACCTTATGAATCTGTTGTAGTCAGGAATAAGTTTTTATTTTCGGAAAGTTCATATGCCCGATACTCTCCATTCTTCATAATAACATGCCACTCCTGCCTTATTCCATGGGTGGTTTGCATGAGAACTTTTGCCCAATTTCCAACCCTGGCCATGATCCAAATTTACTTGGAATACTCCGGCTGTACCTCAACCAAAATGTTTTACCCTTTGTGTGTTGTACAAAACAAATGTAGATATTACAACTTGTGAACGGTGCACTACCCAAATTTTGGAAGTGCTAAACCCATTTAGTTGAGTATGATTTGAAATGCATGGAATTTCTGAGCTATCATGCTGCCCCGGTTCCAGTGAACCACTACTGCCGATGAGCGCCCGGGGTGCGTTCTGAACGATGACTTTTGCCCATTGTTGGCCTAATTGAATCGTCTGCCAGGCTTCTTCCCCTGTAGAATAGACCTACCTGAATAACAGATTCAGCGGCTGGCTCTCACATCCCCCTGTTGGCGTTGTTCACTGCCAGCACATATGTGCTTGAGTATGTTCTATTGACATCTTTAGAGCCCAGAGTCATCTTGACCGTTTGCTCTTCCCTCCTCACAGAAGGTGATTCGTAGGCAACCCTAACAGGCGCTGCCGCAGGATACAATTCTGATACGAACCCATTGGCCTTAACCACAGAATATTCTACTGGGATGGCAACTTTGTTGTCAGGAAAAGGTACCTCTGACACGTGCCCTTCATCCCTTCGGGTATGCCCCATGGCCATACCCTGAGACTCAGTGTCAGCAGGATACTGACCCATCCTGGTCTCTGCCTCCGAGAGGGAGACCTCTGTAGCACTGTATGCAACAGTTGCACACTCCGTGGGCCTTGCTCTCCAGCCCCGATGGAGAATCATCTCCCAACTCCGTGGGCGAGCAGATATGTGTGAATTTGAGCAACCCTGTCCTAGGCATTGCTGACGCCGCTTTTCGTAAAGGCCGGTGTTTTTTGACATGAAACAGCCCTGCATCAGGCACTGCTGGCACGGCTCTCCCGTAGGCCGGTAACGTTACAAATGAAACAGCCGTGTATCAGGAGCTGCTGGCGCGGCCTCTCCCATAGGCCCGCGCTATTGCAGTGTAAGTTCACTAAATCAACATTTATAGTGTATAGCTTTACCTGTGAAGGGTAAAATAATTCATAGCAACTTGTGCTTAAACAATTAACTTTTTATGATTTTAACTTTTTGCCTTAAGTTTAACTTTAATAAAAACACTATAAAATACATACTTTTTATTATAAGGAAAAACCCTTATAGCCCGACTCACCCGAGTCCAAATAGGGCTGAATGAGTCCCAGTAATTTCTTACCTGGGGACCAACGTCTGTGAGCCACTGACCCCACTGCAGTGACTCCAGCGTTGCTTCCTTGCCGTTCCAACGACATCCCACCGGCTGGGAGCCGCTGACCCCCCTGTCAGCGACTCTCCTTAAATTTCTTGCCATTTTTACTGTATCCTTGCAGGCTGGGAGCCGCTGACCCTCCTGTCAGCGACTCTGCTTAAATTTCTTGCTGTTTTTAAGGCATTCCTGCAGGCTGGGAGCCGCTGACTGCATTGTAAGCGGCTCCTTATCTCACAACCCGATCAATTTTGCCGGTTATCCGCATTTACGGTCGGAATGGAGTTACCCCACAGTCCATAACCGGCAACTTGTCGGGCTGCGAGACTGGCAGGAAAAACCTCTGTAAAAAGAGGCTCCTGCCTGAAAACCCCTGGTAATTAAAAAAACAAACTTACCTTTTAAGTTTAACTTACCACCGGCAGGAGCTCTGTCCTGCCAGACTAGTGCTTGCGCCAATGCGGCTGACGTAATGGTGCGCATGCGGCCTGGCGGGCCTTCTTCACGGAATCACTCACGAGACTCCGAAGTAAAATTACAATATTTAAACTAAACTTGGACAGATACATCTATATTGGAGGGATAAGGACCAGGCACAGGCAAATGGGACTAGCTTGGTTATGCATGTGCAAGTTGTGCCAAAAGATCTGTTTCCATGCCATATACACAGCTCTATACGTATACGGCTATGATGTCAGTCTTACTCTTTCATAATTCCTTGTTTATACTTTTGCTTCTAATTGAAATAGTATTTGTCAACCTCCAAACACGGGGATAGACACAAAATGCTGGAGTAACTGCTGGAGACAGGCAGCATCTCTGGAGAGAAGGAATGAGTGACGTTTTGGGTCGATACCCTTCTTCAGTCCGTTGAAGGGTCTCGACCCGAAACATCACCCATTCCTTCTCTCCAGAGATGCTTCCTGTCCCGCTGAGTTACTCCAGCATTTTGTGTCGATATTCGATTTAAATCAGCATCTGCAGTTCTATCCTACACATCCAAACAAGAGGAATTCAGTGTCTAAAGAATTTTAGACCACCATTCTACTATTCGTCGGGCCACCTCCTTTGGTATTCTAGAAAGTAGATTTTCACACCCTGTGGATTTGCCAGCTTTTAATTCCTACAATTTCATAAATACTATTTCTTTACCAATACTGATTTCCTTTAGTTACTTTTCTTTGTAGTCTTGGTTCCCTAACATTTCTGGGAAGCTATTTGGATTCTATCTTTTGACAAAACCAACAAAATGGCATAATTCTTATTTATAATAGGAGGGAAGAAGATAATACCTTATTGCCTACCATCACAGTACGCTGAGGTGGATGTTGATGTACATTTTTATGTAGTTGTGTGCCTTGTTGTTTTTTTGGTATGACTGTATGGCAAATATAGTAAATGTCACAAAAACTAAGGAGCTGATTGTAGACTTTAGAAGGGCACAACATCCAAGGACGTACACGCCACTGGAGATAAATGGGACAACTGTGGATAGGGTGAGCTGCTTTAAATACCTGGGAGTAAACATCACGGAGGATCTGACATGGACAACACACACTGCCGCACTGGTGAGTAAGGCAAGGTAGCGCCTCAGGCAGCTGAGGAAATTCAGAGTCTCTCTGAGGATCCTTCAGTGCTTCTACTCTGGGGCTGTAGAAAGCATCTTGTCCGGCAACATCACAAACTGGTTTGGGAACAGCTCTGCCCAGGACAGGAAAGCTCTGCAGAGATTAGTGCGTTCGGCCGAACGCACTATGGGAACTACACTTGGCCCCCTGCAGGTGCAGATCAAGTCAGTAACATTATGAGGGACCCCTACCACCCCAGCAACGGACTATTCCAGCTGCTACGGTCAGGCAATGCCTCCGCTGTCGTGCTGTGAAAACAGAGAGGATGAGACGGAGTTTCTTCCCACAGGCCATCAGGACTGTAAACTCTTATCTCACCAGGGATTAATTTACTGTACTAATTTACTGTTGTGTTGTGTCTTTTGTAAAAAAATCTTTTCTAACATGTAAATACTGATTCTGTTCTATTCTGTTCTGTCGTTTTTGCACAATCCACAGGCATTGCCACTTTCATCTCACTGCTCATCTTGTATGTGTATGTGACAAATAAAGTTGACTTGACTTGATCAAATTCCTTGTATGTTTTTACGTACTTGGCTAATAAATTAGTTACAGTATAATACAATTACGATGCATGTATACATTAATACATTATTTTGACGTGGTCAATTGTTAAAATATCATCTAGAATGAATGGTGCTTGATATAAAATATCATTTTATTTTGCCTACGATAAATGTAACAGCTGGTTATAGAATAGAAAATGACGATTTAAAAAAATCTGTGATTTAGGACACCCAATATAATGTTACGGTTCTATTTAAATGCAATTCTTTCCCTTAATAGCTCTAAAAATATCCACATTATTTAGAAAATTAATCTCTATTCAACAATATTCTCACCATCTCCTTGTCTTCAGCCTTCCGTATTTCATCTTTGCTCTTCTGTAGCAATGTCAGAACGGAAGGATTCACTACAATAATTCTTGAAAAGTTCTGCAGACGGTTTTTGAAATGTTGATATGCAACGTGCACCCAAAGCAAAGACATTTCATCTCCAATATTATGTTCTATTTTCAGCTGATTTATGCAGGAGATCAGTGCTCCTTGAAGGAACTAAACATGAAAAACAAAACCTCAAATTAGTAAATAACAAATTATGTTCAATAAAAGGGTACAAGCATTTCTCAGGCTCACATTATGAATTAGTTCACTGCTGATATATCCAGGGCTGAAAATAAACCTTGATAACGATTTGATAATGAGGGGAAATTTGAGGGGGAACAACTTCCTGTGAACAAAGTAGAAACAAAGAACTGCAGAGGATGGTTTACAAAAAAATATACAACGTGCTGTAGTAACTCATGGGTCAGGCAGCATCTTTGGAGAACATGGATAGAGGACGTTTTGTGTCAGGACCCATCTACAGAACTCTGCTTTATACAATGAAAAGCATGTGGCAATTTACCACATTTTCGCAATTACCTCAAATTCAACTTCAGATGAGATGTTCATTGTCATCAGCAGGAAATCAGCCAAGTACCTGAAGAAAAAGTTCTGACTCCATTCTTCATTCACATTTGAAAAGTACTTTCCAAATCCAGTTTTGTTAAATATTTCATTCAGCTTTGGTTCAACTTGTCCTGTTTATGGGTTTTGGAAATAAAACAAGTAATATCTTAGAAACATAGAAAATAGGTGCAGGAGTAGGCCTTTCGGCTCTTCGAGCCAGCACCGCCATTCAATATGATCATGGATGATCATACAAAATCAGTACCCCGTTCTTGCTTTCTCACCTTATCCCTTGATTCTGTTAGCCCTAGGAGCTATAACTCACTCTCTCTTGTAAACATCCAGTGAATTTGTCTTCACCGCCTTCTGTGGCAGAGAATTCCACAGATTCACAACTCTCTGGGTGAAAAAGTTTTTCCTCATCCTGGTCCTAAGCAGCTCACTCCTTATTCTTAAACTGTGGGATCGGGAAGGCAGCTACAACTCTTGCTCGCCTCACAACTCGAGTGCAGACCAACCCAAAGAAGACAAAGATAGCAGTCTACAACGCCTGTGTCAACAGCATGCTGCTGTACGGCAGTGAGACAAGGACTACATATGCCAGGCAGGAGAGAAGACTTAACACCTTCCACCTGAGAAGCATCCGCCGTATCCTGGGCATATCCTGGCCAGACAGAGTGTCCAACGCCGAGATCCTGTCTCGCGCTGGCCTTCCCAGTATGTACACTCTACTCAGGCAGCACAGACTGTGGTGGCTGGGCCATGTCCACCGCATGGAGGATGGCTGTATTCCAAAAGAAGTCCTCTATGTAGAGCTGACATCTGGGAGGTGAAGCATCATCCGCCCCCAGCTACGTTACAAGGATGTCTGCAAGAGAGATATGAAGGCGCTCAACATGGATTTGGAGTCCTGGGAGAGCCTTGCAGGTGACCGCACGAGGTGGAGAGGTACCCTGAACCAACATCTCAAAATGGGGGAAGAGAAACTGTTGAACCCAGCAGCAGACAAGCGGGCACGCAGAAAGGAGCGCAGCAACATCAACAAACCAGAGACCACACACAAATGTGACCTTTGCGACAGAGACCGTCACTCCCACATTGATCTCTTAAGCCACAAGCTACGCTGCTCCAGCCGAGGCTTGGAGCAAGCAGCCAACAACTAGGATGCATTACCCATGGTCAGTCATGACCGAGGGGGGCCTACTACTACTACTAAGACCCCCGGTTCTGGACTCCAGCAATATCGAGAACATTTTTCCTGCATCTATCCTGTCCAATCCCTTAAGAATTTTATGTGTTTCTATAAGATTCCCTCTCATCCTTCTAAATTCCCGTGAATATAAGCCCAGTCGACCCAATCTTTCATCATATGTTTGACCCGCCATTCTGGGAATTAACCTGGTGAACCTATGCTGCACTCCATCAATAGCAAGAATGTCCTTCCTCAAATTAGTAGACCAAAACAGCACACAATACTCCAGATGTGGTCTCAGCAGGGCCCTGTACAACTGCAGCTGGACCCCCTTGCTCCTATACTCAAATCCTCTCGCTATGAAGGCCAACATGCCATTTGCTTTCTTCACTGCCTGCTGTACCTGCATATTTAGTTTCAGTGACTGATGTACAAGGACACACAGGTCTCACTGCACCTCCCCTTTTCCTAATCTGACACCATTCAGATAATAATCTGTCTTCTTGTTCTCACCGCCAAAGTGGATAACCTCACATTTATCCCCATTGTACTGCATCTGCCATGCATTGGCCCACTTCCCTAACCTATCCCAGTCACCCTGCACCCCATAGCATCCTCCTCGCAGCTCACACTGCCACCCAGCTTTTTGTCATCTGCAAACTTGGAGATGTTACATTTAATTCCTTTGTCTAAATCAATAATATATATTGTAAATAACTGCGGTCCTCCCAGCACTCAGCCTTGTGGCACCCCACTAGTCACTGCTTGCCATTTTGAAAAGGACTCATTAATTCCGACTCTGTCAACCAGTTCTCTAACCATGTCAATACCCTACCCACAATACTATGTGCTCTAATTTTGCATACTAATCGTGTGTGTGGGACCTTGTCAAAGGCTTTTTGAAAGTCCAGATAAAAACATCCATTGGCTCTCCCTTATCCATTGTGCTTGTTACATCCTCAAAAAATTCCAAAAGATTTGTCAAGCATGATTTCCCCTTCATTAATCCATGCTGACTCTGGCCGATCCCGTCACTGCTTTCCAAATGTGCTGCTATTACATCTTTAATAATCATCTCAAGCATCTTCCCCACTACCAAAGGTAGACAAAAATGCTGGAGAAACACAGCGGGTGAGGCAGCATCAATGGAACGAAGGGAATAGGCGAAGTTTCGGGTCAAGACCATTCTTCAGATCCGAAACGTCGCCTATTTCCTTCGCTCCATAGATGCTGCCTCATCCGCTGAGTTGCTCCAGCATTTTTGTCTACCTTCGATTTTCCAGCATCTGCAGTTCCTTCTTAAACATTTCCCACTACCAATGTCAGGCTAATTGGTCTATAATTTCCGTGTTCTCTCTCCCTCCTTTTGTCAAAAGGGTGGTTACATTAGCTACCCTCCAGTCCACAGGAACTGATCCAGAGTCTATAGAACATTGGAAAATGATCACCAATGCATCCATGATTCCAATGTCCCATGAATATGAATCCCTCCACCTTAAACCATCTCTCAAGCCACATGTTGATCCGAAATATCCTGTCACTTCTACTCCTACTTGCATTATCTTGACACACATCTCTTCAGTGCTATTTTATAATATTTATTATTCACATTAGCCTCATTGTATTGTTGCCCAGGACAACATAGTTTAAATAATAGAGTAGATGATTGAAGATAAACACAAAATACTGGAGTAACTCAGCGGATAAGGCCGCATCTCTGAAGTAAAGGAATAGGTGACTTTTCGGGTCGAGACCCTTCTTCAGACTTAGTCTCCAGGCTGACATCAATTAAATGACATTTTCCATAGAATCCAACAGCATGGACATAGGCCCTTCAGCCCAACTTGCCATCTATGTTAGTCCCACCTGCCCGTGCTTGGCCCATATCCCTCCAAACCTTTACCAGCCATGCACCTGGCCAAATGTCTCTTAAATGTTGTTATTTAAAAGATGCCTCAATTACCTCATCTGGCAGATTGTTCCATCTACCCACAACCTTCTATGTGAAAAAGTTGCCCCTCAGGTTCCTATGAAATTTGTCCCCGCTCACCTGATTTCTTATGGTTCTTGATTCCCCTACTCTGGGTAAAAGACACTGTGCATTTAACCTGTCTTTTTGTACACTTCTATAAGATCACAACTTCAGCCTCCTGACCTCCAAGGAATAAAGTCCCAGCCTGCCCAACCTCTCCCTCTTGCTCAAGCCTTCAAGTTCTGGCAGCATCCTCGTAACTCTTCTCGGATCAAATTAACGACATCCTTCCGATAGCAGGGTGACCACAAATGAATACAATACTCCAAATGTAGCCTCACCAATGTTTTGTACAATTGTAACATAACATTCCAACTTCTATACACAATAGCCTGACTGATGATGGCCAATGTACTGAAAGCCTGCTTGACTACCTTATCTACCAGTTACACTACTTTCATAGAACTATGTACCTTCACTCTGAGATCCCTCTGTTTTACAACACTCCCTAGGGCCCTGCCGTTCACTGTGGCAAGTGAACTTGCCTAGCTGATATCTTATTTTTCTTTCCCAAAACATTTCATTCACACTTTTCTGAATTTAATTCCAGCTACCACATATCTGTCATCTACAATGATATCTGCAGAATCCCAAAGCAGGCAATCATCCAGCGACAAAAGCAATGTTGGCCCTAACCTTCTGATTCTGCTACTGGGCCAATATTGTTTTCCAATTTGTCTCTTTGATACTAAAGGTTTTTGTTATTTTGACCAATCTTGCATGTGCAAAGTTTTGAAAGGCAAACTAAAATGCATTAGGCTATGTCAAATACACTATCACTAGTGTTTGCCTAATCTTTCTCCTCACCAGTTTTTGTGAACTACCCATGTTCTCATTGATTTATCGTGAATTTCTGTGCGCTGTCAGCTCCATTATTCAGAACTCAATCAGAGAAATTGTTCATGTTGAATTTATTTTTCCCTGTAGAACCTTGTTTAACCGCCCAATGCTTATATCTACCATTTCCTAAAATTTTAATCTAATCTGTTAATCACAACAAAATTGCTAATACCTTCCATGTATTGGGCTTGAATCCATAGCTCATCCAGAAAGTCCTTTATTCTCCAACTGAAAGGAAGCTCGTTGCCAATATTTAGTACGTCCATCTTCATATAATTGTGGACAACAATTTCGGATTCCAAACTGTCAAAAGAATAAATACAATTTCTCTGGATTATATAGAAAATGTAATACAGCAGCTCAAACATGTCTCTTGATTTATGTCAATTCTAATTTCCACTGGCGCTGGATGATATTCATGTCCTGTGAGGTGACTGTAGCTATTCCACTCCTCATCAGCTCGTGCCTGATTTTAGTCTACGACTGTTAGAAAATTATCAAGATCTGTACGGTACAATCAGAAGAGGTCGCTTTAGCATTAAAAATAAGCAATCAAATATTTTGTGATTAATTAAAACTTAAACAATTGAATATACTAATAACACTAATCTACCCAATTCTGGGGGTAAAAAATCACTTTATCTTTGTCATAAATAGGCAACCTCTCATTTTATAAAATGAGAGGTTGCCTACTTATGACAAAGGTGAAGTGATTTTTTTTCCTCAGAAGCCTATGAGATTCAAGATTCAAGAGAGTTTATTGTCATGTGTCCCAGATAGGATAATGAAATTCTAGCTTTGCTTCAGCACAATAGAATATAGAAGGCATAAATACAGAACAGATCAGTGTGTCCATATACCATTGTATAAATATATACACACATGAATAAATAAAACAGATCAAGTGCAAATAAACAGATAATGGGCTATTAATGTTCAGAGTTTTGTTTGAGTTGAGTTCAATAGCCTGATGGCTGTGGGGAAGAAGCTGTTTCTGAACCTGGACTTTGTAGTCTTCAGGCTCCTGTACCTTCTACCTGAATGTAGCGGGGAGATGAGTGTGTGGCCAGGATGGTGTGGGTCCTTGTTGATGCTGCCAGCCTTTTTGGGCCAGCGACTGCGATAGATCCCCTCGATGGTAGGGAGGTCAGAGCCGAGATGGACTGGGCAGCGTTTACTACTTATTGTAGTCTTTTCCACTCCTGGGCGCTCAGGTTGCCGAAGCAAGCCATGATGCAACCGGTCAGCAAGCTCTCTACTGTGCACCTGTAGAAGTTAGAGAGAGTCCTCCTTGAAATACCGACTCTCCGTAATCTTCTCAGGAAGTAGAGGCGTGATGTGCTTTCTTTATGATTGCATCAGTGTTCTCGGACCAGGAGAGATCTTCAGAGAATATGTGCATGTTCAGATGAGTAGAATTATTTCCCCAGCAGAGAGCATTAGAAGCAGAATTTGAATATTTTAAAACCAAGGCAGGAAAATTCCAATATGTTCTAGGTGGGGTGGTTGAGCTAGGAGTTGAGCAGTCTATTCTTGTTCCTAATTCATATATTCACAAAACAGAAACAGAAAAATACAAATCTTAATCAATACTGATCCGTTCAAAATACTTTCAATATAAATACTAACCTGAAGATAGTTCTGTTGTAAGGAAGTTCCAAGAGATTTGCGTCATTAAAAATGTTCATCCATAGATTTCGTACAAATAAAGGAGTATCATCACGTAACAAATTTAAGTTACAGTCTCGGTCTATAACAGAGATTATCTGTGCCAGAAGAGGTGTTACTACTGTTTGAATTCGCTTCCATAGTGTGTGTCTGTGAAGCAAAAATTAACGTTTTTTTAAAGTATGAATCCCAAAGCCAAGATAACCCTGATGAGTATTAAATATAAGACATATACAATAAATCAAGTGTTGTTGTTGGATGAATCCAATCTCTTCAGGAACACACTGTAGATTATTTGGTGGTAGCTGGTGAGGAGGGTACATGATGGAAGAAGGATGGGCAGCAATATTATTTTACCAATGCAAATTGGCACAATAAACTAAAATTGGGAATGTAAATAGAAAATTAAATCAAGAAACAAGAAATTGCATTTGGTAAGTTGATTCAATCTGCTTGGATTTTGTGACATTTGTAACACAATTCCATCTACGTGTCCTAAGAGCATCCTCTAAACATTCCGGCATCTTTCAAACTGAACATAACTCTACAATGAAAACTGCATAAGTACAGCAAAATAAATTAATGCGCTGGTAAAGAGAAATGAAGAGGAATGAAAATTAAGCAAGAATGAGGAATAGTATTGTACATGGTACTAGATAATCACATGAAATTATGCAATTTCAGGAAAAGTTTTTCAAATTACTTGCGATATGGAGGTAAATTTATTGATCCATTTCTCCCAGAGAGGAGGGTTACACAAAAAGCTGGAGCAACTCAGCGGGTGCAGCAGCATCTAAGGAGCGAAGGAGATAGGCGATGTTTCAGGTCAAGACCCTTCTTCAGACTGGTCAGGGATCAGGGAAACCTGATCCCTGACCAGGAGCTGTGTTTGAATGGAAACACTAGTACTATTAAGAATGGGTCGATGGTGCCAATTAGCCAAGCTACTTTTAAATTCTTAGTCACACTGGTTATGAAGAATTGATTAATTTAAATGAATTATTCAATGAACCTCCATTCCATTATTGCAATTAAAGTTGGTAATGGTGTATTTAGATACTCTCTCCAACTAGCACACCATTTCTGTTTGCTTTGGAATGATATTCTACACATGTTTTTTCAATAATTCATTTCCTATTTAAAAAAATGTTGTGTGGCTTCTGAGACCAGGGGGCATCGTTGAGTTTACCTGAAAGTGCCACCTTCCTGAAGGGCCTCAACATTTGAGGCTTCCCGTAGCATCCACTCAGTTGCACTGAAAGACTCCTCATCACGTTTCATCAGAAGTGAGTGCAACCTTTGCTTCATCAATGCCAGGAATGAAGCTAAACACAAAAATAAAATTGAGATTATAAACTAATTACTGATATAGGTATTCATTTGCATACACTGGACACCACACATCATCTGTATTCTTCCTCCAGATGCTGCCTGACGCACTGAGTTCCTCCAGCACTTGTTTTGCTCAATATACCAGCATCTGCAATCCCTTATGTTTCTGTCATCATCTAATTTTTTGCATTTTTTTGCAAGACTGCTCATTGCGACAAATGGCCATTATGGGTTCGGTGATAGTTGTTTCAAAAATATCAGATATACTAAAATAAGAACACGATACTTCTGACAGCTAATTTTAGACTTCCACATTTAATTGCCTGTGTATGTACTTATCCTGTAATCAATGTTAGTGCCAATTATCTGCCATTATTATAAATGTTTGCAATGTTGTTAATTTCTAAATTATCATTTTAAACATAAAACGGATTAATGTAAAAACATTAACAACAAACCTTTGAATTCATCATCATCTCTTAGCAGAGAAAGCAGGATTTCAACTCGTGTGGTGCTGCGACTTGAACTCCGATGAAGATCTCTCAGCATGCTGACAGCAGACTGCACACAATTCCTCATCAGGGAAGTTGTATCCAGTATCTTTGTTTCATCCTTCTTTAAAAAAAAGCTATTTTTGTAACAATGTTTATAAATTAACAAAACATATACAAAACGTATATATAACATTTATTACATGCAGTACAAGTTCAAATTGCTCATTGCCAACCTTAAACAATCTAGTTTTCATTCTGTACTATATTAGGTTTATTCTTCTCTCCTGGGATTTTGAAAAGACAAACCAAACCTGCTAAACTATGTTTATCATCATTCTTTGGAAATATCAAAATATGAAAAGCATAATTTCAGGATTTTCAGGGACATTGACAATGTACAATACTGCAGTGATTCCAAGAAAACGATCAACAAAAGATTTAAAATACTTACCAAAATCTCTGCCTCCTGATCAACAATCATGGCTGAAATACAAATAGATATTGGATAAATACACACATTTCATTCTATAAAGATGATTTAAATGAATTGATATCAGTTCATTCATCAATTCATCAACCAAACTTCAAGGCCTTTGGAGAAAAGATATAGGTGACGTTTTGGGTCGAGGCCACTTTTGATGAAGGGTCTTGACTTGAAACGTCACCTATTCCTTTTCTCCAGAGATAATGAATGATCCGCTGAGTTACCGCAACATTTTGTGTCTATCTTTGACATAAACCAACATCTGCAGTTTCCTATTACACATACTCAAAGCCTTTCCTCTGAAAACAAAATACAAATCAGGAGTGTAACAAGACACTCTCTCTCCAGTTGAGTGTAGCTTGAGAAACATCAGCCACCAATTCATTTGATGGTGGTCTGATTCAAGATCATCAAGCTGTTACTTCATTTGATTAACTGCTGATTCACTACTTTAAGCATCCACTTCTTCGACGACTAGCCATTACACTGCAGCAACATGCCAGGACTTCTTCAATACAATCCCAAACATACATCCTCAATCACCAAGGAATGTTTGCACCAACTTCCCTGATTTCCAAGTTATCATCATTCTGACCAAAACAGGTAGTTGCTTTTAATTGATGCCAGGTCAAAATCATACCTTCAGAAGGGTAGCTGTTCAAGAATACAGCTCACCATGATCTTCCCAAAAATCTTTAAAGAATGGACAATAAATATTGGCATAACTATAACACACAAATTCTAAAATTCATTGGCATAGGTTAATAACTCTCTTCACTTTCTGTATCACTATCTCATAATTCCTGTACCGTGACACCCAGAACTGCATGCAATCATTTTAGCCATACACAAATGTCCTTTACAAGTAAATGATGAATTTCCTTGATTCATTTGTGCCTTTTGAAATTAAAGTTTATATTGTCCCAATAATTTTCTTGTCACCAAAAAAAATAGCTGTTTGTAATTCAGAGAACACCCTTAATGAGATGGAAACCAAAATAAAATGAATGACATAGAATTGATGATACCAATCTACTGTACGTCACCAACCCGTGTCATCAACCATCACTGTGTGAATTATTTTCCCTAGGTCTCCATCTAGCACAAATATGCTTTTTATATTCTGCAACTCTTACATTTTTTTGAAATTTAAAGCATGTCTGTTTTCTAAATTTTCGAATTTCTGACCAAAAACATTAACAGTTTGGACGCAACAGATGCTGACAAATCATCATCACAAAAATGCTCCCCTATCAATACTTTCTCCAATGCCCAGATTTATTTCCAAAAGCCAAATCCAGAACTGCACCATCTACAAACAGCAACTCCTGCCCTCTCAACACTTGTTGATTTTACACCAACTATATCCCAATTCATATTAGGATAATTGAAATTTTATAGAGATCATATAGAAGTGAGCGAAATATAATTCTAAAAAAAGAGAAATATGAAGCACATACATTCAGGCTCCCCTGGGTCTCTGCCAAAAAGCTGGCTAATAGTAATCCCTTTGAAAGCTGTCAGATCTGTAAACATGTCTTTCGATTTCCGAAGGTCATCAATATGAACTGACTGCCATGGATCTAAAAATAGACAGAATATATTAAGGTGGAGCTTTATTCACTATAAATTACTTTGGTTTGAAACATAAAAATATATAAACATTTTGAAGAATTATAAAATTGTAAATCTGAAATTGAAACAGAAAATGTGTTTAGCCACTCAGTCAACATCTATGGTAAGAGCAACAGAGTTAATGCTTCACGTGTAAGACCCTTTCATCAGAAATGACTCTGACAAAGGTTGTTCAATCTAAATCATGTCCACTTTTGTCCCACATGTGCTGCTGAATGTTTCCAGGATTCTATTGATTATTCATCACACATGTTTAACACAGAAGGCATGCAAACCCCAAATAATTAACTGTTATTTATATTGTTCAAGTGGTTGCTCTGATATTTCAATAAATTAGATGTCTTTACGAACATTATCCAAATTCAGTGAATAAATGGAAATTAACAACTTTTCAATAAACTTGCTGATCTGAAAAAAAAGATCACTGTTGTCCCAACATTATCACATGCGATCATTAGTCCATCTCTGATATTTAAATATTCCTTGGCAAAGAATTCATTAAAAGCAGCATAAATATAAATACATTGATACAAGAATTATCTGGAAGGTAAGAAGCAAATCTTTTTACAAACGAAAAAAGGTTTGGAAATCTGGAATTCCAATGGTCAAATAAACAGAAACCCTCACTGCAATATACCAAAAGTACAGGATGTGCAAAATTTAGAACCATCTCTCTCAGATATAAAGTTAACAAACGGAAAAACAGGGTTTGATATATCCACAACAACAAATTAATGATAGATCTGTATGTGTAAAAGGGATTAAGGTATATGGGGTGGAAGGGTTAAAAGAGGATAAATGAAGTTATGTTATATATCATAGAAACATAGAAAATAGGTGCAGCAGGAGGCCATTTGAGCCATTGTGATTATGGCTGGTCATCCACAATCAGTGCCTGCCTTCTCCCCATATCCCTTGATTCCACTAGCCCCTAGAGCTCTATCCAACTCTCTTTCAAATTCATCCAGTGAATTGGCCTCTACTGCTTTCTGTGGCAGAGAATTCCACAAATTCACAACTCTCTGGGTGACCAAATAATGCATCACTGGTCCTATACTTGTTCTTTGAGAAATCATCACAGCAAATATATCAATTCACCAATGACCATAGTTAAGAGGGTTCTATAAATGGATGAGAACCATCTCTAAGCAAATCACACCGATAAGTTTTATGATTTTCTGAAAGTTCTGAGACATGGAATAGTGTGGTCTGAATCCAATAACAAATTGAATGAATGGAGAAGGCTTGGTCAAAAGAGACAACAAACAAGAGGTGTTAAAGAAGGAATTGCAGATGCTGCAGAATCGAGGGTTACACAAAAAGCTGGAGAAACTCAGCGGGTGCAGCAGCATCTAACGAGCGAAGGAGATAGGCGACGTTTCGGGTCGAGACGGATGAAGAAGGGAAGGGTCTCGACCCGAAACGTCGCCTATTTCCTTCGCTCCTTAGATGCTGCTGTACCCGCTGAGTTTCTCCAGCTTTTTGTGTAACCAACAAACAAGAGGTGGCTGGGTGCTCAAGTAAATGTACACAGTGTGAACATTATTGGTTGATTACATAGAATTCTTCCATGAATACTTGAGGATTAATTTATGAAAGACATTTCTTCCAACTGAAGATGCCAGCGACACATTCTCAGGCAGAATACGGCAGGATTCACAGTTAGTTGATGAACAGTTTGCAAGGTTTGTTATATTTTAATTCTTGATTAAATAAAGTCACTCTATAAAGTCACAAAATAATTTACTCGTGCTGGCAGTTACTAGTGAACGATGTATTGTTTCACATAAGACCACTTTAAACTCAGGAGTAGCTGTTTTAAAAAGATTAAATTAAGGTACAAAAAAAAGCAAACTGCTCAGTTGTGTAGTATCACATCGTACCTCCATGAAATCCTATGTATGCGGATCCACCTTCTATTCTTGGTAACTTAGTGAGAAAATAAATGTAGTCTGTTCTATTGTCACTTTTGCTTTTGTTGATTTCATTTAAAGTGGAATACCTGCACAAAGAACACAAATTGTATTAGAACATGTACAAACTAACCCAAACATTTAAGACTATGATTCTCTGTGGATTATTTTCTACTTTTAACATCTATCATTAGTCACTCACGAAATTCAAAGGATAATACCTTTACAAATGTTAATGCAAACTGCTGCTAGTATGAACATGTATAATAAAATACACAAAATCAAATATATTAATTTCCTAAGTATCAGTGCCTAGGAAGATAATGACGACAAAAACTAATTATTTTAAAAGGTTTGGGAAGGAAAAAGTTTACTACCATGTAAAATTATACAATCTTGCTTACATTTATTTTTATTGAAAAAACCCCAGCATACAACATGAATTAATGATGGAAATATTAATTACATTAAAATAGTAATAGTTTGTGACAGCTATCCAATATATGGTTAATGCAATTCAAATATATTCATTATAACTGCAATCATAGATGTTTCTGCCATTCAGTACCAGGAAAGAACAATAATGTGTTTCAATGTAAATCAAGGCAGAAAATATTAAATTAATCTTAAAAAAACAGATTTCTGCAACACAATAATTTAAAGAGAGTTCTGACATGGTTTAGATGGATAAATGTTTAGGCTGTGTTATATAATAGGTGATGCAGGATGGCATCCTGGACAGGATACACTCCACCCTCACTACCATCAACCTTATTGGCAGTTGAATCTACATCTGTTCTTTTGGAATCCTATTGGAATGTTCAAATGGCTTTCCTTGCAATTTCCACCTGTATTAAATTCCTGTTTATCCAAAATAGCTATCTAAAGGCACCAAGTCTCTCATCTACCACTTGTCCTTTAACGATGAAAATTGGCTTGCGATCTGTCAAAGATTCCCATTTAATTCTCTCCCTGTGGTTCAATTTTCTTCACCATTTCATTCCTTCTCATCTCTGTGAACTATATTGCAAGACTATTCCAATGGCTTTGCCCTCTTCCAAGAATGTTTTTAACATATTCTTAGTCCTTACTTTAATCATTGCACACTGTGTCTTATGCTTCCATATTATCAAATTCAAACTCATCTTTTCCACTTCCTATAACTTCTTTGACATCCTCCTGTTAAGTTGTATGCTCTCACTAATCAAAGATATTGCCTAATTAAAATGGAGATACACTTTTCACTGTAGCATTCGTTCTTTAAAGGCTTCAAGGTATGTCGAAAAGATGATAAATCATCCTGACCTATCTTTGCAGCAACAGTAACCATGTTGGAAGAAAGAAGATCTCCTGACCAGCATTACCTTGCTTTACATTTTCTCAACGAAGAAAATCAGAAAATAATTTAAGTGAAGGTAGAACTCTGACATGGACTTACTTGGCAGAAGCAACCAAATTAGCACTCTGTAAACTGTTTTCAAAATCCATTTGTATAAGCAAGATTGTGTTTCCCTGGCTAGAATCGATACAGTGCCTAGAAACAAGACATTTGAATATATTTAATTAGCCAGCATTTGTTACATTTATATAGTAAGCAAACAAGATTAAGGTGGATTTTATTAGAGGAAATATTGATTAGTATACTTATTAATCTGGTTATCCTTCCCAACTGCATTAAAGAGAAAACAATTATCACAACTTTCTCTATATTAGTCTTCATGGTGATGTAGTGTTATATTATCATTTCATTTTATTTGAATATTTTATTTTATTTGGGAATACATTTTTATGTGATAATTTGTATTTGTTAATAATAAGGTACAGTATTTAAAATAATAAAATAAGATTTTGATTTATTTATGCTTCACACTGTGTCCTCTGACATCAAAACTATTACCTTTACAGTTTAACAATCAGTACTAGATCACAGGCAGCTGGACTATAGTGAAGGGCATAACTGAGCTGAAAGGATAACTCTTGGTATTCCAAGTTCCTGTGAATTGGACTCCATTGAGTCACGTGAAGCCAAACACATTTGCATTCCTGATGTGAATTTGAAAAAGCCAAAGATGCTGCAAATCTGAAATAAAAACAAAAGATGCTGGAAACACTCCGCAAGGCAGGCAGCATTTACGCACAGAGAAGATGTGCTATCTGACCTGCTAAGTGTTTCCAGCATATTCTGTTTTTATTGTTCATAGTTTATGTTGACATTCTCACGCCCCTTTTCTAACATTGAACAAAATGAAAGATTACATTAAAAAAAATACCAACTCAATTTAGAAATTCAAAATGTCTCCACACATTTAGCAAAATGTACTTTGTGATACTGGTGCAAAATGGATCCTTCTTGCTTTTGGCTTCTATCACTAATTTGAAAACTGTTGATTTCATTTGGACATTAACTTTAAACAAACCTTATTTTCTTCAGAAATGAATGCTCAGTTTCAAACTGCTGTAGTGAGCAAAGGAAGATATTCTGAACACTGCCACTTATTTCTCTTTGCAAGAATTCAATGTCAGAAGCAGTTAGAAGCCGTGAATATGTTGTAACCTAAAACAAAGAATGTCACTCTTGAATTATTGATAATACAATATCTAAAAGATGCACCTGCTGTGTTCCTAACCAGGCATGGTCTTAGTATACCGATTCAACATTCTTAATTTTATTTCAAATTGTGGACATAACTGAAGTGAAACAAGCATGAAATAGGAATCTTGTATGGTTAAATCATATACAGTTTTCCAAGAGATGAAAAAAAATTAAATTCTAATACCAAAAAGGATTCTAACTTTTAAGCTTGCTTGAAGAAACAACATTCTCAAACGTTAGTGAGACGGTAGATTTCAGAAGGTAAACCTGTAGATTTTCAGTATGGCTAGGGTTGAAAACTAATCTGGTAATCTAAAAAGTTATGTCACTGTTATAACATAGCAAATTATGTTTGACATAAAAATTACAGTACCTCGGTGAAAACTGCACAGGTCTGAACTCCAGATTTGATATGAGAATGGATGAAATCGGCAAGGGAATCGTGATGCTGTTCTTCGAAGTATTTCTGCACAACCACATCAGCCTCGTGTGCAGGAAGTTTAGAATTAGTTAAACGAACCACGGAATCTGGGGTGGCGCAATTCAGTAGCACCCATTGTGCTTCATTGAGAACATCTTCCCGAGATCTTTGAGTCTGCTTCAAGCTTTGTGTTATTTTTAAAACAACAGATGCACATGTGTCAGAGTGATAGCCAACAAACACATCAGATGGATCATATTTCTGTTCCCTGCCATGGGTTGAAACATTTTGGGATCTGGCTGCTGTGAACCTGCACACCCACGTTTCCATGCAGTTTACAGTACTTCTTTGCTCTCTGTCAAGGACTGTGTTAATATCAAGATAATGCTTCTCAAGTCTATTGATCAGTGGAATTGGAAACTCTCTGTAGACTACTTCCTTCTCCTCTATAACTATCAGTCTGAAATTTGGATGGACTCTGCATTTGACTCTGTGAGTCCCCAATCCTAAATCCACATATTTTTGTCCTCCAAGGTACACGTAATATTGATTCAATGCATCGTAAAGACTTTCATAAAGATTCTGCAGATTTAACAGAACTACCATTTGTCCAGTTTCCATGCAAATCTTAACACGGTTGATGTTTCTGCAAATCTGAGTATAATCTTGATCTTTTGGAAAACTAGACCCAAAGATTATCTCAGGCTGATGTTGATTGGCAAAAAAGATTTGCTGAAGTATTTGAAGAGCTGCAAAATTTTTGGTAAGAATCAGAAGGTACCGACACTCCATATCATGAGACTCTGCAGCATATATGTTGCATTTGATCAGATCCAACGTGTTGATGCTGTCATGAGAAATATTCTGAAGTACAGGCTTGAAAACATCCATAACATTAACATCATCGCTTCCACTAAAGTTACGCAGCACAATCTTGGCCAACTGCTCTGGGGTTGGTTCTGATTTGGAGGTTTTCGATTGTGAAAAGACCATTTTTATTAAACTATAATAGTCACGTAGTCCAAAAAATTCTTTAGCTTGTTGTTTACAAATTTTTAGATAAGCGTCTGCAAAGTTCACAAATGACCCTTTCACTTTTTTTTGTATCATAGGATCTGAAGAACTGATTCCTTTGGCACTTTCAATCAATTCTTCTTTGTCAGGATCCCCTCGCGATACAAAAATCCCTCTGTTCATTTTGGCAGGATCTAGAGCCCAGTTGGATATTCCAATGAAACCTACTTTTTTATGTTTAACAGGGTCATCGTCAATGCATCCATCTTCTAAGAGTGGATGAAGAGCTTTTAGTGGCATTTTTGGAGAATCTTCTGCAAGACCAATTTCATCCAAGACCACAACAGAAACATATTCATCTAGGTTCTTCCCTTCTTGGAAGCGTGCACACTGCTTAAATGTATTAATTATTCCTTCAGAGGTGGAATGAGGACTACACTGGAAAGACACTAAATGGATCTGTTTTAGTTGTTTATATAATTCAGAATGTGCTGATTTGCCCTGCATAGCATCTGCTACAATTGTTTTTGCAAGAGATTTGGAGCTGCCAGGCTTTCCAACCAAGAAAAGAGGGATTTTTAGTTCAATGCAAATGACCATCATGAAAACGTTCTCCTTTAATGCAGAGTTCCTGGCAATTGTTTCTCGCAGGGGTGCACCACTTAGTAAAAGATCTTGGAAGAGCTCAAGTTGCTGTGAAAATTTGGATGGATCATCATATGGTGAAGGCAGATGATGGCAGATGGCCCTACGATAAACATCCTTCTTTTCCAAACATGCATGATAACAAACTCCAAGTGCCAACACAAAAGGCCAGTTGTCATCACTTGATGGAATGGATACCTCCTTATTGCCAACATCTTCTAGAAATTGTTCCAAATTGTCCAATAGCATGTTGCGATTGTTGTAAAACCAAACAAACACTTTCATACATCTCTCCACATCTCGAAGACTTACAAAACTGCACTCGTCTTGCTGACATCTCATGAAATTTTGTGAAGCTGACAAACTATCCACCATGCATTTAATATTGAGAGAGGAAACTGAAATGGACTGAGTCAACCTTTGGACAATTTGCTGGATGTACATTTTCTCAGTGGGATCATCAAGTTGCCCGAAATCCCACACTAATGGTATCATACTAGGAGGCAAAGCTTGCACACGATAAACAAGTTGTCTCAAAGGAATGCATCCCAATTTATCTTCAGTTTCATCTGCACGGACACGGTAGCCTAACCCAGCTGACTCCAAACGCTTTATCATTTCATCTGTGTGTTTTCTGTAAGGATTGCATGCTGCAATTATCTGCAAGCCTGTATTGGGACTTAAAGGAACTCCTTCAATCATATGGTCACAAACAACTTCCTTAATGCAGCTAACAGCTTCACTTGTATTGGCTTCATCAAAAAAGAGGATGGTGTCTAAATTATACTCCTGCTTATTGTATATTGCAAGGGCTTCTGCTTCTTTAATTTTTGCGTAAATAACATCTGCAGTTGTTCCACCATGTACTTTCACTAGCTTCATGTTCTCTGTGTCAGCACCAATTTTCCGTAACTCACACAAGAATTTGATCAGCCTTGTTTTACCACACCCAGTCTCTCCCATAATGATCACAGGAATGTCACACCTGAATCTCATGTGAATGGCAAGAATTTTTAAAATATTGTCTGTGGTCAACTCGTAGGTTTCATCGGGATCGATTGGCCACTCAATGCCCAGTACCATGCAAAGCCGCTCAATCTTTTCACTCCGTGGAAGCTCATCAAAATGAATGTTGAACCGGACTTTTTGTAGCAGCAAACCTTCATATAGCTGAACGGTCATTACATTTGGTTTAATAATATTGCCATTTGATGAGTCAACAGCGTCAATGCCACCTTGCCCATTTTGTTGGAGATGAAAACCAATGAAAGTCATAGATATGTGATCATCATTAAAGAAAATGTAAGGATGTGGCTCAGTTTCCCACTTTTTTCTCAAAAGAAATGGTGCAATGTCTTCTTCTGAAGCACCATTTAAGTTTGAAACTGGAATTCCTGGGCTCTGGTCTGAGATATTAAGAGATGGTGTTGCAAAATCTTTTGCCATCAAAATCATGAAGTTGACAACAAAATCTTTAAAGCCTTGTAGAGTATCTTGGATGAAATCAAAGTTACAAAACACAGAAGTTTCACAATCCTTCAACTGCAGATTAAGAAACCAGGCAAAATTCCGTAACTCAGACCAGGAAGGATCCATTACCCCAGAATAGATTAGAAACAACTGCAAGCATTCAACATGGTTGCCTTCAACAGTTCCTTGGTAAATAAAGTTATCCAAGGTCTGTCTGTTTTTAAATTTTCTGAGATATTGATAAGGTCTTTGAAATGATTCACTTCGAAATTCTTTCTCATCCATGAGAGGATCAATACCATTCCCATTCCGTGACAGAGATTCAGACTTTCTTACTTCTTCTTCAAGTACTTCTTTTGGTGGTCTACAGTACACTTTTGGGAAGACATCTGGAAAATTGTAACTTGCCACCTGTGCACTCTGAAATAAAAAGTATAATTGAATTAAAACAGTTTCTAATTGGAAATGATAGATACTCTCCTATCTCTCATCTGTTAATTTTTTTTAGCTTCTGGCAAAATTTTCTATACTTTACTAGACTGAGTGGGACCCGTTGGGTCCCAGCAACACACGGGAGAGCTGGTCCCTCAACGCAATATTCCAACACTTCCGGGTTTTATAGTCCCTGCCCCCCTCCCACCAGAAGGGGCGTGGCCTTCATGGCGTGATTGACAGGAGAGAGAATCTCAACATTTTTAAAACACTAATAACTCTTTTAATTTTCATCGATGGGACGAATCCTCGGCACCTGATGAGCGGAGGGGGACTCTGAGTAAGATGGCCAAAAATCACAGCCGTATGTGGTAGCGTTTTTTCTAAAATCAATGTAAAAACAGGAAGTGGTCAAGATTAGACTTTTAATTATATAGAAGGCAAGGCAACGTTAATTAGGCACGGCAACGTTAATTAGGCACAGCAACGTTAATTAGGCACGGCAACGTTAATTAGGCAAGGCTACTTTAATTAGGCAAGGCAACTTTAATTAGGCAAGGCAACTTTAATTAGGCAAGGCAACTTTAATTAGGCAAGGCAACTTTAATTAGGCAACACAACTTTAGCATTTCCAAACCAAAGCCAACACAGCTTTAGCATTTCCAAACCAAAGGCAACACAGCTTTAACATTTCCAAACCAAAGGCAATACAGCTTTAGCATTTCCAAACCAAAGGCAACCCAGCTTTAGCATTTCCAAACTATATTTTCAAACCACATTAAGTTCACTGACAGGTCAGTAAAACCACTCACATTTTTTGTAGACATGTGTTCAGTGTTATTCACAGCTCAGACTGAGAGACGTGACCCTCTCGCTCTCCCATCTTGCAGAGATGGGGGAATGAGAGACTGAGGCACTCAACACTTCCAGGTTTTATAGTCCCTCCGGAAGGGGCATGGACTTCAGGAGAGAGAATCTCAACATGTTTTAAACACTAATAACTCTTTTATTATTCATTGATGGGAAAAATCCTCTTGTCCTGCGCAATGGATGGGGACTCTAAGTAAGATGGCCAAATAAAATCAATATACAGAACAACAGGCAGTGGACTTTTAATAATATCGATAAAAAGATACCTGATGAAAATTGTTTTCTTATAATTGCCCAAATAGAATTAAATCTTTTAAATATATTTTTGAAAATAATTCCTGCCTGCTTCTTCCCACCAATGCATTTCATTACGTACATGTCTTGTTCGCATCCTGGGAAGAAATCCAGATCCCTTAAGCATTTCCACAACGTACAAATGTCTTTGACTGCACTTCCACATTTTTTCATCGGTGCCCATTAAATATTGCAGGATAAATAGTTTGAAAAGAAATTCACATAATCCTTTCTGTACCTGAAAGAAAAATATTTCTGTTATTAAGTAAAACTATTATTCAACAAAAAAATCATATACTGTGTGAAAAGTATTGTCGAAAGCAAATCAAGGCCATTTGCATTTCTTTTCCTTTCATAAACACATTAATTAAACCTCGGATATCAAAATATCTGACTGTCTATGCAAAAAACATTAATCATTATCTATTTCATGGACATTTGCAAACAACACAAATTTTGCCGGTTTGTTACCAACAGCAAAACTCATGATCATTTAATTTCTTTCTAATCAATAGCCCTGTTCCTGCATTTTTAGCTAATAGAAATTAAATATATATTTTGCATTCTCAGTTGTGGTTAAGTTATCTGAATCCATAACAAAGAATAGTTAAGGAGCACTTAGAGAAACTAAGCCATTAGTTTCAATAGAGTGAGTCATAAAAGGACACAAAGTGCTGGAGTAACTCAGCAGGTCAGGCAGCAGCTCTAGAGAACATGGATAGGTGACATTTCGAGTTGAGACCCTTCCTCGGACTGAAAAGTCAGTTCTGTTCAACTAATTCAATGGTTTTCAAAAAAATGCTTAGAATGCTTAAAAATGCTGGGGAGGTCCAGGACAAGGGGTCACAGCTTAAGGATAAGGGGGAAATCCTTTAGGACCGAGATGAGAAAGACTTTTTTCACACAGAGAGTGGTGGGTCTCTGGAACTCTCTGCCACAGACGGTAGTTGAGGCCAGTTCATTGGCTATATTTAAGAGGGAGTTAGATGTGGCCCTTGTGGCTAAGGGGATCAGAGGGTATGGAGAGAAGGCAGGTACGGGATACTGAGTTGGATGATCAGCCATGATAATATTCTAGTTCTCATTAAGGGCATATGATCTGAAATATCAACTGTTTTTCTTTCCTTGGATGTAGTCTGATCTGACAAAGGTTGCAGCATTATCTGGCTTTATAGTAATGGTAAAATTATCTGCAACATTAGCAATGCAGAGTACAAGCAGAGAAACCTTGTTTTCAACCTTATAATTTCCCCCTACTATTCTCAGGCGTGATTATTTCAGTTCTAGAAAGTGAAAATGTAATATTTAAATGTATTACATTGTTTTAAACAGTGGATTAATATTTATTGTTGATCCAGATTGCAAGCCTATTTGCACACAATATGTCAGTTACCACAAATATGTCAGGATCCATAATAACAAATGTTTCTTTATGAAATAAGTACTTTCACAAAATATTAAGTAATTGTTAAAAGAAAATAAAAGAATAAAAAGACATATTACTGGTGTAATTGCAAGTTTTTCAATCCAAAAATATCACAAGTGGACACTTAAAACCACACCGGGTAAAGCCAAACTTACAGTAGATGCGATATCAAAGTGAAATATTAAAGGCTGGATTTCATTTGATGATTTTATACATGAAAAGAGAGCTTGGAGAACTTTATTTTCATCAACCTGTGGTTCTAAGAGATGGATTGTTTTCATCAAATTATCCTTTCCAGATTGTTTCTTTAATTTTTCATGTAATCTCTTCACATAAAGTGATTTTCCTTTTAGAGAAAAAAGTTTAAAAATTAGTCTCAATTTAAATGAAAAAAAATGAAATCATTCCAGCTGTCCAATCCAACTCAGAAAATGCTTATTGCCAGAGCAAAGTCAGGTCATTTTCAACAACAAGCTTGTTTCCTCTTTGATTGACGATGTGCTTATTTAATTATTCACAATAATTTATGAAGATCAGTATTAATTACACTATATACAGAGACATCTTTACTTCACATATAATTTCAGCAAAATTCTTTAGCTCTTTTCAGTAAAAAATAGATTGTACTGATCTATGGTTCTTTATATATTTTAATTACAATCCACTAGCTTTTTAACACAATAAAATAAACTCATCAGCACATAAGCAGATGTTATCAATTCATTGTATGCTTCACAGAATAGGTATGTTTTAAGTACACACAGGCACTCAAATGAAGTTGCAAGTTGTAGTTAATTAACTTGCCATTATTTAGGATGTCTCCTTGGTCAAGTTTCAAGAAATAATCGATTCATAAGAATGAGTGTATCCCATATTTGTCTGATCTTTCCACTACAACAGCTTCTCAATGTGAATTTTAATGTCGGCCTTTATGGTTAAATAGTAAGTACTTTTAGACACAGCAACCATAAAATTGATTTCCCTCCAAACTCATTTCACATAATGCTTCACAGCCAGCAAACATGAAGAAAATCTTCATCAATGTTTAGTTATATCTCATTCCTTGCATGGGAACTTACCAACACCAGCTCTGTTTGAAGATATGATCCTCACAAACATTCCATCTCTAAAGACAGTAGCCGCTGATGAATTAGTTGAAACTCTGTAATGATTTTCGAGATAACTCTGGATTTCCTTTAAAGGTTGTTGCGGAATCATATGCACCTTATGTCGACTCAATGCTGTTGGAATGTAGCAGTGTTCCCTCTCACTATTGCACAAAATCACCAATTTATATTGATCTGACTGACTTTTCAACTCCAGACTTTTGAACAATTCTTCAAACCTTACACTAACATCATATGTTAGCTCATCTGCATACAGTAGAGAATAGATCTTGGAATGTGTGTAGCCAGAAGTCAGGCACCGTCTCAGGAAAAGCTCCACTTGTTCATTTGTGGTATCAGCTGTGCAAATAAGTACTTCATCGTAAGTAGGCAATGGTTGATTACTGGAGTGCATGTAAATGCATAAAGCAGATGTAAGCAGTTCAGAATGTGGACAAACAACAAGGTTAGGATGACCTGTCTGAAAGCCAGGTGGAATTGTCCTTGCAACAGTTTGTTTCATGTCAGCAACATTTTCAAGAAGTTTACCAAGGGTACTGACATCAAGACAGTTGGACAGAAAATAAGTCATGTTTTCCATATACTGCTTCCACACCAAATCCATTGTTTCTTCCATGGCTATGTCTTGAATATCTACTTGTCTCATCATAAAAGGTTGGACACAACTCTTCCTGTCACCTAATGGGCGATGTCCTGTGCTGGTATCTCCATCAAAAAGTTTCTGTTGAGCTACTTCTAGGTCGCCTGCAGTAACGTTGGGTTTAATGAATGACAACATCATCAGAACATCTAATTTGGTACAGCTGCGATTAAATAATTGGGTACTGAGGTAAACGATTTGTTCAGCTGTGTAGAAGTTTAAATAATAGTACCGGGACCGTTGCTGATCCATGTACTGCTTCCATACTTCCAGATAGGCTTCCATCTTTTTACAAAGAATGGGAAGTTGTTCGGTGACTTTTCCAACAGCTTTAATAATACGCACTTCCTTTAGATTGAAATCTATTATCAAGCAAGCCTCACACGTCCTTGAACAATACACTTCTATTTTCCAGTTCCTAAAGAGCATGTTTCCAGCAGAAAACAGACTGATGAATGACGTTGCAAGTCTTTGGACATTGGCAAATACCTGTACACAAAAGATATTCATTATGGTCTGCAAATGAAATGATGACAAGTAAAATCATATGGATATATGCAAACATCAGTTACAAGATCTTAAATGTTATTCTTGCCTTTATTTACAATTGAGATGTTTAATTACTGTATATAGTGCAATTGTGTTATCAGAGGTTCTCAGCAAAGTAATGATAAAATGCTCATGATGAAGACCTCGGTGTCTCAGTGTATTGAAATCATACCAATTCTGTAATCACTGAAGATATTATCGCACCACATTAAAACGTCTGGAGGAAAATAAATCTGATATGCTATGTACAAAATGCATTTTTATTCAAAGACTAATAAGTGTTCCACTGCAGTGCTTCCCACTATAGATATGTGAATGCATTAAAGTTACCTCTACGAATCTGTCCACTTCATTCCGGCCATGATCTCCCTTGCCTGACATCAGCATGAGTTTATTCTGCAGTTCTTTTAGGTCTTCAAGAGTGTAACTGCGTACTTCTTCATTGTCACCATGAGCTTCTGGCAGTTTTAATATGATTGATGAACCCAAAAAAAGCTGTGCAAAAATTGAAAATAATTTAGCACACTGAGATGGGTCTGACTCTGTGCACAATAGTTCATTTCTCTTAGAAGAGCTTGATACACTGAAAACACGTAGGTAAGACTAAAAATGCTTGCCACAGGTAAGGCTTCAACTAATATCATTCCATATCTGTGTAAATATCTCAAACCCTGCTGGCAGTGCCTGAGGATGCAGTTTCTGGCCTACTGTGAGAACAAGGACAGACACAATGATTGCAAGAAGTACACTCAATACTATAAATGTGGTTTAAACAAAGTATTATACATCTGCAACATGTCTTCCTGACTTTTATACTCACTGCCCCAACCGATGAAGGCAAGTATGCTGTATGTCTAAGTACTTGTGTTGCCACTTTCAAGAAACCATGGACTTGCAACCCAAGATCCCTCTGCACATCAATACTCCTCAGTCCTGCCATTCACTGTATACCTTCCTCTTGCATTTGACCTTCCAAAGTGAACACCTCACACTTGTTTGGATTAAATTCTATCTGCTATCTCACAGCTCATATTTCGACAGCTATATCCTGCTGTATCCTTTGACAACCTTCCTCACAACATTTTTAACTAAGGGGTTTAAATAACAGTGAATACGTAAAATTGTGATGCATTAATGTTGAACTTTCAAAATTAGTTCGACTGCAGCATATTTTGAAAATTGGAAGACAGGAAGAGTAAAACTA
The DNA here is from genome assembly GCA_963514005.1 of Raja brachyura. Next base: position 43,018,474 of record OY740803.1, on the reverse strand, counting down.
TGGAGTCAAAGATGAGTTAGCATGACATTTGTTGCATATGAGAATAAAAACACTTGCAACATTGTAATTTAATTGGGTGGACTTAATATATTACAAAGGAAAATTGCATTTGATCATCTTGAGTGTGTTTTTGAAGGAGCAATAATGTATTTGGACAAATTTTATAAGGAAATTCATAAATTCTGCTGATGAGATAGGTGGTAACATTATCAGGGAAAGAAGACTGAGGATGTCAAAACATAGTTGGAATATATGTCTTTTTCAAGTTGGCAATCAAGTTGGTCGCCATAATGATCTCAGTTATCCACAATTTATATAAACACAAATTAATAGAATATAACATCATCAGTTTGGTGGAAAAATGAGCCGTAAGGAGAGTTTCAAAGACATATAGATAGATTAAGCAAGTGCTTAAAGCTACGGTATAAGGAATGTGAGAAACTATGAGATTATGCACTTTGGTAAGAAAAGAATATAAACAGACCCTATGACCCATGTTAAATACTGATGGTGGTGTAGAGTGGGATCTCAGTGTACTGGTTCATGCAGGGTGTTGGGGTATAAAAGTATAATGTCTTTCTGAGACTGGCTAGAGCTCTGGTGAGATTTCATTTGGAGTAGCAAGTACAATTTGATTTTCATAGCTAAAGGAGGATTTACTTGGCTTGAACTCAGTCCAACATGGCTTCCTGACTTTTATACTCACTGCCCCAACCGATGAGGCCAAGTATAGAATCACTAGATCCTTGAGATTGAGGAGGTGTTTCTATTTATGAGGTTCATAAAAATCATTCTAAAAAGTTACTCCTGGTACTATTAAAAAATAAACAACTAACATTAATATTATCGTATATTGTGGAACATTTTGCTCCAGCATCGCTGCTCTGCAATACCTTGTTTTTCCCTTGAGAATCGATGATATAAATTCCACTGCTGTTTATAGCTGAAGCCAATGAAAGTGATGATTGTTCTATAGACCCATGGCTTTCCTTCACAGTTTTCAGCCATTCCAAATGCCGAGCTGAATCTTGCTGAAAGTGGAAAAGGAAGTTACCTTCAAAACAAACTTGCAAACATTGATAATTTGGACAGTACACTATTGGTCTATCTTGTGTATTCTTCAAAGCTCTTATTAGTATTCGTAACTATGATTCAGTGAAAAGAGTAAATCAATTTCCATTTGCAAAGCAAACTTCAGCCATGGATCTCCATGCTCCCTATGCTCAAATTAAATTCTCTACTGCAACAGTGATCACACTACTGAAGGATATTTCACGGCTGAAGAAGGGTCTCGACCCGAAACGTCGCCTATCTCCTTCGCTCCTTAGATGCTGCTGCACCCACTGAGTTTCTCCAGCATTTTGCGTAACCGTCGATTCTCCAGCATCTGCAGTTCCTTCTTTAACACGATATTTCACATAAAGTGTTCCACTCTCTGCTTCTATGCTTTACTAAACATTTATAATGCAGAATTGAAGTAAAAATGGTATTGATCCGCTGCATTGTCTGTTTCTTGACAAAATTTAATGCCAATCATGAAGCCATAAAAATGCTGAGAGAAAAGGAAAGACTGATGAAAGCTCCGGTTATAGCGCGTTTTGAGAAGATAAATGGGCGTTTCATTTTGTATTTGACCTCATTTCTCTAACCTTATTTGAATTATTAAAGTATTCCAATCCACAGGTTTAACTCAAAATACTTCTCAAACCACCATTCCTAGGTTGGTCAATGCATATCTATATCTGACTGGGTAGCTTTTAATGCATTTAAGTGAAATATCGATATGCCCATGAGTAAATTCAAGCTTAAAATATTTCCGATGGTATTTAGCACTCCTATAATTAATACAAACCGGAATATTGTTAAACAGAGCATGCAATGCTCAAAATTACATTTTGTAAAAAATAAACCTGCTCCTCAAGACAAACAGCTGAACAAAAAGCCATTTGAAAACCAAATATCATGCACAATTATGCTGAAACATAAGGTTAAATTTACCAGCTTCTTGGTAAGATCCGGGTCATTATCTAAAGCATTCCACAATTTCTGTACACAATGCATGAAGTCATCAAATCCAGCTGGTGGCTTTATTTCAAACAGCAATGATGAGTAGCCCAATACAGCATCATGAAAGCAAGCCACACGATCAATATCAAGATCATTTTCACCAGCTGAGATTGAAGCCAGGTCAACAAACACTTTCAACTCAGTTACATCTGGTAAAGAAGAAAAAGAAAAAAGGCAAAAATCTTTTGCACTGATCATCAGAGAAATCTAAGCATTGTAAAACTGAATTATTACCCCAAATTATTTTTTTAACTACAAAATATTTATCTACAGCTGAGGGACCTTAAAAATAATGACGTTCTTGTTACATTTACTTTCAATCCATATTATATTATTAGAGTTTCACCTATTTACCTCATCTCTTTATGGCAGATAATAATTGGGGATAAGCTTGTACCATAGTCACAACCTCTACTTGCTCTGCCCTCTTGAGGCAAATTCTCTTAAAATACATGACAATTCTTTTCTGGTTTCTACACTCCAATGAGTTGGCAGCATTACACTTGAGGCCAAACATGTCTCACGTCTGCAGGGCACATAACACTCCCCCATTTATGCTGCTGGAATCATTTTATGAAAGTGATTAGCAAACCAGAGCCAACTCGGTTACAAATGGTGGAGGTGAACAAACTGTTGGATATTTTGCCACAATGTTATGTCAAATAGCCTTTTCGACCGATTCTAAATGTCGTTTATGATCAGAGAATCTAAGCAATAAAAAAAACTAAGCCATTTTGAGAAATAATTTTAGTAAAATATTATGCAATAATTTGCCGGAATGGAAACAGGGACTGGAGGGTTTTAAGAGGTTGGATTGGCTGGGCTGACTTCCCTGAGTGATGAGCCTGAGAGGTGATCTTACAGAAGTTTATAAAATCAGATGGGGCATAGATTAGGCTGATTACAATCTTTTCCCCAATGTAGGAGAGTCTAAAACTAGAAGGCATAGGTTTAAGATCAGAGGGGAAAGATTTAAAGGAGACTGAAAAGGCTAGTTTTTCCACACAGAGAGTGGTCGGCAGAGCTGCCAGAGGTGGGTACAATTACAAAATCTGAAAGGCTTGGTAAGGTTTAGAGGGAAACAGGTCAAATGCAAGCAAATGGGCTAGCTCAGGAGGGCATCTTAGTCAGTATGGATGTGTTGCACAAAGAGCCTATTCATGCTGCTGGAATACATTATCAGGGCATTTCTGCCCTTCATCTTTTAGAAATATTTCCATTTTCTTAGCCATCCCACTCCCACACTCCCTGCAATTGATGGAGAGTCATCAACCCAAACCATAATGTTCTTTCTCTTTTCATTGATACTGCTTGACCTGTGGAGTGTTTCTTGAATGTTCTGCTTTTGTTTCAGATATTTGGATTATTAGTATTGCAATTTAACTGTTGCACCACAACTGGTCTTGTTAAAGTGCCGATCATGCGAGAAGCATATTTTAAAGGACACGAGGAAGCTATGAAAAGATTAGTATGTATCATTGAAGTCGATTGATGGGGAATAGGGAAAACAGACAATGAGTCTCAAGGGGAGAGAGATGGGAAGCATTGGGAAAGAAGATTGCATGTAGTTTGATGGACTAGTTATGTGCATGTGAAATACTGTCTTTTCATAATTCTTCAGATGCTGCTCTTCACTGGGAATAAATAGAGAAAATTCAGAACATACATAATGGTACAAATAAAATAAACAGCCAGTTTACTTAAACAAAAATCATTGACTTAGCAAAACTCAAAACTAATTTTACAAACAATTTGAAATAATTAGAAAAAAAAAGTAAGCAATGTCTTCTGCATAGAATACAATGTTTTGTGCGTATTTACCTTTCAAAGCCTCTTTGACCCATTGCAAAAACTGGCATCTTTGAGTAAGCTCTTTCAAAGCTTTCCTCCGAGGTTTTGTTATTTCCGCAAGACAGTTCTTGGCTTGTATAAGGCGCTCATTTATATAGTGCAGACTTTTATCCCTATCGGATTCATTCGTCTAAGAAAAAAAGGAAAATTGCCCATCATCTAATTTCAAATGAAACGATAAATACCATGTTAATTTTGTTGATAGACAGCAAGACTAATGACAATCCAGAGCATGAAATTAGGATAGAGCAGTTTCGCTCGAAGACTAGAACGATTGCTGGAAACAGTTGTGCAAAATGTCCAGAACTAGTCAGTCATTACTTCTATTTTTTTTGTTATATCTCAATTACAATACTAATCCCCCTCAATTTCAACCATAGGTGGTGGCTGTGGGAGGCGCCGGTGATAAGTATTTTCAGCTGTAATATTTACAATGGCGACGAGGATCGGATAGAGTTTGTGAACTTAACCTTTAAATATAGTGCAGGACTGCTTTGCAATATGCAGTATTGTTTAACATTTTAAACTGTAAATACGAAGCTGTGTTGCAGTTGTTTGCGAACTGGACATGGTAGGCCGCAGATCCTTCCATGCCTGGGACTGTCGTTTAAAACAGCAGCTGTACAATTCATACTAGAATTTGTCAGGTTATCTTTGTATTGTGTCTACGTAGCAAGAAACAAAAACACTATTGAACCAAAAATGAATCCCGCAGCTGAGGAAGTCGACGGAAAAAAAGGTCACTCGACTTTCTGATGGAGGAGGTTTCTGCTATTAAACTACAGCAGAAAAGTATTTTGTATTTAGTGGAAGAGGTCAAATCGCTGAGGCTACAAAACGCAAAGAAGGAAAAACGGATTGTCTTTCAGAAGATCCGGATGGCTGATTTGAAACAGTGCAAACAGATGAACGACATCATAGTGACTGGGCTGGAGACTAAACCCCGGCCATACGCCCAGGCGGTGATAACGAGGAACGGTGGGGAACTCAGCGAGTTGGACTCAAACTCTGTGGTGCAACAGGTGACTGCTTTTCAACATCGAGGCATGTCACCCTTTCCCTCGAAAAATCAAGACTGACAAACCAGCCATAATAATAAGCTTTGCGAATAGAAAGCATAAAACCTCATTGCTAAGGCAAGGAAAAAAACTGAAGGGATCAGATGTCTACTTGAATGAACATCTGACAAAAAAGAATGCGGACATTGCCAGAAAGGCACGCTTCCTGAGAAAGCAGAGGAAGATTCAATCTACATGGACAGCAAACTGCAAAGTCTTCATAAAACTGAACGGAACACCTGAAGAGGCTAGAGTGCTAGTGATCAGAGATATGGAGGAATTGGACAAATACCAGTCAGTCCAAAAGAAGAACATAACAAGGTAATGGCAAAATGAGGGAAAACATAAATACAAAATAAATAAATACAATATATCAGGGGTTGGCAACCAACGCCCCCCGAGCTGAATGCAGCCCGTAACCCGAAATATTCCAGCCCGCAGGCGGATTCTTTTTCCCTGTAATCATCCGGCTCACCGAGCGCGGCCGAACTCTGGCTGTACCGCATCCTGCGCAAAGCCGCCGGCACGGCCGCGCACCTTCTGTGAACACGTTTAAGAAAGAACTGCAGATGCGGGAAAAACTGAAGGTAGACAAAAATGCTGGAGAAAGTCAGAGGGTGAGACATGCAAGGATTACATGAAGCTTCCTCATCCGCTGAGTTTCTCCAGCATTTTTGTCTACCTTCTGTGAACACGTGATTCGATGCCTGCCATCCGGGGCGGGATCCATGTGTACACGTGATAGATGTGGCCCGCCATCCGCTCACAGACATGTGTCCTGGCCCCTATGCAGAACAAGGTTGCCCACCCCTGCACTACACACTACCATGACAGGTTCTGAAATAAGTCATTTATCTCCGTCAAGAGATAATAATGAACCACAAACAACAAGGATGACAGAATATGATAAACTGGGTTCGAAAACTTTTGAATATACTGAGCATAAATCACAAGATATGGAAAATGATTATAATCCAGGAAAACATTTCTTTAACAATATCAACAACAATTGCTGCTACCACTCAGATCTTCTTGCGTTTGAGGCAGCAGAAGTTATGTAATGCCGTCCAGGCACTGTAGCCAGTTCAATGTGCTGTTGTCGAGGGTCGTGAGGTCTACCCCTCCACCTGAGAGGCGGAGGACAGCGCAGTTGAAAATGACGTGCTGCGCTGTTTGCTGGTCTGCTGCACACACGCAGGCTACTGATGAACGCCCCCAGGGATACATGTTGATGTTGAACCAGCCGACCCCTGGTTCTCCATGCTTCTAGTGTGTTGAAACCGGAGCCACAGAGGGTCGCTACATGACGGGAGATGGGGCGACGAGATGACATTGAGGCGTTGAGGTCCCAGTTGCTGTGAGTCCTGGGCGAGGTGGTGCAAAGGATGTTTGGCATCCGATGGGGCCTTGCACACCAGCCTATGAGTGAAGTACTCTCTGCGAAGCTTGACGGGTGCGATACCTGCGAGCACCGGCAGAAGATCCATCAGAGTAGGGCTTAAGCAGCCGGTGATGATCCGCATGGTGTCGTTGATGATGGCTTCTAGTTTGCTAGTATGAGCCCCACGGCACCATGCTGGGGCGGCCTACCCATGGACTCATGAACATAGATAAACAGTTTAACATGAAGGTTGTCAGATCATAAAATATCAATTATCCAATTTAACAGCAGAAGCCTATATGCCAACTTCCAAAACATCAAAGAATATATGTCAATTCAAGAAACCATTCAATATAATAGCTAATCAGAGACTTGGATCAGCCCTGAGAAGGATGTGGACTGAGTTGATCGGATATCACTTGAATTATATAGGTATGTTGCAAAACTTACCTTTAGCGGCGCTGCAGTTCTGCCGCTCCCCGTGTGCGCGACTTTGGCGCCTTTCAGAGGGGGGCGGGCTTAAAGTGCCGTTTTTCGACAGACTGGGATAATCGATCAATGTCGGGCGATTTCGTTGCGGAAGGAAAATTGCTCCGACATTTCATCAATGAAGTTATTTTTAAATTACTCTAAATTATTTGTTAACTAGAGTAATTTAAAAATCACCTTCAAAAGCCGTGAGCGCCGACAACCGGAAGGATTTTCCGTAGGGGAGAAAAAAAGGTAAATAGTTTATTTTTATATTAAAAGTTGGTTTTTCGGGAGGCTTTAATAATATTTTTATGTTGCGAAATGGGGTCCGAAAAAATGTATGAACAAACAGTATTTTTCCTCCCGACTTCACCGCTAACCGCAACGTTCCAATCCACCGCATTCCACTAAAACCCACTCGCTAGTTGATTTAAATGGCCATTAATTTACAGGCATAAAACACTAAATTCCTTCCATTTGGCCCAGAAATTCATGAAAATGAGATTTAAAAATTATGTTATATTGTGGATTATTGTGTGAATGTTATTTGGACACTTAGGCAATTTAAAAAAAGTTTATCTTCTCTTAAGAAATGGATGGATGTTTAGATCTACTCATTGAATTTTGTAATTAGCTACAATTAGATAACTAACTAATTATATGCTTTAATTTCAGGTAATCCAAGTAAGATTGTTTAATATTTGTTTCAGAATGCTTCAATCTATAATAACTGAAAATTTCATTGAGTTCTCTTAATTTTTAAGAAAGTTATGGGCTTTTAACTTTTCCAGATCACAGCTTTTGAGTTCAGTCAATTGAAAGGCAATGGGGAGCAAGATGCTCATTTCCGAGTATGAAAATGGCCATAACTTTCTTAATACTGAAGATATGAAAGTAAATTAGGTGTCAAATTTAACTTCTTTTTATGCTTTATCTGATGGGATAAATTGCAGACTTGATTTTTTAAATCTCAAAATTTTGTAACATTGCTAAATTATATGAACAGGAAGAACAAGAATGGAGGGGGCGTGGCTTTGTACGTGGATAAAAACTTCAAATATAAGGTGGTGGAAAGCATGACAACAGCGGTTGATAGCGTGCTAGAATGGATCAGAATAGAAATCTGTATGGAAAAGAAAAAAAATGTTATTGTGAGCTGTATATATAAAGTACCAGGATCTAATATTGAAATATTTAAGGATTGTATGGAAGAAATATTTGGTAAAATACTTCAAAAGGTTATGTTCATCTGTGCGTATTTCAACATAGATCTGTTAAATCCAAATAAGCATAAAATGACAGAAGAGTTTATTAATGCAATGCATAGCATGAGCTTATATCCAAAAATGACGACACCAAGCAGACTTACATCTCACTGTGCCACACTAATAGATAATATATTTATTGTACAGTGAGTGGGTTATTAATAAATGACATCAGTGACCATTTGCCAGTTTTTGCAGTCTATGACATTAACTATAAGGATAAGAATGTTGATAACCTGAAATACAAACGAGGACAGAAGAATCTATGAATGCATTTAAAAATGAATGACTATCACAAGATTGGAGAATAATATACGAGGAAGAAGACATTGACAAAGCATATTAAATATTCTTTAAAATATTCACAACATTGTCAGCCAAAAACTGTCCAATAAAACAATACAGTAGAAAAGAAATATATGGATATTCCATGGATTACAAAGGGATTGCAAAGTGCCTGCAAAAAGAAAGATACTTTATACAGAGAATTCATAAAGTATAGAACTAAAAAGTCAGATATGAAATATAAAACATTTAAAAATAAGTTACAAATATTATGAAGATATGTAAGAAAGAAATATGTAAGAATGAAATATTAGATAAAAATTAAAAAAAACATTAAAGATATATGGGTGGAGTGTGTTAAACAGTATCATTAGAAATGGATCTAGAAACATTGTTTATTGTTCACTTGTACTGCCATATCTAAATTACCGTGTGGATGTATGGGGCAACACTTACAAAATCACCCTACATCCATTATGCATACTGCAAAAAAGGGCCATAAGCATAGTTAATAATGTAGGATTTTGTGAACACACCAACTCTTTGTTTTTAAAGTCAAATGCCTTAAAGTTTATGGATCTAGAATTCAATACAGCACAACAGAGAGAGAGAGAGGGAGGGAGGGAGGGAGGGAGGGGGAGGCTTCCTTCTGCCGTCTGAAGCAGCTGCACCAAAGATCCTACAGCTATCGGATCTTTGAGCTGCACCGCTCGGCCCGGCACCTACCTGTCGGCTGGCGGAGGAGGGGAGGCGGTGGCGACGAGTTCCCAACTGCCACCGCCTTTACGGTGGCACTTTGGCGTTGGACAGGGACGGTGACCAAGGCAGCGGGCGATGTTGTCCGAGGAGCGCTGACCTTCCTTCCTCCCCAGCTCCTCTGCCCCTTCCCCCCCCTCTCTTTCTCGTACGCCCCCCCTCCATCCCTCATATCCTGGGACCCCTCCTCTCCATCCCGCACTGATCCCCATTCCCTCCTCTATTCAGTCCTCACTGACATCCCCTGTGCTCCCCTCCCCCCCAATCTATTCATCACCCTACCCACCTCACATTGATTCTCCTGCTACCACCCCATCCATCCTACACTGGTCCCCCAATTCATCCTGTACTGATCCCCCTTCCCATCCATCCTGCACTTCTCCCCCCCCCCATTCATACTGCACTCATTCTCCCATACATCCCGTACTGACCCACCTCCAATTTACCCTGCACCAAACCCCCCATCCATCCTGTAGTGATCTTCCCATTCATCTTTTACTGATCCCCCATTCATCCTGTACTGATCCCTTCATGCATCCTGTACTGATCCCCTCATTCATCCTGTAGTGATTCTCCATTCATCCTGCACAGACCCTCCAATCCACACTGTCCTGACCCCCCCCCCATTCATCCTGTACTGATCCCCTCATTCATCCTGTAGTGATCCTCCATTCATCCTGCACAGACCCTCCAATCCACACTGTCCTGACCCCCCCCCCCCATTCATCCTGTACTGATCCCCCCCATTCATCCTGTGCTGATCCCCTCATTCATCCCGTACTCATGTCCCATTCATCCTGCACAGACCCTCCAATCCACACTGTCCTGACCCCCCCCCCCCCCCATCAATCCTGTACTGATCCCTCCATTCAAGAAGAATGGGGGGGAACAGTCTGAAGGAGGATCTTGACCCGAAACGTTGCCTATTTTCTTAGCTACATAAATGCTGCCTCACCCACTGAATTTCTCCAGCATTTTTGTCTACCCCCATTCATCCTGTACTGAAACTCCCATTCATCCTTGTACTGATCCCCTCCCCCCCCATCTATCCCGTACTGATCCCGCATTCAACACCACTAACATCCCCCGTGCTCTCCCCTCACAATTTTACATATTCCAACCAACACGTACTAATTCACCTGCCTCAAACCATCCATTCCGCACCGATTGCCTTCTCAACACCCCCCCCCCCCCCCGCCATCTATCCACCCCGCACTGATTCACACACCCCCGACCCTATTGTGATTCATGGCCTTCAGAGCGAACATTGATTATGTTTGATAACGGAATGCAATCAAATGTGTTTTAATTCCCAATTTTATTATTTGTTTTGACACCTTTAAACATATTACCAAAAGAACATTTGCTGCAATTATGTCCTTTGGCCATCTCTTGTCAGTTAGTGTAATGTTTAACCTGTCAGATGGGTATAGTCGGTTTTAACAGCTATTATCATAAAATGCCTTTAGAAATTTCCTTGCAACCTGTATATTTTGTTATGGATAAATTATGTGGGAAACCAGAGTGTTTCTGTGCCAATAGCAATAACGGCCCATGCTATGGTCATGTCATGGTAATTTTCGGTCCTTCACAGAAAGCATGCTTGCATCAATCTGCAGTGTGCATGGTCCAGGATTTATTGACACAGGTTGATCATTTGCTGAATAATTCAACCACATTTTTGTTTGGAAGTGGAAAGAACTAATAGAAATTGCATTAATTGCAATGTGTAAAAAGAGTTGAGATATTGTATTATAATTTTGCTGTATGTCATTGTGGTATATATCATGTCTTGATTGGTGAATATGTTTAGTTTGTGAGTTATTTGAAGCAGAAATAATATGTGAATGTAGACAAAAGTGCTGGAGAAACTCAGCGGATGCGGCAGCATCTATGGAGCGAAGGAAATAGGCAACGTTTCGGGCCAAAGCCCTTCTTCAGACTGATGGGTTTTGGCCTGAAACGTTGCCTATTTCCTTCGCTCCATAGATGCTGCTGCACCCGCTGAGTTTCTTCAGCACTTTTGTCTACCTTCGATTTTCCAGCATCTGCAGTTCCGTCTTGAACATAATATGTGAATGCTTCATTGAGCATTATTCTGACTGGTAACTACGCACTTCGTCCGAGCACATTATCGCACGCGTCATGCAAAATGTCTTAAATGACCACCTAAACTGTCATTTGGCAACCTAAAAAGCCGTCAAGGTTGCCCGGCTGGCAACAGGGAAAAAAAGTTAAGCAAGAGCCCTGCATATGTGTGTACATGTGTATGTATGTGGTTCATGTATGGATATATGTATGTATGTTAGTGTATGCATATATATATATATATATATATATATACACATATCAAGATGATGATGTAACATATCAAGTCTAAACTTGACCACTTCCTGTTTGCACTGTATATTGATTTTAGAAAAAACGCGACCACTTACGGCTGTGATTTTTGGCCACCTTACTCAGAGTCCGCCTCCAGCTGTCAGGGCCAGATGATTTTTCCCATTGATTAAAAATAAAAGACTTATTAATGTTTAAAAAATGTTGAGATTCTCTCCCCTGTCAATCACGCCATGAAGGCCATGCCCCTTCCGGTGGGAGGGGTAGGAGATATAAAACCTGGAAGTGTGGGCGTGGCTCAGTCTCTGCAAGATGGGGGAGGGAGAGGGTCACGACTCTCAGTCTGAGCTGGAAATCTACAGAACACTGAGAATACTGACCTGTGAGTGCCCTTTATGTGTTTTTAAACTGTGCCTTTTGCAACTGTGTAGCTATTGAAATGTGTGCCTTTTGCAACTGTGTGCCTTTTGCAACTGTAAAAAAAGATGAAAATGTCCAAAATTGATTGTCCACCCTCTCCCCCTTCTCTCTCACAGTCTCTCACCTGTTTTCGGCAGAATATCTGGCAGTTTCTGAGCTGCCATCCTGCCAGGCTTGAATTAAAGCCCTGTCCCACGGTACGAGTTCATTCCAAGAGCTCTCCAGAGTTAAAAAAAAATCAAACTCGTGGTAAGCACGGGGAATGAACGTAGCGGGTACGTCAGAGCTCAGGGAATCTCTTAGTGGCTCGTAATGCTAACGGCAGGTACTCGGGAAGACTCGCTAATGGCAGGCAAGCACGGGAAGACTCGTGAAGATTTTTCAACATGTTGAAAAATGTCCACGAGAGCCCCGAGTGGCCATTACCGTAAATCTCCGAGTTCGAATCAGGGCGGGAGAGCTCTTGGAATGAAATCGTACCGTGGGGCAGGGCTTTTACTGAGCTACCAGGCCTGAGTGACTGAGCTGCCAGCCCCAGAATCCATTCGGCCCACAATGTCCATACTAGCCCTCTGGAAACCAGTCCCTTCAGCCCACAACACCGATGCTCCAGAAAGCGCCCCCCCCCCCCACACTGGCCAGCAATCTTGGAATTGGTGGAGGGGTGGAATATTGTGCTGGGGGACCAACCCTCCTGTGTGAAGCTGGGACCCAACGGGACCCGCTTAGTCTAGTGTAGATATATAGATATATATATATAGAGATATATATATATATAGAGATATATAGATATATAGAGATATATAGATATATATATATATATATATATATATATAGATATATAGATATATAGATATAGATATATATAGATATATATATATATAGATATAGATATAGATATATATATATAGATATATATATATATATATATAGAGAGAGAGAGAGAGAGAGAGATAGAGAGATATATATACATATAGATATATATAGAGATATATAAATAGATATATATATATATAGATATATATATCTATAGATGAGATAAAGTTTGTGAATTAATTGATGAGTAGCAGAGAAGGGGTAAGAATAAATAAGTGTATACTTCCTCCAACTCCTTTTCGAACATGTAAGATTTAATTTCAAGGTTCAAGGAAGAACATTATCAAGGACAGCTCCCATCCTGCATTTGGCCTGTTCAACCTGCTACCCTCAGGGAGGCGCTATAGGTGCATCAGCACAAGGACAAATAGACTCAAGAACAGTTTCTTCCCAAAATCCATCATCTCCCTGAACTCGCACATGCATTGACTTCACAGCCTAACCCCCGGGCCACCTACTGTAATTTGTACTGTAACTGTAACCCATACTGGATATGGGAATCCTACTGTCCATTCTATTTGTCCATTGTCTTTTTATAGATATGTATATAGCGCTGCAGAAACTGTGCACCTTATCCCCCCCCCCCTTTTTGTCTTGTTTTTGCACTGAGTAGGAGCAGTTTTTAATCTCACTGTACATGTGTATAGTGACAATAAAAGGCATTCTGATTCTGATTCTGATTGGTTATTGGTCACATACACCAATTGGTGTAGTGAAATGTTTCCTGCCAATGCAGCACACAAAAAAAGAATACAGACATAACACTAATAAAGAGATTTAAACACAAAAAACATCCCCCCACAATGGTTCCCATTATGAGGGAAGGCATAATGTCCAGTCCCCAACCCTCGTCCACCCATAGTCAGGCCAATTGAGGCCTCCGCAGTCGCCTTCACGGAGGCCCGATGTTCCAGGCCGTTCTCGCCGGGTGATGGTGCCCCGGCGTCGGGAGAATCCTCTCAGCGGCTTGGGACACCTGGAACTGCCGCTTCCCTACCGGAGTCTGCGGCTTCCGAAGCCAACAAGGCCGCGCTGAATGGAGCTTCCCCCACTGGCTCCCGATGTTAAAGTTCAGCGCTGCCGCCCACAGCTGGCCGCTCCACCGACCCGCAGCTCCACGATGTTTTCCTCCGCGGTCTCAGCTCACCGGAGTTCCAGCGCAGCGACCCAGGCAAGGCATCGCCCGCTCCGCGATGGCGCTCCAGCGCTCCGCCGCTGCCGTAGCCGAGGTTCTGGGCGATCTCCTCAGGAAACGCCGCTCCAGGCCCGCTGGTAGGCCGCGAGGACAGGTCAAAGGTGCAGCCCGGAGAAAAGCTGCCTCTCCGACCAGGTAGGGACCAGGAAAAGTAGTTTCCCCCTTCCCCCCCACATAAAAAAGAACAGAACTCCAAAAACAAAACACTTTAACTCACTAACAATAAAGAAAAGAGTGAAAAACATACAGCTGCAGGCTGGGCAGCCATACCTTACCGGACAGTGCCCCACATGTTACTTTGTGATGTTTATGAGAAGTTATGTAATGAGTTGTGTATAGGTTTATTGTTCAGTTTGTTTTATTGTCATTTTGCTTTGTTTTTAACTTTTTGTTTCACATGTTCAAAATAAAATATATACTACTACTACTACCATTCTTTCTTACTTCGGACAACATCAATATAATTTATTCTAGAACACAGGCATATTGCTATTTTACTTGTTGCTAAAACTAACAAATCATAGATTCTATGTTAATCATAGATGCATGTTAATCATAGGTTCTATTGCAATATCAAACAATAATAGAATACAAATCCCTCTTCTGTTAAATGATAGTAGATTACTTTTCTTCTCCCCACCTCCTCACTTCTTTCTCTAAATTGCAGAAACCAACCCTTTTGGTAGGAGATAGAAACATAGAAACATAGAAAATAGGTGCAGGAGTAGGCCATTTGGCCCTTCGAGCCTGCACCGCCATTCAATGTGATCATGGCTGATCATCCAACTCAGTATCCCGTACCTGCCTTCTCTCCATACCCCCTGATCCCTTTAGCCACAAGTGCCACATCTAACGCCCTCTTAAATATAGCCAATGAACTGGCCTCAACTACCTTCTGTGGCAGAGAATTCCAGAGACTCACCACTCTCTGTGTAAAGAATGTTTTCCTCATTTCGGTCCTAAAGGAATTCCCCCTTATCCTTAGACTGTGACCCCTTGTTCTGGACTCCCCCAACATCGGGAACAATCTTCCAGCATCTAGCTTGTCCAACCCCTTAAGAATTTTGTAGGTTTCTATAAGATCCCCCCTCAATCTTCTAAATTCCATCGAGTACAAACCGAGTCTATCCAATCTTTCCTCATATGAAAGTCCTGACATCCCAGGAATCAGTCTGGTGAATCTTCTCTGTACCCCCTCTATGGCAAGGATGTCTTTCCTCAGATTTGGAGACCAAAACTGTACGCAATACTCCAGGTGTGGCCTCACCAAAACCCTGTACAACTGCAGTAGAACCTCCCTGCTCCTATACTCAAATCCTTTCGCTATGAATGCTAACATACCATTTGCTTTCTTCACTGCCTGCTGCACCTGCATGCCTACTTTCAATGACTGGTGTACCATGACACCCAGGTCTCGTTGCATCTCCCCCTTACCTAATCTGCCACCATTCAGATAATAGTCTACCCTCATGTTTTTGCCACCAAAGTGGATAACCTCACATTTATCCACATTGTACTGCATCTGCCATGCATCTGCCCATTCACTCAGCCTATCCAAATCACCCTGCAGCCTCCAAGCATCCTCCTCACACCTAACTATACCCCCCAGCTTGGTATCATCTGCAAATTTGGAGATGTTGCATTGAATTCCCTCGTCCAAATCATTAATATATATTGTAAATAGCTGGGGTCCCAGCACTGAGCCTTGCGGCACCCCACTAGTCACTGCCTGCCATTCTGAAAAGGACCCGTTTACTCCTACCCTTTGCCTCCTGTCTGCTAGCCAGTTCTCTATCCACATCAATACTGAACCCCCAATACCGTGTGCTTTAAGTTTGTATGC
Organism: Raja brachyura; assembly: GCA_963514005.1. The sequence goes on along the minus strand of OY740803.1, from coordinate 43,002,666 downwards.
TAATCTCTTATGCGGGACCTTGTCGAAAGCCTTCTGAAAGTCTAGATATAACACATCCACTGGTTCTCCCTTATCCACTCTACTAGTTACATCCTCGAAAAATTCTATCAGATTTGTCAGACATGATTTACCTTTCGTAAATCCATGCTGACTTTGTCCAATGATTTCACCACTTTCCAAATGCGCTGCTATCCCATCTTTAATAACTGACTCTAGCAGTTTCCCCACTACCGATGTTAGACTAACTGGTCTGTAATTCCCCGCTTTCTCTCTCCCTCCTTTTTTAAAAAGTGGGGTTACATTAGCTACCCTCCAATCCTCAGGAACTACTCCAGAATCTAAGGAATTTTGAAAAATTATCACTAATGCATCCACTATTTCTGTGGCTACCTCCTTGAGTACTCTGGGATGCAGACTATCTGGCCCTGGGGATTTATCGGCCTTCAATCCGTTCAATTTACCCAACACCACCTCCCGGCTAACCTGGATTTCCCTCAGTTCCTCCATCTTATTTGACCCCCGTTCCACTGCTATTTCCGGCAGATTATTTATGTCTTCCTTAGTGAAGACAGAACCAAAGTAGTTATTCAATTGGTCTGCCATGTCCTTGTTCCCCATGATCAATTCACCTGTTTCTGACTGCAAGGGACCAACATTTCTTTTAACTAGTCTCTTTCTCTTTACATATCTATAAAAACTTTTGCAGTCAGTTTTTATGTTCCCTGCCAGTTTCCTTTCATAATCTATTTTCCCTTTCCTAATTAAGCCCTTTGTCCTCCTCTGCTGGATTCTGAATTTCTCCCAGTCCTCCGGTAGGCTGCTTTTTCTGGCAAATTTGTATGCCTCATCTTTTGTTTTTATACTATCCCTGATTTCCCTTGTTATCCATGGATGCACCACCTTCCCCGATTTATTCTTTTGCCAAACTGGTATGAACAACTTTTGTACTTCATCCATGCAGTCTTTAAATACCTTCCATTGCACATCCACTGTCAACCCTTTAAGAATCACCTGCCAGTCTATCTTGGCCAATTCACATCTCATACCTTCAAAGTTACCTTTGTTCAAGTTCAGAACCCTTGTTTCTGACTTAATTTTGTCACTCTCCATCCTAATGAAGAACTCAACCATATTATGGTCACTCTTGCCCAAGGGGCCACGCACAACAGTGAACAACAGTGAGATGCAGTGAATAGGCATACTTGATGGTGTTGCAACAGAAGTCAAGGGTGTTAACATTCTGTAACTGGAGACATGCTGACGATATTTGGGGAGTATATTCCTGAAGTATGTTTGAGTGAAGTCACCAGAAATTATGAACAGGGCATCAGGGTTTGCTGTTACACGATAACTGCTTTTATCCACAACTTCCAACATCTGCAGTTTATTTCAGATATTCAAAATACCTGCTTTTCCAAGTTTTGTTGGGCTACAATCAAATTATCAATTACTTGGAAGCATCACAGCTAAGCCATACATGAATACTAGGATTTGAAGTAGGAACATTGGTGACATTTTCCAAAAACAAACCTTATTCATAAAAGTTAAATATATATAATCTTTCACAGCATATTTCCAATTACTTACATGGTTTCATTTAGCATTTAGCCAATTTTTATTTTACATTAATTCCATAAATGTTGAGATAATAAGATTGTAGCCTCTTAATTTACAGTGGCAGGAGGATCTTAAACATCTGCCTCTCAGAGAGTATTTGCGGCAGCCATACCATCTTTCAATAAATCCCTTAACGCACATTCTGAGAACTTGGAGTGTATAGATCTACATTTGGCAATGGGCAGCTCCTTATACTTGAAGACTAAGTAGGTTTCAGCCAGAGTAAAGTGCACTTTTCCTGAGGTTATAATCTTCTCCCTGCAGAATACCTGTCTCAGCAAGCATCCATGATGTAACGTAAGCAAAGGATCCTGTGTTGTGCTTCGACAAAGACCACTGCAATGCTACCCTGGCCTTTTATGTCAAAGACAAATTTAAAGAGATTTGGCATTCACACATCGCAGAAGTTTTGAGGAACAGTCTCGTTTCCCCTTGCGGCCACCTTGAGAGTGTGCACAGAGGCACTGAGCCTCCAACTGTGCACGAAAGATCCAACAGGACTTTGTCAACATCAGCAAAGCAGGTTTTTTGGATTAAGAACAATGGCACTAATATTCAATTTGGGAGTGAAAGTGGCTTCATTTGAAATCTTAGCCCATTCAACATTCAATATCTTAAGAGGATAAAAACGTAATAGGAAATATTCATACTCACCATATTTAGTAATGTTTCCAGAACAGTGAAGTTTCCCGTAAGGTTAAGAACACTCTGCACTTTTGCAATTATTTGGGCAGATTCAACAGCCAAGTGTAGTTGGTGGTATTCCTTAATTTGTCGGATTCGCTCTTCTATCCAGTTGGCCTTAGTATTGCCGTCTATTCCACACATAATCTTTAAATCACTTCTCAGTTCTTCATATCGATCACGATAGTCTTTAAATATGTTATCAACCTCTGCAAAAGTAAGACTGGCCTCCTTTACCTTTACAAAAATGTCCTTATACTGGTCAAAACACGGATTCCAAATCATGGTACAAACTTCTTCAAGAGACAGTGGTGGTTCGTTATGTTGTTCATTGCTAACATAGATGTGTTGTGCCTCTTTTTCCCAGCACATTTGTAAAATGTAGCTGTCTTTGAAGCTGTCAATGACATTTGCCATTTGTTTTATCTCTTCACTTAAGGAGAAATAACTAACCATAGGGATGTATGATACAAATAACTGAGCACCAATCTGCTCTATCGTCACAACTTCATTTAGCTTCATTTCCCGAACATCATGATCAAACACATTTTTAAGTTCATCGATTGCCACTACAATTAAAGGGAAAATCAGGTTAATATTTTAGAGAAATACAACAGCTTTCTTCCTACACTGAATCTTAATATTTTTTCCCCAGCACAATAAATGTGCAACTACTAATTCTATACTGTTTTAAACGTGACAGGCATATTAGCAAGAATCTCAGTTTAGATTTATCTAACATTAAATATACAATGTTTTTAAATGAGTGGTTGTGCTCTCTTATGAAAATATATTCCCCCTGCGAGTACCGAATGAAAGACATACAATCAGATCCAATACTCACATACCGGATACGAAGATCAGCCTAGTAAGCACATTCGAAACATGTGTAGGAAGGAACCGCAGATATTGGTTTATACCGAAGATAGACACAAAATACCAGAGTAACTCAGTGGGACCGGCAGCATCTCTGGAGAAAATGAATGGATGATGTTTTGGGTCGAGACCCCTTCTTCAGACTGAAAATCAGGGGAGGAGAGAGAGAGACAGAGATATGGAGGGGTAAGGTGCGAAAAGGAAAGATCAAAAGGGGACAACGATAAAGGAAAATTTAGAATGAATCACTTTTATCAGAGGGGAAGGTGACAATGAGGCTTCCAGCAGTAACATTTAATCTGGAGATCAGCAAAACTAATCGGAGAACTAGGATGGAGGTGGGATGGAGAGAGGTGCAATATGAGGTGCTGTTTCTCCAATTTGCATTGGGCCTCACTCTGACATTGGAGGAGGCACAGGACAGATTAGTCATTATGGGAATGGGAGGGGGAGTTAAAGTGTTTAGCAACCGGGCGGTCATGTAGACCTAGGCAGACTGAGCGGTGGTGTTCCGCACAACGATCGCCGAGCCTGCGCTTGGTCTTGCTAATATACAGGAGTCCATGCCAGGAACAGCAGATACAGTAGATGAGGTTGGAGGAGGTACAAGGGAACCTCTGCCTCACCTGAAAGGACTGTCGGTGTCCCTGGACGGAGTCGAGGGAGGAGGTATGGGGACAGGTGTTGCATCTCCTGCGGTTGCAGGGGAAAGTATCATAAGTGTCATCTTTTAATACTTCCTTTCCAAACACGATGATTGTAACTTCAAAACCCTTAATCCAAATTCTTTCAGAAAATGTATTAAGATGTAAATAAAAGGTAATGCATAAAAATGTTACCTTTCACATGTTCTTCAATTTTATGGCACATTTTCAAGAAACTATCCACCCAATTACGTTCTTCAAAGAATCTATCCAATTCCTTTTGTCGCCAAGTCAATACCTGACGTAGATTTATTTCTTTGAATGATTCACCTTGCTCTGCAAAACAAAAAAGTTCATATAAAAACTCATACATTTCCTTTCGGCATTTTCATAAAGAGATATGTTCTTGTTTAATAAAAACAACTTACTTGTCTTATGCAAAGCCATAAAGTTGTCCTTCTTCTTTAAGATCCACTCTAATTGTTTTATTTTGATAGAGCCATCCAAAAGGTCCCTCATCACATGTCGGAATGTTTGAACCGCCAATGCCATCAAATCTTTAGCTTTATTTGAGAGCTGTTCAGTGACCTTGCTATCTATTCCTATATTTTGTTTAAATAGGATAAAATTGTACCAGATAAAGGTTGATGCAGAATCAGAAATTTAGAGCCAATTTATGTTTATAAAAGCAACATTCAAACATTAAGTTGGTAAAAATTGAAATTGAATATGACACAACTAGATTTGCTCACGATTACTCCTACTTTCATAGTTATCTAAAGGTAAAATATAACCTACATGGATCATGTGCAATCGCTTAGTTTAATTTAGAGATACAGTGCGGAAAGTCAGCACCGCAGTCTGGACTGAGCCCGGGCATTTGGGGCTGTAAGGCAACAACTCTACCACTGCACCACCTTGCCTCCATTTGTCTTGACGAGTTGTTACCATATCTTTTGAATGAAACCAGCACAGGTTCATATTCAGTAAAACAGAAAAGCCCAACAAATGGTTGATGATATATCCAGCTGCTCCGTTTAACGAGACTGAAATAGCCAAATGGCCCCAGAACAAGGCATATCCAATTACATCTTTAAGTTCTGACTGAACTAGCTCCACTATTTAAAAAAAATTATAACCCCCTACAGTTTGAGTACCCAAGTTGAAAAATCACTGCTTTTGTCTATTATGTTTCAGGTACTTGGAGAGGAAACCAGCATTTTGAAACTAATATAGATGTCCCTTGAGAGCCTGATGGGGAATAACAATTATAATGTAAGTAAATCCGGGTGTAGCACCCCCAAACTGAAAAAGTTGGTGATAGGCAGGTGGGGGGAGAACTCCATGGTGACCGAGCGCGTCCTGTCGGTGGCAGCGGCCTGAAAAAAGCACTGAACGCCACGGGCTACAAGAGGGGCCACAACAACGGTTATGTCACCAGACCGTTTAGTGGGAGAAGACTGTGTTGCTGGTGCAGACCAGCGGCATCAGTCCCTAGTTTTATGGTGAAACGTCACAAAGTGCTGGAGAAACACACCATCTATCCATGGTCTCCAGTGGTGTTACCTGGCCCACTGTTACTGCAGCATTTTGTGTCCTTTTGTGGGTTAATCATCATTTGCATTCTGTGTTTCAACTACATAGAATGATAATACCTTACTCGGTTATAATGGACAATTGGCAATAATGATACACCATTCTCCACCATGGTCAGTTACAATGAGGATTGCCTGTATAACAGTGTAATATAGCCAAGTCAAAATTTGATATTGGCAATAACTGGAGAAAGTTTAGAAATGGAAAATGGGTTTCTTCAGTGCTGGTAGATATAATAGCCAAAGACTTGTTTGTGTTGTGTGAAAGAGACAAGGATGTGTTGTTTGAAAGAGACAAGCTTAGATGGGCATCTTAGTTAGTATAGACTAATTGATCTTGTGCTTCTTTCCATGCTGTTTGACTATGAATTTAAAATGCGGAAGGAATCACAATTTTTTCATTTGATAAAATTGTCATGGTCCGCAGCTATACAGAAGTTCATAGACAATTTCTGGTCCACACAAGTTTTAATAGCCAGAGACAGTAAAATGCACTCAAGTTATAATAAATGGGATGACTGGCTCCAAGAGTGTCAAGGCTGCCATCACTGACAATTTGTTATGACTAACTAGATTTATTAAACATTCCAAAATTGTTACCTTACCAAGGAACTGAAAAATTGTCTTTGCTGCTGACCAGTTAAGTAAATGCCAGAGAACTGAATCAGGATCATCCGAAAACATTCCACTGTAGTCTTTTTCCCATGAATTTTCAATTATTGTTGACACCAATTTCCCAAATTTGGTCAAATTATAATTCCACAATCTTTCTAAAAGTTGAGCTTCAGACTTGTCCTGGAAGAGTAAATTTATAAAGTTTGCATCAGCCTTTCAAAAGCATTAATATTAGCTATATATGTTTAATAATCATTTTGCAATGACAATACCTGACATATAATACAAACAGCATCAAGTGCGCACTTCTCAAAGCATTCTGCAATCAAAGGCTGCAAATTTCTTATCTCCTCAATCTTTTTGCAGTAGATTTCTATCTGTTGGATTGGATTTTCCTGGTAAAAACATCGAAAAATATTATTTGTTATTGTTTTACTTAATCTGAAATGATTAAAACACAAAATAAATTGCAGAACAAAATGGATGTGGTATGCCTTAAAAAAACCAAGAAGCTGTTTATTGTTCATTCATTCTATTCTTTCAGACCAATAAATATGCCAACCGAATTACCACAATATATAGCTATATATCACTTTGCAGAGTATTAATATTTAGTGACTGGCTTTTATACAATTAAGATTCATTTCATTTCCTAAGAATATGCCTCAACAATGCAGAGCTCTCATAGCAGTTTATTGAGAAAATGTACATTGTGATGCACAATTCAAGAATACTAATTCATATATTTGTCTGACTTCTGAGTGAAACAATACACATGGTTACAATTTAATTTCATTGTTCTAGTAATCCTGTTTGGAAATGCATGAGAAATATCAAATGACAATTTAACCTTGCCTCACTGCATTCTTATCTTCTTGCAATTGTTAAATAAGCTGAAACCATACTCTAACCATGATTAACACATCAGGACCAAACAACAGGCAAGCTGGCTCCAATTAAAATGTAATTCAATATTAGTAGGTATTAAGCAAAGGTGAGGAACAATCGATAAATACTGCAGTTTAAAAATATCTTCATAACATTCGAGCATTTGACATTATACACTACCTTCTTCATTCGCCCTTCTAGCTCACTCAAGAGTCCTTTAATCCAAAAAGAAGTCCATTCGTTATTTCCAAGGTCCAAGGTTGTAAGGGTAATCCATACCTTTACAAATAGGTAAATAAAAAAGTTTTACTAGTATATGTTTAAAAATTATTCAATTCAATTGAGTGGCATCAGATTACATAATCAAGAGGAGATGCCATCATTTTCTGAGAGAAAACAAATAAACTGCTGAGTCAAACAGCATCTGTGGAAGTAAAGTGATGGTTAAAGTTTTGGGTCGAGACCCTGCATCAAGAGTAAGTGTGTAGGGAAGATAACTAGCATATAGAAATGGAAGGGGTGGGTAATGTTGAAGCTTGCAGGTGATAGGTGGAACCCAATGAAAGAGTTGGATAATGGACAAATGTGTGGGAGTGGGAAAGAGGGATGTTGAAACACAACTGGTGCGTGATTTATAGATAGATTGGAGGGAAGTGAGATTAGGCAGATGTAACCAATGGTGTGGGAAGTGAATGGACAGAGTCAGAGGCTGGTCAGTTATAGATGGAACCAGATAAAGGAGGGTTAATGGACAGATGGAATCAAGGGATCAGGAATAGGAAAGGTTAAGCAAGAGAAAATAAAGTTTTATATTAAGAGGAAAGTCATGCAGCAGAGAAACAGGCCCTTCAACCCAACTCATCCAAATCAATCAGGATTCATAACTGAGCTATGTGGGTGATGGGCAGATAGAACCAAGTGGGGGAGATTAATGACTCTGGTTAACAAGACAGTGGGGGTGGGGGGGTGGGGTGAAGGATGGAAAAATGTGAACAAAGAGAGAGAGAGAGAGAAGCTGGATATACTGGTGGGAGTCAGAAACACGGGGTATTCAAGATACCTCAAATTGGAGAAACCAATGTTCTTAAGCTCAAGTTTGTAAGCTATCAAAGCAGAATGTGAGATATTGTTCTTTCAGTTGGCGTATGATTGCAGAGAGTGAAAGATTGGGAGGGCGGGTTGAAATGACATAATGGGTAATGCAGATAGTGGTCAGGTGCTGTGCAGAATGATCACACAGCCAATTGCATGGTCTTGCAGATCTAGAGGGGACCAGATCACAAGCACTGAATGTAATATACCACATTGGAGGAGATGCATGCAAGTCTCTGCCTCATCTGAAAAAGGTTTAGATCTCTAAATAGTAGTGTGAGAGGAGATAAAGGGACGTGTTACACCTCCTATGGTTGCACGGGAGTCCCAGAGGACAGAGAAGGAAGGGTGGGAAGGGGTGAGTGGAATTGGGAGTGTCGGGGAATGGTCTCTGTGGAAAGCAGTAAGGTGAGGAGTGGAGAAGATGAGACTGATAGCAAGATCCCTGAGCTAACTAAAATGTAGAGGGCTGATATGTTGGATACAGTGGCTCATGGCGTGAAAGCTGAGGACAAAGGAAAGTCTATCTCCGATCTGTCTGAGGAGCAGAGGGTTGAAAGAACACATGTCAGAAACATTTATGAGGGCTCCATCAACTAAGGCAGAGGAGAAGCCACATTTCTGGACAAAAGCAGTTTACTAGAATGCCATCTCATCCACAATCCCATTATTCATTCTCTCCATCACTATAACATAGCTACAGTCTCATCATAACTCCATCTCATTCAGCATTCCTGCATTTGATTGTGCATGCATAAAAGTTCAAATTGTTCTGAGCTTCTAGATAGCAGCTAGATAAGCCCAGGGTAGTGTTGGTCTTTAAATGATTTTAGCATTCTTCCTGAGGCAGCGCTTCCTGTTGATTTCTTTGGTGGTGATAAGTTCAATGCCCATGATGGTCTGAGCAATGTCCACCATTTTCTGCAGCCTCCCATGTTCTTGGGCATATGAGTGACCGAACCAGGCGTGATGCCGCCTGTCAGCATGGTTGTTCTCTACTGTATACTTGTAGTAGTGTAAGAGGGTATATGGCAATAAACCAAATCTCCTCAAACTTCATAGGAAATAGAAGTGTTGATGAACTTTCTTTGCAATTCCATCAGTGTGTTGGGACAAGGACCAGATCATCATGCTGTGGACTTCCTCTATTCTATTACCTTCCACTGATGAAGACAGGTTCATGGATCCTTGGGTTTCCCTTCCTGAAGTTAATAATCAGCTCCGAGATCTTGCTAAAGATGAGCAAGATTGTTGTTCTAGCACTACTCAACCATATTATCTATCTCCCTCCTGTACTCTGTTTCATAATTAGACATTATTAGCATTGGAGTGGAATCTGGCCACACAGTCGTGGGTACAGATAGTGCAGAGGATTGAGCGTGCATGCTTGAGGTGCCCGTGCTGATGGTCATCATGGGGAAAGTGTTGTTGCCAATTCATACTAATTGAGGTCTGCCAATGAGGATATGGAAGATCCAGTTGCATAGGGATGAACAGTACGACAGTAGGTGTGGAGGAGATGATGGTATTGTTTGATAAACTGTAGTCAATGAACAACAGCCTGATGCACATGTTCTTGTTGTCCAGTGCAGAGTGGAAAGCCAGCGAGGTCACATCTGCTGTCAGTATGTTGTAGCGGTAGGTGAATTGGAGTAAGTCTAGGTCCTTACTAAAGCAGAAGTTGATATGCATCATAACCGACTTCTCAAAACACCGCACCCGTGCTTCAAACTGACAATAGCCACTTAGCTTTAAGGTAAAGTTCATAGTTTCCTAGCACCTCTCTGCCCAAAATTAATCTCAAATTTTGTAATGTCAAATTATATAATAGCCCAACTGATAAAGGAAAAGCCATGAGGCAATAGCCAACTAATATTTCAATAACAGCCAATTCACATTTGGGATACTAACAGTATTTCATTAAATCCTAACATTGAACAGTTAAAATGTAACACATCATATTCAAAACACAAATTAATAAATACAAATATTATGTGCCATCATCTCCATTAGGGACATTTATATAGTGGATTTCAAAATTGGCTTACATGAAATTCATCTTGATCGAAAAAAGTAGCTCGGTTTAGTAGTGATTTTGAACTGAGGACAGCCTTTAGCCATTCTCTCGTAGTTGTTAAAGTCATTGTTAATTCATTGCCTGGCATTCCTGGATCTTCTTCCGCATGTTGAGAGTGCTCACCAGCAACCTAGTTTTTGAAAAACAGATGTCTTTTCTAAACTTAAACCAGTATTGTAACAAATGTTTAAATACTGTAAACGATATCCAATTAAAATGTAATGATCTACACTTATTTTGCCTAACCTTAATCTTATCTACTTTTATCATAACTTCTTTTATCCCATCTATTTATTCTGCTTTATTAGAAACAGCTTGCTTTCCAACCTACAAATTTAAAGATTCTAGTTTTTCACTTACCAAGTTTCACATAAATAACAAACAGTACACATTCATGTTTAAGAAAATTAAAATTATGAAAATATCTGTAAAAATGTAAAGTATTGATGTCAGAAGTCATTACAATGGTTGTTTTACACAATTATTTGTTTTTACTGATACCTTTGATGAAGATTTTTTAAATTGAGCAATTTTGCTAATTAGCACAACTGAAGTGGCAATAGTTTCTGTAAAGTCCATTTTTTTCATTGATTTACAAATGTTTTCGTGGATTTTCAAGCTGGCTTTCACACATGCTTCTAAACGTCCATCACATAGATCCCTAAACATAAACATACCACTCTGTTAGTGACCATAATCTTAACTTTTTTTCATTACCACAGAATCAATTTGTGTCCAAGATTACCACAGATACCCAATCAGAACGTATACACTTCTGAACCTGGTAGGCATAGACATCTAAGTTTCAGTTCATGCTGACCTTAGGTCATCTTTTACCTTGTACAACTTCAGCCTACACATTCACAGATATTTGCATATACAAATGTAAATACATGCGCAAACACAAACACAGTATAAAATGTAAAGTAATGCAAATTTCTCTCTCAAATATTAAAACACCACTTTTTAATTATTTTATTTTTTAAACTTCAATTTTCTTGTCAACACTTTTACTCCATTCTGAATTAGTATATTAGATGATTGGTTTTAAGTGAAACCCTCAACTTCCTTAAAAGCTACATGGCCTGTAAAGCAATATTTAAAAATATCTTCTTATTGAAATGAGAATTTAACCACCTAGAGTTACTAATTATTTGACACATTTAAAAGAGCCAATCTTGATGCAGGAATTAAATTGAAAAAATGATAAACAAAACACCAATCGTTTTATCATTTTAGCCATATATTTCAGCCTCTGAGAACCAACAAGAATAAAATTGAATTTGAGAAAATATTTAAAAGTGAATTCGGTAAGATACTGAAAATTTTAATTTATGAACTAACAATTAGCTGGTTATTCTTTTCCGAGTTAGTTTGGTTGCTGAACCAATTCTTTATTTTGATGGGCATCAAAATATCCACAAGAAATCAAATACCCACAGCTAGATTCCCAATTAGAATATGCACCTAATGTTTACACATCCATTTACATCAAAGTTAAAAATTCACACAGACACTAACAATGTAGATTAACAACAGATCAGAAATATGTACTGATATTACAATTTGTGTACCTGTTCTGCTGACCGCACACAGTATCTTCTGCAAGTTTCAAAACACGATTCAAACTCTGTGGTAATCCAGTATCATGCAAATAAATAGAATAACCAAGTTAATAATTGCAGTATTAAGAAAATTCATAAAAGTACAATTATTTAAAAATAAATAAAAATTAAATATAAAAATATTGAAATTGTTCAATGGAATGGCTTGCAGAATGTGTCCAGCATTTTCATATGGTCATAAGGAATAGCAGTAAAGTTAGGCCATTTGGCCCATCAAGTCTTCTCTGCCATTCAATCATGGCTGATCTATCTCTTCCTCCTAACCCCATTCTCCTGCCTTCTTCCCATAACCTCTGATGTCTGTACTAATCATTCATTTTGAATGTGTTTTGAACAGCAGTTGCATTCACATGTAGGGAAAAAAAGCAGAAAGCAATTTGTATGCAGCAAAGCCTCACAATGTTAATGGAATTCAACCTTTGTCAGAAAACAGTGTCTCCTACACTGATCAATTGATCCTGATTCTGAGCACAATGTAAATAATTTAGGGTCTTATTACAAGCATTTGTATACTCTGCAGGGAAACTCGTTGCACATGCTATCTTCTGACCTTTGGCAAGTAACTCATTTGACTTATTATTAAGAAACACCAATGATCCAAATGAGGTGCTGCCAAAGATCAAGTCATAGCCTGTGCATTGAGTTTACTTGAAGATACAAATGTTTGTAATATGAGACTAAATTATCATTTAAGCAAAATATGTACACCAGGCTCTGACATATGATCACTTGATCAGCATCCTATTAATTAAAGGAATCTGAATTTGAAGGAAATGAATAGCATATTTTAGAGGGAGACCACTGAGTCCAATAATTTGTCACTACCTGCAGGAGTGTGGATTTCAATTCATTTTATTTGGCTTATCCTGATTAAGCAATACAACTTTTTTTCAAACACAAACCTCAATTGAAATGGATCCAGCCTTCCATCTCTGAATGATTCCTTGCAGAACATCGAGCAGATTAGGTGTAATCATCTTCAAATAATCTGGCAAAGCTTTTGATGGCAATAAGGTAAACCAAGAACGAGCTAAAAGTCGATCTACTTCCATTAAATGCTTACTTTTGATCATGAGTTCAAGTAGCTCCCTGAAGAAAATAATTCATAAATTAATTGCAATGTATTGAGTTATGTAAACTGAACAGCCCACAAATCACAAAGCATCTTGAATACGGAATAATTAAAACATGAAAATAAAATCTGAGAAAAAGTCTGAATATTTCTTATATCCCCTATTTTTAAACAGGGATATGACTGTCACAACCAGACATAACAAAGATCTCATATGCTCAAAGAAATACACAGTTATATTGCACAGAATAGTCTTTCAGCCCAACAGACTCCTCCCTGAGCGGCATTTGGTCCATATCCCTCAAAACATTTCCTACCCAGTACCTGTCCAAATGCCTTTTAAGCGTTATAATTGTATCTTCCTCTACCACTTCCTCTGGCAGCTCATTTCATATTTTCACCACCCACTTTGTGAAAAACATGTCCCTCAGATCCCCTTTAAACCTTTTACCCCTTCTTAAACTTAAGACCCACCAGTTTTTACTTCCCTACCTTAGAAGAACAAAGTGACCATCTACGCCCCTCATGCTTTGATTTGTCGGATGTTCAGTGTACATAACTAAATTTTATAAATCTCTATAAGGTAACCCCCCCGTAGTTCTTCAAATTACTTTCATTCCAAGTTGTAAGAATATCAAATATCGAATCCATCATGATTTCACCTGCTCGTTGTTTTCCTATTTTTATATAATTTTTAACAGGGAAAACAGTTCCAGTTTATCCAGATAACTCAAGCCCTCCCAAGTCCAGGCAACATTCTTGTGAATCTTTTCTGCTCAATCTCGTTTAATCACATCCTTCCTATGGTGTGGCAACCAGAACTACACACAATTAGGTGTGGTTTCATCAACACTGGGACATCATGGTGATAGAGTTGCTGCCTTACAGCGCCGGAGACCCGGGTTCGATCCCGACTACGGGTGCTGTCTGTACGGTCTCACAGTGACCTGCGTGGGTTTTCTCCGAGATCTTTGGTTTCCTCCCACACTCCAAAGAGGTAGGTAAATTAGCTTGGTAAATGATAAAATTGTCCCTGGTGTGTGTAGGATAGTGTTAGTATGCGGGTATCGCTGGTCGGCGCAGTCCCGGTGGGCCGAAGGGCCTGTTTCCACGCTGTATCTCTAAACTAAACTAAACATATTGTACAGCTGCAACATGATGTCCCATCTCTTATACTCAATGCTCCCTCTAATGGAGGAAACTATGCCATACACCTTCACCACCTTGTATACCTCTACCCCTATACCTGAACAGCATTGCATAAAATCTCAATGCCCTTTTGTCGTTGCAATAATTTTCAAAAAGCCTTACCTTTGGACTGTGTCATTACTTATTTGCCTAAAAGTAATAAAAGGAAGCCCATCAAGTCCAGCCCAGCACTCTTCAGTCTGACTATAATCCAAAAAAATTGGGCTCGCTAAATTGGATGAAAAACCAAATAAATGCAGAACAGGAATCGCGTGCACCCATCCTATTATTCTGTTTTCGATACATCTAACCATCATCTGCTTTAGTATTGTTGGAATCCTATATGTGTATAAAAAAAAGTAAATGTATCGTCAATTAAGCAGAAAAGAGAAAATGTTAATCATATTAGAATTACTGTCAGTTGATTAAATACAAGTATAAACAAATTCCATTAGACCACCCTGAATCATCATGCAATACTGTATCACCCGTTTATTTTTTATTTGAAATAATAAGCTATTTGTTCAAACAAACCAGCACTGAATAAATAAGGAGCCAGGAAAGTTTAACATAAGTACAGTTTAAGTCAGAGCTGGTCGAACTAACCTGACTCTTACAATGATTTGTAGTTGATACACATTTACTAAGGGCTACAACAGCTTCTCGGAAGGAAGCACATTAAAGACATTGAAACAAATGTTAAAAGTATACTAGACTATTACAAAAGACCCTCGGACAGTTTCTCAGAGAAGTATTCGCACAGAAATAATCTATCAAGCCCCCTCAGAATGTTGTCAATAAAACAAAATTGATCCAGAAATCTGATACCAAAAAAGAAAATGCTGAAAACATTCAGCTGGTTAGGCATCTTTTGCAGAGAGAGAAACTGAGTTAGTTTCAAGCACTTGCTACTTTGTCCAAACTGATAAATGAAATGTCAAGAGTTAAGAGTGTTTTATTGTCTTATGTCCCAGATATAACAAAGAAATTCGTACTTGCTGCAGCACAACAAAATGTGAAATGATAAATGAAAAGTCTGAAGAAGGGTCTCGACCTGAAACATCACCCATTCCTTCTCTCCAGATCCTGCTGAGTTACCCCAGCAATTTGTGTTTACCTTAAATGAAATGTTAACCCTGTTGCTCTTGAAACAGATGCCCTCTGGTCTGCAGTGTTCAAAACATTTTCAGCCTTCGCTCAGAAGATTGCAGGTTTCAGTATGATGACTTCTCATTTGTTTAAACTCCAAAGGGTTTTGGAAGATTCTACTCACAAGCCACCCTCACTCCCATATATCAATCTTGTGAACCTTCTTTATATAATAAGGACATTAAAATTATCTACTTTAGACTTTAGAGATACATAATGGAAACAGGCCCTTTGGCCCACCGACTCCAGGCCGACCCACTATACTAGCACTGCCCTACAGATTAGGGTCAACTTACAATTTACAGAAACCAATTAACCTACAAGCCTGTACTGCAAATGCTGCCATCAGGTATTGTATCATAAGTATACATATATATTATACTCTATTTCTTAACCCACAGCTTTAATATTAATTGACGACACTGGGACCGCAACATAATCCATAATGTATAATGCATGGTCAGAATCCCCCAACCTGAAAATGACCCGTTTATTCCTTCTCTCATTTTCTATCCATTAACCATCCCTGAATCTATGCACCTGATATCCTGAACTCTAATTTTATTAATAAATTCCCCTTGTAGCATTTCACCAAAGGTCTTTTGAAAATCCAATTGTATCACATCATCTAGTTTGCGCTCCTGTTCTGCTAGTTATACCCTCAAATATGCTCCAACAGTTTTATTTAAATGTGATTGAACTTTCATTAATCTGTGAGGACTCCTCCCAATTATATCATTATCTTCTAAGTTCCGTAATAGTGAGAGTATATTTGTTACCTTCCAAAATGTGAGAATGATTCTGGAATCAATACAATTTGGAAGATGCCAACTAGTATAACCACAATATCCACAGCCATCCCTTTGAAAGCTCTGAATTGCAAGTGGTCATGTCTTAGGAATTAATCACCTTTCAGTCCCATTCATTTTTCCCAATACAATTATTTTCTACCCCTGCTGATTTATTTGATTTAGTTATTTTCGAAATATATGCCTTCATTTCCTGAACATTTTCTTTGTCTTTTTCTTTGAAGGTAGATATGAAATATTTAAGTTCTACGACATTTCCCTAGTTCTCAACATGATTTCTCCTGTCTCAGTCAGTAAGGGGCCCAAATTAACTTCTGCCAAAATGTTTCTTTTTACTTATCAACTAAAGTTTTTATTGTTCTGTTTTTATATTTCTCATTAGACCGCACATATATTCTACTTCTTTCTTATCAGACCCTTCTCCTCACTGCTCAATTTCTGTTTTTTAAATCTTTCAATTTATAACTTTGCATTGTTGGCAATGCCATAAGCCCTTTCCTTCTATGTGGTACCATATTCACCTTCTCTCTTGATAACCACAAGAGGCCACTTTTCCTCTTGGGCTCTTCTTCGCCCAAAATGGCTACAACTGATTTATAAACCTTCCTAATATACCAAAGATGGACACAAAAGGCTGGAGTAACTTAGTGGGACAGGCAGCATCTCTGGAGAGAAGGAATAGGTGACATTTTGAGTTGAGACCCTTCTTTAGACTGGTTAGGAATAATGGAAAATAGAAATATAGACGGTGATGTGGAAAGATAAAAAACAATGAATGAAAGATATGCAAGAAATTAAACAATGATAAAGGGGACAGGCCTTTGTAAGCTGTTTGTAGGGTGAAAATGAGAAGCTAGTGCGACTTGGGTGGGGGAGGTACAGATAGCGAGGGAATGCCGGGGGCTACCTGAAGTGAGATAAATCAATATTCATACCACTGGGCTGTAAGCTGCCCAAGCGAAATATGAGATGCTGTTCCTCCAATTTGCGTTTAGCCTCACTCTGACAATGGAGGAGGCTGAGTCGATCACGCGGGCTGAGCGAAGGTGTTCCGCTAAACAATTGCTACGTTTGGTCTCACCGATGTATAAGAGTCCACATCTTGAATAACGGATACAGTAGATGAGGTTAGAGGAGTTGCAAGTGAGCCTCTGCCTAACCTGAAAGGGCTGTCGGGGTCCCCGGACACGGAGGAGGTATGGCGACAGGTGTTGCATCTTCTGCAGTTGCAGGGGAAGGTACCTGGGGAGAGGGTGGTTTGGGTGGGAAGGGATGAGTTAATCAGGGAGTTGCGGAGGGAACAATCTCTGCGGCAGGCGGAAAGGGGTGGAGATGGGAAAATGTGGCTAGTGGTGGGATTCAATTCAATTCAATTCAATCTTTAATTGTCATTGTGCAGTGTACAATACAGAGACAATGAAATGCAGTTGGTATCTCCGAAGGGCGAACTTACGAATAAACAAGTAATTGCGCAGAAGTATGAGTATATACATCTATACATATACAGTGTTATCCATGCGATTTGCTGGTGATTGGATAGTCCGGGGGGGGGGGGGGGGGGGGGGGGTGGAGACAGGCAGTCATTGAGGTGCAGCATTGAGAAGTGTGACAGCCGCAGAGAAGAAGCTGTTCTTAAGCCTGCTGGTACGGCAGCAGAGGGACCTGTAGCCTCTCCCGGATGGGAGGAGGGTAAACAGTCTATGGTTGGGGTGTGAGCTGTCCCTGGCGATGCGGTGCGCCCTGTGCAGGCATCGTTTACTATGGACAGACTCAATGGAGGGGAGTGAGGAGCCTGTGATGCGTTGGCCGATCTTCACCGCCCTCTGCAGAGCTTCCCGGTTGGCGACAGAGCAGTTACCATACCATACTGTGATGCAGTTGGTAAGGATGCTCTCGATGGTGCAGCGGTAGAAGTTCACCAGAATTTGGGGAGACAGGTGGACCTTCTTAAGTCTCCTCAGGAAGAAGAGACGCTGGTGAGCCTTCTTGATCAGCGAGGATGTGTTGTGGGTCCAGGAGAGGTCATCGGAGATGTTGACCCCCAGGAACCCGAAGCTGGAGATACGTTCCACCTCCGTCCCGTTGATATGGATGGGGTTCTGCGTGCAGCCTCTCAATCTCCTGTAGTCCACAATGAGCTCCTTGGTCTTCTTGGAGTTGAGGGCCAGGTTATTGTCGGCACACCATGCTGTTAGGAGCTGAACCTCCTCCCTGTAGCCCGACTCATCGTTGTCGCTGATGAGGCCAATCACCATCGTGTCATCTGCATACTTGATGATGGTGTTGGTACCATGTACAGGTATGCAGTCGTAGGTGAAGAGGGACTAGAGGAGGGGGCTCAGCACGCAGCTATGGGGTACGCCAGTGTTCAGGGTGAGGGTAGAAGAGGAGTGGTTATCCAACCTAACAGACTGTGGTCTGTTGGTTAGAAAGTCCAGTAACCAATTGCAGAGGGAGGGGTTGATGCCCAGGTCATCGAGTTTGGCGATCAATTTAGAGGGGATAATGGTATTAAATGCTGAGCTGTAGTCGATGAACAGTATTCTCACATAAGTGTTTCTGTTGTCGAGGTGGGAGAGGGCGGAGTGGAGTGCCGTTGAGATGGCATCCTTCGTGCTCCTGTTCTTGCGGTATGAGGTCCAGAGTGGGAGGTAGGCAGCATTTGAGGTGTGCCGTGACCAGCCTTTCAAAGCACTTGGCGATGATAGGGGTGAGTGCAACTTGGCGGAAGTCGTTGAGGCTCGCCGCAGTGGAGTGTTTTGGCACTGGCACGATGGAGGTAGTTTTAAGGCACGTGGGGACAACTGCCTGGGCAAGTGACAGGTTGAAGATGTCAGTCCAGACGTCTATCAGCTGTGCAGCACAGGTCCTGAGGACGCGCCTGGGGATGCCGTCGGGGCCGGCAGCCTTACGTACATTGATCCTACTCAGTGCCACGTGCACGTTGTAGGGGTTGAGTGTGAGGGGCTGGTGATCATCGGGGAGCCCAGTCTTGATGGCCAACTCTTGGTTGTCCCTTTCAATGCGGCCATAAAAGTGATTTTGTTCCTCGAGGAAGGATGCGTCGCTGGAAGTGGGCGTGGAGTTGATGGCTCTGTAGTCAGTGATGGCCTGGATGCCATGCCACATGCGTCGGGTTTCTGAGTTGCTGTTGAATCGAATCCTCAATCCTCAGCTTGTATCTGCGTTTGGTGTTCTTGATGCTCCTCTTCAGATTGGCCCTCGATGAACTATAGGCACGGGCATCGCCTGACCTGAAAGCCGAGTCCCGTGCTTTCAGCAGTAGCCTGACCTCGCTGTTCATCAATGGCTTCTGATTCAGGTATGTGGTGATTTGTTTGAGAGTGGTGACACTGTTGATAGAGGAGTTAATGAAGTCCAGAACAGAGGAAGTATTGGCATCAATGTCAGTGTGGGAGTCAAGGGTGGCCTGAGCTGCAAACGCATCCCAGTCAGTGTTACCAAAACGCTGCTGGAGTGTGGAGTCCGCTTCATCTGACCAAACCTTGACTGTCCTTACTATGGGTTTAACGTGTCTGATGAGTGGGGAGTACTTAGGGAGCAGGAACAATGATAAGTGATCAGACTGACCAAGGTGGGGGAGGTGGATGGCTTTCTACGCTTCAGCCATGTGGGTGAAGACTTTGTCCAGTGTCTTGACCTCTCTAGTGGCGAAGGAGACATGTTGGTGGAATTTGGGGAGTACAGTCTTCAGGTTGGAGTGATTGAAGTCACCCGTAACAATGAAGGCTGCGTCTGGATTGAGGGTCAGTTGTTTGCTAATGGCAATATGCAGTTCTTTCATTGCAAGCTTGGCATTAGCATCAGGAGGGATATAGGCTGCAGTCACAACAGTGGAGGTAAACTCTCTGGGCAGATGGAACGGTCTGCACTTAATCAAGAGGAACTCAAGGTTGGCTGAGCAGTGACTCTCAATGATGGTGGTGTCTGGGCACCATGCTTTGTTTACATGCATGCACAGACCCCCACCTCTGGTCTTACCGGAGTCAGATGTTCTGTCCGCACGGAGTATGTGTCGTCCCGCTAGCTCCATGGCTCTGGCGGGAACATCAGAGTTCAGCCAGGTTTTGGTGAGGATCAGGATGCTGCAATCCTTGCTCCAGTTTAGGAGGCAATCAGAAAACGGAGGTCAGCCATCTTGTTTGCCAGGCAACGGACGTTGGCAAGGACAAGGCTAGGGATGGATGGCCTGTGTGGGGCTCGCTCCAACCTTGCCTTCAACCCACCTCGGAGGGATCCCCTTGGAGGTGGCGGATATTTTGGAGGATTACGTGTTGTACCTAATGTACCAGATAGTTTGACATCTCACACCTTTGTATTTGCTTGATTCAGGCTCAAGAAACTGGTTTAACAATGTACTTACTCACTTTCAGTCTTTATATTAAATTACATATCATGATCACTGCTCTTTAAATGCTTTTAGCAAAAAGATCACTTAATCCTTTCTCACTACACAATGCTGGATCTAAAATTGTCAGATCGTTTTTTGTTGCTCAGATTATTGATCTGGAAAAACATCTCTTATTAACTGCTAAATTTATTTTCCCAGTTTACATGTTGATTATAATACATGGTCATTGTATTATCGGTACCCGGATGCGGTGCCGACGGACAAGACGCCGAAGCAAAGAAGCCGATGCCAAAGAACCGAATAGCAACAAGGCTGAAACGCGAATGAACCGAAAGAGTCCAAAGACAAAACGTCTATGAACCGAAAGGATGGGATGCTTAAATGTAAACTAACCGAAAGGGCGGGACGCCTAAACGCCTACGAACCGAAAGGTTACGTCGCCTAAAAGCAAACTTACCGAATGGCCGCTCAGTCGATACGCCACCTACCCGAGAGGTAGGGGGGTCACCCTGGTGTAGAGGTGGGGTCCAATGGCGGTGCATCGCAGTCAGTGACTGTGGGACGCTACCGCGGGTGGAAATGGAGGTGAGAGAGAGAACGGGGAGCGAAAGGGAGAGAGAGCGAGGGGGGGGGAGAGAAGGGGGAGAGAGGAGGAGAGAGAGAGGAGGAGAGAGAGAGAAGAGGCTAGAGAGAGGAGGAGAGATAGGGAGAGAGAGGGGTGGAGAGAGAAGGGGGAGACGGGGGCGTGGGGTTCATTTTCCCACACAAGCCATAGGTGACTGGGCAATCTGAACCCAAGCACCAATTTGAAAGCGGCCGAAGGTGTGCATTCCTCGGATGGAGCGGAGGTTTGGGGCAATGTTCATGCCTTTACGGTGATGTGATAGACACGGGGATCTGGACCAATCGCTGACAACTTCCGCCCCCCCGCCACGCCAAGTCCGTTATTGGACTTTTCTGTTGAGCAGGAGTTGGTCCTTTGGCCTGTAGGCGCCGCCGCCTTTCGGCTAGGTGGCGTATCGACTGAGCGGCCATTCGGTAAGTTTGCTTTTAGGCGACGCAACCTTTCGGTTCGTAGGCATTTAGGCGTCCCATCCTTTCGGTTAGTAAACGTTTCGTCTTTGGACTCTTTTGGTTCATTCGCGTTTCGTCCTCGTTTCTATTCGGTTCTTTGGCGTTGGCTTCTTTGCTTCGGCCTCTTGTCTGTCGGCACCGCGTCCGCACACGGTATTATCCTTGATACACACATTTCTAATTTTCACATCTACACTCTGTTTATTACCATTACTATATCAGGACCCATAAACTCCTACAAATGATTACTGCTACTCTATGTTCCTTAACTCATTGACATTGATTCTACTTGTTTCCTGAGCCACAACATTCCCTTTATCTAATTATTTAATATCAGAGTAACTTCTTCTAAAAGTATCATGCTAGATTTAAATGATCTTGGTCATTTTTCAATTATGTCTCTATAATTTGCGTCATTAATTCTACAATTTGTTACAAATGTTATCCACTTTCAGATAAGGAACCTTCAATTTTATTTTTGTACCAGTTTTTTCCTGCTCTGACTCTAAATCAAGGGATACTCTTATAGACAATAGGTGTAGGAGTAGGCCATTCGGCCCTTCATGGCAGCACTGCCATTCAATGTGATCATGGCTCAATTGGTCCAAAACGCCGCACCAAGACTTCTGACGGGCACCCGAAAAAGGGACCACATCAGCCCGATTCTGGCCTCTCTCCACTTGTTCCCACTGCGGTTCATAATCGATTTCAAGCTCCTCCTTTATGTATACAAAGCCCTTAATGGGCTTGCCACCACCTACATCAAAAATCTGCTTACCCACCATACTACCTCAGGTCAGTCAGGTCGGCCGACTTGGGGTTACTGTCCATCACGCGGTCCAGGCATAAGCTCAGGGGCGACCACGCTTTTGCGGTTGCAGCACTTAGACTATGGAACAGCATCCCTCTTCCGATCAGAACTGCCCCTCCATCAACTCTTTTAAGTCTAGACTTAAAACATATTTCTATTCACAAGTGTTTCTTGAGGTCCTCTGAGGGAGGATGTATTTATGTATGTATTGTTAGATCTGTGTACCACTGTATGTATCACGTTAGTACCTGCACTGATGTTAAGCACTTTGGTCAACAAGAGTTATTTTAAATGTGCTACTGAAATAAAATTGACTTGACTTGATGGCTGATCATCCACAATCAGTACCCCGTTCCTGCCTTCTCCCCATATCCCCTGACTCCGCTATCTTTAAGAGCCCTATCAAGCTCTCTCTTGAAAGCATCCAGAGAACCGGCCTCCACCACCCTCTGAGGCAGAGAATTCCACAGACTCACCACTCTCTGTGTGAAAAAGTGTTTCCTCACCTCCGTTCTAAATGCCTTACCCCTTATTCTTAAACCGTGGCCCCTGGTTCTGGACTCCCCCAACATCGGGAACATGTTTCCTGCCTCTCGTGTGTCCAAGCCCTTAAAAATCTTATATATTTCAATGATCCACTCCCATCCTTCTAAATTCCAGTATATACTATAAGCCCAGCCGCTCCATTCTCTCAGCATATGACAGTCCCGCCATCCCGGGAATTAACCTGGTGAACGTACGCTGCACTCCCTCAATAGCAAGAATGTCCTTCCTCAAATTAGGGGACCAAAACTGCACACAATACTCCAGGTGTGGAGTATGTTTGTATTCATTGCCCTTCCCTGATAGACTTTGTGCACATACACTGACATATTGTTACACTGGAATACTGTAAAACATCACAATGTAAAACTTAAATAATTATTAAAGAGAATCAACTTTTAGCGTACACGTGTAGAATGGCAAGATACATATTTTGTTACTTTTGAACTATTTACAGGGTTCTTACCTTTGCTCAAAATAGAAACTTTCTTTAAGAATCTTGAATTCCACAGTGATGATATTTGCTGATAATTGATGTACACTAAAAAATTCACAAACGTCAGCCAGTTCAGAATTTGACCATTCAAGGCCATATTCTTCAGACAGGACCAATATTAGAATGCCAGTTCGTAGGCGGCTTTGCACATCATGCGTCTTGGTTTCTGAAACTTGATTATTTGGATGTCTAGCCATTTTCCTTAAAGCATCTTTCAGAATATCCTGAACCTAAATAAAAAACATAAATCTGTGAACTTATTTTCACATGCGGTTCTCGACCATATGGATAAAAAACATTAAATATGTTTTTAGATGTTGAAAGGATCTTAAAGTGAAACAGATTTTCTTGGAATAGCACCACAAATTAAATTTTGTGCAATCAATCCAGAGCTCTCTTGTGTATCTTTTACAATCCCACTTTATCCAACTTCCACTGCGGCTTGTCTGAAATTTCCTAACAGGTATATTTTCAAAATGATGGTGTGAAGAGATTTGATGTAAATAGATTATCTAAGGTGCTATGTTATGAATCAAGTGTCAATGTCATTGTATGAACAAATGAAATGCATAAATTCCAAATCCATTGTTATAGTTTTTCTGGAATTCTTATTAAAGCACTGATTATTATTGACAGAATTTTGAAACGGGATAACATTGCACTTTCCTTTAATTTGTAATCTTTCACCATTCTTAAATTAAATGTCATAATATTGTATGTGAGAGGTAGAGGTTTTACTTGACAGTACTGGGAGAACAAAAGCCTGCCGGATTTTTCTAGTCATGGATTTTGATTGCATGGGAGCATATTCCCAGTTTTGTTCTGGGATTTAGTTTCACTAGGGTGGGACTCCTTGTTTAAGCATTGGTGACATAATCAGTGATTTATGTTCTGTGGTAAGTTCCAATGCAAGTGGTAGCAGTATCATTGGAGAAACAGTTGCTTCAATCATAAATGGGCAACCCAAACGCAGAGAGTGCAGAATAGTAAGTACATTTATTTCTTATATAAAAAGGCAAGAATTGCCAAGGCATGTGCTTCTCAAACACCAGATTAAAGATTGATAAATGGAAGCAGTCTAGAATATGACTGTATGACACAAAGGCCTGCAGGACAGCAAGCAATGAATTTAGGATGGTCGGCCATTTGACCCGGCTTACTCATTCAATACAAACGGCTGATTTTCCATACAAGACATATTCCCATTCCCTTGGCTTGTAACCTAATTCATCTTATTTAGCACGTATTAAAAAGATATGAGACTGAGATTAAAAATATAAAAAGAGTAAGTCATCCCAACTATTGATAATCTGACTTACGTCTTTCATCCCAAAGGAAAGAGAAGACCAAGAAACAGGCCTTCCTTCAAAAATCATAGGATTTTTATATACTTCATAGAATTGCCGTAGCTGTTGCAGGAAATTCTTCAAATTCTTTTCATTCCAAGTTGAAAGAATATCAAATATCGAATCTACCATGATTTCACCTGCTAGTTTTTTTCCTCTTTTTATATCATTTTTTTCACTTCTGATGAAATCAAATACTTTATCTGCAAAACTTTTATTGGGTGGTGCACAGATAATATCATCGTACTGATGCCACGCTGGTGAAATATAAAATTCAGTTGGAAATTAATAAATACAGACAGGTATCAAAAATGCATGTTTACTGAAGCTCAGCCCATGTTTATCTACTGTTCCTTTAAATTATTCAGTGGGCTTGCTTAATTCTGACCAGGGAAGCATATTCCCCATGCAATATCCTTCACTCAGAAAGAAATTTTGCTTAAACTCTCCTCACCCTAACAAAATGTATGCTAATGAATGTATGCAAATATAAAGAATCAATTATGTTTAACAAACTATTCATACAGCCTGCTGATCAGGAAATAAATCTGATTCATTTCAGATAAATCTAAGCTGCCTGCCTGTCAAATGTGAGGTTTGTGCAAATTCATGCTTATTACACATAAGCAACATTGTAGAGTCTGGAATGCGACATACTATTACGGGAAAGCAATAATTGGAAAATATATTGCTTTGCCAAAAGAATACAGTTGAGAATGTAGTTTGCAAATGAGCTCATGATTGTGTTTATGCTAAAAACAGACCGAATGGCCTAATTCAGTTCCTATAACATATGAACATAATTGATGATGTATGCCAGGGTCTAGAATCATACAACACAGAGACAGACCCTTTGGCCCAAATGCACAGTCGTGTACAACTATAACATAGCATCCAAATTTCTATACTCAACGCTGAATGCCAGTGTGCATAAGCCTCTTTCACTACTCTGTTTACCTACGACACTACATTCAGGGATCTATGTACTTGTCTCCTAGGTCCCTCTGTTCTTCAAACCTCAACACGTTCCTACCATTCACTTTTAAAGTCCTACTGCAGTTTGACTTGCAAAAATGCAACATGTTGCACTTTTTCGAAATTAACTTAATTTGCCATTCCTCACATCACGTACCTAGGTGATTGGGATCCCGCTGTATTTCTTGATGACTTTCTTCACTGTCTATGATATCACTATTTTTCGTGTCATCTGCAAACTTAACAACCTTGCCTTGTGCATTCTCATCCAAATCATTGAAATAGTTGATAAACAACAATAATAATCTATCAGAAACTGATAAATATTTCACAAATTATGAAAGGTCTTGTGGGAGAGAGTGTTAGATTACGTTTCCTGCTAATTCTTTGATCAGAGTTTATGGCAGAAGAATATGTTCAAACACTGTACTCGGTTCCTCAGAGTGATCTTTTTTTAAACTAAAAGTAACATAGAACCAAGTCTGATATACATAATGAAGCACTGGGAATTATGCAGGATGCTTATAATTATCTGCTATCTTTCTTAAAAGGCAAAAACCATAATAAGTAAGATTTAAAAACAACATTTGAAAGATATATTGTGCATGGAAGCCATATGCAATTTAAGTCAAGATAGATTGATCACAAAATATGAAACAGGACCAAGAGGGCCAACAGATTTGCCAAATATGAGAACAAAAAACAGTTTTATAACATTTCTTTGCATTGTGCATACAATGGTAAATTAGTATCATTTTGAAAAAGAGACTGGTTGTAAAACCAATGGTAAGAAACTAATTGTATGGACCTTCTTACCTCTTTCATAAAGCAAATGTTGTTTTATAACTAAGCAGCGATCTATTATATTTTTTGGTGAGTCAGACTTATAAATAAATTCGTAGTCCATTTTATTGTCATGTAGGACTACATACTTATAAGGATGTTTTTTTTCAATCTTGTCTTTATGAACAGAATGGCACCCTTCAATGAAGTATCCATGTTCTCCTAAATCCCTGTTGTGAAGCATAAATAATTTATAATAATTGACCCAAAAGAGTCAAATAATCCAAATGTAATAAATCTATTTTTTTTTAAATGATGTACAAATCAAAACTAAGCAATAAAAGCAGAGAGTTATATACAGCAAGAATCAAAGTATACGTGAGCATGGGCAGAGGTGGAAGTGTTCTTAGATGGTTATATAAACTTAAAGCAGCAAATATTTTAATCTTTAGTTTATTTTTGTGCTCCACTCAAGAATAAAAATAAATTTGAATAATTAATCCATTGAAGGAAGGACAATGTATTGCAACATCAACCACTTAATTTGGGTAATTCACAGATCCACTGGCATCACAGATGAATGACTTGTTAAAAAGTTATCTTTCTGTTCTCCAAGCTAGAAGCGCATTGTGCACAAGAAACTATAATTAACAAGAAATAAATATGTTAGTTTAAAAAAAATTAACCCACAAATTCAAATTTAATTAAATATGCAAAACATTCTTAGATTAAGATGGCAGTACAGAGGATGTACAAACTTACAGAGCAGTGACCCCAGACAACTATACTTGCAATGTCTGCAACTGGGAGGTCACAGTGAGCATGGAGAATGCAGAATTTGAGGTAGAATGCTGTAATGGAGCTTCCAGAAACACAGATTATACAAAGTTGATATGTTTTTATGAAATAGAAATTATGTTTGACGTTCTAACTAGGATGTCAAACAAAGGGGAAGCTCTGATTGTTATGCGTTTGAATTTTCAGAAGGCATTCAATAAGATGTCATCTAAGAATTGGGGTCATGGATTAAGTGGAGCTGAATAACATCCAGAGTTGTGCCAAATTAACAAGTTTATGATGAGCTGAATTCATCATTGAGTTCAACCATGATGCATTGACAGGCTGAGGGCAAAAACTGATAAGAACTGAAACCCCATTGAACTGAAGGGGTCACTGATTTTGGGGGAGAAATGAGTGATATGATTTACCTATCTCACTTTATTTTGATATTTTAAATGATTTGCTTTCAATTTAAGAACTTTTTAAACTTTATCTAATAGCTTTCTGAAATCCATGAGTCAGTGTCTCAAACATATTTATGTGTACTGAAGGTATGCAAGACATGGAGAGATCAGAAACTAGCACAATCATGATCAATGCAATTCTTTCCAGTCAGTTGTGATAAATATGCAAACATACTTTTCATTATTCTTTAATTCAAAAAAAATTCAAACAAAAGTAAAACCCTGCCAGAAAAGGATTAAAACAATTAAAACTCATAATCAAATGCAAACTTACTTAGTTACATTCATTTCCAATATGTTTGTAGCCCAGTTATCAGCAAGACTTCCTGATCTTATAACTACTTTATCTTTATCCGGATTGAATTTAAAATCCTTTGACAGTATTGCATGGAAGTAAATGGAAACCATTTCTTCAGGTTTTAAATTTGTGTAACTGCAGATTGAAAACAACAAGTTTATTCCAAACAAAATCATAGCAATACTCGATAAGTCAAAACATATTTGATGATTCATATTAGTGCTATTTCCCTTTAGACAATTTTGTTCCCAGTTATTACAGTGGTTTTAAAAATACATAAAATAATTGATATTACAACAGAAACTGATTAATGCAGATGCTGGAAATATAAAACAAAAACAGTAAATGCCAAAAGTATTCAGAGGGTCAGACCACATCAGTGGGAAGAGAGTCAACATTTCAGGTTGGAGATTCTTCATCAGAACTTTAGTCAAGGTCTCTGACCTGAAACATTAACTTTGTTTCTCTACTCGCACTTACAACCTGTCCCTTTGAGTGTTATAAGAAAAAACTATCTGAACTCAGCTGGTCACATTTATAGCAGGCTTTCCAAGTGGTGAGGACAAGCAGGATTAGAATTCTTTGGAATATGGAAAGCTGGTAGTAGTCATTATTTCAAATTATTTGCAAAAAAGGACAACGACAGTTACAAAGAAACAGGCTAAGGTTAAATGTAATCACGGTTGATCGTTATAACAACTAGCAAAGAGAAAGTGGACAAATTGTAAATGCAAGAGGCTATGAAAGCAAGAAGACATGTTGAATTAAACAAAACAAGCTAATAGGTTGCAACTAGCAATAAAGGAAGACCTAATAAATAAAATGCAATATTAAGAGGTATAGGCAAGCATTGCAGAAAATAATCCAAAAGGCAAAAATCCAAGAAGGAGAAAAATTTGAAGAAAAAACAAAGTACCTCAAATGCCTCCTGCTGGCCAAAGCAGGTAATCATATTGATACAGGGTTACACAAAAAGCTGGAGAAACTCAGCGGGTGCAGCAGCATCTAAGGAGATAGGCGACGTTTCGGGTCGAGACCCTTCTTCAATCATATTGATACAACCCAACATTAAAAAACTTTAACAGGGAAATATCCACCTAAACAAAATTCAGAATAACAGGATGCGAGATGAAGGACAGGAAGTTAACTCAGCTAAAACCCAGCAAAGATCATCTAACATTTTGCATTAAAAATAGTCATCTACCTATTAACGCAATCATTCTTTTCCCACCTTAAGCCAGAAGTCATTTCCTTTGAATGCTTTTTTTGCTGTTTTTTTTCCTTCCTGCTTAATGATGTTTTATCTGCATCAGCACTATTGCTTATTGTTGGCATTGACAATTCCTTGTTACTTTCCTGCTTTGGGCTTTCCGATGGTTCATCAATATGTTTTTCTTCCACAGTCTTGTGTTCCTGCTCCGGTCTTTTTTTCTCACTCTGTCGAAGCTGTTTCTTTTTATTATCAGTACCTGAATCTTCACCCTAGAGGGCACCAAAGACAGCATAAGTGACTTCTGAAATGCCTTCACTTGTCTGATGCTTTCAAACTTACATGTTTATATCGGGATCAGTAGCCTTACATGTTCAGTTCAAGTTCTCTAACCTTTCTGTGCTTTGTCCAAGGTGGACCACCTTGCAATAATATCATGGTCATCATCTACCAAAGTAAAAAGATCAAACCCCATCTGTAACAAACCATCTCTTCCACTTGGATTGAAGATAGGCACAAAAAGCTGGAGTAACTCAATGGGACGGGCAGCATCTCTGGAGAGAAGGAATGGGTGACATTTCCGGTCAAGACCCTTCTTCTGTCAGCCTATCTGGACTATAATCTGTGATTCTTCCACTTGGGTCTTGCCTTCCTCACTGTTAAGTTTCTAAAGTAATCACTGATGCAGCAGAATCATTGCATTCCAATAATAATTGAACAAATTTACAGTAACACATGATTATATGAGAAAACATTGGCTTTGTTATAGGATTCTTAAATAGAAACTACCGTACACTGGAATCCCAGAAATGCTCAATTTGCATATATACCATTTGCTTTTGTAGTTCCCTTTGTGACTTTATAAAGTACCTTCATAAGACTTGGCAAAAAGTAAGCTTATAGAATTGAGGATAAATTAATGGTCTACCAAAGAATTTGGCCTAGTGCAATGAGAGGAATATCTGATATCTAGCATTTTCACAAATAACAAAGATGTTGTTGGAAAGAACAATATCCAAGTTTGTCAATTACACAGGATATGCAGCAGTGAAAGCTGAAGAGAAAATTATAACATTAAAAAAATCAAATTAGAATGAGCAAAACTGTAGCAAATAAATTAGCATGGATAAATGAGACAAATGGGCAGCTGCAAAAAGAATACAAAGTATTCCCTAAATGGTGTGTAGTCAGCATTTATCCAGCTCCGCCCATTGACTAAACACATTGTGCTATTGGAGCTTCTGATAAATTTGCTATACAGCATCTCGGATGTTGAAGACATTGTGAACAGCATGTTTAGTGAGCTGGTCATACTGTACGTAAGGATTGTGCAGTCAAAAAGCTGAGTAACCAACAGGCAGAGTAGGAGACACAGGTGAGCAGTGTAGGGATCCTCTGTGGACAAATACCTCTCAATACAGACAATATTGGACAGAAAATCTCTTGGGGAAAGCAGCCACAGGTAAGTTCATGACAGGTTCCATTGCACAGGAGAGGATTAAAAAAAATAGAAGAGCTAGAGCAATTAGGGATTCAAGTATAAGGGGAGAAGCCAAAAGTTTCTGGGGCCACTAGCAAGATTTCAGAATCATATATTGCATCACTGCTGCTAGAATCAAGGATGTCTCAATGTGGCTTGATGGTATTTTTGAAGGGAGAAGGTGAACTATGATGATTATGGCATATGTCAGTAACGAATAACATGAATGACAAAATGCAATACAAATTCAAATTAGAAAGCAGGACCTCAAAGGTAGTAGAGCCATAGAATCATAAAGCATGGTAATAGGCCATTCAGCCCAGCACATTCATCCCATCTAATGGGCACCCTTCCGTAATAATCCCATTACCCACTACCTGGTCCATATACGCCTAGCCAATTCAATTGCTCATTTTGACACTTATTAAATACTGTCAGGAATCCAGCTTCTCATTAATTGCATTCCAGGTACTTACCACTCTTTGGGGGAAGATGATCTCCCCCCATAAACCCTCCACAACTCTTCTCCCTTACCCAAATGTATCCTCTTGCCTTCTTGTTCTATTTAACCTTGATAGGGGCAGGTGATTTCTGCAGTTTACCCTATTTACATGGACTGTGTGGTTATTAGATAATTACAAGATTGGATTTGGCCAAAATCCTCACCCATTAAATAACCTGCTGAGAATCCTTACCCAATATGTCTTTCTACATATTTTAGTGTCTATATTATTAAAATTATCTTCAAGGTAGTCGAAGGAAAGGCATGCGTAGTAGATTAGATGAGGCACCAAAGAGCAACAAGACATTCTTACAACATGCCTTAGCTGGAATCCCAGTTCCAAGTGGAAAATGATGAAAATAACTTTTTTTTAAATAATTTATTTTCGCTGTTGAGACATTAGGCCAGCTGAAAAGTGAACACTTTGTAGAATATTGTTCAGTTCAATTTTTTTCTATTTAATCAAGCTTCTTACAATAGTTTCAGGCCATTTTTATTTATAAAATGGCATTTATAAAATGGCATTTTGTCACAAATTACTATTTTGATAAAAAACAATGTATTTATGAAAACGGTGTTATTAACCTTAGTAAGTGGAATGCTCTCTTCCTTCTTTGTGTTCTGTCGATTGCAAATCTTTTCTTTGCTGGCTCCTGTACACTCAAGGTCACTTCCAGCATTATCTTTTGCAGCTTCTGATTTGCCTCCATGGACTTCCTTTGCCGATTCAACATTACCATTGTTCTCCTTTTGTTTTTCCAGTGTTATACCCTCCTTTAAATCAGTTGACTTGTTCTTCTGTGGGTGAGGCGCTGGCTTCTCTACTGTAGCTCTAGCATCTTGATCTTTGTTCTCACTGGGTATAATGTCACTTTTGGATGATTCCAAGCCTGAATTTGACTCTTCTTTGACTGAACTGTAACTATCTGGCATTTGATTCTTGTCCGTTGACTTGGGGGAATGGTCATCACCTACAGCACCTTCTAGATTATCATTTCCACTGGTAGACTTTTGAAAATTGGCCACCTCTTCAGTGTCAGCAGAATAATCAGTAGTTTCATTGTGAATTTTACTGTGTTGTGTTGTTTCAGTGTCCTTGTGTTCACTCTCTGAAGGAATCTGCTCAAGATGAGAAGCCGAGGTGGTCACTTCACATGTATCAGTTAGACTCCGTTTATTTCTCTGCTTGTAAAACAACAATAACAGTCAGATCATATGAATGACAGTAATCATTATCATAAGCCTCCTGGATTTCAAAATTCCAATCCCCTTACAACACATAAACTGTAAACAATTGTTTTTCTAACAATACTGTTAATTAGAAAACTGAACAAATAAAACATGGTTAAAGGTACATATTCAATTGTATTCAATGTGGCACTGATACCAGCCTAATACAAACACAATATCTCAATGTAGTGAATATTTTTCCATTTTGCTCCAATTCAATGTTTTACTGCATTTTGATAACCATGAAAAAGCTATTTATTAAGTTATCTATAGCTAGTAAAACATGGATGATATATTGTTGAATTCTAGATGTCAACCAAGTATATTCTCCCCAACTTTGTTAAATAGACAATAAATCTATTTAACTCATACAAGTAATTAACTTTTCAAATTTTCAACTGAATAATATGCTTCTTAACAATTCATTTTTCAGATGTGGGCCTCA
Source organism: Raja brachyura (assembly GCA_963514005.1). The sequence goes on along the minus strand of OY740803.1, from coordinate 42,969,926 downwards.
CTGGGAAGGCCAATTTGCCAACCCTAACTCTCTTTAAATTCTTTATTGGGACACTGGGAAAAGAATTGGGACGATCATTTGAGTGTATTAGTGCCCAGCATTTTAATACATACATATGTACAGGAATTTGCAGGAATTACATAAACTTTGCAAGGGTTTTAAATTATAATATGCTATGATGCCCACTTACAAAACCAGCTATGATGACTACAAGGCAGGCAAAGAGCTTATAACTAGAATTAAAATAGCAATGAGGAAGTGTGAACAATCTCTTGATCCTCAGCTCCCCCTGGATCCTGATCTTGCTTATGAAGAATACATTATGATGCACAACTATAATCTAAATACACTGACAAGCTTGACACATTCTACAGCAAACCAGCTTTTCAGACTAAACCAAGGTCTGTAAATGCAGGGCTCCAAATTAGTGGTTTCCCGGGTGCCAATGACCACCCAAAGTGCAACCTAAATGCCGAGTCATTTTGCCCGGCTTTGCACTGCAGATACTGGTTTATAACGAAGATACACAAAAAAACTAGAGTAACTCAACGGGTCAGGCAGCATCTCTGGAGAAAAGGAATGTGACGTTTCGTGTCGGCGGCGGTAACAAGCTGTAGTGCGGGGCAAAGATACTAGGTTCAGGGTGACGGAGGGTCGGAGCGAATGGCGTGCCCCACACAGCGGCAGTGGCTCCTCCTCCTCCCGCCCACCCTGATAACAGCCGCCGCTTGCCACTCCGCCATATCCACTTTCAAAACAAACCCACCCGCACGCCGAGGCTGGGAGGGAGGAAGGGGGAGGCCCCCTTTCGCCGTCTGAGGCACCTGCACCGCTCAGCCCCGCACCTTCCTGTTGGCTGGCGGAGGAGGGGAGGCAGTGGCGATGAGATCCCAACTGCCTTCCCCTTTGGCGGCGGCACTTGGCGGTGGACAGGGACGGCCAAGGCAGCGGGGCGATGATGCCGTCCATGTCCGATGAGCGCTGACCTTCCTTCCTCCCCGCCTCACCTCTCTCTCGTACGCCCCCCTCCACCCCCCTTATCCTGAGACCCCTCCTCTCCATCCCGCACTGATCCCCATTACCGCCTTTATTCAGTCCTCACTGACATCCCCTGTGCTCCCCTCCCCATCTACCCACCCCCCCTCCCCCACCCATCTCCTGCGCTGATCACCCTATCCACCTCGCATTTATTCTCCTGCCACTCCCCATCCATCCTACACTGGTCCCCCAATTCATCCTGCACTTCTCCTCCATCCATCCTGTACTGAACCCTCCATTCATCCCGTACTGACCCACCCTCCATTTACCCTGCATCGATCCCCCCATCCATCCTGTAGTGATCTTCCCATTCATCTTTTACTAATCCTCCCAGTCTTAGTTTATGCAGAGACTGGACCCGCTGCGCCGTTACAAGTGCCATCAGCATCACTATTTTGTACGTGAGTTTGGTTAGTGAGAGGGACGTGGCTGGTGCCCATCTCTGAGTAGGGTCAGGACAATGCCAATATGCCAAGTATCGAGGCCTGGGGGGATTTGAGTTAAAAATACCCCTCATGAGGGTGAGATTCCACTCCATGGTGTTCTAACCCCAGTCTCAGGTATGAGGATAGGGCACTCCTAGTGGTCCAACATCCATTCGGTGTTGTCATTGAATTTACGTGACCTGGTATCCGCTACTGTATTGAGCTTACCTGGAAGGCAAGTAGCTGATATCCAAACATTTATTTTTATACACCAGTGCCAGATTGTATTGACCAATTAATTGCAAGATATCGACTTAATTCTACCCATATGATTAATGTATGCCACCACAGTGGTATTATCAATTTGTAGGCGAACATGCAGATGGTGCATGTCTGAAAAGTAAGACCGAATTCCGTAAAACGCTCCTAACATCTCTAGATGAATAATACCTAGGGTCTGAAGTAAGGTTAATTCATGTGCATTCCATCTACCACTGCAACTGGAGGTGATATTAGTTGCTCCCCAGCCGTGAGCGCTGGCATCAGTTTGTAACACAACCGAAAGGTTTGTGATTGTGATGGGATTAGAGCAATGTCGAACATTGCTAATCCACCATCCCAATTCCAATTTTGCTTTGGCTGGTAACTACATTGGCCTGTCAAAATGGCCAGCATGGTGTTTGAGTGCTGCAATTTTGGCCCTTTGTAGATTTTGGTAATGTAAGGGTCCAAATTGTGTGGCAGGAAAGGCAGCCACAAGCTTCCCAATTACCCTGGCTACTTGCCGAATAGATGGTTTACTGACGCAAACAGGGCTGTTACATGCCTCTATCAAGTCTGTTGCTTTGTCCTTTGGCAAGGTACCAGACATATGGACAGTCAATCGTGAACCCCAAATAATCCATAGTTACATAAGGCATTAACTTGGATTTGCCTGGATGGATGATAAATTCCAATTTTTGAAATAGGAGCTTGGTGGCTGAAACAGCCAATTTAGCCAATTCCAAGGTTTTCCCCACAATTAGGATGTCATCGAGATACACAATGACAATATGTTTTTGTTTCCGAAGAAACGCCAATGCTGGTTTCAATATTTTAGTAAACAGTCTGGGGGCTGATGTTAATCCATTAGGCAGTGCTTTATACTGCCAGAGCTGCCCCATCCAGATAAATTTCAAATATCTGCGGTGATCTTTGCCTATTGGTACTGAGAAGTATGCATCTTTTAGGTCGATGCAAGCCATGAAGTACCCCTTGGAAACTAGTTGTTTAGCAGTAACAAATGTTTACATTTTAAACTGGGTGTACTGCACAAAAGTATTCAGTTGTGTCAAATCAATAATGATGCGGCATCCGCCATCTTTTTTGTTTTTGGTGAAGATGTTCGATACAAACTCAAGAGATTCATGTTTAGTTTCTCTATTACTCCTTTCGTGTGTAGTCTTAACAGTTCCGCATGACCTTCCACTTTCTCTTTTTGTGAAAGCACAAACTTTCGGCTAGGTGCATGTTGAACCGGAAGGAGGAGTTTGTCAACAAATTCAATTTTGTATCCCTGAATACTGTGCAGTATGAAAAGTATAGAACTCCATGCACTCCTGAACAAGTGTAACCTGCCCCCAACCTGTGAAGAAGTTACACATGCTATGTTCCGAGGGCAACCAGACCCATCGACCTCCATGGTTACCGGTGGTGCTGTGTTGGTTTTCTCCGTCCTTGGTTCCTGGGAGGTGGAGACGCTGTGGTGTGGGGTTGGTGCATCTTCCAGGAAGGCCATTCTGGGACATGGCCTAAAAAAGACCTTTGTGTGGATTGTACGGCCTTCGAGCTTTCACCAGCTGTTCTTTCAGTGTGATAACGCAGCCTGCTGGTGGATGCGTAGGGGTGCTGCTGCCGAATGTATGAGGACCTGGTAGCGGCCGGCACCTTGATCATGCCTACGGCTTGTACCTCTTCATCGAGGTCTTTTACCTGTTTAGGCGGGTTGTGCCCAAACAACAGAGTAGGCGGCTGTGCACTGCTGGTTCTACACAACCCTGCGAACTTTGGGTTCAGTGTAGGTCAGATGGCACTCTTCCTGAAGCAGTTGATTTCAAATTGAACATTGCAGTAGAGTGCCAGAGCATCCTTTTGCTCTTCCGACATATATTTTCCGTTTACTGACCCGGCAAAAGCTATAATACCCGAGGCCAGTAGTTTGAGGATTTTTTGCATTTTAACTTCCTGGTTCCTGATGCCAGGACTAATATTTCCCCAGATGGGGTTATTTAACGCAGGCACATTGAGGGAGATGCAATTCTCTGGAGCTAGGTATTTTGCTGTTGTGTCATTCCTTGTAGCTGGTGTGTTGTTAAGTAATTTATACTAGCTGCCAGCTGTGGCTGCAACGGCAGCCCCTTCTGTGAGGGCATCGCAAACTTGGATACCATCCCAAGTAGCTCCTCTTCTTGCACCCCTAGTTGGTTTCTTCTGCCAAATCCCCCTCTTCAGAGTCAGCCCAGACCTAACTCCTTATGCTCCCTGCGAAGAGGGTGAGACATTTGGCAGCCCTGTGAAGGGTACTGCCATGGGTCTGCTAGGAGACCCAGGGTGACCAGACTCCTGCTGGAGTAGGTCACGTTGGAGCAACTGCTCCACCATCCGCTCCATGCGGGATAATCGACCACCGTCGCTACCCGCAAACGGCAGGTCGTCGAGCCTGGACCCTGCCGAGTCAACAGGATTGCCCTACTTCCGGGTGGCTTTGCCGCCAGTCCGAGGTGCTCCTGCGGCCTGTTGCGCCGTGAAGTCGGGGGCTGCCACTTGTTCAACAGGCAGCTCACAGAATCATAGAAAATAGGTGCAGGAGTAGGCCATTCGGCCCTTCGAGCCTGCACCGCCATTCAATATGATCATGGCTGATCATGCAAATCAGTATCCTGTACCTGTCTTCTCTCCATAACCCCTGATCCCTTTAGCCACAAGGGCCACATCTAACTCCCTCTTAAATATAGCCAATGAACTGGCCTCAACTACCTTCTGTAGCAGAGAATTCCACAGACTCACCACTCTCTGTGTGAAAAATGATCTTCTCATCTCGGTCCTAAAAGACTTCCCCCTTATCCTTAAACTGTAACCCCTTGTTCTGGAGTTCCCCAACATCGAGAACAATCTTCCTGCATCTAGCCTGTCCAACCCCTTAAGAATTTTGTAAGTCTCTATAAGATCCCCCCCTGAATCTCCTAAATTCCAGCGAGTACAAGCCGAGTTTATCCAGTCTTTCTTTATATGGAAGTCCTGCCATCCCAGGAATCAGTCTGGTGAACCTTCTCTGTACTCCCTCTATGGCAAGAATATCTTTCCTCAGATTAGGAGACCAAAACTGTACGCAATACTCCAGGTGTGGCCTCACCAAGACCCTGTACAACTGCAGTAGAACCTCCCTGCTCTTGTACTCAAATCCTTTTGCTATGCATGCCAACATACCATTCGCTTTCTTCACAGCCTCCTGCACCTGCATGCCTACTTTCAATGACAGCTCAGGTGTAGTCGGCCGCTGTTGACTGCCCGCGTTCCCATGGTCCTCCGCAGTCGGTCTCAAAGCTGCCCATTTGGACTTGCGCAATTTGTCCATGGTGGGGTATTCTGTAATGAAAATACAACAGAGTGCCCGAAAACGAACTCAGGTTAGTGAATACTCACCTGTTGGTCCGTTTTAAACTTACCGGTGGAGGAGCGACCCTCCTCTCTACCTGTCGCTTCGCAATGCGTTCGACGATATGTCGCGCATGCTTGCTGACGGGGTCTTCACGTAGTTACTCACGTGACTCCGAAGTAAAATCACATACACCGACACACACACAGTTTTAAAAGTATATAGATTTTAATGAATTTGACGGTTTTCGAAATTGAAATGCAGATCTTAGAGCCTGGGTAGTCTTGGGTGTGGAGTGTTGAATTGAAGGAACCTGATAGCTCAAGGTAAAAGGAGATATACCTAGTGAGGCTTAGTGATAAGGTGGTCAACAAGGGAAGGTGGGGGCAAGATGGGATTTGAAATCAGGAAAGACAGGTTTAAAACTTAAGTAATGATAAAAGTAATAAAATGATGAAAGACATAGATAAAGGGTATTCAGGATTTTTTCTTTGGATGGAAATGTCAAAGAGAGGGTATAGGCTTAAGGTTAGAAAGGGAATATTTACAGGCGATGTACAAGGCAGATTTCTTAAACACAAGAGTTGCAAGTGCCTTGATATGCTGTCGGCCAAGCAGGAAGATAGAGACATCATAGCAACATTTAAGAGGCATTTAAACAGACATCTGAACAGGTGGGGAACAGACCATGTACAGGCAGATGGGATTAGTTTAAACTGGCATCACGATCGGAGCAAATATGACAGGCCAAAAGGCAGGCCCTGTTTTCTATTGTTCTAGGTGCAACTGATATTGGCTATCGAGCACAGATTGAGTAGAGAATATAATTTGTCATAATATAGGCAGCAGAATTTTAAGTGAGTTCAATTTTATGGAGTTGGAAGTGAAAGATGGGTCTGAACAACACTGGTCGTCCACAGGTAACAAAGTCAAGAACGCATCCATCAGCAGCAGACAAGCTGAGGCAAGATTAGTAATAGTCAGACTCTCAAGGAAGGTTCTCATCTCCTGGTGCCGTAGCAACAACCTAGAGCTCAATGCTCTTAAGACAGTGGAATTGATTGCAAACCTTAGGAGAGCTACCCCTCCCCTCACCCCACTCACCATCATAACACCACAGTCACATCTGTGGAGTCTTTTAAGTTCCTGGGAACCATCATCTCCAAGGACCTTAAGTGGGGGGCTATCAACGACTCCACAGTCAAAAAGGTACAACAGAGGATGTACTTCCTGCTGCAGCTGAGGAACCACAATCTGCCACAGGCAATGATGGGCCATCGTAGAGTCTGTTCTCACCTTCTCCATCATGGTCTGGTTTGGCTCAGCCACCAAGCACGACACCTGGAGGCCGCAGGGGATCGTCCGATCAGCAGAGAAAATTATTGGCTGCAACCTTCCCTCCATTGATGAACTGTACACTGCAAGGGCCAGGAAGCGAGCGGGCAAGATCATCTCTGACCCCTCTCACCCTGGCCACAAACTCTTTGAATCACTTCCCTGTGGAAGGCGACTCCGGATTGTCAAAGCTGCCACAGCCAGACATAAAAACAGTTTTTATCCACGATTAGTTACTCTTCGCAACAGCCAAAAATCTGTAGCTTCCCTTTGATCTGGTATTTTGTTGGTTCACATGCTTGATCAATGGTGTTTTATCATTAATGTTTTATTATTATTATTAATGTTTAGTGTTTTCTGAGTCATTCGTAACTGTCACTGTATGTCATGTTGTTACTTGTGGGCGGAGCACCAAGGCAAATTCCTTGTATGTGAATACTTGGCCAATAAACTTACTTACTTACTTACGATCTTTCTCAATTGTCTTAAATCTGCTTCCTCCAATTACTGACCCATCAGCCATTTTCTCCCTACACCATTTATCAAGAGACAGAATTTCAAACCTTCCCTTTATTTTTCCTGATCTACACAGTAAATAGAAGGGCCTTTAGGAGAGACAACAAGATGCAGGTGCATAGTTCCATGAAAGTGGCGACTCAGGTTTCTAAAGAGGCATTTGACACACTTGCCTTCAGGAGCATTAAATTAAGATTATTTCCCAATTGTAAACATTTTTGAGAGGTGATGTCTTCTTATCTTCCTTATGCCAGGTATCTCTAACAGATGCTTATATCATGAATATGATGCCACATATGAGGCTGATTATACAAAAGTTAGTGGTTTTGCAGATAGTGAAGATGGTGCAACAATTGCAGCAGGATCAGGATCAATTGGCCAGGTGGGCTGAGGAATGGTTGATGGAATTTAATACAGAGAAGTGTGAAGTGTTGCATTTTGGGACGTCAAACAAGGGCAGGACCTACACAGTAAATGGTAGGCCTCTGGGTAGTGTTGTAGAGTAGAGGGATCTAAGAGTACAGGTCCTTGGTTCCTTCAGATCGAGTCGCAGGTAGATAGGGTGGTCAAAAAGGCTTTTGGCACTTTGGCCTTCATCAGTCAGAGTATTGAGTATAGAAGTTGGGAGGTCATGTTGCAGTTGTATAAGACGTTGGTGAGACCGCATTTAGAATTTAGACCGCATTTAGAATTCAGTTCTGGGTATCCATGTTGTAGGAAAGGTATTGTCAAGCTTGAAAGGGTTCAGAAAAGATTTACGAGGATGTTGCCAGGACTAGAGGGTGCGAGCTATAGTGAGAGGTTGAGTAGGCTGGGTCTCTATTCCATGGAGAGTAGGAGGATGAGGGGAGATCTTGTAGAGGTGTACAAAATCATGAGAGGAATAGATGCACAGTCTTTAGCCCAGAGTAGGGGAATCGAGGACCAGAGGACATAGGTTTAAGGTGAAGGGGAAAAGATTGAATAGGAATCTGAGGGGTTACTTTTTCACACAAAAGGTGGTGGGTGTATGGAACAAGCTGCCAGAGGAGGTAGTTGAGGCTGGGACTATCCCATCGTTTAAGAAACAGCGAGTCAGGTACATGGATTGGACAGGTTTGGAGGGATATGGACCAAGCGCAGGCAAGTGGGACTAGCGTAGCTGGGACATTGTTGGCCGGTGTGGGCGAGTTGGGCCAAGGGGCCTGTTTCCACACTATATCACCCTATGAATCTATGAGGAACAATTTAATTTAGTTTAGTTAATAGATACAGCATAGAAACAGGCCCTTTGGCACACCGAATCCACACCAACTATCATTCACCAACTATCGTTCACACTAGTTCTATGTTATCCCACTTACTCATCCACTCCCTACAAACAAGGGTCAATTTTATTTTTATAGAGGCCAATTAACCTCCAAACACACATGTCTCTGGAATGTGGGAAGAAACTAGAACACCATGGGGGGAAACTACCCACAGGGAGAACATGCAAACTCCACACAGACAGCACAGCACCGGAGGTCAGAATCGATCCCAGTTCTCTGGCGCTGAGAGGTAGCAGCTCCACCATCTGTCGCACTATGCCCCCCTAATGCAAACCGAAAATAAATCATCTTCCAAAATCATAGACCAAACTGCATGGAAATAGGCAGTTCAGCACAACTTGTCCATGCCAACCAAATTACCTGAAATAGTGAAGCTATTGGCGTAATTAGCCATCGCTGCAGCATGCTCGTTTCATCTTCATTTGCTCTTTTGGGTGACAGGACTGGATTTTGGTCACACTGCATTTCACAAGCATTCTCTGCTTCCTGTAAAGACTCTTCACTCTCACCGGCTGGCTGAATGGTGGACGACACCTCCAGATTAACATTCTCTGATGTTAATAAATTTGGAACTTCAGTCTTTTCATTAGCTTGTCCCATCCTTTAGGTTATTAAAACTGAAGAAGATCCAAACCAAAAATGAAAATTAGACTTGAAATAAAACTTACTGGTATGCTTAACATTTCAACAAATGTTTCTACAAGGTAGATAAAGGAAGGTAAATAAAGTTAAGGTCGGATGAATTTCTAAGAACACACCTTAAACTTATAAACACACATTCTTACCATCTGAATCAATGACACTGTTGACAGGTACTCCTGATTTCAAATTATTATGTTAAAACAAAGAATATGGATTGACTTTCCTTTCGCAACCGTTCCTGATAAAAATGTATCCTAAATTGTTGTGGGAAGCAATGTAAGAAATTGCCGGAACCCTGGTATAGATTGTTGCATCTCTCTTAGCCATACATTAACTGCCAGAAGACTGAAGAGTGGCTGTTATGTCTTTATTTTAAAAAGGGCTGCAAGGACTAGCCAGGGAACATTAGGCCAAGGAAAGACCCAAAATGTTGGAGTAATTCAACAGGTCAGGCAGCAATCCTGGAGAACATGGATAGATGACATTTTGGGTTGGGAGTCTTCTTCAGACTTCACCTATCCATGTCCTCCACGGATGCTGCCTAACCCACTGAGTCACTGCAGCATTTTGTGCCTTTCCTTGTAAATCTGCAGTTCCTTGGAACTACAAGCCAATGAGGCCAACATTGGTGGGCAATTCACTAGAGGAGATTCTGAAGATCTCTGGGCATTTGAAAGGTAAGAACTAATTAGAGATAGTCAGCATGGCTTTGTGCTCAGGGAATTGGGTTGTTCCTGGTGATCCCACCCATAATTTTATATACCTACTAGACCAAGTGCAGACCCGTTGGGTCTGTTCCCCCAATGTGTGGTTGCTGGGGGGTGGGAGGGAAGGGAGGAGGGGAGAGAGGGGTGGGGGAGGGAGGGGGAGAGGTGGGGGATGGGGGAGAGAGAAGTGGAAGTGGGGAGGGAGGGTGAGAGGTGTAGGGGAGAGTGGCGGAAGTGGGAGAGAGAGAGGGGGAAGGGGGAATGGTGGAAGAGGGAGAGAGTAGTAGGGGAAAGGGATGGGGAGATAGGGAGGGAGGGGAGAGGGAGAGAGGTGGGGTGGGAGAGGGGTGGGGGAAGGGAGAGGTGGAAGAGTGGGGAGGGAGGGGGAGAGGGGTAGGGGAGTGGTGGACGTTGGAGAGAGGGAGGGGAGGGTGGTGGGGGAGTGGTGGAAGAGGGACAGGGGTAGGGGGAAGGGGGCGGGGGGAGAGAGGGAAGGGGAAGGTGGAGAGAAGGAAGGGGGTGTGGGAGAGAGGGAAGGAGGTGGGAGGAGGAGGGGGGTGAGGGGAGTAGAGAAGGGTGGGGGAAGGGGAGGGGTGAAGAGGGGGAGATGAGAGCAGAGGGGTGGTGGAGAAGAGGGGAGGAAATGGACAGGTGGTGGGGAGAGGAGAGGGGAGGAAGAGGGGGAGGGGAGGTGGAGAGAGAGTGGAGGGGGAGAGAGAGGAGAGGGAGAGAGTGGAAGGGGAGAGAGAGAAAGGGGAGGGAGAGTTGACTTTCCTGTCGAACTAAATCAAATAATAAGATTTTGAAAATGAAAAATAATTTAGATCAATCGCCTTCGAGAAACGAAGTCCGAATTACCGTTGGGGAAGAATGTTCTGGAAAAGGTTTCAAAGGCAACGCGAGCAAGCAATGTTCCCCCCAGTCACATGTGTGGGGGATAGTGGTACAGTGTCCCCCAGTCACATGTGTGGGGGATAGTGGTGCAGTGTCCCCATAGTCACATGTGTGGGGGATAGTGGTACAGTGTCCCCCTAGTCACATGTGTGGGGGAGGTGATACAGTGTCCCCTTAATCACAAGTGTGGGGGATATTAGCTGGTACAGTGTCTCCCTAGTCACATGTGTGGGGGATGAGGTACAGAGTCCCCCTAGTCACATGTGTGGGGGATATTAGGTGGTACAGTGCCCCCCTAGTCACATATGTGGGGGAAGTTGTGCAGTGTCCCTCTAGTCACATTTGTGGGGGAATTGGTACAGAGTCCCCCTAGTCACATGTATGGGGGAAGTGGTACAGGTCCCCCTAGTCACATGTGTGGGGGATGAAGTACAGTGTCCCCCTAGTCACGTGTGGGGGAAGCGGTACAGTGTCCCCCTAGTCACATGTGTTGGGGAAGTGGTGCAGAGTCCCCCTAGTCACATGTGCAGGGGGGAAGGTGGGGAGCATGTCCCTGAGGGTGGGTGAGGGGGTTAGAGAGGGGTGGGGTAAGGGGAAGGGGAGGGGAAGGTGAGAGGAGAGGGGATATGGAGAAGAGGGGTTATGGAGAAGAGGGAAGGAAAGGGAGGTGGAGGGGAGAGGAGAGGGAGAAAGGTGGGGGATGGGGATGAGAGAAGTGGAAATGGGGAGGGAGGGTGAGAGGTGTAGGGGAGAGTGGTGGAAGTGGGAGAGAGAGAGGGGGAAGGGGGAGTGGTGAAAGAGGGATAGAGTAGGGGAAAGGGGTGGGGGAGATAGGGAGGGAGGGGAGAGAGAGGGTGGGGGAGGGAGAGAGGTGTGGTGGGAGAGGGGTGGGGGAAGGGAGAGAGAAGTGGAAGAGTGGGGATGGAGAGGGGTAGGGGGAGTGGTGGAAGTTGGAGAGAGGGAGGGGAGGGGGAGTGGTGGAAGAGGGAGAGAGGGGTAGGGGAAAAGGGGTGCACCAGAGAGGGGAGGGAGGGGGAGAGAAGTGGAAGAGTGGGGGGGAGAGGGGTAGGGGGAGTGGTGGAAGAGGGACAGAGGGGTAGGGGGAAGGGGGTTGGAGGGAGTGGTGGAAGATGGACAGGGGTAGGGGGGAAGAGGGCAGGGGGAGGGAAGGGGCAGGGGGAGAGACGGAAGGGGGGTGGGGGAGAGAGGGAAGGGGGTGGGAGGAGGAGGGGGGTGAGGGGAGTAAGGGGAGGGGAGAGGGGAAGAGGGGAAGGTGAGAGTAGAGGGGTAGTGGAGAAGAGGGGAGGAAAGGGAGAGGTGGCGGGGAGAGGAGAGGGGGAGGGGAGGTGGAGAGAGAGTGGAGGGGGAGAGAGAGGAGAGGGAGAGAGAAAGGGGAGGGAGAGTTGACTTTCCTGTAGAATTAAATCAAACACAACAAAATAATTTAAAAGAAAACAGTGAAAAATTTGGGTAAATTTAGCGGAGCAAATAACAGAATTAAAACTGTTAAAAATACTGTAAATTGAAATAGAGAATTTTTAAAAACGGATTTTTAATGGGGTTTTTTTAAGCATTTAAAAAAAATTACTTGTCTAATGTAAAGTATAGATACGCAATGAAAACCAGAAAATGAAATAAAATTATCACTTGTCTAAAGATAACATTTGATAAACACGGCTGTGGAAATCGGCAAAGAAAAAAGCAATCTCTTCAAAGTGGAGTAATGGAGTCCTTTGAAAAAAGAGAGAATATTAAAAAAACGGGAAAATGTGTGTTAATTTGGCAGAGCAAATAACGGAGAACTTAATAAAAATAATTATTCAAATATAAATAAATATTGAAAACATCGTCTACGTTTACCTTTTGAAAAAAGTGTAAATCGATAATAAGATTTTCAAAACAAAAGTGTCAAATGAAAAATGAAAAAACGGCAGAAATCCAGCGTTTAGAACGATCGCTGTCGAGAAACGAAGTTCAAATGTCCGTTGGGGAAGAATGTTCTTGAAAAGGTTTCCAAGGCAACGCGAGCCGGCAATGTCCCCCCACTCACATGTCCACACAGGCTGCTGGGGGGAGGGGCCGGGGCTAGGGCTGGGGCTGATGCAGATGTAAATGAGATCCGTTCGGATTGACCATCTGTGACCCTTGGGCATTGTGACATGGCACGATGGAATGTTTACCAACATTCTATGGGTGAGAGCAGTTTGATTTTCGAAAAAGGGGGGGGGGGGGGGGATGACGGATTTTATTAAAAACGGTGTAGGTAACGACGTCCAAATGTGACGGGGAGCGCCGTCGGGAAAGTGCGAGCGTAACGTCCAGGCAAGTGGGAAAAACGGCGGCGTCCGAGGGTCCTGTTTCGGCGAGCGCGACATCAAAGGGCGGAGACGCGTCAGACAGTTGGCGGCAGTCGGCCACAGAGTTTAATGATAAGTTGAATCCATTAACTCTATACCAGCCCTCAGAGCATTTACATCATGTGTAGGAAAGAACTGCAGATGCTGTTTTAAATCGAAGGTAAACACAAAATGTTGGAGTAACTTAGCAAGTCAGGCAGCATCTCTGGAGAGAAGGAATGGGTGGGTTTCGGGTCAAGACCCTTCTTCAGTTCCATTCACCCCACTTATTTCCCTATAACCTATCCTCTTCCACAGGCCCTTCAAGGGTGAACGTGATAAGAGTGGACAGAAAGGTGGAGAGTAGGAAATTGAAAGAGAAGGAGGGGAAAGAAAGTGAAGGGGAAGAGAAAGTGATGTGGAATGAGGTGAGGAAGAAGCCGGAGGAGGGGATGGGGATGGGGAAGGAGGTGGAGAAGGAAATTGAGAGGTAGAGTGGAAAAGAAAGTGAAGGGGAAAAGAACGTGATGGGGATGAGAACATGATGGGGAAGGAGCTGGTTGGTGATGGGGAAGACGAGGTGGTGGGGAGGGGGAAGAGGAGATGATGGTGATGGGGAAGAGGAGGTGGTGGGGAGGGGGGGAAGAGGAGATGATGGGGAGGGGGAAGAGGAGATGATGGTGATGGGGAAGAGGAGATGGTGGGGAGGGGGGAAGAGGAGATGATGGGGAGGGGGAAGAGGAGATGATGGTGATGGTGATGGGGAAGAGGAGATGGTGGGGAGGGGGGAAGAGGAGATGATGGGGAGGGGGAAGAGGAGATGATGGTGATGGGGAAGAGGAGATGGTGGGGAGGGGGGGAAGAGGAGATGATGGGGAGGGGGAAGAGGAGATGGTGGGGAGGGGGGGAGAGGAGGTGGTGGGGAGGGGGGGAGAGGAGGTGGTGGGGAGGGGGGGAGAGGAGGTGGTGGGGAGGGGGAAGAGGAGATGATGGTGATGGGGAAGAGGAGATGGTGGGGAGGGGGGGAGAGGAGGTGGTGGGGAGGGGGGGGGAGAGGAGATGATGGGGAGGGGGAAGAGGAGATGGTGGGGAGGGGGAAGAGGAGATGATGGTGATGGGGAAGAGGAGATGGTGGGGAGGGGGAAGAGGAGATGGTGGGGAGGGGGAAGAGGAGATGATGGTGATGGGGAAGAGGAGATGGTGGGGAGGGGGGGAGAGGAGGTGGTGGGGAGGGAGAGTTGGGGAGGGGGGGGCGATGGGAAGGAGGTGATAGGGAGGGAAGGGGGGAAATGAAATAGATGGCGGGGAAAGAAAGGTAAGGGATAGCGAGAGGAAAGAAAGGGAGGGGGAGGTGAAGGGGAGTTGGGGGAAAGGAGGAGGAAGGAGTTGGGGAGGGGAGGTTGGGGTGGAGGGGACCAAAGCGCTGAGGTGACGGCGGCCGCCGGGCGAGGCCGGGGCGCGAGCACTGACAGCGCGGTGTCGTCACGCGCGCCAACGGCCGGCGGGGAGAGCGCGCGCGGAGGGAGCGAGGCCGCTGCTCGAGCGCCGCGGGATGTGGGCACGGTCTCTCTCTCTCTCTCTCTCTCTCTCTCTCATAAACGCGCGCTTCCCCACTCCTCCCCTTCTCTCTTCTGCCATCCCTTCTTCCACCTGCCATCTACCCCCCTCCGTCAACCCCTTTCCCTCCGCCAATTCCTCACCTCTTTCCCCCCTCTCGCCTCCATCTCCTTAGGCTTTCCTCTCTCTCCCCCTTTCTCCTCTCTGACCCTCTCGATCCCCTTTCCCTCTCTCCCCCCTTCCTTCCCTCATCTCTCCCCCTTCCCCTCATCTCTCCCACCTTCCCCTCATCTCTCCCACCTTCCCCTCATCTCTCCCACCTTCCCCTCATCTCTCCCACCTTCCCCTCATCTCTCCCACCTTCCCCTCATCTCTCCCACCTTCCCCTCATCTCTCCCACCTTCCCCTCATCTCTCCCACCTTCCCTTCATCTCTCCCCCCCTTCCCCTCATCTCTCCCACCTTCCCCTCATCTCTCCCTCCTTCCCCTCATCTCTCCCCCCCTTCCCCTCATCTCTCCTCCTTCCCCTCATCTCTCCCACCTTCCCTTCATCTCTCCCACCTTCCCCTCATCTCTCCCACCTTCCCCTCATCTCTTCCCCCCCTTCCCCTCATCTCTCCCCCCCTTCCCCTCATCTCTCCCACCTTCCCCTCATCTCTCCACCTTCCCCTCATCTCTCCCACCTTCCCCTCATCTCTCTCCCACCTTCCCCTCATCTCTCCCACCTTCCCCTCATCTCTCCCACCTTCCCCTCATCTCTCTCCCACCTTCCCTTCATCTCTCCCACCTTCCCCTCATCTCTCTCCCACCTTCCCTTCATCTCTCCCACCTTCCCCTCATCTCTCCCACCTCTCCCCCTCCCTCCCTCCTTCCCCTCATCTCTCCCACCTTCCCCTCATCTCTCCTCCTTCCCCTCATCTCTCCTCCTTCCCCTCATCTCTCCCACCTTCCCCTCATCTCTCCCACCTTCCCCTCATCTCTCCCACCTTCCCCTCATCTCTCCCACCTTCCCCTCATCTCTCCCACCTTCCCCTCATCTCTCCCACCTTCCCTTCATCTCTCCCACCTTCCCTTCATCTCTCCCTCCTTCCCTTCATCTCTCCCACCTTCCCCTCATCTCTCCCCACATTCCCCTCATCTCTCCCACCTTCCCTTCATCTCTCCCACCTTCCCCTCATCTCTCCCACCTTCCCCTCATCTCTCCCACCTTTCCCTTCCCCTACAGCTCCAATCCGCAAGAGACCACAAATGCAGGCGCTGTTTTCATGTCGCAGCAATTCCTTGTTTACAAAACAGTCGGGGGCAGAAAACTGGATGAAATAAACGTGGCAACTGACCTGGGACTGTCCCGGGCCAGCCGGGCCTGGGCTCGGGCCCCTGCGGGCGTCGGGTTGCAGGAGGACGTCGCAGCCACCGCCGTGTCCCGGAGACCAATCTCCCACCGCCGATGCTCCGCTCTGCTCTGCTGCATCGGGTGTTGCTTTCGTTTTTATCAATCCACGTCCAAATCTTACTTTCAGTTTTGAATTTCCAAGAAATCCGATTTGGTGTTTGCATCTTGGTTGGGTTTCGGTTCCGTAAATTCTGCCATTGCAACTTGAACGACGAAGGCAGCATCGTTTAAAATCCTAGACATGATATCGCGAGTAAAACACAAAGTGTTGGTGTAACAACAGGGCATCTCCATTTCAATGTCAACTATGACATTTCCTTCTCACAATATTTGATGAAGTATAGCCACGCAGCAGAGAAACAGGCCCAACTTGCCCATGCTGACCAAGATGTCCCATCCACGTCAGTCCCACCTGCCCGCATTTGGCCCATATCCCTCTAAACCAGGGGTTCCCAACCTTTTTCGTCCCATTTACACCAGCAACTTTAATAGCACATAACAATGTTATTTCCCTTATTTATGAACAACTAATGATGAACAGATACCGGTATACCAGAACCAAACACAGTCAATGAGAAAAAATATGTACTAATCCAGAATCAACAAATTTACTCCCTGGGTAGGTGAAATTTACACCCCTGCTCCAAACCTTCCGTATCTGTGTACCCGTCCGAATGTATTCTAAATGTTGCTATAGAACTTGCCTCCGGAAGCTAGTTCCATATACGCACAACCCTCTGTGAAAAAAATTGCCCCATCAGGTCCCTATTAAATCTGTCCCTTCTCACCTTAAACTCCCATCTTCTGGTTCTTGATTCCCCTACTCTGGGTAAAAGACTGGATTCACCGTATCCCCATCATAGTCTTATACACTTCCAAACTACCAGCAGCAGCACAAGGGAATCCACAACAGTCCCTCTTCCAACAGCTCCCTGAAAATGGCAACGCAAGTAGATAGAGTGGTACAGAAGGTGTATGGCATTGAAGAAGGGTCTTGACCTGAAACGTTACCTATTCCGTCTCTCCAGAGATGCTGTATGTCCTGCTGAGTTACTCCAACTTTTTGTATGTGTCTTTGGTTTAAACCAGCATCTGCAGTTCCTTCCTACATGCCTTCATCAGTCAGGGTATTGAGTAAGAGGGTCTACCATTCTACAAGGGTCAACAACCAGAGGAAATATAATGAAGATCGCAAAAGTGACGAGGTGAAAACTTTTTGCACAATGATTTAATGTAACCTGAAGGTATTGTCCAGAGAAATGGTATGGTGGCAGAATCAATTGTGATGTTCATTAAAAGGTCCTTTAATTGCTCTTGCTTGTTGCCTGCAGTGAGCCAAACCTCTTGATATTTTCTGTAAATCATTCTTCAGAATAGAGCTCTGGGAAGCACATAAATTGAACATCTAATTGAACGCAGCAAAATAATACAAAGTACCGGAGAAACTCAGCAGGTCTGGCAGTATCTCTGGAGATACATGGATAGGCGATGTTTCAGGTTGAGACTTATTTAGATGTAGTAACCAGCATCTGCAGTTCTTTGTTTCTACAGCAAAATAATGCCTGAAAGCCTTTTTTTTAGTTAGAAACCCTTTGGGAGCTGAAATCTTGTCAACAATGGAGCATTGCAAGCAAGTGGTTATTCCCAATGTGACATTCATCAATGATGTTGCCATTGTAAATCTGCTTTGAAACCTTTCCATTTATCGTAAAATGATATCTTATGTAAAGTTTGGGAAAGAGAAAGACTTCTGGAAACCAAAACTGCTAAATTAGTTGTTTTGCTCTGAGTGATGGGGAAGAATCATTTAAATCTAATTGTTTAATTATTTGAATGGAAATTATTTACCAATTGACAGGTTACAGGAAAGAAATGATGGCCTTCAGTTTGCAGAGGATGTTTACAAGCTTTTGCCAGAACTGAAAAATGTAGCCGTGCAGAAAGATTGGATAAGCCAGGGTTGTTTCCTTTGCCTGACCTGCTGAGTCACTCCAGCATTTTGTGTTTAACTGAGGATTCCAACATGCAGTTCCTTGTGTCTCCATACCTGGATTTCTTTACCTGACAGGGTGATGAAGGCAGAACCCCCCCCCCAGCTGAGTTACTTGAATGCCTGTCTGAAGATGCTATGGAACCAGATGCTGCGGAACCATTGTCAGAGCGAGGCACAGCGCAAATTGGAGGAACAGCACCTCATATTTCGCTTGGGTAGTTTACACCCCACCGGTATGAACATTGACTTCTCTAACTTCAGATAGCCCTTGCTTTCTCTCGCCATCCTCTTCCCAGTTCTCCCACTAGTCTTACTGTCTCTGACTACATTCTATCTTTGTCCCACCCCCTCCCCTGACTTCAGTCTGAAGAAGGGTCTCAACCCGAGACATCACCCCTTCCTTCTCTCCAGAGATGCTGCCTAACCCGCTGAGTTATTCCAGTATTTTGTGTCTACCTTCAAAAAAGGTGAAGGTAGTCACAAAATGCTGTAATATCTCAGGGGGTCAGATAGCATCTCTGCAGAAAAGGAATAGGTGACATTTCGGGTCGAGTCCCTTCTTCAGACTGAGATCAGGGTAGATGGAAACTAGAGGTATGAAAAGGTATTGAACATATCGGAGCTGGCACCGATGACCAACGAAAGGTGGAGCCCACAATGGTCCATTGTTGGCTGTGGAAAAGGTGACAATGAAGGTGAAGAAGCTGTGGATTTGAGTAGATGTGACAATGCTTTGAAGCTGAGCTAGTCCATTGCTAGGCACTTCTGCTGAGGATTTGAGCTTAGGAGCAAGGAAGTCCTACTGCACTTGTACAGGGCCCTGGTGAGACTGCACCTGGAGTATTGTGTGCAATTTTGGTCTCCTAATTTGAGGAAGGACATTATTGCTATTGAGGGAGTGCAGCGTAGGTTCTCCAGGTTAATTCCCGGGATGGCGGGACTGACGTATGATGAAAGAATGGGTCGCTGGAATTTAGAAGTATGAGAGGGGATCTTATAGAAACATAAAATTCTTAGAGGATTGGACAGGGTAGGTACAGGAAACAAATTGCCGATGCTGAGGGAGTCCAAAGCCAGGGGTCACAGTTCAAGAAAAAGGGGTAGGCCATTTAGGACTGAGATGTGGAAACACTTTTTCACCCAGAGAGTTGTGAAACTGTGGGATTCACTGCCACATAAGGCAGTGGAGGTCAATTCACTGGATGTTTTCAAGAGAGAGTTAGATTTTGCTCTTAGGGCTTAAGGGAATCAAGGGATATGGGGAAAAAGCCAGAACGGGGTACTGATTTTGGATGATCAGCCATGATCATATTGAATGGTGATGCTGGCTCGAAGGGACGAATGGCCTACTCCTGCACCTATATTCTATGTTTCTATATTTCTCTAAGGGTCGCCATCTGGACATGGCGGAGAAGCTTGTGTGTGCCTAAGATCCTGAGAGCTAAACTGTCTGGAGCTATGGTCCTGGCACCAGTCAGATGAAGAGGGAGGTTCTGGACAAAGTGCGGCCCAAGAAAAATACCTCAACAGAGAAACACACGGTATGGTGACTGGGTGACGGGTGAAGCACCACAGTGGCTGAGAAAGGGAAAGAAAGCTGCAACAAGGAGACTCCCAATCATCTATGCCATTATAACCGGGTCTGTCTGTCAGGAATGTGTGGTGGCTGTCCGTGCTCCAGTCTCCCCATACAGGCATCCACTGAAGGGACACTCTTTTTACGGCACTGGGCCTCTACTCGCTGGCGTTTAAAGGGATGAGTGGGGTCCTCATTGAAACTTACCGAATAGTGAAAAGCCTGGGTAGAGTGGAAAGGATGTTTCCACTAGTGAGAGAGTTTAGGACCAAAGTTCATAGCCTCATAATTAAAGTACGTAGCTATAGGAAGATGAGAAGCAACTTCTTTAGTCATAGGTTGGTGAATTTGTGGAATTAATTGCCACAGAAGGCTGTGGACTCCAAATCAATGGATATTTTTAAGGCCAAGATAGATTCTTGATTAGTACAGGTGTCAGGGGTTATGGGTAGAAGGTAGGAGAATGGGGTTAGGAG
Source organism: Raja brachyura (assembly GCA_963514005.1). The sequence goes on along the minus strand of OY740803.1, from coordinate 42,950,094 downwards.
AGAGAGATAGATCAGCCATGATTGAATGGCGGAGTAGACATGAGGTGCTAAATGGCCTAATTCTGCTCCTGTCACTTATGACATTGTAATAAAATCTGCATGGTTTTCTCCAGGATTGGCCTCTTCAGCCATCTCAAGACCCACAAAAATGACCCTCCAGGAGAATAATCATACATGAGTGAGTGATTTCTGATGGTAATACATCCAATACTGCTGCTTTATCCCAGAACTTCCAGAGCATAATCTGAGAAATAGTAGAGTTGTTCCTCCCAACATTCATCTTGCACCAACATATCTCAAGCAACATTAATAAAAACAAATGTATTGATCCTTGTTTTGCGATGTGCAACTTCATAGCCTTCTAAATAGAATATTTTATTAGCTATAAAGAATTTGGGACCACCGGAGGTGATGAATATAAAATTACATACTTTATTTTATCTTGATATCAGGCATTGCAGATTTTAAACAAAGAACCTACAGTTGTAAAATATTGCTAAAAAATGGCTCTGTGCAATCAGAGTGAAACAGGATGTTTCATTGAAACCATCAGTATTCTGCTTTTGAGTATTATGATTTTGGAGCTGTATCGTGCCAAAACAACAGGATAAGCCTGTTACTTGCCCAAGGCCGTTGAACCCCCTGTGTGTTAGCATAATCTGGGTGAGATGCTAGGGAGTCAGTGAATGCTGGTGTGGGACTACACAGAAAGGGGTGAGACACAGGTGGGGGTGGGTGGATGAGCCAAGGTGAAAGAAGAAGATTTAAAGAGGAAGCTGCCAGTCAACAGCTGATTTTTTTCATATATTGGAAATTCTATGATCAAGACCATAATGTGTTCCAAAGCACTTCACCACAAATAAAGTACTTTGTAATGTCTGAGTAAGACCCTGCACAATAAAGATACGTCCGACACCGAGGAGATCTGTGAGCCCGCTTTATTTCCGACTACAAACAGAAGCATCTAGAAGGTCACTCGTCATCAGTGACGAGGCACAGGCAAACTTGGCAGCGTCTTCTGGCCTCAAGATGGTGCTCGCATTGACATGTTTATGACGAATACAAACATTGCATACATTACATATTTTACATGCACTAATGTCAATTTCCATGTAGCAAGATCACTCCAGTTATATAAATGTGAAAACACACACCTCCAGATTCAGGGACAGATATTTAGGCCTCACCCTTGATGAAAGTGGTTAGGTTCATATGCAACTCAAGTTCACCTTGTGGGAGGGGAATGGCATGCTGTGTATTTTTGAGCATTCTCAAGCAATGGTGATTGGCACCCATTTAGTGGTAAATCTTTTTCCAAACATATTTTATATTTAGAATAAAACATACAAAAAAAACCTATGCAAAAATGATTCATACATTCTCAGTATCCATTCAATAGTATCATACTTAGTGGTGTTCGCACTGGAATTTGAGCAAAACACCCTTCCTTGCCCCTTCCCATGTTTGAGGGGGGTTCCAACTGGACTTTGCCCTTCAATGTCCAGCAGCAGAAGGACCCTAGACTGTGGTTCTCCCCCACAGAGCCTTGGCGTTGGCTGCACCAAGATTCACTGTGTCCATCACCACATACTGCTGCAGTCTCTCACTAAGTGGTTGGAAAGATTTGCATTTCTACAGCACCTTTTACGGTACTTTTAGAACATTTCAAACTGTTTTACAACAAATAAACGTAGTTTAATGTAGTAACAATGGAAGCCAATTTGTACATTGTACAGTATGCTACAAGCAGTAGCAATGTTTTAAATATATTTGTTCACAGGATATCACCACCAATTGTTGCCCATCCCTAAATGTCATTAATGTCCTTTATGAAGGAAAATTGCTGATATATGTGTAATTGATCAAAGTTCACTTACATGTTTGAATGCTATGTAATTAATCTCTTCATTATTTGTAATGATTAACAAAATATGATGATTTTATTCCAAGAATTTCCTTTCAGATGGCGCTGATTTTCTTTTATCTAGTGACCTCAATAGTAAATTAATGTTGGGAAATGACCATCTTGATCTAGAGCAAGGCTGGCACTGTTCACTCAGAGAACAATAGCTTTTAATAATACACAATTACAATTTTGTGTATAAGCCAGGTAAACTTCTGCCTGCAACACAAAGTGTTGGAGTAACTCAGCGGGTCACTACCTGACCCGCTGAGTTATCCAGCATTTTGTGTCTATCTTTGGAATAAACCAGCATCTGCAGTTCCTTTTTATTACATTAACCATTTTTTAGTATTGCGTATAATTTATGTACTGATTGTTCTCCAAGCCAACATGTATTTGACCTCAAACATTAATTCTGTTCCTCTTTCCACAGATGCTGCCCGGCCTGAGTGTTTCCAGCAGTTGATTCCAACAAGTTTCATGGTATTTTGGGGCTTATCTTGCATCGCTGTGTTTGGACAGTGTTTGTCGGCATCTGCACTGATCAGGCTGAAGATAATCAATACATTTGCTGACTTAGCCAACATTCTTATGTTCAGTCCGCCAAGGCCTGTTGGATTTCATAGTTGCTAACCATTTTAACTCTCTTTCCCACTCCAATACAGATCTTGTAGAAACAAAGAACTAAAGATGCTGGTTAATTATACACAAAAGGACACAAAGTACTGAAGTAACTCGACAGGTCAGGCAGCATCTTTGGAGAACATGGATAGGTAACGTTTTAGGGCGATACCCATGTCTATCCATGTTCTCCGGAGATGCTTCCTAACCTGCTGAGTTAGTCCAGAAACTTGTGCCAATATTTTATGCAGCAAGTGCTGAACGAGAGGTTGTTCTCTGGAAGTGGAAACTTCATTTCCGGACATTGCCAGTAGGTGGCGGGTGATGCTGAAATTTCCAGCAATCCAACTTTCCTACTGATAGATGGTGTTCGGCTTTGCCGTTTGTGCTGATGTTTCAGCTGGATTTGTATATACCCACACAAGGTCACCAATGTAATGATCCTGGGAATAACATACCTCTCTATTTAAAGCACAGATTTACAGTGTAGAAACTTAACTGGTCAAGCCTCGACTAAGCGACCTTTCTGCTTGCTGAACACCTGTGCTCTGTCCACCAAGGCCTGCTGGATCTCCCAGTTGCTAATCATTTTCAACTCCTCTTCCCGATCCCATACCAATCTTTCTGATAGCCAGATTGAGGCCACAATCAAACTGGAGGAACAGCGCCTCATATGGTAGCTTACAACCCCAAAGTGACGTTGTTACAAAACCTACCATCAGTGGCACTCCCCGCGGTCTTCCACCATCAATTCGACCGACCCTCGCCACTCCACCGCCCTCCAGCAGCCCGCAGCCGTTGCCTTACCTGCAGCCTGGACTCAGCACCGAGCCTGAAGCTTCCACGCTGCAGATTCCCACTCCCCTGGGTTTGACTGCGCTGAGTCCTAGTGCCAGTCCCCCCAACCCTGGTAACATCAATGGCTGTTCCTCTGGGTCTTCCCCATCCCCCTAAAACCATGTGACCCCAGCTCTTCCCCACCCACACTACAGTCCTCATACCCCCCCTCCCCCCTGACCACCCACCACCCCCCCACCAGACATCGCCTCAGGCTCAGTCCACTCACCTACCTTCCTCCGGCCCCAACCCCCATCCTTGCCATGTGTTCACCATCCCCCCCCCCGACGTTCCCCTCTCAGATACCGAACGGTCTGTCCTCAGCAGAGGCCTCACCTTTGCCCCCCTCCGTCCCCACCTCAATGAGTTCCGCGCCCACCGCAATTTGGAGCTCTTCTTCGGTCCCCTCTGCCCCACAGCGGTCTTCCGTGGGAAGGAGTCATCGCCCCCCATTGATGATCCCTTTTCCCATCTCCAAAGGACCCCCTCCTCTCAAGCCCCCGCAATCACCGCTATGGGCGGCCTGATACTCACGCCCTCTCGCCGGGATGATGGAACTCCGACGTCGGAAAGGAAGAACACCCTCAGCGGCTTGGACTTCCGAATTGGCCACTTCCTACTGGAGACCGCGGCTCCCAAAGTCCACAGGCTGAGCTGGGCGGAGATTCACGCTGGTGTCCTTCGGCAAAGGGATCCCAGGGCTCCGCGATGTTGAAATCAGCGCGGCCCAAGGCTGGGAGCTCTGCAAACCACAGCTCTGATGTTGAAGCAGCAGGCCCAACACTCCGGAGCTTCAAACGGCGATCCAGGTAAGGCATCGCCCACTCCGCGGTGAATCCAAAATGTATTTTAATACCAACTGTTTAATGACAACATACAGTAGGATCTAAAGGTGTCACACTGTCACGGCCGGGTAGTCATGGTCCTCTAGTCGTGGGGGTGGGGGATTGGGAGGGGGGCCTCTCTTCATCTAAATCCGGCCCTGATTTTAGGTAACACTTCCCTTCCCCCTCCCCCTCTTTCCTATACCCTCCCACCACCATGCACTAATTTCTCCCACTATCCCACCTATTCACATCCTCCAAATATGCTGCATGACCTGTAGTTATTTCAATACTTTGTGCTCTACGCAAGATTCGAGCCTCCACAGTTGCTTGTGTCTCCACTCTTTCTTCGTATCCTAAGTGAGAGCAATTTATGATAAATAGCATTTATCTCAGCAGGGTGCATTTCTCGATGTTGTAGGACATTCTCACCTTGCAAACATCACCCTGGTGTCATCCTGCCATGAGTGGCTTTGCTCAAGAAGGCTTTCTCGTGCATATGATTCTGCCGAGGCCTACACAGGTTGCTCTGCCCTGCCCTGTGGACAATGCTTGCATCCTCCCATTCCCACAACACAACGTCATTCTCTTGCACTCATAATGGCTGAAAGAATGTTGGTGTTATTGTGAACCATTAACGATTGGTTTCTGTGGTCTGGACATTTTGACCGGCAATGCCTGGTCTTTATAAAAAGGAGTGTCGATACAGGAGGGAGACTGCTAGTGCTATTTTGGAAAGGGTACCATGAATCTACATTAGCTCTCTTGAGCGTTCCAAAACATTATTAGGGAGATTGGTAATGCCTCATTAACACTTGAAAAAATGAATATTTCTAGTTAAAGTAAAACACAAGGTGCTTAAGTGTTCCATGGGTCAGGCAGCATCTCTGGAGGACATGGATAGGGGATGTTTTTGGTCAGGACCCTTCTTCAGACCAATTGTTATTGGTGGAAGGGTTTGGGTTAGTAGGAAAAATGGTTGCCTTGTGTGTCAGTGCGGGGACATTGGAAAGAGGGGAGAAAATGGCCGGGGGGGGGGGGGGGGGGGGGGTGGTGTTCAAATACGCAAATAGTCACGTATTCCAAGGCCTCCTCCATTGGCAGAATGAGGCCACATACCAACTGGAAGTACAACATCTATCTGTCCCTCTCATATTTTTATATATTTTTGTTCTTCGAATGAATTGCAATGTTTAGCCATTATTTTTGGCTAAGATTCTCTGTAATATTAATTGATTCCATCATCGAGTGCTCACTTATAACACAAGGCAAACAAAGGTCAGCATAGTGGTGCAGTAGGTTTGTTTCTGACCTCTGTTTCAATGTGTGTTTGGAGTTTGTACCTTCTCCCTGGGTGTTCACATGTTTGCCCTGGTTTCTGCCCACACCCTAATGGTGTGCTGGTAAATCCAGTAGTTTCATTGAGAACTGTAATTTATTCCTTGTGTATATGGGCGGGGTTGGGGTGGGGTTATTGGGCATATGAGAGAGAATAGGTGATGAGGGAAATAACAGGTTTTATATATTGAACTTATTTTTGTTCTTTGTTATGGTGCCGACATTACTATGTTTACATGTCTGTTGTGCTGCAGCAAGTAAGATTTTCATTCCATTTCAGGACATTTGACAATAAAACTTTTTGACTCTCTTAATTTGGATAATGGGATTGATCTGATTACTCTGAGAGTCATCGTGTGTTCAATGGGTCGAACAGGTTCCTTTATATTAAATGAAAAATGAAGTAATAAGCAACGATTGGTTATATAATGTTGTGCTTTAAGACAAGGGCCACAAGCAGAAATACATAGCGCAGCATTCCATACATTTCACAATATGCTGTCTTGACCAAGCAGAAAGCAAAGAAAGTCTTGCCTCCAGCAATATCATTACCACCTTACCTGCATGAGCAGAGATCGTGATTTAATGTAGACAACATTGCATTGCAGATGCAGCACATTTTAATTTTTGTAATGAATTCATGCTTGGGCACCATCACAAAAAAAGTATAAGAGCGTTCAAACATGTGAGACATGTGTTTGACAATTTATTACTCACTTCTGTTTCATTTCTTAGGACAGATACTATACCTCAGCTTGATTCTTTGATTTCAGTAACAATCTTAAATACAGTATGTGCTGGATACTTACACAACTATTTAATGTTTTTCATTTACATCTATGGTAAAGCTGTCTCTTTCTGTTCATTCTACTTGGGTTTGGCTTGACTGTATTCATGTACATTATTATGTGATTTGATTGGACAGCATGCCAGCAAACTGTGCGAATAATAAGCCTAAAGCTATTTTGATCTAACTCTTACAGCTCGACAAGTTCAGATTTTATATTGACGGCAGCGAAACTTGGAATAAATGTTTTTACTAGATCAGACTCTTAGATCTCCCACTTTCAAGGTTTCAGGGTCAGTTTATTGTCACATGTACCAATTAAAGCACAGTGATACTTGAGTTACCATTCTAAGATGGAAGCAGTAATTTTGGACAGCATTGTATTCCACTCGTTCTTCAACTCCATTGTAATGGAGGACCTGGCATGGGGGGACCGCCGTGAGGGAGGTGGGGGTAGAACAATGGACAATGGGGGGGGGGTGGACTAAGGACAATGGGGACCCGGCATGGGAGAACTGTTGGGGTGGGAGGACAAAAGAAGGAGCCGGCGTGCTTTAACGTCAGCGCCGTAGGTTACTGCTATTTGTACAATACAATACATTACAATACTGTTTATTGTCATTTGAACCTCAAATGAAGTTCAAACGAAATTTGGTTTCTGCAGTCATACAAGAAAAGAACCAAGATACACATCAACACAATTTACACAAACATCCATCACAGTGAATCTCTTCCTCATTGTGATGGAAGGCAAAGTCTTGTCTCTCCCTTGCTCTCCATTCTTCTCCCAATGTCAAAGTCAAAGCCCCCGGCGGGCGATGGTAAGTCCCGCAGACATTAATATACATTGTGTATGCAAGCAAATAATATTATTGTGCCTAGTCACATGTGACAATAAAGTATTCCTACTCCTATGACTTGAACTGAATGGTGATGGATCCAATGGGTAAGCCAAACCTCCATCCCAAACAAATAACTGCAGATTCTGATTTACAAATAGACACAAAGTGCTGGAGTAAGGGTTACAATCCAAGAGGTCACCGATCCATGTTCTCCAGAGATGCTGCGTGACCTGCTGAGTTAATCTAGCACTTTATGTATTTTTCTCCATCCCTAATCTTTTACAAATCATTCTCAGCTTGATTACCAAGCCACGAATAACAATGCTTTAAAAAGGTCTTTATGTGATCATTTAACACCTCCAAGCCAGACCCAAGGATTAAGCAAGACGTACATCTTAATAATAATGTGTTTATTTTGTGTTGTTACGCACAAGTGGGGTGTACTTGCACCTTTAAATAGTTAAAAACAAATTACACTTTTTTTTAATTTAAATTTTTACATGGGTTGATTTCATCTTTTTTCATTATTAGCTTAGATGTCACAAAATCAAAATAAAAGAGGGGGGATATTGATGGGAAAAATGTTGATAAATGTAGTTTAGGTTTTAATTTATATGCGTACTGGCCCTTTTTGTCTACAAATATAGCATTGATAAGCGCCAACATAAAAGGTCAGTACCTTTTATGTAAAACTTTGAAATGTTTGCCATCCATAGATAAGTTGCAAACCTATTAATAATTAATCATTTAATACTGATGAAGAAATAACCAAAAAAAAGTGTGAGAATTCAGTGAGAGAAAAGCATTGGTCTGTTGTGCTAGATTCTTCAGAGTTTTCAGTCTGATGATGCATGTCTGGGAAATGACATAAATATATGTTAACTTATTATATCAGTTCAGTTTAATTTATTGTCACTTGCAGTGAAAAGCTTTTTTGTTGCGTGCTAACCAGTCAGTGGAAAGACAATACATGACTACAGTTGAGCCATTTCTTGTGTATAGATACATGATCAGGGAATTTCCCTTATCCTTCTAATCAAGAGGTTCCTAAAACTGCTCCTATGAGACTGTGAATTACCATGCACTTTCTTTTAAACAGCACCTTTGATGATGGTGCATGTTTGATATTTCTTCATCTTAACAATGAGCAGATTGTATGTGGTTTGTGGTGAAGTGTTCATGCAGCAGGAGCTGGAAAAGTATTCATTTTGCTTTATTCCAATTTGCAACATGCCGGTCCTTAAAAGAGGCATTGGTAATACAAACCTTGTGATGACCAGAAAGCTAATATACCCATCACCGCACTAAATTGTGGAGGTCTGACTAAATGGACAGTTTTATAGAACCATTGTCTCCCAGCACCAGCGACCTGGGTTTGAGCTGATTTTCAGTGCTGTCTGTGTGGAGTTTCCATGTTATTCCTGGGATGGTAGGATTTTGCTCCAGGTATTCCAGCTTCCTCCCACATCCCATACATAGATGGACTGGTAGGTTAATTGGCCACTGTAAATGACCCCGATTGAATGTGAGTGGTAGAATCCAGGTTATTTCAGTGAGATGATTGTCGAGAAAATGGGGAACAAATAGGGATTATAAAAAAAAGCCATATATGCATACAGTTAAATCATGCGGAGTATAGTGTTACGGCTGCAGGCGAAGTGCAGATGGAATAAAGAGTGCAAGGATCGCAGTGAGGTATATTGGGGGATCGGGAATACTTAGCTTGTAAGAGATCCATTCAAGGGTCTGATATAGGATTTGTGTAAAAGAGCGGTCGATGGTGTGTACTCGATTGGCAGAAGGGGTATGTTTCCATGTTGTATGTTTTTATGACTATGACACTGCTGTGAATCAGCATGTGAATCTGCTTAGGCAATGAGGTCAATCAATTGACCTCAGTGCCAAAACCCAACGCAGACTGGTAAGGTTCCCAGTCTGTGTGCAGTTGGTTCAGTTAAAGCAGCCAGGATCCTACAATAAAAAATGAGCTTAAGTAAATCAGTGCTGAATTAAACTGATAGAGTAGATGTACTTGTATCGCAGATAGGTGCAGGAATAAATACTTAGGGCATTACAGTTGTGTTATAGATGCTGCAGATGTTACAGATGTTGCCGAAGTAGCTAAGAGTGAAACAGAAAACATATTATTGCATTTTTCAGCATTTATTGTGAAGTCACTTTGGGGAAATAATAATTTAACCAAAACAATTAAACAGAATTGGCAGGTCAACTGATCACAATTTTGGAGAAGTCATAATAAATTCATCTTATACCTGGTCGAAGCATACCATGAGCAGTACGTTCTGTTTGGAGGGATCACAAATCCATGCTTGGACATGGTGCAGAGCAAGGCAACAAGACTGCTAATCAGCCCGCCAATGGCGGAGATACAAGAAAGGAATGAAGAAATGAGGCTCATTTTTATGGAATTATGGATGGTTTGTAAATGGTGTAAGTAAAGGTTAATTTGGTATACAACTTCAAGAAATACCAAGATTAAAGCAAAGTCTCATACTAGCCTAAGGAAGTTTTGAGGAAACCTTGAGGAAAGGTCTCCAGGAAAGCTTCTCCATGAAAAAACGTGATTCACTATTGAGATTGTTGTCTAGTGTGGCGTGATCATTAATTTCAAAACCATTCATGAAGCAGACAACAACATTAACAGGATAATCGTCTCTACTTGGCCAAACAAGCAGCAGGGGCTATTGTGGCTCCTTGCACATGTAACGGTGTGGCTGTTTCAATTCTCACTGCTTCGACAATCTCTGACTTGCATTTGGTCGATTGGTGTGGATCATGGAGGAGCTTCTTTAAAAAAAAATGATGATGAAGGATGCATGGTTATTGTACATGCAAGGGTCTGTCGCATCAATATCCAAAGTGAATCAGGACAAAAACACACAGTTTGGTCCAAATAATATTTAATGTATTCAAACTTTTTTTGTTCATAGTTAGAGCTGCAGATGCTGGAATCTTGAGCAAAACACAAAGTGCTGGAGTGACTCAGCGGGTCAGGCAGCACCAGTGGAGGATAGGTCTTTATTCTTTGGAGCGCAGAAGGTTAAGGGGGGGACTTGATTGAGGTCTTTAAAATGATGAAAGGGATAGACAGAGTTGACGTGGATAAGCTTTTCCCATTGAGGGTAGGGAAGATTCAAACAAGAGGGCATGACATGAGAATTAAGGGACAGAAGTTTAGGGGTAACATGAGGGGGAAATTCTTTACTCAGAGAGTGGTGGCTGTGTGGAATGATCTTCCTGCAGAAGTGGTGGAGGCAGGATCGATTTTAACATTTAAAAGTAAAGTGGATAGGTATGTGGACGGAAAGGGAATGGAGGGGTATGGTCTGAGTGCAGGTAGATGGGACTAGGGGAAAATAAATGGTCGGCACGGACTGGAAGGGCCGAGAAGGCCTGTTTCCGTGCTGTAATTGTTATATGGTTATATGGATAGGCGACTTTTTGCGTCAAGTGTGAACAAGAGTCCCAAAACATTGCCTACCCATTTCCTACACAGATGCTGTCTGATACATTGAGCCATTGATACACTGAGTCAAATGGCGGACAACATGAACCTCCTACATAGGGGCACTTATTATTTGATATTTTCTTAATGATGATGTTTCAGGTTGTAAATTTTAATCTGGTTTTATTGTCATTAAACAAATTAAGTGAGTATTAGGTTGTATTTTGGGAATATTACATCACCAAATTATTCTTAAAATGTGTGTACATTTCATGAAGGAAATACTTGGCCAATGAAAGGACCCTTGAGAGGGTAGGAAAATGTTCACTATACACAACGGCCACAAATGACCATGATCTTTAATTACACGATAATAAGTGGAATAGATTATAAACATTTTATTTTTCATTTTTTGTAGGGTCTATCAACTTTTCTAATCATCTTTGCTGGTGTGGTCTTCTTTCAACTATCAGCAACTATTCATGTGTTAGAAATTTGTTAACAGATTCGCCGGATAGACGGGTTTGTACATTGTACTGTGCTGGCTCGAAGTGCCGAATGGCCTACTCTTGCACCTATTGTCCATTGTCTATTGTCTATTGCTAGAAATGGACAGATCAATTGTGGAATTTTTGGAATGTCAGCTATGGACGTGGGACCGACTGTTATATATTAAAAGGCATCTATCAGGCAGTTAGGGTTTCCCGGTTTCTACATGCACTAGACGTTATTTACGGTGACTGTTTTTGGATGAACCTCTTCTTCCGAAACCAATCATTTAATCAATTTATCACTTTAATCAATGGCTGGTAAATGGGTTTAATGATAATGTGAAGGTGAAGAGAATTGTCAATCAAGTACTCTGAGGAACGTTTCTGGAGATCAGCTTGAAAGAGGAAGTCGCCAGTTTCTTGGGTGCTTTGGTGGAAATTATACACGTGCTTCACGTAGGACCTTCCATCTTGCTTCACTTTCACCAAGATAGTCTTCTGAAAGCTGACTCCTGCAAAGCCGACGCTGTTGGTAGCAGGGTTGATTATTATCCTTGGCCTACCATCTTCTGGGCTGCGGGTCTGGAGTGTTCCATAACCATATGAAGAGTAAGAGTGCCTGGAGTTGACGGGCTGCCACCTTGGTGAGAAGAGAGCGTTCCATGTCACCCTTTTGCTTGAGTCGGAGTTACTGGCCGTCAGCTGGGTTTGGAAACTGTTGCTACGATCATCTCGAGCAGGGTTATTGATCACCCATGGGGATCCCCAGGAACTAGACAAATAATTCCTTGGTATAAAGAGGCTACAATTGACATCAAAATATTTGGCAAACACCAGGGGTGTGGTGGAGTGAAACTGGAATGCAAGGAAAAGTAAATTGTGGACGGAACTATAATGCTCGTTGATGATGGGCGATTGCTTCTGCATGTGGAACAAATGCTGGGGGCTGATCATGGCGTAACGGATTGACTTGAGAACGGTGTCTGTGACCGTGACATCAGGTTGGTTCTTCTTTATCCATTCTTCGATTGCATAATAAATTTCCAGTTCATTTTCCACAACCAGATCGGAGCGTTGGAGCAGGGCAATCATCAGGTCATCGCTAACTGTTTGCCACTCTGGGCTGTGAATGACACTGGACATATTCCAAGCCAGAAACCGCTTGCATCTTTCCTGTAGTTCTTCGTTACCTATCCTGACCGAGTAATGATACCACCTGACCACATGGCCTTGTGGAAAAGCAGTGGCAAGGTGTTGAGTCATGTATTCAATGATGCCATGCTGCAGGGCTGCAATGTGGTACTTGCTGGCTAGTTTATGTAGCGAGACAACTTGATTCAAAAGGATGGTGATTTCACCACTGTACAAGTATCTGGTAAAACAAGACAGAAGCCTCCTGTTACACGTGTATTATTTTACTTATTAATATTAAACTACAGTATATCCACAACTAGCTGGCAGTGGGTATATCGAACGAGCTGCCAGAAAAGGTAGTTGAGGCAGATATTATAACCGTTAAAAAGATACTTGGATACATACATAAATAGGAAAGGGATATGGGCCAAACATGGAAAAATGGGACTAGCTTAGATGGAGCATCTTGGTCGGCATGGACGGCATGGGCTGGAGGGCCTGTTCCACGCTGTACAACTGATCCTAACTAAAATTCAGTGAACAAATCTGCGAACCAGACTATTTGGATGGCACTGTGCATGAACAGTTATTTCAGTTCATTAGTGTCCCTGAGACACACAAGACATCTGGAATAGACATCTGGAAAGTCACAGGCTTCACAATAGGCTTGGAAAATTCCTATTTTTAAATTATGTTTGTCCTTGATTGAAATTCGCTTGGGTAGGCTGCAGGAACATGGTGATACCCAACTCAATTTCCTGGCAAGCATTCTTTCTCTTTATAGGTCCAATTTACCCATCCCAAAATCCTACAATTTTATCCATTCATTTAATCAATTAATATTTATTTGCAAAATGTAATGCTTCCATTTACAGTGGTTACATTGCTGCTTGCCTTGTTGTGTTGTCAAATTTAGGTTAAATGATGGAATTTGTAAGCAAAATACAATGAATAACCAAGCCAAATTACTGATTCTTATGGAACATAATTATCCTTACAGTAAAGAAGTACGTCATTCGACCCATTAAGTCCATGCCAGCTCTCAGAACAATCCCATTAATTCCATGGAGAAAGAAAAGAACTGCAGATGCTGGTTTATACAAAAAAACACAAAGTCCTGGAGTAACAGTGCCTCAGGCAGCATCTCTGTCAAATATGGTTAGGTGACGTTTCGAATTAGGAGTCTGAAGAAGAATCCCAACCTAAAATGCCACCTATCCATGCTCTGACCCGCTGTTACTCCAGCACTTTGTGTCCATCAATCCCATTCCAGAATTATTTCCCCGTAATCTATTCTCCTTGGCATACCCTTCAACTACACCCTGGTTCTCATTCCACACTTCTGCCCTGGGAATAATTTTCAATAGCGAATGAATCTAATAACCAACAAGGCTCTGAGAAATGGGAGGAGCGGAAGGAATGCCCACAATTAGTGGGAAAAATTGGACACTGCAGACGCAGAAATCAGGAGCAAAACATAAACTGTGGATATGACAATGCTGAGGACTATATTCTGCATTCTGTATCTCCTCCTTTGCTCTATCTATTGTACTTGGGTGTGGTTAGATTGTATTGATGTGTAGTATTATTTATTCTAATTGGAATGCATGCAAAACAAAGCTTTTCACTATATCTCGGTGAACATGATAATAATAAACTTAAACCTAAACCTAAAGCTGCTGCCTGACCTGCAGAGTGTTTCCAGCACATTCTGTTTTTATTTCAGATTTTGTGCCTGTTAACTTTTTTTGCTTTTCCTTTCATGACATGATAAATAGTGTGCATTCAGGTGAAGAGTGTGCATATTCTCCTTGCCTGCTGTGTATGCTACCAAGTTGGCTAGTGAGTGCCTGAACGTTAAAGATGCTCTGCTGAAATTTTAGGTCTTTACGCTTTTGTATGCTTTTTAATTCAGCCGGTTCGATCCTGACCATGGGGGCTGTCTGTGTGGAGTTTGCATGTTCTCCCTGTGACTATGTGGGTCTCCTCTGGACACTCCAATTACCTCCCACATCCCAAAGGCGTGTGGCTTTGTAGGTTAATTGGCCTCTGTATTGAGTTTGCGCGTTTTCCCTGTGATCGCGTGGGTTTCCTCCGGGTGCTCCGGATTTCCTCCCACATCCCAAATATGTGCAGGTGTGTAGGATAATTGACCTCTGCAAGAATTGCCCCTAGTCTGTAGGGAGTGGATGAGAAAGTGGGATCACATAGAACTAACGTGAATGGATATGATCGATGGTTGGTGTGGGGTTGGTAGGTTGAAGGTCTTGTTTCCATGCTGTATTTCTAATGTAAACTAAACTAAATCCATTAGACATCTCATTATGGTTATATTGAAGTATAAAGTCATAGGGATACCTGGGCTGCATTTACCTGAGTAGTTTCTCAAAAATGACAGCACATTCAGCTGTTTCACGCAGAACAAGAGTGGTGATACTTTGATTCAGCAGGAGGTCCTCAAAGACATCACTCTGCAGGGCGAGAAGAAGATGGTGAGTGTGGAAGACTTTGACTTCATCTGAGTTCGCCGTGTAGACTTTCAGCATGATGTCACTTGAGTTGGAATTGTGCAGGAGTCCCTGAAGATGATCAATGAGGACTGAAGAATGGTTGATCGTTGCAATTGCGTTGTCATTGTTTAGATCTATTTTCTGAGCTATGTCCAAAAAGGCAACAGAATAAACATAAATTATTTAAAAAGATTATCCAGTATTACAAGAAGGTACAAGGAACTGCAGAAGCTGGATTATACCCGAAAGGCACAAAGTGCAGGAGTAACTCAGCGGGTCAGGCAGCATCCCTGGATAGGTGATGTTTCAGGTTGGGATCCTTCTTCATACTCAAGTCTCAAGTTTGACACAAGTCTGAAGTCGGGGCCTGACCCGAAACATTGCCTATCCATGTTCTCCAGAAATGCTACCTGACCTGCTGAGTTACTCCTGCACTTTCTTTCACTTAAATACTGCATTGCCTTTTACAGCCTATTCGGGATATCTCAAAGCATCTTATAGCTAAAGAAGTTCCCTTAAAGCAAAACTACTGTTGGCTTGCAATGTCAGCCGCAAGCAGGTCTTCAAATATGTTCTGGAGGTATAAAAGGAGCAGGAACAGCTAGGTGCAAGGTTAGTCAGAGCTTACACCAGTTGTGTGGTTGGACATGAGGTTTGGAGTGTGGCCCATCTGGGTGAACAAAGGCGTGGCATGGTGGCGCAGCGGTAGAGTTTTTGCCTTACAACGCGGGTTTGATCCTGACTATGGGTGCTGTCTGTACGGAGTTTTTACGTTCCCAGTGACCATGCAGGTTTTCTCTTAGTAGCCGTGATTTTCTCTCGCAATGGAGGAGCCCCAAGACAGAAAGATCGACATGGCCCTAATGCGGGCAAATGCGATTAGTATAGATGGGTAAAGAAAACATCGTGGACAAGAGAACAACAACATCAGAATATTTCATACATTTTTGGCCTTTATGTATGTCAATTGTTTTAAGGTCAATTCAAATTTAAAGGCAAAAAATCCATTCCCCTGCACTGCTTTTTGTATCCTTTGGCAGGTTGAATTTTAAGACAGCTCCCAGAAGATGCATCTAATAGCATGACGGTTGATGTGTGGGAAAGCAGCAATTAGAGAATCTTACCCGAAGGCAGTCTATGGCTTGCAAAGGGAATTGGATATGTAATTGATTAAATAGATTCCAATTCCAATTCAAGCCACAGCAAAGAGCAGAAGAACAAGGACTAATTGGCCAGTTCATTGGCGAGACCAAGTGCAGGCTCGCCGATCGTTTCGCTGAACACCTCCGCTCAGTCTATCCCTGTCCCTTTACCTCCCCCTTCGACTCCGTCCAAGGACCCAAACAGTCTTTCCAGGGGAGGCAGAGGTTCACGTGCACCTCCTCCACCCTCATCTACTGTATCCACTGTTCCAGGTGTCAATGTCTCTACATCGGCGAGACCAAGCGCAGGCTCGGCGATCGTTTCGTTGAACACCTCCGCTCAGTCCGTCTTAACCTACCTGATCTCCCGGTTGCTCAGCACTTCAACTCCCCCTCCCATTCCCAATTTTACCTTTCTGTCCTGAACCTCCTCCATTGTCAGAGTGAGGTGCAGCGCAAATTGGAGAAACAGCACTTCATATTTTGCTTGGGCAGCTTACACCCCAGCGGTGTGAACATTGGCTTCTCTAACTGCAGATTGCCCTTGCTTTCCCTCTCTCTCCATCCCCTCCCCCTTCCCAGTTCTCCCATCAGTCTTACTGGCTCTGCCTACATTCTATCTGTCCCACCCCCTCCCCTGACATCATTCTGAAGAAGGGTCTCGACCCGAAACGTCACCCATGCCAGAGATGCTGCCTCACCCGCTGAGTTAGTCCAGCATTTTGTGTTACTGCCAAAGAGTGTGCTGAGGGAAGCTGTGGCGTCTTTGAGATTCCACAACTAGTCTGAGAAGGGTCCCGAAACGAAACATCACCTATCCACGTCCTCCAAAGATGCAGCCTGACCCGTTGAATTACGCCAGCACTTTGTGTCTTTTTTTGGCATGTCTTCTTGTTTTGGATTTCACAAATCCTGCATTCTTTAGTGTTCAACTTGAAATGTTGACTCAGTTTCGGAGTGGTGAGTTGGTCCAGCAATTTAATTGCTAATAACTATGGTGGTTGGTTATAGATGAGAATGGATTAATTGTCACCTGTTTCACACAGTCTCTTGCCCAGAGTAGGGAGATCGAGAACCAGAGGCACAAGTTTAAGGTGAAGGATGAATGTTAATAGGCACCTGAGGGGTAACCTTTCACGCAAAGGATGGTAGGTTTATGGAACGAGCTGCCAGAGGCGGTTGTTGAGGCAGGTACTATTGCAGCGTTTAAGAAACATTTAGACAGTTGCATGGATAGGACAGGGAGGGATATGGGCCAAATGCAAGCAGGTGGGACGAGTGTAGATGGGACATGTTTGTCGGTGCGGGCAAGTTGGGCTGAAGGGCCTGTTTCCATGCTGTAAGGTTCTATGACTCTATTAACCTGGTGAGCAAAACACAAAGTGTGGGATAGTGGTAGAAATAGGTACGCACTAGTGTGGGCACTGGGCACAGGAAAGAGAGAGGGGGAAGGGCAGGTATTTTACTTAAAAATGGAAAATTCAGTGTTCATACTATTTAGTTTTATTCTTGAGAGAGAGCATGGAAAGAGGCCCTTCGGCTCACCGATCCGCGGTGAACTGCAATCCCCGTACTGTAATGCTATCCTACACGCTAGGGACAAATTTACGATTATTACCGAAACCAATCAAGCTGTAAACCTTTATGTCTTTAGAGTGTGGGAGGAAACCGAAGCAGTTGGAGAAAACTCATGCGGTCACGGGGAGAACGTACAAACTCCGTGCGGACAGCACCCGCAGTCTGGATCAAACACGGGTCTCCGGTGCTGTAAGGCAGAAGCTATGCCACTGTGCTGCCCCTTGTTCTATTCTACACACCAAGGACAATTTACAGAAGGCAACTAACCTACAACGTCTTTGGAACCTGAGAGGAAACCGGAGCACCCGGAGAAAACCCACGTGGTCACAGACAGAACATACAAACTCCGTTTATACAGGGTTGAACCCGGGTCTCTGGCAGTGTAAGGCAGCAATACTACCACTGTGCCACCCACATTGTGGAGGAGGTTGGACAAAGGGAGAAGGGTAGGTATTACTTAAAATTGGACATTTCAATGTTCATACTGCTATGCTCTGGAAAGTGTATTAAACCACACGAGTCTGACGTTCTGGACTTTGAACAGTTAATCCTTGCTGCTCCTGTCGGTATTGGCAAGATTTTTTGCTTTTGGACTACTTCTACGAGCTTGCCTCATTTGTACTGGTCCTGTCACATTGAAGGTTAAATCAGAAATGTTAACTCATTTGAATATCTAAAGACATCCAAAAGGACCACACTATGTACTTGAGTGGATTCAAGCCCATTTGCACTGAGAGGCTGAGTACACATCAGACCACTTTTAGTTGATATTTACATAAAACAACACACCTCTTGCAATCTTTTCAAATAAATACTTGAACAACAAAATCTATTTAACTTCATAAGGTTTTGCAGAACTAACTTTCTAGTGGTTGACTTCTCTTTTCTTTGCTGTAGTCATTTGGTAGAATGACAACTGGCAGAATACTCTTTCTCCCGTTCTCAGAGCTTAATACAAAGGAGCATGATTCGGCCATATGGCCCCTCGAGTCTTCTTCACCGTTCAATAGATCATGGCCAATCCTGTGCCCAGATTCCTGCCTGATCTCCATATGTCATGGTTCCCTTCAAGCCCAAAACCCATTTATCACAGATGTCACTGTATTCAATGAACAAACCCCCGCAACTTGCTGGAGTAGAAAATCGCAGGGTTGCAGCCCTCTGAGTGAAATCAATTGCCTATTTTCTCTGTCCTTAGAGGCTGCCTGATTTCTTATCATGGCTATGAACACCATTCAATTTTTTAAAAATTATCACATGTACTAAAGTACAGTTAAATATGTTTTGTGCATACACCTCAGCAAGACTATCCTCCGTACATGAGCATAATACCCCGGTCAGTACAGAATATCTTTCAAACATGTAGGAAGGATCTGCAGATGCTGGTTTAAACTGAAGATAGACACAGAATGCTGGAGAAACATAGTGTGACAGGCAGCATCTCTGGACAGAGGGAATGGGTGACGTTTCGGGTCGAGACCCTTCTTCAGACGTGCCATTTAGTCTCTCTTCATATTTTGCTGTTAAAATGAACCACTTAACTGTATCACATTTCACCCACCAAATGTCCGCCCATTCATCCTGTCTATGCTTTCTCGTGATCTATTACCCTCCCACTGACTATTCACCACAGCTCCAGGCTGTGAGCCACAAGCAAATGTAGAGCTTTATGTGCTGCATATCCAAGTCTGTTATTAGTATATCGATAAAGAACATCCAAGATCCAGGAAATCCAAGAACATCCAAGATCCTGGAAATCTTCGCACTCCACCTTTCTCTGCTCGGATAATTAGTTTCCATTTGAAGACAATTTCCTGTTGAGTTGAGTTTTTAGATACAGCGTGGAAACAGGCCCTTCAGCCCACTGAGGCCATGCCGACCAACGATCACCCGTACATTAGTTCTATCCTACGCGTTAGGGACAATTTGCAGAAGCTAATTCATCTACAAACCTGCACGTCTTTGGAATATGGGAGGAAACTGGAGCACTTGGAGATAGGTCATAGGTCGAAGATACAAACTCCACACTGACAGTACCCATAGTCAGGATTGAACCCGAGTCTCTGGCGATATAGTGCAGCAAATCTACCACTGCGCCGTCTATTTATGCCGCTAACAACCATTTAAACCAAATTTTGCTCTCCAGCAATTTGTGTGGAAAGTTTATGACTGTTACTATATCAAAATATTCTGCATATTGTTACTAATTTGTAACTGAAAGTTCTGATCCTGTAGTATTAGAGTTGAAAAAGTTCAATGAGACATGAAGAACATTTTAAAACTTTAAGCCGAATGGAATTAAAACAATATTTCCAATGCATCTTTATTGAAAATAATATTTATGCACAATACTCTTGACGGAATTATTCTAAATCCGACTGGTATTTAATCCACTTACACTATTTTGAAAATAGAGAAAAAATGTTTTATAAAAACATAAACAATCTATTTTGTAAATGTTTTCATAATTATAATCTTTTCACATGACAAGGAAGCCAACATTTCTGAGGTTCATCAAAACAACAAAATATTATTCTCGACACATCTTCCCATTGTAACATAGGTTGAAAGCTGCCTCCACAACAATGCTTGACGTACAGTATTTCACAAAGCAATGAAAGATAGATGCATACAAAGGCAGAGAAGTAACCTCAAAACCACTTCCCCCTACCTCCTTCAGCGATGGCACTTAATAAAATCAAAGTAGCGAAGGGAAGAAGACATCTCATTTTGCTCGAACGTCTCCTGAAGAACGTTGTCTCGACGGTGCCCATGTTGTGTGAAAACTCACTCAGAATACATGTGGATCACTGGACACTTATGTAGGACACGATTTCTTTTCAGCTGCCCCTCACCGTAAAGTCTCCTTTTATTGGTGGATTCTGGACTTTGCTGCCATGGAAACTGGTTCAAATCTGATTTCTGTTCATCGCTCTGCTATGTTGGATGAATCTGCACAAAAGAATGCGGATGAAGGTCAAAAAGATGCAACTACATTTTAAAAATTCGGCAGGCGATAATATTCTTTGTCTTGTAACTTCGGTAGTGGATTAGATAAGTCAAGGCAGATCAAAGAAAAAGGCAGGTTATGCAGGCGTCGGCTGTTTTTTATATATTTAAACAGAAAAAGTCAACTAAAGTAAGAACTTTCATTTGCACAGAACATTTACTGAAGTTAACCTTCTGAAGGTTCTTTGCAGAAATGTTGTTGGAAAACTTGACAAAGAGCAAAGGTCATGTGCTTTTAGACAGGTAATTACGACAAAGACAAAGTCCATTCCAGCACTCATATGCACTTGTCCTCATTAAGGTTAATATATATTGAATGGGTTGAGGGGTGAGAGTTATTCGGAATACCTTGAAGGTTGAGAAAAAGGTGGTGCGGTTTAGAATCAGTGTCATACAGCATGGAAACAGGCTCTCTGGCCCAACTCATCATAACCGATCAAGATGCCCCAATTACAGCTAGTCCCATTTGCCCACGTTTGCCCAATATTCCTCTAAACCTGTCCTTTCCATGCAGGTTTCATCAAAATAATCTGACATCAGACATTTCCAAGCACTTGTCCATGTGTATTTTAAATGTTATTATAGTATCTGCCTTAACTGCCTCCTCTGGCAGTTCGTACCATTTACCCGCCACCCTCTGAGTGTTTAGTTTATTTTAGTTTAGTTTAGAGTCCACGCCGACCAGCGATCCCTGCACATTAATACAATCCTACACACACTAGGGGCAATTTACAATTTTACCAAGCCAATTAAACTACAAATCTGTATACCTTTGGAGTGTGTTAGGAAACCAGAGCTCCCGGGAAAAACCCACACAGGTTACGGGGAGAACGTACAAACTGCGTACAGACAGCATTCGTAGTCAGGATCAAACCCGGGTCTCTAGCGCTGTAAGGCAGCAAATCTACCACTGCACCACTCTGCAGCCAAATGAAAGCAATTCCCCTCAGATTTCCTTAAAATCTTGCCCCTGTAACTTTAAACATATGTCCTCTGGTTCACGAATCCCCTACCCTGTGTAGAAAATACTCTGTGCATTCATCCTGTTTATTTTGGGGACATGTTTATAGATTTGTGACCTTTGGCCGCTGATAGCACAGTCATGGTGCCATTACATTGGATAGAGTGGAAGTGGAGAGGATGTTGCCACTGGTGGGAGAGTCTAGGACTAATATATTTCCGGAGTCATTCGTAACTGTCACTGTATGTCATGTTGTTACTTGTGGGTGGAGCACCAAGGCAAATTCCTTGTATGTGAATACTTGGCCAATAAACGTACTTACTTACTTAGGACTAGAGCTCACAGCCTTTGAATTAAAGGACGTTCTTTTAGGAAGGAGATGAGGAAGAATTTCTTTAGCCAGTGGGTGGTGAATCTGTGGAACTCTTTGCCACAGAGGGCTGTGGAGGCCAGGTCAGTGGATGTATTTAAGGCAGAGAGAGATAGATTCCTGATTAGTACGGGTGTCAGAGGTTATGGGGAGAAGGCAGGAGAATGGGGTTAGGAGGGAGAGAGATCAGCCATGAGTGAATGGCGAAGTGGAGGATGGGCTGAATGGCCTAATTCCGCTCCTAACACATATGATATGATATTAAGAAATTATCCTACATAGATATAGTGGCACTTCGGATCAAGCCCTGAATCAGCTGGTACAGCTGCTGCCTCATGGCGCCAGAGACCCAGGTGCAATCCTGACCTCGGGTATTGCCTATGGGGAGTTTGTGCGTTCTCCCTGTGACTGCGTGGGTTCCCTCCAGATGCACCGGCCTCCTCCCACATCCCAAAGATACACGAGGCTGTAGATCAATTGGCCCCCTGTTGTGGGGTTTTGTTTGCTCCAGATTCCAGCAGCTACAGTGTCTTGTGTGTCCAACGTAAAGACTGCAGATAGTTATACCGCTAAAGGTAATTGCATTGGCTGATGCAGTTGAAAGAGTTTGAAGATTTAGAAGTTACAAAATGGATTTTGCTGTAGATTTAGAAGGAACAAAATGAATGCCTAACCTTTCTCCTACTACACTAGCGAGAGTTCAACACAATAACATGAATGTTTTTGCCTTTCTTCCACAACACTAGCGAGATTACGCCACAATAACATGAATGTTTTTGCTCTATGATACAAACAATCAGAAAGACGTTCAGACAACTCAGTTCCTGCCCTTTACTCTACAGATTATAATGTACAACAATAATAATATACTTCATTGTCGTTACACATAAGTGCAACGAGATTTGGTTTGCAACTTCCATCCGATGTCATAACTTAAACGACTAATAAAATTTAGGTTTAGATTCCCCAAGAACAGGGCTTGTGAAAAGAGCATGAGAACAGTGAAAGTCAAAATCAAAACAGACTAAAGTGCAGATGTGTCTGTGCGACGTGACCATCCGAGGGAGACAGTCCATGGGGTGGGGGGCACTCAGCAGGGCCGGTTCAGAGCCGCTATAGCTCTGGAATGAAGCTGTTCCTGAGTCTGGAGGTGCGGGCGTAGAAGGCCTTGTAACGTCTGCCGGAAGGGAGTAGTTCGAACAGTCCATTACAAGGGGGAGAGGGGTCTTTATGGATGCTGACGGCCTTCCTAAGGCACCATGTGTGGTAGATGCCCTCCAAGGCTGGTAGCGGTGTCCCAATAATCTTTTGCGCTCTGTGGACGACGTGCTGAAGAGCTCTCCTCTCCGCCTCCGTGCAGCTGAGATACCACACAGAGAGGCCATACGAGGTCTAATTCGATGGGTACTTACATTTTTACTTGTCTGAGATATTATCTTGCTTTCAACTGTAAATTCAAAATGTAATACCGTGAAAACATTTTATGTCAGAATATTTTCAAGAAACATACATGGATAGAAACGATTTAGAGGGGTAAATTTGACCAATACAGACAGGTTGGACTAGTGTAGATGGGGCCTCTTGGTTGGCATGGGCAAGTTGGATCCAAGACTACCTGGCACAGCAACAATTTGTTTGAGTTTTATTACTGTCAGCTGTTTTAATGCCACAAATACTTTTGTGGTGCTTAGATCAGCATTTCATTTTTTTTTAAATCACTGAATGCAAATTACATTTTGAGGAGCATTGTACTCCACCTTAATTCCCTTCTTTCCTTCCCTTGAAAGCAATCAACTGGTGCAAACATTTCCAGTTTGGCCTTTGGGGCCATCAGCAATCTATAACCATCCATGTAAAACATTGGAGCTTCCGGATGGCACAGTGGCGCATATTGTAGAGCTGCTGAGCGCCAGAGCCGCGGGGTCGATCCTGACCTCAGGTGGAGTCTTGCAGTCTCTGTGAAGTTTGCACATTCATGACCCCCCATGTGAGTTTCCTCCGGGTGTTCCAGTTTCCTCCCACATCCCAAAGATGTGCAGGTTGGTAGGTTGCTTGGTCATTTAAATTGCTGTCTGTGTGTGTGAAAATTCCCCATTGTGTCTAGGGAGTAGATGAGAAAATTGGATAACATAGAACTAGTGTGAGCGGGTGATCAGTGTGGACTCAGTGGGCCAAAGGGCATATTTTCATGCTGTATCTCTATCTAAACCAAACTTACAATTAAACACGCAACATCAGAGAATAAAAAACATAAAGTGCTGGCGGAACTCAGCGGGTCAGACATTGGGTCTCCAGAGTACATGCATGGGTGACGGTTAGGGTGAGGACCCTTCTTCACACTGATTGTAGTAAGGGGGAGAAAGCTGGGGATGGGACAAAGTGTAGCATCTATCTTTTTAAATAACTAATAATATGTTGTATTTATGTGCCTCATAGGTGGCCCTCGGACTATCTTTGATCTATCTGGCTGGGTCTATCTTGCACTAAACGTTATTCCCTTATCATGTATCTCTATACCGTCACTGTTACTTTGGGCTGAAAGGCCTGTTTCCACGCTGTATGTCTGTGACTCTATCTACAAAATGCATTGCAGTTACCCACCCAGACTACTCCAGCAGCAACCTCCAAACACGTGACTTCAGACTTGAGTTTGAAGAAGGGTCCCTTCCTGAAACATCACCTATCCATGTTCTCCAGACATGCTGCCTGACCCACTGAGTTACTCCAGCATTTCTGCCGTTCTCTGACTCCAAGTACAAGACGGACAAAGGCTTTAGATGCAGGAAACATTGCCGCCTGCTGTTTCTCTGCTAAATTGCATGCCATCCTGAAACTATATCATAGGTCCTTTATTCTTCAGACTTTGTACTTTACAGATACAGTGCGGAAATAGATCCTTCGGCCGATCGAGCCCGCGCAGACCAGCGATCACCACACTATAACTGGCACTATCTTACACACTAGGGACACCTGCCCTAAGGCTTGTCGGTCGACGGGACTGGGAGGAAGCTGGAGACGTCCGGGCGCTAAGAATGGGCCGGTAGGAGGATGAACTAGGGTACTGCCTCCAGTGCCTTCAAGGTCAGCTGCAGGAAGGGTTGCCAACTGTCCCGCATTAGCCGGGACATCCCGTATGTTGGGCCAAATTGGTTTGTCCCATACGGGACCGCCCTTGTCCCGTATTTGACTGGTACTACTCGGGTCGAGGGGACTGTCGGGTCGGAGTGCAGCCAACGACCCCGCCTCACCCGTCCCAACGTAGTGCAGCCCATGGAGTGCAGCAGCAGCAGCGCATCGCCCGTGGCCCCGTCGGTCGGCAGCCCGGCCAGCTGTCCGACCTTCGCTTACCGTTGACACCACTACCACCACCCCTCCTTCTCATGGCCGATCCTTGGTTCATTTGGATGGGGCGCCGGACTTTGCTCACGACGTCGCGCGGCCCGCGCCAAAACTCCTCAGCTGGCCTGCCGGCTGGGCTTTGTGTGCAGTCCAGCCAACTCATCATTCCCCCAGCCACGGCCCAGTCGGTCAACAAATTGCCGTCAGGAATTTGTCCCGTATTTTGACCTTTTGTCCCTTATTTGGGAGTGAGAAAGTTGGCAACCCTAGCTGCAGGAGGTGTTCTCGGGACACATAGATGGCCGGGCAAGGAGAAGAGAGGAACGTCGCTCTGCGGGAACGTCTTCAGCACTGAGAGCGTGGGACAACTGGACTTTGAACTTGGTGAAATGGCGCCAAAAATGGCGGCAACAGCATGTGTAATATATGCAAAAAGAATTTCACTGTGGAGATGCATATGTGACAATTAAAGCAACATTGAGCTAATGAAATAACATTTTTCCCGAAGCCAATTAACCTACAAACCTCTACAGTTCGTCTGCAGTGTGGGAGGAAACCGGAGAAAACTCACGTTCCAGAGCCCAGTTTGTGTATCTGGGCCGATGAATTCTCAATGATAGGGCAATAAAACATGCAGGTGGTTGGAATTGAAGGAACACCAGGATCTAGGGAACTCTTGTGTAGGAAGGAACTGCAGGTGTTGGTTTAAACTGAAGATAGACACAAAAAGCTGGAGTAACTCGGCAGGACAGGCAGCATCTCTGGAGAAAAGGAATTGGTGACGTTTCGGGTCGAGACTCTTCTTCAGTCTGATTTATAACAACCGCTAAGAACATTAAGAAGACTTAACAATGTCCATTTGCATTACTGGGTCTTTACAGTCTCATGAAGTCTGAAGAGTAGACTTTGGTAGACGTTCTACCATGGCTGAAGATTTGGGGTTTATTTGTGGTAGAGTTGCACAAGGAATGATGAAGATACGAGGAACTGCAGATGCTGAAATCGGGATCAAACCCGGGCCTCTGGCGCTGTAAGACAGCAAACTTTACCACTGCGCCACCATGTTCAGTAGTGTCTGTAGTTAAGTTCGGTTTTGAAGAGCAGCTCCAATTTCCAAAGAATGGTCTCAACCCGAAATGTCACCTATTCTTTTTCTCCAAAAATGCTGCTTGATCCACTGAGTTACTCCAGCTTTTTGTGTCTATCTTCCATGTAAACCAGCATCTGCAGTTCCTTCCCACGCCACACATATCAAAATTTTAACAGTGCTTCACAGAATGATGCTCCACGCAGCATCCATGCATGGACAGACTTCATATGGACTGTTGTTTATCAGTGATGCTCCACTTAAATTTCAAAGAGCAAATATGGATTAAGAGCACATACGCTAAGCTTTATATAGATGTATTCGCAATATGTACACACAATGCATTTGACAAATGCAAGCTATCTGCTTCCTGAGGGAGAAAATGGACTGGCCCAAAGCTCCTGGACTGGAATAATAAAAGACTGCAATAATGACCAAGCAAACTGAGCTTTCTATCGCTGCTAGTACATTTATTCTACAGCAATGAGGCCGTCTACAGTTTAAGAAGCTTGGCTCTTGCAACTTGGATTTTCTCTTAAAAACCTTCATAATTTACTAATTTTATTTTATTTCTGACCAAACATCCAAAAGAAACCAGTCTTAGTCTGGGCACAAAGTGCTGGAGTGACTCAGCAGCTCGGGCAGCAACTCCGAAGGTGTTTCGGGTTGGGACTCTTCTTCCATCTGAAACGTCACCTATCCATGTTCTTCAGAGACGCTGCCTGACCCGCCAAGTTACTCCAGCACTTTGTGTCCTTTTGTGTAAAACCCGCATCTGCAGTTCCTAGTTTCTACATTTTCCTGCGAGATCTCCTCAAGGAAAGGAAAAAAACAATCGCGACCTGAAACGTTACCTATCCATCTTCTCTAGAGATGCTGCCTGACACACTGAGTTGCTCCAACACTTCGTGTCTTTTTCTGTATTAAACCAGCATGTGCAGTTCTTTGTACCTACAAATTTAGTCTGCACCTGACTGGCAAAAACAACAATAATTGAATGTTGTCACATCACAGAATTTTGTTCAAGAACTCCTTAAGTCATGTATACTGATTGGAAAATTGCCACAGCAGTTATTTTCCTGCCTTACAATGCTTCGGGAAGAAGGGTCCCGACCAGAAACGTCACCTATTCATGTACTCCGGAAAGGCTGCAGGGAAACCAACTAAGGAACAAAGGCAGGTTATAGTTTAACTAATATTGCACTATTAAAATATTAAAAAATACTTACTCTTTTATCAGAAGGTTTTATAACAGTTGCATAGGCACCTTGAAGTAAAATGGGGCTTGAAGGTAAGAAGGAGCTCAGCACTCTGTGTCAATCACCATGTTGCAATAATCTGATAAAGCCTTTAGTCAAACAGTAACACCAAGCCTAGTTACTTTACCGATGTGCAACAGGAAGCTAGGCCAGTATCAGCTGGCAATTACAGTCTGTGCACACTCATTACTGCTGTTTGCCTTGCCACAGTCACCAGCCCAGATGATCAACTGAGCCTCAACAAAATGTCAGCTCATGCTTCATATCAATGACAAAGAGAAAATGATGTTCGTAAAGCAGGAATAAGCAACTGCCGATGCTGATTTACATAAAAGGACACACGTGCTCTAGAACTCAGTGGGTCAGGCAGCATCTCTGGAGAACTTTTCAGGTTGGGACCCATCTTCAGAGCTGATCCTGACTCCAGTTACTCAAGCACTCTGTGTCCAAACAACCGTCCCACCCTATTCCCCCACCCCCACCCCCCTTCTGCTACTTTCTTCCCTCTGGCTTCACCATCCACAATTCTTCAAACCGGTCACACATTCCGATCTTACCCCTGGCCTTTGTTCCAACCATCCGCTTATCAATACAAAACCCTTGCCTTGGTCAACATATTACCTGCCACATTTTGGTCTGCTTGTCCCCCTTTTCCAGTTTTCATCTCCCCCCCTCAACAAATCAGTCTGAAGAAGCATCTCGACCTGAAACGTCACCTATCCATGTTCACCAGAGATGCTGCCTGACCAGCTGAGTTACTCCAGGACTCTGTGGGGCCCATACTGGTATTGCATGTAGGGTCCTTCTAGGGTTGCCAACTGTCTCACTCCCAAATAACAGAAAAAAAGGTCAAAATAAGGGACAAATTCCCAACCGCAATTCGTTGACTGACTCGGCCTTGGCTGGGTGAATGATGAGTTGGCCCGGGTGCTGGACTGCACACAAAGCCCAGCTGGCGGGCCAGCTGGGGAGTTTTGACCCGGCACCTCATCCAACCCATGAACCGATGATCGGCCATGAGAAGGTGTTGTCGGCGGTAAGCGAAGGTCCGAAGGTCGGACAGCTGGCCGGGCTGCCGACCGACGGGACCATGGGCTGCTGCACTCCATGGGCTGCACTACGTTGGGATGGGTGAGGCAGGGCCGGACAAAGCGCTCCGACCCGACAGTCTCCTCGACCCGAGTTACAGCAGTCAAATACGGGACAAGGGCAGTCCCGTACGGGATAAACCAATTTAGCCCAACATACGGGATGTCCCGGCTAATACGGGACAGTTGGCAGCCTAGATCAGTCATAAATAGAACTGAAAACCACAGTCGCTTAATCCCCTTTGTTTTCTCTACACTTCCGCTTTCTTGCAACTTAAAACTGATTTGTTTTCTGACTCTTCCAGTTGAAGAGTCCTTGACCCGAAATATTGACTCTCTCCACACAGATGCTGCCTGACCTGCTGAGCATTCCAGCATTGTTTGTGCTTGGATAGGAAAGGCATGAAGTGGATAAACAAGGGAATGTAGAAGTCGATTTACACAAAATGACACAAAGTGCTGGAGTAACTCAGCAGGCCAGGCAGCATCTCTGGATAGGAGGATGCATGAATAGGTGAATCAGCCTGAAAAATGGCGCGGAGCTGAAACGTCACCAATCCTTGTTCAAGGGTCAGGAAAGTCCTGGCCCCATTGCAGTCGCGGGGCTGGAAACTGGAAGTCTCCTAAGCTAATTGAGCAACAACCATCATTTATTACAACAAGTGACGGTTCCCACTGATTGTCGCCGGAAGCTTGCGTCCTTTTCAGGACAGACGATGACAGCGACGTTAACATTTGTAACAAGATGGACGCGGAACGAAGAAGAAGGGAAGTCTTATTGCCGTATGCCTTGAAACACAGAAGAGCAGCAGGAAACACAGAGAGGGAGCGGTGGGAGAGGTTCTCACAGAACCCCCATTGGAGAGAGGAAGGGGAGTTTCTGGTATGGGCCTAATGCGTGCAAATGGGATTAATGTGGGTAGGCCTCACAGCAGGAACAGACGAGATGAAACAGAAGGGCACGTTTCGGCATTGAAAATCTCAATGATTCTTTCACTCAATGAGGCACGGTGGCGCAGCGGTAGACAATAGACCCGGGTTCAATCCTGACAACGGGTGCAGTCTGTACGGAGTATGTCCGTTCTCCCTGTGACTGCATGGGCTTTCTCCGGGTGCTCTGGTTTCCTCCCACACTCCAAAGGCATACAGGTTTGTAGGTTAATTGGCTTCGGTAAGATTGTAAATTGTCCCCGGTGTGTAGGATAGTGCAAGTGTACAGGGGGATCGCTGGTCGGTGCGGACTCAGTGGGCCGAATGGCCTGTTTCCGTGTTGTATCTCTAAAGTTTAAAGTTTATAGGCGGCAGTTCTGGCAGAGCAGAGCTTGTGATGCGTACAATGGATAAGTGGAGTTGACACAATATAATATTCTTAGTTTAGTTTAGTTTAGAGATACAGCGCGGAAACAGGCCCTTCGGCCCACCGGGTCAGCGCTGACCAGCGATCCCCGCACATTAACACTATCCTACACCCACTAGGGATAGTTTCAAATTTCCCAAGCCAATTAACCTACAAACCTGAGTGTCTTTGGAGTGTGGGAGGAAACTGAAGAAACTGAAAACCCACGCAGGTCACACGGAGAACGTACAAACTCCGTACAGACAGCACCCGTGGTCGGGAAGGAACCCGGGTCTCCGGCGCTGCATTCGCTGTAATGCAGCAACCCTACCGCTGTGCCATCAATATAACATCAATTTCTTCTTTAGATAAATAAAATGCAAAACGGAATGAGTAACATAACATGCTGGAGTTTAGAAGAGATGAGACTTGATTGAAACATAAAAGATTCTAAAGGATCAAAGCAGGGTGCAAAGTGAAGCCAGTCACAATAGCTGGCAACAACATCTGCCTCCACCACAAACACAATTCTTGATGGAAATTCAACATGTCTCCAAGGATTCTTACTAATTTCGACAGGTATACTGTCGGCACCCTATTGCGATGCATCACAGCTTAGTATGGTAACTGTTAGCAATTGCAGAGAACTGTGAATTCAACCCAGCCCATCACACAAACCAAAGATAAACACAAAATGCTGGGGTAACTCAGCGGGTCAGGCAGCGCAGCATCTCTGGATAGAAGGAATGGGTGACATCTCAGGTTGAGACCCTTCTTCAGACCCAAAGGGCCTTGACCCAAAACGTCACCCATTCCTTCTCAAGTTCAAGGGAGTTTATTGTCATGTGTTCCTGATAAGACAATGAAATTCTTGCTTTGCTTCAGCACGACAGAACATAGTAGGCATTTACTACAAAACAGATCAGTGTGTCCATATACCATTATATAAATGTATACACACATGAATAAATAAATTGATAAAGTGCTAATAACAGATAATAGGTTATTAATGATCAGAGTTTTGTCCAAGCCAGGTTTAATAGCCTGATGGCTGTGGGGAAGTAGCCTTTCCTGAACCTGGTTGTTGCAGTCTTCAGGCTCCTGTACCTTCTACCTGAAGGTAGCAGGGAGATGAGTGTGTGGCCAGGATGGTGTGGGTCCTTGATGATGCTGCCAGCCTTTTTGAGGCAGCGACTGCGATAAATCCCCTCGATGGAAGGAAGGTCAGAGCCGATGATGGACTGGGCAGTGTTTACTACCTTTTGTAGTATTTTCCTCTTCGGGGCGCTCAAGTTGCTGAACCAAGCCACGATGCAACCGGTTAGCATGCTCTCTACTGTGCACCTGTAGAAGTTAGAGAGAGTCCTCCTTGACAAACTGACAGGAAGTAGAGGCGCTGATGTGCTTTCTTGATAATTGCATCTGTGTTCTCAGACCAGGAGAGATCTTCAGAGATGTGCACGCCCAGGAATTTGAAGCTCTTGACCCTTTCAACCATCGACCCAATGATATAAACGGGACTGTGGGTCACCATCCTACTCCTTCCAAAGTTCACAATCAGTTCCTTGGTTTTGCTGGTGTTATTGTGCTGGCACCATATGGACAGTTGCTTGATCTCTCTTCTTTACTCTGACTCATCCCCATCAGTGATACGTCCCACAACAGTGGTGTCACCAGCGAACTTGATGATGGAGTTCGCACTGTGACCGGCTACACAGTCATGAGTATAGAGTGAGTACAGCCGGGGGCTGAGCACGCAGCCTTGAGGTGCTCCTGTGCTGATTGTTATTGAGGCTGACACATTTCCACCAATACGGACAGACTGGTCTGTGAATGAGGAAGTCGAGGATCCAATTGCAGAGGGATGCGCAGAGACCCAGTTCTGCGAGTTTGGTAACCAGCTTGGAGGGGATGATTGTGTTAAATGCCAAGCTGTAATCAATGAAGAACAGCCTGACATATGGGTTTTTGTTGTCCAAGTGGTCCAAAGCGGAGTGGAGGGCCAGCAAGATCGCTCTCCAGAGATGCTGCCTGTATCGCTGAGTTACTCCAGCATTTGTGTCTGTGTTCGGTGTAAACCAGCATCTGAACTTCCTTCCTGCACATATCCCCATCATCGACTCCATCTAGAATATACTTCATGCTGCCTCAGGAAAGCAACCAACATAATCAAGGACCATAATTCACATCCCGGTCATTCAATCTTCTCCCCTCTCTCTTTGGACTGAAGATATAAAAGCTTAAAAGCATGTAGCACCACATTCAGGAACGGCTGCTTCCCCACAGTTATTGTACTCTTGAACGGAACTCACACACGCTTAAGGAAGAAAGGCTCACGATCTTCCATACTACCTCATTGTGGTTCTTGCACTGTTTTTATCTGAACTTTCTCTGAAACACTGTATTCTGCACAATTCAATTTCCCTTTCACACTACTGGTTGAACTCACATGTAGTGTGACTGACGTGGCTATCACACCACGTTTGTCACTGTATTTCAGTTCATATGACAATAATAGATCAATAACCAATACTGATAGATACGGGGAAGATGGTTCCTCCAGTTGGAGAATTTTGACGTGTGGTAACAGTATTAAGGGGCTGACAATTTGAAGCAGAGTTGAGACCAGTTTTTTTCCTCTCAGAAAGATATGAATGTTTGGAACCCTCTTCCTCAAAGGTCCGTGGAAGCAGAGTATTTGAATAGTTTCACAGAGCTGGATAGTTACTTAATTTTAGCTCTTAGAGATACGGCGTGAAGACAGTCCCTTGGGTCAACCCGTGCCGACCATCAATCACCTGTTCACGCGAGTTCTCTGTGGTCCCACATTCGCATCCTACACACGATCACCCGTACACTAGTTCTATCCTACGCGTTAAGGACAATTTACAGAAGCTAATTAGCTGACATACCTACACGTCTTTCGAGTGTGGGAGGAAACTGGAGCATCCGGAGAAAACCCACACGGTAACAGGGAGAACGTACAACAGCACCCGTGGTCAGGATCAAAACCAGGACGCTGGCGCTGCAAGGCAGCAACTCTACCGCTGCGCCACCGTGCCGCCCAGACTGGGCTTTGTTTCCTGTGAAAATGCTCCCGCTGAGATTTGTTCAGTTTAATTTATTGTCACCTGTACCGAGGTACATAGAAACATAGAAAATAGGTGCAGGAGTAGGCCATTCGGCCCTTCGAGCCTGCACCGCCATTCAATGTGATCATGGCTGATCATCAACCTGCCTTCTCTCCATACCCCCTGATCCTCTTAGCCACTAGGGCCACATCTAACTCCCTCTTAAATATAGCCAATGAACTGGCCTCAACTACCTTTTGTGGCAGAGAATTCCACAGACTCACCACTCTCTGTGTGAAAAATGTTTTTCTCATCTCTGTCCTAAAAGACTTCCCCCTTGTCCTTAAACTGTGACCCTGTGTTCTGGACTTCCCCAACATCGGGATCAATCTTCCTGCATCTAGCCTGTCCAACCCCTTAAGAATTTTGTAAGTTTCTATAAGATCCCCCCTCAATTTCCTAAATTCTAGCGAAAGACAATACATGATTACAATCGAGCCGTTTTACAGTGATTAGATACATGATAAGGGAACGAGATTCGTATTTGTACGAAATCTCAGCATCGCACCCCCTCATCTTCAGCGACAACACTTCAGTTTAGTTTAGAGGTCCAGCGCAGAAACCGGCCCTTCGGCCCACCGACCCACGCCGACTAGCGATCTCCGCATATTAACGCTATCCTACACACACTAGGGACATTTTTCTCAATTTACCAAGCCAATTTACCTACATACCTGTGCGTCTTTGGAGTGTGGGAGAAAACCCACCCGGTCACGGGGTGAACGTACAAACTCCGCACAGACAGCACCCGTAGTCGGGATCGAACCCTGGTCTCCGGCAACTGTAACGCCAAGCCACCGTGCCGCCTGAAGCACTTCAGTCACCCGCGTTGCAAAGGGCTGCCATTTTAATATATTTATTCACTGCTTGGGTTACCTTGAGCAGGATAGTTACTTTCTATATCACCCATTTCCAATGCAGCTGCAACTTAACATTACACTGGAAATAAATCAGTGATTGCATATTGAGGAGAATTGAAAAAGCTATGATTTAATTAATGAAGGCCACTGATTACTGAAGAGACTCTTCAAAACCTGCAGACATTTTTTTCCATAATGAGTTTGCTTAGTGCTTTGAAATAATCTCAATAAACCAAGGACATGTACTTGGTATTCATAGAACTTTAATGACTTCAATGCATCTTCAATGCTCTGCAGCACTCAAGCAAATTAAAACCATAAGAAATAATATTAGGTTATAAAACTTATCAACCCTTTAGAAATAAATGGTTGCCTCTACCTTCTGCCTCTCCTTGCTGTCTGGTTTAATGACACATACAACGACAATGTTCCCTCTACTTACAAAACAGAATTAACCCTGAGCTTGCGATCAACCTGATGAACAGAATCTTTCTTCCCTCAGGGTGGAAACGCCAACAGCTGAAGAAGGTCTGAACAAGGGCCTATTTCTTCTCTCCAGAGATGCAGCCTGACCCGCTGAGTTAGACAATAGACAATAGACAATAGGTGCAGGAGTAGGCCATTCGGCCCTTCGAGCCAGCACCGCCATTCAATGTGATCATGGCTGATTATCCCCAATCAGTACCCCGTTCCTGCCTTCTCCCCATACCCCCTGACTCCACTATTTTTAAGAGACCTATCTAGCTCTCTCTTGAAAGCACCCAGATAACCTGCCAACACCGCTCTCTGAGGCAGAGAATTCCACAGACTTACCACTCTCTGTGAGAAAAGGTGTTTCCTCGTGTCCGTTCTAAATGGATTACTCCGTAATCTTATACTCCAGCATTTTGTGCCTATCTTCGGTGTAAGCCAGCATCTGCAGTTCCTTCCTACACAAAGATGAGAGGACATAGGTTTAAGGTAAGAAGGGGAAGGTTTAAGGGAGTCGTGTGGGGCAAGTCATTTTACACAAAGAGAGGTGGGTGCCAGGAACGTGTTGCCAGTGGGTGGGGGCAGGTGCAATAGTGGTACAGACGCTCCCTGATTTACGATGCTTCGACTTGCGATATATCGACTTTACGATCGGCAAGCGCTCGGCAATGGGAGCGAGCCGCACGCCACTTCCCTCCCTGCACCCACCTACATTAAAAGTCTTCTCACCCACTACACCACCTTCAGGTCCCTCAGATCGGCCGACTTGGGGTTGCTGAACATCCCGCGGTCTAGGCATAAGCTCAGGGGCGACCATGCCTTTGCGGTTGCAGCTCCTAGTCTGTGGAACAGCATCCCCCTCCCCATCAGACTGATTCCTGGGATGGCAGGACTTTCATATGAGGAAAGATTGGATAGACTCGGCTTGTACTCGCTGGAATTTAGAAGATTGAGGGGGGATCTTATAGAAACTTACAAAATTCTTAAGGGGTTGGACAAGCTAGATGCTGGAAGATTGTTCCCGATGTTGGGGGAGTCCAGAACAAGGGGTCACAGTCTAAGGATAAGGGGGAATTCCTTTAGGACTGAGATCAGGAAAACATTCTTTACACAGAGAGTGGTGAGTCTCTGGAATTCTCTGCCACAGAAGGTAGTTGAGGCCAGTTCATTGGCTATATTTAAGAGGGCGTTAGATGTGGCACTTGTGGCTAAAGGGATCAGGGGGTATGGAGAGAAGGCAGGTACGGGATACTGAGTTGGATGATCAGCCATGATCACATTGAATGGCGGTGCAGGCTCGAAGGGCCGAATGGCCTACTCCTGCACCTATTTTTCTATGTTTCTATATTTCTATCAGAACTGCCCCCTCCATCGACTCCTTTAAGTCTAGTCTAAAAACGTATCTGTTCTCCCAAGCCTTTCCTGACGTCCCCTGAGTGAGGGCTATTTGTATATATGTATGTAGCCTGCTTGTGTATACTACTCTTATAACAAATGTAAAGCACTTTGGTCAACGAGAGTTGTTCTTTAAATGTGCTATAGAAATATATGTGACTTGACTTGACTTCTGGTCACGTGATCGTGATGTATCAAACGCGTTTCGACTTGCGACATTTCTGATTTACGATGAGTTTATCGGAACGTTACCTCATCGTAGGTCGGGGAGCAGCTGTATATCAGAGGTTTTTAGATGGACACATGGACATGCAAGGAATGGAGGGATGTGGACCATGTGCAGACAGGGGAGATGAGCTTAACGAAGCATTATGTTGGGCACAGGCGCTGTGGGCTGGAGAGCCTGTTCCTGTGCTGTACCCTTCAATATTCTATATTCTAATCGTTCTCTCCCCTCACTTACCAACTTGAGATACAACTAAAGATGAACCACAATGCAGGCAGCAATATCGGTGGAAAGCTCATCTACAATTTGGTACCTTCATCAGGCAGGCTATTGAGTATAGAAGTTGGGATGTTATGTTACTGTTATACAAGACTGCATTTAGAGTACTGCACTCAGTTTTTGGTCACCTTGCTGCAGAAAGGATGTCATTAAACTGGAAATGATGCAGAGAAGATTTACGCGGATGTTGCCAGGAAGAGAGCTATCGGAAGTGGTTGAGTAAGCTAGGTCTTTATTCAACGGAGCGCAGGAGGCTAAGGGGTGATCTTATAGAGGTATATAAAATCATGAGAGGAATGGATAGAATGAATGCACAGTCTTTTACCCAAGGTAGGGGCGTGAAGACCCAGAGAACATAGGTTTAAGGCGAGAGGGGAACGATTTAATAGGGACATGAGGGGCATTTGTTTCATTGAGAGTGGTGAGTATATGGAATTGGCTGCCAGGGGTGACAATAGACAATAGACAATGGGTGCAGGAGTAGGCCATTCGGCCCTTCGAGCCAGCACCGCCATTCAATGTGATCATGGCTGATCATCCCCAATCAGTACCCCGTTCCTGCCTTCTCCCCATATCCCCTGACTCCGCTATTTTTAAGAGCCCTATCTAGCTCTCCCTTGAAAGCACCCAGAGAACCTGCCTCCACCGCCCTCTGAGGCAGAGAATTCCACAGACTCACCACTCTCTATGAGAAAAAATGTTTCCTCGTCTCCGTTCTAAATGGCTTACTCCTGATTCGCTGAGACGGGGCACCTTGCTGGTCATTGACAAGTTGGGAGATGGGCCTGTTTCTATGCTGTATGACTCCAATTTTAGCTTTGATTGTAGAACTTGGGAATAAATGTTAAACAGTTTTGGAGAACAAGTGCAATTCTATCGCGAGGTGCGAATAAGACAGAGCAAATACTGGCTCGTCTCTGAAGATTTCCATTTCATCTAAATTTACACTCTGCCTTTGATGGTGATGACTGCTGCATGCAATTAGTAAATAATTCAAAGGCGCCAATTTAATTGGAACAAACGGAGAGAAACCTCATTAATTTTGCACGCGCACCTTAACTGGTTGATGCGGAAACTACTTGGTACCTTCCTCAACATGGCTACACCTCTGTGCTTTAGTGAGATCTACCTTTCACCTCCTCATCATCCTCCTCTTGTCTACAAAGGTCAAAAGTTCAAAGGTCAGTTTATTGTCACGTGTACCAATTAAGGTACAGTGAAACTAGAATTACCTTCATTCTGCAGTTGTACAGAGCCCTAGTGAGACCACACCTGGAGTATTGTGTGCAGTTTTGATCCCCTAATTTGAGGAAGGACATTCTTGCTATTGAGGGAGTGCAGCGTAGGTTTACAAGGTTAATTCCCGGGATGGCGGGACTGTCATAGGCTGAGAGAATGGAGCAGCTGGTCTTGTACACTCTGGAGTTTAGAAGGTTGAGAGGCTATCTCATTAAAACATATAAGATTATTAAGGGCTTGGACACGCTAGAGGCAGGAAACATGTTCCCGATGTTGGGGGAGTCCAGAAGCAGGGGTCACAGTTTAAGAATAAGGAGTAAGCCATTTAGAACGGAGACAAGGAAACACTTTTTTCTCACAGAGAGTGGTGAGTCTGTGGAATTCTCTGCCTCAGAGGGCGGTGGAGGCAGGTTCTCTGGATGCTTTCAAGAGAGAGCTAGATAGGGCTCTTAAAAATAGCGGAGTTAGGGGATATGGGGAGAAGGCAGGAACGGGGTACTGATTGTGGATGATCAGCCATGATCACAGTGAATGGCGGTGCTGGCTCGAAGGGCCGAATGGCCTACTCCTGCACCTATTGTCTATTGTCATACAGCCATACTAGAAAAAACAACAAGACACACAGCTACATAAAAGTTAACATAAACATCCACCACAGCGGATTCCCCACATTCCTCACTGTGATGGCAGGCAATACATTCCAATCTTTATTCCTCTTTATTCGCCCGCAGTCTGGGCAGTCGACCCACCCGCAGTCAGAGCGATTGAAGCTCCCGCAGCCGGTGGTCGAAGCCCCCACGTCGAGGCGGTCAAAGCTCCTGCGGCGGTGACCGGTGACTGCGAGCTCCGTGATGTTAAAGTCCGCAGCTCCCACAGTTGGAGCTCCCAAAGTCGGCCTCCAGCAAAGGCCACCAAATCCTCGATGTTAGGCCGCAGTGTGGACGGAGATACGATACGGAAAAAAAAGAGATTTAAAAAAGTTTCCCCCAACCCCACCCCCCATATAAAATAAGCTAAAGACACTAAAACATACATTTACCACATACATAAAAAAAAAATAAAGAAGGAAGGGACAGACAGACTGTTGGCGAGGCAGCCAATGCTGGCGCCACCCATTGAGGTACATAACTGGAACCATACCCTTAAAGGCTGTTCCTGGGTGCCGAATAGTGAAAGGCCCGAATGGAGTGGATGTGGAAAGGATGTTTCTACTCATGGCAGAGTCTAGGACCAGAGGCCATAGCCTCAGAATAAAAGGATGTACCTTTAGAAATTAGATGAGGATGACTTTCCTTTGTCAGGGGGTGGTGAAATATGTGGAATTTGTTGCCATAGAAGGTGGTGGAGACCAAGTGAGTGGCGGAGATAGATAGATTCCTGATTAGTACGGGTGTCAGGGGTTTTGGGGAGAAGGCAGGAGAATGGGGTTGAGTGGGAAATATAGATCTGCCATGATTGAATGGCAGAGTAGACTTGATGGGCCGAATGGCCTAATTCTGTTCTTATAATTTATGACCATGAATTTAAATACATGCTGAGGTTGGCTTTAACTGCTGTTGCATGATTGTTAACTGGGTGGAAGATGCACTTTGGTCGGCCTGAAACTTGCTGGACCTCCAGTGCAGGGTGGAGTCCAGGACTTTACATCGCAGGTCGATACATGCTGAGGATCCTTGATGCAAAGGCTCCATAGAGAAAACCCACATTTTCGGGCTTTAAGGTGTCTGCAACCTGTGTGTGAAAGTTTAATGGCTCAATGGTCTCGTTATTATCACGTGTGTCGTCCTGAACCTGATAGAGATTACAGAGCTATATCATTTTTATATTTATTTCATACTGCCTTATGATATTGAAGGTGAGGGAGGAAGAATTAATAGGAACCTGAGGGGTAATTTTTTTACACAAAGGGTGGCGGGTGTATGGAACGAGCTGTCGGAGGAGGTAGTTGAGGCAGGGGGCCATCATGACATTTAAACACAATTGGATGTGGACATGCATGAGGGTTCTGACCCGAAACCCACCTTTTCTTTCTCCAGGGTTGCTGCCTGACTAGCTGAGTTAGTCCAGCACTTTGTGTCTATCTTCGGTACATGGGTAGAACAGGCTTAGAGGGTTATGGGCCAAACATGGACAGGTGGGACTAGTCGCAACATGGTGGTGCAGCAGTAGAGTTGCTGCCCTCCTGTCTGTACGGAGTTTGCACGTTCTCCCCGTAACCTGTTTGGGTTTTCTCTAGGCACTCTGGTTTCTTCCCACATTCCAAAGACATACAGGTTTGTAGGTTAATTGGCTTCAGTGAAAACTTGTACATTGTCCCTAGCATGCGCAGGATATTGTGTGGAGATCGCTGGTCGGCGCAGACTTGGTGGGCCGCAGGGCCTGTTTCCACACTGTATCACTGTAAAACTACTTTAGCTGGGGCATGTTGGTCGGCGGGAGCAAGTTGGGCCTGTTTCTATGCTGCCTTAGCTTTGCTAGCTCTCAAAGCAATCCCATCCATCCCCTTCCCTTTAACATGTTCTCTCACACTTGATCCTTTGATTACACCTGCTCTGAGTTTACATTATGCAGTGCGGGTCTGAAGGTTAGCTTTCTGCTGACCAGATCACCAGGAGCAGGGAAGTGTAACTCAACGTTACAGGTAGTGCTGGAGATGGAGCACTTAACACCTGCATGTTCACTGACTGCCTTATTGACCAGTGCCCCTTCTTAAAAGCATTTACATGCAAAAACAGGAAGTTACACAACAATTGTAATCTTGAAATGAAGACAGCTTGTCTAGAAAACGCTGCTGTTCCCCAGGTTGGGTTAGAAACATAGAAACATAGAAAATAGGTGCAGGAGTAGGCCATTCGGCCCTTCGAGCCTGCACCGCCATTCAATGTGATCATGGCTGATCATCCAACTCAGTATCCCGTACCTGCCTTCTCTCCATACCCCCTGATCCCTTTAGCCACAAGTGCCACATCTAACGCCCTCTTAAATATAGCCAATGAACTGGCCTCAACTA
The DNA here is from genome assembly GCA_963514005.1 of Raja brachyura. The sequence goes on along the minus strand of OY740803.1, from coordinate 42,909,561 downwards.
CCTTCTGTGGCAGAGAATTCCAGAGACTCACCACTCTCTGTGTAAAGAATGTTTTCCTCATTTCGGTCCTAAAGGAATTCCCCCTTATCCTTAGACTGTGACCCCTTGTTCTGGACTCCCCCAACATCGGGAACAATCTTCCAGCATCTAGCTTGTCCAACCCCTTAACAATTTTGTAGGTTTCTATAAGATCCCCCCTCAATCTTCTAAATTCCATCGAGTACAAACCGAGTCTATCCAATCTTTCCTCATATGAAAGTCCTGACATCCCAGGAATCAGTCTGGTGAATCTTCTCTGTACCCCCTCTATGGCAAGGATGTCTTTCCTCAGATTTGGAGACCAAAACTGTACGCAGTACTCCAGGTGTGGCCTCACCAAAACCCTGTACAACTGCAGTAGAACCTCCCTGCTCCTATACTCAAATCCTTTCGCTATGAATGCTAACATACCATTTGCTTTCTTAAGGGTTCTCACCCTTAATAAAACATCAGCAGTTATTAGATTTGCAAAATCATGTCATCAAGACCCAGGGTAGACAAAAGTGCTGGAGAAACTCAGCGGGTGCAGCAGCATCTATGGAGCGAAGGAAATAGGCAACGTTTCGGGCCGAAACCCTTCTTCAGACTGAAGACATCAAGACTCAAGCAGGCCATGTCACAGTCCGAAGGGTTTGCGATTTGCAATCCATTGCTTAATCCAATCAATCATTGATTAATTGAATGATTAATTGATTGATTAATTGAAAGATACAGCATGGAAACAGTCCCTTTGGTCCGCACCGACCATCGATCACACATTCACACTAGTTCTACGCTATCCCATTTTCTCATCCACTCCCTACATACTAGGGGTAATTTACAGAGACCAGTTAACCCAGTAACCTGCACGCCTTTGGGATGTGGTAGGAAACAGGAGCACCCGGACGAAACCCACGTGGTCACAGGGAGAACGTGCAAACTCCGCACAGACAGCACCCGAGGTCAGGTTCGAACCTGGGTCTCTGGGGCCAGCTGCGCCACCGTGCTGCCCAGAGTGTGCATAAATTCTGAATTCTTGACGCTGTTTGAAATATCTCCCATTGTCACTGTGGTCTTTGCAGCTCCAATCGTATAAATATGAAAGTGTGACTATCCCTTGAAGTGGTGAATGTCTCCGTAAGTAGTGATAATATTAACATCAACTATGGCGCGGCACGGTGGTGCAGCGTGTTAACGTGCGGGGATCGTTGGTCAGCGCGGACTAGGTGGGTTTCCTCACTGTATCTAGAATCTAAACTATACTAAATCTAAACTAAACTAAACTAAATTAAATTATCCTAAACTAAACATTCCTGGCAACTGAGTTGTCATTGGGAGGAAGTATGAGCTGAAGAATTTGCCATTAAAAGGCCATGCAGAGTGTTTAATGAAAGCTGGCTGGGAGTTTAAGCAGCAATCAGTTATCCACAAGCTTCCAGGCAACTGAAACCTGGAACTGGTTTCATCTCCACTAAGAAGCTGCTGTCATAAGCAATCTACATTAATGCTTCACTTTAAGTTTCCAGATGGGCCATCGTGTTACTGTCTAAAGTGTTTACCCCCCACCAATGCCCTAACAAATGTTCCTACTCTCATATCGTGTTGTGCACCAATGTCTAACTTGTCAAGGTCTGTCTTTGCCAGACTAATATATAGAAATGAGAAAACTGAAACAATAACAGAAAGCACTGGAACTTTCCCGGTATCTGTGAAAAGAAATGGGTGCTTAACGTTTCAGGTTAAAAAAAACACAAAGTGATGGAGTAACTCAGAGGTAGATAAAAAATGCTGGAGAAACTCAGCGGGTCAGGCAGCATCTATGGAGCAAAGGAATAGGTGACGTTTCGGGTCGAGTTTCTTCTTCAGACTCAGCGGGGCAGGCAGCATCTATGGAGTTCAGGTCGGGACCTTTCTTCAGACTGATTGTGGTAAGGAGCTGAGATAGCTGGCAAAGAGAGGCAGGGGTGGGACAAAGCCGGGCGAGTAATAGGTGGATTGGAAAGAACTGCAGATGCTGGTTTACCCCGAAGATAGATACAAAATGCTGGAGTAATTCAGCATTTGTCTGAGGAAGGGTCTCGACCCGAAACCTCACCTATTCCTTTTGTCCAGAGATGTTGCCTGACCCGCTGAGTTGCTCCAGCATTTTGTGTCTATCTTGAGTGATACGTAGATACAGATGAGGGCTGTTTGATTGGCAGATGTGTGATCCAAGGCTACATAAATGAAAACGAGACAGAAGGGTGTGAGGTAAGGGGAGAAGAGGAGTGAAATGTGAAGCCAGAGGAGGGGATATAGATAGATGAAGCATTGTAAGTCTGTTTCTCATTCCACGGATGCTGCCTGTGACCTGTTGAAAGTTTCCAATATTTCCTGTTTTTACCTAGTGTCAATGTGTATAGTAAGCAATATGAATCTTTGGAAGGATATCTGAGTTCAGAGTACAATTTTCACGTCGTGTGACAACGTTCATCGATTCCAGCAATAAAATATCTTCTTCTTCTTGTGTAAGGCGTGCACAGCCTCAAGTTGTGGGACAACCTGTTCTATTTGATCTTATTTGATTGTGCACGCCAGGTTGATTGCATTAGTCGAAACAGGGCGGACCACGTGAAGGTTGCAATCTCCCGCCCTGACAAAGTGCCTGCAACATGAACCCTGCTTCTCCCTCCACAGAGCCCGCCAGACCTGCTGCAATTCTCCAACAGTTTCTATTTTTCATTTCAGAATGTCTCAACAATGTTTGATTTAAGATTTTGGAGTGTTGAGAATATTATTTGTTTCTTGAAGAGACCTGGGTTCAGTCCTGACCTTGGGTGCTGTCTGTGTGGAGTTTGCACGCCGTCCCTGTGACAGCGTGGACTTCCTCCGGTTGCTTTGGTTTCCTCTCACATCCAACAGATGTGCAGATTTGTAGGTTAACATCATGTCTTTGGTTATTTACTGTTAATATTTCAGATGTGGCTCGTAGTACATAGAAGAATGCAGCATAGGAGCAGGTCCTTTGGCCCACATTGACTGTGCTGAGCATGTGGCCAAGTTAAACTAATCTCTTTTGCCTGAATGTGATCCATAACCCATTATATATCCATGTGCCTATCCAAGTCTCTTAAAAGCCCCTATCATAGCAGCCTCCACCACACATTACAAATGAATGAATGAATAAGTTTATTGGCCACGTATGTACACATACAAGGAATTTGCCTTGTTGCTCTGCTCACAAGTAACGACATGACATACAGCAACGATTACGAATGATACATAAAACATTAAACACTAATACTAAAACATTACAGTTTAAACATGTGAATGAAATAAAATACCAGAGCAAAATGAGGTTATGGAGTCGAGCTACTACTCGTGGAAAAAAGCTGTTTTAAGTCTGGCTGTGGCAGCATTGACAGTCCGGAGTTGCCTTTCAGAGGGAAGTGATTCAAAGAGTTTGTGGCCAGGGTGAGAGGGGTCAGAGATGATCTTTCTCGCTCACTTCCTGGCCCTTGCAGTGTACAGTTCGTCAATGGGGGGAAGGTTGCAGCCATCAACCTTTCTCAGCTGATCAGACGATTCGCTGCAGCCTCCGGATGTCGTGATTGGTGGCTGAGCCAAACCACTACACTTTGTGTAAAAATATTTGATCCGCACACTCATTTAAACTTTGCCCCTCTCAGCTCAAAGCTGCGCCTTTAGTTTAGTTTAGTGATACAGCGCGGAAGCAGGCCCTTCAGCCCAGCCACCAGCGAACCCCAGCACATCAACGCTATCTACACACAATAAGGACAATTTACATTTATAACAAACCAATTAACCTACAAACCTGTACATCTTTGGAGTGTGGGAGGAAACCAAAGATCTCGGAGAAAGCCCAAGCAGGTCACAAGGAGAACATATAAACTCCATACAGACAGGATGGTCAGGATGGAACCCGGGGTTGGTGCTGTAAGGCAGCAACTCTACCGCTGCACTGTCATGTCACCTGATAGACATTGACATACACACCCAAGGGAAAAGGTGCTGAATGTCTACCCTATCTAGCTCGGTTCAAGTATTATGTGGTGATGTGGTGTAAAACACTTTAGGATGCTGTTCTATGTTAGAGGTGCTACAGAAACACAACTGTTGTTGTAATTCAGAGGCTCCCTCCATGCCCAAGATACCTGGATGGGTGCCTGGAACACGCTGCCAGTGGTGGTGGTGGAGGCAGATACGATAGTGGCATTTCAGGGGGTTTATAGATAGGCACATAGACATGCAAGGAATGGAGAGGTATGGATCACGTGCAGGCAGGTGAGTTTATCCCAGCTTGGCATCATGTTTGTACAGAAATTGTGGGCTGAAGGGCCTGTTCCTGTGTAGAAAGGAACTGCAGATGCTGGTTCACTCTAGACACCAGGTGCAGGAGTAGGCCATTCGGCCCTTCGAGCCAGCACTGCCATTCACTGTGATCATGGCTGATCATCCACATTCAGTACCCCGTTCCTGCCTTCTCACCATATCCTCTGACTCCGCTATCTTTAAGAGCTCTATCTAACTCTCTCTTGAAAGTATCCAGAGAATTGGCCTCCACCGCCTTCACAACTCTCTGGGTGAAACGGTTTTCCTCACCTCCGTTCTAAATGGCTTACGCCTTCTTCTTAAATATCCAAAGACTGACGCAAAATCAGGTCAGGCAGCATCTCTGGAGAAAAGGTATAATATTGCATCGAGACCCTTCTTCGGTACTTCTGTATTATTTATGCCTGCAATATTCTGTTGTGCTGAAAGCAAAGCAAGAATTTCATTATCCTATCTGGGACACATGACAATAAATAAACTCCCTTGAATCTTGAATCTTGAATCTTTTGTAAAGGTGGGATCCACAGGTCATGAAGGGGGACTAACACTGGTGGATGGCACTGGTGGCTAAATAGACGCATTATGTGCCCATTTCATGACTGATTGCCCTTCATTGTTGACCTGATTTATTCTACTGGAAACTCATGTAAGACTTTAAACATTACACTCTGCAAAACCAACGCCACCCTGACTTTTCTCTTGAACATCTTATCTTGAAATATATTAGCTTTCAACACTCAGTGTGGGACTATAAATCCATTTCTAGGCTGGGTCATTCATGCTATCCTAATCCTTTAACATTTCCATTATTTAATCAGTTATTTAGCTAAGGTTTTCTAATTATGTACATTACCAAACCTTTCAGATAGCCTTCATTTTACTCCAGAGTGACTGGGTGTGTCCAGGTGCATTAACTGTTTCCTGGTTGTATACGGCACGATTAGTTCAATTTATTTAATTTGTTTAATTAGTTAAGAGACACAGCGCAGAAGACCACCGAGTCCGCGCTGACCAGCGATCCCCGCACACTAACACTATCCCACACACACTAGGGACAACTTACAATCTTACCAGGCCAATTAGCCGACAAACCTGTACATCTTTGGAGTGTGGGAGGAAGCCCAGAGCACCCAGAGAAAACCCACGCAGGTCACGGTGAGAATGTACAAACCCTGTACAGACAGTACCCGTGGTCAGGATCGAACCCATAGTCCCTGGCGCTGTAAGACAGCAGCTCTACCGCTGCGCCACTGGTCAGGACTGAATCGTGGTCTACAGAGCTACGAGGCAGCAGTTCTATTGCCTACTGCGTCACATTTTATTCACAAGGTTTAGGAATCATGCAGAACAGTGCAGAAATGGGGTTGCCACATTGAACTTCCAATGCATCTGGGGTTTAGTACAGGTCCAACTGATGGCCCGGTAACTCCAAACTCGGAAGTGAAAGCAAATGAGTGCCTTTGCAGAAGTGCTTAAGACAGCAACTCATGGCTATGATTTATGACGGAATAAATGACTTCAAACATTATTATTTTTTTAACTGGAATGGCTAAAACCACTTGGAAAGCAAATTGATTTAGGAACAGCACAAATGAATGTGACAAAGCCTTGGGCGAAAGCAAAACAGTTTAAGCAATCTCTTTTTTTACTGGTGACCAAGCAGTTTATTTGGTTTGATGTGACCCTCTGTGCTGTTAGTAACATGCACATAAATCATTTCAGCAGCATCAAATGTTCTCTCTCTTTAAGGTAATGAAGGAGTATTGGTTAAAGAATCGTGCATTACATGTGCACTTGTATTCTCACAGTACTTTATGTTCGGGAATAAAACAGGTTAAATCCTTCTGAACCTTCTGAATTTTGCAGTCGGCTGGGCAGTATCGCCAACTTGGACAATTTCACATTTTTACCAAGCCAATTAACCTACAAACCTGCACATCTTTGGAGTGTGGGAGGAAACCGAAGATCTCGGAGAAAATCCACGCAGGTCATCGGGAGAACGTACAAACTCCATACAGGCAGCGCCCGTAGTTGGGAATAAACCCGGGTCTCTGGCGCTGCATTTTTGCTGTAAGGCAGCAACTCTACCGCTGCGCCACCGTGACTGCCCACTGCGGGCTCCACCTTTCCTCGATCATTGTTGCTGGCTTTCATCTGTCTTTTTGCATATCTTTCATTAATTTGTCCTATGTACCTTTTCATATCTCTCGGTACCCTCGCCCTGACTCTCAGTCTGAAGAAAGGTCTCGACGTGAAACGTCATCTATTCATTTTCTCCAGGGATTACTATGTTTACATGTTGTGCTGTGCTGCTGCAAGTAAGAATTTCATTGTTCTATCTGGGACATTTGACAATAAAACACTGTTGACGAGTCTTGAGATGCTGCCTGACCCGCTGAGTTACTCCAGCTTTGTGTGCCTATCAACAGTGTAAACCAGCATCTGCAGTTCCTTCCTGCACAGGTTAAATCATGCTCCAGCTCTACTGAGAGTTCCAACTGAATATTGGTTCGGTTAGAAGTTACAGAATGTTAGGCCCTGACATCAGAAGATCGCTAAAAACATTACAGAGACTTGTGGACGTAGCCCAGACCATCACACAAACCAACCTCCCTTCCATTGACTCCATCTACACTTCACGCTACCTCGGCAAGGCCAGCAAGGACAAGTCTCACTCCTTCTCCCCGCTCCCATCAAGCAAGGGATATAGAAGTGTGAAAACACACACCAGAATCATGGACAGTTTCTTCCCAGCTGTTATCAGGCAAGTGAAGCATCCATCCTACCGAGTGGTGGCGCCATCGAGTGTGGCTGCCTCGCTTGCTGCTGTCTGTCCTCTCATCCTTTTTAGTCTGTGTTTAAAGTTTGTTTTTGGAGGTCTTTAGTCTATTTTATGTCGGGGGAGGGGGAGAGGGGGAAACCGTTTTTCTTAGTCACTTCCTGGTCGAGGAGACATCTATCCTCCGAGCCGCATGTTTGCCCTCTCCTCGCAGCCTACCGTCTGGATTGGCGCGGCCGTTCCTGCCGGAGATTGGCCACAGCTTCAGCTTCAGCGGTGGCACAGCACTGAAGTACCATCGCAGAGCGAGCGATGCCTTACTGGGATTCGCTGTGTTAGTGCTGGGACTGCCGACTTTGACACCATGGAACTGTGGTCTGCAGAGCTTCCAGCCACCGGCAGCGTTGACTTTGACATCGCGGAGCCTGGGATCTCTCGTTGAGGTCGCCAACATTGAATCTCTGCCCGGCTCGGCCTGTGGACTTCGGGAGCCGCGGTCTCCGGTAGGAGGCTCCGGGCCGCTGAGCGTGTTCTTCCGTTCGCGGGTCTGAAACATCGGGCCACGGTTGGGGCGACTGTGGAGGCCTCAATAGGCCCCGACCATGGGTGAACAGAGGAAGAGGACTGAACTTTGGTGCCTTCCCTCACACTGGGAAACAGTGCGGATGTTTTTTATGTTTTATGTTAAATTCTAAAGTGTTGTGATTATCTTATTTGTGTGCTGCATGGCAAGTCAAATTTCGCTGCACCAATTGGTGTATGTGACCATAAATGTCCTTTGTCCTTTGTCCTTTGTCCTATCACCAACTAGAGAGCGGTCCTGAGCTACTATCCACCTCATTGGAGACCCTCGTACTATCTTTAATCGGAATTTTCTGGACTTTATCTTGCACTTAATGTTATTCCCTTTATAATGTATCTGTACACTGTTAATGGCTCGATTGTAATCATGTATAGTCTTTCTGCTGACTGGTTTAGTTTAGTTCAGTTTAATTTAGTTTAGGGATACAGCATGGAACAGGCCCTTCATCCCACTGAGCCGCACATGGATATATAGAGAATGGATGGATATGGACCATTGGGAGGCAGATGAGACTAGTTTATCTTGTAATTGTGGGCTGAAGGGCCTGTCCCGGTGTTGTACTTTTCTTTGTTCTAATTATGTTTGTTTCTGCTTTCAAATCTATTGCCCCTAGGACTGAATACTTTATTCCCAGGAGCGCAGGAGGATGAGGGGTATTCTCATTAAGGTGCATAAAATCATGAGAGGAATAGATCGTGTAGACGCACACAGTCTCTTGCCTAGAGTAGGGGAATCGACAACCAGAGGACGTAGGTTTAAGATGAAAGGGAAAAGATTTAATAGGAATCTGAAGGGTAACTTTTTCATTTAAGGGTGATGGGTGCATGGAACGAGCTGCCGAAGGAGGTAGTTGAGGCAGGTACTATTGCAACCTTTGAGAAAAAAATTAGACAGGTACATGGATAGTTTTGTTTCGGTTAGAGATACAGCGCGGAAACAGGCCCTTCGGCCCACCGTCGACCAGCGATCCCCGCACATTAACACTATCCTACACCCACTAGGGACAATTTTTACATTTACCAAGCCAATTCACCTACAAACCTGTTCGTGTTTGGAATGTGAGGAAACCGAAGATCTCGGAGAAAACCCATGCAGGTCATGGGGAGAACGTACAAACTCTCCATGTACAGACAGCACCCGTAGTCGAGATCAAACCCGCGTCTCATTCGCTGTAAGGCAGCAACTCTACCGCTGTGCCACCGTGAGCGAGGGACCGTGGCTTAGAGGGATACGGGCCAAACACAGGCAGGTGGGACTAGTGTAGATGGGACATGTTGGCCAGCATGGCAAGTTGGGCCGAGGGGCCTTTTTCTACGCTGTATCACTCTATGACCTGAAGATCTTCTGTCCTTCTAATATCCATCAGGTCAACGGCTTTGAACTGTTATTCACCAAATAAGCCCTTGGTTTATATCAGGGAGCCTCCTAATCCTGGTGCCCACATTCTATGTTGCACTGATGACGGACAATGAAGTGCAGGAACACAAGAGAAGATGAAACAGACTAATGGAACTGATCTTTCAAAGAAACGGCCTCCTTGTAACAGCCAAAACAGCCGCCTCTTTGGTCTTTGATCCTCTTGACTCTGTGGACTGTTTACTTCTGCTTAAGAGGTGGAATTAAAATTTTGACAGTCTTTATTACATTTCGTCCAATTTAAAAATCCTACAATGTTATAATTCGTTTTTCCTCCAAATGTGTTTCAGGTGGCCCAAACATTGGTGATAATGGAGTCAAATCCAATTATCCAGAAGCTATACTTTCAAGGAAAGCAATCAAGCCCTGGACCAGAAGACACGGGATTAACATGGATGTGCTGTTCGTCAGATAGACTGGGGAGCGTTAGCGTCGGTAGACTCGTGTACATGACGGATGGCGAGAGGCATAAATGTCATAGATGTTGTACAGCAGAGAAACCAGCCATCCATGTTGGTCATTGCGCCAATCTGTATGCTGCCGGGATACAGTATACAATGGGATACTGCCTGTCCTGTTGAGTTACTCCAGCTTTTTGTGTAATAGGAACAATGACAGCAAAACTGTCAGCTTTTCTGTCATTATACTCTGAAACGACAGTAGCTTTTGGATTAGAGATCTTGCCATGTTCCTTGTGGAAACAAGGAACTGTAGGTGCTGGTTTAGGAAAGAAATGGCACAAAGTACTGGAGTAGCTCAATGGGTTAGGCTGCATCTCTGGAGAACGTGGATGGGTGACGTTTTGGGTCGGGACCCTTCTTCAGACTCCTTTTCAGGCTTCATCAGCAAAATCAAGAGCTTGACCTAACTTGACAGGTACAGCATTTAAACAGGCCCTTTGGCCAACCAAATCCAAGCCGACCATCGCTCACACCACCAATGTCCTACACGTTCGGGACAATTTACAACTTTACCAAAGCCAATTAACCAACAAATCTGCACATCTTTGGAGTTTGACAATAGACAATAGGTGCAGGAGTAGGCCATTTGGCCCTTCGAGCCAGCACCGCCATTCAATGTGATCATGGCTGATCATCCCCAATCAGCACCCCGTTCCTGCCTTCTCCCCATATCCCCTGACGCTGCTATTTTTAAGAGCCCTATCTAGCTCTCTCTTGAAAGCATCCAGAGAACCGGCCTCCGTCACCCTCTGAGGCAGAGAATTCCGCAGACTCACCACTCTCTGTGAGAAAAAGTGTTTCCTCGTCTCCATTCTAAATGGCTTATTCCTTGTTCTTAAACTGTGACCCCTGGTTCTGGACTCCCCCAACATCGGGACAATTTACAACTTTACCAAAGCCAATTAACCAACAAATCTGCACATCTTTGGAGTTTGAGAAAGGCCAACATGCCATTCACTTTCTTCACTGCCTGCTGTACCTGCATGCTTACTTTCATAGACTGATGTACAAGGACCCCCAGATCCCGTTGTACTTCCCCTTTTCCCAACTTGACGCCATTTAGATAGTAATCTGCCTTCCTGTTTTTTGCTACCGAAGTGGATAACCTCACATTTATCCGCATTAAACTTCATCTGAGTTTGGGAGGAAACCGGAGCACCCGGCGAAAACCCATGCAGTCACAGGAGCTCTACAAACTCCATGCAGACAGCATAGTCAGGATGGAACCTGGGTCTCTAGCGCTGTAAGGCAGCAACTCTACCGCTGTGCACCATGCTGCCTTGCTGGGAGACATATTAGAAATTGTACATATATCATTGCAAAAACTAAATAATGATTTTTAATCATGCTTGAAGCCACAATCAGTCATTAACAAACCCTCTAACCTGAATATTAAATGATATTTTTGCAAATTGTAATTCTCCCATTTAACAATTTGAAAATGATTTTTACATTTTATGTTTAAATTTTTATTTAACTTTGACATCAGCACTGTGATTAATTTGCCAACGACGGATTCAGCACCAATGGAACCAAATCCATCTAAAAGTGGATTCCCCCGTAGCAAGCACGTTATTGGGATGCATCACAGCATGGATTTTTAAAATATATTTTTTTATTAGCAGCCATACACAGTCATATAAACCAAGAATAATATAATACATTTCTTGAACAACTTCTTATTTTTTTAATTTAATAATCAAAAAGTAGTAGAAGGAAAAAGAGGGAAAAAGAAAGTTAGGTAAAGTGGTGAAAGTGACAGTTCGTGGAAAAAGTACAAGAAAAAGAGAGAGAAGAAGAGAGAACAAAGCAAAAACAAAAACAGCATGGTTTGACAACAGCTCCATCCACTAGAAATTGCAGAGTTGTGGACGCAGCCCAGGCCAACACACACACCAACCTCCCTTCCATATATAGGAGCAAAGAGGTCCTTCTGCAGTTGTACAGGGCCCTAGTGAGACCACACCTAGAATATTGTGTGCAGTTTTGGTCCCCTAATTTAAGGAAGGACATCCTTGCTATTGAGGGAGTGCAGCGTAGGTTTACAAGGTTAATTCCCGAGATGGCGGGACTGTCGTATGCTGAGAGAATGGAGCGGCTGGGCTTGTACACTCTGGAGTTTAGAAGGATGAGAGGCGATCTCATTGAAACATATAAGATTATTAAGGGTTTGGACACACTGGAGGCAGGAAACATGTTCCCGATGTTGGGGGAGTCCAGAACCAGGGGCCACAGTTTAAGAATAAGGAGTAAGCCATTTAGCACGGAGACAAAGAAACACTTTTTCTCACAGAGAGTGGTGAGTCTGTGGAATTCTCTGCCTCAGAGGGCGGTGGAGGCAGGTTCTCTGGATGCTTTCAAGAGAGAGCTAGATAGGGCTCTTAAAAATAGCGGAGTCAGGGGATATGGGGAGAAGGCAGGAACGGGGTACTGATTGGGGATGATCAGCCATGATCACATTGAATGGCGGTGCTGGCTCGAAGGGCCAAATGGCCAACTCCTGCACCTATTGTCTAGTGTCTATTGTCTTCCCATCGGGCAAGAGGTACAGAAGTGTGAAAACGCACACCTCCAGATTCAGGGACAATTTCTTCCCAGCTGTTATCAGGCAACTGAACCATCCCATCACCAACTAGAGAGCTGTCCTGAACTACCATCTACCTCATTGGAGACCCTCTGACTATGTTTAATCGGACTTGACCTTGCACTGAACGTTATACAGTTAGTTTGTCCTGTGTCTGTACACTGCGGGCAGCTTGGTTGTCATCACATGTATACAGTCTTTTCGCTCAGTGGAGGGCGGGCAACAGGAAACCTTTTCCCTCTGCCCTCAGTACACGTGGCAATAACAAACTCAACTCAACAAAGAGAGAATCACAGCAGTTTATCACTTAGCTGCAAGATTGCAATCACACATATGGTGAGACCATGATTTCCGAAGTGTACAAAGATTGCATAAAACTGCCTGACCCGCCGAGTTGCTCCAGCATGTAGTGTCCAGCTTCGTGTAAACCAGCACCTGCAGTTCCAGAAACTGCAATGCCGCCGTTGCAATCTAAATATCACTTGCACATCCTGGCTCATCGCTCCAACACATTTACACAAGTCAAATTTCACATCTACGGGCGTCATGCTAAATGAGGCATTATTTTTCATGCATTTGTCAAAGGGGGGGGGGGGGGGGGCAGGGTAAAGGCAGAAGGCAACGTCAAGTCGTGATCGTTCCATAATGGGCAGAGTTGACAGCCACCTCTGATTTATGAAGTTTCAGTTGCCTCTGCGTTTGCTGATCCCAGCAGGGGGCTGAAGCAACACTTTGCTTGATTGACCAGGTCCCTCGGTGGCAACATAGACGCTGCAAATTGCTTTCAGCCTCATTTGCGGCATTGTGTGTGTGGACTCTCACCTTCCCCATCTCTCGAAACGTGTAATTGCCTGCATCTTTGCACCCTCCCTCTGTCCTGCATGATCATTCACAGACTGGAGAACGAGGGCGAGCCACCCGCCTGAATTAATTCATTGTCTCCCAGATCTCTCCAGCGTTTGTGCCTGTGCTCAGGTACTGCCTGCAGCTTGTGGCCACGGCCAGGACTGGCAATTGTAATTACCTCCCGCCGATTAGTACCACGATGTATAACTCGTTAAAAAATTCATGCGTTAAGGATGGCAGTTCAAGAAGAAAATGTGCCCGGCCGAACTGACAAAGGCTTGCAGCTGGCAAGCAGCAGAGGTGAGTCAGTGGCTTCCAAGTCTTCTGAGGCTAATTTTTCAGCCGCTGTGTTTCTTTGATACAATGGAATTGATGGAACAAATAGAAGGGAGAGCAAGGGGCAAAATATAGGTTGAGGTTTCAGTAAAAGCCAGCGTTGGTGAAGCATGCAATGCTCCGGCACCTTCCAAAGTGAGTTTGTTTTGTTTGTCGTGTGGAAAAAATATTCATGCAAAAACGTTAAACTGGACATTTCCGCTTCATTTTCTGTTTCCCGGCTTTTACTGATGAAATGTTGCGTTTCTTTGAGAATCTGGATTCGGTAACATTTTAAACCAGTGATTTTCTTCCAATTATTCGCTAAGCTACCGACGAACAAGAAAACACACCTGTTGTACTTGTCGGGGTGATGCATGACATGTCGGGCAACTTGAATAAGAAACATTCCGATATATTTGGGCGAGGGTTATAATATGAAGATGAATAACAGACCAGGTCTGGCCAACCTGTGAAAAAGGCTGTTCCCATCTTACAGGATAGACGCGGAGAACTTCCATATACTCTATGAATTCCATATTTTCTTAACCCTTTACTGGTCTTCTCTGATCCTGCATCTAAGTCTACCCTTGCCTCTCACTTCATACAGTCAGAGAGGGATACAGCATGGCAACAGGCCCTTCGGCCCAACTTGCCCACACTGACCAATACACTCCATCCTCACTGGTCTCAACTTGCTTGCTTTTGATCCATATTGCTCTAAACCTGTCCTATCCATGTACCTGTTTACTTTTTTCTTAAATGTTGCGATTGCTCTAGCCTCAGCTACCTCTACCGGCAGCTCGTTCCATACACCCACTACCTTTTATGTGAAAAAGTTACCGCTCGGAATCCTAGAAAATCGTTCCCCCCTCACCTATGCCCGTAGGTCACCAATTTTGCCAACTCTGGGCAAGACTCCGTGCATCTACCTGATCCATTCCTCTCATGATTTTATACACCTCGAGAAGATCACCCCTCAAATAATCTTATCTATTTAAATTGTCTGAGACTCTGCCTAACTATCATCTTCTATATCACCGTTTGCAACTTAAACAATAGTGATATCGTTTAAGTCACTATTGTGACTATTTGTTACCAGACTCAATGTTGTCTGTTCTGTTAGTGCCGGTTATTAAGGACAAAGCTGGTAAAGTAGGCAGTCTAAATAATTACAGGCCCATAGCTTTAGCCGGCATATTGTCAAACGTCTTAGAAAGAGTTCTGGTGGATAGAATAAATGAGTTAGTTAACTCCACAGATAACCAGGTTGGCTTTAAAGCTGAACATGGCACTGACTTATACATATATGCCCTAAAGGAGATTGTAAACAAATATAGAGGCAAAAACTCTTCAATCCTTATGTGCTTTATTGATGCTTCCAAAGCCTTTGACCGTGTCAATCACAGAAAGCTGTTTGGTAAAATGAGTCAAAGAGGGGTGCCTAAATACATTGTTAGAATTCTGGCCTACTGGTATGCCCACCAGACTATGCAAATAAAATGGGGCAATAGGGTCTCAGCCCCATTTGGGGTTAGCAATGGTGTTAGACAAGGGGGAATTTTGTCCCCAGTCCTTTTTAATTGATATATTGATGACCTGTCTAAACAATTGAAAGCCTGTAACACTGGGTGCGTGATTGGTAATATTTTAGTGAACCATATTATGTTTGCAGATGATCTTGTGGTCTTTAGTCCATCTAGCGCTGGTCTCCAGCAGCTCCTTACCACATGTTCCGTGTATGGTGTGGAACATGACATTAAATATAATGCTAGTAAGAGTGCTCTTATGGTCTGTAGAACCAAAGAGGATAAAAGCCTAAAATATCCAGATTTTAAATTGTCTGACAACAATCTTAGTGTCTGTAATAAGATCAAATATCTAGGGCATATTATTACAGAACAAATGACAGATGATGAGGATATTTATAGGCAACGACGTATGCTGTATATACAGGCGAATATCCTCTTGCGTAAATTTGGTGCGTGTGCAGATGTGGTGAAGATGTCGCTATTTAGAGCATACTGCACACCCCTCTACACTGCGCACCTGTGGTCGAACTATTTAAAGACAAGTATGCAGAGACTAAAGGTGGCATATAACGATGCCATGCGAACACTGCTAAGGCAACCAAGATAGTGTAGTGCCAGTAATATGTTTGTGGCTGCAGGAGTCAGTACTTTAGAAGCTATCCTAAGACACCACATGTATAAATTCATTTGCAGGATAAATGACTCTAAAAATGTGCTTATTGTGGCCTTGACAAACATAAGGGTTAGCACTACACGCTACGAATCCCAGCTGTGGAGACACTGGTATCGTTGTCTCGTTGTACGACATTGATCATCTTTTACTCTGGATTTTTAACTTAAGTATCGTGGGTTTTTTAAATATATAAATTATGATGTGTTTATGTGATTTACCTTGATTTTATATATATTTATGATATTTGATATGCAATGCAATTTTAATGTAATGTTGCCCCTTGTCTGGACCTTGAGTCCGTTATAAAGTTATTATTATATAGGTTTAGGTTTATTAGTGTCACATGTATCCAGGTACAGTCAAACATTTTGTTGCATGCTTTCCATCAAATCATATAACATTACACGTGAATATGATCAAGCCAAATGCAAACACAAAAAGTCGAGTGAAGTGTAAGATACAGAGTGCAGAATATAGTCCTTGGCATTGTAGCGTAACAGTTCATAAGAAAATGCGCAATGCCTGCAATGAGGTAGGTTGGAGGATTGGGACTGTACCCCAGCTAATGAAGGACTGTTCAGAAGCCTGATAACAGAGGAGAAGAAGCTGTTCTTGAGTCTGGTGGTACGTGCTTACAAGCTTCTGTATCTTCTGCCTGCCAGGAGAAGAGGGAATGACCAGGGTGGGAAAGGTCCTTGATTATGTTGACTGCTTTCCCAAGGCAGTGTGAAGTGTAGATGGAGTCCCATGATGGGGAGTTAGATCTGTGTGATGGACTGGCTTACATGCACAGCTATCTGCAATTTCTTGCAGTCTGGCTTGGACAGAGCTGTTCCCCAAACCAAGCTGTGATGCTTGAAACCCATCAGTGATCTAAGGTTCACAGAAAATGTATAGGAAGGAACTGCAGATGCTGGTTTACATTGAAGATAGACGTAAAATGCTGGAGTAACTCAACGGCACAGGCAGCATCTCTGGGATAGAAGGAATGGGCTCTGAAGAAGGGTCTTGACCCGAAACGCCACCCATTCCTTCTATCCAGAGATGCTACCTGTCCCTCTGAGTTACTCCAGCTTTTTGTGTCTATCTTCGGTGATCCAGGTTAAATTTTTTCTTCTGTTACTGTCTGCATGGACGTTACACTGTTCTCCCTGTGACTGCATGGGTTTCCTCCCACATCCCGAATCTGTGCGTATTTGTAGGCTGACTCACCCTAAGCAAAGGCGAATGATTGAATCTAGGCAGAGTTGGTGAGAACATCACGATAAGAAAATGGGATTAGTGTAGGATTGGTAATAAAATGCTTGCTTGATGACTGACATGGAGGAGCCTCAAGCTGAAGAGCCTATTTCTATTCTATACATGTTTCTCTAACCAAGTAACCCGGCATTCCCTCTCTCTATCTCTCCCCCACCCAAGACGCACCAGCTTCTCATTTTCACCCAACACACAGCTAACAATGGCTTGTTTCCTTTATCATCGTTACTTTTTTGCATATCTTTCTTTCATTGTTCTTTGTCTTTCTACACCATCATCTATATCTCTTGTTTCCCTGATCCCTAACTAGTCTAAAGAAGTCCAAAACGTCACCCATTCCTTCTCACCCATTCCTTCTCAGCCTGTCCCGCTGAGTTACTCCAGTTTTTTGTGTCTGTCTTCTATTCTATACCACTCGACGCTAGCGTACGACTTTGTAAACAAGTCCTCCTTAAACCTCCAGATTCAGGATCAGTTTCTTCCCGGCTGTTGTCAGGCAACTGAATGATCCCACTACAACCAGAGAGCAGAGCTGAACTACTATCTACCTCATCGGTGACCCTCAGACCATCCTTGATCGGACTCTGCTGGCTTTACTTTGCATTAAACATTATTCCCTTTACATGTATCTATATGCTGAGATGACTTGATTGTAATCATGTGCTGTCTTTCTGCTGACTGGTTAGCACGCATCAAAAGCTTTTCACTGTACCTCGGTACACGTGACGGGGTGGGGAGAATGCAACCTTCCGCCCTGTTTCGACGAATGCAATCAACCCGGCGTGCACATTCAAATACGATCAAGTAGAACAAGTTATCCTACAACTTTAGGCTGTGCACGGCATACACAAGAAGAGTACACGTGGCAATAAACTAAACTGCTCAACTCTTTTCTTTTAAGAAGCAATTAAAAACCTACATCTTTGATCAGGCTGAATAGATGCTTGAAAAGTGGAGTAAATTACTGTGTACGCACGTACATTGAGTTTAGTTTAGTTTATTGTCACGTACTGAGGTGCAGTGAAAGGCTCTCGTTGCATGCTAACCAGTCAGCGGAGATGCTACACATGTTTGCGATCGACCCATCCACAGTGTACAGATACCTGATAAAGGGAATAACACGAATGACATTTAGTGCAAGGTAAAGCCACTAAAGTCGGATCAAAGATAGTCCGAGGGTTTCCAATGAGGCAGATAGTAGTTCAGGACTGCTCTCTAGTTGTTGGTCGGGATGCCTAATAACAGCTCGGCCGAATGCAACATTTGAGGTTACAATGAAATCAGTAATGATTTTAATTCAAAGGAGGAGCAGTCTTGAAGAGATAAGCCTACTCCTGCTCCCAACCTTTCCAATGTCACACTGCAATATTCATTAACGTGCCATTTTGACTTCACCTCTTACCTGAAGCAGAGTGGGGCATTCACCCACTTCAACATATCATACGTGTTGTTGTGGTTTAGATGAGCATAGGGTGGTGTCTTTGGTTTATGATCCAACTCAGAAATTCTACACTGCAAGATCTGGCTGGTGTCAAGTGAGGGAAACATATTGCTGTACATTACAATAGCTCACCCAAGCCCGTGAAGGTTTGAATGAGATAATTATATTGCTGCAGACAGTATTGAACTACAGTTCTCACGGGTGCAGTCACAGCCCTGGTGATAAATGCTGGAAAATTGACCAGCAGATCAACCATGTATTCACCAAAGCTTCTGAAGAAAGAACCTCACGCAACAAAAGCTTTTCACTGTACCTCAGTACACCTGACACTCAACTAAACTTAACTCAACTCAGGGTGGCGCAGCTGGTAGAGCTGCTGCCCCCTAGCTCCACAACCCGGGTTCGATCCTGACCTTGGGTGCTGCTGTCTGTGTGGAGTTTGTACATCCTCCCTGTGACCCGCGTGGGGTTTCCTCCAGGTGCTCCGGTTTCCTCCCACATCCCAAAGAGACATGCGGGCTTGTAGGTTGTTGGGATGTGGGAGGAATCAGGAATACCCGGGGGAAACCCACGTGGGTCACAGGGAGGACGTACAAACAGTACCCGTAGTCGGGATCGAACCCGGGTCTCTGCCGCTGTAAGGCAGCAACTCTACCGCTGTGCCGCCTCGTTGAATTGGTAGGACCAATATTTTCGAGTCTTATCAGAGTGCAACAGTCATTCAGATGTTAGACACAAAAAGCTGGAGTAACTCAGTGGGTCAGGCAACATCTCTGGAGAAAAGGAATAGGTGACGTTTCAGGTCGGGACCCTTCTTGAGTCTGACACAAAACGTCACCCATTCCTTCTCGCCTGAGATGCTGCCTGACCTGCTGAGTTACTCCAGCATTTGGTGTCTATCCTGGGTGTAAACCAGGATTGGCAGTTTTTCCTGCACATTCATTCAGATGTGTCGATCACCTCACAGTTTTTTCTCAACTGCCTGGAGCAGTCAGACGTAACCAAGTGCCGTTTGCCTTTACAGGTGAATGACTGTGCTTCCTAACATGGTTGAAATGCCCAATAACACGTCCCCAGATCTCTGGCAGGAGGGCGCTGAATCAAACGGTGAGCGATCGCCCTGTGTGCTCGGAGCCATCCCCATCATTTACTACAGCGGCTTGCTGTGCGTGGGGTTGCCAGGTGAGTTGCAAGTAGCAATATTATAAATTGGCTGCAAGTAAATCAAGAGTCAAGAGTGTTTTATTCTCAATATGTCGCGAAACAGAACAATTAAATTCTTACTTTCAGCAGCACGTAAGTGTTCAACACCAAAAAATGTTCTGTATGTATTTAAAATAAAACAGACAAATAAGTAGACAACAGTAGTGCATTGAATGTCATATGAGGAAAGATTGAAAAGACTAGGCTTGCATTCACTGGGGTTTAGATGGATGAGGGGATCTTATAGAAACATATAGAAACATAGAAATTAGGTGCAGGAGTAGGCCATTCGGCCCTTCAAGCCTGCACCGCCATTCAATATGATCATGGCTGATCATCCAACTAAATATCCTGTACCTGCCTTCTCTCCATACCCTCTGATCCCTTTAGCCACAAGGGCCACATCTAACTCCCTCTTAAATATAGCCAATGAACTGGCCTCAACTACCCTCTGTGGCAGAGAGTTCCAGAGACCCACCACTCTAAAATTATAAAAGGACTGGACAAGCTAGATGCAGGAAAAATGTGCCCAATGTTCCCACAGTCTTAGAATAAAGGGGAGGTCATTTAAGACTGAGGTGAGAAAAAACCTTTTCACCCCAGAGGGTTGTGAATTTATGGAATTCCCTGCCACAGATGGCAGTGGAGCCAAGTCACTGGATGGATTGAAGAGAGAGTTAGATAGAGCTCTAGGGGCTAGTGGAGTCAAGGGATATGGGGAGAAGGCAGGCACGGGTTATTGATTTTGGACAATCGGCCATGATCACAATGAATGGCGGTGCTGGCTCGAAGGGCCGAATGGCCTCCTCCTGCACCTGTTTTCTATGTCTCTATGAATGGTTGTAATCTCGAGTTGAAAGCAACACCTAATCAAAGCAATAATCAAAGCCGCCCCCTCCCCGCCAACATCAGTCTGAAGAAGGGTCTCGACCCGAAACATTTCCTCCATAGATGCTGCCTCACCCGCAGAGTTTCTCCAGCATTTTTTGTCTACTTTAGATTTTTCCAGCATCTGCAGTTCCTTCTTAAACACCTGATCAAAGCAAGTTGCTGGTGATATCCTCGGGAATGTTTTGGCTTCAGGATCACAGATGCAACGTCAGACAATTTCAAATTGTCCCTCTTTGGATTTGGGAACTCACTCATTTATGTTCCACCCAAGGAGCGAATCCAATAGTTTCGGCAGCAACTGGTGGTGGTCCTTGGTAGACGACGATAGCATGGACGTACAGTCTCACGTGGGATTGAGTGGGGTCCACGAGTCCGATGTGTGAGCCACACACGCAGGAGCAGTGGGGGGCTCACGTGAAGGCCGCTGTCGGGGGGATTTAGGGCTGTGCCTTCCTCCTGTATCCGACACCAACGAGTTGGCTTGGGTGATTGTCTCCAAAACTACCGACCGCGTTCCCAGTGGTTGTACGCCAGCCAGTCCTGTAACTAGCACGGGTTTCCAGTTCTGTTGGGGCTGGGCCTGCGTGCAGGTGGTGGCCCTCGATGCAGTCTTTGAACGATCCCTTTGGCTGTTTCCCTGGGTTCCTTTGACCCCGTGACAGATCTCCGTGCAGGAGTTGACGAGGCATGCAAGATTCATCCATCTGGCCATCCAAGCTGGGCCTTCATGGTCATTGCCTCGATGCTGGTGAAGCCACTTCCTCGTTTGTTCCCTGTCTTGCCAGCGATGGACTGCAGAGAGAGCATGGGGAATTTCTCAAGCTGACGGACGTGGTTCCTGTACAAGGTCATCAGCTTCACGAATAATGTCAATGAATGACGTGTATGTTTGACTGATGCATGTAATACCGAGAGTGCGGTGTAGATAGGGGCTCCAAGAAACCATTTTCACCTTATCTAATGGCAATAGGCAATAGACAATAGGTGCAGGAGTAGGCCATTTGGCCCTTCGAGCCAGCACCGCCATTCAATGTGATCATAGCTGATCATCCACAATCAGTTCCTGCCTTCTCCCCATATCCCCCGACTCCGCTATCTTTAAGAGCCCTATCTAGCTCTCTCTTGAAAGCATCCATGAGGCTTTCCATAGCTGTGTGTTTCTCTCTACACAGTATTACTCAATTGCTCTGGCTACCTTTGGCATGCATACTGGTGGTACAGAGTTGGTAGATGTTCTGGGCAATTTCAGTTTAAATCCATTAATGCTACCTTCACCGACCTTTTTGACGATACCAGAACGGTCCGCGTAAGCCGGCGAAGGATCGAGATACCGGCCGGCCTCGGAAGTCGGCAATGGGAACAGATCTGCTGGGCAGGAGTTCCAGTTCTCCGGTTGCAGGTGGCAAATTTGCGGAAGCCCCGACGAGGTCGTAATCGGCCGCTTAACCCGACCTAGGTGCTACATTTTCACATTTTCAGGGGAACTTCCATAAGATCAAAAGAACATAAGAGGTAGCAGTAGATTTAGGCTATTGGGCCCATCAAGTCTACTCTGCCAGTCAATCACGGCTGATCTATCTCTCCCTCCTAACCCCATTTTTCTGCCTTCTCCCCTTAACCCCTGACACCGTAGTAATCAATAAATAATCCGGGGAGGATTTCATGCGCGCCCTTGGAATTTTGGCCATATTAAAGGTGGTGGCAGAAAATCGATGCTGGGCCTGTACTATCAAAGGTTGCATTGAGAATGCTATAGCGGCCTATGTGTGTGGATGAACAAATATATAACAAAGGTTTCTAAACAATTAGAGAGGTGTAATCAGTGTTACCAAACAAGAATTTAGATGCCGGAGGTGAAAGCATAGCCTTCATATTTGCAAACTACACAAGGCCAAAGAGTCCTTATCCTTTGACAATATTTATCACAGAACGCAGACACGTATGCGCGAGGCATGCGGCGCTTAAACAAAATGCGTGTGCTTATCCAAGGACTCCTCACGCACTGTCTCAACTAATTCCCACAGAAATTTGTGCGACACTGGGGAACTAACCACAAACCGCAACTCAAGGGATTGCAACAGTCTTAATGTACCAGTAGTTTTGTTTATTGTCACGTGTACCGGTTTTGTTGCGTGCTATCCAGTCAGTGGAAATGCTTATACATGATCACAATCGAGCCGTCCACGGCGTACGGATACAGGATGAAGGGAATAAGGTTTAGTGCAAGATACAGTCCAGGAAAGTGCCTGACCTGCTGAGTTACTCCAGAATTGTGTGCCTTTCCTTGGTAAACCAGCACCTGCAGTTAATTGTTTCTGCACAGACCCTGCCTGTGGCGACTCAGTCCAGGCTGCTTGTTGGATCACCCAGGCACGGACATCGCTGTCAAAACATGCGGGGGACACAATATCTTGGCGGTGCGCGCGCGCACGCACACAGGGCTTCGGTCGTGGGCAACAGCAACGGCAGCTTCTTCTGCCTGGAGTCACGGGGTTGAATCAGCCCGTTCACGGGGTCTTTCATCGGCCGGCGGGGGCTTCAACATCGGGAGCCTCGATCGCCTCGATGCAGCAGTTTGATTTTAAGCCGCGCCGGGCGCTGAAAGGCCCCACGAACGGGCCTTAGAAACGGGCGGCTGATAAAAGTCCGGATTAAAAAACATGGAGGGGGGGGGATCGTCCCCCACCTCTCAATGCAGGGGGGGGGACATGTCCCCCTGAACCCCCCGGGATTTCCTTCCCTGGATCAACCAGTTGCCTCACATTTCTCTGTAGGCTTTTTAGTCTCGGCTTGATGCAGGGAATCTGTGCACTTGTGCTGCCTGTACGGAGTTTGCACGTTCTCCCTGTTTGTCCAGGTGCTCCAGTTTCCTCCCACATTCCAAACATGTGCGGGGGGGGGAACCGGAGCACCCTGGGGAAAAAAACCCACGTGGTCACATGGAGAACGTACAAACTCCGCACAGACGGCACCCGTGGTCAGCATCGAACCCTGGTCTCTGGCGCTGTGAGGCAGCAACTCTACCACTGCGCCACCGTGTCGCCCCTTTATCAGAGGCATAATCTAACCAAAAGTGAGAATGATGCAAAGTAGAATCAAAGTGGTGGATCTTTAAAAGGTGAGCACAAAATGCTGGAGTAGCTCAGGCAGCATCTGTGGAGAAAAGGAATAGGTGCCGAGACCCTTCTGCAGACTGAGTCGGGTGTAAAGGGCGGCGTGGAGGTTTTACAACAATCCAGTGCCTCGATAAATCCCAGGCACTCGCTATTTTGTTCAACAGAAAAGTCAGATTTATTTAATTACTTCAATTGAAATTCCCCAGTGTGGGATTCAAACTCACATCTCTAGATCAATGATCAACAGCTCTGCCTGCCAGACTGGCAACATAACCAGTACATTATATACAACGGCCGTCTGATAGCTGATGTGGATCAGTAAGATGGGACACACTAATGACAACATCCATCACAGGGGAGATGAGAAAAACAATGGCTTCATATGGAAGACAAACACAAAATGCTGGAGTAACTCAGCGGGACAGGCAGCATCTCTGGAGGGAAGGAATAGGTGACGTTTTGGATCGAGACCCTTCTTTAGGCTGCGAGTCAGGGGAGAGGGAAACAAGAGGTATAGGTGGTGATAGAGAGAGAGATATAGAACAAATGAATGAAAGATATGTAAAAAAGTAAGGTTGATAAAGGAAGCAGGACGTTGTTAGCAGTGGACTAGGTGAAAATGAGTTACAGACAATGAGACTTAACAAGACGACTTTGGAGCTAGAGCAACGATTTGGGTGGGGGAGGGTCGGAGAGAGAGGGAATGCAAGGGTAACTTGAAGTTGGAGAAATTAAATGGAGATATGAATATGATTATTGAATATAGGAAACCATTGCAATAGTGGTGTTTAACAAAGCATTTGTGGCAATTTACAGAGGCCAATTCACCTATAAAACCTGCGCAGGGGGGAGAGGTGATATGTGGGAGGAAACTGGAGCACATGGAGGAAAGTGAAATTCATTGTGGAGGTCAAGTCAATGGATAGATTCCTGATTAGTACGGTTGTCAGGGGTTACGGGGAGAAGGCAGGAGAATGGGGTTAGGCGGGAGAGATAGATCAGCCATGATTGAAGTAGTGAAGTAGGAGTAGACTTGATGGGCTGAAAGGCCTAATTCTGGAAACGGGTGCAATAATGGTGTTTAAGAGGCTTTAGGCAGGTACATGGATCAGGATGGCATGCAGACAGCCATGATGAGTTTGATTTGCCATCGTGTTTGACTCGAGACATTGTGAGCATGTTCCTGTGCTGTACTTTTCCATATACCCCTTGTTCCAAATGTCAAAACAAGGTAAAGGTTTCCTGTACAGCTTCTCCTCGGGGGGAGAAGTATTTGTTTGTTAACGGCTATTTAAACTGAGTCCTAATGGATCGCACAAGTATCAACAGTCACCTTGTGTACCAATGAAACATTTTATGTCTCTTAATCTTGTTTTATTGTGAGCTCTGCAATGAACCAAATGGCAATAAGACAGTGCAGAATCCAAACACACCACCTACTGAATATTTAGTATTCTGTAAGTAAAGGGCGTGTCCCACTTACCCACGTTTTTTTCAGCGACTGCCGGCACCGTCATAGTTGCAGCCCGTGTCGACATGTCGCGGGGTGACGCCCGTTTGGTCGTGAGAAGTCGCTCAAAGAGTCGTACCTTTTTCTGGTCGCCGCTGGATTTTCAACATGTTGATAGTTTTCGGCGACCTACTGCGACTATGACGGGAACAAATTGCGTAAGTGAGACAGGCCCATTAGGGAGAAGGCAGGAACGGGGGACTGATTGTGGATGGTCAGCCATGAATGATCACAGTGAATGGCAGTGCTGGCTCGAAGGGCCGAATGGCCTCTACTCCTGCACCTGTTGTCTATTGTCTGCTTACTCGTATCAATCACAAAAGATGTTAAATGTTAACAGAGACCAAGAGAGTACATTTGTCACTCATCTGTCCACGTACAAAATTAATATTGGAAATCATAATCAAAATTGTTGTCTTGAACTTTGGGGGCTTCAGGCCAAGCGGATGTTCAGATCCACTTATCAACAAACATGTTGTCAGAACAGCAAGTACCGAGTTCAGCGCGAATCCTTAATTAGAGTCAAGCCTAGAGCAAGGATGGGTTGACACATTAGACAAAGGCAAGGGTGTCCTGTACAGAACACACAGAATGGCTCCAAAGGCCACATTCTGTTCCAGCTCTGACCGTTACATACGGCCTTCCTGTTTTCACTCCATACTTAGCTGCTTCCTTGCATAATATCACGTGCTGCACTGAAGGTATTAAACAAAGGGACTGCAGATGCTGGTTTACACCAAAGATGGAGACAGAGCACTAGGGGCAATTTACAGAGGACAAATCACCTACAAACCTGCACAGGAAGAGAGGCGATATGTGGGAGGAAACTGGAGCACACGTGGAGCAAACAGCAGAATTCATTGCCACAGACGGCTGTGGGGGTCAAGTCAAAGGATATTTCTAAAACAGAGGTAGATAGATTCTTGATTATAGACAATAAACAATAGATGCAGGAGTAGGCCATTTGGCCCTTCAAGCCAGCACCGCCAATCACTGTGATCATGGCTGATTAGTACGGGTGTCAGAGGTTAGGGGAGAAGGCAGGAGAATGGGGTTAGGAGGGAGAGATAGATCAGCCATGATTGAATGGCGGAGTTGACTCGATGGGCCGAATGGCTTAATTCTGCTCCTATCACCTATGAACTCTTGAAACCCTGGCGGTCACGGGGAGAGCGTGCAGACTCCACGTGCACAGCACCTGATGTCAGAATCAAACCCGGGCCTCTGGCCCTGTTAGACGGCGGTTCTACCAGCTATGCCACTGTGCATCCGAGTGGATTTTGGAGAATTAATAACCATTCATTAAAAAACAAAAATTCCTCACAAGATGAATTGAATGGAATAACATCTGTATCCGGGGTTAGCCTGCATGGCTTGTCTTTGGAGCAAATTTAAATGGAACAACAATGGTGGTTCATCTGATTTTTCTTTGAGGTAATAAATTCTATTAAGAACATCGACTAAAGAGGAAAAGTAGCTTGCCAAATGAAATTTGGATAACAAAAGCATTTTACTGCAGGCACTGTCAAAATAAAGTATTTTAACCCTGATAAAGTCCCGCAGATGCCTCAACTTATGAGAATCTTAGCGTTTAACACATTAACTAGAAAGGCAATTATTCTGAAGGCAGTAACTCACTCAGTCGCCTCTGCTTACAGGAGGGAGAATTAATCTCCGGGCAGACATTGATAATGGGAACATTTTTGCCCCGAGGACATGCATCAGGTGCCGTGGTGAGTCTCATTGAGTGGAACAGCAGCTCAGCTCCGCTACGCAGGCAGAGTGGATGATTGGAAGGGTGATTGGAAGAGAGCAAGTTCAGTGAATGATAAGAGGGCAAGAAGATTTTTCTTTAGTTTAGTTTAGTTCAGAGATGCAGCGAGGAAACCGGCCCCATGTTCCAACGAGTCAATAGACAACGGCCAATAGGTGCAGGAGTAGGCCATTCGGCCCTTCGAGCCAGCACCGCCATTCTATGTGATCATGGCTGATCATCCCCAATCAGTACCCCGTTCCTGCCTTCTCCCCATATCCCCTGACTCTACTATTTTTAAGAGACCTATCTAGCTCTCTGTTGAAAGCATCCAGAGAACCTGCCTCCACCGCCCTCTGAAGCAGAGAATTCCACAGACTCGCCTCTCTCTGTGAGAAAAAGTGTTTCCTCAGCTCCATTCTAAATGGCTTACACGTTATTCTTAAACTGTGGCCCCTGGTTCTGGACTCCCCCAACATTGGGAACATGTTTCCTGCCTCAAGTGTGTCCAAGCCCTTAACAATCTTATATGTCTCAAACCACACCAACTGGCGATCCCCGCACACTACCACTGTCCTACACACGCCAGGGCCAACTTTACAGCTTTACAAACAGCAATTAACCCACAAACCGGTTCGTCTTTGGAGTGCGGGAGGAAACTGGAGCACCTGGAGAAAACCCACGCAGTCACGGGGAGAACGTACAAACTCCGTACAGACGGCACCCGTTACTCCAGCACTTGGTGTCCTTTTATGGTAAACCAGCGCCTGCAGTTCCTTGTTTCTACTGCATCTCCTGCCTTTATTCTGGTTTTAGACACAAAAAGGTGGAGTAACTCAGCGGGACAGGCAGCATCTGTGGAGAGAAGGAATGGGTCGAGACCCTTCTTCAGACATTCCTTCTCTCCTGTCCCGCTGAGCTACTCCAACATTTTGTGTCTATCTTCGGTTTAAAGCAGCGTCTGCAGTTCCTTGCTACACATTTATTCTGGTTTTGACGGATATTCTGGTATAAAAATGAAGGGTCACTAACGTGCATTTTATTTTTTTTTCCTTTCAGTAAATATCCTGAACGTAATAGTCCTGTCGCACCTGGCCATCAAGACACACAAGTCCTCCTACTGCTACCTCCTCTCGCTCTCCGCCTCAGACATCCTCACCCAGTTCTTCATCATCTTTGTCGGCTTCATCCTGGAGACGGCCATTCTCCACCGCAAGATCCCGGCCACCATGGTCCACGCCGTCAGCGTGCTGGAGTTTGCGGCCAACCACGCCTCCATCTGGATCACCGTGGTGATGACGATCGACCGCTACTACGCCCTGTGCCACCCGCTGAGGTACCGCACCGTGTCCTACCCCGAGCGCACGCACAAGGTCATCGCCCTGGTCTTCGTCACGTCTCTGATCACTGCCATCCCATTTTACTGGTGGTCCGATCTCTGGCGGGTCAGTAACCCACCCACGGCCTTGGACCAAGTGCTGATCTGGATCCACTGCTTCATCATTTACTTCATTCCGTGCACCATATTCCTCATCGTCAACTCGATGATAGTCTTCAGGCTGAAGAAGAAGGAGGAGGCACTGGCCAACCGTTCGGGCAAGACCACCGCCATCTTGCTGACGGTGACCACCGTCTTCGCCATCCTCTGGGCCCCAAGGACGGTGGTCATTATTTATCACCTCTACGTCTCGTCGGTGAACAAGAGCTGGAAGGTCCACCTTATGCTCGATCTGGCCAACATGCTGGCCATGTTGAGCACCGCCATCAACTTCTTCCTCTACTGCTTCGTCAGCAAGCGCTTTCGGTCAACGGTGAAAGAGGTCCTCCTGTCCTTCTGCAAACACTAAAGGGGCTTTGCAACTCCAGGCTGTGGGCAACGTTAGTGAACCCACCCACCATGGCTTTATGAGCAACGCTATCACACCCCGGATTATAATCAATCCCCAGAACGGTCTGTAAACTGGAAGTGGGAAACAATCCATCATATGTAGGAAGCAACTGCAGATGCTGGTTTAAACCGAAGATGGACACCAGAGGCTGGAGTATCTCAGCTGTTCAGGCAGCATAAGGTCACAAGGAAAAAGTGTAGAATTAGGCCATTCGGCCCATCAAGTCTACTCATTCATTCAATCCTGGCTAATCTATCTCTCCCTCCTAACTCCATTATAACCATATAATAACCATATAACAATTACAGCACGGAAACAGGCCTTCTCGGCCCTTCCAGTCCGTGCTGACATTCACCAAGTTCTATTCGGGGAAAACTCGGGAGAACTCTAGAATTACCTCGTACAGTGGGACAGGCCCTTGAGTCTGGCTGAACGTAGGGTTAAGCTTAATCACAAAGCAACGATGTTTGTAGTGTTCATCAATACAATGTTCTCTGAATTTGATAGGTAAAAGGGCAACATTGTCATATAACCATATAACCATATAACAATTACAGCACGGAAACAGGCCTTCTCGGCCCTTCCAGTCCGTGCCGACCATTTATTTTCCCCTAGTCCCATCTACCTGCACTCAGACCATACCCCTCCATTCCCTTCCCGTCCATATACCTATCCACTTTACTTTTAAATGTTAAAATCGATCCTGCCTCCACCACTTCTGCAGGAAGATCATTCCACACAGCCACCACTCTCTGAGTAAAGAAGTTCCCCCTCATGTTACCCCTAAACCTCTGTCCCTTAATTCTCATGTCATGCCCTCTTGTTTGAATCTTCCCTACCCTCAATGGGAAAAGCTTATCCACGTCAACTCTGTCTATCCCTTTCATCATTTTAAAGACCTCAATCAAGTCCCCCCTTAACCTTCTGCACTCCAAAGAATAAAGACCATTCTCCTGCCTTCTCCCCATAACCTCTGACACCTGTACTGATCAAGAATCTATCTATCTCTGCCTTACAAATATCCACTGACTTGGCCTCCGCAGCCGTCCGTGGCAGATCGACAGATTCGCCACCCTCTGACTAAAGAAATTTCTCCTCATCGCCTTCCTAATTCTGAGGCTATCTATGACCTCTAGTCCTAGACCCTCCCGCTAGTGGAAACATCCTCTCCACATCCACTCTATCCAAGCATCTCTGGAGAAAAGGAATGGTTGACGTTTTCGGGTCGAGACCCTTCTTCAGTCTGAAAGTCGGGGGAAGGGGAAAGGAGAGATAAAGGCGGTACTTTGGAGAAATGAATGGAAGATATGCAAAAAGCAACGATAAACAAGGAACTGTGGAGCCCTCAATGGGCCATTGTTGGCTGTGGGTTCAGTGATAATGGGCTATACAGAGAGAGGATGACAGTGAAACTAGTACGATGACTAGGGTGCAGATGGGACGGGGAGACGGGATGTAAGGATTACTTGAAGTTAGAGAAATCAATATTCATGCCGCTAGGGTTGTGAGCTGGCCAAGCGAAATATGAGGTGCTGTTCCTCCAATTCACGTTTGGCCTCACTCCAACAGTGGAGGAGGCCCAGGACTGAACACAAAGACAGACGCAAAGACACTCAGCCGCCCAGGCATCATCTCTGGAGAAAAAGGACGTGTGACATGTCGGGTCGGGACCCTTCTTCAGAATGAAAGTGGGGGGGAGGGAACTGAAGGTAGGAAAAGGCCAGAACAGTGCAGGACCGGCAACAGATGACCAAGGAAGAGTGGGGCACTTTAGGACTGACGAAGGTCCCAACCCGTAACGTCACCCATCCTTTTTCTCCAGAGATTGCTGCCTGACCCACTTAGTTACTCCAGCACTTTGTGTCCATCTTCGGTACAAACCAGCATCTGCAGTTCCTTTCTACAGATCATAATCCGCTTGGATAGCTTAAAGGTATAGTCGAAAGGTACAAATATTGAATTCTCAAAAGAAAAAGACACAGAGTGCTGGAGTAACTCAGCGGGCCCGGCAGCTTCCCTGGAGAACGTGGATAGGCGATGATTCGGGATGGGAGCCTCCTTTAGACTCATCTCCGGACTGAATTCTCCAACTTTAGGCAACTAACTACGAGCGAGCCACCCTCCCACCCTCTCCCGCTCATTTGTTCCTCCCCTTCCCTGTGCCCCACCTGCACTCCCACCTCTTTCTCCCCTTCATTCTCCCATTCCACCTACATTCCTTCCTCTAGCTTCACTATTCCCACCTATCGTTATCTCACACCTTTTTTTTTCATTTCATCTTTGGCTTTTGTTCAACCACCTGCCTTTCAACACCCCCCCCCCTCCCCCTCCCCCATACACCTGTATCCACCTATCACTTGCCAGGCTTTGTCCAGCCCCCACCTCTCTTCCAGCTTTCTCCCTCACCAACCCAATCCCTGACTGCACCCAGTCCGATGAAGGGTCCCGACCCGAAACCTCACCTGCCCTACCCATGCCCTCCATAGATGCAGCCTGAGCCGCTGAGTTACTCCAGCACTTTGTGCGTGTTTCCTTTTGTAAACCAGCACCTGCAGTTCTTTGTGCCCACGCTGAACAAAAGCAACGTGCGTGCGGGAGAGGATCACAGAAACGGGCGTGAGGGGAGAGGGAGCAGACGCTGGGCGGGTGGGCGGCAGACAGCGTCACAGAGTCAGCGAGCGAGCCAGTGGGTCTGCTCAACGCCCTCAACTCCACTCAAATCAGCAACCCCATTATCACATTTTGGGGTGCGGGGGGAAGGCAGGCAGAAATGCCTCGGTCCCACCCGGCATGCCTCGGTCCCATTCCATCGCCCATCCATCCGTGTGTGGGAAAGAACTGCAGAACGTCACCTATTCCTTCGCTCCATAGATGCTGCCTCACCCGCTGAGTTTCTCCAGCATTTTTGTCCACCTAAAGAACTGCAGATGCTGGTTTAAACCGAAGGTAGACACAAAATGCAGGGGTGACTCAGCGGGACAGGCAGCATCTCTGGAGAGAAAGAATGGGTGACGTTTCGGGTCGAGACCCTTCTACAGATAGATGTCAGGGGAGTGGGCAGGAGAGGAGTCACAGAGGGGGAGCAGTGAGAGAGGATGTTGCTGAACTCTCGTGGGAGAGAGGAACCCATCCATCAATCCCGCTCGTCTCCCAAATGCTTGTTCGTGTGTTTGTCTATATGTTGTACGCTCACAACCCGGGGAGGATCTTTTAGAGATACAGCGCGGAAACACGCTCCGTGGCCCACCGCCCAACAACCCCCGCACACTAACACTAGCCTGCACACACCAGGGGCAATGTTTTACAATTATACCAAGCCAATTAACCCACAAACCTGTACATCTTTGGAATGTGGGAGGAAACCAGCGATCCCAGCGAACGCACAGAAGATAGACACAAAATGCTGGAGTAACTCAGCGGGACAGGCAGCATCTCTGGGGAGAAGGAATGGGTGACATTTCAGGTCAAAACCCTTCTTCAGACCGATTCGGGTCTCGACCCACGTTCGACCCTGACCACAAGTTCTGTCTGTACGGAGTTTGTACGTTCTCCCCGTGACCTGCGTGGGTTTTCTCCGGGCACTCCGGTTCCTCCCACACTACAAAGACGTGCATGTTTGTAGGTTAATTGGCTTTGGTAAATTGCCCCTAATGTGTGTGTAGGATAGTTTTAGTGTGCGGGGAGCGCAGGTTGGCACGGACTCAGTGGGCCGAAGGGCCTGTTTCCCCACTGTATCTGTAAAGTAAACCGAGCAAGGAGATCGCTCCAACCACGGTCACTTTGTGAGACATCAAGTTGTTTTCAAGTATAAAGTTATTTTCAACAGCTAAGCTGCAAGCTAAAAATACTAAAGGCTGTTTGTTACATTGTTTAACAGAGTATCATTGCACAAGTGTGGATCCAAGCAAATGCTTGTGAATGTCCATGACCTCCCACAGTGTTAAAGCCCTGTCCCACTGTACGAGTTCATTCAAAGAGTTCTCCTGAGTTTGCCATGATTCGAACTCGGAGATTTACGGTAATGGCCGTTCGCAGGTACTTGGGGCTTCCCGAGCTTACCGCGTTTCCCGAGTACCTGCCGTTAGCGTTACGAGCCGCTGAGATACGTCCCCGAGCTCCGACGTACCCGCTACGTTCATTCTACGTACTTACCATGAGTTTGATTTTTTTTTAAACTCAGGAGAGCTCTTGAATTAACTCATACAGTGGGACAGGGCTAGAACCAGTGGCTCGTGTTCTTAAAGAGACAGTGGTGTCTGATTACTTTGGGGTTGTTCCATCCGCGAAAACCAAAATCCTTCATGAAGAGGTCCGTAATAACCAGGGTAGATTGTACAGTCAAACTTCACAAAGCAGGCCGTTTAGAATAATCATGATGTCACTGTTTCTGGTTAATTACACAACGAATACTCATCCAGCACGGCAACTGAACGGTGATTCGCCTCAAACCTTGAGGTGAAGCTCAACGAAGACGAGGAAGAAAGGAGTGGAAGGTGGTACTGACAATACAAGACTAATTTGGTGGGAGCACAAATACTTGTATGGGCCAGATGGGCCGAATAGCCTGTTCCTATGCTGTAACGTTGATCTCATCCTCTGTAACCACCACTGCAAGCTCCTGCTCGTCATGTCAACAAGGTCGACTTAAAGGCAAAAGTTACAAAAGATTCACTTTTTTTCCTTGCGTCTCGATTTTGTTTCATAGACAATTGTCCAATCACACTCACGAGTTATCATTCACGCTGGGTATTCCGGACACAGTTTCCTCAGCAGATACAAACTGCTGGAGTAACCCTGTGGGCCAGGCAGCATCTGTGGAGGACATTTGTCCAGAGATGCCAGGTAACACAAAATGCCGGAGTTATGGCCCTGTCTCACGGTGGGAGTCCACCCACGAGTCAAATCAAACTCGCATTAACGTAGCGGGAACGTCGGAACTCGTAACGCTAACGGCAGGTACTCGGGGAACTTGTTAACTCGTGAAAATCGTTCAACATGATGAAAGATTTCCACGAGTCAAGTTTACTCCTGAAGTAAAACATTTTAAACTTTTAAACTCGTTGTAAGAACGTAGCAGTCCGTGAGTTTACCGTCGTGACTCGTGAGTCTACCGTGGGCACTCTTTAACTCAGCGGGACAGGCAGCGTCTCTGGAGAGAAGGAATGGGTGACGGGATGACGTTTCCAAAATTCTGCAGCGTCTTTGTGTTACTCCAGCACTGTGTGTTCACTTTTTGTCAACCAGCATCTGCCCTTCCTTGTGTCTGACATTATTTGTATCCGTGCAAGTTGATTGTCGCTCCCTTCAGTTTGATTTGTTTTAAACTCAGGATCGCTCGTGGGTGGATTCGCACCGTGAGACAGGGGTTTAACTCAGCGGGCGAGGCAGCATCTCTGGAGAGAAGGAATGTTTCGGGTAACGTTTTGGGTCGAGACCCTTCTTCAGTCTGAAAAAGAGTCTCGACCCAAAACGTTGCCCATTCCTTCTCTCCAGAAATGCTGCCTCACCCGCTGAGTTACTCCAGCATTTTGTGTCTAGCTTCGATTTAAACCAGCGTCTGCAGTTCTTTCCTGCACATATGGTCTTTCCGCTGACTGGTTAACATGCAACAAACACTTTTCGCTGTTCTCCTGTGAATCTTATGCACCGTTGAGTTTCTACAATACAGCACAAAACTAGAGTTACTACAAAAGACACTGTGAACAGAATGCGTGATCTCATTAGCTTCTCAACACTATTGTCTGCACTTTGGATGTGTTGCAACCCGCCCACTTCAAAAATAATTGATTGCACGAGAAATCCCAAACTTGTGATAAGGTGCTTTGAAAGCACACGCAAACACGGCATTGGGAATTGTGCATCCGTCAAATGTTTTCTCATCAGAAATAGAGATGCAATTGCAGAAATCTAACATTACAACACTTCCATTTTCCAACACATTCAAATGTGTCTCTTTCTAAAACTGATCTTGGCAAAGATGTCCAAGACCAATTGGCCTTTAAGTGTAAGAAAGAACTGCAGGTGCTGGTTTAAATCTGACGAAGGGTCTCGACCCGAAACGTGGCCCATCCCTTCTATCCAGAGATGCTGCCTGATCCGCTGAGTTACTCCAGCATTTTGTGTCCACTTTCAATTGGCCATTATCTGTTTGTGATTCCGATGTTCTCCATTCGCCAAAGGTTGAATTAATTGATTTTTGATCTGAGGGCAAAACTGCCCGATGGCTTGACATGATGGCACAAGGTCAAAGGTCAACGGTACTTGGCAAAAACGTGGGAGAAGACCAGTTGCCGTTTAGTTTACTGTCACGTGTAGCGAGGTACAGTGAAAAGCCTTTGTTGCGTGCTAACCAGTCAGCAGAAAGACAATACATGATTACAATCGAGCCATTCGCAGTGTATAGATACAGGATAAAGGGCATGAAGTGAATAGCGTTTAGTGCAGAGAAAGCAAGTAAAGTCCGATCAGAGATAACCTGGGGGTCTCGAATGGGGCAGACAGTAGTCAAGGGCAAACCTTCCTGCGCTGGCTACTGTCTTGGTGGGAGAAGTGGGAAGAGTGGACACTGGACTAATGAGATGATTTATTTAGATTTAGACGATTTATTTAGGCGACTGCCGGTGACTACAACAATGAAATTCACCAAAGTCAGCACCGGCGACAATCTACGCCATGCTGGGCACAACCTATGTCAGGAGAAGACAAGCTACGTCAAGCCCACAGTCGCCGACTGTCGGCGAAAAGTTCTCAACATTTCAAAATCCAGCGGCGAGCAGAAAGACGCTACGCCTCTTCGGGCGATTGAGGAGACGACTCACGACCAGACAGGCGACACCCCAGCGACCCGGTGGCGACAGAGTCACCAGAATCGCCTAAGTGGGACAGGCCCTCTACCCACGTATTGGAGAAAGGGAGAACCAGTCCATCGGGAAGGGCTTCACTTGAATTAGCCTTTCAACTAACCCTTAGGGGTGACAGCCTCTCTGGAGAACATGGATACGTGACGTTTCAGGTCAGGCTCTGAAGAAGGTTCTCAACCCAGACAATAGTCTGTCCCTCATTTCCTTGATTATCTTTGCCTTTTGCATATCTTCCATTCATGTCTCCTAAGCACCATCTATATCTCTCGTTCCCCTTCCCCCCGACTCTCAGCCTGAAGAAGGGTCTCGACCCAAAACATCACTATCCCTTCTCTCCAGAGATGGTGCCTGACCCGCTGAGATACTCCAGCTCTTTGTGTCTGTCTTCGGTTTAAACCAGCATCTGCAGCTCCTCCCTACACAATAGCCGATCCATATCCTCCAGGGATCTTACCAGGCCCACTGAGTTACTCCAGCACTTGGTGTCTTTTTTTCTGTAAACCAACATCTGCAGTTCCTTGTGTCTACATCAGTTCTTATGCTGGATTGTCAACCTAAAACATGACCGCTGCTCGCTCTGCCCCGATGCTGCCTCATCTCTAGTGCAGGAAGGAACTGCAGATGCTGATTTAAATCGAAGGTAGACACAAAAGGCTGGGGTAACTCAGCGGGACAGGCAGCATCTCTGGAGAGAAGGAATGGGTGAGGTTTTGGGTCAAGACCCTTCTTCACCTCCAGTGTGCTGGTTTTGCTCCCCAAGGGACTCGGCCTTCTCTTGGTTCTTTCACCCCCTCACTCTTCCCACAGCTATAAGCAAGGTTCTAATTATTAAATAAAACCAACACCTTAAAACAAACTAATTAGGCTGTTGAGTACATTTGCAAGTTCCCCATTAATTGGTACTTAAAAAGCTGTACAATAAATATCACTCAACCTCTGTCTCCCGCTGGGTGCAGCGTTGGCTTCCAATTACTTAACGTTGATGCACATCTTCTTGGCTTACAATATAATTAGCAGCACTATGAGTATCAGCAGATAAATGAAGCCCCACTTCTATCTTAATTGCATCTCCCCTTTGCCTCAATTTTCCACACAGTGGACTTCACTGTTATCTTTTTTTCTAATTTGCACACACTGCGCAGAAAGTAGCAGAGATAGACGCAACATGCTGGAGTAACTCAAACAGGCCAGGCGGTATCTCTGGAGAAAATGGACAGGCAACATTTCAGGTCGACCCGAAACGTCACCTGTTCATAGACACAGGAGTAACTCAGCGGGACAGGCAGCATCATCTCTAGAGAGAAGGAATGGGTGACGTTTCAGGTCGAGACCCTTCTTCAGACTGAAAGTCACGGGAAAGGGAAAGGTGAGATATAGACGATGATGTAGAGAGATATGGAACAAATGAAAGAAAGATATGCAATAAAGCAACAATGATATACAGTCGGACACAGGACCACCTGTCCATTCGGCCTCTCATAATTGGCTATGGTAAATTGTAAATGGTCCCTAGTGTGTAGGATAGTACTAGTGTACGTGGAGTTCGCTGGTCAGCGCGGGCCGAAGGGCCTGTTTCCATCTCTAAAGTCTAAAGGTCCGGCCAATTCAAGTAAGGAGAGAAAATAGGACGTGAAACCTGTGCAATGTTACATTGATTGCTCTTTTATTTAAGTCAAGTTTCCATGGCAACAGGACAAACCTTTCAACTCCGAACTTCTACCGTCTGGAAAATGCGTATAAATCGGATTTGCTTTCCCTTATCTGATATCATTTGATATTATTTATTTTCTAGTTGCCTTTGGAGTTTACAAGGCAAATAGAAATTAAATAATGTCAAGTAATAAATAAATGACCACCAGTTCCAGAAATAGCCAACCCCCCCCGCCCCCGCCCCCCCCCCCCCCGCAGAATTTGATTAAATAGCTAAAACCAACAATATGTTGGGACAATAATGAGAAATGATTTTATGCCAATAACTTGTTTCTGTTGTGGTGAATTTGCGCCTCCATCCACATATAAATCCTTGGGTTGATATAACCTTGATTTTCTCAACCGCCACAGAGTACTTAAGAGTGCGATAATGCTAATTATCAGCAGCCAATTGAGGTTGGACATTAAGTAAACATGGTCCGTTTCCCTCCATTCCCTGCCTGATCATTTGTCTATCTATGTGCCCCATAAACCATGCTGCTAGTTCTGTTTCCACCACTTCTCCTGGCAATGTGGTCCACCTTTTTGTCTGTGAAAAACCTTGTCCGTACATCTCCTTTGAACTCTCCCCCTCTCACCTTACACGTATGCCCTCTAGCATTTGACATTTCCACCTGGGGGTGGGGGAGGGATTCTAACTACCCTGCCTCTGCGGAAAACACGGACTCAGTGGGCCGAAGGGCCTGTTTCCGCGCTCTAACTAAATAAAAAAGTGCCAGTTCGCTGACTGACGCATGAAACCCAAGAGCTGTCTTATTATCAGTGCCACTCTGTGAGAAATAGGTAATTTTTCTGACAGCTCAATGCAGTTTATTAAATTCTCGGGAATAATTCAGAACAATTCTTCAGGGCGCTGCACTATGTTGCATTGTTCATTTAAAACAGCATTAATCATTGTGTTCATTAAGTGATCTTGACGCTTCCCTGCACCCAGACGGACGGAGAGAGATGATGCTGGAGAAATAAGATCACGTAAGATGTACCAGATGCACAGGTCAGCCCATCAGTAGCTGGAAGCATTAGCTTAGTTTAGTTTAGAGATAGCGCGGCAACAGGCCCTTCGGCCCACCAAGTCCACGCCGACCAGCGATCCCCGCACACTAAAGGGCCTGTCCCACCAGCATCCGACTCCATGCGATGAGCGCGATCAAACTAGAAGCGGGGGCCGCACGGAGGTCGGGTGATCGCCTGTACAGGGCCGTTCTCACCAGCATGTGCCTGCATGCGGCAAGCGCGACCAAACCGGCAGCGAGGGCCGCGCGGAGGTCGGTGAGTGGCGCAACGCGGCGCAAAGTGAGGCGAACCTGGAGCGAAGTCTTAAGGTAAGTTTGACAGGACAGAGAGGGGCACACAGAGAGGGGCACAGAGCCACACACATAGAGGGTCACGGAGGCACCTACAGATAGGTTCACGGAGGCACGATGTCAAGACGGTGTGTAATGCGTCGAGGCGACTGCGAGCCGACAAGCCGTTGCCGCGCGGAATTTTTGAACACGGTCAGTTTTTCGGAGCCCCGCGCGATGTCGGGACGAACTCCGCACAATTCCGCACGGCTCCGCCGATCAAAGTGGGACCGGCCCCGCGACGCCGGACGGCTCAAGCGACCACGTTAGGTCGCGCTGGTGGGACAGGCCCTTTACACTAGTCCGACACACACTCACTGGGGACAATTTTACACTTTCACACAAAGCCAATTAGCCTACAAACCCGCACCTCTTTGGAGTGTGGGAGGAAACCAAGGAACTCGGAGAAAACCCACGCAGGTCACGGGGAGAACTCGTGCACAGTCAGTACATACAGCGCCCGTAGTCAGGATTGAACCCGGGTCTCTGGCGCTGTGAGGCAGCAACTCTACCGCTGCGCCACCGTGCCGCTCTGTGCTTCACATTTACGTTTATTAAACATTGTTCGTTTCAGTGGTTCAATTGGTTCTTTATTATCGCCTTTCCCAAGGGACAGTGAAATATCTTTTTTGCATATCGATCTTTGCATAAAGTACGGGGCGCACATTGACGCCAGACAGGTAGAGTTGCCGCCTTGCAGCGCCAGAGACCCAGGTTCGATCCTGACCACAGGTGCTGTCTGTACGGAGTTTGCACGTTCTCCCCGTGGCCGCGTGAGTTTTCTCCGGGTGCTCCGGTTTCCTCCCACACTCCAAAGACGTGCAGGTGCGTAGGTTAATTCGCTTTGGTAAGAATTATAAATTGTCACTAGTGTATGTAGGATAGTGCCAGTGTGCGGGGTGATCAGGGACTCGGTGGGCCGAAGGGCCTGTTTCCGCGCTGCATCTCTAAACTAAACTATAGATCGGTAAGATTATCGCCATACATAAATACAATCCTCGATTAAGTGCAGATTGCATCGAGACAGCCCACTGATCCCGCCAGGTGTTGAGGTCATTCTCACCGTCCCGGCTCCAGTTGGCCGTAAAGGCCCGTTGCAGCCGCCGCCTCCGTCCGGATCGTCCAGCGAGGTGACGTCCCTCTCCACGCCACGCCCTCTTCAGCGTTCGTGCCCCGGAGGCAACTCCCGCAGCCGACCCTTGAGGGCGCAGAAGGTAAGTTTATCATAATATCATAAGATCGTAAGTGGTTGGAGCAGAATTAGGCCATTCGGCCCATCGTCTACCCCTCCATCCAATCATGGCTGATCCATCTCTCACTCCTAGCCCCATTCTCCTGCCTTCTCCCCATAACCCTATCCCTTACACATGTGGAATACATGCGGGGAGAATACGGCCATAAAGTGACCCTCCGTCGGACCTACTCGCACCATCTCCTGCTTTTCCAAGAAACTGGTGTTTTAACCATATAACCATATAACAATTACAGCACGGGAACAGGCCCTCTCGGCCCTTCTAGTCCGTGCCGAACACTTATTCTCACCTAGTCCCATCTACCTGCACTCAGACCATACCCATCCATTCCTTCCCCATCCATATACCTCTCCCATTTATTTTTAAATGATAAAATCGATCCTGCCTCCACCACTTCCACTGGAAGATCATTCCACACAGCCACTGCTCTCTGAGTAAAGAAGTTCCCCCTCATGTTACCCCTAAACTTCTGTCCCTTAATTCTCATGTCATGCCCTCTTGTTTGAATCTTCCCTACTCTCAATGGGAAAAGCTTATCCACGTCAACTCTGTCTATCCCTCTCATAATTTTAAAGACCTCAATCAAGTCCCCCCTTAACCTTCTGCGCTCCAATGAACACCATTTTCCGAGTTGGTTTTCCCACAATTCCAACTCTCAAAAATCAACAGAACACAAAGTGCTGGAGTAAGCCAGCAAGTCCCAGGCAGGATGTCGGGAGAACATGGATCGGTTCCGTTTTGGGCCAAGACCCTTCTTCAGACGTGTTGTACAGGGCGGAGCAGAAGCTGGAAGAGGGGAGAGGCATCAAAAGTATTTAAATTTCTTTTAAAGCTTAAAAGAGAATAAAGTTCACGTTCACTTAAAAACGACCAAGGGCCCTGAAACCAAGTAATTAAACCGAATAAAAAGTCCCGCTTACTTCTCCCCTGATATCTACTTCCTTCACTTTGTTTATTTATTTATTGTCACGTGTACCGAGGTACAGTGAAAAGCTGTTGTTGCGCGCTATCCAGTCCACTCCAATAGGTCTGCTGTATTTGCTCTGGGTCCTGACCCAAATCGTCACCGATCTATCTTTTCCAGGGATGCGGAAGATAGACACAAAATGCTGGAGTAACTCAGTGGGACCGGCAGCGTCTCTGGAGAGAAGGAATGGGTGACGTTTCGGGTGGAGACCCTTCGTCAGACCCTTCTGAACGTACAGCCCTCCGCTCACTCTGCAGCAACCCCGACATGATCACCAAACCTGCCGACAAGGGAGGTGCCGTGATAGTCGGGCGCGCTGACCGCTACCGGGCTGCATCTCTCAGTCACCTCCTCCTACCGACCCGAGGACCACCATCCCACAGATGAGCACCAGGCCTTACGCACGCACCACGTCTGATCTCATCACTGCCTTCCGCAACCTCCAACCTTATCGTTTCCCCGCCCCGCACAGCCCGGTTTTACCTTTTCCCCAAAATCCACAAACACAACTGCCCCGGCAGACCCATTGTTTCTGCCTGCTCCTGTGCCACGGAAATGATTTCCACGTACCTCGACCCCATCATATCCCCCTCCCCCGGTCCAATATCTCCCGGCCAACGTCCAAGACACCTCACACGCCCTTCGGGGGCGCCGTCCTGTACAGGGTCGCCGCGCTGGAGCTCTGGCGACCCGGGGCGGCTGGCCGTGGGCGGCGGCGCTGAAATTTAAATCGGGAGCCTGGGATCTCTCGGCGAGATCGCCAATTGTGGAGCGCCATCCAGCGCGGCCTGTTGGCGTCGGAAGCCGCGGTCTCCAGCGAGGAAGCGGCCGTTACAGGCACCCCGAGCTGCTGAGAGGGTTCTCCCGACGCCGGAGCACCATCACCCGGCGAAGAAGGGCCTGGAACATCGGCCCCCGTAGCGGCGACTGTTGGGGCCTCAATAGGCCTGACTATGGGTGAACTGCGGATGGGGTCTGGACTTTGTGC
Organism: Raja brachyura; assembly: GCA_963514005.1. The sequence continues at coordinate 42,867,841 of OY740803.1, read as the reverse complement.
CTTCCCTCATAATGGGAACCATTGTGGGGGGATGTTTTTTATGTTTATGTTAAATTATTTAATATTATTTCTTATCTTTATCTACGTGCTGCATGGCAAGACAAATTTCACTGCACCAATTGGTGTGTGTGACAATAAATGTCCTTTCAGTCACTCTACTACACCGGGTTTATCCCGGGACGCTGCCTGCCCCGCCGGAGTTATTTTCAGCACTGAGTGTCCTTTCCTTTCACCTTTAATTGTGTCATTAATTTCCAATCAATTCTGGCCCAATGCTTCGTAGAGACAAACATCAGAATATTTAAACGCATCCATCCATATTTCAATTCATAAAACCACATACTAGACTTCACAGAGCACTGAATAGGTTGTAAACACTTCTGGGCCATCCCAAGGTTATACGAGGCATCACATGAATGCAAAACAGTTGGTGTCTGCATTCATGAAAGAAGACAAAATAATTCCAGTCAATGCTCTGCATTCATCCACTGGCTGTTAATGCCATTCCTTAAGTGGCGTTACAGGAAGGAGGCTTTAGAGGGCGTGCAGAAGAGCTTTGCCAGAATGCAGAAACAACGGTTGACAAATTAGTTACAAAATGGACAAATACTTTAAACAAAATGTCTATGAGACAAGGAACGTTACTTTCAGATCGAGAGCAAAAGACAAACTGCTGGAGGACCTCAGATTGTTAGGACAACATCTGTGAAGGAAAGTGGACAACCTTTTGGGACGGGACCCTCCTTCGGATTGATGGAGTAGAAGGCAGATAGCTGTTAGAATGAGGGTGTCAGAGGTCATGGGGCGAAGGCAGGAGAATGTGGTCGAGTGGGAAAGACAGATCAGCCGTGATTGAGTGGCGGAGTAGACTTGATGCGATCACTTGTGAATTTTTGAACAAAGAACTGCAGATACTGGCGTTTGCCAAAGACAGACACAAAGTGCTGGAGTCACTCAGCGGGTCAGGCAGCATCCCTAGAGAAAAGAGAGATGTGACGTTTCTGACCAGGACCCTTCTTCAGACTGAGTTCTGCCTGGATTACAAGGTATTAACTATGACAGATAGACACAAAATGTTGAAGTAACTCAGCCTGTTAGGTAGCATCTATAGAGAAGAGGATTGGGTGACGTTTTGGGGTCGAGACCTATGAGAGGTAAAACATCTAGAACATCAGAGGTTGAGGGGAGACCTGTTAGAAGTATCTAAAATCTCGACCCAAAACATCACCCATATAAAATTATATTGGCATAGATCAGGTGGACAGACAGAACCTATTTCCCATATTGTCAAATCTAGAAGGCATATTTTAATGGTGAGAAGGGCAAAGTTTAAAGGAGATTAAAGTAGCAAGGGGCAAGTTATTTTACACAGAGGCCCCATAGCAGACGCGTCCACGTCGCGGGGCTGGAAACTGGACGTGTCCTGGGCTAATTCTGCTCCCACCATCATCGATTACAACAAGTGACGGCTCCCACTGATTGTCGCCGGAAGCTTGCATCCTTTTCAGCGAGGTCAACCTTTGAAATAATGGAAGATGGACACATAGAACATAGAAACATAGAAAATAGGTGCAGGAGTAGGCCATTCGGCCCTTCGAGCCTGCACCGCCATTCAATGTGATCATGGCTGATCATCCAACTCAGTATCCCGTACCTGCCTTCTCTCCATACCCCCTGATCCTCTTGGCCACAAGTGCCACATCTAACACCCTCTTAAATATAGCCAATGAACTGGCCTCAACTACCTTCTGTGGCAGAGAATTCCAGAGACTCACCACTCTCTGTGTAAAGAATGTTTTCCTCATCTCGGTCCTAAAGGAATTCCCCCTTATCCTTAGACTGTGACCCCTTGTTCTGGACTCCCCCAACATCGGGAACAATCTTCCAGCATCTAGCCTGTCCAACCCCTTAAGAATTTTGTACGTTTCTATAAGATCCCCCCTCAATCTTCTAAATTCCAGCGAGTACAAGCCGAGTCTATCCAGTCTTTCCTCATATGAAAGTCCTGACATCCCAGAAATCAGTCTGGTCCCAGGAATCAGTCTGGACACGAAAGAAGATTTTATACGGAGAGTGGTGGGTGCTTGGAACCTTTTTAACAAGGGGTGGTGGTGGAGGCAGATACATAGCGGTGTTTAAGTGGCTTTTGGTAAGGCACATAGATATGCAGGGAATGGATGGATATGGAACAAGTGCAGGCAGAGGAGGCTAGTTTAACGTTGCATCACCTGCAACATGTACATTGGGTGCTGAAGGGCTGCTCCTGGGCCGTTTTAAATCTGTTCCGTTTTAGGATAGTTTAGTTTAGAGATACAGCGAAGAAACAAGCCCTTCGGCCAACTGAGTCCGCGCCGACCAGCGATCCCCGCACGCTAGCACTATCCCACACATTAGGGACAATTCACAATTTTACCAAAGCCAATTTACCTACAAACCTGTACATCTTTTGGAGCGAGGGCGGAATATGGAGCACCCGGAGGAAACCCACGCTGGTCACGGGGACCTCTGTACAAACTCTGTACCGATCCCGGGTCTCTGGCACTGCAAGCACTGTAAGGCAGCAACTCTACCGCTGCGCCACCGTGCCACCCTAAGGTAGAAGGGAGAATTGAAAGAAGAATATAAAAGCGTGATGGGCATAGGCAGGTAGAATTGATTTTCATATGGCGGAAATATCAAATACTTGAGGACGTATTCTCTGGCGTCGATGAGACCTGTCTCAATAATTAACGGCTAATGCGTTTTATTTTTCAAGTGGAGAAACGGAGTTAAAAAGAATGCTATGTTTGTTTTTGAACAGCTTCAATGGGCCCTGTAACGTATCATCGACATGATTTAAGAAAATTAGACAAATGTCCCATGGAGAAAGGAATCCATTCACGGCGTTCCACCAACCGGGAAAGTCTCCCGAGATATTGCAGAGTTCTGAAATAAACACAGATGGCCAGAAATGTGGTCCAAGGAGTTGGGGTAGATTTTATCTATTGGGGCTCGCTGGTGCATAGCAACGGACTTGTTGCAGCCAGCTTTGCCAATTCATTTTTTTTTGTAATATTTTTTTATTTGAAGTAAACCGTTTACAATGTAAAACTTACTTTATAAACTAACACCTTAATTCAATATTACTACAAATAACATATCAATACTTAATATCTTCTATTTTTTGGAAATAAAGAAAAAGATATATAAAAGAGAAAAGAAAAAAGAGTAAATAAAAAAAAAATAAAAAATTCTTCCCACATACTTCAATCGTAAATAAAAAGAAAATAAAAAGGGAAAATTTGAAAAACAAAAATATTACATATATATAAACAAAAACTAAAGTCATTATACGAAATACTATTTCATTCAGAAATATCTCTAATAAATGCACAATAATATCAATTATAAGTAAGTTATTCGCATCGGATCCATAGGGTGTCCGTCGAGCCGTGATTCCAAGAATAGCTACTTTTCTAAATACTGTATATATGGAGACCATATCGATTCAAAAGAATTATACCTGTCCAAAAGGACAAATCTAATTCTTTCCAAATTCAACGTCTCCAACATCTCTGCTTTCCACATTTTAATTGTTGGAGATAATGTTCCCTTCCAAAATTTAAGTATCATTTTTTTCCCTATTATTAAACAGTAATCAAAAAAATTTCTTTGATTAACCGTGAGTACCAAATTTGGCTCCGGGATTCCGAATATTATTAATTTTGGGTCTGGGTCGAGTTCAACCTTAAGAACTTCCGAAATAACTTTAAAAATTTCAATCCAATAATAATTCAACCGTGGACACGTTACCAAACTATGTATTAAATTTGCTTCAAGATTCTTACATTTATCACAAATAGAGGAGAGACTAGGAAAAATACTTTTTAATTTGGTTTTCGAGTAGTGTAATCTATATATAACTTTAAATTGTATCAGTGTATGTCTGGCATTCAAAGAACACCAATGTATTCTTTGTAAGCATTCTTCCCAAGTTTCTTTTGTTATAGGTAATCCGATTTCATTTTCCCATGCTTGACGATATGTTTCAGTTGTTGGGTTCTCTTTATCTAAAATAATATTGTATATATAAGCTATAAGCTTATCCGTATTTGGATGTAAATTAAACAGCTCATCTAATAAGCCTGGATCTTTTTTTTTATAGTCTTGTGTGTTACATTTAATAAAATCTCTAATTTGTAAATACCTAAAATGGTGTTGTGAAGGTAATCCAAAAATATCTTGTAACTCTTCAAATAATAAAAAATTTCCATTTCTATAAAGGTGTCCTATCCTTTTAATTCCTAAATCCTCCCACAGTCTAAACCCCGCATCTAAGATTGAGGGTTTAAACAGTGGGTTATTCCTAATTGGTAACCTAAAAGAAAGATTATCCAGATATAAGGTCTTAACTATCTGTTTCCAAATACGCCTATTATTATGAATTATAGGGTTGTCCCTATAAGTCTTTTTTTGTACTTCCTTAGGTGCGAAAATAATCGACTCTATATTGAAAGGTAAACAGTCTTCCTTTTCCATTTTTAACCACATTGGTTCAACATCCATATTTACCCACCAAAAATTCATATTCTTAATCTGGACTGCCCAAAAGTAATATAGAAAATTTGGAAGTGCCAGCCCTCCATTTATCTTAGACTTACATAAGTGTTTTTTACTTATTCTATGACTTTTGTAATCCCAGACAAAATTATTAACTATAGTATCAATTTTTTTTTTAAAACTTTTTGGGAGAAAAAAAGGAATTGCCTGAAATAAATATAACAATTGTGGTAAAAAAATCATCTTTATAGCATTAATCCTACCGATCATAGATATAGGGAGTGTTTTCCAATATAAAATGTTTTTTTTAAGTTTCTCTAATAATTGATAATAATTAGCTTTAATTAATAATTTATAGGATTTAGACACATTGATTCCTAAATATTTAAATTTATCTGTAACTATTTTTAGTGGGTATTTTTGTAATATATTTACATTTATACCAGTTATAGGCATAATGTCACTTTTATTCCAATTAATCCTATATCCTGAAAATACGCTAAATTCATTTATAACATTAAATAACTTGGGAATACTACATTCCGGCTTAGTAATATAAATCAGAATATCATCTGCATATAAAGATATCTTATTATTTGTTGTGTCAGTATTATACCCATATATTTCGGGTTCTGATCTGATTCTTTCGGCCAGAGGTTCTATCACCAAAGCAAATAATAAAGGGGATAACGGACATCCCTGTCTGCATCCCCTAAAAAGTCTAAATTTAGGTGATAGTATTTGATTGGTTAAAATTCTTGCTGTAGGGTTAGAATATAATATTCTTACCCATTTACAAAATCCATCCCCCAATTGATACTTTTCCATTATATTAAATAAATATGACCATTCCACCTGGTCGAATGCTTTTTCAGCATCCAACGATATAACTGCTAATTCACTATCTCTCCTTCTTCTCGAGTATATAATGTTAAACAAGCGTCTAAGATTATGTGATGAATAACGTTTTGGAATAAAACCTGTTTGATCATAATGTATTATTTTGGAAATCACTAAGCTTAGCCTCCGAGACAGTACTTTAGTTAATATTTTTTGATCAGTATTTAAAAGGGCAATCGCTCGATATGATCCAGGATCTTCCAGATCCTTATCTAATTTAGGAATTAATGTAATTGTAGATTCATTTAAAGACTCTGGTAACTTTCCTAACTCATAGGTGTGTCTATACACTGTTTGTAATCTTGATGAAAGTAGATCATGAAATTTTTTATAAAATTCTGCACTCAGGCCATCGGGGCCCGCTGTTTTACCATTTTTTAACGATCCAATTGATTCTTCGATATCTATTACCGATATTTCAGCATTTAATAATTGCCTACTCTCAAAATCTAGCTTATTAAAATGACATTTTTCTAAAAATGTTTCCATTTCATCTGTTTGCCCTGTTAATTTAGATGAATAAAGATTTTGATAATATTGTAAAAATGTGTCATTAATGTCTTTTGGTATAGTCAATGTATTTCCCTGTATGCCAATTCATCTTTACGTGGTGTGAACGCAGATTTTTTCTGATTGATTATTTGTGGAATGTGGATTGATCTGGTCTTTCCCAGCTGGTATCAGGCAACTGCAGCGTTAGATTTGCTTCCTTACAGCGCAAACAGCGCCAGAGACCAGGGTTCGATCCTGACTACGGGCGCTGTCTGTTTGTACGTTCTCCCCGTGACCCCGTGGATTTTCTCCAAGATCTTCGGTTTCCTCCCACACTCCAAAGACGTACAGGTTTGTCGGTTAATTGGCTTGGTGTAAGTGTAAATTGTCCCTAGCGTGTGTAGGATAGTGTTAATGTGCGGGGATCGCTGGTCAGTGCAGACTCGGTGGGCCGAAGGGCCTGTTTCCGCGCTGCATCTCTAAACTAAACTGGACTGAACGGTCGTCTCATCAGCTAGAGTGTGGTCCTGAGCTCCCATCTACCTCGCTGGAGACCTTGAACTTTCTTTAATCAGATTTTATCGGACATCATTGTTACATCTTGCACTAAATGTTCTCCCATCAAGCAAGAGGTACAGAAGTGTGAAAACGCACGCCTACAGATTCAGGGGCAGTTTCTTCCCAGCTGTTATCAGGCAACTGAACCATCCCACCACCAACTAGAGAGCGGTCCTGACCTGCCAACAACCTCATCGAAGACCCATAGACGATCTTTAATCAGAGTTTACCGGACTTTATCCTGCACTAAATGTTATACCTTTCATCCTTGATCCGTGAGCGCTGGATAACTTGATTGTGCTTCTGTACGGTCTAATCGCTGACTGGATAACATGCAAACAGAAGCTTGTCACTGTGCCTTGATACACGTGACAATAATAAACTAAACAACATGCGTAGGTAGGAACTGCAGATCCTGGTTTATACCGAAGATACACACCAAGTGCTAGAATAACTCAGTAGGTCAGGAAGCATCCCTGGAGAAACAGGATGGGTGAGGTTTCGGGTCCGACCTGAAACGTCACCTATTCCTTTTTCTCCAGAAATGCTGCTTGACCCGCTGAGTTAAGGGCCTGTCCCACCAGCATGCAACTCCATGCGATGAGCGCGACCTAACGTGGTCGCTTGAGCCGTCTGGCGTCGTGGGGCCGGTCCCACTTCGATCGCCGGAGCCGTGCGGAATTGTGTGGAGTTCGTCCCGACATCGCGCGGGGCTCCGAAAAACTGACTATGTTCAAAAATTCCACGCGGCAACGGCTTGTCGGCTCGCAGTCGCCTCGACGCATTACACACCACCTCGACGTCGTGCCTCCGTGACCCTCTCTGTAGGTGCCTCCGTGACCCTCTGTGTGTGGCTCCATGGCCCTCTCTGTGTGCCCCTCTCTGTCCTGGCGAACTTACCTTTAAGACTTCGTTCCAAGTTCGCCTCACTTTGCGCCGCGTTGCGCCACTCACCCGACCTCCGCGCGGCCCTCGCTGCCGGTTTGGTCACGCTTGCCGCATGCAGGCGCATGCTGGTGGGAACGGCCCTGTACAGGGATCACCCGACCTCCGCGCGGCCCCCGCTTCTAGTTTGATCGCGCTCATCGCATGGAGTCGGATGCTGGTGGGACAGGCCCTTTCATTCAGCACTTTGTGTCCATCTAAACTAAACGCTGGAAGTGGAATCTATTCATTTCCAGTCATTGCCAGTAGGTGGCAGGAGATGCTGACGTTTCCTAACAGATGTCCCTTTAACCTTCAGTAGTCATAAGCTTCGATGGTCTGATAGATGATGCTATGTGTACCTACCTGTCCACGTGTCTTTTAAACACTGTTATAGCATCTGCCTCAACTACCTCCTCTGGCAACTTGTTCCATACACCCACCTCCCTCTGAATGAATTTGGTTACTATTAAAACTGGTCCCTCTCACTTTAAACCTACGTCCTCTAATTCTTGTGTAGGAAGGAACTGCAGATGCTGGAGATCGTCCCGACCCGTAATTCACACTTCTGTACCTCTTGCCCGGGTCTTCACCTGAAACGTCACCCATTCCATCGCTCCAGAGATGCTGCCCGTCCCGCTGAGTGACTCCAGCTTTTTGTGTCTACCTTCTGATTCTTGATTATCTTATGTTGGGTAAAAGATTGCACATTCACCCAATCTATTCCCCTCGTGGCTTTATACACCTCTATAAAATCAGCCTCAGCCTCCTGCACTCCAAGGAATAAAGTCCTCGTTCTCCCGATTTAAAAAAAAATCAAACTTGTGGAAGCACGTAGAATATACGTAGCGGGTACGTCGGAGCTCGGGGACGTCTCTCAGCGGCTCGTAACGCTAACGGCAGGGACTCGGGAAACGCGGTAAGCTCGGGAAGACTCGTGAAGATTTTTCAACATGTTGAAAAATGTCCACGAGAGCCCCGAGTACCGACGAGCGGCCGTTACCGTAATTCTCCGAGTTCGAATCAGGGCAAACTCGGGAGAACTCTTGAATGAACTCATACAGTGGGACAGGGCCATAGATCTTCTCTGCACTCTTTCCAGTTTAATGGCATCCTTCCTATGGCAGGGTGGCCAAAACTGAAGGCCATGTGCGGAGAATGTGTTGGGATCAGTTTAGACTGGAAAAAGTCCATGCCATCCATTCACACTAGTTCCGTGGTATCCCACACTCCCTATACACCAGGGCCAATTAGCCCACAAACCCACCCGGCTTTGGGATGTGGGTGGAAACCGGAGCACCCAGAGGAAACCCAAGCGGTCACAGGGAGAACGTGCAAACTCCACACAGACAGTGCCCGAGGTCAGGATGGAGCCACGGGTGTCCGGCGCTGTGAGGCAGCATCTGTACCCGCTGCACCACCGTGCCGCTCAAGTTGGCGGAGAAGAGGGAAGGAGGGAGTGTGAAAACGGAGGAGAAAAAAGTCAGGAGCATTTAATTCCTGCTTCTACTCCCTTCTCAGTGTCAAAGAATTCTACCGTGTGGAAAAGGGGTGGGAAAATCGCAACCTTCTCGTGGTCCGCCCGGTTTCGACTAATGCAATCAACTCGACGTGCACAAACGGAAGATCAAATAGAACAAGTTGTCCAACAACTTTAGGCCGTGCACGCCACACAGAAGAAGAAGAACAGTGTGGAAACAGGCCCTTCGGCCCAACTAGCCCACACTGGCCAACGTGTCCCAGCGATACTAGTCACACCTTGACCCATATCCCTCCACCTTTTCGTGTGAAAAAGTCACCCCTCAGATTCCTCTTAAACCTTTTCCCCTTCACCTTAAACCTCTGTCCTGAAAGTTGGCCCAGGGTTAAGAAGACATCCTGATATGTGTAGTCATCATCCTCTTGCAACCTTTCGTGCGATATTGCCTGAAGAGAGCCCTTATTTCGGTGAGTAGGAGGTTCACATACATTATTCAGAGGTTGCAGTGATGGAACATTCAGAGGTTTGCAGGGTTTCAGCTCATATTTGCAATATTTATCTTTGTAGCGCAAACGTAGCCTTGTAAAGAGATATTCGAATCTCAGAGAAAAGTTTACGAGGAAATTAAATACAGGTTTCCAGGAGTTTTCGTTGACTTTTTAAAGCATTGTAATATTTTTTGTAGCAATTGGCTATGAAATATTTCTGGAAAATATACAGAAATAGTGCTCTGGAAAATGCAAGTTAGATGCATCTGCACTTCTGATCTCTATGTATCATGAGATCTGTGCTGACTGAGCAAAGATTACCTTAGAGATACAGCTTGGAAACAGGCCCCTCGGTCCACCGTGTCCGCGCCGACCAGCGATCCCCACACACTGACACTATCTTACATGCTGGGGACAATAGACAATGTTTCTCAACCATTGTACCCGATGGATTGTACCCGAAAGATTGGCATCTTCCTCCCACCCCCACCCCCACCCGCACCCCCACCCCCGCACCCCCACCCCCGTTTAGTTTAGATCCAGCGCAGAAACAGGCCCTTCAGCCCACTGAGTCCATGCCGACCAGCAATCTCCGCACATTAACACTACCCCACACACACTAGGGACAAGGTTACGTTTATACAAAGCAAATTAACATACAAACCCGTACGTCTTTGGAGTGTGGGAGGAAACCCACGCGGTCACGGCGAGAACGTACAAACTCCGTACAGACAGCACCCCTGCTCAGGATCGAACCTGGGACTCCACCGCTGCGCCACCGTGCCTCCTCCAGATTGTCTACGGCAATTTGAGAAATTACATTCTCTGAAGCAAAGCTTGACAGCGTACACTTGTTAAACAAAGCTGCAATGGAAACATAGACCGTGTTAACACAAGCTGATCAATTATTGAAACACCAGGATTGCAGGTGTAATGTCGGAGTGGGAGGCGATGAGTGGAATCAATGTTAACCTTAGACTTTCCCAGTCTTATTCACCTGCTCCTCCCATATTCAACCCCTTATTCCACTGCACCTCTAATCAGAGTGATTCTGTAAAATACAACCTTATATCACCAATGTAAACAAAACCTTTCTATTCATTTCACTGATCTATAAAACATGTAGCTTTGTAACATATGTCATGTTAGTGCATCTGTGATTGTGATTTTTTTTAATTCGCTCCACACAATGCAAACACAAAATGTCATTTAGTTTGGTTAAAGAAACCTGGAGCCACTCTCCACAATGTTAACACAAGGAACTGCAAGTGCTGGTTTACATAATAAAAAGCACACAGTGCTGGAATAACTCCACAGATCAGGCAGCATCCCCCTGGAGAACATAGATCGCTGTGTGTGGGATCAAGATAGTAATATGTTAATGTTGAAATAATACATTGCCTAAGTGTATTAACTGTTAACAAAATGAAGTTAGCGGTAGAGTTACAGAGCCTGAGACCCAGGTTCAATCCTGACCACAGGCGCTGTCTGTACGGAGTTTCTCCGTTCTCCCCGTGACCTCGTGGGTTTTCTCCGGGTGCTCCGGTTTCCTCCCACACACCAAAGACGTGCAGGTCAGGAGGATAATTGTCCCTAGTGTGTGTGTGGGATAGTGTTAGTGTGGGGGGGATCGCGGGTTGGCACGGACTAGGTGGGCCAACTAAACTAAATCCATCATTTTTATCTCTAAATTAAACCAAACTAAATCCATCATTTTTAAATTAAGAAATGACAATGCGCCTTTGTACAATATGTTTTATGACCAGTTAATTTGCAGAGTAGTATTTTGGCTAAGTCTGCCATTAAAATATACTCAGGTCTCATGTCATTAAAATATGAGGCTTTCGACATCTTATAAAAGTTCACCTCAGTACGAGAATAATTCATCTTGATTGTGTAGAAGGTGACAAATATGCATTCTGTGATGCAGGCACTTCATTCCCCATCACTCGTCCCAGTCCCATCTGTTTTCCAGCTTTCTCTCCCCCCACCCCCCAACTCTATTGAAGAAGGGTCACCCATCCATTCCCTCCACAGATGCTGCCTGACCCGCAGAGTAACTCTGTGTTTTGCCCATGATTGCAGCATCTGTGTCTCCTTCTGACAAACTTCCTGTGTAATGGCAAATCCCAAATTCCCTTTATGTTCAAGGAGTAATTGCAGCAAACTCCAACTTTCACCGTTACTACTGACACTAAATCTGGGCCAATATCTACATAGTTGTTCTAACCACACTATGGGTTTCCTCGTCCCCAAGGAACGCGCTTCTCATTTTAAGACTGTTTTTGTATTCCATGTGAATCGTTTAAACTGCAAATTCTAAATTCCATTTGTTTTTTTATGTCGAGTAGGGGTCAGAGATTATCGATCCTCTGGGGCGACGAGTTAGAATTGGTTTTTAAAAGGAATGAGTTTTGCTTTATTTTAGAGATCCAGCGTGGAAACAAGTCCTTCGGCACCTCCACGCTAACACTATCCAGCGCACGCTACGGGGACAATTTACAAACCTGTGGAGTGTGGGACGGAACCATAGATCTCAGAGAAAACCCACGCAGTTCATGGTGAGGACGTGCGAACTCCGTACAGACAGCACCCGTGGTCGGGATCTCTGGCGCAGTCAAGGCTGTAAGGCAGCATCTTCACCATTCCGCCACTGTGGCAAAGAGTTCTGAAACTTTGCAAACTGCATACTTGGGGGAAATATTTATTAATGCAAGCTCCCCACCATTAAAATGGAATCATTAAGAATTATGATTAACTTCAACGTCCTTTTCTTGTCTCCTGGTCATTTCTCTTTTTTTTAATTTAATGGGTTTTTGTTTAAATTGTGCGCTGTAATAAGATTTTTCTCATCTTTAATATTAACACTTCCTTTTTAGCCCTGGTTGCCTCAAATGTTAACTTTAGTTCAATTTAGTTTATGGATACAGTGCAGGAAACGGGGCCCTTTAGCCCATCGAGTCCGCGCCAACCAGCGACCACCTCGTACACTAGCACTGTCCCACACACACTAGGGACAATTTACAATTTTCACCAAAGCCAATTAACCTACAAACCTGTAGGTCTTTGGAGTGTGGGAGGAAACCGGAGCGCCCGGAGAAAAACCACGCGGTCACGGGGGAGAACGTACAAACTCCGCACAGACAGCACCCGTAGTCGGTATCAAAGCTGGTTCGCGGGGTGTGCCAAAGGGCCTGTTTCCGCGCTGTATCTCTAAACTAAACGCGGCAACAAGGGGCCATGCCACTATCCCCCCACATTATAAATACCAAGGCTTGGGAAGGTATCAATGCCCTTTATCAAGAGTGGGTCTGAATGCTGCTGTAGTTGGCCTCATCTTCACAACATCGAGCGAGCAGCTCAAACACACAGCCTGTGCAGTTCTGCAAGACTTACCACTGCCTTTTTAACAAAAGCAATTACTGCCCGGTTGTAAATTTTGGCCTCGCCAACTGGTAAACAGATCATCTCCAAAGCCCACAAAGTGCCCGAGTAACTCAACGGGTCAGACAGCATCTCGGGAGAGCGTGAATGGGTGACGTTTCAGGTCGGGAACATTCTTCAGATTGGTAATCGAAGTTGATCATCTCAGCTGTATTGCTGCGCTGTTTTGTTTGGGTAGACAATAGTCATCATCCTCATCATCATCATCATCATCCTCATCATCATCATCATCGTTGAAAACATCAACGGGCACGGCGGTGCCTTACGATGCTACGTACGACAATGATCGCAACTTCTACTGAAGCGTGGATGGCTGTTGGCTCTCTAATGGCTCATCCGCCCTTTGACAGGTCTTGTTTTTGGTCCTGCTGGGGGTCCACAGCCCCCTCCTTACCTGGCAAACCAGGTGGGGGAGACGGTTTAGTCGCCGACTATCCGACCATGGAGCAGGTACCCATGGGGGTGGGAACTTCCCCCCCCCCCCCGACGTGACCTAGACAATAGACAATAGACAATAGGTGCAGGAGGCGGCCATTCGGCCCTTCGAGCCAGCACCGCCATTCACTGTGATCATGGCTGATCATCCACAATCAGTACCCCGTTCCTGCCTTCTCCCTATCTCCCTTGACTCCACTATCTCTACGAGCCCTATCTAACTTTCTCTTGAAAGCATCCAGAACCGGCCTCCATCACTTTCTGAGGCAGAGGATTCCACACATTCACAACTCTTTGGGTGAAACAGTTTTTCCTCATCTCCGTTCGAAATGGTCTACCACTTATTCTTAAACTGTCGTCCCTGGTTCTGGACCCCGCAACATCGAGAACATGTTTCCTGTCTCTAGAGAGTCTAATCCCTTAATAATTTTATGTGTTTCATAAGATCCCCGCTCATCCTTCTAAATTCCAGTGTATACAAGCCCAGCCGCTCCATTCTTTCAGCATATGACAGTCCCGCCATCCCAGGAATTAACCTGGTGAACCTACGCTGCACTCCCTCAATAGCAAGAATGTCCTTCCTCAAATTTGGAGACCAAAACTGCACACAATACTCCAGGTGTGGTCGCACTAGGGGCTCTGTACAACTGCAGAAGGACCTCTTTGCTCCTATACTCAGCTCCTTCTTGTTATGCCAACATGCCATTCGCTTTCTTCACTGGATATGCAGGGAACGGAGGGATATGGAGCATGTGCAGATTACGGAACTCCAACTAAACTCTGAATTATGAACTGCCTTGATCACACCGGGGACTTCCGGCTTTATTGTGGTTTCCTTGTACTAATTGTTTTTTTTTGATTTATTGAACATATTATTTTTTAATGGTTACTCGACCAAGTGCTCCCCCAACGCAAGATTCCACCACTCACCCGTTCCCCCAACGCAATATTGCACCACTAACACATAGCCCCCAACTTCGCAGGCACGGCTCATTTCTCCTCATCCCCAGCACTTCCTCCTCCTCCTCTTCACCCTCCCTCTTCAATCCCTAGAGAGGGGGGGGGAGGGTAGAGAAGGAGGGGGGGGCAGAGAGGAAGAGGGAGGGGGCAGAGAGGGAGGAGGTAGAGAGGGAGGGGGGCAGGGGGGGCAGGGGGGAGTAGAGAGGGAGAGGGAGGGGCTAGAGAGGGAGGGGGTAGAGAGGGTGAGGGAGGGGTAGAGAGAGAGTGGGAGGGATAGAGAGAGAGTGGATAGTGAGTGAGGGGGGTTGAGAGGGAGAGGGCAAGGGGGGAGAGGGTGGGGTATAGAGAGAGAGGTCGGTAGAGAGGGTGGGAGTGAGGGTAGATAGGGAGGGGACATCTCCCTCTACCACCCCACTGCTCACCCCCTCCCTACTCCCCATTTCCCTCATCCTCCTCGCCTCAACCCCACCCCCTGCCCCAAGATCAGCCCGTGGCACAGATCAGCGCCAGGACCTGGAACCTCATCCTCGTACCCGGCTGTAGACTCCAGCTATCAGCTGGGCCGCCACCTGGGCTCCCGACTTCATCTCGGGGCTGGTCCCTGACCCCGGACCCAGGCTCGCCCTCGGTTCCAGCGGCAGCTTCTTTCTCGGCCCTCACTCCAGCTCAAGCTCCGGGCATCCGGCGCCGGCAGCCGCGGCCACTCCTCGTCCACCGCGAGCCTCGGAGCGCCCCTTCCTCCCCCCTGAGCGCCCCACCCCACCGGAGTGCCCCGTCCTGCCTTACCAGTGCATTGTGTCGTCACTCAGGGTTTTTTTTCCGAAATGGGCGAGTTTTGGGGCTGTTATTTAAACTCTAAATGATTATTAACATCGGAAATATAGGTGGGAATGAGACGGGAAGATATTTATCGCCTCGGCGGGAAAAATGTGAGTAGGATGTGTGAAAATTGGAAGGCTGAGGCCTAGCGTTTGGAAGAAGATAGGAATTAACCAGATATTGACACACACACACACACGACAAAGACTTTCAGTATTATAGAGATTTGTTATATTATCTTTGTCAATAGACAAGTGTGTTTTATTGCCATATCGTCCCGCTACTTGCATCAGCGCAGCA